>JAMRXY010000021.1:0-1333881 GCA_024447195.1 Panagrolaimus sp. LJ2414
GATTTTTTTTGTCATGCATTTCTAAATTCATAATGAATCATTGCTTTTGCATATTTTGGCAAAAAACATAAAATAGAAAGAGGTTTAAATCTGTAACAAAACATTTAAAAAAAACTACTGTCTTTTTTGAAGCTTAAAAGTCCTTAGGAAAACTGTCATAATTTATTGATAGCACGAACAATTAAGTTTAAACCCCAAAATGAACATATAATTTATCTCCGTTCAATGTTTCAAACACTTTGTCATTTTTATTACAAAATTTGGAGATTTAAGCCAGTTTTTTATGTTTAACATTTTCTAAAAACTTTTAAAGTTCTCAAATACAATATTGTAACAATAAATTCTTTAGTTTTCTGTAATATCAGCCTTCATTTATTTATTTCCCTTTCCTTGAAAAAATCCCTTTTCAAGTAAAACTTTAAATATGTTTGGACAGCATCTTTGTTACACTTAGTTTTTTTCCACTCTTTTTTCTATGATGAGGTCAGCGGCGTTGCATGTTTATTGAAAATAAATTGAAATGAATATTTTAAAGATGAAAGATATACATTTTTTTATTTGAATAAGAGGCAAAGAGAGAGAAAAAGTCTACCGACACCGACACAGCTGGCCGCAATTTATCTTTTCTCCCTTCTTTTGACCATACTTTTTTCCCATTCCAAAAAAATCAATAATTAAATTGCGCAGACTGGCAAAACGAGAAGTAACAAACAAGCATATTTCTCGTCTTGCATTTATTTTTTATTATAATGCTTGGGCTTCCTTGTAAAATAAAAGAAGCTAACAATAAATTTTAATTTTATTAATCTTTATTTTTTTTTATTTTCAACATTTTCATTTCTCAAACGTTTTTAGAAGTTTTTGTTGCTCTACTTACTTCTTTAAAATGGATATGAACATTCCACCCCAAATGGATCAATCAAACCTTATGGGGTCATATGACTATGGTGACTATGGAATGATTCCAGCAGATATGTATCAGCAATCATTCTCAGCAAATCCATCTGATCCATCTGGTCCTGGATCATCAGATGCCTCAAAAGATCGATATGCTCGAGAGAATCATTCAGAAATTGAAAGACGTCGTAGAAATAAAATGACCCATTATATTAATGAACTAGCAGAAATGGTTCCGCAGTGTGCTGCATTAGGCCGTAAACCTGATAAACTAACAATTTTAAGAATGGCTGTAACACATATGAAAAGTATTCGAGATGCATCTTCCCAAGGCCAACATCCTAATGATCCATTTTCATCAAAACCAACATTTTTAACTGATCAGGAATTAAAACATTTAATTCTTGAAGCTGCAAATGGATTTTTATTTGTTGTTAGTTGTGAAAGTGGAAGAGTCCTTTACGTTGCCGATTCAATTATGCCTGTTTTAAATTTGAGACAGGTTCGTAAAAATAAAAATTATAAAATGGATTATTAAAAAAACTAAAAATAGTAACAATTTTTAAAAATTAATTTTTATTTAAAAAAGGAATACTGTAAATCAAGTATTTTTTCCTATGTTTTATAACAAAATTCCCTAATCAAATATGTATGTACTTGGCAAAAATAAATTTTTTGTAGGAAGATTGGCTTCATCGTAGCATTTATGATCTTATTCATCCAGATGATATGGATAAAGTTCGTGATCAATTATGTGGTTCTGAAGCATCCCTCAATCGGATCGCTGATATTAAAAATGGAACTGTGAAAAAAGAGCCAACATCATCAGCTGTTCGGGTTCATATGAGTTGTCGAAGAGGATTTATTTGCCGAATGAGACTTGGAATGCTTGAGCCAATGCATCGATTACGAAATCGTCGGCCTCTTTTTACCCATAATGGACAAAATTATGTTGTTGTTCATTGTACTGGATATATTAAATCTTCTCCTCCACAAGGCATAGATGCCCCACAAACTTCATGTTTAATTGCAATTGGAAGATTACAAATTGCATCAATGCCAATGGGGAATGACCCCTTATCTCCAACATTGCAACAATTTTCAATGAAAATCAATGATACTGCAAAAATTACTTTCATTGATCAACGAGCAACACAAATAATTGGAATTGGTTTGGATCAATCAGTTATTGGAAGGAATGTTTGGGAGATTTTTGAACAGACAAATGAAAATTTAATCCAAAATGCCTTCCAACAAATGATGAATGGACAAGAAGCTATGCAAGTAAGAATCCTCAAAATTACTGTAATCCATTTACCAGTAATAAATTTTTTTAGGAGCCATGTCAGTTACGCGCAATGAATCCTGAAAGATATATTTCATGCATTCTTGAAGCTCATAAATTTCTTAATCCATATAATAATCAATTTGAATACGTTGTTGCCAAAGTTACGGTTGTTGATGACATGCAATCTCAATCCCAACAAGATGTCCAACAACAGCAACAACAACCTCAAGCAATTCCACTTCCACAACAAAATGATTTCATGGCAACAAATCAAACATGGCAAAATGAATCAGTACAACCACAAACAGGAATGCAACCAATTGATTACGGTACAACACATGGCTTACAAGAAGATCCATGGCTAACCGGACCTGCTGTTATTCCAGCTACACAACCCCCACAAGGGTCATTGGGGTATGGAAACCCTACAATCGATGATAATTGGTCATCAGCTTGGAGAAATTAATACAAAAATATTAGAATACGGGTGTTTTTTCTGATCTTTGAAATATATCTTAACATTGTTCAGCTACTTTTTTTACTTTAACATTTACCGTATTACATTTATCAACTATACTTTTGTTCATTGAAATTTATTAATTAAATACAATTGTGTGTTAACAATTAAAATTTTGAAACAAACTTGACTTAAATATGGCAGTACAAAAAGAATGCAATGCTAACTTACAGTTTTAAGCTTTTCGTTAAGAATTTTGTTTTGTTTTTAGAGGATTAGAAGTTTTACGAAATTCTAGTTTTAAAAAAAACATTCTCCCAAATACAGTATTCTCTGGATACTTATGCTTTTTAATATGAAAAGTTCCGGTTTGTTTGTGGTAAATAATCAACACCTGATCACAACTTTTTATTTGGCTTAAAAAGTTTTATTACAGTTTTGATAAGCATCAAATAAAAAAAGAGAAAGAGTAAAGACCTTTCTTTGATTTTGAACAAAAACAACCCCGCATTTAATTCTCCATAAATGTTGAAATTTCTTAAATTCCATTCAATAAAAAAGGTCATTTGAGATTTTTATGTGCAAAATTATTATTGAAAAGCAATAAAATATGTGTATTAAAAATGATATATACGTCATCAAAAAAGTATCAATGAAATTGACAATAATTTCTTTCTTCGATATAATTTTAAAAATGATGATGATGAGGAAATGGGTTAAGCAGATCAATTTTATCGGAAGAAGATTTTCTATTTTGATCAGGATTAAATGAATTAGTGGAAGAACAATATAAGATGACAAACACACATCATTTTTTTGATAGAAAATATATTGGCCATACAGTACCACAATTGCCAAATTGTCAATTTGGGTACCAAAGCTTTTTTAAAGCTTCAACGTCATTTTACAGTATGCTTCATAAGTATCGAACGTTATATATTTTTCTGCAAAATTGTTCATAATTGTCTATCAAAAAAGTTTTTTTGGCACATTTTACGTCATATTTTATGACTCATCTTTTTAAACAAAAACGTAATTATATGTTGGTATACTGTAATATTATTTTTTATTTTTTGCAATGTATTTGTAGCCTGATTCCAAAGTGATGCATGTTTTTTAAGGCAACGATTAACTTTTGAACTCTGAATGGTTCCACTTTTAATTACTTATGCAAAAAAATAATTATCCGAAAAAAGAAAATAAATTAATTTTCTAGCTATCATCCGAAAAATTGCATAATTATCATCCTATTAAAAATTAATATATAAAAGCTATCTTGAAATTGCTTTTAAAAACGTTAGATTTTTAGTCTTTTGTGAATAAATAATATGTATCTAAAAATGGCACATTTTGCTTGCCCCGAAACTAAGATTTTACTAAACTTCCGGCATTTTTAGGCTTATTTGGAAGAAAGAAAGCGAATCACTTTCTGCCTTAAAGAAAGAAGTAAACCAACCAATTGACTCTCCTTTTCTCTTCACAAATCTTCCCCCCCAAAAAAGAAGTACGGAAAGTGTGTTGCTGAAATTCTTTGTGAAACAACTAATAACTGATAAAAAAGGCATCACCTTCAAAAAGGCCCTTAAAAACAGAGTATTAAAAAAGACTTACGTCAAACAAAATTTTTGATTGTGACTTAAAAAGGCGCCACATTCTTACTTTTTAAGGTATTTTCATTGTTTTTTCCTCCATTTTTTGGTGATTGATTTTTTGGAGGTGCTAAAAAATATTTTTTAAAATTATGGGAGCATTAAAAGTTGCAACTTACTTATTCATCGGATTTTTGGCTATTTCTATTGTATACGGTAAGCACTTTTTAGGATGATACATCTGTAGTGATTTTGCCATTGATTTCGGTTTTGTACGAAATCCTTGTTTTTAAAATTTCTGATTATATGGGGCATAATAATTTTTATAATAAGTACATATTTGTATCAACTATTGCTTTGCTGTTGTTAGAATGGGAATAAATTGTTTAACAAAATAAGAGTTACAGTATCCTTTTCATAAAAATGTAGCTCATTTTTACCATTTTTACGGTTTCATAGACAGACTAAAAGAATCATATAATTTAAATTTTTCATGGATGTATAAGTGTTGTTTTCTCCATATCTTATAAACTTCATTTTCTAGTTTCCCTTTCAGGTGCACCAGCTGTAACACAAGTTGAAACAAAAGAAACTGAATTAACAGAAAAATTAAATACATTGCAACAACAGATAAGTGAACTTCAAAATGCCATTGGGGGACAAGTGCCTGCACAAGGTCAACAACAACAACAACAACAACAATTATTATCACCTCAACAACCTTTAAGTAATTTGCTATTAAATCAACCCCGACCATATCGTTCTGCAGCATGGCAACCAATGAAACGTATGGTTGCTTGGCAACCCATGAAAAGATCAGATTCTATTATTAGTAATGATCTTCAACGTGATCAACGTAAGTGCTTTTTTTATCAGCTGAAATCAAATTGCTAGCATAGATTTTTTGTTTAATAATTTTAAGTAAAGAAGAATAAGGCTACAGTATCCCTTCCCTTTCTTTCCTTTATTCACACCCATCATCGAAAAAAGAGAATTTTCAAGAAAGAATTTTGCATTAATTTCATGATTTTTATCACTCCCATAAAAAGTAAAAAAGCAGAAAAAAATGACTTGTTCTAAGGTGCTTAAAAGTTAACGATTAGCAAGTTTTTTTCTTCTTTCAAAACAACTTTGACTGACTGACTGAATAGTGATTGTCAAATAATGATGATGATGATTGTCTAATCTTTTATCTTTTCAGTGTTACGAGCAATTGAATCACAATTAAGTGACGTTTTGCATGCTGGTGAAACATTGGGGATTACAGCTGAAGAAGTTTTAGCGCATTTGCGCCAACGTAATGATAATTTATATCAATAAATTCAAGTGAAAACAAAATCTTTTAACCATTTTCTTTTGTCTCATCACCAGTTTTGATGCATAAAAAAGTCATTGTGTTTTTTTTGAAACTTTTATTGTAGATTCAAGAAAAAAGTAAATTATTTGTATATAACATTGATCAAAGTGCAAAGAAAAAAAGATTATTTACATTTTTTGAAGAAGTTACACAAATCGGGGTATTAAAGCTATAACGTAGTGATAAAAATAAAATGTATTTTGGTAAAGACAATTTTTTGCAATTCCTGACAAAACAATTTAATATCTATTTGATACTACGGTACTTGCAGTTCCATTTGATTTCAATGTTGCTTGACTTAATCTTGAACCAGTTCGAGTCGTTGCGCGCGAAGCAATAAGACGTTCCCGTCTTTTTAATGCATTTTTCAGCGGAGCTGATTTAACTTTATGATAAGCTTTTCCAAGACAGTCATTACACATAAATTCTGACATCCACATCAGCAAACCAATAAATAATAAAATTCCACCAACGCTTAAAAGTGTTACGCCTAATGAATAATAGACGGGCTCTTCTTGAATAATGAAAAGTACAATACATGCTCCAGTTGTAGACATAACCATTCCTATAATTTATGGAAAAAACAATGTTGAACAGTAATTTTTTACGATAACTTGTTAAACTCTGACACAGTGCAAATAAACAAACATGATTATTATTAAATCGAAAAAAATCTTACCAAACATCATTCCAACTAAACTTATCACAGAAGTTGTCAACCGACATAATGGAGCTCCAAATATTCCCAATCTAAAAGACATGATTTCATTCCAATAAATCAAAACAACTTTAATTACTTTGGAACAAATTCAGGAACATCAAAATCTTCAAACATATCTAAAGAGGATTCATCAAGCCCATGAATGGATACTGTAGGATCATCTGATTTTGGCACTCGTGCCGTTTCTATTGTAATCATTACGAAATTAGGAAAACAAATAAAAGCAAAGCGCAAAATGTAAAAACAGTCAATAAAAATAGACCTGGAAAATTTTGCAGTTTTTTGTTGCTGCTGCCGCCGCTGACCACTGGTCAAATGTAATTTTATTCTACGGGATGCCTCCATGGTAACCATGCATAATCCAAATTTTGCATATTCCCTGAAGTGGTCAAAATGGAACTAGAAGAAACATAATGGTTGGAAAAACTTAAAAAAATAATTATTCAAAATTTATCAATGCAAAGCTATCAGTAAAAATAGCATCCAAATATATTTATAGAATGTGATTTTATTGTTTAAATTTTTAAAACAATGTGAATGTTATTCTTAGAAACCCACACAGTTGAGTATTACAAAAATTTTGAATTTTCAATTACTGTAAACAAAGCCGTAGGACATTTTCTTTACAAGCATTTCTTTTCTCTAGGAACAGTTACAAATTTGACTGTATTAGTTTTGATTTTTTTTAATTTCAGAGTGTCTCAGAGATACTGTAGCAAACATTAAATTTCGCTATTTTTAGAAAAACCGTTTTTGTTTGCAATAAACTTTTTTTTAAAAGCACTCCTTTTTTCAAAGTTTTTGCTCAACTTTTGCTTTTATAAGTAGAGACCGGCAGGGAACTCTTTTCTTTTCTATTTTTCCTTTTTTTTCTTCGTTACCGTATCAAAAAATAAAATTTTCGCATACATTTTTAAAAAAATTAAATATTTAACCTACTAGACGTATTTTTTTACGCTGATTCCGAATATGCCACTTATGAAAAAGTTTTGTCTGGGAAAAATACCCAAAATTTGCATTTTAAGATATTTTTTATTTATTTGACCCCAAAGTAATCCAAAGTAATCTTAGCGGCTAATACCATTCGATAGCCCTTGAAAAACTGCATCTTCGGTTAAAAGGAAAAGCACGCAAAAGCACGCAGAAAAATTTGCCATCAAACGCAGAGCTAAAATTTCTCCAAAATAGCTAAAAAAAGTTGCAAAAAAAGTGCAAAAACATTTTTCTCTCGACAAAAATGAACGCACCACGAAAGTTTTCACGACAAAAAAGTGTTCCTTTTTGCTTTTCGACGACGAAAAAATTTTAGTTTTGCAGATTTTCAGATGGCATTTCCGGAGCTTAAAATGAGTTTTTTTTATTTTTTGTTTTTATTTTCGTTTTTTTCGGGGTCAAATCTATCAGAATCAAGCAATAAAAAATTTTTAAAAATTTTTTTAGTTTTTTGCTGCCGGTCTCTATTTATAAGTTTTTATTTTCTGATGATTCAGACGTTTCCGTGAACAAAATATCAAAAGTCTTCAGGAATCAGAATTTCCGCACGTGTTATCTGAGATACATTTTTTTGATTTTAAGACAGACATAACACAAAGTGAATCATCAAGATTCATAAAAATGAGGTTTTGTTTTTGCAAGTTAATGTTTAATGTTTATCAGCTTTGAATATCGCTTCTTAATGTTCGTTTTTTTTTTCATTAGACTGGCTGTGATTTAATTTATGTCCGCGTTTTGTAGATTTTTTAATTAAAGATTTAATTGTTATTTTAAAGCTAAAAATGGCATGTACAAAACCTTTTATTACAATATTTTTAATTTGTCTATTGTTCCTTCCAATTGGGTTAACACTTGCTTTTGGAGTAGCTTTATACAGTTATCCAAAAATGATTTCAAGTGTCGGAATTGGGTATCATGTATTTTGTATTATTTTTCATTTCATTGCAATTCTAACATTTTATGTCCAAAGAATCAAAGAACATCAATCAATTGGTCAATTAACAAATCCATTTTCAATAACCTGTGCAACGATTGTCTTAATTGTAAGCAAATGTTCACATAAATTTAATCCCATAAAGATTTTTTAGATTCTTCAATGCGTTTTTGGTACACTCGGAATTGTATTGAGCACCAGTATTGCAAAAGAGAAAAATGAGGTCAAATGTGCCGAAATAAATTCAACTGATTACACATCATTTGATGAAAATGGTTATGAAGTTCGCTACATGAATCGTAAGTTAATCAAAAAATTTATGCAAAAACAAAAATTTTTTTTCAATTGGAAGCGTCATTCATTGTCAACTACAATTTAACTAATTAAAAAAAATTTCTTCAGGGGAATGTAGCTTAGGATTATATTTTTTCTTTGGAGCCACTTTGGTTTTGCTTTTCCGTTTGCCGACAATCTTGTGGGGATTCTGTGATCATGATTTTTTTGAAACACCTAATCAAAGATTACGGTAAGGCCACTTTTAAAGAATATTAAACAATGAAGTTTATTAAAGGACGAATTTTAGCAGACGCAGAACCGATTCATCATCCCCGGTATACTTTGTCCGACCTCCGGCACAATCCTCAACTTATCCACAAGCTCCACAACTTCCTCCACCTCCAGCTTATCATTTAGAAAATGATCGTAAGTATTCAATTAAATAATATTTTTTTTGTTTTTAACAGAGAAGAAAACAAAAATTTTGTTAAATGATTAAATAATGCCAAAGGAAGCATGTGTAAAAATCATGTTAAACAAACCTTTAGAATATTTACATCACAACTGTGATCAGTGTATTCGTTTTTTGTGAAACACCGCCGTCGCCAAAGAGGAAAACTGGAAATACCGCCGTCGGTGGCATCCTTTGATGTACGGCAAAGTCTTTTGAAGTTTTGGAAAATACCGCCGTCGTCGGCGACGGCGCGAATACACTGACTGTGATCCACAGTTTTTCCTGCTTTAAAAATCTTTATCTATGATATTAGGGATTGTCCAGATCTGACGTCGGGTGTTTGAAGGGTGGAAGGGGTTAGCCAAAATATAACGCTCACCTTAAAAGCGGCAAACTTCGAAGCAAAAAATCTGACGGAGATGGTTCGAAAATTTAAGAAATACCCGACTTCAGATCTGGACAATTCCTTACAAATATTTCAGGTGCATCGATGGATTCAACAAAGTTACCAACCTATGATCAAGCTATCAAATTACCTAATACAGTATGATAAAATTATAAAAACTGAATGTTTTGTACATATTGTTAATCACTGTATTACGTTAATTATTACGGGTTTTAATAAAAACATGATAAATAATTGTCTTCTTCACAACATGCTCAAGGACGAAACATAAAAATGTTGCACATATTTTATTACCAAATGTTTTGGTTACTATCACTTGTGAGAGTAACAGGAAAAATGATTACAGTAACAACGACATTTGCATATTACATCATTATAAATGCAAATTTGACAAACTGAAATATTACATTACAGTAATCTTTCTGGAATTGAAAACGCGGATGATAAAAGGTTATTGTGAACGCGTTTGTGAAAGAGGATGAGATTATTTTAAACTTGCGAGTAAAAGAAAGAAGAGTTTCGGTTGGGAGTTATTTAATATCATTTATATTTGCAGGAAATTAAATAAAAAATAAGCCTTTTTAATAAAAAATCAATTGAGGGATACATTCGCGTGATTAACTGATTCAATAAGTTCTTACAATAAGGAATAACAGAAACTTTGTCAAAGTTACAAGAACCAAACTCATTAATTTAGTAAGTGATCAAAAACAGTAAGATTCATAAAACATATTTTTATACAAACCCAAAATCCAATTCATACGTAATAAATTTACATCCCCGAGGAACCTTGCAAGGAATACTTTCATAACAGATTATCAACAGGAGGATATGTTAAAGATGGTGTTATTAATGTTGTTATTGATTAACAATAAACTTTCTATCTAATTAAACAAAATAAATGTCAAATATATGCATACAAAAAGCCGAGCAAGAGAGAAAATAAATATATTCCCCTGAAGAGAATCAGTAATCAAATTGAAATGATCCAAAGAACATTCACCAGAATCATCTACAAAAGAATGAACTATCGGACTACAGTAATCCCGTCATACTGTAAAAGATTGAAAAAACTAGACACGATCTCTCTTCATCAAAGAAGAATGGAAGCAGATATTCTCATGGCCTATGAATTCATTAAAGAAAAGAATGGTGAAGTTGAATTACGTTTCTACCAACATGACAGAAGCCGAAATGGAGGACATTTTCGTCCAAAAGCCTTCATTAAAGGAAAGTATTCCAACACTCATTTCTCTGATCGTGTATCTCTATTGCTGAATGACCATAAAATCTTCTTTGATAAACTCAACTCCATCAATGATTTGAAAAGCAAAATCTCATCTATTAATCTCACGGCAAAAAACTCGAGCAAAAAACAACATTGGTAATTTTATCATTATTTTAACTTGTTATTTTCTAACTCTTCATTTTGTTTTTGTTAACTTTGTTTTCTTTTTATCTCTTTTATGTACTATATTTTTCGCAAATTGTATTTTTTCATACTGTATCTCTTTTTATATTTGTATCATTTTATTTTTGTATCATTTTATTTCGCTTCCCTGGAGGCATATTCTTTTGAATAAATATAAATAAAAATAAATAAAGCTTCAAAAAAATTTTAGAAATACTGATCGAAAAAACATTGACACTGCTTTAATTAATTTATCTTAAAAACAATAAATTGATGAAATTCAATACATATAAAAAAGCCTTGAGTCGAAAGATACGGGATAAATACAAAAAAAGGTTATAAAAATTGTAAAAATTGAAGATGAAATCTGCAAAAAAAAATTTAACGGAAAATTTTGAAAAGTTTGCTTATAAAGAAGTCTTGACACGATTGATTGCAAAGTAACAAAGAAAAACAGTAGGCTAAACTTCGACGCTGCTGCTGCTTTTTCCCACAATTTACTGTTTTTTCTCTCGTCGAAGTTTAGCCTATAGGCTAAACTTCGACGCTGCTGCTGCTTTTTCACACAATTTTAGCTATTTTTTGTACTGTTTTTTCTCTCGCGCAATCTCTTTTACGCCTTTTTTGTTCTTTCTTTTTGATTATCAATTAATAATACAGTATTTTTTCTTTTTAGATTGCAAAAATGGATGTTACTCCAAATAGACCACCACCATTTCCAACTTCAACTTTGACAAGAGTATGTTTCTCTCTTTTATATATATTTTTTTCTTTATCCCTTTCTGGCAACTATTTGAACATAATTATCTTCGGATATGTTTTTTCGAGAACTAAAAGAGCCGTTAAAATATGCATATGAGTTTTTTGTATATATCCTATAGGCTATTCCTTTTTTCTAATTCTTTGAGAGGGATACAATCTTACCAGTATATTCATATTTTATATCCCTCATAATATATAATAAACTTTTTAGCCTCGTCGTTCTCGTGTTGCTGAAGTACCAGCTGAAACTCAACTACCCTTGGATGAAATAATGGAAATCGTGAATGTTGCTGTGAATGATCCACCTCGTGCTGGACAAATGCTGCATGAACTTGCATTAAGACAAATTTTTCCTGATCGTGCTCCACCAGTTACACCTGATCGAAATCAACAACCACCTAATGTTCAACGATATACACCATACTCCAGTGAGACTCGTGAACGTGCTCGTCCGGCCTACCTTGGTAGATTTCCGCAACGTCCAATATTTTCTCTTTCTCCGTCTTCGCTTTCTATTTCTGCTTCTACTATATCTACATCACCGTCTCTTCAACAACCTTCTTTATCTGATGCACCAACTGGGGTTTTATCACAGGTTAACTGGTTACCGGATTTTGAAAAGCTTCATGAAAAACCTTGTGAGTTACTTTTTTATACATATATTAAAGCTATATATACATCTATTTATATATTTAGGTTTACGTTTAATTTCATCTGCGACAAGCTTGGTTGAGCTTTCCCGTCCTTATCATTGTGTTTATGATGAACGTCGTCGAAACTGGATTGTCTCAGATAAAGATCGAGGAATTGTTTTTATCAATAAAGATTGCTTCTTGGTTACTCGTAGTATTACGGATTTTGAAGAACCTTCAGCTGTAGCATTGTTGAATAATGGTGATTGCTTGGGCGTTCTTGATAACAATGGTATTTCAATCTATGATATGCAAACTGGTAAACGTCGTTCACTTTTTCCACATCATGGTTGTCGTGGTTTAGCTGTTACTCCAGCTGGAGATTTTGGTACGCACAAATTTTTTTATATTTTTAAATATAGCTATATTTCAGTTACTGTTCACCCAAGACTTCGGTACATCTTTCTTGTTCCTCAAAATGGAGATACGGTAATTTATTTATACAATTGATCACAAAACATATATAATTTTGCCTATTTAGCCAATGTGTTACCCGTATGAACCACATGCTCTTGCAAATTACGAAGGTCAACCCTCTGCTGCATCGTTTATAAATGTTTCTGAAACTAAACTTTTGGTTGTGGATTACAGTATGCATTTTTTATTTTATTTTCTTTTTTTAACAAGAAAGCTTTTTAGCGATTGGTGCTTTCAATCTTTATAAGTTTAATCCTTATTCTCGTGAACTTAATTTAATGCTCAAACAAGATTGCAACAATGGTGTTGCACTTTGTCGACTTACGGGTGGTTTTATGGATGCTAAAGGACGAATAATTGTTACGAATTGCAAAGAACGGATATGTATGGTATGTTCATATAGATTTTTTTTCATATTTATACAAAAATATTTTCCAGCTGTTTGATAGCAATGGCACATTTCTTCAACGAATTCCTTGTGATATCAATTCCTCTCGTACACAATATATTTGCGTCAATAATGATTATCAAGCTCTTATCCTTGATTCATTAAGAAAGCCTCATGCTGCTCGTTTATGTCGTGTTCTACCTGATCTAAATGTTTTAAAAGATGATTTTCCAAAGTCGAAACATCCTACTCCTGTGTATCCAGAACAACATGCTCAAACTGCTGATCAACCTCCATGTCATGGACCATCTACTCGTTATCTTGAACCTAAAGAAATTGAAAATTCACTTGCTGAATGCAAAGGGTTAATGTCTGTTATAGACATCAATGATGACTCGGATAATGATATACAAATTCTCGAATAATTTTTTGTTTTCTTATCTTTATTAATTTTCTATTATTTGTTATGTGCATATAAATTTTATTAGTTGCAACATTTACAGTTTGTATAATGCTTAGGGTTTGTCGCCAATTGGTTAATTGAATTAAGTATTAGCTTTTCCATTATCATCACATTTTTTCACACATTTTTTCTTCCGCGATGTAAAACTTTTTTGTTGTCGGTCATTGATTTCTCGTGAATACTTTTTTTGTTTTTCTATTTCTATCCACGCTTTTATTTTCTCATTAACATTTTGCTACATTTTTAGATTACCTACAGATAAATTATCAAAATGGGTGCCAATCAATCTTTGGGCACAAATAATTCAGAATTCGTTGATAGTTTGGTTGATACTGCTTCAATTGAAACTCCAGAAGTGGAATTTGTTTTTCGTTTAATTGATCGTGCTAAATTTTTTCCACCTTCGGGAAAAAGTGAAGCATATCGAGAACAAGCATGGCGGGGTTCAGCCCCTAATGAACCACCGATTCACATTTCGGCTCCTGGAATCTATACAAACATTATGGAAAATTTTGATTTAAAGAAAGGAATGTCATTTTTAAATATTGGTAGTGGATCTGGATATCTTTCCTCTATGGTTGGCTTTGCTATTGGTAAGCTTACTAATATATTTTTTCCCTCTAGCTGGAGAAAGTGTTTAGGAAGTCTTGGAGTTAATCATGGCATTGAAATTAATGCAGACATTCTCCAATATGCAAATGAAATCAAAGAATATTTTATTAATGATGCAGTCGTTAGTGCCTTTGACTGGTGTCCTCCTGAATATTATAATGGTTTTCCCGTTTTTACTTTATTTTGAATTGCGTTTGAACATTATTTTTAGGTAATGCTTTCAATATTAAAACTGAAATGAAATATGATCGAATTTACTGTGGCGCATGTGTTCCTAATGGAGAACGTTTAAGATTTTTAAAGTTATTAAAAATTGATGGTGTTTGTATTATGCCATATGGTGACGTTGTAAGTGAACTGTGAGCTTGAACAAATACCATAATCCTGATGTAATTTTTAGTTTCAACGTATTCGTCGTGCATCAGAAAAAACATTTCTTTGTCGCGAAATTTCAACTGTTCAGTTTGGTGATATGATTAAACCAACAACTTCAGACAAAAATGAAGAAATTGAATACGTTGAATTGCCATTTGTTGCTTTTCCGCGTTCTTTGTTTGATATTACCCGTTCTTCAATTCGTCAAAATGCTCGTAATGTTGTTGGTAAAACAAATAAAATTTATGTAAATCAAAAAACTTCCCTTCCTTCAACTGGATATCCAAGGGATGCATCTGAAGATGAAATGTTATTTGATCAACCTCAACCGGCAATGATGGATCTTAACGGTGATGAAAATATTGATCCTCGAATACCACCTGAAACTGATTCTGAGGTAATATAATATCTTTGTTTATTACGGTGTTAGAATTCGTTTTTAGGGTTATATCATTCATTCACTTCGACGGCACGCTCGTTTGCATATACAAATTAACGCAATAATTGAAGATGATCCATTTGAAGGAATTGATGGTTTTGAAAGTGAAGCAGATAGTGATAATGATGAAGTTAATACTCAACCAAGTGATGATGACAATGAAGAAGTTGATCTTCGAGATGGCGTCCCCGCTCAAAATATTGAAAATATGATGATTAATGCTGTTGCAGCTGGATTAATGGGTGACGGAGATGATCCTGCTGAAAATGATGAAGATCAACCGTAAGTGATTTTAACATATTTCATCGGTTAATGATATTTTTTGCATTTAGTGCACCTGGTCCAAGTCTTCGTCGTCGTAATGAAGATGAAGTTGGAAATCGAATTGATTTCAATAGGGAACGACGGCGAATTCAAGATAGATTTGAAGATTTAATTCGTGCAAGACTTGGTGCTGATGGAAATGCCGGTGAACGTCGTGCTCGTAATGGTCGTTTAAATGTTATTCAGATTACCCCAAGACGTCGAAATCAATCACAACCACATCAACCACGTGACGATACATCATCTTCTTCAAGTCCATCAGTAACTGGTCGAAAGCGTAGGGCTGAATCTTGGTAAGTTATAACTTTGAAATATATATATTTACTTTTAACTTATCTTTTAGTGATAGTGATGATAAACGTGTTAAAATTGAAGAAAAATTCTTTGATCCACCTGCCATGTTTCGAAAACCTTATGTTCAAGTTGCTGTTTTGAAAGGCGAAATTCCAGAAAGAGAACGTGCACCATACGATGAAAGACTTTCATTATGTTTAGCTGAATTTGATGAAAAATTCCGTTGCATTATTTCAACTTTTCCAGTTCCTCGAAAATTACTTTGTCAACTTCTTTTTACTCATTTTGAACCAAATTCAACAATCTAATGTTATTAAAATGTGTACAAAAGATGCGGGTAAACATGAAAAAATAGTATAACGAAATTGCCCCATTAAAATATGTTATAAGTTTTGTTTTGGTTAGTTTTATTGATGTTGTAAATATTCTCACTATGTATCATTGATTTTTTAAATGTTTAAAGTTTTATAAATATCTTTGTGATTTCTGCGGTGAACATGAAGCGGGGATACTTTAACGGGGCTGCTATGTTTGCTACTTTTTTCCAACAGTGTACAGTACTGCAGTGTGATTCCTGAAATTTTTGAAATGAACAATAGATTTTGCAATTTAATGTTTATATGGGAACTTTAAGTATCAAGACAACAAAAGTAACAAAATATAAAAATTATTCTTTGAATTTTTCTTGCTTTGAACATTGCTTGAATTCTTCTAAATGATTTAATGCTAAAATTAAATGAGAAGCAATTGATTTCTTTGCATTTTTGTAAGCAATTTTCGATGTTTCAAAATATGTATCAAAAATCTTTCATTCGTAATAAATGATGAAAGATTTTGGTGTTGTTTTTCTTTTTCAGGCATCAAAAACGTGAACATCAATATTTTTATATAAAAACAACGAGGTTACCAAGATAAGAGAGAAAAAAAATGTTAAAATGACAATAAAATTTGCAAGAATCATACCTTTTTTCTTTGAAGTATTAGCTTTTTGAATTTTGTCTAAAAATGGAAAAATCGATTCAACGCCTTTTTGGTCCTTTTGTGTGTTGTTTTTTTCATCTCTTTTTTCCCTCTATTTTTACGTCCGTTTCTTATCTTTACGATTACGTTTTTTAACAAAAAAAATTAAGCACGAATTTTGATTTTGTTTTTTTTTTGTTCCATCTTTTTGAATCACATTTTCTTTACAAGCATTTCTTTTCTCTAGGAACAGTTACAAATTTGACTGTATTAGTTTTGATTTTTTTTAATTTCAGAGTGTCTCAGAGATACTGTAGCAAACATTAAATTTCGCTATTTTTAGAAAAACCGTTTTTGTTTGCAATAAACTTTTTTTTAAAAGCACTCCTTTTTTCAAAGTTTTTGCTCAACTTTTGCTTTTATAAGTAGAGACCGGCAGGGAACTCTTTTCTTTTCTATTTTTCCTTTTTTTTCTTCGTTACCGTATCAAAAAATAAAATTTTCGCATACATTTTTAAAAAAATTAAATATTTAACCTACTAGACGTATTTTTTTACGCTGATTCCGAATATGCCACTTATGAAAAAGTTTTGTCTGGGAAAAATACCCAAAATTTGCATTTTAAGATATTTTTTATTTATTTGACCCCAAAGTAATCCAAAGTAATCTTAGCGGCTAATACCATTCGATAGCCCTTGAAAAACTGCATCTTCGGTTAAAAGGAAAAGCACGCAAAAGCACGCAGAAAAATTTGCCATCAAACGCAGAGCTAAAATTTCTCCAAAATAGCTAAAAAAAGTTGCAAAAAAAGTGCAAAAACATTTTTCTCTCGACAAAAATGAACGCACCACGAAAGTTTTCACGACAAAAAAGTGTTCCTTTTTGCTTTTCGACGACGAAAAAATTTTAGTTTTGCAGATTTTCAGATGGCATTTCCGGAGCTTAAAATGAGTTTTTTTTATTTTTTGTTTTTATTTTCGTTTTTTTCGGGGTCAAATCTATCAGAATCAAGCAATAAAAAATTTTTAAAAATTTTTTTAGTTTTTTGCTGCCGGTCTCTATTTATAAGTTTTTATTTTCTGATGATTCAGACGTTTCCGTGAACAAAATATCAAAAGTCTTCAGGAATCAGAATTTCCGCACGTGTTATCTGAGATACATTTTTTTGATTTTAAGACAGACATAACACAAAGTGAATCATCAAGATTCATAAAAATGAGGTTTTGTTTTTGCAAGTTAATGTTTAATGTTTATCAGCTTTGAATATCGCTTCTTAATGTTCGTTTTTTTTTTCATTAGACTGGCTGTGATTTAATTTATGTCCGCGTTTTGTAGATTTTTTAATTAAAGATTTAATTGTTATTTTAAAGCTAAAAATGGCATGTACAAAACCTTTTATTACAATATTTTTAATTTGTCTATTGTTCCTTCCAATTGGGTTAACACTTGCTTTTGGAGTAGCTTTATACAGTTATCCAAAAATGATTTCAAGTGTCGGAATTGGGTATCATGTATTTTGTATTATTTTTCATTTCATTGCAATTCTAACATTTTATGTCCAAAGAATCAAAGAACATCAATCAATTGGTCAATTAACAAATCCATTTTCAATAACCTGTGCAACGATTGTCTTAATTGTAAGCAAATGTTCACATAAATTTAATCCCATAAAGATTTTTTAGATTCTTCAATGCGTTTTTGGTACACTCGGAATTGTATTGAGCACCAGTATTGCAAAAGAGAAAAATGAGGTCAAATGTGCCGAAATAAATTCAACTGATTACACATCATTTGATGAAAATGGTTATGAAGTTCGCTACATGAATCGTAAGTTAATCAAAAAATTTATGCAAAAACAAAAATTTTTTTTCAATTGGAAGCGTCATTCATTGTCAACTACAATTTAACTAATTAAAAAAAATTTCTTCAGGGGAATGTAGCTTAGGATTATATTTTTTCTTTGGAGCCACTTTGGTTTTGCTTTTCCGTTTGCCGACAATCTTGTGGGGATTCTGTGATCATGATTTTTTTGAAACACCTAATCAAAGATTACGGTAAGGCCACTTTTAAAGAATATTAAACAATGAAGTTTATTAAAGGACGAATTTTAGCAGACGCAGAACCGATTCATCATCCCCGGTATACTTTGTCCGACCTCCGGCACAATCCTCAACTTATCCACAAGCTCCACAACTTCCTCCACCTCCAGCTTATCATTTAGAAAATGATCGTAAGTATTCAATTAAATAATATTTTTTCTGTTTTTAACAGAGAAGAAAACAAAAATTTTGTTAAATGATTAAATAATGCCAAAGGAAGCATGTGTAAAAATCATGTTAAACAAACCTTTAGAATATTTACATCACAACTGTGATCAGTGTATTCGTTTTTTGTGAAACACCGCCGTCGCCAAAGAGGAAAACTGGAAATACCGCCGTCGGTGGCATCCTTTGATGTACGGCAAAGTCTTTTGAAGTTTTGGAAAATACCGCCGTCGTCGGCGACGGCGCGAATACACTGACTGTGATCCACAGTTTTTCCTGCTTTAAAAATCTTTATCTATGATATTAGGGATTGTCCAGATCTGACGTCGGGTGTTTGAAGGGTGGAAGGGGTTAGCCAAAATATAACGCTCACCTTAAAAGCGGCAAACTTCGAAGCAAAAAATCTGACGGAGATGGTTCGAAAATTTAAGAAATACCCGACTTCAGATCTGGACAATTCCTTACAAATATTTCAGGTGCATCGATGGATTCAACAAAGTTACCAACCTATGATCAAGCTATCAAATTACCTAATACAGTATGATAAAATTATAAAAACTGAATGTTTTGTACATATTGTTAATCACTGTATTACGTTAATTATTACGGGTTTTAATAAAAACATGATAAATAATTGTCTTCTTCACAACATGCTCAAGGACGAAACATAAAAATGTTGCACATATTTTATTACCAAATGTTTTGGTTACTATCACTTGTGAGAGTAACAGGAAAAATGATTACAGTAACAACGACATTTGCATATTACATCATTATAAATGCAAATTTGACAAACTGAAATATTACATTACAGTAATCTTTCTGGAATTGAAAACGCGGATGATAAAAGGTTATTGTGAACGCGTTTGTGAAAGAGGATGAGATTATTTTAAACTTGCGAGTAAAAGAAAGAAGAGTTTCGGTTGGGAGTTATTTAATATCATTTATATTTGCAGGAAATTAAATAAAAAATAAGCCTTTTTAATAAAAAATCAATTGAGGGATACATTCGCGTGATTAACTGATTCAATAAGTTCTTACAATAAGGAATAACAGAAACTTTGTCAAAGTTACAAGAACCAAACTCATTAATTTAGTAAGTGATCAAAAACAGTAAGATTCATAAAACATATTTTTATACAAACCCAAAATCCAATTCATACGTAATAAATTTACATCCCCGAGGAACCTTGCAAGGAATACTTTCATAACAGATTATCAACAGGAGGATATGTTAAAGATGGTGTTATTAATGTTGTTATTGATTAACAATAAACTTTCTATCTAATTAAACAAAATAAATGTCAAATATATGCATACAAAAAGCCGAGCAAGAGAGAAAATAAATATATTCCCCTGAAGAGAATCAGTAATCAAATTGAAATGATCCAAAGAACATTCACCAGAATCATCTACAAAAGAATGAACTATCGGACTACAGTAATCCCGTCATACTGTAAAAGATTGAAAAAACTAGACACGATCTCTCTTCATCAAAGAAGAATGGAAGCAGATATTCTCATGGCCTATGAATTCATTAAAGAAAAGAATGGTGAAGTTGAATTACGTTTCTACCAACATGACAGAAGCCGAAATGGAGGACATTTTCGTCCAAAAGCCTTCATTAAAGGAAAGTATTCCAACACGCGTTCTTGATAACAATGGTATTTCAATCTATGATATGCAAACTGGTAAACGTCGTTCACTTTTTCCACATCATGGTTGTCGTGGTTTAGCTGTTACTCCAGCTGGAGATTTTGGTACGCACAAATTTTTTTATATTTTTAAATATAGCTATATTTCAGTTACTGTTCACCCAAGACTTCGGTACATCTTTCTTGTTCCTCAAAATGGAGATACGGTAATTTATTTATACAATTGATCACAAAACATATATAATTTTGCCTATTTAGCCAATGTGTTACCCGTATGAACCACATGCTCTTGCAAATTACGAAGGTCAACCCTCTGCTGCATCGTTTATAAATGTTTCTGAAACTAAACTTTTGGTTGTGGATTACAGTATGCATTTTTTATTTTATTTTCTTTTTTTAACAAGAAAGCTTTTTAGCGATTGGTGCTTTCAATCTTTATAAGTTTAATCCTTATTCTCGTGAACTTAATTTAATGCTCAAACAAGATTGCAACAATGGTGTTGCACTTTGTCGACTTACGGGTGGTTTTATGGATGCTAAAGGACGAATAATTGTTACGAATTGCAAAGAACGGATATGTATGGTATGTTCATATAGATTTTTTTTCATATTTATACAAAAATATTTTCCAGCTGTTTGATAGCAATGGCACATTTCTTCAACGAATTCCTTGTGATATCAATTCCTCTCGTACACAATATATTTGCGTCAATAATGATTATCAAGCTCTTATCCTTGATTCATTAAGAAAGCCTCATGCTGCTCGTTTATGTCGTGTTCTACCTGATCTAAATGTTTTAAAAGATGATTTTCCAAAGTCGAAACATCCTACTCCTGTGTATCCAGAACAACATGCTCAAACTGCTGATCAACCTCCATGTCATGGACCATCTACTCGTTATCTTGAACCTAAAGAAATTGAAAATTCACTTGCTGAATGCAAAGGGTTAATGTCTGTTATAGACATCAATGATGACTCGGATAATGATATACAAATTCTCGAATAATTTTTTGTTTTCTTATCTTTATTAATTTTCTATCATTTGTTATGTGCATATAAATTTTATTAGTTGCAACATTTACAGTTTGTATAATGCTTAGGGTTTGTCGCCAATTGGTTAATTGAATTAAGTATTAGCTTTTCCATTATCATCACATTTTGGAAACTCTGTTTGTCGAACCATTGTTTTCTCCAGATCGTTTGTTTCACCAGCAACACAATATTCTTGTGGATTAACAAGCTGGCATTCAACAGCAGTTCGAATAAAATCAGCTGTAAGATCTTGCCATGCATCATAGAACTGTAATTAAGTTAGATTCGAGAGGTTTAGGACAAATATCAAAAATTGCAGTTTTAACGTTAGATTCTGCAGATTTTTTTATATCACTTTGTTGTGGAGCAGCTAAAGGAGGTTCAGAAAAGAAATCCAAAATTAAATTATTTAAACTTTGATAAATTCGATCCACACAAATCATAAAAAGTGTTGCCGGAAGTTAATATTTCCCATTCAATCCATTTGAAGCAATATCAAATTCCATTCGAGGTTTTGGTGGTCAGCTAGGGATTCAAGCTCATATTCATCTTCATGAGGTTGAATAGATTTTTCAGGTTAGGGTTGTTGTTGTGGAGCAAAAGAATGCTGAGAATATTATATATCAAATGAATGTTGCTACGTGGGTGATGCGGTTGTTTTTGCTGCGATTGATAATGAGGTGGATAAAATGGTGTTGGACCTACAGTACCTTGTTGAGAAGGATAAAATCCTTGTGATAAAGAATATGATGAATGAGTGTGAAGTAAATTGTATTGGTTGAGATGACAAGGAAGGATTTGCAAGTTGTTGCTGAAAAGATCCTTGAGAAAAAAAAAAAAAAAACATCATATTTTCAATTATTTTATTTTAACAACCTTTAAGTTTAACATATTTCACGTACAAGTATTACATATATATATTATATATATGTTGTTTCGAATTTTGAGAACCGTCCGTTCACAAAAACCGATATTTTGTCCAATGTGTGAGTAAGAAAAACAATTACAATAACAATTGTATTTATGCATCACTATAAATGCTAATTTGACGAGTTGAATATTGCATTACAGTAATCTTTCAAAATTGAGTTGAATTTATTTTTTGAGAAAATGTAAATTTTTAAAGCTATCATTGTTTTTTGTTGCTTTTTGCCTTTCATTATTCCTTCCTTGTTAAAATAAAAATGGCTGAAAAAGAAAGTGATGCAATTCAATCAGAAGGTGGACCACCACAAAAGCTAAATCGAAACAATGTCTTCAAAGTTGCAAGTTTTGATCGACCAAAATCTTTGAAACATGTTTGTTTTATTTTTTTAAAGCTCTTCAATGAATAATTTTATTTTTTAGAAAAAAGTGATTGCTTTAATTCGAAATGGTGAAAGAATTGATCGAATCTTTCCGGAATGGTTGAATCTGAATTTTACGGATTCTGGAGAATATTTACCAACAGATTTGAATCAACCTCTTGAAATGCTAAAAAGACCCGGTGGAATCGGTGATTATGTGAATGATTCACCAATTACTGAAATTGGAGCTGTTTGTTTTATCTTTTTTTTTACAATTAACCGTTCACTTTTCAGTTAACAACTCAAATTCTTGGACGTTCTTTTCGGTTACACGAAATTTGGCCTCTTCAAAGAATTTATGCTTCCCCGTCACTTCGCTGCATTCAAAGTGCTGATGCTTTTATTAAAGGATTGAATAAAAACATCAAAATTTGTGTTGAACCTGGATTATTTGATTGGACAAAATGGTATAAAAGAATTCCACGGTTCGTTTGTATTTTTCTTGCATTTCAATCAATGATTTTACCATTTTTTCACAACATTTCCCTTTTTCCCTCCCCCAAATTCCCGAGTTCATGAACGTTTTTTTAATGATTTGATATCTTATATATATACTTTTCAGATTTTTAACCGTTGAAGAACTTGTTAAAGCCGGATACCCAATTGATACAGAATATATTTCATTTAAGAAGGCTGAAGAATTGGAAGAAGTCGTTGGACGAGAAACAATTGATGAATTTTATTCTCGAATTCGTTCCTGTCTTTCATCAATTATTTCATCAACACCTGAATCCAATCGAATTGCAGTTTTTGCACATGCAACTTCGATTGATGCTTCAATCAAAGCTTTACGAAAATGTCCCCCTCGGGCAATTATTGATACAGATACGACTGAAATGGGCACGCATTATCCATATTCAACAATTGTAATGCTTGCAAAAGATCACCATCAATGGAATTTTGTTCATCAACCAATTGCTCCTTTATCTTATCTCGGAACCTCAAATAAATCAGATGTCAAATTTATCAATTCAACAACTCGTGTCAAAGCAAATCTCAAATTTGAAGCTTAAATACTTATCTTATTTTATGTAATAAATAATAAAGTATTTAATTTGAAAAGAATCCTTTTCTGAATAAGCCCGTTGTTAAAAAAATTTGTTCTCCAATGGTATTACATCATTCTTATTCTTGAGAGAGAAAATGCTAAAGTCATTGGTGTGAACAAAATTTCATTTTGTTTTTTACGCTGATTCCGAATATGCCACTTTTGAAGAAGTTTTCTCGGATGAAAATACCCAAAATTTGCATTTTAAAATATTTTTTAATTATCAATCAACAAATGAAATAAACCGAAAAGATACCGAAAAAGTTAGTTCTTGTGTTGGCTCCAAGCTGGACTCGAACCTACCAACTGAGCTACAAGAACACAAGAATTTTTTGTTCTTTTTTGGACACGACACGACAGAGATCAAAAATCTTGAATAAACGAAATTAAGCTTAGCGACTAATACAGTTCAAAAGAGATCTTTCACTTGCTGCTTTTTTTGATTACGCAATGAAGTTCGATGGGATGAAAGAAATTGAAATTTAGGAATTTTCGCTGTTAAAAAAGTTTAAAAATTTTTGTTTAATCAGGGACTTTGGCTTTTTAAATTTTGAAACGTGATTTTCAATAACTTTCAGCTTCGCAAACTTTCTTACGAAATCAAAAAAACAGCAGCAAATAAAAGTTAAGCTTTTTTGATTTCATTATGAAACATCTCTTTTAAAGAAGCTTTATTATAATGATGTCATTGAGAGACCTATTGCCAACAGATGACACATAAAAAATTCAAATGTTTTTTAACGAAAATTGCTTAATTTTTACCGCTCTACAAACGAACTTACAAGAAAATTCTTGATATTTTTGCGAAATCTGTGATATTTTCGTTTTGTTTTATTTTTTGTGACCTCCACTTTTTTATATATTTTTAAACAATAATATAATATTTAGATGGCAAGCTTATTTGGTAACACACAAGGACTTTCAACTCAGAGTTCAGCAGCAACAACAACACCAAAATTCATAAATTGGTGCAAGGCTTTTGTTAATGAATACACAAAACGTTTTGATAATCCTGAAGGAGCACCATCGACTCAAACTGAAGAATCTGCAGAAAAATTTCGTGAAAATTTTAATAAATTTGTGAATCCAAATCTCGCTGAAAATGGAAAACGTTATGTAAGTTTTTCTCAAGATACACAACAGATTTTTAATCAATCATTTTCAGAAATCAATGTTCAGACATCTTATTTCGAATTCTTTTTTGGATAAGGGTGATTTATGCTATAGCTTTTTAAAAGCATTAATTGATTTGATGAAGAGATTTGAAGTTGATGAATTACATCGATATTATGTGCTTGTTAACTTTTTAAAGATTTTTGAAGTTGATGAATTAAATGCTGGTACTGCTTGCGATTTGGAAATTTTGTATAAAGATGAAGTAAGGGCTTTACTTTTTGTTAAAGAAGATTATCAGTGACATCATTGTTCTATCGATATGGATTAACTTGCTGATTTTCAGATTAGTAAAATGTCTACTCAGATGATTCGTGATATTCATACCGCAACATCATTGCTTTTTAAAGATGAAGAAATTTCAAAAAAGCGTTCTGTTAAATTATTTGTTTGGCTTGCGACTTTGCGTGATCCTTCCATGACTAACAGAGTTGTTTTTGAAAAGTTATTGGACACATGCTCTTATATAGCTATTAATGGTGTTGTTGGTGTTATTTGGTGAGTTAATTTTAACAATCTTTATCATATAGTTAATTTATAAAAGTTCACGGAAGCTAATTTCAATCTATTTTTGTTTATTTATTAATTCCACTGTTTTTGCAAATCTTTGAAGTAAACATCCGTTGAAAAGCTTGTTGGTAAACGTTGCCCCATTGCGCTTATGACTGGTAAATGAACTGTGTGAATGCTGTGAGGCATTATTTTTCTGGCTTTTAGTCTATCTTTTAACAGGTAGAGAAATATGAGGACAAAAGCTGGATTATAAGTCTAAAAAATCTTTTTTTGTCAGCTACAATGTAAACGTTATTACTGACTAAAAAGAATAAACCGCCAGGAGCTTGCTCTTTAAAGGCAATATTGTAAGCAACAGCAAGAAGTACCCCTATTGGAGCTATGATTGTAAATAGGACTATTGTTGGCCATAATATTTTTAGTACTTTTATGTTTTCAAAAATCTAAAAATTGTAGCGTTTAAATAGGTCTAAATTAAGGATGCTGTTTGGTTAAAATTTAAAGTTCATGAATGTTTAATTACCTGATGCCTTCCTTTTAATGTCACACGGTATGCAAGTAATTTGTACATTTTTTGGTTTTGAGAATGTAAAATTTTAGCAACAATTAGTGTCAAAAAATGTGTGAATGTTGCAATGTTCACTACAGTATAGTAAATGTACGTTAAATCAGCAAAATATATCCCTGCAAAGTTATTTTTAAGCTTATTAATTATATGATTACTGCGTAAAAGAGCTTACAACCAATTGTTAAGAAAGAATGAATAACGGTAAATAAGCATGTCACAAATGTAAGAACCCAAAAAGAAGTAAGGTTATTAGAATTTGCGTTATACTTTTCGAGAAATATTGTAGCAATTATCCGTTCATTAAAAACATTTTTATAATACACTAAAAAATGTACTTTTTACTAACAAATTTGGTTGTTTTTAAACTAGCAATTTTTAAAACTTTCTACGAAAACAAAATAAGCCTTAATTATCGTATCCCAACATATTATTTAATGACATCTTCTTCGTGCCCATAATATCTTTATATCTGTAAAAAACTACAGCTTTCGATTTTGGAAAAATTGAGAAGTTTTCAAGTTGCTATAAAAGTTTCACATTTCAATCTTAGCAGCCAAAAGATAAATTGAAATGGAAATTCGGGTACAACTGTTACTGTATATATTAAACTTGATTTCAGCTTTTATTGCTCTTATATTATTTGTAATTTACATTAAAAGTGGTATAACAAAAATATTTTTAATTCCAAGAAATCTGAGGTATTTGTTTATTATGGCTTATTTCTAACAGCTTTACAAATACAAAATCCTAAAAAATTTAGATTATACTTGGCAACTTCATTTATTTCTTGTGGTGTCCTTCAAGCCATTGTTGGAATCACATTCTCCTTATACTATCTCATTTTTCGAGAGGAAGACGACATTATTTTTAAATCATTGAGGTTATTACAAAGTATTTCATCTCAGCATGTTCGGGGTAGTTTATTTATAACAGTAATTGAACGGATAATTGCTACAATATTTCTCGAAAAGTATAACGCAAATTCTAATAACCTTACTTCTTTTTGGGTTCTTACATTTGTGACATGCTTATTTACCGTTATTCATTCTTTCTTAACAATTGGTTGTAAGCTCTTTTACGCAGTAATCATATAATTAATAAGCTTAAAAATAACTTTGCAGGGATATATTTTGCTGATTTAACGTACATTTACTATACTGTAGTGAACATTGCAACATTCACACATTTTTTGACACTAATTGTTGCTAAAATTTTACATTCTCAAAACCAAAAAATGTACAAATTACTTGCATACCGTGTGACATTAAAAGGAAGGCATCAGGTAATTAAACATTCATGAACTTTAAATTTTAACCAAACAGCATCCTTAATTTAGACCTATTTAAACGCTACAATTTTTAGATTTTTGAAAACATAAAAGTACTAAAAATATTATGGCCAACAATAGTCCTATTTACAATCATAGCTCCAATAGGGGTACTTCTTGCTGTTGCTTACAATATTGCCTTTAAAGAGCAAGCTCCTGGCGGTTTATTCTTTTTAGTCAGTAATAACGTTTACATTGTAGCTGACAAAAAAAGATTTTTTAGACTTATAATCCAGCTTTTGTCCTCATATTTCTCTACCTGTTAAAAGATAGACTAAAAGCCAGAAAAATAATGCCTCACAGCATTCACACAGTTCATTTACCAGTCATAAGCGCAATGGGGCAACGTTTACCAACAAGCTTTTCAACGGATGTTTACTTCAAAGATTTGCAAAAACAGTGGAATTAATAAATAAACAAAAATAGATTGAAATTAGCTTCCGTGAACTTTTATAAATTAACTATATGATAAAGATTGTTAAAATTAACTCACCAAATAACACCAACAACACCATTAATAGCTATATAAGAGCATGTGTCCAATAACTTTTCAAAAACAACTCTGTTAGTCATGGAAGGATCACGCAAAGTCGCAAGCCAAACAAATAATTTAACAGAACGCTTTTTTGAAATTTCTTCATCTTTAAAAAGCAATGATGTTGCGGTATGAATATCACGAATCATCTGAGTAGACATTTTACTAATCTGAAAATCAGCAAGTTAATCCATATCGATAGAACAATGATGTCACTGATAATCTTCTTTAACAAAAAGTAAAGCCCTTACTTCATCTTTATACAAAATTTCCAAATCGCAAGCAGTACCAGCATTTAATTCATCAACTTCAAAAATCTTTAAAAAGTTAACAAGCACATAATATCGATGTAATTCATCAACTTCAAATCTCTTCATCAAATCAATTAATGCTTTTAAAAAGCTATAGCATAAATCACCCTTATCCAAAAAAGAATTCGAAATAAGATGTCTGAACATTGATTTCTGAAAATGATTGATTAAAAATCTGTTGTGTATCTTGAGAAAAACTTACATAACGTTTTCCATTTTCAGCGAGATTTGGATTCACAAATTTATTAAAATTTTCACGAAATTTTTCTGCAGATTCTTCAGTTTGAGTCGATGGTGCTCCTTCAGGATTATCAAAACGTTTTGTGTATTCATTAACAAAAGCCTTGCACCAATTTATGAATTTTGGTGTTGTTGTTGCTGCTGAACTCTGAGTTGAAAGTCCTTGTGTGTTACCAAATAAGCTTGCCATCTAAATATTATATTATTGTTTAAAAATATATAAAAAAGTGGAGGTCACAAAAAATAAAACAAAACGAAAATATCACAGATTTCGCAAAAATATCAAGAATTTTCTTGTAAGTTCGTTTGTAGAGCGGTAAAAATTAAGCAATTTTCGTTAAAAAACATTTGAATTTTTTATGTGTCATCTGTTGGCAATAGGTCTCTCAATGACATCATTATAATAAAGCTTCTTTAAAAGAGATGTTTCATAATGAAATCAAAAAAGCTTAACTTTTATTTGCTGCTGTTTTTTTGATTTCGTAAGAAAGTTTGCGAAGCTGAAAGTTATTGAAAATCACGTTTCAAAATTTAAAAAGCCAAAGTCCCTGATTAAACAAAAATTTTTAAACTTTTTTAACAGCGAAAATTCCTAAATTTCAATTTCTTTCATCCCATCGAACTTCATTGCGTAATCAAAAAAAGCAGCAAGTGAAAGATCTCTTTTGAACTGTATTAGTCGCTAAGCTTAATTTCGTTTATTCAAGATTTTTGATCTCTGTCGTGTCGTGTCCAAAAAAGAACAAAAAATTCTTGTGTTCTTGTAGCTCAGTTGGTAGGTTCGAGTCCAGCTTGGAGCCAACACAAGAACTAACTTTTTCGGTATCTTTTCGGTTTATTTCATTTGTTGATTGATAATTAAAAAATATTTTAAAATGCAAATTTTGGGTATTTTCATCCGAGAAAACTTCTTCAAAAGTGGCATATTCGGAATCAGCGTAAAAAACAAAATGAAATTTTGTTCACACCAATGACTTTAGCATTTTCTCTCTCAAGAATAAGAATGATGTAATACCATTGGAGAACAAATTTTTTTAACAACGGGCTTATTCAGAAAAGGATTCTTTTCAAATTAAATACTTTATTATTTATTACATAAAATAAGATAAGTATTTAAGCTTCAAATTTGAGATTTGCTTTGACACGAGTTGTTGAATTGATAAATTTGACATCTGATTTATTTGAGGTTCCGAGATAAGATAAAGGAGCAATTGGTTGATGAACAAAATTCCATTGATGGTGATCTTTTGCAAGCATTACAATTGTTGAATATGGATAATGCGTGCCCATTTCAGTCGTATCTGTATCAATAATTGCCCGAGGGGGACATTTTCGTAAAGCTTTGATTGAAGCATCAATCGAAGTTGCATGTGCAAAAACTGCAATTCGATTGGATTCAGGTGTTGATGAAATAATTGATGAAAGACAGGAACGAATTCGAGAATAAAATTCATCAATTGTTTCTCGTCCAACGACTTCTTCCAATTCTTCAGCCTTCTTAAATGAAATATATTCTGTATCAATTGGGTATCCGGCTTTAACAAGTTCTTCAACGGTTAAAAATCTGAAAAGTATATATATAAGATATCAAATCATTAAAAAAACGTTCATGAACTCGGGAATTTGGGGGAGGGAAAAAGGGAAATGTTGTGAAAAAATGGTAAAATCATTGATTGAAATGCAAGAAAAATACAAACGAACCGTGGAATTCTTTTATACCATTTTGTCCAATCAAATAATCCAGGTTCAACACAAATTTTGATGTTTTTATTCAATCCTTTAATAAAAGCATCAGCACTTTGAATGCAGCGAAGTGACGGGGAAGCATAAATTCTTTGAAGAGGCCAAATTTCGTGTAACCGAAAAGAACGTCCAAGAATTTGAGTTGTTAACTGAAAAGTGAACGGTTAATTGTAAAAAAAAAGATAAAACAAACAGCTCCAATTTCAGTAATTGGTGAATCATTCACATAATCACCGATTCCACCGGGTCTTTTTAGCATTTCAAGAGGTTGATTCAAATCTGTTGGTAAATATTCTCCAGAATCCGTAAAATTCAGATTCAACCATTCCGGAAAGATTCGATCAATTCTTTCACCATTTCGAATTAAAGCAATCACTTTTTTCTAAAAAATAAAATTATTCATTGAAGAGCTTTAAAAAAATAAAACAAACATGTTTCAAAGATTTTGGTCGATCAAAACTTGCAACTTTGAAGACATTGTTTCGATTTAGCTTTTGTGGTGGTCCACCTTCTGATTGAATTGCATCACTTTCTTTTTCAGCCATTTTTATTTTAACAAGGAAGGAATAATGAAAGGCAAAAAGCAACAAAAAACAATGATAGCTTTAAAAATTTACATTTTCTCAAAAAATAAATTCAACTCAATTTTGAAAGATTACTGTAATGCAATATTCAACTCGTCAAATTAGCATTTATAGTGATGCATAAATACAATTGTTATTGTAATTGTTTTTCTTACTCACACATTGGACAAAATATCGGTTTTTGTGAACGGACGGTTCTCAAAATTCGAAACAACATATATATAATATATATATGTAATACTTGTACGTGAAATATGTTAAACTTAAAGGTTGTTAAAATAAAATAATTGAAAATATGATGTTTTTTTTTTTTTTTTCTCAAGGATCTTTTCAGCAACAACTTGCAAATCCTTCCTTGTCATCTCAACCAATACAATTTACTTCACACTCATTCATCATATTCTTTATCACAAGGATTTTATCCTTCTCAACAAGGTACTGTAGGTCCAACACCATTTTATCCACCTCATTATCAATCGCAGCAAAAACAACCGCATCACCCACGTAGCAACATTCATTTGATATATAATATTCTCAGCATTCTTTTGCTCCACAACAACAACCCTAACCTGAAAAATCTATTCAACCTCATGAAGATGAATATGAGCTTGAATCCCTAGCTGACCACCAAAACCTCGAATGGAATTTGATATTGCTTCAAATGGATTGAATGGGAAATATTAACTTCCGGCAACACTTTTTATGATTTGTGTGGATCGAATTTATCAAAGTTTAAATAATTTAATTTTGGATTTCTTTTCTGAACCTCCTTTAGCTGCTCCACAACAAAGTGATATAAAAAAATCTGCAGAATCTAACGTTAAAACTGCAATTTTTGATATTTGTCCTAAACCTCTCGAATCTAACTTAATTACAGTTCTATGATGCATGGCAAGATCTTACAGCTGATTTTATTCAAACTGCTGTTGAATGCCAGCTTGTTAATCCACAAGAATATTGTGTTGCTGGTGAAACAAACGATCTGGAGAAAACAATGGTTCGACAAACAGAGTTTCCAAAATGTGATGATAATGGAAAAGCTAATACTTAATTCAATTAACCAATTGGCGACAAACCCTAAGCATTTGGATTGGGATCTGGATTGAATGGATACGGAACAACTGGCCTTGGAATGAGCCCATATGGAACAGCTGGTCTCAATGGCCTTGGATACAATGGACTCACGGGAGCTTATGAAGTTAATCCATATGGAATGAGTGTACCAACAGGAGGATATGGAATGAACCCATATGCCGGATATCCAAGTGTGAATCCAGCTCTTACCGGAGGTTACGTTAACCCTGCTTTTGGAGGTATCAATCCAGGATTCGGTGGAGTTAATCCCGCTCTTGGTGGCGCATATCCAGGATATGGAGGAATTTATCCTGGAATGGGCGGCAATTCCGGATCAAATTCTCAAGCACAAGCAAGCTCAAGTTCAAATAATGGCAATCAATTCGGGAAAAAATAAATTTATATTTTAATTTAGTTTAACATTTTTGTGTATGTATTTTTGTAAATTGTAAATATTATCTTTATATTGTCCAATGAAATAAAACCGCTTCTTATGCTTATTAATGTTTGTGAAAAAAATCTATTTTGATATTATTTAAATTTAAATGACTCATAATTTGTAATGTTAGGTTGTTATTGTAGAATAACAAATCTTGCTTTTAAAACATAATATAAATTCGCATATATTTAAATATTTGAACACTTTGTTAACTTATTAGCTTTTTTTATATATTAATACTAACAAACAATTCATTTGCTTTTTTCCGTTATTCAACAAAAAACATTATAATACAAAGTTTCAAAGAACGTGTAAACTTTTTTTCTCTTCCTTTAAAAAATTCATGAATGTCAATTTTTAACAATGAAACATGTTTGTTTTTTGAAAGTTGTTTGATTTTAATAAAATGGCTGATACGTTGTCAAAGAAAAAAGGACGGCCGAAAAATCATGATTTTTAAAGATCAAGAAATTTTTGAGTTGAAAAAAACTAAATTTTGTTCTTTATTTTGCCTATTTGTTTCGTGACTTAAAAAAGGGTATAAAAAAAGAATTTTTCAGAAATTAATTAAAAACAATTTTTTCTGTTTTTTATTTAAAATTTAATAAACATGTTGTTTGCAATAATTGCATTGTTTATAAGCTGTTTGATTTTTAATAATTCGGTAAGCTGATTTTTATGTATGACCATATTTGTACAGCTTTTTGTGAAGGGTTAATTGTTTTCACTGAATAGCAAAATAATTAAAATAACTCTTGTTTTTAAATTTGTCATTTTTTAAAAACACAAATGTTTATGCAAATCAAATTCATTTATTACAGGTATTTGCAATAAATCCTGTTCCCCTTGGGAAATATCCATATGTGGTGCAATTCGTTCGAGAAAATCCAAATTCAAAAGAAACTTTTAATTGTACCGGAACAATCATTCATCCCCGATATGTTTTAACTGCATTATCGTGTTTAACAAATGATGAAACATTGCCAAATGTCAATGACACACATATAATTTATGACACAAATCGACCACACATTTCTTCACCACAAAATATAGTGGACATCGAAAAATTCTTTTTTCCAGTATCACTGGAAAATATTACAGTTGGGGACGAAGAATATGTCGCAAAAAATAATATTGCAATCATTCAAGTGAGTAAAATAAGAACGCGATAAAAAAAACAATAAAGACCAAAATGTTGCTGTGACATAAAATATCAAAATTTTTAGGTTTCCTCTGAATTTCCAATCAATAATAATGTTAATGCAACCATTTTAAGCAGCAAAACTGATCCATTAAAGCAAGAATATCGTGCTGTTGTAGTTGGATTCGGTGGAATTAGCAGGGGTATGTAAAAGAAACAGAAGTTTAAAAGAAATTTGAAGTTAAAATTTGTAGAAGGTGAAAGAAATCTGTTACGTGAATATTCGGGTGACATTAAAGATTTTACATCTGAAACAACTTCACTTTCTTCACCAAATGTTAAAATCAGAGTTGTAAGTCTCTTAAAAATGTCTTTATCATTTTAAAAAACTTACATAGGACAATTTATTTTTTATTGTTTGTAAAACTGTTCCAAAAAATTTTTCAAAAAGCTTATCAAAATTTTCCAATTTATAGGGTGAAATTGGCAGCCCTTTATTAATTGAACAAGATGGCGTACTCAAGCAATACAGTATTGCTACACATAATCATAAGAACTCTGATGGGACAATAACGCGTAAGTTTTTTTTTCGCTTTATCCTATTACTGTATTAAATATTATAGCAGTTTTTGGAAAAGTTGGTCATCACTGTAATTGGATTCACAAAGTAACAAAATATTTAGTAAAATGTGAATAAGAATATTTCATATAACTCCATACACTTTCTTAAATTTTATATAAAAAATACTTTTGTGAGTCTCAAATAAATGTGACAAAAAAAGAGAAAATTGTTTTCGACTCGAAGCTTAATTTACTGTCAGTTATACATATGTCACCTTACACATTCTCAAAAAAATGTTTTTTCTCCTTTCGTCACTCTTATATAATTTTAGTTTCATTCATTGTGTTCAAAAAGTTTTGTTTGAGGCTTGCTTTTTTCACCTTGTACTACAGTAAACATTCAAAAAAATTTATTTTATCAGCATTAAAGCAAAGAAAAAATAACAAAATTAATCTTCATCAGATTCTGTAGTACTACTACTATCACCGCTTTCACTTTCTTCGTCATCTTTTTCACTTTTGTTATTATCTTCATCGCTTTCATTGTCTTCTTCTTCGCTTTCATCTCTTTGAGCATTACCACCACCCAATGCATGAGCATAAGCTACTTCATCAACTGCCACGAAACGCATCGCCTTTTCTTGAGCAGCCTAAAAATTAATTATCAATTCTGAAGTTTAAAAAATTCAAAACAAACTCACAGGCAAAGTAAATGGTCGATCATCAGATTTAAGAGCTTCCTCAACCATAAGTAAAGTTCCATAAAATACTTCAAATTCTCTATCAAGACGAACAAAAAAAGCTTTTCATCTTTTTTATTTCTTCTCATAAGTTCCAATTGTTGCTTTTTAGCCGCCTCTTTAGCAGCTTTTTGTGGATCATCAGGTTGTTTCGCATTAGTTGTTTTAGACGTTTTTGATGATTGCTTGGCTGGTGGTTTAGGTGATTTGACTGGAAGTTTGGCATATTGACCGCTTCCAAATTTTTGTTCTGATTCTTTGACAATGTCATTTGTGACTTCACCAATTAAGCGATCAAAAGCATTAAGAGAATCCCAATCACGCATATCAACTTTAGCATTACATTTTGATCTGAACTAAAAAGTTTAAAAACGATTAATTTTCGTTATCTAGAAATTTAGAGTTGCTTACTTGTTGAGTAATACAATTCATTGTAATATAAAAATCTGTCAACATTTCACCAACACCGGTAACAACTTGTTCATTTTTCGTTACCATTTCATTATCAATTTTAATAATTCGTAAAGTAATTCCAGCAAATTCTTCAACGATACAGCAAATTGTAACCAAAAAATCATCAGTTATTTCATCACCAATTTCAAGCTTAACGTTTACAGCAGTACGAACTTTTGCAAGTAAACTAGACATTGTTCGAGTCACAATTACAAACAATTGAGGCGCAATTTCAGTATTCAGTGATTTATAAGGAACTTTATCCACCTAAAAAATAGATAAAGAATAATTTGGGGAAAAAGATATTAAAAAGACGCACTTTATTTCCAGTTGTGATAAACATCAAGTATTTAACATGTTCATTTAAAGTTTTTATCCAAACATCATCACACTTTGAATGAGCAATAATTTCGAATACTGCTTTCCAAAAATCAACTGTTGCACCTTTATCTTCTAAAAAGAGCATCGTTTGGCATAAGATCGATGAATTCAGAGATTTCTAAATGTCTTACCAATTGCATGTTTCTCTGCAACTTCAATAATTAATTTATAAACATTTGTCCGAATTTCATTTGAAGAGCTTGTTAACATTTGACAAAGTTTACGAGCGACAGAAATAAATGCACAAATTTGTTTGTGATATTCCGGCAAAGTTTTTCTGGCCTCAAAAGTATCACGACTCCAAAAAATACCAGGAATAATTTTTTGATAATATGCCGCAATATGTTTTGAGGAATAAATTCGAAAATTTTTATCAAAGCCAGTTGCATTAATGTTATCACCTTCTGCCATATTAACTTCATGTTGGGCAACCTCTGAAACTTCTCTGCCAATTTGTGTGTATTCGGGATAATTGTCAACATCTTCAAAATTAGCAGAAATAACATTTTCAACTAAAAGAACTCAATTAAAAATTGAAGGATAATTCTGAAAAAGAACTTACAAATATCTTTTAAAGGTCCAGCACATCTAGCTTCATACTTTGTTAAGATATAAATGAGAATTTTACTGTAAGATTCAACAGCTTTAGTTTGTACACCGACATAAGCCTTCATTGCTTCTGTGGCCAAATTAGGCTCTTTAGAAGACCAAAATTTCAGAAGAGAACTAAAATATACTCACTCTTTAAAAAAATTACAAATTTTTAAAAATACCTAGCCATGGATGTCAAAGATTTTGATGAAGCTAAACATGTTGATGATTTTGGATCCAATAAGCTTACGGAATCATGAATACGAGAAATGAGCCATGACAAAAAAACATCCTTTAAAGTTGCGGTACCATCATTTGATTTAAGATCTTCCAACATTGGCCTGAAGAAAATATAGATCCAATTGTACCGTAAGACAAATGAAACTTACAATTCAATACTTTCTAACATCAGTGAAAGCTTTGGAACATTTATTTGAAGATCCTGACCAACATATTTAGAAGATTGCAAAGTTTCATCTTTAGCACTTGATTTTTTGGCATTTTTTGATTTCGACTGCGATTTTGTATTACTGTCACTTTGTTTTTTTGGTTTGGTTTCCAACAATTCATGAAGAGTTTTCCGTCGTGAAATAAAAGTACCAATTTTTCTTAACTTTTCCTCAGTTGCACCATTGGCATCTTTAAAATCCCAAAAATATTCAATGATGACATCATAAAGTTTAACAAGCATATATCCAAATGCTTTATAATATGCTGTTTTTGATGTATTAGGCTTTGTAAGATTTACGTTACTTTTATCCATTTCAAGATCTTCAAGATGAACATTTGTAACAGAATCAATATAATCAATGATTTCTTCTTGGGCTTTATCAATGATCTCTGCTCCACAATCAGCAAGTTGAGAAGGACCAGTATGGGTATTATTTTGGAGAGAGATAGTTGCAGCAGTAAGAATTGTAGCTGTTGCTTTTAATAATTGTGGACATTGATATTTCACAAAATCAATTCCGCCAGGGCTTTTTTCCATGTATATTTTAACATTTAATTCAGGAAGAGCTGTAAGTTCACCAAGAAGCAGATCCAGTCCATGAATAACAAAATAATTATTTTTCTTGCAAATGTCAACGATCCCCTAAAAAATTGTGTTATTCTTTTCAAAAAAGAGCTTTTTCATGATCCATGGTTTTTTCTTTATAATAATAATAATAAATATTAATTTGAACATACAGCCATATTGGTACTGCTTTGTTAATGTCTACTACAGCAAAAAAAACGAACCTTATAAACAAGACACTGAGTTGCAGGTGATTGTCGCATGCACCGTTTAATACATTCAATAATTGGAATTGTATCCATTACAGAAGATGATGCTTTTTGCGTTGCTCGATTTATTTGTGATGAAAAACTTGCAAATGATTGAGAACATTGAAAAGCTGCTTTCGTTTCTGGTTGTTCAATGAGAGATCGAAGAAGTTGAAACATGACGGGAAGAGCAATTGATACCTAAAATTTTAAGACTGCGAAAAACAAAACTCAAGTATATAAAAGTGTACCTTTGACATTGAAAACATTTGAACTTTTACAGCATCGAAAATTTCTTTCCGCAATCCACTTCGTCGAATAATGACTGGCATTAAAGCTGACATAACCTTTACGGCAACTTCAGAAGGAAGATCACAAATATGCCGCGCTAATTTATCAAAAACATTCCAATTCATAACCAACATGCTAGGATTTTTATCTCGAAGTTCCACCAAGACATCAATAAAAAAGTATACAGTAGGGATTTTGGAAGCATTGGAACAAATTGCATTAACAAGAGATTCCAGTGGCTCAAGAGTATATTTTTTGTCAGCTTCAATGGTAACAGATAAAATTGTATCAACAAGAAGCCGTCGACCAATAAATGAGATATCATTTTCAATATGCTCCAATTTTCCTTCAATAATATTAAAGGATGCTTTCTTTGAACTTGATTCAATTAATTGAATTGACAATATTACAAGACCACATTAAAAACATTTTTATAATACACTAAACGTTGCTGGCAACTGAAATTTAAATGCAATTAGATATTTAATGCAACAGCATCTGTTTCACCTGTTTATTTCAAACAAGTTTAATAGATGAAAGCATACTCAAATCATTTGCATATTTTTAACTTCTTCAAGTACAGTAGTCTTTTACATGTTCTAACAAAGAACTTAAGCCCCGCTTCTTCCATTACATTGTAGCCATATTAAAGTAATTTTTATTTGGTTTTTTTAGTGACGATGATCAAATTGCTGTCTTTCATGCTTACGCTGAAAGATTTTTGAAAAATGGATTTTTGCAAGACACGGCTGCACAAAAACTTGGATTTGCAAAGATTACAGCATGTTTACGAAATTTTACTGACCCTGAAATTCATGATATTATCTATGCATTTTGTGAAGCTTGGGCAAAGAAAGATGGTTCCTTTTTTCTTCAAATTGCAGATGAAATCGTTGAATTTATGAAAGTTCTTCATCGTCATCCATTTGTTGGAAAAGCTGCTCTTAAAGTTTTTAAGGTTTAAATTCTTTTAATCGGGGATTATAGTTCAGTTTGTTTTTTAGAAACATAAGAAATATGTTCGCTCCAGTGTTTTTGGGTTAATGTGTCAAATTGGCCTCATTTCATCATACCGATATTCTGCAGAGGTTTCAAAAATGCTTTCATTATCTTTATCAAGAATTTGGCAATTTGCTGATAATCTTGAAAGCGATGGATGGATTTATACCGTAATCAATGATTTAAAGTTACGTGAAATTAAAGCTAAATTTTATGTTATTGTTGACTGTAAGTTGGAAAATTTAATTTTCACTTTTATTATTGTAATATTATCATTTTTAGTAATCAAAAATTGTGAAATTGCTGCAGATGTTCTTTCTCGTGGTCTTGTAATATTGTCAATTCAATTAATTGAATCAAGTTCAAAGAAAGCATCCTTTAATATTATTGAAGGAAAATTGGAGCATATTGAAAATGATATCTCATTTATTGGTCGACGGCTTCTTGTTGATACAATTTTATCTGTTACCATTGAAGCTGACAAAAAATATACTCTTGAGCCACTGGAATCTCTTGTTAATGCAATTTGTTCCAATGCTTCCAAAATCCCTACTGTATACTTTTTTATTGATGTCTTGGTGGAACTTCGAGATAAAAATCCTAGCATGTTGGTTATGAATTGGAATGTTTTTGATAAATTAGCGCGGCATATTTGTGATCTTCCTTCTGAAGTTGCCGTAAAGGTTATGTCAGCTTTAATGCCAGTCATTATTCGACGAAGTGGATTGCGGAAAGAAATTTTCGATGCTGTAAAAGTTCAAATGTTTTCAATGTCAAAGGTACACTTTTATATACTTGAGTTTTGTTTTTCGCAGTCTTAAAATTTTAGGTATCAATTGCTCTTCCCGTCATGTTTCAACTTCTTCGATCTCTCATTGAACAACCAGAAACGAAAGCAGCTTTTCAATGTTCTCAATCATTTGCAAGTTTTTCATCACAAATAAATCGAGCAACGCAAAAAGCATCATCTTCTGTAATGGATACAATTCCAATTATTGAATGTATTAAACGGTGCATGCGACAATCACCTGCAACTCAGTGTCTTGTTTATAAGGTTCGTTTTTTTTGCTGTAGTAGACATTAACAAAGCAGTACCAATATGGCTGTATGTTCAAATTAATATTTATTATTATTATTATAAAGAAAAAACCATGGATCATGAAAAAGCTCTTTTTTGAAAAGAATAACACAATTTTTTAGGGGATCGTTGACATTTGCAAGAAAAATAATTATTTTGTTATTCATGGACTGGATCTGCTTCTTGGTGAACTTACAGCTCTTCCTGAATTAAATGTTAAAATATACATGGAAAAAAGCCCTGGCGGAATTGATTTTGTGAAATATCAATGTCCACAATTATTAAAAGCAACAGCTACAATTCTTACTGCTGCAACTATCTCTCTCCAAAATAATACCCATACTGGTCCTTCTCAACTTGCTGATTGTGGAGCAGAGATCATTGATAAAGCCCAAGAAGAAATCATTGATTATATTGATTCTGTTACAAATGTTCATCTTGAAGATCTTGAAATGGATAAAAGTAACGTAAATCTTACAAAGCCTAATACATCAAAAACAGCATATTATAAAGCATTTGGATATATGCTTGTTAAACTTTATGATGTCATCATTGAATATTTTTGGGATTTTAAAGATGCCAATGGTGCAACTGAGGAAAAGTTAAGAAAAATTGGTACTTTTATTTCACGACGGAAAACTCTTCATGAATTGTTGGAAACCAAACCAAAAAAACAAAGTGACAGTAATACAAAATCGCAGTCGAAATCAAAAAATGCCAAAAAATCAAGTGCTAAAGATGAAACTTTGCAATCTTCTAAATATGTTGGTCAGGATCTTCAAATAAATGTTCCAAAGCTTTCACTGATGTTAGAAAGTATTGAATTGTAAGTTTCATTTGTCTTACGGTACAATTGGATCTATATTTTCTTCAGGCCAATGTTGGAAGATCTTAAATCAAATGATGGTACCGCAACTTTAAAGGATGTTTTTTTGTCATGGCTCATTTCTCGTATTCATGATTCCGTAAGCTTATTGGATCCAAAATCATCAACATGTTTAGCTTCATCAAAATCTTTGACATCCATGGCTAGGTATTTTTAAAAATTTGTAATTTTTTTAAAGAGTGAGTATATTTTAGTTCTCTTCTGAAATTTTGGTCTTCTAAAGAGCCTAATTTGGCCACAGAAGCAATGAAGGCTTATGTCGGTGTACAAACTAAAGCTGTTGAATCTTACAGTAAAATTCTCATTTATATCTTAACAAAGTATGAAGCTAGATGTGCTGGACCTTTAAAAGATATTTGTAAGTTCTTTTTCAGAATTATCCTTCAATTTTTAATTGAGTTCTTTTAGTTGAAAATGTTATTTCTGCTAATTTTGAAGATGTTGACAATTATCCCGAATACACACAAATTGGCAGAGAAGTTTCAGAGGTTGCCCAACATGAAGTTAATATGGCAGAAGGTGATAACATTAATGCAACTGGCTTTGATAAAAATTTTCGAATTTATTCCTCAAAACATATTGCGGCATATTATCAAAAAATTATTCCTGGTATTTTTTGGAGTCGTGATACTTTTGAGGCCAGAAAAACTTTGCCGGAATATCACAAACAAATTTGTGCATTTATTTCTGTCGCTCGTAAACTTTGTCAAATGTTAACAAGCTCTTCAAATGAAATTCGGACAAATGTTTATAAATTAATTATTGAAGTTGCAGAGAAACATGCAATTGGTAAGACATTTAGAAATCTCTGAATTCATCGATCTTATGCCAAACGATGCTCTTTTTAGAAGATAAAGGTGCAACAGTTGATTTTTGGAAAGCAGTATTCGAAATTATTGCTCATTCAAAGTGTGATGATGTTTGGATAAAAACTTTAAATGAACATGTTAAATACTTGATGTTTATCACAACTGGAAATAAAGTGCGTCTTTTTAATATCTTTTTCCCCAAATTATTCTTTATCTATTTTTTAGGTGGATAAAGTTCCTTATAAATCACTGAATACTGAAATTGCGCCTCAATTGTTTGTAATTGTGACTCGAACAATGTCTAGTTTACTTGCAAAAGTTCGTACTGCTGTAAACGTTAAGCTTGAAATTGGTGATGAAATAACTGATGATTTTTTGGTTACAATTTGCTGTATCGTTGAAGAATTTGCTGGAATTACTTTACGAATTATTAAAATTGATAATGAAATGGTAACGAAAAATGAACAAGTTGTTACCGGTGTTGGTGAAATGTTGACAGATTTTTATATTACAATGAATTGTATTACTCAACAAGTAAGCAACTCTAAATTTCTAGATAACGAAAATTAATCGTTTTTAAACTTTTTAGTTCAGATCAAAATGTAATGCTAAAGTTGATATGCGTGATTGGGATTCTCTTAATGCTTTTGATCGCTTAATTGGTGAAGTCACAAATGACATTGTCAAAGAATCAGAACAAAAATTTGGAAGCGGTCAATATGCCAAACTTCCAGTCAAATCACCTAAACCACCAGCCAAGCAATCATCAAAAACGTCTAAAACAACTAATGCGAAACAACCTGATGATCCACAAAAAGCTGCTAAAGAGGCGGCTAAAAAGCAACAATTGGAACTTATGAGAAGAAATAAAAAAGATGAAAAGCTTTTTTTGTTCGTCTTGATAGAGAATTTGAAGTATTTTATGGAACTTTACTTATGGTTGAGGAAGCTCTTAAATCTGATGATCGACCATTTACTTTGCCTGTGAGTTTGTTTTGAATTTTTTAAACTTCAGAATTGATAATTAATTTTTAGGCTGCTCAAGAAAAGGCGATGCGTTTCGTGGCAGTTGATGAAGTAGCTTATGCTCATGCATTGGGTGGTGGTAATGCTCAAAGAGATGAAAGCGAAGAAGAAGACAATGAAAGCGATGAAGATAATAACAAAAGTGAAAAAGATGACGAAGAAAGTGAAAGCGGTGATAGTAGTAGTACTACAGAATCTGATGAAGATTAATTTTGTTATTTTTTCTTTGCTTTAATGCTGATAAAATAAATTTTTTTGAATGTTTACTGTAGTACAAGGTGAAAAAAGCAAGCCTCAAACAAAACTTTTTGAACACAATGAATGAAACTAAAATTATATAAGAGTGACGAAAGGAGAAAAAACATTTTTTTGAGAATGTGTAAGGTGACATATGTATAACTGACAGTAAATTAAGCTTCGAGTCGAAAACAATTTTCTCTTTTTTTGTCACATTTATTTGAGACTCACAAAAGTATTTTTTATATAAAATTTAAGAAAGTGTATGGAGTTATATGAAATATTCTTATTCACATTTTACTAAATATTTTGTTACTTTGTGAATCCAATTACAGTGATGACCAACTTTTCCAAAAACTGCTATAATATTTAATACAGTAATAGGATAAAGCGAAAAAAAAACTTACGCGTTATTGTCCCATCAGAGTTCTTATGATTATGTGTAGCAATACTGTATTGCTTGAGTACGCCATCTTGTTCAATTAATAAAGGGCTGCCAATTTCACCCTATAAATTGGAAAATTTTGATAAGCTTTTTGAAAAATTTTTTGGAACAGTTTTACAAACAATAAAAAATAAATTGTCCTATGTAAGTTTTTTAAAATGATAAAGACATTTTTAAGAGACTTACAACTCTGATTTTAACATTTGGTGAAGAAAGTGAAGTTGTTTCAGATGTAAAATCTTTAATGTCACCCGAATATTCACGTAACAGATTTCTTTCACCTTCTACAAATTTTAACTTCAAATTTCTTTTAAACTTCTGTTTCTTTTACATACCCCTGCTAATTCCACCGAATCCAACTACAACAGCACGATATTCTTGCTTTAATGGATCAGTTTTGCTGCTTAAAATGGTTGCATTAACATTATTATTGATTGGAAATTCAGAGGAAACCTAAAAATTTTGATATTTTATGTCACAGCAACATTTTGGTCTTTATTGTTTTTTTTATCGCGTTCTTATTTTACTCACTTGAATGATTGCAATATTATTTTTTGCGACATATTCTTCGTCCCCAACTGTAATATTTTCCAGTGATACTGGAAAAAAGAATTTTTCGATGTCCACTATATTTTGTGGTGAAGAAATGTGTGGTCGATTTGTGTCATAAATTATATGTGTGTCATTGACATTTGGCAATGTTTCATCATTTGTTAAACACGATAATGCAGTTAAAACATATCGGGGATGAATGATTGTTCCGGTACAATTAAAAGTTTCTTTTGAATTTGGATTTTCTCGAACGAATTGCACCACATATGGATATTTCCCAAGGGGAACAGGATTTATTGCAAATACCTGTAATAAATGAATTTGATTTGCATAAACATTTGTGTTTTTAAAAAATGACAAATTTAAAAACAAGAGTTATTTTAATTATTTTGCTATTCAGTGAAAACAATTAACCCTTCACAAAAAGCTGTACAAATATGGTCATACATAAAAATCAGCTTACCGAATTATTAAAAATCAAACAGCTTATAAACAATGCAATTATTGCAAACAACATGTTTATTAAATTTTAAATAAAAAACAGAAAAAATTGTTTTTAATTAATTTCTGAAAAATTCTTTTTTTATACCCTTTTTTAAGTCACGAAACAAATAGGCAAAATAAAGAACAAAATTTAGTTTTTTTCAACTCAAAAATTTCTTGATCTTTAAAAATCATGATTTTTCGGCCGTCCTTTTTTCTTTGACAACGTATCAGCCATTTTATTAAAATCAAACAACTTTCAAAAAACAAACATGTTTCATTGTTAAAAATTGACATTCATGAATTTTTTAAAGGAAGAGAAAAAAAGTTTACACGTTCTTTGAAACTTTGTATTATAATGTTTTTTGTTGAATAACGGAAAAAAGCAAATGAATTGTTTGTTAGTATTAATATATAAAAAAAGCTAATAAGTTAACAAAGTGTTCAAATATTTAAATATATGCGAATTTATATTATGTTTTAAAAGCAAGATTTGTTATTCTACAATAACAACCTAACATTACAAATTATGAGTCATTTAAATTTAAATAATATCAAAATAGATTTTTTTCACAAACATTAATAAGCATAAGAAGCGGTTTTATTTCATTGGACAATATAAAGATAATATTTACAATTTACAAAAATACATACACAAAAATGTTAAACTAAATTAAAATATAAATTTATTTTTTCCCGAATTGATTGCCATTATTTGAACTTGAGCTTGCTTGTGCTTGAGAATTTGATCCGGAATTGCCGCCCATTCCAGGATAAATTCCTCCATATCCTGGATATGCGCCACCAAGAGCGGGATTAACTCCACCGAATCCTGGATTGATACCTCCAAAAGCAGGGTTAACGTAACCTCCGGTAAGAGCTGGATTCACACTTGGATATCCGGCATATGGGTTCATTCCATATCCTCCTGTTGGTACACTCATTCCATATGGATTAACTTCATAAGCTCCCGTGAGTCCATTGTATCCAAGGCCATTGAGACCAGCTGTTCCATATGGGCTCATTCCAAGGCCAGTTGTTCCGTATCCATTCAATCCAGATCCCAATCCAGCAGTAAGAGGATTGTATGCACCAGTGGTTCCTAATCCATTAAGACCATATCCGGTAGTGAGTGGGTTATAAGCGCCAGTTAAGCCGTTATATCCTAGGCCAGTGGTTCCAAGACCACTCATGCCATTGTAAAGCCCGGCTTGATTAAGGCCATTAAGTCCTCCAAAACCAGTAACGGCAGGGTTAAATGGAGAAGCATATGGATTTAGTGATCCATATGGACTCATTCCAAGACCAGTTGTCCCATATCCATTCAATCCAGTCGTAAGAGGATTGTATGCACCTGAAGTTCCTAATCCATTAAGACCATATCCGGTAGTGAGAGGATTATAAGCTCCAGTTAGCCCATTATATCCTAAGCCAGTGGTTCCAAGACCATTCATGCCATTGTAAAGTCCGGCTTGATTAATGCTATTAAGCCCAGCAGCTCCATTGTATCCAAGGCCAGTCGTATATGGATTCAATACACCAGCATTTCCTAATCCATTAAGACCTGTTGTACCTAGTCCTGTATTGTATGGGTTTAAAAGTCCAGTGGTACCCAACCCGGTTGTTCCAAGGCCCGAAGAACCATATGGTAGAGCGCCTCCTGGATAAGTTGGATAATTTGGACCACCAACTGCAGGATTGATTCCGGTTCCAGTGCCACCAGAATTTGAAGAGGCTTGTGCTTGTGAATTTGATCCACCATTTTGAATAGGAACATTTTGAGCCAATGTATTCGTGGCAAGAAGCAGAACAATAAAAGAAGCAAGTGAAATCATTTTTAGGGATTTAAAACAGTTGTGAATGATAGACTGCGTTGAATAATTTAAATTTTGAATGTCCTTTTTATACAGGATTCAAATTCAGATTTCGATGTTCAATAATCATGTTATTCAAAATCCGGAACAAATAAATAAATGCCTTGTTGATCATTTCTATTTTTTGCTAATATTAGCTATTTTAATAAAAAACAAGAATAAATTGGAAGCTGTTTAAATAAAACTCTTGTAACATAAACTGGGTTTGAAAAAAAGCAATACTTCTAAGCAAAAAAGGCGTTGTCAAAATTAATTTTTACCAGATTTTTGAACGTTTTGTGCTTAAAATCAAAACAAAAACATCACAAAGTGGATATAAAAAAACCGAAAAAAATTTAAAATTTTCATTCCCATTTTTGTCTTCCTAATTATCTTTCTGCATTTAAAACATAAAAATTTTTCGGAATGGTTTCCTTCTCATCGAGCATTGTTGTTCTTGCTCTTGCTGCAACAGCTTGTTCTCAATACATTAATCCTGCTGCCATGGGCGGATATGGTGCTGTCAATCCTGCTCTTGAATATGGATACGGCTTGAATTCTGCATTAGGCGGGTATAATCCTTACATGTCTTCAATCAATCCAGCATATGGTGGATATGGGATGAATTCACTTCTTGGAGGATATGGTTCTATTAATCCCGCTCTCAATGGATACGGTGGCATCAATCCCGCTCTTAGTGGTGCATACGGAGCCTATAATCCAGCTCTCAATGGTGGATATGGTGCAATTAATCCAGCCTTAGGAGGTTATGGTGCAGTCAATCCCGCACTTGGATACGGATATGGCGCATATAATCCTGCACTAGGAGGATATGGAGCTGTTAATCCCGCTCTTACAGGAGGATATGGTGCCTATCCAGGAATTCTTCCACAACAAGGTGGATCAAGCTCTCAAGCTTCATCCTCTTCCAACAGTGGTGGAGTTGGAAAAAAATAAATTTTTTCTACCCCGATGTAAATTACCAATATTGGCCTTTTATATATGATTTCGTGATTTCCAAATTTGTGCATAGTAAAATAAAATAGCTTTTCAAAAATTTTGATAGTGACCGAAATTCTTTTAAATTCAAAAAATTTATTCTAATTTCATAGTAAAACCTATGACCGATAAGTATTCTTCTAAAGAACATATTAATATAGTTAATAATAATTATGAATAAATAAACTATTCAACTAATAAGCAGGAGAATTTGAATCAGGTTTCCAGATTGGTGGATTTTCAGGTGGAAGAAGGGCTTTGCCATCAATAGTATCTGCAGCTCTTTCCGCAATCATAATTGTTGGAGCATTAAGATTTCCACTAACAATTGAAGGCATCACAGAAGCATCAGCAATCTAAAAAACATAATACAGTATCACATGAAATAAAATACAACGAAAACTTTAATATAAATCACTGAAATTTTAAAACAATTACCATAAGATTTTCTAATCCATGAACTTTCATAGTTTCACCATCAACGACAGCATTTGAATCAGAACTTAATCCCATTTTACAAGTACACGACGGATGATAAGCTGATGCAGCCTTTTGACGAACAAGTTCATCCACTTGTTCTTTAGTTTTACATTCAGGGCCAGGACCAATTTCACCATCACGAAATTTATCAAATGACGGTTCACGGAATATTTCTCTTGAAAGTTCAATACATTTTCTAAATTCAATCCAATCTTCTTCATGGGCCATATAATTAGGATCAAGAAGAGGATGACGTCGAGGATCTTTATGTGCAAGACGAATAGTTCCACTTGATTTTGAACGCATTGGGCCAACATGAACCTAAAAAGGAATTTTTAATTTAAAAATAATTTAAATTATGTTACAAGTTTACTTGATATGCATGACATGTTCCAGCTTTACGACCATCATCATGAACGGTTGAAGGTAAAAAATGGAATTGAATATCTGGATGCTCAACATCAGGACGAGATCGAGCAAATCCACCAGATTCCAAATGACTGCTTGCAGCTAATCCAGTTCGATTAAAGAACCATTGAAGTCCTATTCGGACCATATTATGAGGGAATCTCCATGAACTTTGATTATAAAGTGTTATCGGTTGGCTACATCGTTCTTGAATATAAACTTCAAGATGATCTTGAAGATTATTTCCAACACCAGGCATATCTTGAACAAGCGGGATTTCATGAGCTTTTAAATGAGAAGCAGGTCCAACCCCACTTAGCATAAGCAATTGTGGAGTATTAATGGCACCACCAGCAAGAATAATATTGCCCTGACAATAAATTTTTTCTCGAGAAAAAGAATCAACATTATCTGTGCCGGGAACATTCATTTGACGAAGAAATTCAATACCAATTGCTTTATTCTTATCAAACAAAATTTTTGTGCAATAAATTCCAGAAGATGTATAAAGATTTTTACGATCAAGAATCTAAAGCAAAAGTAACAAAGAATTATAATTAAAAGTTTAACAAGCTTACGGGACGAAGATAGGCTCTTGATGAACTCCATCGAATACCTTCACGAATTGTCATATCCATAGGACCAAGGCCTTCTTGTCGATATCCATTCATATCTTCTGTAAATCCAATTGGATGAGTTTTTCCAGCATCCATAAAAGCCTTATGAAGTAAGCTATCACATTTTCCCTGAGATACATGTAATGGACCATCGTGCCCGCGATATTTATCATCCGGACCCGTAGATAAATTATGATTCTGAGCCTTTTTGAAGTACGGTAAGCAATTTTTATATGACCACCCGATTGCGCCTTCTTTTTCCCATCTATCATAATCAAGTGGATGTCCTCTTACATATGCCATCGCATTTAAAGATGAAGATCCACCCCATACACGTCCACGAGGCCAATAAATAACTAAGATTTAATATCACATAATAATCAGAAGATGTACTAGGAAGAATAATAACAAACCCCGATCATTGAGATTCTTTTGAGCAGTTGTATGATAAAACCTAAAGATAATAAAATATTTTAGAAGAGATTAGTGGTAATATAAGCTTACCAATTATATGTGTCATTGCATAAATTATACATTAAAGCAGCAGGCATATGAATTTTCCAATTCCACCAGTGATCTTTTGGTCCTGCTTCAATTAATAAAACATGATTGTCTGGATTCTCTGTTAAACGGTTAGCCTGAAATTATTATAATCTCAGGAGAGATATATTTAAGCATGAATATACCAAAACACATCCACTCGATCCAGCTCCGATAATTATATGCGTCGGCTTCTTATCATCGGGAAATTCTGGATAAAATGCTCCTGGCTTATAACTTGATTCATATTTGTATTGACCATGAGATATGGGAGTTGATGAAAAATACCGAAGACCTCCTCGAAATGTTGTTGAAAGCATTACAGGTAATCTGATAAATGTCGTCCTTCCAAACGGCAATAGCGCAGTAATACAGTGCTCCTCTTAAATTTAGAGCCACCCCAGAATATGCAGATATTGAGGTTATGAGTAAAGATAAAAACATATGGATTTCAGATTCGGATTCAGCATGCCAAAAAACCTATAAACCCACAAAACTACCTAAAACGCCCTTCTGGTAATATTTCTACAGTAATAAATGTTAAAAATTGCTTACTCTTAAACATAGAGCCAACTACAAAAAAATTTGCCTACGGCATGATATGAAGAAACTGGCTATCAGGGGTTGTTAAACATGCTTATTTTAGCTCATCTGTGAAAAAAAAACCAAAAAATCTTTATTGGCATCAATTTGGCATCATGTTGAAAATGGCATTTTTGCCATTTTTGGCACTTTTTGAGTGCCCGCAAAATGGCACAAACGTGAGTTTGGCAAAAACTGCCAACTGAATATTGTAGACCTATATGTTGCTAACAGATCCCAAAAGTTTCATAGCTCAATCTTATCTAGCTTTCTGTAGCCGTAATTTCAAAGTAACTCAAAAATGTCAAAAAACATGAAATTTTGCTCAAAAAAGCTGAAAAATGCCGAAAGTCTAAATTTTCAAAATTTTGGCTACGGAAACCCAGGTAAGATTGAGCTATGAAACTTTGGGAACTTATTAACAATGGATAGGGCTACATAATGGCGTTGATACTTTTTGTTAAAGTCGCTTCTTCGCCATTTTGCGGGCACTCACAAAGTGCCAAAAATGGCAAAAATGACATTTTCTACATGGTGCCATATTGATGCCAATAGAGATTTTTTGGTTTTTTCTTCACAGATGAGCTAAAATAAGCATGTTTAACAACCCCTGATAGCCAGTTTCTTCATATCATGTCGTATGCAAATTTTTTCATAGGTGGCTCTATATTTAAGAGCAAGCAATTTTTAACATTTATTACTGTAGAAATATTACCAGAAGGGCGTTTTAGGTAGTTTTGTGGGTTTATAGGTTTTTTGGCATGTTGAATCTGAATCTGAAATCCATATGTTTTTATCTTTACTCATAATCTCAATATCTGCATATTCTGGGGTGGCTCTAAATTTAAGAGGAGCACTGTACTACGGAGTGATTTTCGCGATGAGAATTTGTTTACCTTAAATTAAATTTATATGTATAGTATTTTATAATATAAATTATATTATACTTTATTAAGTATAAAAAACACTTATATTATACACTTTTTTAAAATTTTCTGTGAAATCATTACTAGGGTTGCCGCCCCCCTCCCGAAAATCGAAAAATCCGGGGAACGGGGAACCCCCGAAATCGTATTTTTCTTCCCCGTTTTCCCCGGCCGGGGGTGACATTCTTCGGGGGCGGGGGACGGGGGTTCTGTTTTCCCCGAAAATATGTCGGGGACGGGGAAAAAAGGGAGCGAAATGAAAAATTTATGAAGTGTTATTTTAGAAATTACCTTATTATAAAAAGCACTAAAATTAAAATAGGATTTTATTATCTTAAACAATAAAAATATCCATTTCCGAATTATTTGTATTTAAAAAAAAATTTTTTTTTTTTAAAAAAAAAATTTTTTAACAGAATATTATTAGTGGCACGTTGAACGAATAAGATTCTGGCATCATTTCAACATGTTGTCCAAAATAATTCTCATAGAAAAAAACTAATAAAAAGTGAACGTTTTTTTTTCGGGGAAAAGTGTCTTCCCCGTATTTCGGGAGGGGGCGGCAACCCTAATCATTACACAATAATGATATGTTAAGTTTTTTTTACCAAAAGAGTATTTTTTCAACAATGTTGAGTCAGGGCGGGGAAACGTCTGTAAATCGAAAATAAATCCAGAATTATAATGAAGGAAATAATAAGAGGATATTTTAAAATTCCGGATTCTTTGTTAACGTCAAATCTGGATTATTGTATTAAAAGTCAAAAATGGAATATTAAACATTTTTATTATTTTCAAAATGCAAAGTATAAGGAAAACAAAAAACTCAAATCTTTTTTGTAAATTTTCAACAAGACATTGAGATTTTATCAGGGATTAAAGCATTGTTTTTCTAACATGGCATGAGAACGTAATGACAGAAATGATAGCTAGAAACTTCCAACTGAACTTTTTTTGATCACAACACATATTTGAAAATATTGTCACAGGGAGTTCAGATGTCCATCTTGTCAAAAAAAATTTTAGACCTAAGTATAACTATAGGTAAAAATGTCTCATTATAGTCTATTTTTTCCATTTTTGAGTTTAAATTATATCTTTTAATATCGGCTTGTAGTACATTGAATTCCGGACAAATACAAGCTCAAACGTTAAAAATGATAACCCGGTTGCAATTTGGCAAGAAAAAATGCGTTGTTGAAGATAAAATTTGGTGATTTTGGGGCAAATGGATTAAGATCTTTTTTTCATGTTGGAGTTTGTTCCATTTGTGTTGATACCGGGTTGTAGGCCATGAATGGGCCGACAAATACAAGGAAATAAGAGGATATTTTTCTTGTATCTTTGTGATTTATGCCCTGGTTCTCATTTGAGAACAAAAACTTTGAATTTTTAGGTTACCGTAATATTTAGATCGTGAGACTTACTGGGAGAGCTTGCATTTGGGTTGTTGAACCACCTTGATTTGGTGAATATAATCTTTGGGATGCTGAAAATTGTTGAACTTCTGGTGAAGTTGAATTTTCGTCATCCTCTATTTGTCGAGGAAATTCTCTGAGATCCTATACGATGTAAATATAAGCATGATCTTGTGAAACGTCTTAAACTTGCTTGAAGTTTTGGTAAAGAAATAATAGGTTTAAATGTTACAGATTTCTTTTGTAAATTTTCCCTTTTACCATTTGAGGCTTCAATGAAATTTTCATATGCTGCAATATGAAGGGATAAGGTGCTGCTATTCTTTTTATTTGTGGAATTCTTGTCATTTATCCATCGTCTTTTCTTAACAACCTTTTCTTCTTCAGCCTCTGTATTTAACGCGAGATTGGTTGATGTTTTTAAAATCAAATTTTTTGTCGTTTTATTCAATGATTTATGAGTGTCTTGGTTACTGCCAGTTACTGTAAATCCTGACATTAAAAATATGGCTGGAATTCCACAAATTTGAGAATGACTAATTCAAACTAATGATATACCTTTTTAACGAAAACACGTTACAAATCTTTTAGTATTAAATTCGTGCATTGTTTTTGTGGAATTGCAAATTTTTTGTTTACCAGATTTTCTATAATTGGTATATTTGCTGAAAGAATGAATGATTGAAGTTGCATTATCAAAACATTTACTGCTTTGATTTAAATTTACATAAGAAAATTGGGTACTATTATCTTTATTATTGGTGACAGAAAGTTTCAGTTGTTTTGAAAACAGTTTATCTTCTTTTGTTGTCATCTAAAACGATTTAATGAACAACAAACATTTTAAAAATAAGCAAAACTTATTTCAATTTTAGAATATTTTCGAAAAAAGAAAACACTACCAAGCATTAACAAATTTTTTAAGAAAATTTAAATTTTTTCTTTGTTGACACCATTGACTTTTGCGTTTTCTCTTTCGTAAGAATGATGCGTTAACATTGGTTAATCATTAACACAGTTTCGAATTGAAATTTGTCGATGGATATTTATCGCCAAACTTAAGAATTCGGCTTTCTTACCCTTGCAAATGTACTCCTCTCTTTTGACACTTTTCAGACGGCGGAAGGAGGGGTCGGAATTTTTATCCCCTTTCGAAGTATGGTTGCATCTTTTTTAAACCAACTGCTCAACAATAACTTTATTTCGCATGATTTTTTTTGGTTTTAAAAATCAAGCAGACACAGAAATAAACTAAATTTTAATTAATATTAAAAGATATAACAAATTTAAAAAATTCAATAAATATGAGTCATATAAATTATAACTATGAATTTTGGATGAAAATGCAACACTTTTTTTAAAAAAAGTAATGTGTTGGCGACAGACGTGCGCACGTGGGTCCGGGAGTTTTTAAAATTTTGCGCGAGGTTGAAATATTCACGTATACGTTGGGATCGCTGCGCGATGCGCGAGGTTACTTTGAAATCTGTAAAAATCCTTGTATAGTCAAATTTTCGTGCCTCGCTGCGCGAGGCGCGAGGTTGGGTACCATATATGGTACCCTGGCGGACCCTGTGCCCCCGTCTGGTTGGCGATTTTAAATTCTTAAGAATTTCGATTGCACTATCAAAGACAGAAGGTCCACAAATTTCGTAGTTATCGTCGTTGTTGATTGAATCTAAAGCAATTCCGCCAAAGCCATGTTTTGCCGCAATTTTAATTTTATATTCTATGATTTCCTTTTTTCATAACGAATGTAATATAAATCTTTTGTATACTGCATTCCCATTAAGAAATAGCAATTTTAAGCCATATTTCATTTACATACGGTTCTAAAGCCTTTTTTCTTTCTTCCAAATCTTCATGAATAGTAAAAACCATAGGTAAATTTAATTTCTTTTTTTTTTCACACCCCTGTTTTTCTAGCCCTTTAAAATCTTTCCGTCTCTCATGACAATCAGTTATTGTTGTTTAGCTTTTTTTGCCTGCCTTAAACAAATCCTTTCCTTTTACGTCCTTCAAAATTATTGTTCATCCACTTGTCTAAAATCTTTTTTTTATGGCCATGATAATGAGGCTTTCCCGTTTTTTAAAAAGATGCGCAATGTAAAAAAACAGAATGAATGCTTTTGTAAAAACACATTTTGCGCATCTGTGCGGTTCCAAGCAAAAGCTTTCCATTCATCGTAAAAAAGGGACAATCTCGGTCAATTGAGACAATTGACGACGACAATGAAAGGATCATGGATCGTATTTTTGTAAAATAAAATGTGCTATAAAAGGAGAAAAAGAGCTGCCGATGACAAAGAAAAAGATGTCATGGATTAGCTTTTATAAGAGCTTTGATTTTTTTGTCGGAAAAGAAACTAAGAAAAAAGGTTGGATAATTACATATGATTTTATAATTCTTTTTGTTTTAAAAAAGTTAATCGGTCATAGTTATTGTGTAGATTTGGCTGATCTGTTAGTTCTTCCCTATACTGAAATACTACATTAAAAGTTGAAACCTTTACCCCTTCTATAGAAAAAAAAGTTTCTATTACATTATGACGTATCTTTAAAATTTATGTTTTTGCCTTGAATATGCCAACATTTGAAAATCTGAAACAGATGTGACAAAATCTTTTGAGCAATATTTTCTTCCAAAAAGAAAATAGCAAACAATAAAAGGAGCACTTAAAAGCGATTTTTTGTAATTTTCGAACTTTTTTGCTGTTTTTTCGGATTTTGAGTTTCAACACTTTTGGATACGATTTTGAAATATGGCATCAGCATGAAATTTCAAAATTTCGCAACATTAACCTCTTGGCAAAAAATCAAAGTTATGTTAATTTTTCTTAAAAAATATAAGAATTAGTGCTTTTAAAATGTAAATTAGATACAGAAACATCATATAGAAGCATAAAACACTCAATTCCACCACTTATTGATTTTTCCGGATACGTCGAAATTTACCACATTTTTGGTGAATTTTCAACGTATCAAAATGATGTCAAAACTAAAAGATTTTAACATTTTTAGGTGTTTACAATAAAATTCAGCATGTTTGAGATGCTTGTGGATGATTTCAACATCTCTCGACACTTATTTTTTCTTTTGCGACATTTTGAATTTAAGGTGTTTTTCGCTTATCAGAATTGTGGCAAAAATGCAACCTGCTTATTCCAGAGTGTTGAAATCATCCACAAGCATCTCAAACATGCTGAATTTTATTGTAAACACCTAAAAATGTTAAAATCTTTTAGTTTTGACATCATTTTGATACGTTGAAAATTCACCAAAAATGTGGTAAATTTCGACGTATCCGGAAAATCAATAAGTGGTGGAATTGAGTGTTTTATGCTTCTATATGATGTTTCTGTATCTAATTTACATTTTAAAAGCACTAATTCTTATATTTTTTAAGAAAAATTAACATAACTTTGATTTTTTGCCAAGAGGTTAATGTTGCGAAATTTTGAAATTTCATGCTGATGCCATATTTCAAAATCGTATCCAAAAGTGTTGAAACTGTCCAGAATTCATTTATTAGCATAGTTTTACATAAAAAAAGCCACTGCATGTCAATATCTATCATTATCATTGAGTTATGCCCCCAACATGATGCTGGAGATACATATTTTGGTTTCAAAGGGAGAAAACACCCTCGCAGCCTCACTTTTTTTCATTCATTTTTACCCACATATATGCAAAATTATCTGGAAAATTGAATGAGACCAAAAAAAAGTATGCCCGTAAGTAACATTTTCTGTGATTTTACCCAATTACCGTATACCACCAACTTTGAAGCCTAATAACAACTCGAAAAAATGAGCTTAAACGGTCAAATCTGTTATATTATGACTCCCTGGGTTGAGGGGAGTCGATCCATATACATTTCATGGCACTTTTTTAAAAATGTGATTTTTGGCACTATAGGGGGCATACCATGGCATATCTCCGTGCCATGGCATTTTTGGCCAAAACCGACTTCATTTTCGTGATCTACGACCTCGATTTAGCATATATACGAAGAATTAGCCTTCAAACTTGAAATTTTTTTTTTCAAAATCCGGTACAATGTCCGATTTTTACAAAAAATCGCTTTTAAAATACATAAGTGCCAAGGTTTTATTTTTGAAAGATAAAAGACACACAAAAGAACGACAAAAATAAATTTGAATAATAAAAAGATTCCGAAAATTGAATGGCAGATTCAAAACAAAAGAAGAAGCTTCACATATAAAAAAGTCCCGAAAAATCATTGTATTTTTATAAAAATGTATTTTTTTGTTTACCGAATGTTTCTCTTGCTTTTCATCATCATACACAATGTTGCTTTAATCTTTAAATTTATAATATTTGCCATCTTTTTTCTCACCATTAAACTGACGATTGTAAACACTGAAACCGATCCTTTGCTTTGAACTCCTTCTTTTATTTATGCCGACTGTCAGGAAGTCAAAAAAGAAAAAAGCGGTAAATGACACCCATGGAATTGAAATGAATTCTCAAGAGAGTATTCAATCATCTAAATTACTTTTTCAGTGGTAACTATCAAAAGAAAAATTTTTATGGCTGCTTTTGTTGGTGAAAAACTGTTTTGTGCTTTGAAAAATTTGTGTGTCGATAGAGACATTTTTTGATCCGATGTGTCTATCCCCCTTCACTGCCTTTGTAGCTCAGTCGGTTAGAGCGTCGGTCTAACTCTGAAGATATAATCCCTTTCCTTCCCCAAACGAAGGTCGTAGGTTCGACCCCTGCCAGAGGCAAATACTTTTTTCCATTTTACATGCTTCAGTAAGAGAAGTAATGTTCCTTTTCATTTGTCGCTACTTTTTTTTAACCCTAACTCTCGAAAACTGAAATTTGAAGGACAGTAGCAACTTAAACGAATTCTTTGGGAAACCGTCATGACTTTCAAAAACGATAACAATAAAATCATATGAGTAGGATTCTGAATCCAATATCCTATTTGCACCAGGTTCCATGAAATGGGTTTGTCTCAAAGAGTAGATTACACAGAAAATATTTTTACTTCCGACGGAGTTTTTGGTCAGATTCATGGCTTTAAAATTTTGTTCTTGTTCTTTTTTTCAATCAGAAAAACAAGACAGCTTTAATATTTGATCAAAGCTTGCTAAATAAAATAAGTAAAGGTCACATCTTCGATTTTGGACAACACCCGTCTTTTTAGTTCTCAATATTTCAAACAAAGCTTGCGCAATTCGCATAGAAGGTTCTGAAATGATGAAAAAGTAATCTGAGAAATCGCAAGTTGCAAACAAAACATTTGCATCAATGTTGAGCATGACCATCTAAAAATCCTTTGATTGAAAACTTGGGAAATGTTAAACATGCACTCCTTCTTCCAAAAAATTTCGAAATGGTCCATTTTTGTTGTTATTTTTAGTTGCTCATTCTGTTTTTTTTATCATCCTGCTTTAAAATAGACATAATTGAATTGTATTTGAAGTAAACTTATTTTAAGAAAAAAATGCGACAGTCGTCTCCTTCATCTCATCGTTTTATTATGTCTCATCCGTTCCTTTTTTTTGAATTCTTGTTTCTTTTTCTACGGTTTTTGAACAGAAGAAGGAGATGTTCAATTCAAAAAAAGCTCTCTGAATAAAAATGGGTTATTAAATGCCAATTATAAAAGTGCTCATTCAAATCAGATAAAGAAAATATAATTTAATTGTTTTTTATAGTTTTATGTTGATACAGTACATTTAATTATCTTCGCAATCTTTCATTTATGTATTCCAAAATTTTTATGGCACGTTTTTAATTAGTATCGATATCCCAAAAAGTGAAACAATTTTTGAAATGATAAAAAATAAGGCATATTAATTTCTCTGCCGTTGATTTTTCTATTAATTATTTCTTAATGAGATCGTGCACTCTATCTTATTTTATGTCCAGATCTAATTGGATTATTAGCTTTCCATCTGCCTTTCATACTTTTCATTGTTTTTTTTGTATTCGAAAATATCAGGCGTTTGCAAAAGTTTTTGCGTTTGGTTTTTTTAATGGCATATTTGACAGAGGGCTTTAAAAATTCTGAAATTTTGCATGGAGGTAGCCTAACATGTTAGTCAAAAGGTGCTGTACTCGTTTTTTTGGTATCTGGAATTTTCATGGAATTCTGTGGGATTTTCGTGGTGAGATCTGGAATTTTCAATATCCTTGTGCAACGAGCACTGTTAAAAATCGAATTTGGCAGTTTGGGTTATTATTTTGATATGAATGGGTAGCCAAGACATTGTTCTTATATAATTTCAGAATTTCAGAATTTTTTCGAATGTTTACGGAATCTGAAGATCCAGGATACCGAATTCTGAGAACTCTGTGATCCAAATTATTTTTAAAAAATTCTGATAAGGTTCTGGTGTAAAAAACCACGCGCTACTATGAAGTATTAATGAATCTGATATTATTGAATTCCAAACACCGGATACCAAGGAATCTGAAGGCCAGATTCTGAGGATTTTAAAGTCAAAAAAATTTTTTTTTGAAATTCTTTGTTTTTAGGGTAAAATTTTACGGGGAAAATTCCAGATCTCACCACGAAAATCCCACAGAATTCCATGAAAATTCCAGATACCAAAAAAACGAGTACAGCACCTTTTGACTAACATGTTAGGCTACCTCCATGCAAAATTTCAGAATTTTTAAAGCCCTCTGTCAAATATGCCATTAAAAAACCAAACGCAAAAACTTTTGCAAACACCTGATACGATTGTGCGGAATGAAATAAATATGTATCATTAGCAAAGAAAACTAAAATACATATACTCCAAAAACTTTTTATTGTAATGTTTGCCGTAAAAGAAAAACCCTCCATGATATAGACTGTGATTTTCTAAAAATTTTAAAGAGATATTATTAAAATTTAAATTACCACTTTTAAGCATTTTGAAAAACATGCATTTTGTTTTTTATTACTTAAAATACTTTTATTTACTTTTTTATATTTTTCTATTTTTAACCTCTTCATTTTGATGCTCATTTTGTTATGTTTTGTGTAATCAAATCAAAGAAAGCTTTACTTTTTTTCAAAAAAGGGCTTTCATTTTATTCATTGCTTCTTCATTTGTGCCATTTGCCAATCATTGTTTCCCCTAAGGCTATTTTTCAATCAAAAGTTTTTCAACGAAAATTTAATTCTAGACAAAATCTTTTCTTTAAAGTTGGGAACGTTGGAAACTGCAAGAATTTCAAAGTTTATTCAAAGCCAGTCGGGGCAGAAAAAAGTCAAAAAGGCATCATTAGAAGCGACATGATTCGATTTAAATTTTTTGACACTTTTTTTCGGGCAAAAAGAAAACAAAAATAACGGAAGGCCATTTTTTCGAAATATAAATTTGTGAAAGCTGCAACAATGCAAAAGAATAGGTTAAAAAATGGAGACAAAAAGTATAGTAATGTAGATTTGATGCATAGAAAAAAGTGTTTTGAAGATTTGAACCTCATTTTATTCTTGAGGAAAGTTAAAACAAAAAAAACATGTATTATCATTTATATTTTTACCTCTCTATACTTTACAACCCCCCAAAATCGACCTTTATTGAATTTTTATCGGTTCTTTTTCATGTGATTTGTTCGATTTTTGTGTTGCGCAAGCGATTGCATTACCCCCGACTTTTCGGCCGACAAAGTAAGCAATACTTTTTTCATCTTTTTCTTTGGTTGACCGTTATTGACCGGATGCGGCGCCAGAAAAAAACTTCTTTCATTTTATATAAATATTTTTCGGTAGTGGTAAAAAAAAAAAAAGCTTTGTTTTTAAAAAATGGCAAAATTGAGTCATGAATATTCCTATTTTTTGTTATTCATACTTTTTGCCCCTTTTTTAGCTTTACTTTTTTGCTCTTGTTACCCAATCTTTTTTTGCGTTAAAAAGAAGCAATACAATGAGTTATGTAAGTAAAAATTAGAAGCAAGTTGCTTCTGTTGAAAAAGAAGAGATATTCATTGTTTGGATGCAATCGCGTAAATGGATATTTTTCGCTTGATTTAACTTTGTTTCCTTGGCATTCATCATTTTTTGAAATTAGCAACAATTTTCTGTTAAAAATAGTAAAGTAACTGTTGTTCAAAATATGTAGTTGTAAGAGTATATTGTTTGATATATTATATCTTTGATAGTTACTGTATTTTTACTGTGTGTTTTAACAACGAGCTTCTTCTTCTATATATTTGTATTTTATTTCCTTTAATATGTACTTCTTTTTGCTTTCCTATTCTCATATTAATTTACATTTACCCTTTCAAAAACCCTTAATTTATTCATTGTTTTGCAATCTTACGTTTCGGTTTATTGCTTTTTAGCTCTTCATTTATCTGTCAACAAAATGAGTGAAATACCCCCTTCTTTTTGTTTAATTCGCAAAGAAAAGCAGGCACCCCGTTATTGACAGAAAACAATCGTTTATTCAAATTTTATTCAAATCTTTTCTCCCTTCTTTTTTTGGTACTCATCACTTTTTTCCTTTTTTATATTGTTTTTGTTCCTTTTTTTGAAAACCGCTTTTGTAAATGTGAGATTTTTTTATTCGCTTCCAACAAAAATACATTTTTTGAAACAACATTATGATTTAGATAATTACGGTAGTTTTTTTAATATATAAAAATATTAATATTTGCTTGCATCTGTGGCAACCCTCATTTTATTAATCTTCAAGCATTAAGATTTTTTGTCAGCAATATCCAACTTTATTAAACCCTTAAGGCAATATAAATATCCACTTATCTTTTCTTTTTCATTACATCCAAAATAACTATGCTTTTTTCTTTCATTTTCAATTCCCCAATTCTCATCCACAAAAAAGTCTTTATTAGTTTTGGGGGATATTTCTTTATTTGGTAATTTTCAACTGAAGAGGGTTAAAAATAATTTGAACAGTCTTCAAAAGCTTTATATACTTTACGTATGTTTTACCTTAATTTTAGACAAAATTTGAAAATGTTAAAGATTTGAACTTTTTTCCTCTTCTCCAAAATTTTTGCTATTGTTTACCTTTTCCATTACCTTTCCTATCCTCGGGTCATTTTTTTGTTTTTCCCTATTTCTGCGCAGTTCACACACATAAATTGTAAGCACCTGTTTTAAAATGATGATTGTTGCTTACATTTTAATTTGAACCTATGTTTTTGCTTCTTTATTTGAGCTTTTTGTTTGTTAGCTAATACAAAAATGGAATAAAAAAGAAGAATGGAAAAAGAGAGAGAAAAGGAACATCAGGCAACAGGCAGCAGTAAATGTTCAAAAGAAGAAAAATATGGGAATGAATAAGTGAGGGCTTTTGCGCGAGAAGTAAGCAGAAGCAGCAGCATTCGAACCGACTGATGGAAAAAAGATATTTCAACAAAGTACTTGCATACATCTAGTTTCCCGTGAAGTGAGTGGATCAAGTGTTGAATTTTTGTCTTTAAAATGAAAAAAATTTCAATGTGCGCGAGAAAATGGTCAAGATGACTTGAAATTGAGACATTTCAACTACAAATAGTATGAGTTTTTTTACTTACCCCTGAAACAAGCTTCCTTTTATCCTTCTCCAAGTTTTCAAGTTTTAAGATTAAAACGCATTCCACCAAAATTTTTTAAACGGCCTGCACCGCCAAAAAATCGTATATTTTTTTATTTTACCCATGTTTTCGACCATGCTTAAGAAGCTGGAAAAAAATATTTTTAGGTCGAAATTCGGCACAATGCCGTTTTTAGAGCATCGAGAATGCCAAAGTCGACATATTTTGTTTCCTTTGGCATATTTTCATCTTTTATCCGTTTTAGGTATAATTGCACCTATATAGGTTTTCGAGGTCAGGGAATCCGAATCTCGAGTCCGCGTTTCGATATTTTCGCGGTAAGACCCATTTTTCGCATGTTGCTTGCATATTTGCCCTGAAAAGTGGGTCAAGGAATTTTTTATCAGACTAGTTCTACTCACCATTGGATTCCCCGTAGTTTTTTACCCCTGGGGGTGTAATAACATAAAAAACATAGTGTTGGCCCGATGCGTCAGAATAAGATGAATAACGTCGACCCCTGATTTCAGAAATTTCGATCACTTATGAAAAGTCGAATTTTTATCCATTTATGCTAATTTCCCACCTGTATAGGTTTTCGACTATGGGGAATTCAATGGTGAACTTTGTATTTAACCAAAACCCCTTTTTACATGCGAAATGCCCCCTGGGCATGATATAATATATCCACTTTAACAAAAAATTCCCCCTGACTTTTTCTTTGTGTTTTAGGTGTTAAAAAGTGTTGATTATTGTTCACAAACAATGTTTTTATCAAAATCAAACTTTACTTTAATTAATTGGATGCTGGGATAATTTTTTCATAAGACCTAAAATAACCCTTGATGTTGGGGTATATGTGTAAATCTTTGAATTACTTCGACGTGCTTGTACAATCCAGTTTTACAAAACGTTGGTTTCAGATACACATTTATAACATTTTTGAGTATTTTTAATGCAATATTTATGTATTTTAATGCAAATTATATGTGTGAAATATAAAAAACTTTGTAAATAATGAATTAGAAACATTGAAAATTACCAAAATTTGTTTACTTATCTTGTTTTTACTATTCTCAACGCAACACACTATCTAATTATTGATTTCTTTTCATCTACGGTATGTAAAACGCACTAACATCAAATGGTTCAGAAATTTACTATTAATTTGCATTAAAATACATAAATATTGCATTAAAAATACTCAAAAATGTTATAAATGTGTATCTGAAACCAACGTTTTGTAAAACTGGATTGTACAAGCACGTCGAAGTAATTCAAAGATTTACACATATACCCCAACATCAAGGGTTATTTTAGGTCTTATGAAAAAATTATCCCAGCATCCAATTAATTAAAGTAAAGTTTGATTTTGATAAAAACATTGTTTGTGAACAATAATCAACACTTTTTAACACCTAAAACACAAAGAAAAAGTCAGGGGGAATTTTTTGTTAAAGTGGATATATTATATCATGCCCAGGGGGCATTTCGCATGTAAAAAGGGGTTTTGGTTAAATACAAAGTTCACCATTGAATTCCCCATAGTCGAAAACCTATACAGGTGGGAAATTAGCATAAATGGATAAAAATTCGACTTTTCATAAGTGATCGAAATTTCTGAAATCAGGGGTCGACGTTATTCATCTTATTCTGACGCATCGGGCCAACACTATGTTTTTTATGTTATTACACCCCCAGGGGTAAAAAACTACGGGGAATCCAATGGTGAGTAGAACTAGTCTGATAAAAAATTCCTTGACCCACTTTTCAGGGCAAATATGCAAGCAACATGCGAAAAATGGGTCTTACCGCGAAAATATCGAAACGCGGACTCGAGATTCGGGTTCCCCGACCTCGAAAACCTATATAGGTGCAATTATACCTAAAACGGATAAAAGATGAAAATATGCCAAAGGAAACAAAATATGTCGACTTAGGCATTCTCGATGCTCTAAAAACGGCATTGTGCCGAATTTCGACCTAAAAATATTTTTTTCCAGCTTCTTAAGCATGGTCGAAAACATGGGTAAAATAAAAAAATATACGATTTTTTGGGGGTGCCATTTTTGTCAAAATTTTAGAATAAATTGGTGGAATACGTTTTAAGTTTTTTTTAAAAAACCGGAAGAAATCGAAACATTTTTTGCTGTGTTCTTTTTTTTAAAGGGGAATATTTTTTTTGCATTTTTTGCTTGCTTCGCCAACATTTTATTTGAATCATCGAAAATTTTTCGTACGTTATTTTTGATCAAAAGCATATTATTTTTTGTTATTTTATCAGGCATGAGAAATACGGCCGAAAAATCGGCCGGCCGCGGCCGCGGCCGAAAATTCGACGGCCTGGCCGGCCTCGCGGCCTAAAATTTTTGGCCGGCCGGCCTGCGGCCGGCCGCGGCCGGCCGTGTTTTTCCTATACTAATTTTTTTGTTTAAAATTCTAGTCATTTCATTTTTTTTCCACTTTTTTCCAACATGAAATTTAACAATATATTTACATTTTGACATCAGATATCAAAGAAAAACGATTTAAAGTAGTAAAACCTTAAGATTTATACCTTTTAAAATCATTAAGCAATCATCTAACCATCAGTTTTTGTAACTGTATTTTTGCGGCCGGCCGCACGGCCGATCATGGCGGCCCGGCCGGCCTCGCGGCCTAAAAAAGTAAGCCGGCCGTGGGCCGGCCGCGGCTGGCCGGCCGTATTTCTCATCCCTGTATTTTATACATTCATTTTCCGGCGGCTTTGTTTAACAATTTTCCATGATTTTTTTCATCGCTTTTTTGTAATAATGGTCATCATCCAAAAGTAAAAAAAGACAATAAAAAAACTAAAATACTCATCTTATGTTTTAAGCAATTTTTTAAGTGAATAACTTACAAAACTTCTAATCATCTAGTCTGACTTTTAATTCCTTTTTCATAATTTTCTCAATCATGTTTTTTGTATTCATGTTATTTTTTCCTTGAGCAAACTAAAAGATCCAATCTTAATGGATTGCCGAAAAAATGCTAATGAGAAATCAGATAAACTATTTCAATGGTTTCGGCGCAAAAGAACAAAAGACCCGTTTTATACTGAATTTTGATAAATGAGTTTTAGAAATTCAAAAATGCATTTTTTTATTTTTATGTTACTCTTAAGTATTTTTTTGTAAATTATAGGATTTTGGCACAAGTTTTTTCTTGCTGCATAAAAAACCTTGTGACCCCAATTTTGCGTGTGTTTGAAACTTTAAAAATGAGTCATATTTCCAAATTTTTCTAATACAATGCCAAATGACTGCTACCTCTCTTTCTTCCATTCATCAATCCTTTTTTGAGGCAATTTTCCCAAAAAATGAAACCGTTTATTTTGCGCAATTTCTCTTGTCCGCTTTTTTGAACAATCTTTCTTTTTTTAGATTCTTTTGTTTTTTCCTTCTCTTTCACAGGGCACTGTAGCGCCATTTTTTGGCCTTTTCTTTCATCTGTCATTTTTGATTTTTTTTCTGCTGAAAAAAGGAAGCCACCGTTTTTGTGACAGTCACATTAAAATATATAAAGATTTTCCGCTTTTGATGAGTCTTCTTTTTTTTCCACATATTTTTAGTATTCGTTAATCGGAAATGCCTTGAATAAATTAGATTATCAAGATCAGTTCGAATAAAAGTCTTAAAGATTTAAGTCTTTGATTTTTTTCTCTTTTTTTAATAAGACAACATCACCTTTGCTAAAATAGAGACTTTTAATTGTATGCAAAAAAGCCAAAATGAAGAATATACTAAAATTTAATATTAATATTTTAAAGTTAATATTTTCAAACACTGCATTCAATGTTTTATCAAAATCTCATGTATGAGTAGTTTTATTTTTTTTTCTGTATCACCATTATGCTTGTCTTCTTTTCTACCCTTAGAGAACACACTTCGATTTCCGTGTAAAATCTCAACAATCCCTTTAAAACTACAAAAGGAATCAAATGCATTTTAAACATAAAAAGCATATCAAAAAATCATACCCAAAAATTATCCCCCAGAGAATTGGCACAAAAGAAACCTATCATAGTTTCGGCGAAGTAACTTTGAACTTTTTAAAGAAAAGGAACATAAAACGCCGAAACGCTTATCGAGATTTAGAAGTGGATTTATTTCTTTTCTTTTATTTTATTTTGATTGAAAGGATTGTTGCTGGAAGGAAAGAACGAATGAATTGTTGTTTTATTTTTCAATGTTTTTGATTCTTTTTGTCAAAACAAAACAGAAAAGTTGTAATAGTATTGAGAAAAAAGATATTTTATTGGGGGCTGAATGCTGTTTGGGGGGAAGAAAATTGATAGTAATCAACATTTTTAGTGCATTTCCTTTTTTTAGAACAGCTATCGTTTTTTATGGGAATTATGGCATTGAACAATTCATAAAAATGCAATATTTTAGTTCTTATTTCTAGATAATGAAGGTTTTTAGGGGTTATGAGGTGAGATGAGATCGTGATTAGGGTTGTATGAGAGAAATACAAATGTTATCTAAAAGCCATGATGAAACAAATGAATACAAAATCTTAAGATAGTTAAAATGCAACATTTTTAACTTTGTTATACTATCACTTCATATCATAATTTTTTCGTTTCTTTTGTTCATTCTTAATTTTCTGTTCATTTTTTATTGTCCATTAAACTTGTTTAAATTAAATTTAAACCATAAAAATTTTGAAGTGTTTTGTCGTTTTTATTGAAAATAGCTTTTTTCGGAACAAAAAAATGAACAATTGTCAAAATGGCTCTTTTTCTTTTCGTTCATTTTTCCTTGTCTTGTCTCCCTTTTTCTTGTTTTTGTGCTTTTGTTTTCAACAATTAATGAACAAGTCAGTCACAAAAATGACCTTCAACATTCATTTTCAGAAAACAAGAGGTTAGAAACTGCTTAAAGCTTATAAGCTGCCAATGGCATTAGCACTTTTTGGCGAAGAAAAAGGGTCATCTTCAAGTTTTGGCATAAGTTAGAACAGCGCGAAATGGGAAAAAAAATTGTTTTCTCTAGCTTTTTAGGAATGTATTTTTTTACTTATGCCGTTACAAATGTTTCACTTTTTATGTAGTGTAGAACTACAACAAAATCATGATTGGAGAAGAATTTCTGAGGTTCTGTATTATTTGATTTTTTTTATAGGACAAATTCTTTTTTTTTGTGATTTTGTTACAATTTTTAGCATGAGTTTTGTTAAATAAAAAATATCGAAGCTAGCCACTTATTGCAGATAAAAAAAACATTTTATTTATGTCTGGTTTTCTCTATTTAGAAAAAAAAACTGTATTTGCCACTGTTGCAATTTTTATTGCTAAACTTAAATCTCTTATGAAAAAATGGCAAAGAAAAAAAGGATTAAAGCGATTGAATGTTTCTTTTTTCTTGGGTGAGGTGACACCATAAGTCTTGAAGATTAAGAATTTAAGATTGTTTGTTTAAAGATTTTATTCAAGAAAAAAATACGATTTTATGCCGTATTTAGATTATTTTAATGGCTATTTTTGGCATTGTAATGGCTTTCCGATGACGAATGTTGGTGCTTATAAAAATGGTTTAATTTTTGCCAAAATAATAATTTTCATGTTTAGAAATAGTCTCATTCGTTTTACAAAAAATAGTACCATACATTTTAAATAACCATTTTCAACTATTAATTTTTTTTATAAATTTTATAAAAAAATTTTTGTTGCAAATGCAAAATTCTTCCCATAAAAGTCATAATTCCTTTTCTTTCCCTGCTATCTTCTTTAACCTTTTCCTTGTTTCCTTCATTTTTTATTAATACAAAAATTTAAAAATGTTGGTTTCGAAAAAATTCTAAATTTGAAAACATTTGGTTTTACTTTTTTTTGAGAGACAAATCATAATGATGAAGGTTTTTCACAAATTATGTCAACATTTTGATATTTGAAAAAACCTTTCCAGTGAAATCGTTTTACGCAAGAAAAAAAGATACTTGACTTTTTTGTCTTTAAAATATTTTCATTTTATCGGCTGTTTTTGAGATTTGAGTGACCACAATTGATTGATGGACGTTATTCCCTTTCTTTATTTTAATTTAATTAAAATGATGAAAAAAGAATTTGTGTAAAAAAGCGTGAATATGAATTTCTGACATTTAAAAAGTGCAAAGTTTTAATAAAGATGGATAAGTGTGTGCTGGGTGAAAATAAATGCATAGTTTCTTAGTGACTTTGATATTAAAAGTATTGTTAAAGAATTTTATGAAGATTTGTTTTTAAAATGCCATTTTTAAAAGACTGTTTTTGCGTTAATTTTGTCTTACCGTTTTTTGTTACATTTGCAATAAAAAACGTTTTATCTATTTCAAAGTTGGATTTTCTCTGTTGGAGTTTTTTTTTATTCAAACTGTTACCGATGACTTTGAACTTCTCTCCAGGAAATTTTGACCTTTTTGTTTTTTGTTTTTTCGTTAATGAAAGTTACTTTCCCGCTTCCCAGTGCTTCCACTTTTCTCTTTCTTTTCAAAAAAAGCAGCATAAATGGGATTTTTTCTTTGTTTAAAAGTAGCGATGATTCATTTTTGTGTTTTTATTCCTAAAATTTTATGGGATTGCCGTTGAAAATAGATGTTTATGTGATGAAATTCTAACGCTTTTGCGAAAAAAATTTTCAATGGTAATATTAGAAAGTAAAACTCGGGGGTTGCCAATGTTTAAAAAATTCATTAATTTTCTTATATTCTTTGAACAGTATCCATAACCTATTTTTCTTTATAGCGATTACATTGTATCATTACAATGTTGAACTTGTCAAAAATCTTTTTTTCACATCATCTTCTTCTTCCTTCTTCTTTTTCAGATTCTTGTAAGGATAATCTTTTCACCTGCCACTGTTTTTATCCATCATTTAATCCTCTCTTTTTTTCAAACCTAACACTTTTCTCATCACAGCATGAAATTCTTATTTCTTCTATTAAAAAAAGAATTTGATCAGCATGATATGTAAATAACCGCCTTTTATGATATGCCGTCGATGTCATTTTCATTTTCATGACTTTGAATACTCGTCGAGCACGAAGAAGGAAAACTAAAATCATTAATGTTGCGCAACGCTGTCTTCGCGCCAATCATCGTAAATCTTTCAAATTTTTTATTTTTTAAGGTTGTTTGTCTCAAAATGCCTAAGATTCACTCGACTTTTAATGTCATTAAGAATAGAAAAAATAAGAGTTAGAAATTGTTTATTTGTAACATTTTTTGGTTTTTTTTGCAAAAAGAAAATCATAAAATACAGATTTGATGGAGAGAATAATAATAAGCGTTAGGAGTTTTTGATAGATAAAATTTATGATGTATGTTTTTATAGTCTTTCTTCTCTCATGCAAAATAATCGTTACTTGGACAATATCCCTTTGATTATTAAAAAGATAGTACGATGTTTTTTCTTTGTATATTTCAATCTTTTTATTACCCTCTTTTTTAAAGGCAATTCTGTTTCCCTAATGTCACGGGCCTAATTTCGACTGTTTTTCAAAGTGTTTCCCCCGTCTTACAGTATTCCATGCCTTTTTATTTTTTTGTTAAATTTTCTCCTAAAAATTTATTTGCTTTTGTTCTTTTTTGCCTAAGAAAAATAAAACTCTAAATTTAAAGTTCATTTACGCTGATTTTAAATAAATGTTTTTTGTTAATCGCGCAAAAGTTTTTCTTTCGTTTTTTTTGGTTTTCTAAAAAAAGCAATCAACTTTTTTTTGATAATTTACTTTTTGCAGGAATAAAAAATGTTCTCAATACTTCTTCATCAAATTACACTTTTTTTATGACAATCGTGCAAACATTTTTGAAGATGCAGTTTTTTGTTTTGGTTTGCGACAGTTTGGTTAATATTGATTTTAAAACTTTAGGGGATAAAATTTTATTTGTTGAATATGATCAGTATGTTTTAATTTAGTAAAGTCGAAATACATTGTTAGATATGAAAAATGTGTTGTGACTATCGACGTTGTGACGAATTTGAATTATGGCTGATATCCCATTAAACTAGGACAATTTTTACGCGTTAAAAACATTTACAAATCACCACTCAAAAAAACAAATGATTGATGTATTTTAAATTTTATCCTAAGACAAAGTTTTTTATTTTAATGCGCTCCAGGGAATCCAAAATAAACATTGTCTTTGAGATAACACTTTTATAAAGCCAAAAAATCTGCATAAAACTGTAAAAATTTTGTGTCCCTTGTTGATTGCGCATGACATTTTTAGGCTTTCTTCGAAAAATGCCACCAGAGAGTCATTTTTATCGGGAAAACGAACAATCTCATAAAAGATTTTTTACTTTTACTTTTTTAGTTTTAAGCTTTTTTTCAAAAAAAGTATTGGAATACGACATCTGCTTGGGAAGGTTTTAGAAGGCAATAAAAGCTGTAGGGGGTTTAAAATTTAAGCTTATGATTTTATAAATGTTACAGTATTATTCTTAATTTTCACATTATCCTAAAATATTAAGATTTTTCTGTTTATTTACTGTGTCTTTGTACCCTTGAAACTCTTCCAATCTTTTGCTACTTCAAAATAAATTTAAAACATTATTCATCGATCATCGGTGTCATATTTTTCAATTCTTTTCAATCTTTTCATTGAACGGCATTTTTTAATACTTTGAGAGTGTGGATTATAGCAGCTTATTGAAAGGATTAAAAAGGCATAAATTGTTGAGGACGTTCATTCTTTCCTCCGATATATTTTTTTCTTTCTTTTTTGGATTTAAAAAAGCAGTAATAAACAATGATGAATGGTTTGTAAAATTTAGTTGTGCAATTTTATGTGTTTCTATATTTTAGGTTAGTTGAAATATGAAATATTCATGTTTACTTTTTTTGTACTTTTTTTTATTATAAAAATATTTTTACAAATCTTTCATTCCAATAATTAAATATTTATTACCCAACTATTTTTTTCCACTTCAGTTATAATTTTGCATTCACCTCTTTCACCTCACTCTTATTTTTCTAATTAATTCTGTCAATCTTAATCGGCTTTTTTTCACACCTTTATCCTTGACCAATATCCCCCTCCCTTCCCCCACCCATGTATTACATGCATTTGTTTTTATTGTTCATTTATTTCATTCCTTCAGGAGATGGATGAGGAAGGGGAATGGATGTCCGACAGGCATATGTTATACTTTATTTGATTTTTTTTGTTTATTTTCACTTCGTCGAATTTCTTCGCGCATTCTCACCTGGCACTTTTTTCTTTTTCTACGCTCATTAACACCCACCTTCTTTTAATGTCTTATTTTAAATTTAAAAAAGATTGAAATATATTATAACTTTATGCTGCATTATTTTTGACAGCTGTAAAAATGGACAAGAAGACAAGTTTAAGCATTGTCCAGTTTTTTCTGCAATAATTTTCATGACATTTTTTGTTATTTTTTGATGTGTCAATGTCAGTTATAATGCATGTTAACTTTATCTCATCAATAATTTTTAAGAGACTCATTATCCTTTATTGCTTATTACACAGGCTTTTTGTTGATGCATTTTTGGATTCAGGCAATAAAATGGAATTTTTAAAAGCTAAAAAAGATCAATCTTTTAGTTATTTACCTCATGAATTGTTGAGATCGTATCGCAGTATTATTTTTTTCTTGTTTTATGCAACTACAGTAATTACTTACACTTATATCTCTATAATAGAATTTTTTAAGTTTTTCTACTACAATTTTTCATAATACATATTATATAACTGATCTCAGAAAAATCTTGCTCAAAAAAATTTTAATATTCTTTTTTTAAAGTTTTTAGAGAACTTTTTTAGTCATTTTACATAATTAAAAAAGAGAAAGAGATTGAAAATTCTTTATTGGGAATGTTGATTTATCTTAAAGATAATATTATTTTTTCAATCCCAATCTTTTATTTTGACGTCTTGTTTTTTATCTTTTCATTTTCTCACATCTTTGCCTTCAAAGAAAAAAAGCTTATTAAAAAAGTTTATTCAGGCGTTAATCGAATTATCTCTTCTTTTTCTTTTCTTTTCTTTTCATTTATTCTTTTCTTTTTTTAGTCTTGACAGAAGTTATTCTTTGATGGAAAAAGAATGACTTTGAACATTTACAAACTTTGGCGGACTTATCGGCTGCCATTTTTGTGTAGTGCCATCGAAGATAGTATGGCTCAATTTTCTTTTCCTTTGTCCACCTTTTTTCTGTATTTTTTTTATTAAAACAAAAGAAGGACCGCAAATGCAGTGGTGACCACTTACTTTTAATCGGTAAAAAAAAGAAGTAGACGACGACCACCAAAAAATAAGTAAGTGTTTTTAGAGACAGATTTTGACCAAAGTAAAAGAAGGGGGGATAAAGTCATTAACGGCCACACACAAAAAAAGTATTTTTTGTAATGTTTTTTTCTTGTCCTTGAGATTTGGATCGAGAAATAAAAAAAAGAAGAAATTGTAAGAAAAACAAAGAATAAATAATGGCAGCACCGATGATGATGTTGATGATGATGGTGGTGGAAGGTGGATAATGTTCGGGAATAAGTAGAAAGAAGAGATACTGGTTATTCCTTTAGAGAAAATGATTAAGAGTGATTTCTTTCCTTTGATCTTCAAGTGGTGGATAAAAAAAGAATGATAAATTTTATCTTTCAAAAGAGAGAGATAGATTGAAAGAAATGTTGTTTTGTCCTTTTATAAATTTTACTTTTTTATTGCCACCCTTTGTGTTTATTTTACTATCACTTTACTTTTTCAGTCATGAAAGTTTTTCCGTTCAAGTAAAAAAAACGGATTTAACCCTGCTTCCTAAAATCCGCATTTATTCTTTCACTTTTTTTCTTCTGAAGCTGTTCTTTAGCCTCATGGGAATTTTCTTTAAATTCTTCATTCTGAAATGACCACAACTTTTTTTTTCATCCTTCTTCCAAATGGATGACCCTATACTTCTTTTTCTTTATTCCGGAAAAACTCTGTGTAGTTATTTTTAAAATGTTTTTACTGGGCCCAAATAAAAAAAGAGAGTAATCAAGCTTTTTTCCTTCCAAAAAAATATCCGGTCGTTGACTTTCAAGGCTTTTTTGAGAAAGAAATTGTTTTTGTCTGTGTTTTTTAATAGCTTTAAAGTCATTTTTAGTAGAAATGCTTTTCTTTCTCTCCTTCTGTTTTTGAAATTGAAAATGGAACGTTTATGTCTTTTCGAATAATGAAGAAAAACAAGTTCTTTAGGGGAGCCGCGGTCGCGGCTCCCACATACTTAAGTTTTGCATAAGAAATACTCATAATTCATCTTTCATGCCCTTCTCATACATACCAAACAACCCCATCACAATTTTTCACATACATGATTTAAAATCGTGCTTCATTTATCATTATTTCTTTTATTTACCACCATCGTCGGTTCGGCTCCTGCATATTTTTAAGTGTTGCATTACAAATACACATACTTTGCCTTTCATGGCCTACTGATACATCCCAACATTTCTCTCATGATAATTTTCGTGTACAATTATTATTATAGTTAACCTCACGTATCCCTGATTTTTGTTAATCAATTTAATTTTCGACCACGACCGTAGATTCTTTCAAAACCATAATAAAAACAAATAATGACTGCCCGATGCAGCAAGAAGTGAGCGATTGTGGTAAAAGCGGGGTAAAATAGCAGAAAGATGTTGATCAAACGAGGTAAGCTAAACGCTGAACGTTTTTGCCACTTCTTACCACCATCTTCGACTTTTCTTACCACGTTCATTGACCTTTGAAAAATTTTTTTCTTTATTTATTTATTTTTTTTATATAATTGTGATGATTTTAATTACTGGTTGTTAATCAGTAAATAGCCAAAATTTAAACATTCAAATTTTCAAAAGAAAATTTGAATGTTATGCAAATTAGCCCGAAAGCTAATTTGCATAATAGCAAAATTCTATCCAAAATTTAATTTTTTATGGGTTCTTTGAATGCCTTTCCCACAAACCCAAAAAGGCTGATGGAAATTAAACCACGAAAAAAAGTTATAAGTTGCGAGCTTAAATGCAAAAAAGAAGACATTCAAAGGATGCGGTGCACTTTTAAGCAATTTGATGCCAGAGAAGCAAAGAAAACGTTTTAAAAAAATAACCAAAAAAGGTGGCAAAAACGGCGATCAAATTTACCACGTTCTTTCATTTTTCTTGCCACGTTCAAACGCTGAACGTTTTTGCCACTTTCTTTCATCCTTCATCGCTGTTACCACAATCGCTCACTTGTTGCTGCATCGGGTGAAATACATAAAATCTCAAAAATGTACGCATGTAACCCATCCATATAATCATTTGAAATATAGAAACAAAACAAATTTATACATAGAAAAAAACAATAATAACAACAAAAGAAAAAAATGAGAAATACAATAAAAGTTACCAGATATGCAACCACCACAATAATATAAGCATGAATTCATCGACATTGAAAATAATGATAAGAACACCATCCATTGAACATTTGTTATTGAAGAAAGAAATTTGATGAAGTTCTAAAACATAATAATTAGTCAAACATTCTTGTAAAAAAACAACTTACATCATTCCAATCAGATTCAACGCTCACATTCCATAAATTTAGAAGCAATAGAGAAATGAAATGTAAGAATTCAGGAATAGAGAAATAAATAAAAGTATTTCAGCTTTTAAATTCTTGAAGAATATCCAACTCAACATCTTCCATGTTCTTTTTACCACTTGAATATAATTCAATTGTCGAATAATTTCTTGACGAACATTGCGTGGCAAATAAAATATTAAATTGTCATGAATATTGGAGAGTTTGTTACGTAGCTGTTGATGAAGATATAAAGATGATTTGGTAGGTACCGTATCTAAAAACGAAAATTAAAAAGAAAAAATATTTATGTATTAACTAACCTGATTATTGTGAGTTTTGAGTTGTTGATGAATGATGAAAAAACCGGTGGTTGCGATATCTAAAAAAGAAGATAAAATAAATGTTAAATTAAAAAAGTATATAAAAAACCTTGCCTGGTAAGAAAAGTTATTGTATTTGATAAGGTGAAGAGTGTGCTTAAAGCACCTTTGAAAGCATGTGTGATCATTCTAAAACATTATAAGCATTATTACCACAAATTACTACAAAAAAATCAACGATAAGCAATAAAAAACACGATTAGGAATCACGTTCACGAAAATGCACGAGTAAAACAATTTTAACCAATTTGCGCAATTAATTCTGCATAAACAACATTTTTAGTTTTATTAATTCTTCCTTTCTTGAGTTGAATTTTCAAACAATCCCAAGCCTTTGTTCTTGATAATGCAACATAAAGCATTCCATGGCTCCAAACTTCCTTTTCCAAAAATACTCCGACTTTTTCAAAACTTTGACCTTGTGATTTATTTACTGTTAAAGCATGAGCGAGCATAACTGGAAATTGATGACGATAAAGTTCAAATGGGCCAGCGTCATGCTTTAAAGTAATTCTCGGAAGCATTATTTTTTCAGCGCTTAAAGTTCCGTCATCAAGCAATTTTCGAGCAGCAATTACATTAGGACGCAAATCTGTTACCAAAAGTCTTGTGCCATTGCATAACCCTTCTTCAATACTCAAATTGCGCAAAAGCATAATTACAGAATTAATTCTCACAGTTAAACTATGGGAAGGAAAGCCATTGATATGAGTATCCTTAAAATATTGAGGAACACCATGCCAATGAAGCTCTCCTTCACCATGCTTTACTGCATCTTGAGCCGCATAAGTCATTTCTCCTTCAGGGGGAAGCATTTGCAAAACTTGTTCATTAAAAGCTCGAACATCGTCATGTCTTGCTGCAAGAATAGCTCTTGAAGTTAATTCAGTATACCTTTTTTCCGCAATTAAATCTTCAAAAATTTCACCAACTAAATTTCCTTCAACAATACAATGAGGAGGGATATCGACACATCCTTCTTCATCAATTGTTTCACCATTACCAATTTGAAGCAAAGTTGCAGCAAATTCTTTTTCATCTGCATTGGCACGCTTATTTTCAGTTAATTCAAATTTTTGAAAAAGAGGCCACAATGGACTATTACAAATGGAAGCATTTACAACATCCATTGGACCTCCATTTTCAACAATTGCTGGAATTTGTCTAAAATCCCCAGAAAGAACCAAAACTTTGCCTCCAAAAGGAGCATCAACTTGCATTAAATCTCGAAGCTTCAAATCAATAACTTTCATTGCTTGCTTTGGAGCCATTGGAGCTTCATCCCAAAAAATTACAGCTGCTTCACGAATTTTTTGTGCATCTTTTGTTTCTACATTTAATGTTGAATTACTGTCACTTTTAAAAGGAAAATCAAGCCGAAAAACATTATGGCAAGTTCGACCTTTTGGATAAAGTGAAGCAGCAATTCCACTCCAAGCCATAACAATTACTTCAAAAGATTCGGCTTTCAATAAATTAATAACAGTTTTAATGGAGTATGTCTTTCCAGCTCCTCCACATCCATATAAAAAGACACATCCACCATTTTTATCTTTAACCAATTTTTGAACATGATCAACAAATTTAAGTTGCTTTTCATTAAGTGTACTGTACATTTGTTCTCCTTTTTCAAGAAGCTCCAAAACATCATCAACACTTGTATCCAAAACAAAATTAAGTTCTTGCATTTTTTCTTCGAGGGCAGGATAATCAGATAATTCCTTATCTTGATAAATCATGCTTCGAACAATTCCCATCAATGCAATATCTTTAAGTTCATCTTTTTTATAACGATGCTTTAAATCACCAATCATACTTTCCCAAAATTGTTCAAAAAGTGCCAAAGGATCTTTAACATCACAATGTGCCAAAATTCGAGCCAAAAGTCTTCTCAAACCCTTAGGGGATGAAATATCTTTTGCCTCTTCCATTGCTTTTACATACAATTTATCATCGACAATCATTCCTCTTGCATCTGCTGCTTCACGAAAAGAATTATATGTTACTCCATTAAATGTCTTTAAATCATCAAAACTTTTTGGACTTCTTACAACAGTCAAAAGAGAACGAAGATAAAAAGATTCTGTATGCTTTGGGCTAATTGAATAAATTCTTGATACTACAGGTTTAACGAATTTAACCCTTGGCTTCCAATAACGAACATTTTTATTTACAATTTTACCATTTTCATCTTTTGATTGAACAGTTTTTGTATCCCAAACATAATGTTGAGGCATTTCTTCATACAGTAACCCAGTTTCCTTTTCATTATTTACATCAAAACATGCAAGCAATTTTGATGTTGCATTATCAGTGGTTTCTTGAATTAAAACATCACTGCTAACATCTTCATCCAAAGCTACAGTATGACCACCTTCGGTATGAAAGCCAAGTCTTTCAACTTTATGGGTACTGTAGAACAATGGAAATTCACTTAATCTCCAATGGGCTTCATGAGCACTCATATATCTTCCATCAACATAAGCTTTAGGTTCATTAATATCCATGCATTTTACACCACCTACAGTATGCCATTCCATCAATGCTTTATCATTTCCTTTAAACATGTATTTAAAAAGATAAAAAACTGTTAAAATCGAAAAAACACATTCCAAATTAATATGACATCTCATTTTCTTCAACAAATATGCATTGTAAGGGACAACCCAACGATTATCAATTTCATATTCTTTGCCTTGGTACTTTATTTTAGCAGTAATACCATTATTCCTTCTTCGATAAATTGTAAAACCTTTTTCATCCATTTGTGTATTGTCACACCATGGTTTTGGATAACCTCGGATACATTTTCCATCTTTCATGCATGGGGCATTTGGATTATGTTCACCACATGGGGCATGAATCATATACTTTAAAACAAATTCCAACAAAAGAGGATCTTTAATAATATACCCAATCTCAATTGGTAATTCTGCACAAATGACTCGGTCAACCTTTTCAGGGGTATCCCACATATTTTCCAATCTCATTACCCAATGAATATGTGCTAATCCTCTTTTTTGAAATTCAACGACATAATAAAGATAAACAACTTTTCCAAAAATTTCGTAATCTTTAATTAATTCAATTAAATAATCAACTTTTAATTTAAAAATTCGATTAACAATGTCAATCCTTTGCCATGCATTTTGTCCTGGATACATATTTGCTTTTATTTCTTCAAAAAATGTACTGCAAGTCAATGTTCCAAATCCTGTAGGTTTGCCCAATTGCTGAGCCATGGACATCAAATCATAAGACTTTTCACTCATGCATCTTGGAGAACCATAAAAAGTTGAAGGCAAAATTATTGTCTTTCCTGGTAATAAATTTGCTTTCTCACTTTTTCTCTTTAAAAAATCTGTAACAGCATTATATTTTGCAACATGTAAAGTTTTTTGATTATTTTTAATATATTCCAAATTATTTGCTTCATATCTTGTGCCCATATCAACGAGCCAATGTGCCATCATTTTACCACTGTAATGTAAAGGATTAAATGGACTTTTTGAACTTTCTTCTCTGACAGCAAGCCTGTACATAACAGCTTCACGCAAAGACAATTTTCGACTTTTAGGATCATCATTTCGCTTTTTAGTAATATCCCAATATTTTCCTTTACCAGTAATATCATATAAAACATATGTTAAAGGTTCCAAAAATGGTGACAAATTTGAAACTTTTTCATCAATCCATTCCTTTTTATTTGTATCTCTATATCTGATCACAATTTGCTTTCTTGGCATTGTTTCATCGGGATTCATACGGTAAACAGCAGCAACTTCATTTGCAGTTGGTGCATCATAATTTCTTGAAAGTTTATCATTTACATTTTTATCGAAAGCTAGCACTAATTTTTCTGGCTCACGACCTTCAGCCTCTGCAATTGCTTTTTCTTCTTTATAAGTATCATTCAACATTGTATAAGATTTTGCAAAAATATTCTGTTCTCGAATAATTTTTTCAAGCTTCGAAAGCAATCTTGGTTCAACTTTTTTATTTGAAGGAGCGCCACAGCGAATGCGATTGGCTTCTTCCATATCAACAATATACAATTGTCCTGCATACGGTGTTCCTTTTGGCATTGGATCTGCCCATCGACACATTCGATGCCAAAGTTCACCCATGATTTTTACAAAATAAGGTCCTCCTCTTACACCAGATTGGGAACCACATTGCTTTGCAACTGGATGAGCAAAACTCAAAGAAGAATTCAAACTTGTAATATTATCATGAAAATTTGTTGTTAATTTTTTATCTGGATGCTCTTTTTTCCACAATTGTTTCAATTCTTCAGGATAATCGTCAACCAAAAGTTGTGATACAGTACCCTTCTGACAACAACTTGTATAAAAACCATTTTCATGACCTTTTTCTTCAGGGAAATGCAATGCTTCGCAACCTTTACATTTAACATTCATTAATTGCAGAATATGTGGTTCAACATCCGTTGCATCTTCTGCTGCAAAACTTAGCTTTCCTTTGCTTTTTCTTCTATTGTTTCTTTCAATAGTTTCATTTTTTTTATCTTCTTCCGTTGCCAATTTTCTTTTTTCTTTATCATTTTCATTAATACCTTGCAATCTTTTAACATTAGCATGTTTTGTTTCATTTAAGATTTTGCTTTGAATATTCAAATTATTAATTGCATATTTTTCTGCTTTTGCATTTGGATTAGCTTGAATTCTCTGTCTTTCAATGTCTCTCTTTTTTGTCAACGTTGCAATTCTTTCTTCAAAAGTCTGTTGTTCTTTTTTCCAATTTCCCTTAGCTTTATCACTTGCTTTTACCTTTTTACGTTTCAAATATTCCTTATATGTCTCTTTTTGTTTTTCAACTTTTACCAACTCTTCACTTATTTCATTAATCATTTCACTATTTTCAACATCTGCATTTTTGATTACTTGAACATCTTTTGCGTCATCAAATATTTCGTTTGCCATGTTTTCTATCGAAGGATTTGAATTTGCAACACATTTTCGATTTTCTGCGCTTTCACTCATACTTGCACCTGTTACAGTATTCTCGCATGCTACAGTATCTATTTCAACTTTGCCACCAATTTTATCCAAAATTTCAACAACTTTTCCTTCTGCATTTCTATCTTTTAAATGTTCAACCGAATCAAGGTAATCATTTCCAGTTTTAACAAAAGGAAACCATTCATTTGGACATCCATAAAATGCTAATCTTTGAACAATATGACGAATTCTTGCTCTTTCTGCAACAGAAAGAAAAACAATCATTCGTTTATTTTCACCATTAAAACAAATTTCTTCTGCACCTCTGATACACAAAATTCCACAATCATACCCATTTCTCTGAAGAGTTACAGTATCATTTTTGTTTTCATATTCAAAAGAAATGTTTAAAAATCTTTCAATGTTTGCTTTTAAAATTTCATAAACTTGAGGAAAACCCGTCAATTTGCTGTTATATACCGTAACCTTTTGAGTACGAAGCTTAAAAACAACCAAATACCAATGATCATTCTGGCATACAGGTGCAAGAAGAAAATCAAAATCAGCTTTTAAAACATGCAAAAATTCAAATGGATCAGTTTCTGGATATTGTGCTAAAATTGCAGCATAATTAGGCGGCAAAACTGCAACTTTTCGGATATTATTTTTAACAACAAATTCAGAAACTGCAGAAATTACTGCCATTACTTGATCACCACTTAAATACAAATCTTCAACTGTTTCATGTTCTTCTGTTGGCAAAACAATTTTTAAATCATTTAGCAAATGTCCATAACTAATTGGTTCATAATTTTCATTAATGACATTTTCATTTAAATTTTGTGTTTGGGCAACTACAGTAATTTCTTCGTCTTCCTCATCAAAAATTAACAAATCTTCACCCAAAAATGAAATATCAACTTCTTCATCACCTACAGTACCCTTGGTTTTTGAATCTGTATTTGCTAAATGAATAACTTCGACTTGCATATCTTCATCATCTGATTCATTTTTATTTTCAGTTACTGTAGTTGTTTCATCGTCATCGATTGGTGCATTTAAATTTACAAAATCTGTTTCATTTTGAACAGGTCTAACCCATTCATCTGTAATTTCATTATTTTTAATTTTAATTAAAATTTCACGTGCTCTTGCTCTTTCTGCTTCTTCATTAAAAACTTCAAAAATTGTGCTTTCACCCGTAAAACAAATTTGTTCTCCTTTTTTATATACATGTACGCCACAATTATAACCGTTCTTTTGTAAAGTTACTGTATTTTCTTCATTTGCATCATTAAATTGTACATGTGATACAGATTCAATGCAATGTTTTAAAACATTAAATATTTGTGGAGGACCTGCATGCAAGCTGTCATATGATACAACTTTTCTTTCTTCAACATAAAAAACTATTAAATACCAATGTCTCTCTTCACAAACAGCTGCAAATAAAACATCAAAATTTCTTTTATAAACCTGCATATACTTTAATGGATCGGCATTTGCATTTCTTGTCAACATTTCAGCAAAAAATGCTGGCAGAACAGCAACTTTTCTAATTTTCATTTTCGCAACAAATGCGGCAACACCGATCAACAAAGTATTTACATGATCTCCTGTTAAATACAAATCTTCAATACTTTGATGTTTTCCCTCAGATTGTAAGAGGATTCTTAAATTTCTATCAGGAATATTACTAAACCTTGGAGCAATAAAAGAATCATTACTATCATCAGTACTTCCATCATCATTATTCTTTCTTTTTCCACCACCAAATCCCATATTCCATAAATAATCCATTGCATTAATAACTGAAATATTTGTAAAGCAAGCTTTACCATTAATATCATTATAAACAATAAAAAAAGCATTATCAACAGCACTAAAAAGTACCGTAACCAAAAATTGTTTGGAGCAAGCTCCACTAAAACTAAGACATCCGAAGATATCCCGGCTTCCTTTAGGATTAACAGTCCTCTCATATGGATTCCAGAATGGGGTTTTGAAGCCCATCTGGAACCATCTTTTTCCACCTTCAACAAAAAATTCCGCATAATAACCACATAAAAATTCTGCATAAGGTTTTGGCATCCGAAGACACCCTTTTAAAGCTTTGTTTGCACCCGAAGGCACCTTTACATGGTCCGAAGACCCAAATTTTGAACCCGAAGGCTCCTTATCGGCATCCGAAGACGCAAGGGTTGCACCCGAAGGCACCTTATCGGCATCCGAAGATGCATAAGCAGCATTTACAAAAAATGCAAATGCTGCTTTCCAAAATTTATTGCTGATGCCGGTGGGAGCATCAGCGATGGAGCGGGACCATACCCGTCCAAAATTTAACCACCACCAAAACCATCCATCATCGTCGAGCAGCAGCATTTGAATCACTGAAAAAATATTCATAAAAACCATAACATTATAGCAAAATCTTCACAGCGGCACGAACAAAGCAATATAATAATAAACGACGAAAAAGCTATCAATCTATCCAATTTGCAACTGGTCCATAAATCTGAAAAAAAGGGCTCGTTAGAATAGTTTAAAAAATAACAAAAAAAAACTTACCTCGTGTCGAACACAGAAAACAACCTGCTCTTCAACGTCTTTCAACATTCATTTATCTTTCAGTATGCAAAACTTATGCAAAATTTGAACAAATACGTTAAAGTTGAACTTTAACAAATGCAATTCACATTTTTATACCGAAAAATCAATGAGTGTTGAAGATACAGTGATAAACAGGTTGTTATTCTGTGCATCTCCGCTAACACATTGCATTTCACATTAATTTATATATATATATTTATTATATATAATGTTTGTTTAAATATATATATGTTTAAACAAACATTAAAAATGTAAAAAACAAAGGGCAGCATTTTTAAAAAAAAGTTTGTCTCAAAGAAAATTGGTCGCAAAATAGGTAACATTTTCGCGTTGAGACTTTTGCATTTGCAACAGCAATTTTTTTGTGCAAAGAGAGAAGGAAAACCAAAGTCAAAATTTACAAAGTCTTCCTGCATGAATTTCTTGTTGTTTATCAGATGCTTTAATCAAATTTAATATCTTTAATTAAAGCAAACAAAAACAATGTGTATGAAATTAAACTAAAATTATTAATTTTATAAATGAATTCGAATAAAATTGGAATACAAATGTTACTGTAATCAATAATCAATGGAATAATAAAATTATTGAATCACATCAACCAAATTTTAAAAAAACATACAATTTCTGTATTCAAGAATTATTTTTTAAACAAATGCATTATCAATATACTATACCATCAACAAAAAAATAATTTTTTTCAGTTCTCATTTTTTGTCTCATATTTGTTGCCTACTCAAAACACAATTTTTATTTGTATTTATGCATCATAATAACAACACTTAATATCAGTAAAAAAAATACAACACAAACTAAAGTCGTGCAAAAGTTTGTTCTGTGTATAGGTAATTAATTTTTTCATTTCATCCTACAGTATAATCATAAACATAACATTTAGCAAGAAAACATAAACATAAATATACATTCTCTGCTGTTTCATTTTTTCATTCAACAGTATACGCAGATTCAACAATTCACCACAACATTCTTTCCCATCCATTTCACATGCTCATTGGGATTGTCCAGAAATCACTTGACCAAAAAATGTTATTTTCAAACCCCCTCCCTCCCCCCGTGACCAAAGATCAAAGCCTTTTGCCGACAACATCAAAGCCGGGTGACCAGTGGGCTCACCCCCTCCGTCCCCCCTCATGGTCACGTGATTTCTAGACAATCCCATTACAAAAACTCATTAAAGAAAACTCAAACGTAATTTAAAATCATCGAAAAAAACATTTCCACAACTTTTCATTTTTCATCCTACAGTATATGCATGCATCCAATTACTCAAAATTTTTACATTTCTCTTTTTTGACATTTGAAAATAACCAAAAGCATTATTATAAACATAGAACAATCATAAAATTCATTAACAAAAGCATTTCCAACAATTTTATTTTCCATCCCATACTACATGCATAAAATCACATAAAATTCATATGCATTTTCAAAGCTCATATAACACTCACATACTCACATAACACTCATATAAAATGCATACAAACATACAACATTCATTAAATTCATCAAAAAATGCATTCCTTTGCATTTTCATTTTTCATACCATACTACATGCATAAATTTGCATAAAACTCACAATCTTTTTTTTCAAGCCTCATTTAACACTCACATACTCATATAACACTCATACAATGCATATAAACACATTTGCATGCCATGGGCATCGAACTCATGACATGCCGCACGCCAACCCTTCACACTTCCAACTGAGCCATTTGGCCAAGAGAGAAAATTCCAATTTTCAAGCGCGCGCAACTCGCGCAAATGGCCACCTCCGGCACCAAACGGCAATTCCAACATTCCCCATTTTTCATGCTCTATCCATTGATACCAAACATGCCCATAATCCCAGAAGGTCCAGACAAAAGCGGACATTCTCAAATAACATAGTTGGTGACAAGTTCTTTAGGGGAGCCGCGGTCGCGGCTCCCGCATACTTAAGTTTTGCATTAGAAATACTCATACTTCATCTTTCATGCCCTTCTCATACATCCCAACATTTTCATGATGCTATTTTTCATGTATATACGTCATGCTGTACATAACCCTTACTTTTATTCATCCCCTTTCATTTACCGTAACCATCACAATCGAAAATTGTTTTAAAGTCGTAATCACAACCAAACAATGAATTAAAGACATATGTAAAACCTGAATAAATGTACTAATGTAACCCATCCATATAATCATTCAAAATATAGAAACAACAAATTTATACATATAAAAAAACAATAATAACAACAAAAGAAATATAATGGAAAAATACAATAAAAGTTACCAGATATGCAACCACCATAATAAAAAAAAGCATGAATTCATCGACATTGAAAATAATGTTGAGAACACCATCCATTGAACATTTGTTATTGAAGAAAGAAATTTGATGAAATTCTAAAACATAATAATTAATCAAACATTGTTGTAAAAATACAACTTACATGATCCAAATCAGATTCGACCGTTCATATTCTATAAATTAAGAAGCAAAAGAAAAATAAAATGTAATAAGTCAGGAATAAAATATAGTTCAGCTTTTAACTTCATGATGAATGTAACATTCAACATCTTCCATGATTTCATACCACTTGAATTAAGTTGAATTGAATCGTCGAATAATTTCTTAACGAATATTGAGTGGCGATTAATAAATCTAATTGTCATGAATAAATAAGCATTTGTTAAGTAGCTGTTGATGAAGATAATAAAGATGATTTGCAGAGAAGGTAACTAAAAATGAAAATTAAAAATATAAAAGATGTATGTAATAACTAACCTGATTAATGTGAGTTTTGAGTTGTTGATGAATGATGAAAAAACCGGTGGTTGCGATATCTAAAAAAGAAGATAAAATAAATGTTAAATTAAAAAAGTATATAAAAAACCTTACCTGGTAAGAAAAGTTTTTGTTTTTGATAAGGTGAAAATTGTGCTTAAAGCACCTTTGAAAGCATGTGTAATCATTCTAAAACATTATAAGCATTATTACCACAAATTACTACAAAAAATCAACGCTAAGCAATAAAAAGCACGAGTAAGAATCACGTTCACGAAAATGCACGAGTAAAACAATTTTATCCAATTTGAGCAATTAAATCTGCATAAACAACATTTTTAGTTTTATTTACTCTTCCTTTCTTGAGTTGAATTTTTAAACAATCCCAAGCCTTTGTTCTTGATAATGCAACATAAAGCATTCCATGGCTCCAAACTTCCTTTTCCAAAAATACTCCAACTTTATCAAAGCTTTGTCCTTGTGATTTATTTACTGTTAAAGCATGAGCAAGCATAACTGGAAATTGATGACGATAAAGTTCAAATGGGCCAGCATCATGCTTTAAAGTAATTCTTGGAAGCATTATTTTTTCTGTGCTTAAAGTTCCGTCATCAAGTAATTTTCGAGCAGCAATAACATTAGGACGCAAATCTGTTACCAAAAGTCTTGTTCCATTGCATAATCCTTCTTCAATACTCAAATTGCGCAGAAGCATAATTACAGAATTTATTCTCAAAGTTAAACTATGTGAAGGAAAGCCATTGATATGAGTATCCTTAAAATATTGAGGAACGCCATGCCAATGAAGCTCTCCTTCACCATGCTTTACTGCATCTTGAGCTGCATAAGTCATTTCTCCTTCCGGTGGAAGCATTTGCAAAACTTGTTCATTGAAAGCGCGAACATCATCATGTCTTGCAGCAAGAATAGCTCTTGAAGTTAATTCAGTATATCTTTTTTCGGCAATTAAATCTTCAAAAATTTCACCAACTAAATTACCTTCAACAATACAATGAGGAGGGATATCGACACATCCTTCTTCATCAATTGTTTCACCGTTACCAATTTTAAGCAAAGTTGCAGCAAATTCTTTTTCATCTGCATTTGCACGCTTGTTTTCTGTTAATTCAAATTTTTGAAAAAGAGGCCACAATGGACTATTACAAATAGAAGCATTTACAACATCCATTGGACCTCCATTTTCAACAATAGCTGGAATTTGTCTAAAATCCCCAGAAAGTACCAAAACTTTGCCTCCGAATGGAGCATCAACTTGCATCAAATCTCGAAGTTTTAAATCAATAACTTTCATTGCTTGCTTTGGAGCCATTGGAGCTTCATCCCAAAAAATAACAGCTGCTTCACGAATTTTTTGTGCATCTTTTGTTTCAACATTTAAGGTTGAATTACTGTCACTTTTAAAAGGAAAATCAAGCCGAAAAACATTATGGCAAGTTCTACCTTTTGGATAAAGTGAAGCAGCAATTCCACTCCAAGCCATAACAATTACTTCAAAAGATTCTGCTTTTAACAAATTAATAACAGTTTTAATGGAGTATGTCTTTCCAGCTCCTCCACAGCCATATAAAAAGACACATCCGCCATTATTATCTTTAACCAACTTTTGAACATGATCAACAAATTTAAGTTGCTTTTCATTAAGGGTACTGTACATTTTTTCTCCTTTTTCAAGAAGCTCCAAAACATCATCAACACTTGTATCCAAAACAAAATTAAGCTCTTGCATTTTTTCTTCGAGGGCAGGATAATCAGATAATTCTTTATCTTGATAAATCATGCTTCGAACAATACCCATCAATGCAATATTTTTAAGCTCATCCTTTTTATAACGATGCTTTAAATCACCAATCATACTTTCCCAAAATTGTTCAAAAAGTGCCAAAGGATCTTTAACATCACAATGTGCAAAAATTCGTGCCAAAAGTCTTCTCAAACCCTTAGGGGATGAAATATCTTTTGCCTCTTCCATTGCTTTAACATACAATTTATCATCAACAATCATTCCTCTTGCATCTGCTGCTTCACGAAAAGAATTATATGTTATTCCATTGAAAGTCTTCAAATCATCAAAACTTTTTGGACTTCGAACAACAGTCAAAAGAGAACGAAGATAAAAAGATTCAGTATGCTTTGGACTAATTGAATAAATTCTTGAAACAACAGGTTTAACGAATTTAACCCGTGGCTTCCAATAACGAAGATTTTTATTAACAATTTTACCATTTTCATCTTTTGTTTGAACTGCTTTTGTATCCCAAACATAATGTTGAGGCATTTCTTCATACAGTAACCCAGTTTCTTTTTCATTATTTACATCAAAACATGCAAGTAATTTTGATGTTGCATTGTCAGTCGTTTCTTGAATTAAAACATCACTGCTTACATCTTCATCCAAAGCTACAGTATGACCACCTTCGGTATGAAAGCCAAGTCTTTCAACTTTATGGGTACTGTAGAACAATGGGAATTCACTTAATCTCCAATGTGCTTCATGTGCAGACATGTATCTTCCATCAACATAAGCTTTTGGTTCATTGATATCCATGCATTTTTCACCACCTACAGTATGCCATTCCATCAATGCTTTATCATTTCCTTTAAACATGTATTTAAAAAGATAAAAAACAGTTAAAATTGAAAAAACACATTCCAAATTAATATGGCATCGCATCTTTTTCAATAAATATGGATTATATGGAACAACCCAACGATTATCAATTTCATATTCTTTGCCTTGGTACTTTATTTTAGCAGTGATGCCATTATTTCTTCTTCGATAAATTGTAAAACCTTTTTCATCCATTATCGTATTATCGCAGTTAGGCTTTGGATAACCTCGGATACATTTTCCATCTTTCATGCATGGGGCATTTGGATTATGTTCACCACATGGAGAATGAATCATATATTTTAGAACAAATTCCAACAAAAGAGGATCTTTAATAATATAACCAGGTTCAATTGGCAGTTCAGCACAAATAACTCGGTCAACCTTTTCAGGGGTATCCCACATATTTTCCAACCTCATTACCCAATGAATATGTGCCAGTCCTCTTTTTTGAAATTCAACAACATAATAAATATAAACAACTTTTCCAAAAATTTCATAATCTTTAATTAATTGAATCAAATAATCAACTTTTAATTTAAAAATTCGATTAACAATGTCAATCCTTTGCCATGCACTTTGTCCAGGATACATGTTTGCTTTAATTTCTTCATAAAATGTACTGCAAGTCAATGTTCCAAAACCTGTAGGTTTACCCAATTGCTGAGCCATGGACATTAAATCATAAGATTTTTCACTCATGCATCTTGGAGAACCATAAAAAGTTGAAGGCAAAATTATTGTCTTTCCTGGCAACAAATTTGCTTTCTCACTTTTTCTCTTCAAATAATCCGTAACAGAAGTATATTTTGCAACATGTAAAGTTTTTTGATTATTTTTAATATATTCCAAATTATTTGCTTCATATCTTGTGCCCATATCAACGAGCCAATGTGCCATCATTTTACCACTGTAATGCAAAGGATTAAATGGACTTTTTGAACTTTCTTCTCTGACAGCAAGCCTGTACATTACAGCTTCACGCAAAGACAATTTTCGACTTTTTGGATCATCATTTCGCTTTTTGGTAATATCCCAATATTTTCCTTTACCAGTAATATCATATAAAACATATGTAAGAGGTTCCAAAAATGGTGACAAATTTGAAACTCTTTCATCAATCCATTCCTTTTTATCTGTATCCCGATATCTGATTACAATTTGCTTTCTCGGCATTGTTTCATCAGGATTCATACGGTAAACAGCAGCAACTTCATTTGCAGTTGGTGCATCATAATTCCTTGAAAGTTTATCGTTAACATTTTTATCAAAAGCTAACACCAATTTTTCCGGCTCTCGACCTTCAGCCTCTGCAATTGCTTTTTCTTCTTTATAAGTATCATTCAACATTGTATAAGATTTAGCAAAAATATTTTGTTCTCGAATAATCTTTTCAAGCTTTGAAAGTAATCTTGGTTCAACTTTTTTATTTGAAGGAGCACCACATCGAATGCGATTAGCTTCTTCCATGTCAACAATATACAATTGTCCTGCATACGGTGTTCCTTTTGGCATTGGATCTGCCCATCGACACATTCGATGCCAAAGTTCACCCATAATTTTTACAAAATAAGGTCCACCTTTTGCACCTGCTTGTGATCCACACTGCTTTGCAACTGGATGAGCAAAACTTAAAGATGAATTTAAACTTGTAATATTATCATGAAAATTAGTCGTTAACTTTTTATCAGGATACTCTTTTTTCCATAATTGCTTTAATTCTTCAGGATAATCATCAACCAAAAGTTGTGATACAGTACCCTTCTGACAACAACTTGTGTAAAAACCATTTTCATGTCCTTTTTCTTCAGGAAAATGCAAAGCTTCACAACCTTTACATTTAACATTCATTAATTGCAAAATATGTGGTTCAACATCTGATGCATCTTCTGCTGCAAAACTTAACTTTCCTTTGTTTTTTCTTCTATTGTTTCTCTCTTTACTTTCATTTTCTTTGGCTTCTTTTGTTGCATTATTTCTTTTTTCTTTATCATTTTCACTGACAATTTGCAATCTTTTTTTATGTAAAAATTTTGATTCATTGTTAACATTTTTGTGCATATTCATGCAATCAATGGCATTTTTTTCCTTTTTTAACATTGGATCTTCTTGCAACTTTTGATTTTTTTCATCTCTCTTTTTTTTCAAAGCTTCAATTCTTTCTTCAAAAGATTGTTGTTCCTTTTTCCAGTTTGCTTTAGCTTTATTACTTGTTTTAACCTTTTTACGCTTTAAATATTCCTTATAAGTTTCTTTTTGTTTCTCAACTTTTACCAACTCTTCATTTATTCCATTGATCAACCGACTTGTTATTTTTTCATCGTTTTCTGCATCTGTAATCACTTTTACGTCTTCATCTTCGTCAATTTTTTCTGTGGTTTTTATTGATTCATTCAAATTCGCTTCAGATTTATCATTTTCTACATTTTTACTTTTGTCTAAAGCTGTTACAATATCAATATCAACTTCAACCTTGCCACAAATTTTATCCAAAACTCCGATAATTTTTCCTTCTGAATTTCTAACTTTTAAATGCTCAACCGAATCCATGTAATCATTTCCATTTTTTACAAAAGGAAACCATTCATTTGGACATCCATAAAATGCTAATCTTTGAACAATATGACGAATTCTTGCTCTTTCTGCAACAGAAAGAAAAACAGTCATTCGTTTATTTTCACCATTAAAACATATTTCTTCTGCGCCTCTAATACACAAAATGCCACAATCATATCCATTTCTCTGAAGAGTTACAGTATCATTTTTATCTTCATATTCAAAAGAAATGTTTAAAAATCTTTCAATGTTTGCTTTTAAAACTTCATAAACTTGGGGAAAACCCGTCAATTTGCTGTTGTATACTGTAACTTTTCTAGTTCGAAGCTTAAAAACAACCAAATACCAATGATCATTTTGGCATACAGGTGCAAGAAGAAAATCAAAATCTGCTTTTAAAACATGTAAAAATTCAAATGGATCAGTTTCTGGATACTGTGTTAAAATTGCAGCATAATTAGGAGGCAAAACTGCAACTTTTCTTTTATTATTTTTAACAACAAATTCTGCTACTGCAGAAATTACTGCCATTACTTGATCACCACTTAAGTATAAATCTTCAACAGTTTCATGTTCTTCTGTTGGTAAAACAATATTCAAATCATTTAACAAATGGCCATAGCTAACTGCTTCAAAATTTTCATTAATAACATTTGCATTTATATTTAGTGGTTGTGCAACTACAGTAATCTCTTCATCTTCATCATCAAAACTTAACAAACTATCATCTAATTTTGAACTTTCAATTTTGTCAATTACAGTATCTTTGCTTTTTGTGTTTGTTTTTGCAAGCTTTTCATATTCAACTTTTATTTCATCATCATCAGAATCATTAATATTTTGTACTGTAGTTGCTTCATCTTCATCAATTGGTGCATTTAAATTTATAAAATCTGTTGCATTTTGAACAGGTCTAACCCATTCATCAGTAATTTCATTATTTTTAATTTTGATTAAAATTTCACGTGCTCTTGCTCTTTCTGCTTCTTCATGAAAAACTTCAAAAATTGTGCTTTCACCTGTAAAACAAATTTGTTCACCCTTTTTATATGCATGAACACCACAATTATAACCATTCTTTTGTGATGTTACTGTATGATCTTCATTTGCATCTTCAAATTGTACATGTGTCACAGATTGAATACATTGTTTTAAAGCATTAAAAATTTGTGGACGACCTGTATGTAAACTGTTATATGATACAATTTTTCTTAGTGCAACATAAAAAACAATTAAATACCAATGTGTTTGTTCACATACAGGAGCCAAAAGAATATCAAAATTACATTTATAAATCTGTATATATCTTAAAGGATCGGCATTAGGATTATTTGCAAGCATTTCGGCAAAAAATGCAGGCAAAACAGCCACTTTTCTAATATTCATTCTTGCAACAAATGCAGCAGCACCAATAAGCAAAGTATTTACATGATCTCCAGTTAAATACAAATCTTCAATAGTTTGATGCTTTCCCTCAGATTGTAAGAGGATTCTTAAATTTCTATCAGGAATATTACTAAACCTTGGAGTAATAAAAGAATCGTTACAGTCTTCAGTACTTCCATCATCAATATTCTTTCTCTTTCCACCACCAAATCCAAAATTCCATAAATAATCCATTACATTGATAACTGAAATATTTGTAAAGCAAGCTTTACCATTAACATCATTATAAACAATAAAAAAAGCATTATTAACAGCACTAAAAAGTACCGTAACCAAAAATTGTTTGGAGCAAGCTCCACTAAAACTAAGATATCCGAAGATATCCCGGCTTCGTTTAGGATTAACAGTCCTCTCATGAATGTTCCAGAATGGGGTTCTGAAGCCCATCTGGAACCAATTATTACCACAATCATCAACAAATACCGCATAATTACTACATGAAAATTCTGCATAAGTTTTTGGCATCCGAAGACACCCTTTTAAAGCTTTGTTTGCACCCGAAGGCACCTTTACATGATCCGAAGACCCAAATTTTGCACCCGAAGGCACCTTATCGGCATCCGAAGACGCAAGTTTTGCACCCGAAGGCACCTTATCGGCATCCGAAGACGCAAGTTTTGCACCCGAAGGCACCTTATCGGCATCCGAAGATGCATAAGCAGCATTTACAAAAAATGTAAATGCTGCTTTCCAAAATTTAGTGCTGATGCCGGTGGGAGCATCAGCAGTGGATCGGGGCCATACCCGTCCAAATTTTAACCACCTCCATATCAATCCATCATCATCACGAGGCAGCATTTGAACAGCTGAAATAATAACCATATAAAAAAGCAGGCGAAAAATTTTCACAGCAGCACGAGATAAGCAATACAATAAATTCGGATGAAAAAGCTATCAATCTATCAATTCTGGATATAGGTCATCAATCTGGAAAAAAATAAGTTCGTTAGAATACTTTAAAAAATAATATCAAAAAACTTACCTCATGTTAAGCACAGAAAACAACCTGTTCTTCAACTTTTTTCAACATTCATTTATCTTTATGCATCTAAAAGCATGCGGAAAATTGCGTTAAAGTTAAACTTCAACAAACGCATATAAAAATTTTCAAATTTATACTACCAAAAAGTGAATGAGTGTTGAAGAAACATTGATGAACAGGTTGTTAATCTGTGCATCACCATTAATCCAATGCATTTCACATTATTTATTTTTTTTAAAAAACACAATTTTACAAATCAAAGAGCGGCAACTTTAAAAAAACAAAATTTTTCTCCAAAAAAATTTGTAGCAAAGTAGGTAACATTTTCGTGTTAAGACATTTTCATTTGCAACAGCAATTTTTTTTTCAAAGAGAGGAAAAGCAAAGTTTTAAAATTTACAAAGTCTTCCGACATGAATTTATTGTTATTAAACAAACGCTTTTATCAAATTTAATGTCTGTAATTTATGCAAACAAAAACAATATGTATGAACTAAACTAAAAAAATGAAATGTAAAAATGTGTAAATGAATATAAATAATATTGGCATACAAATGTTACTGTAATCAATGAATTGCATCCACCGAATTGTAGAAACAGACAATTTCTGTATTCAAAAATTGTTTTTTCATTAATAAAAATGTGCTATACCGACAACGAAAAAGTATAATTATAGAAAACAACATAAATTTTTTTCAATTTTTATTTTTTGTCTTACGTTGGTTGCCTACAAAAACACAATTTTAATTTATATTTATGCATCATAAGAATTCCTAACATCTGTAGAATAAGTTCAACACAAACTAAAATCGTTGTTCAAAATTTGTATAGCTCATTATTATCAAACTATAAAACAAAAAACATTAGTAATAACATATATAAACGATTAAATTCATTAAAAAATGCATTCCCAAGCATTTTCATTTTTCATCCTATACTACATGCATGCAATCACATAAAACTCATAATCATTTTTCAAGCCTCATTTTAAAAAAAACATAACACTTATACGATGCATGAAATTATGTTTGCATCCAATGGGCATCGAACCCATGACCTGACGTTTCCGACATTATCAATCTTCATCCTACAGTATGCATTATAAATATCGATCAATATTTTAACATTTTTCACATTTTAAATAACAAAAAACATAACAACAAACATGCATTAATCATCAAATTAAAAAAAAGATTCGTTCTCAATATTTTCATTTTTCATCCCATACTACATGTAAAACATCACATAAAAATCATATGCATTTTTAAGATTCATACAACACTCACATACTCATTAAATGCATACAAAAATGCAGCAATCATAAAATTCATTAAAAAATGCATTCCTTTGCATTTTCATTTTTCATCCCACACTACATGAATAAAATCACATAAAAGTCATATGCATTTCTACACCTCATATAACACTCAAATAGTCATACAACATTCATATAATGCATACAAACATGCATCAATCATGAAATTCATTAAAAAATGCATTCCCATGCAATCTCCTATTTCATACCATATTACATACAAAAAATCACATAAAAGTCATATTCATTTTTAACCCTCATATAACACTCACATACTCATAAAACACTCATACAATGCATACAAACACATTTGCATTGCATGGGCATCGAACCCATGACATCCCGCACGCAAACCCTCCACACTACCCACTGCGCCATACGTACATCTCCAATATTTACAGACCTCCGGCACTCATTTACCATTTTTTCGGCATCTACATGTCATGGGCATTCGATTCATACCAAATTTATCAAAATCGCAGAAGGTCCACCTAAAAGCGGACATTCTCAAATAACATAGCGGGTGACAAGTTCTTTAGGGGAGCCGCGGTCGCGGCTCCCGCATTCTTAAGTGGGGCATTTAATGATGCCATAAGTTATTTTCATAGGGACATCTTTCATCATCATAAAACCCCATTTTAAAACCATCATTCATTAATAAAAAAATCATTCCATGCATATGCATTTTCATCACACTACATTTAAAGAACCACAAAACACAGAACCATTTTTAAGCCTCATTTAGCACCAATTAAAAGTTTTGCATTAGAAATATTCATACTTCACCTTTCATGCAATTTCTCATACTAAACAACTCCATCACAATCATTCACATGCATGATTTAAAAGTCATTCTACCTTCATCATCTTCCTTTTTATCATCATCGTTGGTTCCTTCGGAACCAACACCGGTAGCAATTTTCACAAATACATCAACTTATTCATTACCACTCTCTTCCATTTTAAATTTCAATTAAAAAATGAAATTTAAAAATAAATCGTGGGTTCGTACCGAACCCACAATTTCTTAATTTATGTTTACCTTCACTTCTTTTAAATTTATTAAAAAAGCTTTTCTACATTTTTCGATTTTCATCCCATAAATTTTTTGCTCCATCATTTCCTCCACCGAACGAAGGAATTAATAACGGCGGTAATTTTCATAAATGCATAAACATATTCGTTAAAATTCCTATATTTTCATTTTTTGTGTTATTGTCTGTAATTTCAAATCACAAATAAAAATTACTAATACTGAAAAACTACTAAAATTATTAAAAAGCGCATTTCCTATTTCTTTTCGAACTTCATCGCAAAAAAGGAAATTGTGGGTTCGTACCGAACCCACAATTTCTGATTCTTACCATAACTTATTGCTTTCAATGCACTTATTTTTCATTTTTCATCCTACAGTACATTAGCTCAAAATTTTTACATTTCATTTTTTCATACTTCAAACAAACATAAAACAATATTAAAAACATGCATTAATTATCACATTCGTTAAAAAACGCACTCTCAACATTTTTAGTTTTCATACCATACAACATGCATAAAATCACATAAAAGTCATATGCATTTTTACCATTCATATAACACTCACATACCATTCACAAAATGCATACAACCATACAGCAATCATAAAATTCATTAAAAAAGTGCATTCATTTGCATCCTCATATTTCACACCATACTACATGCATAAATTTGCATAAAACCCAGAATCATTTTTACATCTCAAATAACACTCACATACTCATATAACACTCATAAAATGCATACAAACATGCATCAATCATCAAATTGCAAAATACCATACTACATGCATTCAGTCACATAAAACTCATATGCCTTTTTAACACTCATACAACACTCACATACTCACATAACAATCTTACATTTCATACAAACATGCATTAATCATAAAATTCATTGCAAAAAAGCATTCCAATCATTTTCATTTTTCATGCCATACTACATGCATAAATTCACATAAAACTCATATGCATTTCTACACCTCATATAACACTCACATAACACTCACACAACACATAAAATTATATAGCAATCATAAAATTCATTAAAAAATGCATTCCCTTGCATTTTCATTTTTCATACCATATCACATACAAAAAATCACATAAAAGTCATACGCATTTTTAACACTCATATAACACTCACGTACTCATAAAACATTCATACAATGCATACAAACACAATTGCATTGCATGGGCATCGAACCCATGACATCCTGCACGCAAACCCTCCATACTACCCACTGCGCCATACGTACATCTCAAATATTTACAGACCTCCGGAACTCATTTAACATTTTTTCGTCATCTCCATGCCATAGGCATTCGATTCATACCAAATTCATCAAAATCCAAGCAGGTCCAGCTACAGACATCATTCTCAAATAACATAGAAGGTGATAGGAGATGAAATAAACTTTTCGTCAAAATTGATTTCAATGTTTCCGTATTTGTGTTGACATTGTCAGGGAAAGAAATTCATGACAAGATAATCATTTTTTATGGGAATTTTATTTTTTTAGCAAAAAATATTTAATGGTTTCTTTTTGGAAAGCTTTATGGATTTGGTTTGCAGTCATTTTTGACACAACCAAAAATTTAAAAAAGAAAGCATTATTCATTTCTAGCTTGTACTAAAAAAATTTTAGAAGGTCTCTGGTTTTTTTTAAATTTACAGTTTTGAGTTTAGCCCTCTTTTCTCGTTTTATCTTTCAATATTTCTACTTACATTCCAAGAACAAGAATAAAAGTAGCCTTTTTACCTTTCATTTTGGATTTCTATGATTATCTTTCAAGCTTGTCTTTTCAAGGTTTCCAAACAATGAATGAAAAAAGAACTGTCATCGCGGTCGCGCATTTCCGCGAAAACATCTGTTTTTTCTTCTTTTCAATTCTATCTTGTTTCATTCACGCAATATCCTTTTACATTATTTTTTCTTCTCTTTTTGAAAAAGACCTCCTGCTTTGTTTTTCTTATTCGTCTTCATTTTTAAATAGTGGTTGCAACATTTTTGCAACTGCCGATACACGATTCACGAAAATGAAAAAAAAATATGAATCAAGAAAAAGCAACAATTTCTTTTTCAAAAAAAGGAAACAGCTTTTTAATAGGGAAAAGTACTCATTAACTCGTTTTTCTTTCCTTTTCGGTTTATTAAAATTATAACATTAAATTTATAATAACAAAAGGATTTTTTTAAAAAGGTCCACAGAAAGATTAAAGGGATTTTTGGGAGAAATCATGCTTCATAAATTGGCTTTAAATGGTTTTTATGTGGTTTAATGCATTTTTTGGCATTGAAAAATCAGTCTCTGTAAATTAGTGTTTGTCTCACAAATATTTACAGTACTCTTTAGTACCTATGTATTTTATTCAATACTAGCCCGTTATGCCATCGACATATTTTTTCAACTAAAATTTATTCCTTCTCATTAGTTTTTTTCTATTTTTTTCTTCATTGAAAACTGGAAAAACGGAAATGATTTTATTGCAGTTTTGCCGGATTAAACCATTTTTTTCTTTAAAAGTGTGATCGGGGGTAAAAATGGGCAATTGGCGCCTTTTTGACAACTTTTTTCACATTTTTGGTGATGGAAGCTGTCATTATCTTTGTTTCAGATTCAAGTTTTTTTTCACTTGTTCATGAATAATGAGATGGAAATTCAAATATTTGATATTTTTTATGGGTTTGGGATACTATTTTCACAAAGTTTAGAATTTTTGGACAGTTTTTTATGTCATTTAGTTTGTTCTTCTGAAAACTATTTTTGTCACATTTTGTTTCACCTTTTTGTCAGCCAATTTTTCAACTTTTGCACAAGTGTTTTTCTAAATGTTTTTGTTCCTTAAAATAATTTTTATGCCATCTGCTTTCATTAAACTTTTTTAGGTTTAAAAAATTTAATCGTTTTTGTGTATCTCATTTTTCTTTTTCCATGTGTAACACTTATGAAAAAACAAAATCGAAACAAAAGAGTACACTTGTCGCTAATTTTATTTCTCATCTCTCCATTTTTGCGCTTCTTCTTCTCAAATTATACCATACAATAATCAAATTGCCGTTCATTTTTCGGGGTTCTTTTGTATTTTTGTATTTTTAATGAATACAAAAAAACTGTGCCATCATGCTAATTATTTGTAGAAATTATTAGCCGTGCTCGAATTTCGGGTTGGATGATTTATTTTCGGCTTTGAAAATTTGTAACTAGGTTACAAAAATGAACATACTTTTTGAGAGTGAAATCAAAATTTTAAAAATGATATTGAAGTCTATCTATCGTTTACCAATACTGATTATACTATACTTTATCAAAACCTGTTTTTATTCTTAAAAACGTTCAAAAAAATAGTTAGAGATACGGATTACTACAATCTTATCCGAGATTATCTACCTCTATGAATTTTTAACACCTTTAACCATCCATCTCTCACATTTTGGCATCTTTTTGCCCCTCAAATAATAAAAAAATATGATCACTTTTTCCGATCTCATCCATAAAAAAAACACAAAAACATCTCTCATTTTTCTTTCCTTTTTTCGTTGGTTTTGCCGAAGCTTAATTTTATCAAAACAAAAGATCTGATCTAATTTCACTGCATTTTTTTATTGTTTTATTTTGGAATGTACATTGTCCATTATTGGACATCATGTTCCTTCACTTCGTTTCTATTAAGAAAAACTTGGTTCTGACCTTAGCTCCTCCTTGATCGGCACTCATGCCATCATCTTTAACGCCTGCCACTCTTTTTTTCGGCAAAAAACATATAAGTGTCAAGTGTTCCTTCCCCTTCCTTGCCATGCTCCACCTACCGTTTTATTCCTTTTTTTTGCCTTCGTGGCTTTCCTTATTGAGGGAAATAAAAATATGACGGCTTAATGATCATCTCTTGTCATCATCGAAATCGTAAAAAAAAAGATGAACGCAGATGTTTTTGGGTTGCCCTTTTTTGTAAGGGGGAAGGGTGGTTTTTCGCATGAATGAATAATCTATTGGATTTCTACTTTTATATTTTGTTTTGTATTTTGAATGTGATATAATATTAATTTTGGATGTTCGTGTGAAAATGAAAGAGATATTAGCAATTATCTGCTTTTGCATAAGTTTATGCCGTTTTTTCCATTAAATATAGTAATCTTTGTTGCCCATTTATAATTCAGAAGTTACTTTACCGTTTTTTATATTTTTTACGTGTTTTTCCATGACAAATTTTTCGTATAATTTTTTTTTATTGAATTTTATCAAATTTCAAAAAAAAAATCCATTTATTTTAGCCGAAATATTTGATCAAAACCTTCTCCCGGTATCATTATCTTCCCATTTTCAAAAATATTCATCCTCCAACCATGCGTCATTTGGCGCTTTTGGTGTTATTTATAACCAATTTCAATGAAGTTTTATCATTCTGTCAACCAGGTTGTATTTGTTTTGATGATGGAAAAGATGTTCGATGTGACCATGCAAATATGTCAACATTTCCATACATGCTTAATCCCATGCTTAAAAAGTTGAGCCTTATTGATGCGAAACTTAAATTATTAGATTCTGCTTCAATCTCAGTTTATCAAGAATTGGAGTATTTGGATTTATCGAATAACGAAATTGAAGAACTTCCATCTGATTTTTTGGTTGGATTTTCAAAGTTGAAAGAAGTTAAACTTCAAAATAATAAAATTCGATTAATTTCTGATGATTTATTCAAAGAATTACCAAGTTTAGAGGTAATTTTTTCTATTTTGCTATAATTTTTTTATATGTGTTTCCATCAACTTAACCTTTTTATTATTTACACACTGTCACCAAATTAAATCAATAATCTTGCAATCTGATCCCTACTTTTTGCCACTTTAGCTTTTAATCCAATCGGCAAAAACTAACTACTCAATCAAATTTTTCGAAGAAATACAGATAAATCTAAAACAAACAAACAAATAAATATTTACTTCTTTTTCAGATACTCGATTTGTCACAAAATAAAATTGAAAGAATAATGGATGATGCATTTTTGGAACTTAAAACACTTTCTTCATTAAATTTGTCGTCGAATAATTTACATATGATTTCATCAAAAAGCTTCAATGGATTAAGTGGATTATCAGAATTAGATTTGAGTGGAAATCAATTTGAAAAACTTCAGCGTGAAACTTTTGATCAATTAACTGGATTAGCTTATATGTCTTTGAAAAGCAATAAAATTAAAATGGTAAGAATTGCAAATGATAATTTTCTTTAATTAAAGTATTTCTTTTCTTTCAGCTTCCCCGTCTTGTTTTTACTGAGCAAAAGAAACTCGTTAAACTTGATCTTTCAAAAAATTCTGTTGAATCAATTGAAGAAGGAGCATTCAGTGGACTGCATTCCCTTAAATCTCTTGATCTCAGCTCCAATCGTTTGTCAGATATTTCATCTCGAAATTGGCCATATTTATCTGAACTTGAAATTTTGGATTTAACAAAAAATAATTTCGCAACAATTTATGCCGGATTCTTTGAAGGCCTTGGATCTTTGAGAAGTTTAACACTTTCCGAAAACGAAGATTTGCAACGAATTGAATTAAATGCCTTTGCTGGATTGTACAAAATGGATTCCATTGAAGCTCGAGATTCTCCACATTTAAATTTTATTGATGAATTTGCTTTTGAACATCCGAATCAATTGAAATCTGTTGATTTTTCAAATAATGCATTAACAAATTTACCCGTAAATTTGATAAATTGGCGACAACTGGATATCTTGGAACTTAGTGGAAACCCATGGAAATGTGATTGTGAGCTGTTGAGATTCTTGCCAGAAACTTTACAAACACTTCGAAAGAAATCAACACTTGAAAAGATTGAACTTCGACCAATTTGTGCTTTGCCTGAAGAGCTTAAAGGTGTTGCAATTGAAACAACTTCAGATTCAAATTGTTATACCTTGCCACAACCTGCCATGCTTGCAGTGATGTTTGGATCATTTATCATTATTATTGGAACTGTTATTATTGCTATCACTTGTCTCAAATCAAAAACTCTTTGCTCAAAATCCGATAAAGAAAAGAATCTTTCTCGTGCACCACTTTATACTGGTGGCAGTTCTTTCACGGATTCTTTGACCTATGATAAATCAGATATTCATCGGCAGGCAACTCTTCCAATTTATAAACAGCAACATAATCAAATAAAATCTCATCCACAACAACAATTGCCACCACATGATAACGGTGATTATTATTCTTCAATTATGCTTCTACCACCACCCCCTCCAGGAACAAATTATCTTTCCCGGCGAGAATTTGAACATCGTTCACAATTTCAACATGGTTTTAATACTTTACCAATGAAATATTCAGATGACGCAAATCCATATGCAACAAGTGCAATCAATACTGATTTTAGACAACATCAAAATCAACAACCTTCCATGCGTCCTCCGTCGTTCATAGCTCCACCTCCTCCTCCATCAATTCCACCTCCACCACTTTCAAGTAATTATAAAGTTGATCCTAATATGCATGTACCATCTACAGAACTTTAATAAAGTTCAATAAAAAAGGAATACGGTATTGCCTTTTTTCATCCATTTTTTTTAAAAAACTTTAGCATTACCGTAATCATTTTTTGTTGCTAATATTAGGTTTAGTTAATTAATTAATTTTTTTTGAAATTTGAAAGTGTTTGTTGCTGGTGAAAAGTTATCAAACGGGTTCCTTTATTTTTTATTTATATGTTGCTAAAATTATGTTTTGAAAAGCTCAAACTTGCCATACAGCTTTTTAAAAGCTGTGATCTCTCTTTCCTCTCATTTTTACTGAAAATAATTGTTTCATTTTTTTACTTTCAAATGTTTATTTGTACTACCGGTTTGTATAAAAAAATGTAATAAAATTGATCTTAAAAAATTGAAAAACGTTTATCATTTACTTTGGAAAAAGCGGGAACACTTTCTCCTTCTTTTTTTGCCATGGACAGAACTGTTACCACCGGCGGTAAAAGATCAAAGGACTTTGCCAATTTTGGACAGTACATGCCGCAAATGCAACCGCCATTTTTATAGCCTTGGTTAAAGTAATCTAAAATTGACTTTGTGAACACATACACTTTTTTCTACTGAATTTTAAACTGATTTTAAAAACAAACTCTTGAAAAGGATGTTCCCCTAGAATAAATTTTTTGATAACCAGGTAGACGCTTTTTAGTGTTTTGTCTCATTCCATATCCCTTTAAAAATGATACCTTGAACAAAGCTAGGATTAAAAAGTGAATGCAAACAGAATGCGTTACACAGAGCTAGAATGGATAAAAAGCAAAAGTTTTCATCTTTTAAACCTCCTCCTGAAGAAAAAATATGTCTTTTATTTTTGAAGAATGTCCGCTTTTCCCTATTTTTGACTTATAGATTCCCAAGTTTAAAAACACTAAATTAAATCAATCCCCAATGTAATCACTTCAAAACAAAATCAAATCAATAAATTTTTATTTATTTAAATTAATATCAGTATTATATATATATATAAAATCAATTATTATATTCGACGACGCCATTTCAAATGAGAAAGAAACCAATAAGTCCAAATAAAACCATTGAAAGTCCTTGAGCTGTTGCAGAATTTGGATTTACAGTAGTGGATTTGTCAGCCGTCAAATCAGGAGATTCACTTGCATCAACATTTTCATCTGAAGTAGTTGATGTTGGAATATTTGCAGAAGCCGTTGCTGGAGGCAGTGTAGTAGTAGTAGCAGGCTTTGTAGCAGTAGTACTTGCAGGAGTGGTTGATGTTGAATCAAGAGGAGTATTGGTAGCAACAGATGTAAACTTTGGACTTGTAGATCTGAGGGGTTCAATTGGTACAGATTTATTAGTTGTTGCAATCACATCAGGAGCAATAGTTGGAGAATGCCCATTATCATCATCTAAAAAATATCTTGATATAAAAGATAAAAATAAAATAACAATTTACCATGAGGAGTTGTTGGAAGAGTAATACCTTTAGCACCACCAGTTGTATCATCTTTACCAAGCATACCATCAATAATAGTGTGATTATCTGCTTCTAAAACGAAGCGTGAAATAAATTTAACCTTATCAGAAGTTGAAAATGATAAAAACTTACCTCCAACAAGACGACCATCTCTTTTCAATCCATTTTCAGCACTACCAGTATCACGAGGTTGAGGTTGTCCATTCATAGCGGCAAAATCAGGTAATTCTTGTCCATTGATTAGCAGAGGAAGAATGATGACGAGTAAAATAATCAAAGAACGAGAGAAAACCATTTTTGAGATGAGTAAAATGTGTCAAATGAAAGAAAATTGAAACTTTCTGAAGTATATATATGGAAAATCGTGGGCTCACACAAGATGCAAATGTAATGAAAAAACAATGAACGAAAACATTAGAATACATAATTAAAAATTAACATTAAAAAACGATTCCTCGATAATACTGGAAAAATTTTATATTGATGATAGAAAAAATGAAGGAAGAATAACGAAAAGAAAATTAAAAAGATCAACAAAGTGGATGACAAAAAAGGATGAAAAAATATTTTTTAAAAATTGGCTCTTGATTGCCACAGGTCGATTTTTTTTTAAAAACGGTCAACGCAAAAAAAGAAGAAAATATTTTCCACACGGGAGCATTATCCATTTTTAAAAAAGAATTATTAACTTTAGGAATTAATTCCCAAGCCAAATGATATTCTAAACGTTTTTTCTGTATTGCTAATCGTTCTCAGCACCTTCGAGAACCTAAGTGAGTATGGAGAAAATATAAAAGTTTGTATGAGCTGAGTTATCTCAGATATTCGTTACTACACACGATTTTTCTCTAACAAAAATTTATAATGAAAATATGATGCTCCCGTGTGGAAAATATTTTCTTCTTTTTTTGCGTTGACCGTTTTTTAAAAAAAATCGACCTGTGTTGCGCGTTCAAATTGCCAAAAATAAAAGAAGAGAGAGAGAAATGAAAGTTTCGCTTCAAGAAAGAAAGGAATATTCGAACAAAACTGGGAAAACTGAACGTTCACTTTTCGAACACTGAAAAAAATAAAATTGCAAAAAGTTGTCCATAAAAAAGTTCATGAATATGAATTTTTTATGGACCATTCGGGCATGGGATAATGTGGTGGTGATTTTGATGAAAAAAAATATTGTTGCTGTAAAAATATAATTAAATTTTACTTCTTTAGACAAAAATTTTACTCTTAGAATGCCCAATATTTATATATGAGTTCAGGCATGTTTTTGTTCTATGAGATCAAACAACAAATTTCAATGCTTCTCAAAGGCAGCATTCATCTACTCTTTTTCTTGTTCATAAAAATGTTTGTTAAAAACAGAAATCTATCTGTCTTTAGTTTATTTGATTTTATTCTTTACAATTGTTTTTAAGCTCACAAAGGAAAAGTCCATGTTTTATTTATTATTTTCCTTTATGTGTAATTGTGAATGTGGATGTCTGTTTGTTTGTTACATTATTGATAAACTATGCCGTGTTTGGTTTCAAAATGTTGAAGATATGATGGTAATAATGATGAAATATGTCCGGTGCTCCGGAGAAGTCCGGAACATTGCGTTTAGGAGCTTTGAAAGTGGGATCCAAAAAAGAATGAAAGGAAAGATGCAAATTTTTGAGGGAAATAAATGATTGTGAGTGAAAGTGAATGGAGGAATGAAAGAAAGTGAATGCAAATGAAAGGTGAATGGAATGATTAGAATGAGAATGCATCATTTTTCATTGTCTTTCATTTGTTGCTTTCTTTCGTGAGCAAAGGTGGTGGTTGATGGGAGTATAGTTTTTAGAGATGAATGAAGATTAGCTTCGGCTTCCGCAGGAAGCCGGCGTTGTATAAATGGAATATTATTTGGTTATTAGAGATGTTTTAAAGGTTATGTGATAATGTTTTACTGCATTTTCTTTCTCTGCCTTTGAATGCGATATGAACTGCCTCGGCGACCGAAGGGCGCCGATGATGTATTAATATCATATTAATGAATAAGTAAAGATGTGAAAATAATTGTTAAAAAGCTTTAACGAATATGGTGTTAAACTTTGGGTAGTTTTTAAATTAACGTTAATGGCAGAATTATGCAAATAATTTAAGAAAGAATCCAAAATTGATGATTGAAATTTAGCAAAAGTTTATGAAAAAAATTTGTATAATGAATTCAAAAATGTGTTAAAAGAATAATAAAAATTTTTTCTAAGAGTGTACAAAAATAAGACATTTAAAATTTTGTATTTTTTGGGTTTTTTAATTGACATGCAAATATTTTTGGAATGAAAAAAAGGTTTTGCGAATTTGCAGAAATTTTTGAAAAGAAGTTGTAGGATAAGTGGACAATAAATTGATTAAAAATGGTGTAATTTTGACAGTAGCTGTGTTTATCGCTTTGTGAAAAAGCACCCGCTTTAGCGGGGGCGACCCTTGTCATTTTAAATAGTAACTGATCACAAGATTAAATGAAATAATTAATGATAAAAACAAATAAATATGTTTTTCAGAAAAGTTCTCTTTTGTTGTAGACGATATCAACGTTGGAGTTGTTATTGCTTCTGTTTCAACGGAAGACGAAGATACAAAAAATTTGTTTATGTTGAACTCTAAGGATCATACGAATCACAAGAAAAGTAAAAATTAGAAAACTTCGTTTCAGCAGAAATGACAGTGAAATGTTCAGGAACCCAAAAAAATGTGATTGAATCTTGGGAAGCAAAGGATATGTGTTATTATTTGAGTCAAGAATAGAATGAACTATCCCAATTTTGAAGTTTTAAAAGAATACAGTTCCCAGGTTTTAAAGCAATAAAAGTAGTCATGGGATTCTAACTAACTTCGGGTATTTTAAAGGGTGTTCCGCCATTCATACAAATATTCTTCTCAAAATGATTGGAGCCAATTTTCGAGTCACCAATAAGTAAGATTATTAATTTTTTTACATTTTTTTGTCTTCTCTTTGTATTTTTTGTAACAACTTTTTTCTATTGTTTTGGTTTTCGGTTAAATAAAAATTTTGAAAAAATGATTATGTTACGTTGAAATACAATCAAAATTACATTATTTTAAAAAGACATCAAAATAGTAGAATTAATTTAATAATAAATAATATAGACATTGTTAGGACCATAAGATTTTCTGAAGCACCATTTCTTTGAGTTGTCGTTGATGGTGAAACCGTTGGACCGCCTTCACTTTCAACAAGTTGATAGCTTATCAAAAATCTTGAAAACATAGAATCACGATAAACTACGGTAAAACTTGATGAATTAATCCAAAGTGGACTATTTTGGGATTTCAAGTCAATATTGTTACTTCCGTATCCTCGTATATATAAATCAGCGGATGATGTAACATTTTGATTAATAACGGATAAAAGAAATGAGTTTTGAATAAAACTGCTATTTACTGTTGTCAAAAATGTTTGATTAATATATCCAGAATACATATCACCGTAATTTGGTGAAGTAATTAAATTTATTTCATTTAAATATGAAAGAGTTTGGGTTGTGTTATCTGAAGATTAATTTCTGTTAAAAAAATATAAGATTTGTCTCTTTTGACTCAAAAGTTTTGAGAAACAAATTTTTGTCAACATTGCTACAGTAAAAAACGAAAAAAGCAAGCCTGTAATTTATTTACCACAGCACGTTCGCAAAAAGGTGAAAGCGCAATAAATTTCTGCTAGCCATTCGGTCTTCTTAATATTTTAAGACATTCTGTTAATTTCTACAGTTAGTAAACATGTTGGAATAAAATATGAAAGAGGGATTTTGCGATATTTTAAGTTAGAGTGATTTACCAGCCCAATAAAAGCCAAAAGCTAAACCTTTTCTAAAAAACAGCTTCATCGGGCTGGCAAATGGCTAAAACTTAAAATATCGCAAAATCCCTCTTTCATATTTTAGTTAAGCATGTTTACTAACTGTAGCAATTAACAGAATGTCATAAAATATTGAGAAGACCGAATGTGTAGCAAAAGTTTGAAAAATGCTACTCCGTCTCGAACGTGCTGTGTTACAATTTTCACTTATAAACTCACATGCTCCACCATTAAATTTTGTGCCACTTGAAATAGTAGTTTCTGCATTTTTTGGAATAATAAAATTAAAAACTGATCCATAAAGTTTCAAATGTTTATAGTCATTCGCGGTTGCAGCACTGAAAATGATTGCTTTGATTATAAACGAGAAACAAATTAAGACAAACTTGAAATTAAAATATGGCAATGTTTGATTAAAACTTCCACCGGAAATTTGAGTTAAATCTGATGTATTTGTTGAAAGTGATTCAATTCCTAATGTGCGTGCGCGGTAACCATATGTTATAATGGAATATGGACAGGTTTCAGAAGAAGAAACAGGAAAAGTTATATTTCCAGAATCTTCTGGAACACGATAAACATTATTTGTGGTACAGGTTGATGACAAAGCTATAATGAGACACAATATTTTAAGGCTGTTAAATTTAGACAAACTTGGCGCAATTCTAAAATAAAGTGCAGCATCTGTTACAGTATTATGGTTCAAAATTTGTTGAATTGTTAGAACGTTGGATTTTGTTTGATATTTTGGTGCCAAAAATGTTGTCGTGTTGGTGATAAATAACGAAGAATTAGATAAACTAAAAATATCATACATTTATCAGAAATATCAAAGATTCACGCAAAACACATGGTTTTTAAAAAACTTACGGTCCAACATAGTTAGTATGATCGACGGATTCAAAAAGTAAAAAATTTGTAAGGTTACTTAAACTTTTTACAGCAACGAACATTTCAAGGGTAAATTGAGGGTCAACTGTAACAGTCAATTCTTGTCCTGACCATAATTGTTCAAGATTGAAGTACAAAATGGGAATATTTGCATTCAAATTGTATGCAATGTTTTGTATACCTAAAATAATTGACTTACGTAAAATTGAAGCAACTAAATTATAATTTTAGGAAAAAGATGAAACATAATTATTTTAAAAATAAAAATTTTACAAGATCGTTTTTGAATATTTATAGATTTTCTCATTTAAGGGTAAAAAACCTACTACATTTTTCTAATAAAAAAAAGTACATACTTGGTTTACTGTAACCTACAAAATTCCACAACCAATTACCAGTTGGAAAAGGGGAATCTGTATCCGAGATTGAGAAAAATTCAATCTTAAATGGTACTGGGCCACTTGTTGTACTTGATATTGAACCCGAATTCCAATTATTAATTTCACTTTGAAAGACATCATCAATATAATACAAAATTTTGTCATTTGAATTTTGCCGAAGATCATAATTTATTTGCCAATTTAAACCACTTGTGCAAAATTTTTCCATTGTAAACTACAAATTAAAAAATAGATTTCCGAAATTTTTTTTGATGACATCTAACTTACAGTATAAACAACATGCATATTATTACAGTACCCTGTTTCATATCCAACAGTTACGCTTGAACCATTGCAAGGAATAACAAAATCTTGGGTTACGTTTATGCATGAATAATTAACCGAAGTAAGCTTGTATCCACCTTGAACAATGCTTCCATCAGTTGTAAAATTTATATTGTAATTTTCGATATTGGTATTAACATGGATAATCATATTAGGTTTTAATGATAATGTTTCATTTCCACTTTCAATTATCAATTTATCACAGCATGTTTCGGCTGCCAGATCAACTTTTATTCTTGTTTGAGTCATTGATTGCTGTTTATAGTTTGTTGAGCATGACTGAAAAGTTTTTATTTTATTTATCTAAGAATAACTTGTTTGTTTTAAGATATCTCAATATTATTATATTGATTAAAAAATAAAGCTAAAAAAATTCGTTCACTTTTTTGGGCCATTGTTTAATTAATAATAATGAAACCAGTCAAATTACCTCAAAATTACTGTATCCATTTACTAAATCATAAGTATTGTTATTACAATTTTTATCAATTGCTGGTGTCTTTTTTACTACTGTAACAACAGCATAAAAATAATATTTTGGTGTTCGTTGTGGGGCGGAATATTTCAGAGTTAAATTTGCTCCATCAAAATATTGAGCATCTGCTTCACCGATGTTGTAATTAAATGTTAAACTAAAAGTATGCAAACACATCAGAATTTATTACAAGCAATTTTACTTTGTTAGTTCTCCACCATCAGTTTGTGCATAAAATGTCTCATTTGGAGAAAAGTTTGAAAATCGTAAAACTAGTTTAAACTTGTAATCATTTGTCGTGTGAAAATTCCAAGTACAGTCTGTTTTTGGTAAATATTTTGTTTCACTAAAAATGTTTGCCATTTTTAGGTGATAAATAAAAACAATTAAATCTACTTTGAATTTAATGAATAATAAGTTGAAGAAACGGGAATTATTGTTTTTGAATCTGTTAAAGATATTGATATATTGTTAAAAGGACACCCAAAAAATGAATCTAAAATTTCATTCAAGTTTAAACAGTTTTGAAATCTAAGCACTAACCAACTGCTATTCCAATAGCCTGAAATCCGTACCATTTTGATGAATCAACATTTGTTCCGACTATCAATGACATAGTGTTAAAAAGGCCTTTTGTAAGATATGTCTGAATCTTAGTATTTGTATCGACATCACTAAAAAGACATAATGTTAAATTTAATACAAATTATCTTCTTTCAATGTAATGAAATTGCTTACATAAAGGGCGAATTTATAGGATTCCAATCATCAACCCCCAGATATCCCAAAAATGCATTTACAGGTGTTATCCATAATTGAGTAGTTGATGACATCTAAAACAAATAACCTATTTTCACTAAATTTATACATTAATTACTGTCGAAATTCAAATTGAAAGAAGAATACATACATTAAGAGTAAATCTACAATTAGAGGGCCCTAAAGCTATACTTTTAGGAAAGTCCACAGATTCATATCTGAACCATTCTCCAGCATTTAATGTTATACTTTCATTAAAACCACAATCAATTAATCTTTGTCCTGCTGCTAGCAATATTAAATTGATAAAAAGTAACAAAATTTTAAACATTTTAAAACAAATAAATATAATGTTAAAAAGTGGAAACTAACAATATAGCAAAATTTTGTTTTAAAGAATTTTTTTCTGATCAAAAATGTGCATAAAATGATGTTGAAAACACTGATAATGCAAAAAAGGGTTTGTTTATGACGAAAAAGCATGTCTCAAAAAAATGACAGAATGAATCATATGTAATAAAAAAAACAATAATAAAAAGATGCTATTTGTGTTTCGACTTTTTAAGGATAATAATGCTAACATTCAAGAAAAAAAAGAAAAAAAGAAGGAAGAAAAAATGTGTATTTGTTTTTGAGGAAGTGATAATAGTTTGTTAGGATAACTTAGGCCTTTATCCAAAAAGTAATCAATGTTGCGAAATTTTTTAACATATTTGGTAATGTCGGATCTTGTATATCGTATTATGTCATAACCACACACAAACGTAATTAATTTTTGTTGCAAAAAAAAGTTTCAATTTCAAAAGTTCACGTTCACAGGTTCCACTTTATACTTTTTTTGCAACTTTTCATTTTTGCTGCTGCTGTCTAAACTATCAAGACTCTCTCTTGCCGTGAAGAAAGCAAAAAAAAACAAAAAAGTGCACACAGATGTTTTTATTCAAACATTTTTATTCTTTGCCGGTTATGTTACTTTCTAGCTGTTTTTCGTTCTCTGACTTTATACGTAGGGACTGGCAGGTCAAAAATAAAAGTTGAAAAAAAATTATTTTATTGTTCTTTCTAGGTACTTTCAGACCTGAATAAACCGAAAATAAAATCAAAAAAATTATTAAAAATAGTTAAAATGCCGAAAATAACGACTAAAAATTTAAAAAAGTAAAAATTCTTCGTCGAAAAAAAAGAAAAGGGAACACTTTTTCCTTTTCTTTTTTGCACAAAAAAGAATGCATTTTTTTGACTCGCGTTGCAAAAAAAGTTCATTTCTTTTTCTTTCCTTTGTTTTTCAAGCATTTTTTATACAAATCTAGCTCTACGATCGCTGTAACATTTTTTCGCGTGATTTCGCGTGATTTTCCTTTTCACCCCAGATGTATTTTTTGAAGGGCTATCCAATGGTACTAAAATTATGAATGCAACTCAATGCATGAAAATGTTTTCCTGTAAAAACAACTAAAAATGCAAATTTTAGGTATTTGTTACAGAAAAACCTTTTTTAAAAGTTACATATTTGAAATCAGCGTAAAAAATTACGTCTGGTAGGTTAGATAATTACTCTTGAAAAAAAAGTTGAATTTTTCATACTGTAACGAAGAAAAAAAATGAAAAAGAAAGAGAAAAAGTGTTCCCTGCCAGTTCCTATTTATACGCATATAAAAAATGTTAAACTAAAAAAACACAGCCACTGAGAAAGAAAAGAAATGAAAAAAGACAACTGCAGTTTCGACTCGCAACATTTCAAATGTTTCATTGTTGTATACTTGAAATGAAAAAAATGTCTGACTGATAAAAATTGAATGGAAATAAACCTGTCAAAAGATTTCTTTTGATTAAAAAAATACCAGTTTCACATTTAATTGAAAGCATTTTATTTTGGGCATTATTTTTTTTGAGAAATGGCCAAAAATAAATTTACTCTTCTTTTTCTTCTTCTAACAACAGTTTTAACAAAGGAAGCTTTTTGTGGTTGCTCACCTTCTCAATTTTATGTAAGTTTTTATAGATGAAATAATTCTGAATTGAATACAGTAATTTTGCCTTCTCGAATTTCTAAAATTTCACCCGTAAAAACTCCATCTGAAACACGGATTTCAAAAAATAAAAATTTTAAGATTTCAAATTTAACAGAGAAAGAATTTTTGGAAAAAAATGATAATATTTCTTTCAATTTCATTAACTTTATTGTTGTTTTATGAAAATTTAAAATTTCAGACATTTATTACTTGCTTTGTTGAATATTCACATTCTGAATTTGCGAAAAAGCCGTTTACGCAATGGGCGGATGTTGAAAAAACATGCAAAGATTTTTCGCAATCACAACAATGCATGGGACAATCGGTAATAAATCATTGTGCGAATACAAATGGCTTCACAAAATATACCCAATCACAAGAAGATGGGGCTGAAATGGCTTCAAATTATTGGCATTTAAATTTTATTTGTGGAAAAGGTCACGAAGGTTAGAATTTCTTAGATCTTGTTTATCCAGCATATTAATTTGGTTTTTTTTAGCTGGTAAAAAGGTATTTCCTTGTCTGTTAACAAAGATGAAAAGCTGTTTCATTTCAAATTGTACCTGTGATGTCTTGCAAGAAACTATCAATGTTTGTTCACAAAAAACACAAGAAAGTTGTGGCAAAGATGCATATTATTATATTTATGGCACACTTGCAACCGGAAGATGTCACATTAATCCTGAATGTGAATTCCTTCGAGAGGTTTGTTCCCGATTAAGTAAATTCATACAGTATTTTTCGAATTTTAAAGTATTGTGAAGAAATTAGTGATTATGCAAATGCTCCATCAGAAATTGAAAAACTTCATAATGACGGTGTTTTACGTCAAAAAACACATAATCCAGAAACAGCTTTAATTGCTCGAATAATTTCTGCTGAAGAAGTATCCCCTCAAGAATTAAGTACATTCATTCCAAAAATGATTAGAATTTTAAAACAGTAATATTTTAAAATTTTTAAAACTTTTGTACAAATCATTATTTAAGGCCATCAAATGAACAATTTGCATCTGCATGGATTTTGAGAATTTTACTTTGTATGTGTTACCATTTTTAGAAAAAAGAAAGCCATCAAGAATGAAGTTATTGAAACCTGGTCAACACAATATGGTGAAACTGATGAACCCGCAATCAAAAGAATGAAATTACCTCCATATGTTGCTTCTTTACCTCCAACAATTGTTTATCTTCAAAATGATGTTAAAAAATCTCAGCAATCATCTCCATTGCGTCGAAATTATATCCCATCATCCATTAACGCTTTAAAGCCCGATAGATATGAAATTGTTCACGTCCGAAAAAACCTTTGCGTTTCCCAGTTTTGCGGCATACTAAAAATATAACTTAAATAAGAGAAATATCACGTTAAAAATAATTAATTACCTTTTGAATAGCTTCAATACATCCTAAGCAAGTGCATGTACTTTCAGTTGGTAGAGAAAATCCATAACATAAAGTCTTATCCTTGGAACAAAAAATTATTGGATAAGCCCCGACAGAACGGACGTGAACAATTTCATATCTATCGGGCTTTAAAGCGTTAATGGATGATGGGATATAATTTCGACGCAATGGAGATGATTGCTGAGATTTTTTAACATCATTTTGAAGATAAACAATTGTTGGAGGTAAAGAAGCAACATATGGAGGTAATTTCATTCTTTTGATTGCGGGTTCATCAGTTTCACCATATTGTGTTGACCAGGTTTCAATAACTTCATTCTTGATGGCTTTCTTTTTTCTAAAAATGGTAACACATACAAAGTAAAACAGATCAAAAAACTTTTACCTTGCAAGGCTTGCATTACCTTCATTAGATAGGACAGGATTTTCAACATCCGCATTCGAAGTGCTTGCTTCATCATTATAAATAGAAAATTCGCTCTTAACATTGGCATATTCTGAGTCCACGCTTTCCTGCTTGATCGCTGATTTATTTGGAAAAGATGTATGTAAGTTGCTTAATTCTAACTAAAAACAACATATGAAAATGCCATTTGCATAATTAAATACGAACCGAATTCGACAAAGACATGCTTTTATTCAGAAAAACTGCTGTAATCATTAAAAACAATATCTATAAATAATAATACTGTAAAATTATAATTTATACTTGCATGCAACACTATCGAATCGCTTCCAACAAATTTTCTTATTTCAGCAAGGCAGAGTAAAACGGTTTTTCCACCTAAGACTTTTTGAGCTTTTTGCTGCTAACCTTTTTTAATAAGCTTAAAAAGTTTTGTTAAACCATTAACATATATTTTACTGTACTGAATTTAAATTTTATATTTTATTTAAGATTCAGCATCAGATGCTGATTCTTTTGATACCAAAATAAGAAAAATGCGTGATTTACTTAAAAATCTGAAAATTTTTAAAAATTTGTGAAGTTTTACCTTAAAAGAATCAGCATCTGATGCTGAATGTTATACAAAAAATAAAATTTAAATTAAGGACAATTAAATATATGTTTGTTATGTAACAAAAGTTGATAAGCTCATTAAAAAAAGTTAGCAGCAAAAAACTCAAAAAGTCTCGTGTGGAAAAACCGTTTTACTCTACCTTGCAAAAATAAGAAAATGATTCGATAGTGGCAAATGATTTTTTTAAATTTTTGACTCATTTAATCTTTAATCGACAAAACGCCAAAAAATGCGGTTTTTTCGAATATTTAAAACTTGAAGAAATCGTCGTCAAAATTATATAGGCTTCGAGAATTAATATTATTTTTCTTGTATTTTTTATCATATAAAGTCGTACTTCTATTTAACTTTTTTCACGTGACCCTCAAAAAAGTACGTAATAACGCGGTTCAGTTCCTTCATAATTTTGATTGAAGGGATTGAAGAAGATGGAAGTAATAAGGAGGGTTGACTGTATTTACTAAATCTTTTAACAATTTTGAAGTTTTTTGAATCACTTTTTTTATCTTTCCGTAATTCACTTTAAAAAAATTTTGCATGTCACATTCAATACAATGATGATTCAGAATTCTCGTTCCGCAAACTGTTTCTTATTCTACCAAACGTTTTTCTGTGATTAATTGAGAGAGGCCTCTCAAGAGGTATAGAAATTTTTATCAACACTCTTAATATGCTATTTTTTCGACAATTGTGTCATATTGTATGCACGACTATTAAAAATTTAATGTAACAAAATTTCTGTTAGAAATATTTATCTACACATTGTCAACAAGGACCAAAAAAGTTTTAAAAAAATTGGTATAAACCAGGGTGGTGCAAAGTTATGGAGGCGAAGCTTTTAATGCTATAAAAAATTCAAAATGAAAAAATCTGATACAATTTCGTTTGGTACAAACTTAGTCTAGAGTTATGAAAAAGAATTACAACGTTCCTTTTCATAGCTCTAACAACCAACTGTAACAAAGCTGTTGGAATTCTAGAACTGTAACTTTAATAGTTTTTGATTCCTGAAGCTTCAAAGCAGGAAAAATATGCATTTTTTCGCAGCTGGAAAAAACCACTGCCGATGTTTCACATTCTTTCGAGAAACTTTTACTGCTGTTTACGATAAAACAAAAACAAAATAAATTGCTTGTTTGGAAGTGGCCGATCAGAAAAATAATCCATATGAATTTAACGTCAAATGCTGCATCTTTTTAAAAATTTGGCTGTCAATCTTCTGAAAGAAAGAATTCTTTCTGCAAAAAACAAGAATGAAAATAAACATTTTATCTTAACTTCCCCTACTTAAATGTATTTAAATTTGTTAACATACTAATCAAATGTTGAGAAGTTATCGAAGAACAATAATATGATGGGACAAGATGCTACTTGCAAAATTCTTTTTTAAATTTTTAACTTTTTAAAGTAGCTTATGAATAGATAAAAAGTTTTTAATTAAATTTTTAAGAACGTTTCACAATGATACATATTACTGATTTGTTAACAAAGTAAATAATCAAAATGCCAACTGAAGGTTTTAAAGATTTAAAATTTGTAGATTCTAATGTAGAAGGTTTTTTATTCACACTATTGCAAATTTTAATTCTAATTTTCATTATATTTTGATTTTCTGTATAATTTGAAAAAAAATTTAAACTTTAAATCTTTCTTTTAAAAAAACAAAAATGGTTTCAAATGTGCACATGTTTCAATCGATAATAAAAATAAGAATGATGCAATAGATTTTTTAAAAAATGTTCGAAAAAAGGGAGCGTTTTTTCAGATATTTGTCTGCAGTTATTTCGAAAACAAATAAAATCTCGCCGTTTTTTTACAATCGGAATTTATTTTTTATGATAGTCCTTTGATCAACTGATCGTTTAGAGTTGGTATAAACTTTTCGCCCTCCGCTTTTGTCTTTTTTTTGCATTTTGCTTGTACAATTTATATACTCAATGTTCAAAGCTTACTTATTTTGATATGAATCATATCTTGCAATATAAGATATAAAATCAATCTAAAATATAATGACGTAAAGAGGAGTTAAAATTATTATTTGAAAGAAAAACATTTAACGAGGAAAGTTATCAACCTGGCCCGCCGCTTTTTGAACGGACTTATCCCATTAGATATCCCTAGGTCAGTTATGCATAACCCCAAAATATCTCCGGGGAATGGCCTTTTATTGTGCTAATTTATGTAATTGAAGTTCGAAAAATCCACAATCCCCGGGTTCACAATTTTTCTATAACCCCTTTCACGCACTTTTGTCGAACTTCATTTTCACAAATTTGCATATAGGAAGGCCATTCAACGGAAATATTTTGAGGTTATGTATAACTGGCCTAGGGCTATGTGATGGGATAAGTCCCGTTCAGTTCAAAAAGCGGCGGGACATGTCTATAGTGTCCCCTGTAAGCTATAATATAGTTTCTCCAAATAATAAATACAATAACTTTTTTTCTTTTCGTGTTTTGTCTTAAATGAGATAGATAAATTAGGCTAAAAGATTACTCTGCTTTGAAATGTGGCAAAACATCCAAATAAGAAAAGAGAATGAACAATGGAATTAAGGAGAGAAAGCAAAAAAAATAATCATGAAAAGAATAAAATTTTGTATAACTTGGATACTTCTTGACCCAGCTAAGAAAAAAAGACGGAAAAAGGGTTGAAGTTTTTCAAATACATTGTACCATTGCGCGTAATTATTGCGTTTGTTTGAATCAAAGTAAATTTATAGTGTTTTTTAACAGTTAAGCTTTTTTAGTGAATCATGTTTCGGGCTCGACATTTTCAACCGCCGATTGAAGAAGACGATATTGAAATTGCAAAGAAAAAGCTTAAAGAAATCCTTAAATTTGCATCTTATGAAGACACCTTTGACGATGTTTCTTCAGATACCGATGATGAAACTTTTAAGGCTGATAACGAACAATATTTTGTTCTTGAAAAGGTTCTGGAAGAACGAGTAAAAAAAGGCAAGCTAGAATTTAATATAAAATGGGAAGGTTTTGAAGAGGTTCGTCAACTTCTGCAAATTTTAAATTCTATGTACAATTTTGTAATTTTCAGAGCACCTGGGAACCATATGAAAATTTTGTTACTCAAGGTTCTAAGATGGGAATTTATCTTTTTTACACTAAAAAATGGGAAAAGAAACATGCTAGAAGTGTTCGAGAACGTCAACTTAATGCTAAATCCAATTCCTCAACTCGTGATAAAAAGGATAAGAAACCAAGTGATCGGACTGCAGCTGCAGAATCTTTAAATCTTGTTACCAAGAAAGAAGATACAGAAAGTGAATCTAGCCGTGTTATCAGAACCTTGAAAGCTGTTCCTGCAAAAGAAAGCAAAGAAATTCGTGCCGGTTTGACTGCAGGTTTAACAGAAACTGCTGAACAAAAACCAAAAGCAAGTTTTAAAAATACTGTAAAATCAAATTTTTAAAGTTATTGCGAAAATTTTTATTGATACACATGAAGTCAATGTTATATCTTTTACAGGATAAATTGCTTAATGTTCGTCGTGATTCTCAGCAATTCCGTCCAAATCCAAATCTTAGTCGTTCATCTGTACAAGAAATGGATCGTCCATGCAGTTCTAAGACAAATGTTAAAAAATTCAAAAGCTCAACATCCACCAGCTACTACCGTAGTTTGGATAATTTGCGACGTAAATTAGAAGCTCAAAGAAAAAGTGAAAGAGAAATTGCCGAACAGCAAAAGAAAGAAAAGGCTGAAAAGAAACGCCGCGAACAAAAAGAACAAGAAGAAATGGAGAAAAGAAGAAAAGAGGTTTTGGAAGATTTAGCCTCATCTTCAGGCGACGAAGAAATCCTTCAAGCATATTATCGCCGGTGTTTATAAATGTTTTTCTGTCGAGTTGTTTCCATTTAAAATATTGATACTCTGTAATTGTGGTTTAATTCTTTTGTCTCAGAGATCATAAATTCATGTTGTTTGATTAAAGAGTTGTTTGATTGACATGATTAAAAATTCATTTTTATCCAAATGCATAACATTTTCTTAAAGCGAAAACAGTTTATTAATTTTACAAAAAAGCCATCATGGAAATTTCCATACTTTGAATTTTAAGATTGTCAGATTAAATTTATCTCTTTTTTATCATATTTTTTACACTGTTATCATGGCCACTGAAACATCTATGACCAACAAACTGCAAGGTTTCGTTCGTTTCATCTTTTAGACTTTTAAATATGTATTCAGTTTCAGCAAATCTTGTAACACCTTCTCAAGAATCGAACATTGTTTCGCTTAAAAAAGTTCATAAACAGTACCATCCAGAAGATCTCGTGTCTCTGGCTCATTCAATTCAAACATCTAAGGAATTTGTTACACAAAATACAATGTCAAAGTTAACAGTTATTGCTGAGCAAATGAAAGCATTAGAAGATGTGAGTGAGATTTTATATTAGTGATAAAAAAGCTTTTGAGAACCTTGCTTGATATTTTAAGCTTTTTAAAAAAATTTTTAGCAAGCTCGATCAATTTTCGAGAAAGCAAAAGAAGATCATGATTTACATAATGTTTCTTGTAACGTTCAAAAGATTCCTGGAAAAATTTATTATTTATGGCAGAAACCATCTGGTGAAAAATTCTTTTCTTTAATTGGTCCAGATGAATGGGGGAACACACGGAATGTACATCTTGGAACATATAGATTTGAGTATGATAGGACATTTACCGAAGAAAAAAATTTTAAAGCTATAAAAGATAAACAGAGATTAGTTGAAAGTTATATTGGTCCTTCTAGAGCGATTGAGTTTTGAATCTTTTATTGTTATTTTATCAAAGTTGTTTGAATATACATGTTATTATTAAGTTTTACAATGAAGAATATTTCTAAAGTCCTTTATATTGTTGTTTACAAAGCTCTAATTCAAATTTATTTACTACAGTTACACTATCGCAGTATACCTGTTGTAAACTCGATGTTTGCGGCATTTAAATTTTATTAACTACATCGTTTTTTAACAAAAGTTTTTGAAAAAAGGCGTCGCTGAGGCTGTCCGGAAAAAAAATTACGATCCGGAATTAAGCATGGCAACGGGCCGACTTTTTGGAGGCCCGGCCCGGCCCGGGCCCGGTGAAAAAAGAGCCCGGCCCGCCCGGGGCCCGGAAATTTTCGCCGCGGGCCGGGCCCGGCCCGGCCCGTTTTCTTTTTTTGTAAATTTTCACGTGGTCCCCCCTTTGGAATTTTTTTAAAAATCAAAGCCCGGCCCGGCCCGGCCCGTCGAAAGTGAAGCCCGGCCCGGCCCGAAGCCCGCGGGCCGGGCACCGGGCTTTTCCGGGCAAGGCCCGGCCCGGTGCCATGCTTAGATCCGGAATGCCAAAAATTAGCCGAATTCCGGACAGCCTTGGTCTCTGTGTTTTTTTCTACCCGTAAAAGAGGCAATGTCCTGTGTCTGTGTCATTTTATTTTAAATGAAGCGCTTTTTTGGGAAAGTGTCGCAAGCGTCAATCATCATTTTTGATGACAAAATATTTTTTGTTGATACTTTTTTTTGGTTAGAAAATAAAAGCAAATTTTATCTGTGTTAATCTTTTTTACTTTTTTTATTTGCTTAAACTGTAAGCTTTTGAAGTTAACTACTATCCGAGATCAACAAGTGCTGAAACATTTTTATGCAATGAAATTTTTTGATTGTATTATGCCACAAAAAAAGAAGCATGAACAATTGCTTTTTAACAAGAATCAAGTACATGGTGGCCGCCCCGGAGGGGCGGGGCACCTCTAGTAAAGGAAAAAGATGCAAAGAAATACTCTTCTTTTCTCTCTTTTCTCGAGAATTCTCTGCTGTTTCTGTTTTTCTTTTTTTTTCTTCTTCCTGGACAATGCCCTTTTTTCTTCTCTTTTTTTGATTTTCTTCCATTTCTTACAAGCGATTTTAAATTTAATGGGTTTCTTACTTGCTTTCGTGGTTTTTAAACATATTGTTCATTAATATTAATGTTGCTTTTTTAGAAATTTTATTTCAAAAATGCGATTCTCATCTCTTATCGATGATCCTAAATCATTTGAAGATCTTTTACGTATGTTTTTGTTTTATTATTAATTTATGAAATGTTTCTTCAACCATTTTAGAAGCTACAACAAGTGCAACTCGTTTCTCAGAAAATGAAAGAATTGCACTTAAAATATTTCCTGATGCAGTTTATTTTGTTTGTAAAACACCGATGCGTCATTCAGGATACTTTATGGAAATTCGATTGCTTGAGGTTAGTAGTTCCTTTTTCGTTTTATCTTATCTATATATAGAAAAAGTTAATTTATTTAGGCAGAAATTTTTTCGTCGTACAAAATGGAAGGTATTTCAACGGAAAAAAATTACATTATAATGACTATGGCTGGATCAGATTTTGCGAAAGTTGTTCAAAACAATGTCGAGAAAGTTCGTCTAAAGCTTATCAAGCGTGATACACAACCAACTTTGAAGGCAGAAGTAGCGTTGGATGACGAACTTTCTAAATTTATTCCTGTTAGCATATGTAAATCAAGTGATGTGGTTGATTTTTGGACACCAACCGTTAATCCACCGATCGTTGGATTAAGTATCAAACAAATAGATTCATTCAAGGAAATCATTGGAACTTTATATGAATTGGGTATTGAAACTGTGGTAAGTGTTTCTTAAACAATATTGTAAAATGGAGATTTTATTGAAGACTCATCTTCTAAAATTTTCTTCAATATTAACGATTTGTATTTTAAAAATGTCTTACTGTCAATATTTTTATTTTTTAGGAAATGCAGCTTTTCCCTGATGGCGAACTTCATATCCGTGCTGAAACAGAATCTCGAGCCGAATACAATATTATCTTTGATGAGCTTGTTGTTTTGGATGAAATTGAAGGTGCTGAAGAATCTGATGTTTTTCGAGTACGAGTTATTAATATTCATAATTTCCTTGGATGTCTTCCACAAGATGCAAAACGTTTCAGTATTCGTAAGTAATATATATTCTTTATTTTTTGGTTGACAAGATGAGTTTTTTAGGCGTATCTGATCTCAATCAAATTATTATTAGTGTAAAACATTCAAACTTGGAGTATTTATTTTACATGAGTTCGTTAATCCCTGAACAAGAATAACTCAATCAATTTTGTTAAGAAAAATTTATGCGATGTTTAAATGTTTGTTGTTTGGTTCTTTTAATGCCTTTTGTAATAAAGTTTTAAAAAATATCATAATAGTTTATGCAAGCTTAGGGATTATCCAGAAATCACGTGACCAAAAAATCATAATTTTTGACCCCTCCTTGACCAAAGATCAAAGCTTTTTTCCGACAACATCAAAGCCGGATGGCGTCTCCCTCATGATCACGTGATTCCTGAACAATCCCGTATCAACATTACATTTTTACAAAAGAAAGAAAACTTTAATTAAGTTAAATAAAAATCATGAATTAAACTTTAATAAAAGTACTACGAGGAATTACAGTGTTGGTAATGGCAACAACATTTTGTTTTCTTGGATTTATAACCAAGTTCAAAATCTCTTTTCTTAAATCCTTGTTGATAAAAAATACAAACCATGCAGGTGCCAGTGTGCTGATATCCGCAATAATAAACTGTGTGCTCAAAACATAATCCAAAAATAAAGCTGTATTCAATTCAAGTAAGTACTGAAATGATTAATAATTTTGATATTTGATATAGAATACGAGAATTATCCTATTGTCTTTTTTGAAAAAAAAATAACACAAATTTTTAGGCGACATTTTCATTCTTAGGATTAATCTTAAAAGTATTTACAGTAGTAATTGCATGTTAATGTTATCTTTAATTTTTAATCTGTTTAGTTTATAAAAATAAATTGTTAATTTTTACAATTTTCTAATTTTTTTTGTTGTAGCATAGAAAATGATTTATGAAATCATGCGTGCTGTTAACTTTCACTAATCTCTCGTTTTAATATATTTGTAATTAAAACAATTGCAAAAGTTTTTTTTTAAAAGTATGATTAAATTATTCCGCTTTCGGAGAAGAATTTCTAAAAGCTCAAATGCTTTTAATTTGTGTGCTACTGTAAAGCAATAAATAGTATCAACGGATGATTTTTTAAATTTTAAGTGTTGCATAAAAAAATATAAAACGTTGTCTTTAACGCAGTAAGAAAATTCATTGATAAGTAGTACAACGAATTCCACGTAAGGATTTTTACGCATTTCAAATTTAAAAATTAAAATTGCAGCTTTTTTTATATTTTTATGTAGTAAAAGTATATCAACCAACCTGCTGAATACAGCTGTATAATTCAGTTAAAAATATTAGCATACTGTAAAAGAACATTGCAGAATCTTGTCGAGAAATTTGTTTTGTGTTATTTGTATAATATCGTAATTTAATAATTGAAAAAACAACATATAAATTCATTAACAGTGATAAAATGGCAGTGAAAGAAATTTCATAGAAAAGAATTCTGCTTTTGTTCCACCAAGGCGCAAATGTTGTAATTGATGGAGAAATCCAAAGGACATTCCCAATTTTAAGGCCATGTTTGATTCCGAGAAATGGAAAATTCCATACAAGAATCAATGGAATTACAACACAAAGACCAAGAATTAGTTTAAGATATTTGTTCCAAAAAACGTTGAAACTTGTTTTAAATAAAAATATTGTGAATCGGTTGAAGGATAATGCCAAGCAATAAGTATGAATTCCAAAAGCCGAGTAATATGTTAATGTGTAAATAATCGGATAAAAAAGACTTTCTGCAGGCCATGTCTCTTGGAAAGAATAGAAATACGGAATACTGTTAAACCTATAAACTATGTAATAGGATACTGTATGAATTATGTAATTGACAGCCGAGAAACCAAATAACCAATAAAATGATGCCGAAAATTTTTGCTTTACTGGACTGAAAAAGATGACATAGAGAATAATGAAATATAAAAGCAAAGTTGGAATGATATAAATCAATGACAATAGATGTCGCAAATCCTCATAGCTTGCCATCGTTTAAAGATTTTTTGTCAGTCCCTTAAACGCAACAATTAAAACATTTTAAACTCAATTATTTAAACGCGCTTATCGAAATGCTCAAAAATAAAGTTTTAATTATTTAAACATATAATGTTTACTGCGAAAAAATGGTAAATTTATTTAAGAAACAATTTGTTTTATGTTTTTTGAAAAAAAGTAAAAAGAAGGCGGAGTTTTACGATGATTTTTCATAAGCTTACTGTAGTCCACGTTTTTTACCTAAGTATTTTCCCTTCAAAAACTGCAATTGTGAAAGTTTAATTTTTTATTCAAATGTTAATGAAAAAAACTAAATATAAAAAAACGATCAAAGTACATATAATTTCTTTTTTAATTTTAAAACACAAAAATGCCTTAGAAAATTTTAAAGACATTTTAAATTAAGCTGTACACGTTATTTATGGCATACTGTTGGTTCTTAAAATATATTATAATAGCTTGTAATAACTTTATGCTTTTGCAATGCTAATAAATTTTAAAGGATGTGGGAAACTATGAAACTCGTGCAACTTTTTTGCATGCTTAATTAATCCACAATATTTCTCATCTTTTTTAAATTTTTTATAAGGAGTTATGTTAGTTACATTTATGAAAACATATCTTTCAACCCTGTTGCAAGACACGTCACTTATCAGATAGCAATTTTCGAAGCCATAATTTTTAACAAAAACATAAAAAAGAACGCTCAAAGTTTTCGGGACTGTTATAACCTAGAATTACAGAGTTTTTTTTAAATACATGTTTGTTGTGATTGAGTGGTTTAAATATTAGGTATACAATGGTTTTAACATTTAAAGTAAAATTCTCCTTTCTTGGAAATTTTTAGATATCTAATCTGCGATGGGAAGTAGAAAATTGAAAAGTGTAAATAGTTTTCATGTTGGATATATTTATTGTAACATGTAATAAAGAGTAATACATTTTTATTGATGTTTTGGTAATCAGAAAACAACAAAAAACGGTTAAAAAATGGGGATAAACACTATTTTTTGTATCACATTCAAAACCCTTTGAAACACGTAAAATTTTTTAAATTAACAACCACAAGGCTGTAGAGATGGTAGGGGGCATTTGAAGCACGTGCCGCGCCCAAACCTTAGAAAATCTTTTGATCTTTTGTCGCTTGCGGGAAAAAATCAAAGACTTCCCATCTCCAAATTAAAAATGCCCACCCCAATTCTGTCTATGGCCTTGAACACCCAAGTTAACAGTTATCGTAGCACTCTTTATTATTGTAAACAGCTACTTTTCTTTTTCGTTTTATTTTTATTAATTAATTTGAACGAACAATGTTATAAAAAACTTGTAAATTATTAAACAACACTTTATTAAGTCTCTAAAACGCAATGTTGTGTTTTTTTAATTTTTGGTGATTTGTACTCAGGAGTTACAAAGAGCCGATTCCGGGGTCGAAAAGCGGCGCTTTTTTGGATCTTTTGTAAAAAAAATGACTCCGACTCCCCTTTCAGAGTAGCAATCGCAACAAATCTGGTATGATGAAGTACGGATTTCAAGAAAAAAATAATTTTAAAAATATTTTTAATTACAAAAATTTATACAATAGAAAGTTATCGAGAAAGAAAAACCGAAACCATTAATGCATTATTTTTAAAATTATTTTGCAAAAGAAGCTTTGCTACTCAGATTTTGGTATCCAACAAAAGAGTTTTTTAAAAATGAATTACAAGTAAAAAATATGCAACTAAACATGCCCAACAATACAATTTTCAAAGAAAATATTTGGAGAATTTGTACTGGAGTTTTTGCATTTGACGTATAAAGCAATATACCATTATTCGTACACTGTAACTTTTAGCATTAAATTCTTTATGAATACATTTTAAACATATTCACTGTTAAAAATATGACGCCGCTTTGAAGTTGGTGCAAATATCAAAGAGACTGGATCACGGATAAGGAAAGAGGGGTAAAAAAAAGTCAGTTTTTTATGTCGTCATATTTTTTTGATCCCTTTATCAATCAAATGTCGTTTGAATTTCGAAACTTTGAAAGTTCTTCTGAAATATTGTTACTTGTTACAGTTATTATTACTCTTGGATTAAATAAAATGCCTTGTAAATTTATGTTGTTTGTAGTTTTGTTTTCAGTGAACTATTAATTGTTAATAAACTTAAGCAAACTGCACACGATTTGATACAAAACTTTTAACAAAAGGTAGTCAGTTACATACAATACAGTGTTGGGATAAATTTAAAATCATACTATATTTATTGTTATTCATTTGCCTAAATTTTTCCTTTTTCCTTAGTTATGGTCCCATTTTGAACTTATTTCCTTCTCCTTTCAAAGTCATCAAGAAGCAATTTTCCACATGCAAATGAATCAGCTTTGTTTATCATTAAGAAGGACGAACACCAAACATCAACCATTTTCTTGCTTTTTTTTCTAAGCTTTGATTCAAATCATGTGTACAAAAGCGTTACATTTTTCAATGCTTTCTTGCGCTTTTCACGTTTGTTTGCCTTAAATTTAAGGAAACATAAGGAGGAAAGTAGTCTTTTTCATTGCTTTTCATATCTTGTTTGTTTATTTTTTTGGTTTCCAATGTATTTCCATTTCCCGAAAAAAAAACATACACTGCTCCACAAAAGTTTACGGACACCCTAAAAATAGTCGATTCTGAAACTTCTAGAAGTGGAATCTGTCCAAATGTTTCAGATTCGGATTCAGCATGCTCGAAAACATATATATCCGTAAAATAATGCCGAAATTTCAAAAAGTGGCAGTTTCGCCCATGAAAGTATAAAAAATTGCTGCCACAAAAGTTTACGGACACCCTGAAAAAAATTTGCATACGGTAAGTTATGAATTAGTTGTTGTTTGGGAGTTGTTACATAAGCTTGTTAAAGGTCATTTGTGAAGAAAACTGGATAAAATCTTAAGTGGCGACGATTTGTCATCGATTTGAAAATACGGCATTTAGTGTATTTTGGCATTTTTTACGTGCCGATTCAGCCGCCAATATGAAACTTCAGGAGATGCCGTATATGCCATTTTGTAGCCCTATCCATGGTTAACAAGTCCTGAAAGTTTCATAGCTCAATCTCTCACAGTTTTCTCAAATCCCGATTTCAAAATTCTGAATTTTCGTCATTTTTTAACTTTTTTGTCAAAAAATTGTGTTTTTTGACGTTTTACTGTAACTTTGAAATCGGGATTTGAGAAAACTGTGAGAGATTGAGCTATGAAACTTTCAGGACTTGTTAACCATGGATAGGGCTACAAAATGGCATATACGGCATCTCCTGAAGTTTCATACTGGCGGCTGAATCGGCACGTAAAAAATGCCAAAATACACTAAATGCCGTATTTTCAAATCGATGACAAATCGTCGCCACTTAAGATTTTATCCAGTTTTCTTCACAAATGACCTTTAACAAGCTTATGTAACAACTCCCAAACAACAACTAATTCATAACTTACCGTATGCAAATTTTTTTCAGGGTGTCCGTAAACTTTTGTGGCAGCAATTTTTTATACTTTCATGGGCGAAACTGCCACTTTTTGAAATTTCGGCATTATTTTACGGATATATATGTTTTCGAGCATGCTGAATCCGAATCTGAAACATTTGGACAGATTCCACTTCTAGAAGTTTCAGAATCGACTATTTTTAGGGTGTCCGTAAACTTTTGTGGAGCAGTGTATATTTCTCATGCATTTTTTTAGTTTTAACCCTTTTATTTGCATTCAAAGTCGTTTTGTGTCCTGCTGGCTGGCAACGATTAATCTTCTTTTTTTAAAAAACGAAACATTGAAGGCTGTTTTTTAAATTGGAAACTCGTATTATTTTCTGCAGTTTTATTATTTGCAGTTGTTAGGGGAGAAATTTCTGGAAAAATTTGGAAACGTTTTTAGTGTTTTTCATGAGAAACAAAATATATTTTAATTTTTTTGCTTTCATTTTGACATAAATGTGAAATTTCTTCAATTTCGTTGGACCAAGCCAGAAGTCTGTGGTCATAAATTTATTTATGCGTTACATTTCTGACACATTGTTTTTGAGTAAATTTAGTTAAATTTAAAAGAAAATTTTCTTGGACTTTAACTGCGCGTGATTTGTTTGTTTGGTGTTTAACAGAATTTGAAAAATTAAAACAACTTTTAGATAGAATACCATCATGCCGGTCACAGCTGGTGATTGTCCTAGATTGTGCTGTTCTGTTATCATTCCAGTAAGTTGATGCTTCATAAAAGCTTGTAAAATTCGAACTTTGTAATTTTTCGGATTTTGAAAAAATTCAATTTCAAGTTCGAAAGCTAATTCTTCGTACATATACAAATCGAGGTCGTAGATCACGAAAATGAAGTGTGGTTTGGCCAAAAATGCCTTGATAAGATGAAAATAGACCAAAAAATTAGTAAATCTCGACCTGACTCAAAAAATTAATAAATCCCGTACTGAAGTGTTTTATACTTCTATATGATATTTCTGCATATAATTTACATTTTAAAAGCCCTGAAACTTACATTTCTAAAGAAAAATTAACACACTTTGATTTTTGAAGGAGTTAATGTTGCGAAATTTTGAAATTTCATCTCGATGCCAAATTTCCAAATCGTGTCCAATGAAACTAAAACTTTGGAACTGTACAGAATTTTTGTAATCATTGAGTTTTGCCCCCAACATGATGCTGGTAATATAGGTTTTTTGCTTCAAAATATTGGCTTTCAAACTTGAAATTCATTTTTTTCAAAATCCGGTGTAATGTCCGATTTTTACATAAAAATAAACAAATTACAAAATTTAAGCCTGTCGGTGTATTCTTCCAATTAGGCTGTACGTATCACTTAGCTTTGTGTATTCTTTTGACCTTGTTAGGCTACATTCCTGGGTAAGTTTATCATGATACAGTATCTATAACTTTAAAAATTAATTTTAAATGTTTTTAGTTTGATTTATGCCATTTATATTTAGCCATGTGCATGCACACAACGCCAAGAGACTTTTTCTACAATTTTTTTTCGGACAAAATCTTTCTAAACTTTGATGCAATGGATCTTTTTAATGTTCATTCATCTTTTTTTACTTTTTTATCCTTCCAGATCTACTTTTTTACGGACAATCAGAAAATATAATTTTTGGAACAACATTTCCTTGAAAAACACCGTGAAATTGACAAATTTTTTTGTTTTTACAGTTATACACAGATTCCATCTTCCGACTTCTGGCATGAGGGTAGGCTCAATCGACGCAGAATTAAATTCTGCATATGTGGTAAAAATATGGATCGAGCGAAATCAAGCGAACATAAAAAGTTTCTGCAAAAACTAAAATTCTTTCATTTTCTCTGTTGAAAGGTAGTTCAAAAAAGTCCACCCAATTGCAAGTGGTTCCATGTCTTAGTGGCGGAGCGTCAGGCTAAGACACTGACAGTCCGTGGTTCGAATCCGCTTTTTTACATTTCAATTTAAAATTGTTTCAAAATTTAAAAAATATATAAAAATTTAGTACAGTACTTGTGGTAAAATAATTAATACCTGGTTTTAAAAATATTAATACCTGGTTTTAAAAATATTAATACCTGGTTTTAAAAATATTAATACCTGGTTTTAAAAATATTAATACCTGGTTTTAAAAATATTAATACCTGGTTATAAATATATTAATACCTGGTTATAAATATATTAATACCTGGTTATAAATATATTAATACCTGGTTTTAAATATAAACATTATTCGCAGTTGTATTATCATTATAGTTGCAAGGTGATAACTACAATGGAAGAAGAGTTGCAAATAGCTGCCAAAGGTGGTATTTTAAAAGGTGATAAATACGAAGAAGAGTTGCAAAATGATTTGTTGAAAATAGGTATAAACGTTAACAGTGATGATAACTGTGATGTACCTATTGTTATAACGAATTATATTTATTTTCGATTGCAAAAGCTTTTCCCACAACCTATTGATCGTCGATTAAAAATTATGCAATTATTAGGCGTTTTTAATCATTTTCAAAATCCAGAAATTTTACCTTTAAAATTAATTTACCAATTGGATAAAAAGTTTTCACAGCTTCGAAAAACAGCTCGTAAAAATAATGGATTAGAAAAGTTCGAACAAGAAGTTGTTGGTTTGTCTTTGGAAAGTATCATAAGTTCCGAAACTCCTCTTGGTGAAACCTCTGAACCACCAGAAAAAGTTAGACGTTTGTCTGATTCTGTAATGGAAATTGAAATGCTCGAACCTGAAGCATCTTTAAAAGCAGCGAGTTTGTCAGTTAAGCTTAGACGTGAACAAAAAAAGGTATCATATTATAGAACAAGTGCACAAAAACTTCGAGAAGCTTTAAAAGATAAAGGTAAAGGTGAAAATGATCTTGTTGAAGATTATGAAGAACTTTCAGATATTTACGATAAACAGATTAAACTTATCGAATCATTACATGACAAAATATCTAAACTTGAAGGAGATGTTCGTGAACGAGATAATGTTGTTGCTGGATTAAATGAAAAGTTGCAAAATACCGTGGAAAATGCTGTTGTAGACCTTAAGGATCATACCGGTAAATTTACTGTGCCAGCCCAAGCTTGTTTCGGACGACTGATTACCGAATGTTTAATTGCTCATGACAAAGTTCCAAAAGCTATTCAGATTATTGCAGATTTGTTAGGAACAAAAGTTAATTCATTACCCTCTCGCTGGACCGTGGATCGATCTCTTAATTTCGTTCACGGTTTGAATAGTGAACATATTGTTAAAGTTCTTTCTGGATGTTCAAATAAAGCCCTTTTAAGTGATGAAACAAAAAAGTTTACTAAACAAATTGATGCATTTGTTGTTGCAGGCAAAAATGACGATACAAATGAAAGTTTCTTCCTTTTTATTGGGGGTGGTCGAGTTCCAGATAAAAGTTCATTTCGAATGTTTAAAGAACTTGAAGATATGTTAGGTGAAATTGCACAAATTTGTAATATTTCTAAAGAAACTTTTTGGGATAATTTTGTTTTGAGTACTACATCTTTGGTAAGCGATGAAGCATCTACTCAGAAGTTGTTAGCCAGACTTTTTGCCAATTACAAAAAGGAAGTTGTCAGCAAGCTTGATCATCTTGACGAACAAGCTAAAGCAAAATTGGAAAAGATTAATACTTTCTTCTGCAGACTGCATATGCTTACAAATTCAACTTCACAAGTTTTAACAGTAATGTTAGAACATGAAAGGGAAATAACTGGAAATAATCAAGTACAAGCATCTGCAGTTGAAATTATTATTAAATTGGTTGCAAAGAAATTTAGCAAAAGGAGCTCAGCTAAACATTCATCTGCTTGCGATTGGGAAACTTATGCACATGATAAAGGTTTAAAATTTTACAAAATTGATGGTTTCTTGGGTCATCGATTTCAGATTCTTTACAAAATTGCGGTACAAATTATCTTGAATAAAGATCATTTGATTGATTTTCTTGAAAAATACGGCGGTGACGATGAAGATATGATCAAAATTAAAGATGCTTTACAAAATGAGTTAATTATTCTTCATTTAAGTTTACTTGCTCTTTTTGATGTTTTGGTTTGTTCACCTTTTATGAGATTTAGTGAAAATTGTGATAGTATTTTGGAAACAAGAAATGTTGCATTACCACTGGTTCAGTTTTTCGAAAAGTTAATTGATGAACCCATGTCTTTTTTCCTTGGTGAATCACCATTTGATGCTTTTCCAGCTTCATTTCCAAAAACCCAAAAAGGTATCGAATATGAAAATGCCATAAAGCTTTTGCCACCTATTGTTGGTGCAAGTGAATTAATCACAATGATGGCGATCAGCCTTAAAAATTACTTTGAAAAAAAGCTTGAACCTTTTCTTACGGGTGAATTTGCTAACCCAGATAGTGCATTGGAAAAAGAAATCGCTGGTGCTCCGAGCACTAATCGACCTGTTGAATCATTTTTCGGAGTTGTTGATCGTTTAATGAATATTGCCCCTAATATGACAACATACAATGTCTCTATTAAAGCAGTTGCCATGAAAAATAAAGTTTTTGATTACATTTCTTCCTTAACTGAAAAGGAAAGAGAAGAATTGTATCAAAAAGCCTACAGCACAATGAATTTAGCTGCTCAATTAGCTGCTGAAAAAAAGAGACAAATTCAACGAGAACTTTTCGAAAAAATGGAAAAAAAGGCTCTTGAAAAGGCAAAAGAAAATAGCGATAAACAAAGAAGAAAGCATAAATTAGCCTCTCAGATTGAAGTTTGTGGATTTTGGCGAAGCATTGAAGCACTGCATAAAGCAATTGAAGGTAAACCTGCTAAAGATGTTAAAGCATGGGTAAAAGCAAATATTCAATATAGAAAAGTTGTTTGGACACCAAAATTTGAACCAAAATGGCTTATGCAATTTTCTCATAAAGTTCAAGGAAGATCTCATACATTTACTTGTGCTGAACTTATTGAAAACTTGAAGCAGCTCATAATTGCTGATCCAAGCCGCGAAGTTAGGGAAGAAGAGGAGGAATAAAAGATTTCCAATGTTTTAGTTTATTTTTTGCTACAAGTTGTTTCAAAATAAAAACCAAAAAAATAAAAAAATGAAAAAACCCAAAAAAACTATAAAAATAAAAAAAATCAAAAAAGCCCAGAAAAAATCAACCAAAAAAATCTAAAAACGGGCACTTTACCCCCTCTCACCAGGTACGTTGACGTCGTTGTGGGGCAGAAACGCTTTAATAAAGTAGGCTTGAGCCTGGTGTCATAAAAATAACAGAAAAAAAATTAAGAAAAAAGATTTTTAAAGTAATATTATACTAAAAACAACTCATTGCACACAAAATTTCTCTTTTTTTGCGACATTCTTTTTTTTGGAAGCAGCAAGCAAAATTTGAAATGCGCGCGCTTTTTGCAAACCGCAGCTGTGTGTTCTTTTTTTTTTTTTCCTTTTTTTTGTCCGAATTTTCTGGATTTTTTTGCAATTTTCTTTTGCGCGTATTTTTTTAATAAGTAAATTTTTTTAAATTTTCTTTTTTATTTATTATTAATCATGAAATTCCGCTTAATTTGGTACCAAAATCATATTTTTAACGCAAAATCTAAAAAACCATGCACATGGCTATTTATATTATTGTTGAGTATTAATTCGAAGCCGAAAGAGATTAATACAGTGATATTACCGAATTCCACGAATATTATGATAAATTTATATTTTGTACTTAATTAATCATGTAAAATTATATAAACTGATATTCAGTAATTAAATAAAAACGTCATTCTTTAATCCACATTTCTTATCATAGTACAATAAAAAAAATTAGTGTTAACAAGCAAATTCAACGTTTTAATTTTCTTTATTGAAAAGAGCACACTCTTTTTTCCCCTTCTGTCTACATCCTCCTTGACTTCTCCGCCGCCGCCATCCAAATAAACAACAAAAAGAAAAAAACAACAACTTGGTCGCTAAAATTAAACAACACATTGCAATTATGAAATGTTGTTTTTTGAACTTTATTGAAACTCAGCCACAAAAAACTTTTATTTCCATTTTTTTCAAACCTTTTTTTCTTCTTTATTCTATTTCTTTAAAGGGGTTTCAATCATGTCATCAGTCAATGCCTCAACAATACATCGACGGGGTAGTCATGTTGACTTTATTTGTGGCTGGTCAGCAGGATTTTTTTTATAATAATAATAATAAATTTATTCATGCCCAAACGCATGATGCATTAATAATAAACAAACAATAAAATAAAATTACGAACACAAGATAAATAAAACAAGATAAATTAAATTAAATAATTGAATAATTGAACAACTCAAACTAAAACTAACAATTTACAAAAGGAAAAAAGAAAAAACAACAAAAATGTGAGTGAATGTAAATTAAATTAAATTACAATATACAAGTTTTAAGTAATAGTAGTAGCTTTCTTTTAAGTATTATTAGAGTTTTAATGCCTGGAGATTTTTCTTAAAGGATGCATTGAAACAGTAATATTATATCCCCAAAATAAGCTAATCTTTCGACAACAACTTTATGCTATAAGAATTAATCAAGCTGCAATACAGGTTCGAATTTTGTCTCAAATGTTTAAATTTTTTTAAAACAAAATTAAAACAATTTTGTTGTTATTTTTAGTTAAAAAGTGAAGGAATGCATTTGTTTTTTGATTCTTTGTTGAAAATTGATCTAATATTGCATATTTGAATGGATCTCGAAGTGTAAAGAATAAAACATTTGATAGAGCATTTCGAAGTAAAATAACATGAAACCCTCTATAAAATTCAAAAAATCCATGATTTGATACGGTTTTTATTGCTTCAATAGTATTACGAAATTGTCCATGATATGCATTTGATTGGAGAAGAGTTTGTACTCTTTCAAATGGTGTTAATAAAGCTTCTGTAGCACCAGCTGAAAAGATTGAATATTATTAAAAACTATGAATAATAGTTCAAAAAATAGTTCAATCAAAGTGGAATCTCAATTTAGCTACAGTATCCAAATTCAGAGAAGACACATTAACCATATCTAGATATTTACGACGTCTTCGAACACAACATTATAGGTTTTATCAATTTTTTCTTAAACGTGTGACTACATCTAATTAACGATCAATACCCAAAACGAACACCTTTCAATAATCACTTTTGAACAATCTTTTTTTTTCACCAACAATTTTCTCGTTGTGTTCCAAGTCGGAGAATTTTTGCAACTTGCGAGCAAAAAAGTAAAAACTTGAAAATTTTTTTAAAACGCTGATTCAAATAAAAAACAAAAAAATTTAAAACCATATTTAAAGTATTATTTTTAGTAAAGGTTATCACTTTTATTTTATAGTCACAAAGAATTACCAAAATATTTTCCAATATTATTACTTTTATTTTAACTAACACAAAATTTATTTATATAAAAATTCCTACCCATCATTGCAGCTTGAGCATGACAAAATGTAAATGATGTTTTTCTTCTATCAGATTCATAAGTGCAACCAAGAATCGATTGATATTTTTCATACATTCCAAACATTATTGCTCTTGAAGTTGTTCGTTTCATTAATGGTGGTAATAATCCACGATATAATAATCCCATTCCCACAGCATGGTCACACATTCGTTCGACACAATGCCAAACGATGTTTGATCGATGTTGTAGATGTTGAATGAGTGATGTTAAACATTAATTATCTCTGTTAAATAGCATTGTTAATTTTTATTTATCTATTGCAATATTACAAGAAAGACATATGAAAGATATTATTTTTTAAAGTTTTCGTTTTAATGCAATATTAGAGGAATGCGAGCAATTACAAGTTTTTGCTCCACTTTTTGGTGATTTTATTTTTCTATCTCCTTTTTTTTGAACCTCAATTAAAATGTATTAGTAGTTAAAATAGTTTTCTATGACCCCATAGATAAACATTATGGTTAGTCCAACAATTTTTGAACGTTAATTACATATTTTTTGCGTGATTTATGTATAATTTAGCAATTTGTCGTCTTTTACAGTATTCTTGGGTTTATTTTAGAATGCCGCCGATCTCAAAAATGCGTAAAAAGTGTAAAGAGAATGGTCAGAAGGTAAATGGATACAAAAAATATGGAAAAATTAACAATCGGGTTGAAAATCAAGATCAACATGTTGCTGAACAAGCTGAAGCTGCTCCGTCGAAATCAAAGCTAGCAAAAAGAAAAGAAGGCCTTATAAATGTTGTACAGACTCGTCGACAAGCTGCAATTACTGATGAAAGAGAAAGAGTTAAACAATCAAATCGATATCGAACTCAAGAAGCTACCAAAAAAGCAGCGGAACTTCGAGAACATGTTAAAGAAAAGGCACAGAAGCGTCAAAAACTGAATGATGATATTAATTTAAAAATTAAACAGAAAAGTGAGTCAACATATATACTTTATTAATAACTAATAAATGTTTTAGAACTGGAACAAACAGTCAACATACAACGAGAAACCATTAATCAATTGCAAGCAATCGTTTCTGCCAGTCCTATCGTTGATCCGGAACCTTTAACAACCTTAAATCAACCAATATTGATTAACACGGATGACTTAGCGGTTTCACAATCAGCACCGAATTCTCCAACAGATTCGATTATGTTCGAACTTCCACGTCCACAATCAGCGCCACCAAGATTAGATACTGCTGCCGGAACAAGAATTAAGAGTCGTGTACGCTTATCTCATGGACAATACGATATTTTAAGAAATGAATTGGCAAATGAAGGCATTCAATTACCGTCTCAATCAACAGTTCGACGAAATGAGAACAGAATTTACGAGGACCATTTTCGGAATTCAAAAATACCTGATTTCTACGGTATTATTGAAAAGAATGTTCTAAAATATGATTTTTCGAAGTTTGACAATGTTCGTGTAACTATTGGTGGAGATGGTGGTTTGTGTTTTTCCAGATTTTATTCTATTATAATAAATTGTTATAGGTGGCGACGGTGAAAGATCAACTGTTAAGATTGTAGCGTTTTTCAATGACTTGGAATTAGCTTTATCCGTTAAAAAACTGATGATTATTTGGTCCGGCCCTGGCAAAGAATCAAAAACTTTGTTACAACCAATATTGAGCCCAATTGATGCTGATATTCTTCGTTTAATGCAAAATGGTATTATGACAAAAAGTGGCTGGAAATCTGTAATTATGTAAGTTCGTTTAGTTACAGTATCTACAGTAAGACATATCTTATAGCACGTATATCGGTGATCTTAAATACCAATCCATCTCTTTAAGCATTCAAGGTGGCTTTTCTGTATGCGGATGCCCAAAATGTTTAAATAAAAGAAGTGAATGGCCAACGCTCAAGTCAGAAGATATAACACTTCGCACAATTGAAAGTATTGTTGCTCATGCTGATGAAGTTGTTAATAATAATGCTAACCCACGGATGAATGGATCAGTAACAGATTATCCATTATTAAAAAATATTCCAATTTCGCATTACGTGCCACCACCGGTTCATATATTGATAAGCTTGGTCAACGAAATTATTGGTTTTATTAAAAAAACTCAGGGTGATAAATATTCACCGTAAGTTGTTTTTCATACCGTAAAAATTGAATATATGTTTTTTTCTATTTTTAGATTGAAAGAGTTCCTGGATAATTCTGGCGCCAGGCTTCACCTTCCTGCTCGAGAATATAACGGAAATGGCTGCAGAAGAATTTTGAGTCATTTTCGACAAGGGAATGAAAAAAGAATCGTATATGAAGGTTACGGTAAAGATCTTTTTGAAGCTGCGTCAAATATTCAAAGTTTTGCTGTTGCCAGAGAATTATCGGGTGATGAAATTCAAGAAATGAAAGCTTACATCAATTTGTTCTTCAACTTGGTTAAAAATTATGGTGATAATGCTAACAAATTTTTTCTTAAAGGGAGCGTACCAGATAGAATAAGTTTTATTTTTTTAACACACGTCCTCCCACCCCGAAAGCTCTCTACTAATCGAGTAAAATTTTGAAAAGTTGCGGCTGAAAAAAATTTTTTACTCGATTAGTAGAGAGCTTTCGGGGTGGGAGGACGTGTGTTGAAAAAATAAAACTTATTCTATCTGGTACGCTCCCTTTAATAAAACAAAAATACATATGCTGAAAGAGCATGTGATTCCTTTCGTGGAAACTTTCCGATCATGGGGTCGTTTTTCGGAAGAAAGTTAGTAGTCTTTAGTGTTATACCAATTATATCTTTATATTTTAGGCGCTGAATCGATTCACCATGTAAAAAATGATATGGATAAACGAATTCCTGGAAAAGGCCCAAAAATTAATGAAAAACGTAATAATTTTTTTTTAAAATCTCAAACGGTTTCCTCTTATTGTTAATTTATACTTTTTCATATTGTTTTTTGTTCAATTAATAAAGTTTATTTATCCAAGAATACTGTAAAAGACGACAAATTGCTAAATTATACATAAATCACGCAAAAAATATGTAATTAACGTTCAAAAATTGTTGGACTAACCATAATGTTTATCTATGGGGTCATAGAAAACTATTTTAACTACTAATACATTTTAATTGAGGTTCAAAAAAAAGGAGATAGAAAAATAAAATCACCAAAAAGTGGAGCAAAAACTTGTAATTGCTCGCATTCCTCTAATATTGCATTAAAACGAAAACTTTAAAAAATAATATCTTTCATATGTCTTTCTTGTAATATTGCAATAGATAAATAAAAATTAACAATGCTATTTAACAGAGATAATTAATGTTTAACATCACTCATTCAACATCTACAACATCGATCAAACATCGTTTGGCATTGTGTCGAACGAATGTGTGACCATGCTGTGGGAATGGGATTATTATATCGTGGATTATTACCACCATTAATGAAACGAACAACTTCAAGAGCAATAATGTTTGGAATGTATGAAAAATATCAATCGATTCTTGGTTGCACTTATGAATCTGATAGAAGAAAAACATCATTTACATTTTGTCATGCTCAAGCTGCAATGATGGGTAGGAATTTTTATATAAATAAATTTTGTGTTAGTTAAAATAAAAGTAATAATATTGGAAAATATTTTGGTAATTCTTTGTGACTATAAAATAAAAGTGATAACCTTTACTAAAAATAATACTTTAAATATGGTTTTAAATTTTTTTGTTTTTTATTTGAATCAGCGTTTTAAAAAAATTTTCAAGTTTTTACTTTTTTGCTCGCAAGTTGCAAAAATTCTCCGACTTGGAACACAACGAGAAAATTGTTGGTGAAAAAAAAAGATTGTTCAAAAGTGATTATTGAAAGGTGTTCGTTTTGGGTATTGATCGTTAATTAGATGTAGTCACACGTTTAAGAAAAAATTGATAAAACCTATAATGTTGTGTTCGAAGACGTCGTAAATATCTAGATATGGTTAATGTGTCTTCTCTGAATTTGGATACTGTAGCTAAATTGAGATTCCACTTTGATTGAACTATTTTTTGAACTATTATTCATAGTTTTTAATAATATTCAATCTTTTCAGCTGGTGCTACAGAAGCTTTATTAACACCATTTGAAAGAGTACAAACTCTTCTCCAATCAAATGCATATCATGGACAATTTCGTAATACTATTGAAGCAATAAAAACCGTATCAAATCATGGATTTTTTGAATTTTATAGAGGGTTTCATGTTATTTTACTTCGAAATGCTCTATCAAATGTTTTATTCTTTACACTTCGAGATCCATTCAAATATGCAATATTAGATCAATTTTCAACAAAGAATCAAAAAACATCACATCATCTTGTATCAGATTTTGTAAGTCAAGTTTTTTGAAAAATTTCATGATTTTATTTCGTGTTGATTGTTTCAGGTTTCTGGTGCCGTTTTAGGAGCTTCAATATCAACATTATTCTTTCCAATAAATGTTGTCAAAACTAAAATGCAAATAAATATGGGTGCAAAATATGATCACTTTTTCAATGTTTTACGGGTACTTTGGAATGAAAGAGATCGCTCATTCAAAGAAGTGTATCGTGGTGCTCATTTGAATTTTGTTAGAAGTTTATTATCCTGGGGTATTATTAATGCCACATTTGAATATATGCGAAGAATGTTTTCTTAATTTGAAAAAAAATTGTTAAATTGTATATTTTTGTTTGACTTTGATGTTATGTAGTGAAATTTAGATTTGGATAAGTAAACTGCTGCTACCTCTTTGAAATTTGGACGTACAAATCACCTGTTTGAAATTGAGTAACATTGCAAAAATGATTTGTTTCTGCATAAATTTTTAGAAGCTTATAATTTATTTCTTCCTCCCATGATTTAACGTTACTTCCATATTTACTTTTGATTTATGCTTTGGCAACCATGAAAGTACCAAAACTATATTTTTTAAAACGGGCATTTTTAGTTGCTTTCATTTATATGGCACAAAAACGGCCTAAGTTGGTTACTGTAATTGCAAATTTAAGTTTTCTTCGAAATTTTAAACGAATTTTCAAGCTTTTTGGGCAGTTTTGTGATTTTACATCAATTGGTGGCTTCCGATATTTTACTGTTCAAACTCCATTCCATATTCGTATTTCTGCTATTATTGTTTTTAATATTGCTTTAAGTAGGTAAAATAAAGTTAAAAATTCTATTAAAATAGGATTTTCAACTTTATTTAAAAAAAAGGGGGGATTGACATTTTTCTGGATTCAACAGCATTCTTTGTTTGACTTGAGCAATTTTAAGAGGCCACAAAAGTTTAAGTCAACGATTGATATACTTATTTTAGGTTTATTAGTTTATCAGTTATCGTATATCATTAATCAATATAGTCAAAATTCGTTATCTACAACGACATCTGTCATAAAATCTTCAGCAAGCATTCTTCCACATATTTTTATTTGTCCGTCCTTAATAAATCAAACGAAATTTCCCTTACTTCCTGAATATCTCGGAAAATCAAAAAATTTGATTCAACCATGCATTGCTAAAATGGATGAAAAAACTGTCAATTGTGAGAGTTTTGTTCAAAGAACTTTAATTGGATTTTGCATTCATATTTCTTACGATTTCAAGGATTTACAAAAACTTAAAATAAATCATTTGGGTATGCAAACACACAAAACTAACAAAAACTATAAAAAACTTTTAGCGGTTAAACACTTTTATTTAAGATTTCACTATCCAAATAACGCTTCTTTAAATGCTAAGGTTTGCTTATAAATATAAATAAATATTTTAACTGTTCTAACTCTGACTTAACAATTTTCAGATATTTCTGATTCCTTTTAATGAAACAAAAAATACCGTTAACAATAATAATGTCTTATTTACTGGTATGAAACCACCATTGACAACGTTAATTCCAAATGCGCTTACAGTAATTCGAATAAATGAATTATTTAAAGTATATTTCTTCTTTTCAAAAATGCAAATGATAAAATTTTTAAGGTATCAAAAGATCAACAACAATTTTCATTAAAAGTTGGATTTCTGCAAAATCAAAATACATACTCAACTAATAATTATGTAACTTGTATTGACAGTATTTATGAAAACGAACTTATAAAAGCTAAGTGCAACGAAAGAATTTTTGTATCTTTGAATCATCAATTTGTTACAGTAAGCTTTGAATCACTAAGGAGAAATCCTTTCAAACAGCACATATGCACAATTATATAATGGGGATGTAACGTCTTATGAATTTTAAGGAAAACACAAATTTAACCTTTGACAATACTTTTTGTTCTCTTAATGCTGCAAAAGTTGCAAAAATTTATTGTGAGCCGCTGGAACCGGATGCAAATTTTTACCTTGTTGATGTTTCTTCATTATCAAATTATAAATTACCAAAGCTTCTTACAAATCAGCAAGTTTTATATTTTTAAACAAACTTTAAAAACAAAATATTATTTAGCTCGATAGCTGGTAACGTCATTGTAACATTTCGTGGAATGTTAAAGCGAACGTAATTAACTACAGGCATATTTTTTAAATTAACAAAATTGCAATTTTAAGGACAATATACACTCAAAAAACCGAAATATGGAAACTTATCAGTATGTCTTTTTAGCTAGGTAATAAAATCTTTTAACTTATTTAGGTGATATTGGTGGAACATTTTCACTTTATACTGGTTTTACATTTCTGAGTATCCTTGAAACTGTTGCATTTTTTTCAAATTCAAGACTTCGTAGGAGTGCGACACAGGATGAACAAACTTTAATGGAGCGAAAAAATCCCCCAATAAAATTTCCATTTCCTACAAAGTATTTAAAAAAGACAGCAGAAAATTTAAAACAAAAAGTCAAAAATGTTTGCAAACGTATTAAAAAGCTGAATAAAAAATCGAATCAACTGAAAAAAATATGAGGATGTTTTTGACAAATATCTTTCCATTGACCATATCATATAATTTGTGAAGCTAATAACATTAAGTATGCCGAAATTCTTCTTTGATTTGTTTATTGTTCCAATTTCATTAAATTAAATCATTTCTGAGAATACAAAGCCAATTTTTTAAAATATTGAGCTTTTGATTTTTTTATTTTAAATATTAAAATTTGCAGTGAAATTTTAAAATTAATTCCTATGTTCTCTCATTTTCATTGTATTTATTTATACCTTCTTTTTTTTAAATAAATTTTTATATCTATTTATTTGATCATACACCACAGCACGTTCGCAAAATCGTGAGTGCGCAACAAATTTCTGCTACCCATTTGGTCTTCTTAAAATTTTAAGACATTCTGTTAATTTCTACAGTTAGTAAACATGTTGGAATAAAATATGAAAGAGGGATTTTGCGATATTTTAAGTTTGAGCGATTTACCAGCCCAATAAAAGCCAAAAGCTAAACCTTTTCTAAAAAACAGCTTCATCGGGCTGGTAAATCGCTCTAACTTAAAATATCGCAAAATCCCTCGTTCATATTTTATTCCAACATGTTTACTAACTGTAGAAATTAACAGAATGTCTTAAAATATTAAGAAAACTAAATGGGTAGCAGAAATTTGTTGCGCACTCACGATTTTATGAACGTGCTGTGACACACTAAACGATTTTTTTGTTTTTTGTGTTAAGTACAGTAGTTTTCAAAATTTTTTCTTTGCTTCTTTTGGCATTGTATCTTTTTCTGCCAACCATATTTTATAAAGAATGTTAGCTAACTTGGAATTCCCTCTTAAAGCTTTAAATAATTTAAATTTAACTTCTATTTTACAATTTAGTTGTCGCTGTCTTTTTTATTATTGCTTTATATTAATAATGGTTGCTGAATTTTTTTCTCGATATAAACTTGATAGTCTTCCTTTGAAAGTAAAGCAAAACTTTATTGATCTCTACAAAATTGAAATTGTAAACCGATTAAATCAAAATGTTAAACATTGGACCGATTTTCATACAGTTCTTGAAGAATCCATCATTGATAAATATGTTAGGATGCATAATGATGCCGATGATAAAGATATAAATCACACAGTTGCAAAGGATTTATTTGAACAACTGCAAATGTCTGATAAAAGTTTGGCTTTATACTCTACGTTGATGGATTTTTTAAAGAAATGTATGCATTTCGCATTGGAATTTTTGATCATTATATTTCATTTTTTAGTTGATGCAGAACTCTACAAATGCATGTGTATCGATGAATGGGAAGATGAATCATTTGCAACTTTTGGGAAACTGCTTATCTTTTTGCATGAACTTCGTCCTGTATTTGATGTTGAGAAAGTTTATTCCCGGCTTCAGAAATATTCTCCTGAACTTGGTCGTATCTATGATCCAGTGATTCGACGATTGAAAGCTGGTGAAATTTGTAAGTTCACATTGGAAATCATTATTCTTTATATTTTTACTTATTTTAGGCTACGATTATGCTGTTTCTTTGCTGATTCGAACTTTTTGTATTATGATTGATAATGCTACCTATCATCTTTTGAATGCCGTTTATCTCTGCAGTAAAGAAGCTGAAGATATCATTGAAAAAAAGATACCAAATTTTGAAATGTTTTATCAAAAGAATATTTTTGAAGATCGCGCTGGTTGTTTTTGTAATTATTATTTTATTTTTAACTTAAAATTATCCGGTTTAGGAATTATTCACGTTGTTGAAGCTGATCAAGATGTTTCTGCTGCAATTAATTCAATTATGGGTGGTGATATTCATTCTTCATATGCAAAGTATATCTTTTTTGGTGAAATTGCTCCTCATCATTTAATGCCTTTGATGTATGAAACTACTGCTGGTACGACTTTTGAAAAAACTATCATTTGGAGAATATTGCCTTTAATCATTTTTCATTTTAGATCCATCTTTAAATTTACGAAATTATCAACATGAATTATCTGAAAAAGCTCTTGAATGTGAAAATACTTTGATTTGTGCTCCGACTGGTTCTGGGAAGACGATTGTGGCTGTGAATATTATCAGGAGTCATATTTTTGAACGTCGAAAGGCTGGAAAACATATTAAAGTTATATTTGTTGTTCCTTCAGTTCCGCTTGTGGAGCAACAGACAGCTGTGATTGAGAACTTTTTGGGTCATTTTGCAACCGTTGATAAAATTCATGGAGGATTGTATGCTGAAGAAATTGATTTCGATGCTTTGGTTAAAAGCGTAGATATTTTAGTCTTAACGCCACAATTATTGTTGTAAGTTTGTTTATAACTAATTTTAATTTGGTACAGATTGTTTTAATTTCAGAAATCAAATAAATGCTGATTACTGTAGACTTGAAGGCAAAACTCCAATGCAATTAGATGCTTTCACATTGATAATACTCGATGAAGTTCATCATACTGTAAAAGATCATCCTTATGCTAGTAATCATCGATTTCTAAAATGTATTTATATTTAAATTTTTATATTTTCAGATCTTATGTTAGAATATCATCGACAAAAATATGATGATTCAAATATTTTGATCAAACCAGATATGCCTCAAGTTGTTGGATTGATAGCATCAATCGGCTGTCCAAAAAATCCACAGTCTGCTGCACAAATTGTTGAACATATGATAGAAACGTGTGCTAATTTTGATGCCAAAAGTATTACTCGTGTAAAAGAAAATATTGCAGAATTGGCTGAATTTACCTGTAAAACTGATGACGGTAGTATAATTAAACTAAAGTTTTCTTTATTTATTTCATGCGTTTTTAGATATTCAAGTTGTTAAAAACAATGATGAAGATTCGCAGAATTATCTTTTTTTTGTCAGCAGGTTGAGCAAATGCATTGAAAGCTGTTTTAAAAATTTGGAAGGAATTTCATCGGTTCGAAATGTTTTCAAAAATTATTGCAGTATTGAAGACTTCAATTATTGTCAATGGTTAGCTGCTGCAAATACAGCCACTGCTCAAGCTCATCTCCCTGTGCAATCTCAGATGGATGCATATAGCTGTTTGAAATATTTAAGAACTCTTTTCGATGCTTTGCTCTGTGCTCAGTGCTTGCCTACACAAGATACAAGTGAATTCTTTTTTGCTGATTTGGGAAATCCGATTGGAACGAAATTAGAACAATTTGTTTATCGTAAGCATTCAGATTGATATAATTATGTATTGTATTCTTTACTTTTCAGGCAAGAAACAAGAGTTGGGAGAATTTCCATCATCAAAATGTGATATCTACCAAAAACTTGTTCAAAAAAATTAAAGAACAATTCCATGAAATACCAGATAGTCGAATAATTATATTTCTTCCTCAACGAACTTATTGTCAAATTGCTTCGAGAATTATTGAACGTGATGCTGGGATTAAAGGACAATACATTTCAAGCGCGAATGCATCTGCTGAAGATGGCGGGTGCAATCCAACTCAACAGCAAGAAGCTCTTCAAAAATTTAAATCTGGTGAAATTCCTATTTTATTTGCAACTTCTGTTGCTGATGAAGGATTAGATATTCAAAAGTGCAATCTTGTTATCAAATATCAATATGTTACTGATAACATTGCACATGTTCAACGAAAAGGGCGTGCAAGAGATCTCAATTCCAAAAGTGTTCTTTTTACATGTGAAGACAAACTCTCGGGACAAGAAACAAAAATCATATCAAATGTTGCAATGATCAATGAAGCGTATCAAAAGTTAGATAATATGCCAAAATCACAAAAGGAACTTATGGTATGTTTTATTTGTGAAAATTAGTAAAAAGATGCCATTAAATTTGTGAACTTTAGTTTCAAACTGCAATTGAAAAATTCAATAAAGAAAGAATTGAAGAAGAACAAAGTGAACAAAATATGAAAAGAGAAATGTGTCCAAGAGCTCAACATTTTAATGTTTTGTGCAAGTGAGTTACTTAGGGATGCGCATAAACGAAAAAAAGAATATTTCTTTTTTTGCATCAAAGAAGAAAGAATACACTTTCGCGGTGAGAAAAATTTGTCAACTGATGTTGTAGATAAACGTTTACGTTTTAAAGTTTAATAGAAAAGCTTATTAAATTTAATAGTTCAACTCTATTTCATGTTATTCTTTTTTTTTAAATGTTATAAACATCATACTTAAGCATTATATGATGCAAAAAGCTGCTGTAGAAAGCGGCATAATATGTAAAACGACGTTTGTTTGTTGTATATGTCGATTTTTGCTCACAAAATTCGTTGGCAAATCCAAGTTACGCCGAGTTACGTTTAGCTTTTTACATATGTTATTCCCCTTATAAAAACGCATCTTTTAATACATGACAGAAGTTTTCCAAGTTTTTCCAAAAAATGTTATACCTTAAAAACTATCGTTACATCGGGATTTTGAAGATAAAATGTTATAGATGTATTTTTATAAAGCTTCTTAAAGCTTTTTTTTTACCACATCTTTTCACCCATATAAAATCACATATTTGAAAAGTAAAACAAAGTTATCCAAGCTTTCCTGAATAAAGTTTGAGCATGATGAAAGCAGATGCTGAATATATTCTAAAAGTCAGATGAAACTCGAAAATTTCAACTTTTTTCGGTTGTTAGCAATATTTTAGGGTTTCTTATTATTGTTTTTAACTGAAAAACACAAAATATTAATTATTACTGAAAATTACCTTTTTTTAATTTTTTTTTACAGTATCGTTCATCTTCAACATCAGCAATAAAAAGTGCGCACCAAGTCGCAGCATTGCTGCAGCATGCGCGCATTTTTGGAAGAAAAATAAAAGTTGAAAAATAAATACGATTCAGAATCTTGTAATTTTTGATGCTCTCGTTATCTTTTCTGTTATTTTTTCTTTTATTTTATGTTATCGCATAAAAAAAGCAATATTTTGAGACCTTGGTTGTTCCATAAAACGCTTTGTAAGCTGAGATCTGGAAAAAAGTTAAAAATTTATGCGCACCCCTAAGTGAGTTGTTTTGAATTGAATAATTAAAATTTACAACTATAAAAAAAAAGTAATTTGTTTCAGAAAATGTAATACAACGAGCTTTGATTGCGCAAATCTTCGGAAATGCTATATGCATTGTGTCATTTATGGCTTAGAATTTTGGCAAACTGTAAATTTCATTGAAGAATCTTTTCGACAAGGTTTAAAACCAAAATCTGGAGTCCTGGGTTTTGTATGTTTTCATCCTATTTGAATTTGTATCAATAAAATTTTTAGATTGCTTGCAAGAAATGCGGTTTAAAGTTTGGTACCGTAATCAATGTTAAAGGAACTATTTTACCATTATTTTCAATCGATAAAATCGTTTTCATGAAGAAATCCTCTGGAGAAAAGTTTGTTAAAAAGCAATGGAAAGCTGTTTATAAAAGCCTTTTTTATCCTATTGATCTGAGCCGTGAAGAATTGCTCGAAATGCTCAAAACTAAGTATCAACCAATTTTGCGAAACTCAAGTTCTAAAGATACATTTTATGATACAACAGAAAATTGTCCAAATGGTGAAATGTCAGAATTATGCTTATCTTAAAAGGTTTTAATTATTTGATTGTTTTTTTGGTTATGTTTGAATAAAAATTTTACCGCATACTGTATCCTAGTTTTTTAAAGATCAAAATCGATAACATTCGGGTGTACTTTTTTATTTTCATGTTAAACGTTTATAAAAACTACAAAAATGTTCTTAAAAGAATTTTTATAAACACAAATTTTTGGAAAGAATTTTTGCCTGACAATAGTCTTATATGGCTTGCTAATCTTAATTTAGGCAACTGAAAAATCTAAAACCAATGTTTTTCGAATGATTTTCAATCTCAACTCAATCATATCAAAAACGGCTAGTCACTTTTGATATTTTCATAAAACTGTCAAAATTATGAATAGATTGATAATTTAAAGCTGTAGTCTACTTATTTATTTTTTCAACATTTTTATTTAAACTCAAACAAAAGACAACAGAAAAGTTGTTATAAAATTAATACAAAGCAAAAGACAAAAAATGAAAAAAATTAATAACCAAACTTAACAAAATTTATTATTAAATCCTCGAGGATTATATCGATTTCCTCGATCATTATTACGCATTTCATATCCACTTTCATATCTTGATCGAGGAATGAGATATTCTTCACGAGTCATATATCGATTTGATGAAGTTCCACGATTCATTTGTCCACCACTTTCATATCGCTTTGGAGCAGAATAAAAATCTTCACGAGGAGCAGATCGACCTCGATTAATGACGGAATCACGTCCTTGATATCCAGAAGAATAATTTTCACGTGAATTATACCGATTTGGAGCATTTCCATGGGTTGTTTGATTTCCATTTTGATATCGTGAAGCAGAAGAATTTTCACGTACCGTGAAATGATCGGAGGGAGATCCACGAGTTGGAGAAAGAGTTGTTGCAGAAATATATCCACGATTTGCTGTTACTGCAACAAATCTTTGATCTTCCCATGCAGGATCAGAAATTAGATCATTATTCTTTGGTGCTTTAGCGGGCTCTTCTTTACGATGTTCAATGTTATGCATACGATTGTTTTCTTGATCTGCAGCAGCAGCAGCTTCTTCCAATTGTATATAATTTTTAAACATATCTTTTTCAACAAGGTCATCCATTCGCTTTTGTTCTGTTGCAACAGCTTCTTCTTCTTTCTTTTCTGAAACCATAATTTCTGTTTTTTCATGTTCATTTTTTTGAACTGGAACATATTCTTCTTTCTCTTCAACGGAAGAGTTAATCCTTAAAATGATTTGCATTATTACTACTATTACACAGAAAATATAAAGAATAAACAAACTTAATATTATTTCCATCCAATAATTTTTCAAGTGCTTTAACAAGATCATAAACTGGAAATCCGATAAAATTATTGAAGCATCCATTTGTAGATTCAACAAATGCTGCACCTTTTCCAAAAATATCATATACAGCATTGCAATTTCTCCATTCATCAGTTTTTAAATATTTTTTAAACATTTCATCAGGAATATTAGCAAATTTGACCTTAGTTTCGGCATAAAAAGTTTTCATCTTCTTTTTACGAGGAAGCAGAGCAAGTCCAGTAAAAACAGAATGTTCTCGATCATTCATTTTTTTCAAAATCATTAAAGCGTCTTCAGGATTCAATGTTTTTGAGACAACTTTATTATCCAATACAGTTACAGTATGCATTCCCATAATTACATCATACTTTTCCTGAAACAGTAGATATATTTAATGATCTAATTCGAAAACATTAACAGAAATTAGAAACGTCATGAACCCCGAAGGTCGATGACTTAACATTTTGTGGTCGTTTAAATCAAAAAAGGCGTGTTTCAGTGACCACAACATCAAAGTTCAAATGTAAAAGTACTCACATTCTTTTTCATTAATTGAACTGCAACATCACGAACAACTTCTTCAGCAACAGTTTTAGCAAGAACTTTTGGAGATATAGAAGTTTCCAACAACTTGTTAACTTCAAAATTGCTTTTAACAAATTTTGCTTTAATTCCCTAAAAAATTGTACAATTAATACATGTTTGAGTCATTTCTAACAAGACCCAGCAAAATCTTATACGATATCCACTATTAATGAAAGAAGCACATCATCTGCTACACACTCACGGATGAGTGTGTAGAAGACAAGCACATAATATATCCCTGTTGATATCTTATCCAGTGTATTCGTTTTTTGTCAAACACCGCCGCCGCCTTCGGCGGAATCCTTTGACATACGTCAAAGTCTCTTAAAGTTTTCCAAAATACCACTGTCGCCGTCGACGGCGCCATCATGTTGTCAACAGCGACAGCGCGAATACACTGATGTTATCCCCTATTATGTTAATAATAAGTAACATTTAAAAAACTTACAATTCGATTAAGATGTTCTAACTGCTTATCAGTAGTATCAGCTACAACAATTTTAGCATCACCAATTTTACCAAGAAACCAAATTGGTTCTTTATTTGCCATCATATTTATTGGTTGCTCAAGCAAACTAAAAATAAGAATAATTAAATAAATTCAGAAGTATAAAAAATAAAAAAGAAGCGGATTCACAAAATAAAAGAAAAAATGAAATATTATTACGAAAAGATTTTTTTAAAACAAAAGAAAAAATGAAAGGTTTAAGAAGGAAAAAAAAGAAGCGAGGTACAATATGAGAGATAACAGGAAATTCGTTGCAAGAGTCAAAAGTGAGCGATTTTTTTGAAAATGGAAAAACTTTTGGGTTTGTGTATAATTAACAATGGAGAAGTACAATACATATTATTTTATATAATTATATATTTATAAATGTTCAAAATTATTTTATGAAACAGTGTCCCATGGTTACTTTTTTTAAATGTAGGTACTTCTTATTTTTTCATATTCAGAAACTGCTATACAGATGCCCCGAAAATATCAAACGATCTTTCCGTCGAATTTTAGCCTCTTTCAGTGAGAAGCAGCTAATTTCATAAATTAAGTGATGATTGATAATTATCAATAAATACTACAAAGTTCGTGGAATGCATCATTCTTTTATTTGTCTTTACGTACATCATAATAAAAAAACTGATTCAGAAAAAACGTTTAGAGTTGGAATTATTCGTATTCCCTAATGGCTAAACAAATCAAGTTAATATTGATCTACTTTATTATCATTGGAAGGCCTGCTTGAAAGAAAGGGTCAGCCCATCTTTCTTGGTAAACTTCTTCATATTGGAGAGAAAAAGTATTTGTTTTGATAAACAACTATTTTTACGTCAATAAAGTATAACCCTTAGAGTAAATGATGATATTCTAGAAATTTTAGTTCGCCACCAAAAAATCTAATTCGAATTCATTTTTATTCATTACACAGTCTTGAATTTGCTGGCTGCTTTTTCTTTTTCTCTTGGTTTGTTAAAAAGTATGGAATCTCTTCCCGTTCTTCCATCGGTTGCAATCAAAATCAAATTGAACTTAAAATCTTTGATCCCATTTTCTTTTTCTAAAAATGGCTTAACTTTTGCTATTGAAAAGGATTTAAAGCCTCCAAATTGCTTCATCAAAATTGATGTTACAAAAGGAAATGTCAAAGATATCAAAGTCGCTGATTCATGTAAGTTTTGTTAAATTTTGTCTAAAAAGTAATCATACAAGCTGTCTTTTAGATAACTCTAAATCAATAATTCGTAAAGATAAGAATAATTTTGTTATTCAAAATATTGGAGAAGATCAAAAATATGTAAATTTTGTTCTCTGCTTTGAATTCGTTTGCCAAAAATGGAATCATTATGTTGCTGATCTTTGTGTTCTTGTTCCATTCCATACTTTACCACATCTTAAATTTGGTGATTACTTTTATGATGAATTTATTTTTCAACAATCACAAGTCCAAAAGAGCAGTAAAAATATGAAATTTAAAGCTTGTTGGATTCGAAGCATCGATTCCAAAAAAATGCCAGTGTTTAAATTATATATCGAAAAAAAGGATGGAATTTTTATTAAGGGTATGTTTGACGATCTTTTTCCAAATCTAAAAATTAAAGACATAATTCATTTTTTAGGCGCTGATAAAGATAATATGGTTTTATCCATCCCCGACAAGCCAAACAGCCGAACAAAGCATGCTACAAAGAATTTAACATTCTTTTTTGATTGCAAAGTTTATCCGCATTTATCAACTTCATATGATTTTTCACCGGAATGTTTTGGATGTCAGAATTTATCTGAATTTGGAATGAATTTTTCTTCAATGTATCCAAATCTTTATTGGCCTTATGCTTATTATTCAACAAAAGAAATGCCAAATGCTTACCCGAATACAATGAATTACAATGGAATGTTTCCAATGCATCCACGTTTTCCTCATACTTGTTTTTCAACGTGCAATCGAACTACTGAACCTCAAGTAAAAGAATCTGAAACTTCCAAAAAAACTTATTCATCTGATTTTACAAATGTTTCAACAAGTCAAACTATACCAGACGGATCAATTGGTGGTGAAAATGTTCCTCCAGCATTTCATGATATCGAAAAAAATGTTCTTCCAGCATTTCATGATATCGGAATTAAAAATATCCTCAAGCCGTCAAAAATGTTCCGTCAAAGCAGCATTTTATCAAATTCTGGACAAGCCAGTGTTATTGATCTCATGGAAGAAACTCGAGAAATGCTTTATTCATTGCCATTTACTAGCGAATTTGGTGTGCCTTTTGGTGGATGTAAAGCTTCAAATGATAGCTCATCCGAAGATGGTTCACTCCAAGTACATAATCCGGAATATTTGGTTGCTTCAGAAAAAGATGAATTTTCTTTGGCAACTTCAAAGACATCTACCGAAGCAATTCCTTCTTCAAAACCGGATGATGCAAACGAACTAGATTTATCAAATCCTATTCTGGCTAAACTTTTTGAATTCCATGATGGAAAACTTACACCGATTTCACCACTACCAACACCTCAAAATGTTCTCAAAAAATTATTTCCATCAACTTCTTTGAATTCTGATTTAAATAAGACAACAATGAATAGCTCTTTTGAAATGACTGATCCATCAATTCTTGATTGTGGTTATTCTTTCCAAAGCAGTTTTAATGAATCTTTTAAATCAACTTCATCTGAACCTCAAAGCTTCTCAAACCCTTGAATGGCATTGTCGCGACAAATTTCGAACTTTTGATATTTTATGAGTGTATTTTTTATGCGTTTTATTTTTATTTTTTATTTTTGATTTTCTTGATAAAATCTTATTTTCTGTTATATCAAATATACACATAATATATTAATTTATTATTATATTAAGGATCATCTAGAAATGACGTCATGCAAGGGTAAGGAAGGCGGGAATTCTTGTATGACGCCGCTATGAAGTTGCGGCAACGATCAAAGGAATAGTATGACGGATAGGTCGGGGTAAATCCAGATATGATGTCGATTTTTGTATGACATCATATCTGGATGATCCCTTATCCTTATTCACTATTATTTAGCACTACATCCAGCCAATTTTAAGTCATTTGTTTTATCATATCTCACTTTTAGGGGCTCTGAATATCTGGTAACTTCTTTTCATAGCAGAGTTTAGGTATGGCAATCCTCACCGAGTTTTCTGAACTTATGTATTTCCTATCTGGTAATACACCAATTAAGCCAAAGTAAACCAAAGAATATTAATTTTGGGTTAACATCAGATATTTAAAAAAAACAATTTTTAAAAAATTCACGCAAATTTTCATTTAAAACTCCAATTTTTATTTTGTATATGTATCTTAAACCCATATACATAGTAAACTCTACTTATATCGACTCAAAAGTCTTTTATTTCATTAATCTACACCGTTAAAACTTTAATCGAAAAAATACAATTTCTAGTATCAATTTAACAAAATATGATTCCTAGCATTCAATGTGATGAATAGAAAGATCTTTTTCTTTTGTAACATGGGTATTGTAATATTTGAGACCACAGTAACCACAAGCATGTGTCCCAGGCTTATCAAGATTGATGAATACCAATGGATGACCCAAAGCAGGAATTTCTCCACCACTACATGAAACAACACGTTTATCAACAGCTTTGGGTGGAACTTCAGCAATTAAATGAGCAGCAATATTTGGATTTACAGTTTTTGGATTATATTCGTACCGAGCAAGACGGTAATCTGCTTGATCCCATGCCTAAAAATAAAAATGAATATTTTGTTTATCCTTTAAAGAACTTACTTGTCCTGTATGAGTTATTTGATCAAATTGAGCATTTTGTGGGGTAACTTCTTTTGGCTCTGGTACTTTACCAGCTTGAAGAAGATTAGTTGAAGCAAGACGAATACTTTGACGCGAAATAATTGACAAAGGCAACATTCGATTCATTGTTTCTCTGAAAAATAAAATCACCAATTTACAATTAAACTAACAAAAAATCAAGTAAGTAAAATGATCGCAATAAACAATAAAAATATGACAACACCAACTGTTTTTTTTTGTATCCTTTATCCGAAAAAAATAAATTAAATTACAGAAAAAACAAAATATCCAAGATTTTTACAAAGGTTCAGTGAAAATGAATACTTTGCAGCTTCCTTACATGATACACGTTTTGTTGACTATCGTAATTTTTCACCAGTGAATAAATAATCTAATTTAAAAAAAATTAATTCAACTTTTTTATTGTTTTTATTATTAAAAATTTTAGAAACACACGGTGTGTCGAACACGTCGGTGAGACTTTTTGCCAAAACGACTTTTTCCATATTAAATTTTAAAACCTAGATTCTGAAGGACTGAAACAATTTAAACGAATTCTGTAAAACCAGAAAAAAAGAGCATCATCTCTTTAGTATGAATGAGCAGGAAACTGTAAAATTCGGATTCTGAATCCTGCAGGATTCAGAATCCAAGAAATTTTTTTTCTCCAGAATCCATAAAAGTGGTATCACTAGATTCGTCTCGACGAGTAGATTACGACAAGAGAAAAAAATTTTAGTTTTAGAAGATTCTGAAGCCGTAAACTTCAAAACAAAAAAATACAGTAGAAATTTTTAAAACATTGAAATAAGCTTCAGAATCTTCTAAAACTAAAATTTTTTTCTCTTGTCGTAATCTACTCGTCGAGACGATTACGACAAGAGAAAAGTGATACTACTTTTATGGATTCTGGAGAAAAAAAATTTCTTGGATTCTGAATCCTGCAGGATTCAGAATCCGAATTTTACAGTTTCCTGCTCATTCATACTAAAGAGATGATGCTCTTTTTTTCTGGTTTTACAGAATTCGTTTAAATTGTTTCAGTCCTTCAGAATCTAGGTTTTAAAATTTAATATGGAAAAAGTCGTTTTGGCAAAAAGTCTCACCGACAGTTTTTAAAGGATTCGACACACCGTGAAACACGAAAAAATATAGCTGATATCTTGGATTCTTGTGAACGTTTAGCCAAAGAGTGAAAGGTTAACATTTTGAAGATATTTTTAAAAAGTACAATCTTTTTTAACTTTTTTTGAAAACATATCCACATTTGAATTTTTATTCTGTCAAATATTTTAAATTTGTTGAAACTTTATTACCATGAAAATGAAAATTAATGTTTTTGAATTTAAGCTTTAATTTAATAGCACTGTTTTTTTAAGTTTTTACAACTCTTTTCGACTGCCAACTTCTTTCGGAAGCTTTCTTTGTCTGTCCGGTTTTTTTTAAATATTGCAAGCAAGTGCACTGAGAATATTTTTTTTATCTTTTTTGTCGCTGTCAATAACTCATATTTCTTAATGGACAGCTTTTTTCATAACATAAAAATTAAAACGTGTGTTCGGATTCTTCTTTTAGTTGTTGTTGATGCTTCCTTTTTTTATACATTAACTGGCGCGTTCCTTTTCAATCTATGCGTCCATACAAACAATGCATTTTCAACATTCAACAACAATTTATCAACCACAAACTCAGCTTTTTACGTTTTTTCGCAACTTTTTTATAGCTGTTAGAGTACTTGCTTCAACAGACAACCAAAAAATACCTCTAGGCAAAGATGTGTCGTCCCGTCTTTCCTGCAACTGGCTGGCTGATGAAAAAAGCACCATTGAAAACATTAACATTTTTTCTTCTTTCAAAATACATACAAACATTTTTCTACTGGCTATATTTACGTGTGTTAGAAGTTGTGCGATTTCATGTACATGTATGCCTATGTGTATGTGGTATGACAAAAAGAGAAGAGACACAACACTCCAGCAGATGAATCATTTTTTCCCTTTTCATCCCTTCCCATCTTTTTTTGAGCGTGTATTCTTGAACTTTTTTTGCTGTGTTTAAACTTGTTTTATGTTTCAATATATTTATTGTCTTTTCGTTGATTAATGACTAATACAATAACATCACTTTTTTAGGTTTATTTCACCAAAAATAAATATATAATTTTAACTCCATGACGCTCTAATTTATATTTTATTTTTACTCTGAAAAGTGTATTAATTTTTATTTATTAAACTTATAATAAACTGAAAACAATGGGGAATGTAGATGAAGTCGATGAATTTGAATCACGTACGTAAATGCATTATAAATTTTGTTTTTAATCCTTTTTAACCATTTAGATGAGGGGCCTGTCTGGAATGATGCAGATCGTTTAACTTCAAATTCTCATTCAACGGCTCCAAACAGTAGTACTGTTAATACGACAACAGCAACAACATCCAAAAGTGATAGATTATTTTATTGTCAACATCCAATGGGTCCTGCTTACACATTTATATTACCTGATTTATATCAATTTGCTGATGGATTTAGGCAGTTTTTAGAACGTGATATGATTGAAATGCCAACATTAAGGCGACTTGAACTTTCTGGTTAGTTTTGCTTTAATTACAAATATTATAATATTAAAAAATGTTCTGATTTAGTGTCTGTAGTTTGTATTTGCACAGACAGAAACTTTAAGAAATTTATTTTATAAAAGTTTTAGGGAGTACAAAATAACAATGACCGTAGTAATTTTTTTATTTTGATTTTAGTTTTTACTGGTAGTTTGGCTTTAAATAATTGAGTTATTTTTTGAAATTCTTTTTTGGCACATAAATGTTTTAATTGTTAATGCAAATCAGCTGTTTCTTTCTCGTTTTGCACCATTTAATTGATCGTTTGTTGCATTTTAATGGCTACAATAGAAAAATGTTTTTTGTTATACATTTGACGTGCGTCGCTAAAACGGAAGCTAAACAAAAGGGGTTTTATAATTCATCATTTAAAACATGATTTTTGCATTCATTTAAATAAAAATTAATTGGTTTTTTAAAATAAAAATGTAGCAAGAAATAGAATGCGTTTGAAAAAAAACTTCTGGGCTATTAAAAATAACTTCTGCATTCTAAAACTAAAACAGATATTAAAGATTTCTCTTTAAAAATTAATGTTAAGAAAGTACTTTAAAGCTTGCTACTAAAAGTAATTAATGAATGATTTTTCGGTGATATCATGTCAGATTATGTTACTCTTTTGCTATTGTAGTTTTGTCAGAAGACTTTCTTATCATTTAAATTAGAGTGGCGCGTCTTTGCAGTTTTTTAGGGTTATGCATTTTAATTTTCTTTCTTGATATAAACGTAATCAATGACGCCAGTAGCAAAGAACACAATATTTTTCTACAGGAGCTTCATAGAAAATAAAATTCCATCGAATAATTAATGATACTCAATTTTTAGGCCATTTGAATTGGTGGTGTGTAAATCACAGCCAAAAGCTTTATCCCTTGGTTACAACCGGTGATGGAAACTGCTTATTGCATGCTGCCAGTTTGGGTACATGATTCGACTAATTTCTTCTTTTCTTAAATTTATTCTTTTCTTTTTTAGGAACATGGGGGGTTCATGACCGACAACTTCATCTTCGAAATCTTCTTTACAATGTTCTTAAAAATGGTTCAAGAAGACATGCATTTTGGCGTCGTTGGAGATGGTCTGAAACAAAAATGAATCTTCAGTCTGGTCTTGTTTTAAGTGAAGAAGAATGGGCAAAAGTAATTTGAGTTAAATTTGCAAATTTTTTGATTAATTTATTTATTGCAGGAATGGAATGATGTGTTACAAATGTCAGCACCTACTCCTAGATCTTCACAAGTATCAGAATCTGGAGCAGATGGTGTAACGAAATCAAATTCAACTGAACAAATTTATGAAAGTTTGGAGACAATTCATGTTTTTGCATTAGCGCATATTCTTAAAAGACCTATTGTTGTTGTATCAGATACTGTATTAAGGAATGCAAATGGGGAAGAATTATCACCAATTCCATTTGGGGGGATCTACTTACCGTTAGAATGTCCACCCGAACAATGTCATCGATCTCCTTTAGTATTATGTTATGATTCGTCACATTTTTCTGCCCTTGTTGCTATGAGAAGTCCTTCAAGCCCATATTTGACAGGTGTGTTTATCTTCAAAATTATTTCTGCTTTTTCTCTCTTATTGAAAATGTTTTTAACTTTTCTTACCAATTTTTTTTGTAAAACGGAAACATTTTTATTGCAAAGGTCAAAACAACCGACAATTAATCATTGCCGCACGTTCTTTACATTCTTTCTATCTTATATTTTTTTCAGCAGTTCCAATAATGGATAAAAATCGTAACATTTTACCCGTTCATTTTGCTGTTGATCCATCACCAGATTTTTCATGGTGGAAAGATGAAGAAGATCAAAAAATTGCCGAGAAAATTGATGCAAAGATGACAGAAGATCACCGCCTTGATTTGATTGGACGATACATGGACGTCGTTAAAATGGATTTAAGACGGGGATCAATTAAAAAAACTTTACCGGTTGCAAATAGTCAAGATCCATTAGCAATTCAAAATAAACTTATGACATTAGCATCATCAGGAGGTCATTTACGTGAAGATTATGGTGACAAAAATTCTGGTGGTAGAATTATGCGTGAAATTCGTCAACATTTGCGTCGTCTTGGACGTAAAAATAAAAAAGATAAACCATCGCCTCGAAAATTTTCTGCTGCAGAACTTCGTCAATCTAATTGCATTTTGACTGCATTGTTGCATAATTTTGCTCATCAATACACTGATTCTATGGTTGATAATTATATTACAGTAGCAAAGCAAAGATTCGATGAAATGAGAACGGTATATTTTTTGATTTTTTTCCCATTTTTTCAAATTGATAAATAGCTTCTCTAAAAATTTAAAACATATTTTTGTGTTGACTTTACACTATCGAATCATTTTCTTATTTTTGCAAGGTAGAGTAAAACGGTTTTTCCACACGAGACTTTTTGAGTTTTTTGCTGCTAACTTTTTTTAATGAGCTTATCAACTTTTGTTACATAACAAACATATATTTAATTGTCCTTAATTTAAATTTTATTTTTTGTATAACATTCAGCATCAGATGCTGATTCTTTTAAGGTAAAACTTCACAAATTTTTAAAAATTTTCAGATTTTTAAGTAAATCACGCATTTTTCTTATTTTGGTATCAAAAGAATCAGCATCTGATGCTGAATCTTAAATAAAATATAAAATTTAAATTCAGTACAGTAAAATATATGTTAATGGTTTAACAAAACTTTTTAAGCTTATTAAAAAAGGTTAGCAGCAAAAAGCTCAAAAAGTCTTAGGTGGAAAAACCGTTTTACTCTGCCTTGCTGAAATAAGAAAATTTGTTGGAAGCGATTCGATAGTGTTTAACTTTTTTTGCCGTAATTAAAAGCTTCATTATCATAATTTTATAGCTTTCTACATCTTATACTCCAAAGAACCGAATGTCACGTTCATTTTCTTCTTCTTCAGTTCTTCTTACATGTTTAAATACACATTGTGATAAGGTTTGCTTTTTTATATTATATTTTTTACATTCCCAGGAGACATTAATTTTAGATTCTTTGATTGCATATTTTATATTTATTTTATCTTTTCTCTTTTTTTAGACTGCGTCACCATCTACCAATTTCTTATGTCCCATGTGTTTTGAAGATCAAAAACGCGAAATGGCATCTATTGGATCGACAGCTTCATTTATAAATCCGCTAACATCATTTTCTGGATTGACAATTGATCATTCAGGTGATTCAACACCTCGAGGACTTTATGCAGCATATCGAAATCAAACAAATGCAGTATCAATGAATGCAAACTTTTCTAATCAAAGAATGGACAATAAAAAATCAAATACAATGCCATCAATTTCAACCACTTTAAAATCTACTGCAAATGGTCCTGTAACAATTGCATCCACTGATATTTATTTTGATTCAGAACCTGAAGAATTTGAAGATGAAGAAGATGAAGAGTCATTTCACCGTCCAATGCCACTTCTTTCACCACGTAATAAACCTTTAAGCAGCCGGGAAATTATCAATGGCGGGAATGATGGAAGGAAAATTATGAATTCTAATTTGGCGTTGTCTAAAAAAGTTCAACCCCCACCTCTTCCAATCAAACCAAAGCTGCAAGATAAGTCTCAATTACCTGCTAAGTCTTTGAATATACCAGTTAATCGAACAAATATTCATATTACCCCTGGAACAGCCAATTGTCATAACGCAAATTCTGTCTCTTCAAAGTAGGTTTTTTGTTTTTATATAAATCAATGTAATGACTTTCTATAAATAAATTGACTTTTGCACTTCTATTTTAATTTGTAATTAGCTATTATCACAAGAAAGCTTTTTTTAAATAAATAACAATTATTTTAAAAACACCTCTAGTTTTCTTGGTCACTTTTTTCTCTCACACTTATGGTTCTTTTTTCAGTATTGCAGCAACAAAACTACCATACCAATATGCAACGACTAAATCTTAGAACTTGATTCCGAAGTCTTTCGCTATTTTCTTTTAATAATTTTATTTTTTTTTACTTGTAAATAACTAACTTCGTTTAAATTTGTCGTTCAAATACTTTTTATTATTTTTCGGTGTTAAAATGTTTACGATAAGAAAATCCGAGTGTTATTTCATAGTTTTTATGATATTGTTTGATGATGTTTTTCACTCTGTCATTTCTAGTCTATAGATTTATATTGATAGAATTCATAGTGTTTTTTTCGCTTTTTACGTGCTTTGAATAGAATACATTAAAACTTTCCGGAAAGCAACTGAAAGTATTCTTTTATATTTTTTTTGATTAATCATGGTATTTTATAATATTGTTTAGGTCTAATTTTATTTTATATTGTTTTAAACAAAAACTGTTTTCTTTCTTTTTTAAGTTATTATTAACTTTTTTGATATTATGGTAAAAGTGATAAGATAATTATTTCTTTACGCGTTTCAACTAAATTTTAAAAATTAATTTGCGGTGAATCTTTTATTAACTGAATTTTTTATATTTATACATAAATGATTGAGATTTTTATTACTATTGATTTTGTTCTTTTTAAACGCTTAATTGCAATAAAGAATTTCTATTGAACAGTTTATATGATTTGTATCTTTCTTCTGCATGATTAATATCAATGTGCAAACTTTATTAAAGTCTAAAATTATTTATATAAACATTCATGCTAAAATATTTAAATCATATGACACAAAAATGATTATTACAGTAACGTTACAAACATATGTTTTAAAAAAGAAGAATAATTTTAAAATTCTAAAGCGGTGTTTGTAACCCAGTTGGATCCGGAGCGACAGTAGAAACGTATTCTGTTTCATCATCATAAATTCCACCAGGAAGATTACGGCTTTCTTGGCTGTCAGCTAAAAAACAAAATTTGTTTTTATTAAAATGTCTGACTGAATAAATAATTTTGATGATGAACAAAAATTACCCTCATTCGTATTTTCTTATTAATAAACTTACATCGACTAAGACCAAACATGGGTGCCCCACTTCCTGAATATCGTGTTCGAGCAACACCCTTTTCAATTGCTTGCCTGAAATAATGCATATTACAGTATTGCCCTTTTTATTTTTTACTAACCGCATTGTTCGATCTCTCATTAAATCTTGTGACATTTGTTTATGATTTTGGAGATTTAGATGTCGAACAATTTTAGGATTATAACATTTGGGGTCTGAAACCATTCGAACAAGGAATGATCGTTTTTCAGCTAAAGTATGTCCACGACGTTTTTCACTGAAGGGAACTTCCGGTGGTGGAACAGAATGTGACGCGGTAAAAGGTGAAACAACGGAATTCGCAGAAATTGGTGGAGTATTTGGATCATAACTGTTTAAGGAATCAATTGATGTCTAAAATCCCAAGGATACTATCTTTCTTAACTACCAAGTACTCTTAAATAACACGACCAAATTTATTTTTTAAAAGATGAATAATATCATGATAGAATTAAGATGTTGTCTGTCCCAAAAGTGCACTTGGCTCAAACTTTTCCAATTTCTTTCACGTCAACAACTTACATCCTTATTGGGTAAACTATGAGAATCGCTTTCATCTTTGAGTTGGTCATATTCTTTTTCTTCAAGTCTCTCAAGTTCATAATCTTCTTCGATGATTGGCTCCGCAGTTGCTTCTTCATCTATGAAAATAGATTTTTTATGATAATTTATTTGAAAAGTAAAGTGCTTAATCGAAAAAACCTCTTTAAATAAAGAAATTTTACGTCAGAAAGGATTTTTAGTTTTCTTAGAAGTACTAGAAAATAACTCACGAAGAATTGTAAGGGCAGTTTGTCGAATAATTTCATAGGCAATTGAAATATCTCGATCATTTGCATGTTCATGACAAACCGCAAATCGGATAACAAATCTTTCGTTTAATGATGCAGGAACCATGTGAATTCTTCCAGATGCATTTAATTTGGTTAACAAATTTTGATTTGCTTCTTCGGAAGCTTTTAAACGGAAGCAAACAAGTCCAACAACAACATCCCCAATAATTTCAAATCTATCATCACCACGTAAAATTGTTTCAAACTTTTTTGCTAATCGAACATGCTCACGGATATAAGTTTGTAATCCTTCAATTCCATACATCCGAATAACAAACCAAAGTTTAAGAGCTCTAAAGCGACGTGATAAAGGTATTCCCCAATGGCGATAATCAATGGCTTTATCAGTCCAAGAATGCTGCAGATAAAGTGGATCAACAACCAAAGCTTGTGTAAGTTTGAAGCGATCTTTAACCCTTAAATTTTTAAGATGGGTAAAAAGATTTTACATTATTTGACTCAAATGCTTACCACATTGTTGAACAATCAAAATTAACCAACATCCATTTATTTGGATTTGTGTTAAAAGACATGGCATGTTCGATTCCAGAAGCAAGATAACGAAATTCTGGACAAATTAAAGCAGAACCAGCATATGCAGCATCAACATGAAGCCATAAATCATTTTCTGTACAAACTGGTCCAATCTCTGATAAAACATCAAATGAACAAACAGATGTTGTTCCAAGTGTTGCAGAAACATAAAAAGGAATAAGTCCCAAATGTCGATCTTCCTAAAATTTCTACAGTAATAAACTACAATATATCTTCACATACAGTAATTGCAGCTTGAAGAGTATCACCACGAAGTCGAAATTTTGAATCTGTTTCAAGGATCCGAAGCTTAACCATTGCAATCATTGCTGCTTTTTCAACCGATGAATGAGCTTCTTTTGAGCAATACGCAATTAATTTTGACATCAGAAGACCTTCTTCTACAAATGGAAAACGTTGTCGAAGTTGTTTCATTACTTCAAAGCGAGCAGCCAGAAGTGCCACAAAATTACATTCACTTGCTGAACTCTAAAATAACTTAAAATATATTTTACTGTGTAAATTAGGTTTGGCAAATGTATTCATCTATTCAACATATTTCAAGAGATCGTAATTTATGAATAAATTTTTTTACTTACTTGAATAACGCCTCCACCGCGACCATTTTCTGTAAATGGTAAAAACTCATTTGGAAGACCCATCATTCGACCAAACCAATCCATTACAATCATTTCTAATTCTGTCATGGCAGGGCAAGCCGCCCATGAGAAGCCTTGTGCCCCCAATGAATCTCCCAATAAATTTGCCAAAATTGACGGGAATGAATTTCCTGCAGGAAAATATGCATGAAAACGGGGATGTTGCCAATGTGTTATTCCTGGCATAACATATGTTTCAAAATCTTTCATGACTTTGTCGTAACTTTCTGGTTTGATAGGAGCTGAGGGTGGAATTAATTCTCGAAGGTATCCCGGTTCAATAGATGGCACAACACGACGATTATGAACGTTTTCAAGATAATCCGCAATGTAATCAATCATTTGCTTTCCGCATTGCCGAAACTCTGCTGGAGATAACCCATATGGAGAATTGCCAAAACGGGTAGAAGATTCAATTGAAATTTTTCGGAAATTTGAGATTATGTCATCACCGATTGGGTCGTAGAATGGTGGTGGGGGAGGATTTGAGGAAGGATGTTGGATATTGTATCTTGGTGGAATTGGAGGTGGTGGAGGTAATGCGGGTTGAGGAGGAGGAGAAATTATTGTTCGAGTGGTTGTGGAATTTGTTGTTGTCGTTGCGGATGAAACTCCCGATGATGATGGTGAAGTTTGTTCAGATGGCTGTTCAATTGTTGGTGGAGGCGTTGCTGAAAAGTGCAATTATTTCAGTTAGTTTTATAATACAAAATAATCAGCTACTTCTTTTAGGGCAAAACTTACTGTAATGCCTTCTAAAACTTTTCACAAAAATCTCAATTAAACTTACTTCCAGATTGTGACATTGAATTTTTAAATCTTGCAGTTTTATCTTGATAATAATTATTAAAATTTTGTAACACATTTCCCAAATTATAAACCATTTTTTAGAAGCGATAAAAATAAAAGCGGAAGCTTCTTTTGATAAAAATGAAGGAATAAAAAGAAGAATATTGAAATCTGTTGTTCCTTTATACATCTTTTTAAAATGGAAAAATATGGGAATAATTGAAAAATGTCATTTCCAGATGCTCTTATACGGTGGCGTGAAAATAAAAGGTATCTGTCTAGAAAAGTAAAAGATGAATGACGACAAAAAAGTGTACTGCTTTTGACAAGTTTTTAAACAATTTTAACTTTTTAGTTTTTTTATGTATAGGCAACGATGAATAATAATGAAACGCTAAGCAATTCAATTTTGGCCTGTTTTGAAAGTATTTTTTCTAATAAATTAAAGAGCTTATTAATAAAAATATATGTGTTTCAAATTTATGGTTTGAATGAACTTTACGATCTTCAACTACCGTTTTAAAAGTTTAAAAATCTCTTACAACACTTTAATTTTTAGAACTGCGTTTACGCCTTTGTAATTAATTGTTTTAATTATAAAGGCTTTATAGCTTTACTGCCAGAAACGTAACAAATAAGATATGAAATACAATCTTTAATTACGCTTTTTAATTCTTTCATTAAAAAATTTTCTTTCTTAAAAAATTCTTATTAGTTGTCGTGTGAAGGTTGTTTAAAAAATTATAAACTTAAAAAAATTTAAACTAAAGTAAAATTTTTGTTTTTTTTTTAAAAAAGGGTTTTCGGTTTTAAAAAAATGTCTGATAAATTGTGGAATGTTGGTTTACCGGGTGAAATAAAACCATGGAGATTTGGATGTTATCTTATTGAAATTACATTTGACATTTTGGCAACCGTTTTAGCGGTTGCTGGTATTCAGATATGTTGGTCAAAACAATTTTTGCATTCAAATTTAAGATTTTTAGTGTCAAATTTGTTTATTGCTATTTGCTTTGTTACAATTACGAGGTTTGCTTTTTGGTAATATAAAAGTATGATAAACAAAGTGATCGTTTCTTTATATTTACTAAAACTTAAAACTCATATAAATAAAATAAACTGCACTTTATTTTAAAAAAAATATTTGCTATTAATTTGGACTTTGAAATATTTGAGCCTTTTGTATTTTGTGTTATAGTTTAAAATAAAATTCATTCAGAAACACATTTTTTTAGATTAATTTTAATTATAAACAATTTTAATCATGGTAGAGTGTACGCCTCGAATATTCAACACTACATAATGTTTCTTCATGATTACGCGATTACATTTGGGATGATTATTCATTTAATGTTAGCATTTGAAAGATTACTTGCAACTGTAAAAGCAAAAGTTTATGAAAAACAAAAAAGTATTAAAATTATTATATGTGGATATTTATTTGTGGTAAGTTTTTATTTTACGACGAATCTACGGCCATAAGTCGATGATTTTTAGTTGATCTTGGTCAATGTTTTATCATTTGGTAAAGAATTCAAAATGCTGGAATTAATTCCAATGTTGTCAATTTATCTTTCGGTAGATGTCACAACTGCTTTTGTAAGAACTCTTCATAATTAAGGAATTTTCATATTCTTTATAACTCGTGTTTTAGGTGTATCTTACAATTTTTGTTTTCTGTCGAAGCCAACAACAAAAAAATTGGGACAAAACACTATCAGAAAAATACCAAATTTATCAAAATAGAAAAACACTTTATCCTTTAATTGCAATAAATATTTTACATTTTTTGCATAATTGTGAAATTGATATTTTGAAAGCTTTAATGGTATTCTATGTGGTTCCATCAAATTCTGAAGAGATACATGCTATCAGTGATATGATATTTAACGTTTCAACTGCAATTTTTTATTGTGCTTTTTGTTTACCATTTTTTATCAAAAGGGAGACGTTTGGGTAATTTTCATTTTTAGCAGCCTTTATGTGCGTTTAAAACTTTTAGGAATTTCAAAACTATAATTATGCAAACAACTTGTCGAAAATTTCAAAAAGTTTCACCTTATACACTTAATCAAAACTTTCCTCCAATGCAAACTTTAAATGAAGCTGATTATCATTTTCAACAACTGGAAGCTTTATGGGTTTAAAAAAGTTACAAATAGTTTAAATTAAACACTTAATTTGTTAATCGAAAAATTGTATTTTTCAATTGTTCGTTCTTTTTCGTATTATGTTTTATTTTAAAAATAAAGCTACATACATATCTTGTTATTCTTCAAAATGCTTCTATAAAACTGTGTCAAACAACAACTAAATATAGCAGTGTCAATTTAGCATTACATTTTAAAAATTTAGCTAAATTCAAATTAATCATGTATAGACACTCCTTTGCATAAATTAACAATTCAATGAATCCTTTTTGTATGCCGCAAACGAAATCGACAAACCTTTTTTTTTGCTTGTTGAGCATTTTTGTTATCATACATATTATGATGTTATATAATCAATAAAGCGAATAAAAAAATTAATGGTTGCTTATTGTTATCCTTGTTGACAAAAATCACGTCATATCAGTCAGAGCAGTGAATATAAATAGGCGTTCTTATTTGATGAAAACACGGTCAAAACTTCTCTTTTCTCAAAATCGTTTTTGAAGAAAATTTTTATAAATGAATTTTAAACTGTTTTCGAGTATTTTAATCGGTCTTGTAAGTTTTCAATATGCATCAGCAAGTTGCTCTTCAAGTGACATTTCGGTAGGTTTTAAATTCAGATATCTTTTGAAATTCAGAAATCTGTAAAGAATAAATTATAGAAAGTCAATAGTTGCTATTATAACTACATGAAAGCAATTGGTGTTCCAAATTCATCCTCTGATTTTAACACTTATTACAACTATGTCAGAAATAACTACATATTGGTTTCATGGGATTACGTAAACAAATTATGCAATGCTTTCGGCACACTTCAATATTGCATTAATAAAGACTGCATGAACGTCAATGATTTTAAAAAAGTTGCAACTTATGGCGGTAATAGTGCAAGTGATTATGTTGGAAATTATTATGGTTTTGATTACATGTGCGGCGATGGACAACAACGCAAGTTAAAGAAATTAAAAATTTAATATAAATGTTAATACATTTTTTCAGAATATTATAACTCATATACGTGTCTAAGAAGTAATTCTCAAATTATTGGTAGGGATTGCAGTGGTTATGGCGACGATTGTACTTCGAGAAAAAATGAAATGGTATGTTTTTCTAATGGTGCAAAAACCAAATGCGGATCAGAAGCAAGCGCCTACACTAATGGCTCAATGTCTGCAATCCTCTGCCACAGTCATCCTGAATGTTGTTCAAATGGTAGTTCAAAAAGTTTCGGATTGACTTTGGGAGTCATTTTTATTTTCTCTACATTTCAAATAATTTTGACATTGTTTTACTAATTCTTTAAAGATCCTTGCGTTAATTCAAGAAAATATGCAACAGATTTGGCAATTGCTAAGAGAATGATAAATACAAATAACAATTTTTCTTATTTAACGAAAAATCGATAACAAATCTTTCCAATGTAAAAACGTGCGAAATAAAGAAAAAAAGATAAACTTCCCTAACGGGGAATCGAACCCCGGCCGCCTGGGTGAAAACCAGAAATCCTAACCACTAGACCATTAGGGAGGCGATAAACGATCTTGTTTAAGGCATGATAAAAGAAAAAATTTGTCTAAACATGCTGTCTTACAATATCTTTTATTTCAAGGAGGTAACAGTTATAAATATCTCAAAGTAAATTATAATTTATTTAAACCATTTTTTATGAAAAAAATAATAAATATATTGTGAAAGGTACAAAAAATTAAGCCAAGAGTTTTTTGAAATCGAATTCAACATCTGAGCATGCTTGAATAATAGGGCTGTCTGCAATCTTCAAATTCTTTTCAGCATTTCGCAATCCTTCACAAATGCCATCATATTCCTTATCCCTTCTTGCATGCGGATCACTCTTTCGTTGATAAGGTTGCTTTACACTTGTCGCAGAAGATGATGAAGAAGGACTTGATGTATAATCAATTGGCATCGGAGTCGAAGAGCAAGGGGTATCCGGATAGATTGAACGGGCTGTTGAAGGAAACTTAATATGTTTTGACAGTCGATATTTTTCTCCATGAGTTTCTTGAAGATATTTATCAAGTAACAATGAAAAATAATCAAAATGGACTTTCACGGAATACCGCCCAGTTAATTTCAAAGATGTTTTTAAATATGATACAGTAGTTTCAGGATTTTTTGCTTCAAATTTTAATTGAGCTTTATGTAGAATGACTTTTTCCGCGGATCTAGGACGAAGTACATCAACGTTGTCTTTGAGAAGCTGCCAAAATTCCACTGGAAGTTCTTTAATAGTAAATTGGGCAGAAGGTTGGATTTGATAAAGAAAGCAAAAAATCCACCATGAAGACGGTATCAAATTATTGTGTTTAAATGCATTCAATTGATGAATATGAGGTGGAAGCAATAGGGCTAAATGACGGTAAGAAATTATTATTATCCAAAATATTAAAGATCTTTAAACGCTTACCGTAATATGCCCATTTTGGCATATCAAAATTTTGTAAGATGCAAAAATTTCTACCTAAAAATTTATAAAATTTAACTTATGTATCCAGTATGTGTAATTGTGAATGTGTTTGTTTGTCTGTCACATATGTGATTTTCTATGTCATGTTTGGATTCAAAATGTTGAGAATATGATGGGGATAATGATGAAATATGTGCGATGCTCCGGAGAAGTCCGGAACATGGTGTTTAGGAGCTTTGAAAGTGGGATCCAAAATGAAAATGAAAGGAAAAATGCAAATTTTTGGGGGAATAAATGATTGTGAGTGAATGTGAATGGAAGAATGGAGGAAATGGAATGCAAATGAAAGGTGAATGGAATGATTAGAATGAAAGTGCATCATTTTACATTGTCTTTCATTCGTTGCATTTTTTTGTGAGCAAAGGTTGATGAGAGAGTACATTTTTTAGCGATGAATGTTGATTAATCTCGGCTTCCGCAGGAAGCCGACGCTGTATTAAGGAAATTTTATTTAGTTATTTAAAGGATTTTTTGATGTTTTGATGCATTTATCATTGTTTTTTATTGCCTGCAGTGCAATATGAATTGCCACGGCGACCGAAGGGAGCCGAGGATGTATTAATGTAATATCAATAAATAAGTAATAGCAAGTAAAAAGATGTGAAAATTATGTTTGATATTGGGTAAAGTTTTTCGCAAAATAAATGTTAAAAAACTTTGTCGAATTAGATGTTTAACTTTGAGCAGTTTTTAATTCACTTTAATGGCGGAATTATGCAAATAGCTTAAGAATGTATTAAAAATTGCCGATTGAAATTTAGTAAAAAGTGATGAAAAAGATTTGCATAACAAATGCAAAAATTTGTTTAATGTATGATAAAAAATTCAAAAAATGTTGGATTGAGTTAAAAAAGAATGAAAAAGGTTTTGCGAATTTGCAGAAATTTTTAAAAAGAAGTTGAAGGATATGCACTACGGCGTGTTTTGCACACTTTTGCTCATGCGCTGCGTCTCTTCTTTTCTCTGTTCTTTTTTTAACTCTGTCGTGAAAGAAAAAAAAGAACAGAGAAAAGAAGAGACGCAGCGCATGAGCAAAAGTGTGCAAAACACGCCGTAGTGGATATGTGGACAATAGAATGATTAAGACTGTTGTAATTTTGGCAATACCATTGTTTATCGCTTTGTTAAAAAGCACCCGCTTTAGCGGGGGCGACCCTTGTCCCCTATGTGTAATTGAAAATGTGGATGTTTGTCTGTCAGGACAAATGTGATTTTCTATGTCATGTTTGGTATCAAAATGTTGAGGTTGAAATGGCAATGATGAAAAAATGGGTACAGTTCACCGGAGGCGCCCGGAACATTGCGTTTAAGAGCAGTGAAGTTGAGATCCAAAAAAGAATGAAAGGAAAGATGCAAATTTTTGGGAGAATAAATGAGTGAGAGTGAAAGTGAATGGAAGAATGAAGAAAGAGGAATGCAAATGAAAAGAGAATGCAATGATTAGAATGATAATCTATTATTTTTCATTGTCTTTCATTTGTTGTTTTCTTTCGTGAACAAAGGTGGTGGTTGATGAGAGAGTTTCTTAGCGATGCACGTTAATTAGTTTCGGCTTCCTACGGAAGCCGACGTTGTATAAGTTGAATATTATTTAGTTATTGAAGATGTTAAAATAGTTATGAGATAATGTTTTATGTCATTTGTCATTATCTTTTTTTTGCCTTTGTTGCAATATGAACTGCCCCGGCGACCGAAGGGAGCCGATGATGTGTTAATGCAATAATAATGAATAAGTAAAGATGTTAAAATTGTTTTTATTTCTTTGACTTAAGTTTTGTTTTTAGAATACAAGTTCATGGCAAACAACAGTGTTAAAAAGGCACTAACAAATAAGCTGTTTCACTGTAAACGGTTTTTAATTTTACCTTAATCGTAGAATCATGCAAATATTTTTAGAACGAGTAATATAATAAAAATATTGAGAATGGTTTGCATAAATCTTTGAAAAGAATTTGAAGGATATGTGGGCAATTAATTGATTAAAAGTGATGTAATTTTGACAATACCAGTGTTTATCGCTTTGTTAAAAAGCACCGGCTTTAGCCGGGGCGACGCTTGTTATTATGTATTTATGCATTAAAATTATACAAACCCTCATTCATAATCATATGTATACAGTAGGGCATAGGAACAATAATATCACCAGGCGATCCAGTATGTGTAATTGAGAATATGATTAGAATATGCAAATTTGCAAAATGTTGTAACATCGATAAACTATGTCATGTTTGGATTCAAAATGTTGTGGATATGATGGGGATAATGATGAAATATGTCCGGTGCTCCGGAGGCGCCCGGAACATTGCGTTTATGAGCAGTGAAGTTGAGATCCAAAAAAAGAATGAAAGGAAAAACGCAAATTTTTGAGTGAATAAATGATTGTGAGTGAAAGTGAATGGAAAAATGAAGAAAGAGGAATGCAAATGAAAGGTGAATGCAATGATTAGAATGATAATGCATCGTTTTTCATTGTCTTTCATTTGTTGCATTCTTTCGTGACGAAAGGTTGTGGTTGATGAGAGAGCAAAGATGTTTAACGATGAGTGTAGATTGGCTTCGGCTTCCGCAGGAAGCCGATGTTGTATAAGTTGAATACTATTTAGTGATCAAAGATGTATGAAAGGTTATGGGATAATGTTTTATTGCATTTTTCATTATCTTTCTTTGCCTTTGATGCAGTATGAATTGCCTCGGCGACCGAAGGGAGCCGAGGATGTATCGAATAAGATGGTAAAATTTGAGCAGTTTTTATTAAATTTGATGGCTGAATTATGCAAATAATTTGAGAATGAATAAAAAATTGCTGATCGAAAGAATGAAAAGGTTTTGCTTAAATTTTGAAAAGTAGTTATGTGGATAATACATTGATTAAGACTGTTGTCATTTTGGCCAAAGCATTGTTTATCGCTTTGTGAAAAAGCGCCGGCTTTAGCCGGGGCGACCCTTGTCCCCTATGTGTAATTGTGAATGTGTTTGTCTGTTTGTCTGTCACATTATTGATAAACTATGCCATGTTTGGTTTCAAAATGTTGAGGATGGGGTGGGAATAATGATGAAATATGTGCGGTGCTCCGGAGAAGTCCGGAACATTGCGTTTAGGAGCTTTGAAAGTGGGATCCAAAAAGGAATGAAAGGAAATATGCAAATTTTGGGGAATGGAGAAAGGTGAGTTAATGTGAATGAAAGGAATGAAGGAAATGGAATGCAAATGAATGGTGAATGGAATGATTAGAATGAAAGCACATCATTTTTCATTGTCTTTCATTCTTTCGTGAGCAAAGGTGGTGGTTGATGGGAGTTCAGTGGTTTTAGCGATGAAAGAAGATTAGCTTCGGCTTCGGCAGGAAGCCGATGTTGTGATATTGGATTATTATTGAATTATTAAAGATGTATGAAAGGTTATGGGATTATGTTTTATTGAATTTATTATTATATTTCTTTGCCTTTGATGCAGTATGAATTGCCGCGGCGACCGAAGGGAGCCGAGGTTCTATTAATGTATAATTAAAAATGTGAAAATTATGTTTAGTATTATTGCGTAAAGGTTTTGGTGTAATAATTGTTTAAAAAGCTATGACAAATTAGTTGTTAAACTTTGATCAGTTTTTAAATTTACATTAATGGCGGAATTAAGTCAATAATTTATGAATGTATTAAAAATTGCCGATTGAAATTTAGCAAAGACTGATGAAAAATATTTGCATAATAAATGCAAAAATTTGTTTAATGAAAGATAAAAAATTTAAAAAATGTTGGAATGAGTAATAAAAGATTGAAATGGTTTTGCAACTTTGCAAGAATTTTTGAAAAGAAGTTGAAAGATATGTGGACAATAAATTGATTAAAAACGGTGTAATTTTGGAAACCGCTGTGTTTATCGCTTTGCGAAAAAGCACCCGCTTTAGCGGGGGCGACCCTTGTCCAGTATGTGTAATTGTGAATGTGTTTGTCTGTGGGTTGTAGCATCTGCGATAAACTATGTCATGTTTGGTATTAAAATGTTGCTATAGTGATGCTGATTATGAAAAGTTTTACCCGGTCTACCGGAGGCGCTCGGAACATTGTGCTTAAGAGCAATGAAGTTGAGATCCAAAAAAGAATGAAAAGAAAAATGCAAATTTTGGTGGGAATAAATGATTGTGAGTGAAAGTGAATGGAGGAATGATGGAAAGGGAATGCAAATGAAAGGTGAATGCAATGATTAGAATGAAAGCACATCATTTTTCATTGTGTTTCATTTGCTGCATTTTTTGTGAGGAAAGGTGGTGGTTTATGAGAGAATACAGTTTTATAGCAATGATTAGCTGCGGCTTACGTAGGAAGCCGACGCTGTGTAACTGGAATATTCTTAAGTTGTTAAAGATGCTAAAAAGGTTATGTGATAATGTTTTACTGCATTAACATTATCTTCCTTTGTCAGCAATTCAGCATGAACTGCTCCGGCGACCGAAGGGAGCCGAGGTTCAATTAATGTAATATTAATGAATATGTAAAGATGTGACAACTATTTTTTAGTGGGTTTCACACAGTAATTGTGAAAAAGCTTTGACAAATTAGCTACTTATAATTTTTGGTTTTTAAATGATATGTAAATATTTTTGGAATGAGTAAAAAGAATGAAATGGTTTTGGTTAAAGTTTGAAAAGAAGGTGAAGAATATGTGGACAAAAAATTTTTGTGGAATGTTGTAACTTTGGTAATCGCTGTGTTTATCGCTTTGTGACAAAGCACCCGCTTTAGCGGGGGCGACCCTTGTCCCCTATGTGTAATTGTGAATGTGTCTGTTTGTCTGTCAGGACAAATGTGATTTTCTATGTCATGTTTGGTATTAAAATGTTGAGGTTGAAATGGCAATGAAGAAAAAATGGGTGCAGTTCACCGGAGGCGCCCGGAACATTGCGTTTAAGAGCAGTAAAGTTGAGATCCAAAAAAGAATGAAAGGAAAGATGTTAATTTTTGAGGGAAATAAATGATTGTGAGTGAAAGTGAATGGAGGAATGAATGAAAGGGAAAGCAAATGAAAAGTGAATGCAATGATTAGAATGAGAATGCATCGTTTTTCATTGTCTTTCATTTGTTGCATTCTTTCATGAGCAAAGGCGGTCGTTGATGAGAGAGAACAGTTTTACTTACGAATGATTGTAGATTAGTTTCGGCTTCCACAGGAATCCGAGGATGTATAAATGGAATATTATTAAGATGTTAAAGATGTTAAAAAGGTTATTCGATAATGTTTTACTGCATTGTTCATTATGATTTTTTATATTATGACCCAATATGAACTGCCGCGGCGACCGAAGGGAGCCGAGGATGTATTAATGTAATAATAATGAATAAGTAAAAATAGAAAAAATATATTTCGTGTTGTATAAAGGTTTTTGTAAAATAAGTGTTTAAAAAGTTTTGACTAATTAGCTGTTCAACTTTGTGCAGTTTTTAAATTTATTTGAATGGCAGAATTATGCAAATAAGTAAAGAATCAATTAAAAACTGCCAAATGAAATCAAGCAAAAATTGATGAAAAAGATTTGCATAATAAATGCAAAAATATGTAAAATAACAGATAACAAATTTAAAAAATGTGAACGATTTGGAAATAAAAGATCATGTAAATTGTTTGAATGTAAAAGGTAAGATTGAAAAAGATTTGCATGAAAAAATTTTGAATTTCGTATGTTTTGGATTTTGAGCGATGTGCGAATATTTTTGGAATGATTAAAAAAAGAATGAAATGGTTTTGCAAATTTGCAGGAATATTTGAAAAGAAGTTGAAGGATAAGTGGACAAAAAATTGATAAAGACTGTTATATTTTTGGCAATCGCTGTGTTTATCGCTTTGTGAAAAAGCACCCGCTTTAGCGGGGGCGACCCTTGTCCCTTTTGTGTAATTGTGAATGTGTTTGTCTGTTTGTTTGTTTGTTACATCTTTGATAAACTATGTCATGTTTGGTGTCTAAATGTTGAGGACATGATGGGGATAATGATGAAATATGTGCGATGCTCCGGAGGCGCCCGGAACATTGCGTTTTGGAGCTTTGAAAGTGGGATCCAAAGTGAAAATGAAAGGAAAGATGCAAATTTTTGAGGGAATAAATGATTGTGAGTGAAAGTGAATGATGGAATGAAGGAAAGCGAATGCAAATGAAAAGAGAATGCAATGATTAGAATGAAAGCACATCATTTTTCATTGTGTTTTATTTGTTGCATTCTTTCGTGAGCAAAGGTGGTGGTTGATTTGAGAGTAGAATTTTTAGCGATGATAGAAGATTAGCTTCGGCTTCCGCAGGAAGCCGACGCTAATATGAATGGAATATTATTAAAATATTAAAGATGTTTAAAAGGTTATGTGATATTGTTTTAGTGCATTTATTATTATCTTTCTTTGCCATTTATGCAATATGAACTACCTCGGCCTCCGAATGGAGCCGAGGATGTATTAATAATTGAGCAGTTTTTAAATTTGCTGGCAGAATTATGCAAAAAATATATAAATGTATAAAAAATTGCTGATCAAAAGAATGAAAAGGCTTTGCTTTTAATTTTGAAAAGTAGTTGAAGGATATTTGGAAAAACAATTGATTAAAAATGTTTTGTTTTTGCCAATACCAATGTTTATCGCTCTGTTAAAAAGCACCGGCTTTAGCCGGGGCGACCCTTGTCCTCTATGTGTAATTGTGAATGTGGATGTTTGTCTGTCTGTCACATTATTGATAAACTATGTCATGTTTGGATTCAAAATATTGAGGATATGATGGGGATAATGATGAAATATGTCCGGTGTTCCGGAGAAGTCCGGAACATTGCGTTTGAGAGCTTTGAAAATGGGATCCAAAAAAGAATGAAAGGAAAGATGCAAATTTTTGGGGGAATGGAGAAATGTGAGTGCAAGTGAATGGAGGAATGAAGGAAAGAGAATGCAAATGGATTGTGAATGGAATGATTAGAATGAAAGCACATCATTTTTCATTGTGTTTCATTTGTTGCTTTCTTTCGTGAGGAAAGGTGGTGGTTGATGAGAGAGTTTTTAAGCGATGAATGTTGATTCATCTCGGCTTCCGCAGGAAGCCGACGCTGTATTAATGAAATTTTATTTAGTTATTAAACTTGCCAAAAGGATTTTTTGATGTTTTGATGCATTTAGCATTGTTTTTTATTGCCTGCAGTGCAATATGAATTGCCACGGCGACCGAAGGGAGCCGAGGATGTATTAATGTAGTATCAATAAATAAGTAATAGCAAGTAAAAAGATGTGAAAATTATGTTTGGTATTGGGTAAAGTTTTTCGCAAAATAAGTGTTTAAAAAGCTTTGTCGAATTTGATGTTTAACTTTGAGCAATTTTTAATTCCCTTATATGGCCTAATTATGCAAATACCTTAAGAATGTATTAAAAATTGCCGATTGAAATTTAGTAAAAAGTGATGAAAAAGATTTGCATAATAAATGCAAAAATTTGTTTAATGAAAGAAAAAAAATTTAAAAAATGACAACGATTTGAAAATGAAAACTCATTTAAATTATTTGAATTGTGTTTTAACATGTTTAAAAGTAACAGTGAAAAAGATTTGCATTAAAAATTTGAATTTTTTGAATTTTAAATGATATGCAAACATTTTTGGAATGAGTAAAAAAAGAATGAAAAGATTTTGCAATTTGCAGAAATTTTTGCTAAGAAGTTGTGGGCAATAAATTGATAAAACTGTTACATTTTTGTTAATCGCCGTGTTTATCTCTTTGTGAAAAAGCGCCCGCTTTAGCGGGGGCGACCCTTGTCCCTTTTGTCTAATTGTGAATGTGTCTGTCTGTTACATATGTGATTTTCTATGTCATGTTTGGTTTTAAAATGTTGAGGATGAGATGGGGGTAATGATGAAATATGTCCGGTGCTCCGGAGGCGCCCGGAACATTGCGTTTAGGAGCTTTGAAAGTGGGATCCAAAGTGAAAATGAAAGGAAAGATGCAAATTTTTGGGGGAATGGAGAGAGATGAGTGAAAAGGAATGGAGGAAAGGGAATGCAAATGAAAGGTGAATGCATTGATTAGAATGAGAATGCATCATTTTTCATTGTCTTTCATTCCTTGCGGTTTTTTGTGAGCAAAAATGGTTGTTGATGAGAGAGTTAACTTTTGCAGGAATGAGTGTAGATTAGTTTCGGCTTCCGCAGGAAGCCGGCGTTGTATAAATGGAAGATTATTTGGTTATTAAAGATGTTTTAAAGGTTATGTGATAATGTTTTGATGCATTTTTTATTATCTTTTTTTACCTTTGATGAAATATGAACTGCCCTGGCGACCGAAGGGCGTCGTGGATAAATTAATGAAATATTAATGAATAAGTAAAAATATGACAATAATTGTTAAAAAAGCTTTAACGAATATGATGTTAAATTTTGGGTAGTTTATTTTTTAAGTGATATGCAAATATTTTTGGAATGAGTAAAATAAGAATGAAAAGGTTTTGCCAAATTTGCAGAAATTTTTGAAAAGAAGTTGAAGGATAAATGGCCGAAAAATTGATTAAAAATGTTGTAATTTTGGCAATCGCCGTGTTTATCGCTTTGTTAAAAAGCACCGGCTTTAGCCGGGGCGACGCTTGTCCCCTATGTGTAATTGTGAATGTGGATGTCTGTCTGTCACATATGTGATAAACTATGTCATGTTTGGTATTAAAATGTTGAGGTTGAAATGGCAATGATGAAAAAATGGGTACAGTTCACCGGAGGCGCCCGGAACATTAAAATTAAGAGCAATGAAGTTGAGATCCAAAAAAGAATGAAAGGAAAGATGCAAATTTTGGGGGGAATAAATGATTGTGAGTGAGTGTAAATGGAAGAATGAAGGAAAAGGAATGTAAATGAAAAGGGAATGCAATGATTAGAATGAAAGCACATCATTTTCCATTGTGTTTCATTTGTTGCATTTTTTCGTGAAGAAAGGTTGTTGTTGATGAAAAAGTAAAATTTTAGCAATAATGTGATGATTATTACTGTATTTCACTGCTGTATTTCAAAAGTATTTAGAACTGAATGCATTATAGCTTCGGCTTCCGCAGGAAGCCGAACTTGCTAAATTAATAGCAATGCCAAAGTGTTTTTTTTGTAATATTAATGTTAAAGTTTTAAAAATAGTCTGATGAATATTTTTGCAAGATTACTGTATTTGATGTGTAATTGATAAATTAAATAATTTATGGCAAATGTTTTGAAGTAAAATGCCCTGATGAGAGTGATATTCAAATATGCATTAAGAATGATAGCCTGGCGTCCGCAAGGACGCCACGGGTATTATTTTACAATAATTAAGGATCATTAATGATGGAAGAGAAGTCGTTTTGATACGTTTGAGCCAAAAATGTACTCTTAACGTGTTAAGATAATTATTGTAATGATTTTTGTTAGTACAGATATTCATGTTAGTTTCAGAAATGCAAATTAATGTCAATGAAATGCGGTATAACATTTTTAAAAAACATTTGCATAAAAATGAACGAGTTGTTTAAAAGAAGATTAAAATTTTAAAAATTTTGGAAATTGTGTAGATTATTAAGAATGAATAAGATTTGCATAAAAGAATGAAATGGTTAAAAATTAAAAATTAAGGATGCAAATTTTTTGAAATGTGATGAAATATGAATGAAAAAGGTTTGCATAAATCTCTGAATAGACGTTGAAGGATATGCGGACAATAAAATGATAAAAATTGTTGTAATTTTGGCAATCCCGGTGTCTAAAGCTATGTTAAAAAGCACCGGCTTTAGCCGGGGCGACGCTTGTCCCCTATGTGTAATTGTGAATGTGGATGTCTGTTTGTTTGTTACATTATTGATAAACTATGCCGTGTTTGGTTTCAAAATGTTGAGGATATGATGGTAATAATGATGAAATATGTCCGGTGCTCCGGAGAAGTCCGGAACATTGCGTTTAGGAGCTTTGAAAGTGGGATCCAAAAAAGAATGAAAGGAAAGATGCAAATTTTTGAGGGAAATAAATGATTGTGAGTGAATGTGAATGGTTGAATGAAGGAAAAGGAATGCAAATGAAATGTGAATGCAATGATTAGAATGAGAATGCATCGTTTTTCATTGTCTTTCATTTGTTGCATTCGTTCGTGACGAAAGGTGGTTGATGAGAAAGTAGAATTTTTTAGCGATGAGTGTAGATTAGCTTCGGCTTCCTGCGGATAATGTAAGAATGGAATATTATTTAGTTATTAAAGATGTATAAAAGGTTATGGGATAATGTTTTATAGCATTTATCATTGTCTTTCTTTGCCTTTGATGCAGTATGATTTGCCTTCGGAACATGGTGTTTAGGAGCTTTGAAAGTGCGATTCAAAGTGAAAATGAAAGGAAAGATGCAAATTTTTGAGGGAATGGAGAAAAATGAGTGGAAGTGAAGAATGAAGGAATGAAATGCATTATGTTGCAATTATGTTGCAATAATTTGAATAAATATCATTGAATGTTTTCCAAAAATAATTTTTCATTTGAACTTTTGAACTTCCGGCAACGGTCGTTCAAACCCGGTTGTCTTTGACCTCTCGGACTACGCGGCTTTAAACTTTTGTTTTAAACTGTGATAAATTTTGTTCTGCAATTTCTATGGATTTGCTTGAAGACTGCTCTTTCTCGGGGACGCCTGAGGAGAGTGGTCATTGTTTGGTTCATTCTTGGGAAGGGACGCCTTCAAAATCTTTGGGATCGGTTTCAGTGGGGACGCCTGCTGAAGCAACGGTCAATATTGAAAGGGCAGGGACGCCTGCAAATATGTTTGGTCATTCATTGGGTCTTTGTATTTGTAACAAATTTATGGAATATTTATCTTTTGTTTATTTTGTTTTAAATTTGATAAAGGCATTGTTTGTAAAGGATAAATATCCCAAAAAAATTTGTATCAAAAAAATTGGTGGTGGAAAACGAAAAAGAAAAGTTAATGATAATGAATCATCAGAATATGAAGATCCAACGTTCAGCCATCTGCAAAATAATCGTAATATATTATTATTCTCTGAAAAGCGGCATACTTCAGTACGTGATTTATATTTAGATGATAATCATGTCAATGGGTTAATTTGTGGTGTTGCTGCATTTGTTAGCAGAAAAGGAATTAGAAAAGTTGCAGTTTTACCATCAATATTTTGTACAATTCTTGAAGTTGATCCTAATGCTGATCCCATACGGTATATGGAAATTTATAAAAATGGTTACGATATTTTATTGGCCCCAATTGTTACAGGTGAACATTGGTATCTTGCAGCTTTTTATATTGATGTAAAAATTGTTGTAGTTTATGACAGCATGCATTCAAATATCCCACAAATTTTTTATCGTTTAAAATCTTCTGTCCAATCAGTTTTACATTTTCAGTTTACTCTGAAAAATGAAAATGATTCTGTAACATTGCAACAAAATGGGTATGATTGTGGGATACATGATTTTAGAAATGCAGAAGAAATTTGCTTCAATGGAAAATGCAAGCTCTTAATCCCCTATTATCCAGAAGCTGAAAGAGCAAGAGCCCGAGAAATTTTGAGAAAATTAAAAGATAAAGAAATTGGAAATGAATGGGTTCATTCTGTTCAATGCCCATCAGATTTTATCCATTTGAATAAACCAATAAATGATGGTGAAGAAGTTTTAATTGTTGAAGATTCTGACATTGAAATTATCACATCCAATATTATAATTAAAAGTAAAAGTGAAACTACAGTAACCAATGAAAATGAAGTAAAGGAAAATACAGAAATTTTTGATTTAAGCATTGGATGTTTAAATGAACCAATAAAAAATATGTGCATGGATGATTCCATGGATATTGGCACAGAAAATTATGAAGAACAAAAACTTTTGCCTGTTGATGAAGAAGAAAGATTAAAAAATGAAATTACTGAAACAGTTGCAGATTACTGTAAACGTAAAAAGATGAAAAATGATGCAAAAGGTAAAAAGAGTTATAACCAATCTTTAAAAATTGTGAAACAAAAATTAGCAGATAATGAGAGGTTAAAAAGTTTTTTAAAATATAAAGAAAATGTAACTAAGACTGAAAATTCAATGGAAGTTGATCGTAATATTTCTCAAGATTGGAAAGGAATGTCAATTGAAGAAGAAATAAAATTGCAGAATGAAGCAAAAGAAACTTATGCGGATTTTTGCCGCCGTTTAAAAGTATCCAAAGCCAAATCTAGGAATAAATATAATGCGGCAGTTAAAACTGCAAAAGAAAAATTAGTAGAAAATGAAAGATTAAAAGAATGTATGAGGAAAAAAAGATTGATGGAATCCGAAGAAGAAAAATTAGAAAGATTACAAAAGGTTGCCATAACAATGAAAGCAAAACGTGATAATGAAAATGATTTAGAAAACAAAGAAAGATTGCATAAAGTAGCAGAATCGATGCAAAAACTTCGTGAAAATGAAACAGCAACGGAAACTCAGGAAAGATTGCAAAAGGACGCGAAATTTAAAAAAATTAAAAGAGAAAATGAAACGGAAGAGGAAGTGTCACAAAGATTGCTAAAACATAAGAATTATTTAGCAATTAATCGTACAGTAACTAGAATTGAAAACCAAGAGAAATTGAAAAAGGAAAGAGCAGAAAGGATTGAAAATGTTAAAAATTTATTGCCATTTATTGTCAGAAAAGGTGCCGAACGCAAAAATGTTGAACCATTTCGATTAGGTAAAAGAGATAAAGTATGCAAAGGTTGTGGAGCAAAGCATTATAGAACAGAAAAGGCACAATCTAATGGAACTTTTACAAATTGCTGCAAGCAAGGAAAAATAAAGATGGAAGCAAGTGTTGCAGAATATCCGGAAAATTTAAAAAATTTGATGAAAAAGCAGCATAAAAATGAAGCATATATTAAAGTTTTTGACATGAATAAAAGGATGATAAATTCAAGTTTAAGCTGTGCTCATATGTATGCAAAAAATCTAACTTTGGCTCCTGGGGTACCGTATCTTAAAATACAAGGAAAAGTTTTACATAAAATGCCAAGGACATATTTTCCATCAGGAGATAATGCAACATTTGGAGGACAAAATTATATTGTTGATAGTGCAGAAGCTACTGTAGCAAGAGTACAAGCTGGTGCAAAAAATAAAATAAAGCTTAATGAAGATTTAATGCATGAATTGGACGAAACAATCAGGGATGTCAATATTTTTGCAAGATCGTACACAATGTTAAAGGAAACAATGGAAAAAGAGAAAGCACATGAAGAAGAAACTGGAGAAAAGGCTCGTGAATTGAGATTAGTTTTTAAAGGTAAACCAAATGCTGCAAGAAATTACGATAGAGTGGAAGCAGAAAATGAAATTGCGTTAGTTTATACTCCTGGGCCAGATGGAGAAGTTCCTCGTGATGATATTGTTATTTTTGATAAAAAAGCAGGAAATAAAGTATATGAAGTTTTGCCAGAATGGGATCCAAGAGTTGAACCACTGAGTTACACTTTATTTTACCCCCATGGAAAAGGCACATTTTATGACCATCAACTTTGTGATCCAAATGATCCAAAATCTGGAAAGCTTACTGAAAGGGAATATTACGCATTTAAAATTAGTGACAGATGTGAAGAAATTTATGGATTTAATCCAATTTTATATGGTGGAAAATTATTTCTACAGTATCTTTGTGATGCTTGGGCAAAAGTTGAAGGAAGCAGATTAAGGTATTTAAATGTTAATCAGAAAAAACTTAAAGTTGCAAGTTATAAGGATGTGCAAGAACATTTAAATCGAGAAGCAGAAAAGCAAGGTCGAGCTCCTGGTAGTGTTAAAATTTTGCCAAGTACTTTTTATGGTGGTCCACGTTATTTGAGAGAACTTTGTTCAGATGCCATTTCGATGGTTGACGAATACGGTAAGCCAACAGCTTTAATTACAATGACAGTAAATCCTGAAGACGAAGATATCATTACAAATGTATATGAAAATCAAAAATCATGGGAAAGGCCAGATGTTGTTAACAGTTGCTTTTATCAAAAATTACATGAATTAATTAGGGTCATTGAAAAGGATCAAATTTTTGGTCCTGTTGAATGTTCAGTTATTGTGATAGAATTTCAAAAACGGGGGTTGCCTCACTGTCATTGTGCTTTCACTTTTAAAGAAAAATGGGATACTGTAGAAAAGGTTAATGCTTATATTCGATCTTATTTGCCGCCATTGTCTCAGGAAGAAGCTGATGCATGTGGAGAAGAATATGACGAAGAATATCTCGAATATGTAAAAAAATTTATGATTCATAAACCATGTGGTATTCATAATCCAAATGCTCCATGCATGGTTAACGGTAAATGTAAAAGACATTTTCCTATGCAATTTTTGGAAGAAACAGTTATGGATGAGAAAGGTTACACACTACCGAAAAGACCCGATAATAAAAGATCGTTTAAAATGAAAGTAAATGGCAAAGAAATTGATGTCGATAATCGATGGGTAGTTCCTCACAATCCTTTTTTGCTAAAGTATATGAGAAGTCATATAAATGTTGAAGCAATAAATTCAATTGCTACAGTATTCTATGTCTTTAAATATATGTTCAAAGGAGATGATAAAGCTTTTGTTGAAATGAATGAATTCATTGACAATGAAATGGTCCAAGCTTTAAATTATGATGAAATAAAAAGTTACGAAGATTTTCGCTATATTAGCGCTACAGAAGCTCACTGGAGATTATCCGATTTTTGGATGTATAGGTTAAGCCATTCTGTTGATCGATTGCCTGTTCATCTTGAAAATGAACAAAATTTATATATGGGTGAAGATGCAGATGAAGATGACATGAAAAAGGCAAAAGAAAAAGATTCTAAATTAATGGCATTTTTTAAAGTTAATCAAGAAAGAGAAAAGAAAATAAATGAAGTAAAATCAATGATTGAAAAGTTAAAAGGTGAAGGAAAATCTGTTAATCATGTTACAGTAACTGAGAAATTACTGTATAATAAAATTGGAGTTGGTCATGTTTGGGATGGAAAAGAAGGTAAATGGAAGGAAAGACAAAAGACAACTAAACCAAAACTTTGTCGACTTTATAATGTTAATCCAAAGCGAACAAATTGTTTTTATCTTCGAAGACTTTTAATGGCAGTTCCAGGTCCAACTTCGTTTGCAAATCTTCGAACTGTTGATGGTGTACTGTATGACACAAATCGTGAAGCATGTGTTGCATTGGGATTAGTTATTAATGATAAACTTTATGAAGACACACTTTTTGAAGCTTTAAATCATACATCCCCTAACCAATTTCGATATCTTTTTGCAAGATTGTTAGCTCATTGCGATCTTGGAAATCCTTTGGAACTATTTGAAAAATTTGAAGATCATTTAATCAGTGATTTGCTTAAAAAATGGAGTAGAGAAGATGCCAAAAATGTTGCTTGGAGAAAAATCGTTAAAAGCATGTTAAATCAAGATAAGCATTTATCTGATTATCCAGAACTGGAAGCTTATATGAAAGAGATTGGATTCGAAAATGAAGAAACAATTGATGTAAAGGCATTGTATGAAGAAGGATTATCAAATTACGGGAGCATGAATGATGAACAAAAGGCGGTTGTTGATCCAATTTTAGCAAAAATGGATAATTTAAAGGCAGAAAGTTGTTGCATTTATGTTGATGGAATTGGAGGTTCTGGTAAAAGTTACACGTTCAATACTATCAGAAAATTAGCAATGGGAAAGGGTTTTAAAGTTTTAATAATGGCATGGAGTGGAATTGCAGCTTCATTGTATCCAATGGGACGAACATGCCATAATGCTTTTAAACTTGAATTTCCTTTCGAAAATGACAGTAATAGCGGAGTCAATCCTACATCACCTCAGGGACAATTAATTCAAGAAGCTAATATTATTATTTGGGATGAATTTCCTATGGCTCCAAAAAGAGCTCTTGAAGTTGTCGATAGTAAACTTAAAGAAATTATGGGAAATGACATTGTTTGTGGTGGAAAGATTATTCTTTGTGGAGGTGATTTTCGTCAATGTGCTCCTATCATTGAAAATGGAACTTCTGAAGAAATTATTGGAATTTCTGTTTGCTGTTCACATTTATGGAAACATTTCCAAAAATTTCGTTTAACTGAAAATAAAAGAGCTTTGCCGGAAGAAAATGAATTTAAAAAGTTTTTGGTAGAAGTTGGGGATGGGGTATACGGTATTAATCCCAATGAAATTGAAATTCCAGAAGAATGCTTAAGCAAAGGAGATATTATCGATGAAGTTTTTGGGGATGTTATGGATGATTATAATCCGGCTACAGTAATGAAGCGAGCTATTTTGGCAACATGGAATGAAGATGTTGATGCCTTTAATGAACAAGTTTTGGATTTACTTGATGAAGATACTGAAGTTACCTATCACGCTCAAGACGTTTATCATTATGGGGATGAAATTTTACAAAGTGCAGGAGAAATACATGAAAATTATAAAACCAGAAATATTAAAGGTTTACCAAGTTATCGATTAAGAGTTCGCAAAAATGCAATTGTCATGCTTATTAGAAATTTATCAATCGAAGATGGACTTTGCAATGGAACTCGATTAGTTGTTACAAATCTTCTGAAGCATAATTTGGTAGTAAAAAAGATAAATATTGATGGGACTCTAAGCGATGATATTTTGATTCCAAGAATTAGCCTAACAGCTAAACATGGAGTTGTTGATGTCACTCGGCATCAATTTCCAGTAAAACTTGGTTTTTGTATGACAATAAATAAATCTCAAGGACAAACAATGGATAAGGTTGGTGTTGTTTTAAAGCATGAATGTTTCTCACATGGACAGTTGTATGTTGCTTTTAGTCGAGTACGGTCTTTTGCTGGATTGAAGGTTGTTCTTCCTGAAGGTAAAACAAATACTCCTAATGTTGTATTTAAAAAGTTGTTGGAATTGGGTAAAAGATAAGTTTTGTTCAGGCAAGTTTAAAAATTGTCTTATTAGAAGTATGGCGTATGAAAAATTCTTATATAAAGTATGAAAACTGGTGTGCCCCGGCCATCAAAATCGAGGGGTTCTCATTCTATGTTGGCCACTTTGACGCAGTGAATGGGCTTAATGCTTTTAGAGCAAACTAAGAGTCAACAAAAAAGGCGGTGAAAGATTACTGTAGGAAAAAAGGAAATTAAGAGAAGTGATGAGAAGATAAAAGTAATGAGATCAATGAAAAAAAGATGAATCGAGGAGAGGCAAAGGAAAAAGATATATTTTGCTATGCTAACCCAACCCGCAAAAAGGCCACCCCTTCTCATTCTTTCATATTCTTCCATCTGCATCATCATAAAATAAAAATACTTCTTAATAATTTGATCTCGATTCTTCCATTCTGAAAAACGAAGAAAAATTTGTTAACCCAACACAACGATAGCTGCTAAACCTTAACCTTGATTAAGAATGGACGATGCTATATCAGTCTCATCCATTCTTACCCTTTAATCTTACAAGCTATCGGACACTAATAAAAAACTACCTGATAACTGCAACAAAAAAAATTGTTTTGTTTTTTTGACTTGAAATCAGAAAAGAATTGCTTCAAAAAAGAAAAAGAATTCGTGTTGAGAATTTTGTTGATTATAAAAAATGACAAAGAAACGTTACAGTATTGCTATTTCATTAAATATAGCTTTGGTTAAGATATATTTTTATACCTGCCACCACTATGGTGGTTTTAGTTGCAATTTGCAACACTTTTAGGATTCAAAGATGCACTACCAATGTAAGTCTTTTCTTATTTCATTTTACATAAAATTTAATATTTTTTAGATACATCAACGAAAATGTATGATTGCTCTCTTCAATGATGATATTCGAATTTTTTATTTTATTCGTTTCTTATGAAATTGGCATGAATTTAAACGTTGCTGATACATGAATATTCTATGATACAAATTGGAATGCGTCTGTAGATCGAGAAAATCAAGATTCATTTCATCAGGTAATTTTGTTTTTAATATTTATTACTGTAACATTTGACATATTTGCTGTTTTAGATTGATCGAACTCGTAATTTTATAATTTATCTATTGATTAGCTCATATGCAATTGAAGCAAATAATTTAAAGAAAGGAACTTCTAAAAAATTGATGAAAATGGATAAAAGTTGAAAATGCTGTCGATGTTGCCGTTGTTCAAGAACTTCGAAAACAAATAGAAGATACGAGGAAATGTTAATTAACTGCTATTGGTGTTGTGTCAATATATTTTAAATTTCATTGTATTAAAAATTTGTAATACAGTTTTTTTATTATTGTCATTTTTGTATATAAATGTATTTGTGTATTGAATGAATTGGAATTTGTTGCAGTAATTTATATATCAAATGTGAGAAAACGGTGATAAGTTATAATGTAAACATTATGTGAAAACAATTGCATATCTTTTGTTTACGAGCTTCGGCTTTAGCCGAAGCGATTCTTGTCCTCTATGTGTAATTGTGAATGTGGATGTCCGCACATATGTGATTTTCTATGTCATGTTTGATTTCAAAATGATGAGGATGAGATGGTAATAATGAAAAAATGGGGGAAGTTCACCGGAGGCGCCCGGAACATTGTGTTTAGGAGCTTTGAAAGTGGGATCCAAAGTGAAAATGAAAGGAAAAATGCAAATTTTTGGGGGAATGGTGAAAGATGAGTGAATGTGAATGGAGGAATGAAGGAAAGGGAATGCAAAAATGAATGGATGGAATGATTAGAATGAACATGCATCATTTTTCATTGTCTTTCATTTGTTGTTTTCTTTCGTGAGGAAAGGTTGTGATTGATTTGAGAGTAGAATTTTGTAACAATGAGTGTAGATTAGCTTCGGTGTTGTATAAATGGAATGTTATTTAGTAATTAAAGATGTTTAAAAGGTTTCACGATACTGTTTTGCTCAATTTATCGTTATCTTTCTTTGCTTTTGATGCAGTATGAATTGCCGCAGCGACCAAAGGGAGCCGACGATGTATTAATGTATCAATGAATAAGTAAAGACGTGAAAATTATTTTTGGTATTGTATAAATGTTTTCGCATAATAATTGTTTAAAAATCTTTAACGAATAAGCTGTTAAACTTTTAGCAGTTTTTAAATTTACTTTGATGTCAGAATTATGAGAATAAGTTAAAAATGAGTTAAAACTTACTGATTAAAAAAAGATATGCATTTTTTTAAAAATTTTATGCGATTATGCAAATGTTTTTGGAATGAGTAAAAAAGAATGAAAAGATTTTGCAAATTTGCAGAAATGATTGAAAAGAAGTGGAAAGATAAGTTATCAAAAAATTGATTAAAACTTATGTAATTTTGACAATCGCCGTGTTTATCGCTTTGTTAAAAAGCACCGGCTTTAGCCGGGGCGACCCTTGTCCCCAACGCTTAATTGAAAATGTGTGTGTTTGTGGAATGTTACATCAACGAAAAATGTATCAGTGTTTGGTATTAAAATAAAGATAATGTTGTGAGTATAATGAAAATGATAGGCACTAAGTCCGGAGGTAGCCATTTGGAAGAGCTAAGGAGCTTTGAAAGTGAGATCCAATGGAGAATGAAAGGAAAAATGCAAATTTGATGAGAATAAAGAAAAAGGGAATGCGTGTGAGTGAAAATGATGATAAATAAAAAGTGAGAGAATGCAATGAAAGGAAAAAAGAATTAATACCATTATCACAAAAGTGAGTTGGAGGGTAATAGTCAAATGAAACGTAGACTTAAACTGTTGGCTATTATTTGTATTTCATAAATAAATGTTGAACAGTGAATGTAAATAGAAATGATGAGATTATAATTAAATTAACAATGATATAAAACATTGGCGTGGGCAGGCCGTAGGCCTGCCCCACGCTTTCTGCTGGAAGAAAGGAGGGAATGGAAAAGGACGGCATGAACGGGGACGAGAACAAGGACGAAATCCAGGGTGAGGGATACAAGGATATCGAGAATTGAGTTGAGTAATTATTAATGGATGCAGGTTATTATTATCAAACAAATTTCAAAAACAAGAATGATGAAAATTAAGCAGTCACAGAAAACTATGAAAAAACGGTAACCAAATGTCTGCGCCTAGATTGAGGGGATATCTCTGCAGGTGATAAACGTAGACCCGTTGACACAAACTTTTTGTAAGAATGTTAATTAATATGAAGTTGTGGAGTTAAAGCGAAAAATATTTTTGTTAAATGTAAACGTGATACTTTTATAATATGTTCTGCTTTGAAATTGTTTCAAAAATTACAAACAGTGCTTTTAATTTTTGAAAAATAGCAGCGAGTTTAATCACAATTAGGCACAATGAATCGCCTTGAAGCGGACAAGCGTTCCTTAAAGAAGAAGAACGGCGTTGAAAGAGGCAGTATAAATGTGTTTGAATGGTATGGGGAAAAGGAGTGAATGATGGGACAAGTTGTTTCGCTGATGAACAACTTTTGTATGCCATGTGTAAGACAATGTCCAAAAAAATGTTTTGACAATGACAAAAAACATGAAAATGAAAGTAATGTAATCGTGATTTGTTACAAGATCCGGTAAAACCATGTCAAAAATTAAGCGAAGACGCGGAATTGACGGAATTAACATGTCAAATGGGATGAGAAGAGCGGGCATCTTTGCAAGCGCTAGATGGGCATATATAGGTGTGCAAGGCTTAATATCTATGGGAACGTGTAATGTGATATAACGTTGAGAATAAACGTGATTTGTTAGAAGACCCGGCGAAGCCGGGTCTTCTAACAAATCACGTAACAATGAAAAATAATCAAAATGGACTTTCACGGAATACCGCCCAGTTAATTTCAAAGATGTTTTTAAATATGATACAGTAGTTTCAGGATTTTTTGCTTCAAATTTTAATTGAGCTTTATGTAGAATGACTTTTTCCGCGGATCTAGGACGAAGTACATCAACGTTGTCTTTGAGAAGCTGCCAAAATTCCACTGGAAGTTCTTTAATAGTAAATTGGGCAGAAGGTTGGATTTGATAAAGAAAGCAAAAAATCCACCATGAAGACGGTATCAAATTATTGTGTTTAAATGCATTCAATTGATGAATATGAGGTGGAAGCAATAGGGCTAAATGACGGTAAGAAATTATTATTATCCAAAATATTAAAGATCTTTAAACGCTTACCGTAATATGCCCATTTTGGCATATCAAAATTTTGTAAGATGCAAAAATTTCTACCTAAAAATTTATAAAATTTAACTTATGTATTATTATGTATTTATGCATTAAAATTATACAAACCCTCATTCATAATCATATGTATACAGTAGGGCATAGGAACAATAATATCACCAGGCGATTGCCTAATAATTGAAAATTTGATTCCACGTTGCTCCAAATATTCTAATGATAAGAAAAAACACTTATCATAAATATACATGGAAAATTTGCTAGCATCACAAGGCACTTCTGGATCATAACCGGATTCCATCTTTGCAAGTGCCACATCTTTTTGAATGATGTCGAGATATTCCAAAGCATTAATTATAATCCAAAACTAAAAGTATGGACGATAAGCCAAAGTTTCAAATTTCTCAAGCAAAAGGTTTACTTTAGAATCAAGTGCTTTCCCAGAATATTTTCTTCGGACAAAATAATTAATAGAAAACAACATAAAGTCTTCAAGATGCCCGGAACAACCTGTGCCAGCTCTGGAGAAAAAGCATATGGACTATTAATACCAGGGCAGTCCCATAGACGTGTAACTCCATCTTGCTCATATATTTCTTCTCCAACCATTTGCTTTTCGATGTCATTCAAGAAGCAGTGAAACTGATGAAAAATAAGAGCTTCCTTTGGTAGCATTTCTTTTGATATATCATTGCACCAATTATTTTCTCCGTAAAGGAGTGAATCATCTTTAAATAACACCCCTTCAGGAACAGATTCATCTGTGCGGAGATACTTTTCAATGTGCCGCTTTGAAAATAAATATCTAAATTATCAAACATTACAAATATTCTAAAAAACCAATATACAAATGTACCTTGCAGGATGCTTTTCTTGTGGAGCATCAGTCCATAATTGTTGTAAAGAAAAATGTTGTGAATTATCTACACCAGGTGATGAATTTGTATCAAATGTAAAAACTTGGTCATTTTTGCGGTAAATGTCGTTTGAACAACGAATGTACCTTTGATGAGTTACAGATGCCAGAAGAAGATTGTCAATATTTTTTAAATCAGTTTCAGCTTCAAAAGGGGCAACAGATATCTAAATTTAATTAATTTAAATTTATGCTTATATAAAATAATATAAAACTAACTCTAAAGCAAATTGCGTTTATGTTTTCCTTTTCATTTTTGTCTTGTAGATCATGAATGAACTTGTATAAAATATTACTGTTTGTCGGATTAAAGTTAATTTTTGCATCACTAAAAAGGGAGAAACGTAACTCCGAGTATTCAATGCAAAATAAATTTACAGAACTTTAGGCAAAGAATCACAAGAAGGACCAAGTCTTGTTGTATTAAAACTGTAAAATTAATTTTCGGATTATTATAATAATGAGGGAGAGAGTTCTTACCGTAATGGATGGCTGGTCATTGTAATTTACAATTTAACAAACAAAATAAATATAATAGTAAGAAATAAAAAAATAAAAGACGAAAAGATTGGTATACTGTACAATGATATTAAAAGATAAAAGCTTTTGGAACGATAATTATTGCACCGACAAAAAATTCTCTCACCACGAAACAGTTTTTAGATTTGATTTAGAAAAAATTTTTAAAGACGTTACAATTTATGTAAAACTTGTCAAATGATTAACAGATTAACGAAGTAATTAAATTCCCACTAAGAAAAACAAATAAGTGTGAGTTTAGAAAAGAGACAATGAGAAGAAACAAACAAGTTAGAACTTTGAAAAGTATTCCAGATAATAAACTAACCAAAGTTTCGTTGTAATTAATTAAATCACAAATATAATCACATGCAGTTGCAAATATCAATAAATATTAGCTAAAATAAAAGGAATGTTTGACTCAAATAAGATTAAAGTGTTTAATTTTAATTACAATCTGCTTGTATAGTGGAAAAAAATGTTTTATATAATATAAAACATTTTTTTCCACTATAAAACGGAAACATTTTTATTTCTTCCTGAGATTTGCCTTTTGGAGATAATTTTAATTACATTTGAAGAATAAAAAGTTGTTAACAACAAAATGCTGGTTACAACCAGGTGTGATTTGATTGTTTTGCTTGTTTGTTAAATTTATGACAATTTGAACTACTGCAAAATTTGCACCAATGGAATCTAATGATGCCGCATTTTTTTAATGTTGCAAAGAGACAAAAAAGAAGAAAAAAAGAAGGCAAAAAAGTGACGCAAAAGAGAGATAGGCGATGTTTTCACTACAACGCGTTTTCCACACTTTTAATCATGCGCTGCGTCTCTTCTTTTCTCTGTTCTTTTTTTAACTCTGTCGTGAAAGAAAAAAAAAGAACAGAGAAAAGAAGAGACGCAGCGCATGATTAAAAGTGTGGAAAACGCGTTGTAGTGTGTTTTAACACAAAATTTTAAGATTATCTTTGACTAAATATTATTTATAGCAAGTATTTTTTATGTCTAAATTGTTCGTGCTTTAAAGAAATTTTGCAGTTTTTTAAAAAGCAATGTATACAATATAGAAGAATTTTTTGCCAGTTTTTGTGGTGCTGGTTTTTCGACATACTGTATAACTGTTACATGAGATTCCTTTATTTCATTCTATTTCATTTTTTCCATGTTTTTTGAACTTTTTTATTTTAACCACATTTTTTTGCAAAAAACATATTCATATTACCTTTCTTCAAAAGTAGAAAAAAACGAATGAATTGCGTCCAAAATGTGCGAGAAACAAAGGAAGAGAAGGAGAAGAGGGAAGAAAATTAAAGAAAAGGAAAAAAGAGGTGGGCTCTGTTTGAGTTCATTTGATCAGTTTTACGTGCCTCAAACCTTTATGCTTATTTGTTGGATCGATAATCATTTCCCCTTTCACCATCATATTGATCTAAGCTGATTGATTTCAAGTTTTTTTGCCAAATGTTTAACAAATCCTAATAGACGGTAGCGAGCCATCGTTTTTGCATTCTTGCCATTTTTATTGTTTTTCTTTTATCTTTTCATTTTATTCTCTTCTCCAAAAAAAACAATAAAAAAAATAATAAACTTTTAACCAATCAACCACCCATTTTTTAAAAAAATTAAAAATTGAAATTTACAGATGAAAAAATAAAATTTTTTGTTTCTAAAAAATTTTTTGAATTTAAGCTGATAATATAGTTTGACTTTTCTGCCTTGAACCCTAAAATTTATATCACATACTATCTTTTTTATTGATTTGTTTTTTGTCATTAAATTTAGGAGTTTATAATCTATTATCACTGTTAAACAATAGTAACCCTAGCGTTGTGTTCTCCTTTTTCTTTGTTTTTGTCAAAAAAGTGTGTTGTTTCGTTTGATGCAATAAACACATAAGATAACGGGAAACGGGATAAACTGAACTTTCTAATCTTTTTTTTGGATTGAGCATATTAGGCTTATTTCTTTTCAATTTACATCTTTACTTTATTCTTTTTTTCATTGATAATGTCTTAGCCTTTATTGCGCATGATATCTGATGTCAAAGTACCGAAAAAAATATGGTAACTCAGAAACGGCGCCGTTAAAAGGCTTTCAAATGTTTTTGTCTTTGTAGGTTTTTAAAAAACTGTGATGTTTTGGGCGCCATTGGGTTTTTTATGAAAAAAAGAATGTGAACGTTTTTTTGGCGCCATTGGAGTTTTTTATAGCAGTCGCCGTTGGTCAATGTTTGAATAAAAGTCAAAGGCGGCTACTAAAAAATAAGCATGTTTTTTTTTTCATTCAAGGAATGACTTTTGCAACACTGAAACAAAAGGTTTTTTAATTTTTTTGGGTGGTGTCAGGTAGAACCTTTCTGCATGCTCTTTTTTCCATTGAAGGAATGACTTTTGCAACACTGAAACAAAAAGATCTTTTGATTTTTTCGGTGGTGCCAGGTGGGAACTTTGCACCCTTCTGACACAAAATTACGGTAAAGTTCTGGTTCATTCATCAATTCTTTAGCTTTTGACTTTTGTTTTATTTTTTTATTATATTTTTGAGATAACTTTTGTTTATTCTTTAATCTTATTTTATTTATTTTATTTTTTGAGAAAAAAATTCATTTCCATGATCTGTTTTTAAAATTCATTTATTATTACAAAATCTTAATTTCTAAACTATGCTTTGGTCTCGATTTTTTGTGATTTTTAATTTATTATAAAAAAAAAAGCAAAGATAGCATTGAAATAAAGCAAAAAATAAAAAATCAGTTTTTAAAAACTTTTTGTTTTAAAATTAAAATTTTTGAACGATACAAATAATATTGCAAAGAATCTTAAATCTTAATTAAAATGCAAACATGAACATTTGAAAATCCTGCATTCATTGATGAAAACAACATCTGATGCTTTTCATTTATTCATCGATGGAAAAGGTTAAAAAAATTACAGTATTGGTAATCTTTTTTTTTACACATTGTTATTGTTTTTATTACTATAAAGTTGTTTTTTTCTCCACAGGTAAAAACAGTTTGTTGTTTATTCTCTTTGTTCTCTCTATTATTTTTTACATTATTGAAGAAAAGAGAAATAATATTATAGAGAACAAAGAGAATAAACAACAAAATGTTTTTACCTGTGGAGAAAAAAACAACTTTATAGTAATAAAAACAATAACAATGTGTAAAAAAGGTTATTGCTTCACTTTACCTTACAGATCACATTCCTTTTTATGTCATACTGTAAAAAAACGAAAGAGTTTGAGCTTGTCCATAAATTCCGTGAGCATAACATAAGAAAGTTTAGTTGTTATTCTAACGGTTGAAATTTTTGATTATTTTAAAAATTCCATAACTGCCTCGAATACAGTGTATTTTTTTAGCATTTCTTATTTTCATTTTTACTATTGTTTTTCGTTAACATAATTTTTTTTTTCACAGATTTTTTTGTTCTTTTCTTTTTTAAAACTTTTTTAAGTTCACATGAAATTTATTTTTGTGCCTCCTTTTTATCATGTTTTACTACCGTATTTTTTAAACGTTATTTATTCTTGCCATTAATTTATTTCACACCATTTATAGGTTATTATATTTATATTTTTTGAGCATGATATAAAAAAGTTTTAGAATGTTGTTTTTCCAACAATTGAAATTTTTGATTGTTTTAACTTCAATAAGTCCTAGAAAAATGCTTTAAAATTATTTGTTTTCCATTTTGTAAAGATTTTTCACCATTTTATTTATTTTTTTCCAATTTAAGTGAGCTTTGTTCTGGCAGGTTTTCTTTTTTGATTTTTGTAAAAAAGTCATGGTAATTATTATAGGACGTTTTTTGTAACAATCGAGAATTTTTGGCGATATTTGGCACTAGGAAAAATTTTTTGTCTCAGAATTGGCTGAAAATGTGTTCCTAGGGTAATTTTGGTCCAGGAATCCGAATTTCGTCATAATATTTGACATTTTTCAGGTGGATTCTGAGATTCAGAATCCAGGACCCAGAATCTGGATACAGAAGCCAAAGTTTCAGAAAATCTCAAAATTGATACTATTCGAAAGCCCTGGACGTGTTTAGTCAGGAAAATGCAAATATATTCATATTTGACCCTTATTATGGGTTTTATGCCCCTGAGAAGATCAAAAATGGCCTAAAATTACGGTAATCGGGCTCCAGAATCTCATTTTACAACTTACCGAAAGCTCATTCATATTTTTTTATAAACTTTAACTAGTTGGGCATCAAAAAATAACATAAGGTTGAAAAAGTAGGGGGAAGAAAAAAAATTTTTCCTGTGCTACTTTTGTCGACTTCAACAAAATTCAATATCTCCAACATCAATAAAAATTCAGAACTTTGGAAAACGATTGTGAATTGCCTTCCGGTGACTTTTATGGTGAAATATAATATATTTGTAGCATTTTTGGAAAGTTTCAGTCCACCTATATCAAATATGTGCATTTGGGATCAGCTTAAAATATCTATTTTTTACCAAAATTAACACCAAAATACAAAAAATCGCAAAACTGATTTTTTGGTATAAAATCTTTTTTCTTGTGGTTTGTTAATTTAAAGTACATGGTTCTGCAATAGATAAACGCATAAACAATGATATTTGAAGCAATAGGGGAGTTTTACGAATTTTTTAAAATACCTCATTTTTGGTCATTTTTCATGATTTTCGAATTTCATGAAAAATGTTTGACATGAACTTTTTTGAGTGTTTACCATGAAATATATGCTAAATAAAAATTTTGGGCAAAGTTTGGACCCTTAAAACCCAAAACGAACCACATAGGGATAATTACAAAGTTGTGATAACATTGCTAAAATAATATTTGATCCCAAATATACAGTAGGGGTGTTAGGGGGTTCAAACTTTGCCCAAAATTTTTATTTAGCATATATTTCATGGTAAACACTCAAAAAAGTTCATGTCAAACATTTTTCATGAAATTCGAAAATCATGAAAAATGACCAAAAATGAGGTATTTTAAAAAATTCGTAAAACTCCCCTATTGCTTCAAATATCATTGTTTATGCGTTTATCTATTGCAGAACCATGTACTTTAAATTAACAAACCACAAGAAAAAAGATTTTATACCAAAAAATCAGTTTTGCGATTTTTTGTATTTTGGTGTTAATTTTGGTAAAAAATAGATATTTTAAGCTGATCCCAAATGCACATATTTGATATAGGTGGACTGAAACTTTCCAAAAATGCTACAAATATATTATATTTCACCATAAAAGTCACCGGAAGGCAATTCACAATCGTTTTCCAAAGTTCTGAATTTTTATTGATGTTGGAGATATTGAATTTTGTTGAAGTCGACAAAAGTAGCACAGGAAAAATTTTTTTTCTTCCCCCTACTTTTTCAACCTTATGTTATTTTTTGATGCCCAACTAGTTAAAGTTTATAAAAAAATATGAATGAGCTTTCGGTAAGTTGTAAAATGAGATTCTGGAGCCCGATTACCGTAATTTTAGGCCATTTTTGATCTTCTCAGGGGCATAAAACCCATAATAAGGGTCAAATATGAATATATTTGCATTTTCCTGACTAAACACGTCCAGGGCTTTCGAATAGTATCAATTTTGAGATTTTCTGAAACTTTGGCTTCTGTATCCAGATTCTGGGTCCTGGATTCTGAATCTCAGAATCCACCTGAAAAATGTCAAATATTATGACGAAATTCGGATTCCTGGACCAAAATTACCCTAGGAACACATTTTCAGCCAATTCTGAGACAAAAAATTTTTCCTAGTGCCAAAAAATTCTCGATTGTTACAAAAAACGTCCTTTATATCAAATCGGAAAAAAAGACCTTATTCATTCTTGTTTTTTTCCGTTTCTGTTTTCTTTTTAACGTCACTTAAACCTTTTATTTAAAAAATTCCGTAACTGCATTTTTAGCAAGAAATGGTTTACATCAATGGTGTTAAAGTTATCCCATTAATTGTAAGATATTTATATTAAATTTATTTCTAAAAACTGATTAATAAATAACAATATTCAAGGGGAGAATTACTCAAGCTACGGCGGATATCGCAATTGTTGGATCTGATGCCGCATATACAATGACCCAAGGACATCCAAATTCTATAGCTGCAATCGGAGGCTCTGTTTTTGCGGCCAGTTTTTATATCAAAGTAATGCTTGTATTCATGGATTAATTGTTTCAGAGAAAACGATTAGAAGCGATTTATGTTGCAGAACAACATGGAGATGATTATATTACGGTTGATTGCTCATCGATTCCCGGCTTAAAGTTTAAAGCCGTAATTTTTTTAAAGTAAGATTAATGCATATGTGATTTATCAATAGGCAGCTAATTGTTTTTTACAGAACTCAAGAAAAACCACCTACGGCTTTACGAGCACTCTTCAGACGGGTCATAAAAGCTGGAATTGATTCTCGACATACATCATTCATCATGCCTCTTCACGGATGTAAGCTTTTCTTGTCTCTTTAGTTAGCAGCTAATCAATTATCAATCATATATTTTATAGGGGGAATTATGGCCGATACTGTAACGGCAATAAATTGCTTTTGTCAAGCAATTCATACATTTACAAATTTCCATAATTTAAAATTTGTAAATGTTATTGAAGCCGATAAAAATAAAATGTCTACCTTTATGAAAGCAATGGAGCTTATTCCAGATACATTGATGGATGTTGTCCCTGGTGATGGAATCCCTGGAGCAAGTATTTTGGATCGTGGCCTTCCAAATACTGCAATTGCAGATCCACCAGAAATCGAAATTATTGGTGAATATGCTTACCCAGAAAATCTACAAGAACCTATCGAAGATCCTTTTCTCGTTGTTGATCGAGAAGTATTTGAATCATTGGCAGTAAATGATCCATGTTGCATATGCTTAAATGACTTAAATGCAGCATCTACATATGTTGTTAATTTTTTGGAAAATGATGCAATCGTCAAATCAAAAAATTGTCAACATTATTTACATCAAAGTTGTTTAACAAGATGGCTTCATCAAGGATCAGGATGTCCAGTTTGCCGGCAAAAATACATCTATCCCACTCAACCTCTTAACACAAAAATGCATGTCAATGGTATCGGGGAAACTTGCGATGGACATCCAAATGATGTTGGTTGGATAAAAATAAAATATGTTGTTCCTGGAGGAATTCAAACAGTTAGTTTAAATTTTTTTAAGCTTTTCATTTATCATGTAAAAATAAATAATTGTAGCTTAATCATCCAAAACCTGGAGTACCACATGGTCGCAAAACAATTTTCGCATTTATTCGAAATGATGAAGCGGGCATTCAGATTTTAAATTTGCTTAAAAAAGCCTTTGATCTTCGATATATTTTTACTGTTGGAGACGATTATGATGGTGTAAATGTTATCAAATTTGCAGTTCTTCACAGAACTGGTGAAAATGGAAATCCACCATCGTAAGTCTTACAATGAAAATATATTTAATCCTCTTACGAGTTTTAATCTCAGATATGATGATCCTTCCTACTACCCACGTTTCTTGGCAGAATTAGCAAAACTTGGAATTCGCCCATAACTATAAAATTTTGCCGTTATGAGATATTATTTTTTCACTGATTTTTTTACTGTTACCGTTTTACTTTGTTGTTTAAAGCTTTTTTTGCATGTTATTCCATATCCTTGTAATTAATTATCCTGTTTTGCAAAGATGTTTCATTTCTAATAAAACCTTTGATTGAAACAAAAGTGTTTTCCTTAGATGTTTATGTTCTAAAAAAGGCGTGGTTTTTGACTTATATTGTGAAGAAGCATGGTTATGTCTAGCATTGTCGATAGAACGAGGAGGGCGGAGCAAATGCATTGCTATTCTGATTTAGAAAGTGGCAGTTGATGGAACAAAATTTTCTACAAACCTCATTTGCGATCATTTTTCTGCTTGGAGCACGTACGAAGCAGAGTCTTAGAAAATTTTTTAAAAAATAACTCAACCAAAATTTTTTTCTAAGTATTTTTGGATCTTCTTCACTTAAACAAACCTTCCAAGATTTTTTCGGAAACCAAAAATTCCTTCCAACATTTTCTTGGAAATCAAAATATTTTTTTTCAATTTTCCAACATTTTTTTCGGAAACCAAAAATTTTTCTAGGATCCAAAAATTCCTTCCAACATTTTCTTGGAAAACCAAAAATGCTTACAATAATTTAAATATATATTTTAAACCGAATCATTTAGAAACTTTGGGAACCGCAATTATTAAAAGCTATTTCAAAACTTGACAATGTCAAACAAACGCAATTCTGAAGAAATCGGTTCAATTGCGAAAACCGAAGATTCTTCAAAAACAACGTCCTCGGGACTCATTGATGGAGCCAAAACAAGATTGTTGTTTCAAGGCTGGAGTGATCGGTACAAGTGAGATAGATTTTTTTTACTTCAAAACATACTCAGTAGCTTACAGGAATAACAAAAATCGGTTCAATCGTTTTTTACCGAATTCTCGAATGCCTACTCAAGCTGTAAAATGCCGTGTTGAAAGTGAGACTAAATCATCGTAAGTGTCAGTTCTTAAAAATTTCATTTTTTTCATTAAACACATTAAAGGGCACATTTTGTACCACTATCACCTAAAAATGAAAATGATGCAATGGGAGGTGAAACTGATGATCTTCCTGAAATGTTTAAAGTGATGAAAGCCTTACGAATTTCTGCAATTAATACGTATGCAGAAAAAGGTAAACTAGAATTTGCTTTCGATTAACCAATTTACAAACTTTTTATTTGCAGCAATCTCCAAAAAACTACACGGGCAAGACATTCGTTGTTCAAAAATTACCAAGTAAGAATCTTGTATTTTTAATTTGACACATTAATAATATCATACCAGATTTAACAGAAATGACTAACAAAGTTCTGCCGCATTTTCAAAGAAGTTTGTGAAGCTTGAAAATGAACGAAATGAATTTCAATTACCACAGGGTTAATATTTGCATTTACGAATTTTAATTTTTTTAATTTAACAATTTACAGAACAGATTTATTTGAATGAAAAAGATATTGGTCCAACAAATGGTCATCCTTTACGGCACATTCCCCATCGTATGAATCTTGCAAAAATGGATTTTCCAAACACAACTGCAAAATCTGCAAATAAAAGTGGTAAATTTTATTCGCATCTTTTCTTTTTAACAGATTAAAAACATTTACATAAAATTGCAGATCGTTCAACTCCCTTAAACAGCTTATTAGGGGAAATGACTCTTTTATACATTAAAAAAGACATTGCTACACTTCAAGAAACTCTTCAAAATATTATTCCAGCAGTGCAAAAACTTACTAAAGGAAATGGTAAGCTTAAATTTTTGCAAAAGTATACAAAAGATTTCGAAATTTCCTGCAAAAAAAAAACCATTTCACAAAAAAAAACAAAATATCTTTTTTATTTTAAGGTTCAGCAAATGCTTCTTCTTCAAAGCAAGCAACAGGACCAAGAGGGTTTCCTTCGATAGATGTACAATTAGAAAACTCTGGATTGATCCGAGTCAAAATCCCTTTAGATCGTAATAGCTTCTACAGTGGTCTATCCTATGTTACACACGGAATTCGAAACCATCTGAGACCAAATGAACATTGGAGAACTGATAAAATCGACAACATATCAACAATTTGCCGGGCTTGTTATGAATTTGAAAGATATAATAAGGTATGTTCGATGCCCATTTCAGAAATATATAATTTTGCGTTTCCAGCGGTATCCAACACCAGCTGAAATTGAAAAAAATACCAAAAAAATCCGTGGCCACGTTAAAAAAGTATTACAATAGTACATACTACAATGCTTCATTTCATTTAAATTTATATGGATGATATTATTAAGAGACAGTCTACCAGGAAATTTAAATCAAATAAAAAAAATATGCTGTCGATCACCTAATTAAATTTATTTAGTGTCATAATTTTAAATTTTTTTTCAAATAATAAATTAATATTACTTTAAAGTTTGACTAATTGAAACTAAATGCTTCTAAATGAGCTACATCTTCAATGACGTAACAAAACATGGATTCACGGGCCTGCTGACCCTCTCATTAATTATAATTGTCATTTCTATGTGTAGCATGATATGCAGGGGTTTAACAATTTTTTTTGCCAAATCTGGGATATCTTTGATTAAGCAACGATTTTCTGCACAAATACAATCAAAAAATTGTTGTTTATCTTTTGATAACCGTTTAAATGTTGAATCCCCAATTGAAAAAGTGCTTTTATCACTAACATTAAAAGCATAAATTGCTGATCGAGCTGCAAGATTTGAATCAATATTAACGCAAAACATTTGTAATGGGACAGATGTTGGGAATGATTTGGATGAAGGGTATACGGTAGCAGGATTATCGTTTTTATGTCCTTGATACCAAAATTGCATAATTAATGGAATATTTAATATTTGATTCGTAAGTTTTGGGGATGAACTGAGACCATAATTTACATATGTTCCAGAGAGTTTTCCATGCAACTGATGTTCAATAGGAATTGCGAGAAAATTATTCGTCATTTTTGGGATTAAATTTCCAAGATTTTGCTAAAAACTCATCAATGAAATGATAAATTTTTAGCAAATCTGAAAAAATGCAACTGGAATCAACCTCTTTTTCCGCAAAATTTTTAATCTTTTTTTCCAAAAAGCCTTTTAAAGCATGTTTGAATAAATTAAGCAATTTTGAAATCCATCCCCCTCGGCAATGATAATTGAGATCATTAATGTTGGCAGATTTGTCGATCAGGGCAAGTAATGGATGTGAATTTTGTTCGGAAATCCCAAGTTTAATTCTTGCCGAGCTTCCATCAATTGATGCATCACAATTTCCACTTTTGTGGGGACCATGTTTTCCAAGTTTTAATTTGTAATGAAAGCTTACGGCAACACCCAATGAATTACACTATAAAATAAGAATTTTGAAATATTTTTGTTTCTTTAATACAGTAACATTTTGATATTATTAATACGTTTTTTTGGAAGTATTCAAAAAATTTTTGATTTTTTAATTAAATTTTCTATGTAAAAGAAAAATAGTTGCATTATTGGAACAATTACCTGAAGATCAATACTATTATCATTACCAGTGTCAATTGATACTTGATTTCTATCAATATTCAAATTCTTGACAACAATATCCGATATTTCAAGATGAAACATATGCCATTTGGTACTTTGATCAGGAACATGAATATTATTTCCAAGGGCATTTATTTCATCAATCAAAGATCTTGCAGCATTATTTAAGGCATCTGTTCGAATACGGATTTGGGCACCTGGTTTCGTAGATAAACTGAAGACAACACAAAATAAAGTTGTTAAGAGAACTAAAAGTTTCATTCTCAGCATTGTTGAAAATAATATAACACAAATGATAATTTTAGCTTAAAATTAAGATGCTTTTATATTCGCTTTTTTATATTGATAACAGAGTAATACAAAACAACAAAAATTAGAAAGAATCCATTTTCAATGTTAAAAATATCCGTATCAGTTTGTTTATACCTACGCTCTCACAAACATTAGACCGGATGTCACGAGTAAATTGATAAAAATTCATTTTTAAATTCTATATTTTTTGAATTGCGTATTTTTAAAGATAAAAAATAATCATTTTTATCGTTGCTTTTAAAGTTTTATTAATAACTCTTTTTAATGTTAGTGATACAGTCATTTAACAAATTTTTTTTCATTACAAATAAAGTGCCTATAAAAATTTCTGATTTATTGAAAAATATTCGTTTCAAATCAAAATAATCAATTAATTAATAGAATTCCAAATTAAACAATAAGCGTAGTTTCCACTTTATTGTAAATATTTCGACAATGAGCAACATAATCCATTATAACATTTTGCAGATTAAAGTTTATAGACGTAAATGTCTGCAATTATCTGCTTTATATTCTTTGATTACTGATTTTGTTCGATTAAAGGATTAAAGCTACTGATAAAAAAAGAGAAGCCTTTTACCTCATTTGTTTTTTTTCTGAAAGGAACACATTCTTATCATCAATCAAGGGTAGCCTTTAATTCTCTCAAAAAAATCTATAATTATTGAATTTGAATTGTCAGGTGATAAAATAAAGAGAAGAAAATTTGATCATTTCTTCTCTTAAAATTTTTTAAAATTTATGACTTTTAACAAATGTTTCCAAAAACTGCATTAATTATTATATTTGCCAGTTTGGCTACAGTTAATTGTGACTGTTCAGCTGATAATCAGGAGGTAAGATTATAAGTAAAACATAATAAAACATTGTTTGATAAATGATCTTTTTTTGTTGTTGCCCTAAATTGTTACTGATAATTCGGTTTAAGAGTGAGAGGGGGTGGAATTTTGTGTCCTGTGCTTTCACTAAATATTACAAAAATTAATTTTAACGTTGCTGCCAAAAAATTAAGCATTTATCATCGTTCGACTTTTTATCCTTGTAATTTTCTCATGCTAAATTCAATAATGAAAACTAAGACATTTTCAGTAACTTAAAAAGGGTTATAACCCGGGTTCTCTTTTAGCAAGTAAAAAAGTGTTATGATGAATACTTGAGCAAGCTGGAACATTATAGCTACATAAATTCATTTGACGATTATCAATTATCCGTTTCATATTATATGGAAAATTGGACAAAAATTGTTGTTTTATGTAATGAGTTTCAAGCATTATCAACTTGTATTGAAACTGCAAATGTAAAAAATTGCATAAATAAGAATGATTTCAAAGGTGTCAAAACTGTTTGGAATGATAATTCAACACTATTTACAACAAATTATCATACAATGAATTACATGTGCGGAAAAGGAATGAAAGGTATGTCGTAAAATGGGTTTAAAAAAGTTTATATTGTTGCGGCTTTTTTGTTAAAATTGCGCATTGCGATTTATTATATAACAGTTCAGTTTAAAATGATTCCTTTTTATTTTTGAAATTTGCAGCTTTAACTCCATCTTATGAATGTTTACATTTATTTCGAAATAATTCGGTACAATGCAGAAAACATTCAGATGACTGCTCAATTCGAGAAAATGAAATTTCATGCTTTTCCGCTGCAGCCAATACCTCGTGTGGCAATAATGCTAGGATGTTTATTACAAATATGTTAAAAATATATTTATGCCAAACTCATCCTGAATGTCACAGTTGTAATACTTCTGCCGCATTGAATGGAGTAATGAATGAATTTCTTTTAAAAATGTCTTTAATCATATTATTTTTAATTAGATATAAAATTTTATAAAACAATTCATTAAATTTGATGCTAATTATGTTTATTACAATGAGTGTAAAACATATGAATTTTATAATTGTACAAAAAATATAATTTCATGAACATACGGTATTACTAAAAAATCAAAATAAAACTTTTTAAATGCATAATTTTCAAATCGGAAAAACTAAAATGAGTTTCGCCTTTCTATGGTTGTTTTTGAAAGTGATGATGTTGAAAAGCAAACAGCCTTTTTTGCAGCTGTCAGGGGATTTAAAGGCATAGAATTTGTTGGAGAGATAACTGGAGGTGTAAATGGAGGCTGATGATGCCCCGGTGAAGAAGCCAATCGTCGCAAAGATTTTTTAAAAGCTGATTTTATTCCAGGAGAAATTGGACTTGATAATACCCCACTATAATTCCAAAACATGTTTTACGATACCGTATTCATAAATGAACTTACTCTTGCTTAAACGAAATTTTAAGAGTTTCGAAGTTTCCGAAGAATGTATTTTTGCGTCCAAATTCGATATCCTCTTCCGTCGGAGATCGTGCAATTTGTATTCTTGTAATGGCTTTTCGTTTATGCTCTAAGCAAAATATTGTTCGCAATAAATTAGATTCACTGTCTTTTTCTTCAATTCTATTCTGAAAAATATATTAATTATATAAAATATTGATGTCAGCAATTTTTGATATGATTACAACATAAATCAATGCATTTAATTAGAATTTGTTTCATGCCATAAACAAGGTCAATTATCGCCTCCCTAATGGTCTAGTGGTTAGGATTTCTGGTTTTCACCCAGGCGGCCGGGGTTCGATTCCCCGTTAGGGAAGTTTATCTTTTTGATTTTCATTGCACAAGCAAAACATTTTTTTAATAAAAGGTAATCAGAGCATACCCTAACAAAAAGCCATGCTCCTCCAAATATTCCGATCATTAAAACAATAAAAACAATTAAAGCGCCAACCAATTCTTGATCCATTAAATAAAGTGAGTACAACTTAAAATTGATCCTTTTACTGGCAAAACAGAAAATAGTGAAAGACAATAAAGTAAAAATTAGATTGAGCAGCAAGAGCGAAAAACGTTAGATAATTTTTTGGTTATTGCATATAAATTACATCGATTTTTTGCGAAACTGTTATGTTACGAAAGTTTCAAAAGATTTACATATATTTAAAAAAGAGCATTGATCAAATGGAGGAAACGAGAGCTGAAGTAAAACAATGTTTGCGTTTTTATAAATTTTTTCTTTCAAATTTTTCACGGTTTTTTAACTGATGAATCATATGATCCAATAAAATTATTATGAAACGTTATGGCGGATGAACATCTTTTGGGGCCTCACTAAACGGTGGATGGACGGGTCCAGTGGAGTGGACGTCTAAACGGTGGATGGATTGCTAAACGGTGGATGGATTGCTAAACGGTGGATGGATTGCTAAACGGTGGACGGATTGCTAAACGGTGGACGGATTGCTAAACGGTGGACGGATTTTTTTTGACTTTTAAAAAAATTCAAGTTTTTTGGATTCTACCGTATTCTCATCGGAATCCTTCCGGATTCTTCCTCCCAAAAATTGCGGATTAAAAAAAATCCGTTTTTTTAGTGAAACTCAAAAAGTTTCAACAAAAAAAGAAATTCGAGTTCTTTTGGTTTTTTTTCCTTTTTCCTTTTTTTATGCAACGTGCACAATCTCATCGCTACACGGTTCACTTTGGCGACAGAGAAACAAAGAGAGATGCAATCTCTCTGCAAAAAAAAGTCTTTCTTTCGCCGTTGCATTTTTTTTCTTCGTTCTTTTTTTAAAAGTTTTTGTTTTTTTTATTAAATCTATGATTATCTCTAATGTTATTAAAAAATTACTCATACATTTAATTATTTTCCCATTTGCTCAGACAACCCTTACTTTAACATTTTAAACATTTATGATCCAAAATTAAAAAAACAGTTTGAAAATGCAATACTATAATTAAAAAAAGAGGAGAATGTTAACATTTAAGACAAATACATTGAGAATATACTTTAATGCAATACTATAATTTTTAAATGGAGGAAATTAATGCTTGATTTGGTTGGCATTGATCAAATGTTGTTTAATATTTGGTTGTTGATGATTGTGGCAAGCAACCCATAAGGGTTCTGGAAAATGCAGCTTTTCAGCTGTTTTGGTTGGGGATTGCATTTCATTGGAAGGAATACAAGGTTGGGGCATATTGCTAGCTGAAACAGTTAAGGAAATAAAAGTATCGTTAATAAAAATGAAAAATAAATGAATTTTTAAGAGCGAACTGTTTTTGTGTCTAACACTAATTGGAATAAAATAACTATCTGCGAATGTAGTTGTTATTTGGGAGTCTGTTTTTGAATTATTACGATGTTGCCAATGCATTGACCTTTTTTTAAAAAAAATGGGCACATCAAAAAGGATTAACGAGAAGAAAGAAAATGGCTGTTGTTGAAAGAAATAGTTTTTGTGTTTTAGTTTTAAAAGATCGAGTCAGCAGAAGCGCAAAAAATGGAAACGGCAACTGCAGTCGTTCTAATGGCTTTGTTTTTTTCTTTCTTTTTTGTTTTCATAAACTGAATGAATGAAGATTTTTTTGACATTTAAAAGCAAATTAGAATTTCATAAACGAGCAAAAAGAAAAACGTTATTCCAAGCAAAAAAGAAACATTTGAAGTTTTGTTTGGTTTCAATAATCAGTGCATTTGAATACTTTTTAAAGTTATGGTGGGATTCATAATTCTTGTACATGATCTTTTTTATAGTTTGCGTAACAAATTTAATAATGATAGCATTGATCGCCTTCATAGTAATATTACTCCAAATATTTTATTATCATTTGTTTTGTTAATTCTCTTCCGTTTTTTTGTAACCCCCTACATCATTTGTTGGGAGAATGCATATGAAATTTGGCAATGGCAAGATTTTATCAACAGTTTTTGTAAGTTTTTCTTTTTATTTTTTGCCGCCGCAAAAGTGGTGCGTTGCAGGCTATGTTGAAGATACATATTTTGTCGGCGCCTTTGACATATGTTGAAAATTTGGAAGCGTGTAATCAAGAAACCAATGGGAGTCGACCTCTGTCATCATTAAGTGGTGGAAGTAAAAGTCAAGATAGCTCCGAAGAAAAAGAATCAAAATCTGGGTCGAGTTCTGGATCTGGCAATGATAGTGATATTTATCATTCAAGTGAACCTCCAAGTCCATTTCCTTCAGATGGCGAAGAAGAGGAAGAAGAAAAAGTAATCCATAAAACTTTCAAAGACGAAAAAGAAACAAATCAAACCGGGTCATCATCGGAGGATAATCTCAGTGATGACGATGAAAGACCGTTTGATTATGCAAGTGTTAATCCTCAAAGAACTTCAACTATAAAGGGTGTTTTTTCAACGAATTGCAAAAAACGTCTTAAAACTGAACAGTACAAAAGTATTTTAAGTAAGCATAGTTTTACCAAAAACGTTAAAAAAAGAAAATTGTGATTTAAGATCAAGCATCCAGAGATCCAGATATCTGCTACAAAGAATATCCGAAGATGTTTCCTGAACCTGGAACGATACTTTGTTTTAATGTTGAGCAGGTTCAATTAAAATGGGATTTAAAAGATCTTTCAATGGCTCAATCAGAAGTAAGGGCAGATGGTTGGTCGTGGTTAAAGAGCACTGGTGCATCTACCAGACATGCTGCACGTGGTGAAAAGTTCAAAGTAGTTGTTGATCATTTTCGTGGAAGAAATAAACATGACGGGGAACTTGAAGAAGATCTTCCTTTTGAGTAAAATTAATTTTTTTTAACTTTCGTTCGTAAACAGTGATTTATAGCCTTTGGCAATATACCTCAGGAGATGATAAATGGCAATTGTTGCATTATTTGGGTCATACTGAAAATATTGCTGCTGGGTATCCTCATGGAAATTCAGTTCAAAATATTCCAATTTCAAGATCTACGCGTTCAGCAATTCAACGTTTAATAAGGAAATCAGTTGACCAAAAACCGACTGATGTTATTGCAGATTATTGGAAAGAATTGGAAGAAGAAGTTGCAAGAGATCCGCAGCTTGCTCTTGTTAAAGGTCCTAAAAACCAAAAGCAAGTTAGTAATGCAAGACAACGAGCTTTAAATGAAGCTCGTTTGTCATCAAACACCATCGACAATATCAGTAAAATGGGTTTACGCTTACGGGTACGTTTCTGAAGAAGTGATAACCAAATTCACAGATTTTTATTTTCTAGTATCCAGGCTATTTTTTAAATCAAAAACCAACAACTCCTCGTTCATTCATCGATGTTTTGGGTTTAACTGACACTAATCTTTTTGTGTACTTTGAAAATCCGATGTTGTTTGAAGAAATGGGAAAGGTCATGAATGAAAGTGGAATAATCATGAAACTCTACTACGATACAAAGTTTGATTTAGGTATTTTATCTGTATATAAGAACGAGCTTAATTGCTGTAAAAACTTTTAGGGGATTTTTTTCTTTCTGTTCTTAGTTGGGAACACCCCTATTACCGGACACATGTCCTTCTTGCCGGCTACATTCACGATGACAAATCACACAATCGTCATGAAGATTTTTTTCGTCGAATTTGGCAAAATAATGTACAGTATCTTCAAGGCGGAGAGTTCGTCTTGATAACGGATGGCGAGTTTCGACTCAGCAATATCTGGCCAAATTTAAAAAATCTTTATTGCTTTCTTCATATGAAGGTCAGTAATAGCAACACTATCTTTTGCTCAATGAATCTTTGTCTTTCATTTAAATGTCTTCTTTTTTCTCTAAACTCAATTTATTTAGGAAAATATGAAGCGGGCTCTTAGAGGAAAGGGAAAAGCATATAGAGAGCTGTGTGTGCAACTCTTTACTGAACTACAACAAAAAGAAACCCCGAAATCCTTTGATAAAAAGCTCAAAAGGTGTTTAGCTGCTATTGATAGTAAAAAAGCAGCAAAGATTTTCAAATTTTATGGGTTAAAATTAAAAGAAAGATGTTCACGCTGGATTATCAGAAAATGCAAGTTACCTGATGAAGTCGTCATGACCCAACCTGCAGAATCGATGAATGCTTTGATTGGAAGGTACCAGCATAAGCCAAAGTTATTCCCTGATGAACTACTTGTCATTGTTTTTTTTGTATCACAAGATCAATATGGCAAGATTCAAAAGGGTTATTACAGGGTCCCACAAGGGTTCACATTAACTAATGAACATCTTGATAAGATTCGAGGAGAAGCACGAGAGGTTTGTTGCTACAATCTAAAGCATCATTATGAAAATGAGATTTAAGGTGCCTAGCCTTGCATATGTCCCAGCTCTCACTGAAATCATGCCGTACATTAAAAATAAATCATCTTTACCGTTGATGCCTGGGATGCAAAGAACTGGTCCTCTTATTCTGAAGAAAGGGGGAAGCAATCCTAATACATTGAATGCAATGGCGCAGGATCTTGTGCTGAAAAAAAGGGTGACACAGAATCCTGAAAGTGATAAGTTGTTCCAGGTTCTTGATTTGGGTGACAATTATCATGCAATTCAGTTAAAAGATCGAGATCTTTCGAAGCAAAATTATCGCTGTTCTTGTTCTGAAAAAGATTGTGTTCACCTTCGGGCGGTTTTGTAAGTTTTGTGGCGTGCAAAAAACTAAAATATCAACATTCTTGCAGCTTATTTCTTAATTATCCACCAGATGAAATCCCTTGTATTGCAAACAAGAATCCTTTGCAATTATTAAAACGACAAAGAAATAAAAATAAAAATGAAACAGAAGCTGGTGGTAAAAAAGCAAGGCGAGGCGAAAGCACTAAGAATTATCAATCTGAAGACGAAAATGACGACAATGAACAGGTTGATAAGGATGATGACATGAATAAACCTTCAATAAAAAAAGAAGAAGATGATGATGAAAAAGTTGAAGTTCATGATGAAGAAGGTGAAGATAGTTTTGACGAGAAAAAAGGGAGCAGTGCCAGCCATAGTGCAACAACTGGAAAATTTGCATTATCATCCCCAACAACGTCGAAAAGAAGGGTAGTAGAAAAGGGTGTTCTTACTGGGCTTAAAGATAAAATGGATGGAACAGAAGTGAAACAGTTGAAAAGAAATGTAACCAAAGAAGAAAAGGAGCTTCGTAAGGAATTAAGAACAAGGTTAGATCATAGAATTTTTTAATAAAACTTTTACGGGTTATTTTTTTAAGATACGAAGCTTTCAAAAATGTTTACACTCCTCCTGAAGTTACGTTTGATGTTCCACCTTGGTGGAATGACATTGCTGATGAATTGATGGACACTCTGCATTTCAAAGAAGTATTCAAGCCGAATTTTCAAAACTTGCTTCCTGTTATTCCTGAACAAAAAGCAATTATTTTTGTAACGGCTGATGATCATTATGCTATTTGTTACAGAAGTAGTGCCGACAAATTAACTCTGTATTCCCTGGATGATACTTTGCCCGAAAACACACCTGAAGAAATGGTGTTCACTGCTTCTCATTGTGCTCGAAATGATGAAAATCAAGAAGTCAGTGTTACGATTTTTAACAACAAAGATGAAGGTGATCGTCATCCGCTGTTAATGGCAGCATTAAAAATTATGCTCTTGAGTGGTGAATTTAAACCGGAATTTTATAAATTTAATTTAAATGAAATCACAGAAACAAGTTATGCTGCGCTTTTAGAAGTAAGTCCGTCATTCCTGCATTTTGACATTATTTTAATACACATAGTTTTTCGACAATTTATATATGCCAACATCTCCATTGGCATATAAGTTGTTGTTATGATCTTTAATGCACTAAGAAAAACGTCATTACATAAAACTTTTGCATTCAGGTTTACAATGAAAAACAACCATCAAATTCACAAACTTTTTTGCTAAACAAGAAACAACGTTTTTGGTGTTGCTGTAAGCGCAGTCACTTTGTAGCAACAGAAAGAAGAAATGCATTTCTCAAGGTTCCAGATATGGTTCAGTGCAGTGGCTGCCAAAATCATTTTTTCAAAACCTGTGTTAATTACTCGTTGGATAGACAATCAAAGAAAAAATGGTTTTGCTATAATTGCTCCGCATCGAAGTTGCCATTATTACCATCATGGGGTCATGGTGGATCCAACACGTGTACCATGGATAATGTTATTACCGGATGCGTTTTGGAGTATAAAAGAGACAAAAAGTTTATCCAGTAAATACGTGAGATAATAGACACAATATAATGGCCGGCATTTTTTAGGCTCATTGGCGATACTCCTTTTGAAGAAGCATTGAAAACTTTTTTATTACACATGGGTACAACAGTTGGCAGTATTGCTGCTGCTAAACAACAATTTATTACCAAAGTATATCATGTAAGTTGCTGTTTTCAGAAAACTTTTTTATTCCCTTTCCCAATTCTAGAATCGAAATTTGTACGGAACTGAAGATGAAATAATCTTTGATCGATTGATTACTGTATGCGGGGTATGCAATAACTTTGAATGTCCAAATTGTGGAGAGAAAACAAGAAGCGGTTTTCGAAGAAAAAATTACATCGGGTAAAAAAGATATTTTGAGAATTACGTATTAATAAAATTTTAACTCTACAGGCAAAATACTATTGGTAACTCAGTGGCTGAAACCATTGACAATGTTTTCAATTTAAGATCAATTGAAATTCCAAATATGAGATGTGATAATGAAATAAATGGACAACGTTGTAATGCAAACTTAACTGTATCTGAAATAAAATATGCTCAACAATACCCTTGGATTCTGCCCATAGGCTTGGCCAATGAAGCAGTAAATAGAATTTTTGGCTTTAAGGAATTGGAAGACTTGCCCGCTAAAGTTGAGGTAATTATTTCCTAAAACACAAGCTTGAAATAATTTCAATATTTAAGTATAATGGTCGTCAATATATTATTGGTGGAATTACTTTTAATCGAAATGACCATTTTGTATCCATATTGCCCGTTGATGGTGGTTGGGTCTACTTTGACGGACTTGAAACCGATCACCCCGTTGCTTCCATTTCTGATGCATTAAAGCATGTCGTTAAACGAAATTCAGTTATTAGCACCATCTTCTATTTCCTAACTCAATCACCAAAATCTAAAAATTAACCTCTTTCGTTTTCTTGTTATTCTTTAACTTCTTTTTGTAAAAATTAGACATGGTAATATACTTAATTTTAAAATCAAATCGGCCGATCGATGGGGGCCGACTTTAAAGCATACTTCAAAAAATGTAAGGCACTCGTTTCGCATGATTTTGTCAGAAAATTTAGTGCAGCCTTTTCATCATAGCAGTAAACTTTTCGCACATTTTTACCGAAATAAAACTTTTCTCATATTTAAATTAAACATTTTTTGCATCATTTTCGGCTGCAACCAAGTAAAAAATGAAATAGAATTAGATTTTTTTGATGTCAAAAACACTCGAGGCATAACAAATTTGTGATTATCATGTCTATGAAACAAACCATTGAATAATACTTAAATTGTTTTTGTTAACAGTTATTTGTTTTTTATATAGTTTTCATTTTACATTCCGACATTTTCGTGTTAATCATTTCTGTAAATATCTGTTTCTTATAATTAATAATGCATTTCTTCCGTAAATAACAAAATCACATTTTTAATTTGTTTCTACTAATCTATTTTTAAAAATAGTATTGTATTAATTACAAGTATATTTCCTCAATGTTTTTATTAAAAATATTTATGTGTTTTTTAATTTTGGATCATAAAAGTTTAAAATGCGAAAGAAAGGAAGGATTGTCTCAGCAAATTAAAAGAATAATTAATTGTAAGTCACCGACAAATAAAATAAATGTATGAGTAATTTTTTAATAACATTAGAGATAATCATAGATTTAATAAAAAAAACAAAAACTTTTAAAAAAAGAACGAAGAAAAAAAATGCAACGGCGAAAGAAAGGCTTTTTTTTGCAGAGAGATTGCATCTCTCTTTGTTTCTCTGTCGCCAAAGTGAACCGTGTAGCGATGAGATTGTGCACGTTGCATAAAAAAAGGAAAAAGGAAAAAAAACCAAAAGAACTCGAATTTCTTTTTTTGTTGAAACTTTTTGAGTTTCACTAAAAAAACGGATTTTTTTTAATCCGCAATTTTTGGGAGGAAGAATCCGGAAGGATTCCGATGAGAATACGGTAGAATCCAAAAAACTTGAATTTTTTTAAAAGTCAAAAAAAATCCGTCCACCGTTTAGCAATCCATCCACCGTTTAGCAATCCGTCCACCGTTTAGCAATCCGTCCACCGTTTAGCAATCCATCCACCGTTTAGACGTCCACTCCACTGGACCCGTCCATCCACCGTTTAGTGAGGCCCCATCTTTTGCCTTATCTTGGTTCTAGACATATAAAAATAAGTATTATAATAAGGGTGGACAGGGATCTATTTTTCAGGCCCGGCCGTGGCCCTTTAAAATTGTCCCAGGACCTATTCTAGAGGGTATTTTTCCTAATTTTGACATGCCACTTTGCGTTTTTTTCGAATTTTAGGAAAATCAAGGCCCTAGTCTCTTGTCCGTCCTTGTGTTATAATAATGATCAGGGCTTGAAAATTCTGCCTATTTTTTGGACCGAATTTTTAGCCTTGGCTTTTAATATTTTATATTGAAATATATTTTGTATAAACTATATTAATAGATTTCAGTTATTATTTGTAATTGCTAACCGAATGATTAGAAAATATTTATCATAATAATAAAAAATACGGTTAATAAAGGGAAATAATTTAGAATTTCAAAATACAGGAAAAAATTTCGGTTTGTTTAATTAACGGCAGTTAAAAACTCTGAAAATTGAAATATTACAAATATACATTGGAGGAGGAAAAACACAAACCTTCAAATGTTATTTTTCCATCGCCATTTTTATCTGCCTTTTCAAAAAGCTTTTGAATTAACTTTTGCGGAAAATTTTGATTAATATGTAATTCATTTACCAAAGATATCATTTCATTACAATCAATAAAGCCATCTTTATCTTTATCAAAGAATTCAAATTGCTGATGAAGTTCATAATTTGTATATTTCCTTGATTGATTATTTTGTTTCGCCATAAATGTCATAAACTCGTCAAAAGTTATTACTCCATTATCTTAAAATATATTTTCATTTCAAAAAAAAGCCCCGAGAAAAAGCTCACGATCAGTATCACCTAGATTCATAGCGTAACACAACTCCAAATTTGTTGGAAAGACTCCACAATTATTCATTACTTTTTTTAATTCATCTATAGTAATTTGGCCATCATTGTTGACATCAAAAACCATAAATGCCTTTCGATAAACTAAAATTATCAAATTGCGTTTGTCTTTAACTTTTAAAATAAACAACGAACCTTCTTGATTCATGTTTAAAAAAGGAGAAACAATAAAATTTCTAAAATATGCATTTTTAAATTAATTAGTCACTTCAGTTTTAAAACGGTGTAACTTTCAATTCCGAATTTAAAAAACGCAAACAACAATTGAAAAATTTTATAAAACAATTCAATTTTTCACAAAATAAAGTTTAACAGAGGCAAATTGTGTGATTGTCAGAAAAAGTCATTTTCGAAAAAACTTTAAAGTACAAAAAATTACGTCGGCCTCTTTTAAATCGAAGAAAAGCTAATATTACAAATATACGTTTTGCATAAAAACAAAAAATTTAAATTTAAACTCAGTTTTAAAGACAATTGACAAAAATCTTATGAAATGAAACGTTTTAAAAGATTTTTCATGTGTTTTTTTTTCTTGAATGATTCATCCAAAAATGACGTTAAATGAAGATAAGAAAAAGTGACAAAAAAAAAGGAATCGTCTTTGCATGGAAAGAAATGTGTGAAAGAAGAAAAGTAAACGAAGAAAAAACTGTTTGCTTGCTTGCTTTTAACATTCATATGCACAAAATATAAACGTTTGAATATTTTTAAAAAAGGCTAACATCGTTCAAAATTTAAGTTTTTAATTTCCAAATGTGTGTTGCACGGGTTATCGTGAAAATAAAAATTTTTTATGTATTCGGAAGTTGTAAACCTTTATTTATATTTTTGAACAAAATTTAAAAATAAAAATATTAGAAAGCTGAAAATAAAGTAAAACAAGCTTCCAATGAATGGAATTCGAAGTTGTATCAAAGTTTGTTCATCAATATGCCCAGCAAAGCAACAATGTACAAAATTTCCACAAAAAAATGCAATAATTAAAAGTAAAACAAACATGTATAAAAATGGATATAGAAAAAATGGGATTTTTTGTGCGGTTTTTAGACGATCTTGAAAATAGCATGCAAATTGTGGCAAAAATTGAAAGCGTTGTGACAACAAAAGAATTTTAGTTGTGAAAGCCAGAACAATTAAAAAAAGAAGTGGAGTGATAAATGAAGCAAGAACGGTAGTTAGATTATTGGAGTTTAGAAAGGTAATACATAATAAAATATAAGCAAAAATTGCATATAAAAATGGAAGGAATTTGAGAATCCAAAATGTATTTACAGTATAATTTGGGAAATGTAAGCCTGGACGAAGCTTGTTTCGAAAATCTGCGCCATGTCGAGAATAAATGTAATGTTTATTTCCGTACAGGCATTTATCGGCATACTTTTGTGCAGCTTCATCGCAAATTATTGATGGGCACTGAGTAACATTTAAGTTATCCAACGTTGGCATTTTATCAAAGAGATCGGTACCAACAAAAAGTTTTTCATCAAATACCACATTTTCAAATGTTAGCGATTTAATTGTTTTTGAATGAATTAGGTATTTTAGGAAATCCCTTTTAGATATATGCAAATTCTTTAACTTTAACGTTACGATGAAAGGTCTTACTGGAACAATTTGTTCAAGAATAATCCACCATCGTTGAATCCATTTCTTTGAGAAATATGCCAAATCTTGTTCGAGGTATAATTCCTTTACAGGAAAGAGTCCCTGTTCATCTAAGCATTTGGAAATGAATGTTTTGGTTGTTTCTGCTGTTAATCCCTTCAATGAACATTCATGTGCTGATCCAAATTTGATAACATCGTTTTCAATTTTTATTTCAATTCGAGCTTTTTCGATTTTGGCATTCTTCAAAATTGGAACACATATAGAATTAAAGAATTGATTAACTTCAGATAATTTTGCAACTTGTAAAAATGTCAAATATTTTGTAATATTCATCCAAATATCTTCAGGAAAACAATAATCATAATTTTGTCGTTGTCCCAGCAATAGTGTTTCGGTTTTTGTCGCAATTGTTTCAAATTCTTCTAACATTTTTTTACCCGCTTCAATATCTTCTTCAGCATTTTTTAGGTATCTCCAGATCATCGCTGTATATTCTTTGAGTATACTGTAATCAATAAGAAGTTCAACAAGAATAATAGGCACAGTTTTGTTCAAAAATAAAAAAATGAATCTTTTGCAGTTTTATTTATACTGCATATTTTTGCAGTAGCTTTGTTATCAATTCTATTTTAACCTCATCTATGGTGCGTTTAAAAGCTTATCAGAAAAAATAAAGTCAAAAAACGGACCAATTTAAGTCAAAAATTACTTTGGCCTTAAAATAACAATAGAATATTTCTATTTTTAGTGCATTTTCAGACGTCATTAGGTCATTGTACTTATTTTTACTGATAATGCTAAAAATATTTGAGTGCAAAAAAGTTAAATTTAGCTTTGATATTTTTTTGATAAATTATTTTTTGGTACTGTTAAGAATCAGAGATCAAAGAGTGTTACAGTATGTTCAAACAAGATAGATCAAAGTTTTTTTATGCCGCTGAAAAATTGATACAAAAATTTGTATAATGGAACTATTAATTTTGATGCCAAGGTTTGTTTCGCTTTTAAACCGTTATGTCGAAATGGCAGTTTTTTTCGATAAATATTTGTTTCTTTAACAAATTCTGGTAAAAACATATAATTCTTTCTGAATTTAAAAAAGACTAATACAATAAAACGAAAAATCAGGATATTGATTATCTTTATGAATTCTTTTTATTTTTTTCATTGTATTATAATTTCATTTATTCAAATTTTCTCGTTTGTAAAAAATATAAACATACGCAAAAAATTTAAAAAAATCAACAGCAATTGCGCAAGTTCTAAAACACTTTAAAAAGATTCTTCGATTTCTTTTTCAATTTCTAATCTTCTTGTTCTTGTGGCAATATTTATGTGTATACCGATTTTGGCAGTTTTCGTCATCTGGATATCCATGCAAAAGTCCAAATCCTCTCCTTCTTCTTCAATATCACTTAATTTTTCTTCACAGGTTTTTTTGCTTCTTTGGTGAAGGTTCTGTTGTTTTTTTAGTAGATTTCTTTGTTGCTTTTGTTGATTTTTTTGTTCGATGCAAACTTGCTGAAAAGGCTGTGAATCTGTTCAGAAAGCAAAACTTCTTTTGGTTTAAAAAGACGTCATTTTTATTATTGTATTTAATAGTTCAACAGAAACAGTATTTGGTAAAAACTGCAATTATGTCATTCATAGATGACATAATTTTATGTAGCCTTTGGAAGCCAATTCCAATACTTACAATTTTGAAAGAAAGAAATATTTATCCTTTTACTATTATTTAGACAATTAATGCAAATAATATTTACGACGTTACAACTTGAGACATCTTTGTTAAATGAGGATTAGAGATTAAGCTAACAGGATTACTGTTGAAAACATTTTTGAATGCTCTGTAGTAAATTGTTGTCGCAACAAATATATTCAAGCATGCAACGGTGGAACCATATGGTCCTGCATATGCGGATAATGAAGTGCCTGTTATCTGAAAAGAATTTTTTTTTAATTCAGACACTTTTTAAAACTATTTTTAGGTTTTTACAGGAAATAATTATACTTTCATTCAGCCTATTTTTAATAAAAATTTTGTACTATATTGGTTTTTAATGTTTTATTTATAATTATAATAAACATAAATAATAAATATGCAACATTTTTTCATCCCACGGTTTTCGTTTGTTTTTGTATTTTATAAAATGGTTTTTTCCAAATTTCTTGAAACAAGTACAAAACTGTTACATTTTTTGACAAAGCTAAAATGAAGTACACAGAACCCTTGCATCATAATTCCCCACACGATATAATATGTCTTTCAGGTTCTGTAAAAGGATCAAAAAGCACATACAAAAAACCACGGAACAACATTTTGGGCATATATATTGCTTTACGGCTCATGTTAAATTTTAATTTAAATTTATAAATAATTTCCCCGAAAGAATATAAACTTACAGCAAGAAAAACTTGTGTAACAATAAATGGAGGAAGTTCAACAAAAGTTGAAGTAATAATTGTAATTAAAACAGTTTTGTTGATTCTTTTACTGCTCAAACTATTTGCTTTAAAAACATTTTGAATCATAAAAGCTAGAATAATTCCAGCAAAAATATTTGCAGAAATTAACGTAATTTTAACAACATTTGTATATTTACTTCCAAATAACATACAACCAAACATTCGACAAGTTGTTACTGATGTATCTGGAATAAAATCAATATATCTATTTAGATAAATTACACCCCCAGAAGCAATAAACATTCCAATGAATGTTATAACACTAAAAATTGTTCTATCTTGACGAGTATATTTCATTGGGAAGATTATTGAAATGCAACGATCAATGCAAAGAAAAAATTCAATGACAGAATTTGTTGTCATAAATATTCCAGGAATAAATCCACCAAAGAACAGTATTCTTGCATCATAAATTACTGTATCAGGACGAAACCAGGCAAATAAATATGCATGATTAATATTCGATGCACAACCAAAAATAAAAACATAAATAAAGTAAACAATTATTGTTGGAGAAACTTGAGTACTTTTTTTGAGGATTTTTTGGTTGAATAAAACTTTTATTGAAAAATACAAGGAGAAATTGACAAAAATAAAGCAAAGAAAATGTTGAGCTATCACAACGTATGGATAATAATCCATTGATAGGATTCTTTCAGAAGAGGTTACTGTAAATTTGAAAATGAGCGATAATTAGCCAGTCTTATTTGTTATAGTGAAAAAGTCTGAACGAATGAAGGTAAATAAAAATGTCGCAGTAACATAGATTAAGATTAATAGAACTTTTGTGCCATTATATGCTACCCAACAATCCAGTATAGTATTTTCACACGGTTTTAAATATCAAAAAGGCTCACGTTTACCACGTCTAACGATAGACCATTGCAAAAAAGAATTAATTGCTTTAACTATAAATACAATTTTTTATACTATGCTTACGAAAAACTTTACCGCCCATTTTTCAACATTTTTTAATTTATTCGAAATTTCTCTACTTACATCACATTTTTAATTTTAAGCAATTTGAAATTCTTTACAAATCACCGCCTCTTGCTTTTAATTAAAACTTATTTAAAGAGTACAAAAACTGTTCTCCGTTTTGCGTCTGAAACAAAATTACAATCCTTTTTTTAATCAAAATTATTGTAAAACTGTGTGAGGAAGTAATCCGCCTCCAGTAATTCACATTCACGTTTTCTTTCAATGAAATTTATTCAAAAAACAAATAATAAATAAAAATTTTTTTTATATGTAGGGATACTGTATACTATCATTACGAATAAACATCTTTTATTCAAATTTTATTAAAAGACATAATTATCGTTCCATTGAATCTAAATTTTTACAGTTACATGGCTTTTTAAAGGTATTTTATTTTTCTGTTTTATGAAAAGATGAAGAGGAATAAAACTAAGTTCCGCTTGTAACACGGGCACTACAACAATTATGCGTAATTTGAAGCATACAATCGGTGTTAGATTAAGAATTTTAAAACAGCCCGGAAAAATGGATACATCATTTCTAAAAGAGTTTTTAAAATTATTATGTTCAGCTATTTTGTGTAAATTGTAGAATAAAAACGTTTTGTTGATAAAATGATGGCAATAGATTTTAGAAAAAAGGTTTTATGAACAAGAGTATGGGTTTTTGCGTTCTCGAAAGCCTCGTGAAATATGGAAAATCTCAATCGTCGAATAATTTTTGACAAAAGAAAAGAAAAGAAAAACATAGAACAAAATTGAAGCAATGCAAAGACATTTAATAAAATCATTTGTTTGCACAAGTGAACTTATTATTTGATGTCTGATAAGTAACCTTTGATGTTTCTGTTGCATGGTATACTGTAGCTATTTCAGGAAAGAAACTCTCGATATAAGGTTTTCTTTATTACTTCTTAATATGAAGATTCTTTAAAACAACAAAGAATTTGTCGACTTTCGACTCCTGTTATTTCTTTATTGATTACAATGAAAAAGAGGTTATAACATCTTCTTCAATTAACATTCGGTTATCGCTGATAAACAAACGTTAAAACGGAATTCCTAATTTTGCAGATCCGTTGAAAATATAAACTAAAGACTTACATATTTTTTCGTTTATTAGTGTGAAGATAGCGAATTGTCAAGCACAAACATTATAATTTTAATGCTTTCTTTAAAAGTTTTAAGAAAAAGACATTTGAATTTTAAAAATTGCAATGACCAAATGGAAAGCAAAAAGAAAACCAAAACATTTTGTGTTGCATCGATAAACATTGTTTTTCCTTTTCAAAAAACGTAACAATCTTTTTTTGCGATCGTAAAAAATCGAATATGCTATTCTTCTTTGTTTTGAAAGAGTCAAAAAATGTAAAAATGTTTTTTCTAAATAAAGAAAAAGTTATTCGTTTTGTACTTGTTGATCTGAAAAAATCTAACAAACTGATATGATTTTTTGCCATCAATTTTTTAAACTATAATTTTCCTGGGAAATATGCAAAAACAAATATTATGTTTTTTGTTATCTTATTATTAGCCAAATTTATTGTGATAAACCGATTTAAGCGGCCGCAAAGACTGACTTTAACAACCAGATATTGTTCAATTTCAAACTTTCCCATGGATTCGTTTTTATTTGTTGCCGAAGTCATTTCTTTCGAAATTTTTTTTCTGCAATTAGTCCAGCCTGCCCTATTTAGATCGTTGAAATAAACGATTTTCTTTTCCGCATTTCGAAAACGGAAAATGATCTTTTAAGTTCCTTTTTTGCGTTCACTTTTCTATCGTTTTCTTTCCCCCAATCAAAAATCGCAAAAAAACATTGTTTTGTTTTTTTTGTCGCCCAACAAACAAAATCTTGTGTAAGTTTTAAGTGCAAAAAAAGGTTCCTCTCACGTTCGATACGCCTTAAATCAATTTGATTCACACCCACCCCTTTCAATCGATTTTGTTTGTTTCCCGATTCACTCGTCAAAAAATAGAGACTCCTTTGAGTTAAAAAATAAAGGTGAAATTTTTTGATAGCGATTTTTTAAGCAATGTTCCACAACAAAAAAGCTGTATTGTTTTTGCTCGTTTTATATTGCATTAATAATGCAAATGGCGGAATGATTGATGAAATCAAACATTTCTTTACAGGTTTGTAAATAATGCAATTTTATTAGTTGATTTATATATCACAAATTTTAATTTAATAATTTTTTAAACATTTTAAAATCTTATTACTTTCTTTTCCAATTTTTTCCTAACAAGCAAAAAAATGATTAATACCGTTTTTGACAGTATTTTATTAATTCATTTTCGTGGGATAAAGATTAATGCATTTTTAGATATTAAAAATGATTTCAAAGCTTCCGTAAATTCACTCAAAAACATTAAAAATGAAACTCAAATGCGGCTCAATGAAGGTGAGTTAATAATTACACTATTTTTTGTACATGTATACTCCATCAAAAAACCAATATTTTAAATATCCAAAACACATCTGCAATTGATAATGTTGAAAACTTTAATTTCAGAAATCAGTAGTTCAATTGATAATTTGTTGGAAACGGTAAAGAATGAAGCATTGGCAAATGAAGACATTCAACTTGTTATTAAATTAATTATTGTTGCAATAATTATTCATTTAATATTTTCAACAATTGTCCTTGTTTACATTGCTGTAAGCTGTTATGTTATGATTTATAAACAAAAAGTCTTCAATAAAGATTATATCCCTCCAACTCAATCAAAGCCATATTTGAAGGATATGGAAATTAGTGATCAATTTCTTCGAAAAGATAAAGAATGAATAATTATATTGTATTGATGTTTTTGGCTTGTCTTGCCCCGGTTAAACCTTTAAATTTTGTAATAATCTAATAAATTGTTTATTTATTACTTTCATTTATTACAGTTATTACGATTATGCAAATTAATTAACCAAAATTCATTCCAGATTGCACTGCTGGAAAATCAACAGTTCCATCTCCACCAATTAAACTTTCTTGTACGGTTTTTGCGTCAATCCCAAAAACATCTCCTGGGGACCAATTATTTGGGATTTTAAAAGTTGAATCATATTCGTCTCTAAAAAAGGTTTTGATTTACCCTAATATTTAAATTGCATTATATCAGTGATGTTTTTGTTATTGAATTTTATTTAAGTTTAGTTAGAATTTACATTTGCTTACCTTCGTTTTCCCTGTGTTGACATAACTGAATTTATTGCAGGCATGGTTGGATCAAATGAAGGTAAAACAAGTCGAGTACCTAAACCTGGGATTTCTTTTTCAGTTGCACCGGTCCATCGTAAACGGGTATGCCGCCCAGTTGGAATATAAAATAATGGAGGAATTTCACGTTCTTCAATAACTTGTTTAACTTTCATATCCATTTCATTTGGTGGCATTTCTTTTCCATCAAGACTTTTAACGCCATGCAATCTTGGATGAATAATATGCTGCTTTTTTGGAATTCCAACTCCTAATCTTTGATCGTCTGTTAAAACTGTTGGACGTCGAAGATGATCAATGATATCAGAATTATGAAAAACAGATGCAACTCCGGGATTATTTAAGAGATTGTTGAGTGTCCGAGAATCTCCACTTTTTAGGACATCAAGTTTTCCAAGAAGATCAATGTCCGTGGATGATTTGACAGGATTTCGACGTTGTGATTCTGGAGATAAAGTTGTTGTAACAATTACAGCGTCATCTTCATATTCATTACTTTCATCTGGGGCAATTTCGGGTTCCACTCGAGTATTGTCATCTGAATCAAGAAGATCGCTGCCTTCACCAATGAGTAATGGAAGCATTTTTCGTGGCCTAAATAATCCTATGTAAACATTTTTTCAGAAGATTAAACAAACCTTTGTGGAATTGGACGTGGAGTAACAAATCCAGGTTTGGGGTTTGGATCTTCAATGGGTTTTTTTGCTTCCAAAAATCCTTCTGGATCTGCAATTTTGTACGCCAATTCTTTATTGCCCAAAAGCACTCTAAGCTTTTCGCTTTGCAAAATCCTTTGTGCCAATTCTAATGGAATTTTTGGTCGTTGTTTTCGAATTTCCTAATTTAAATTGAATTTTTTATATATTTGTATACATTATGTTTAACCCACCTGTTCATCCTCATCTTCAACCAATTCTGGAAAACCTTCATAAAGTCCAAGAAGCATTGCAGCCTTTTTTCCAAGTTTCATTTCAGCTCGATCTGCATCTGAATGCTCTTCCCCTTCTTCTGTCACTTCAACAAGTCGAGTTTGACGTTTTGTACGTTTCTAGAGGAAATTTAAAATTAACATATTTATTATATATTACAAGCTTTAATTTTTAAAAAATAGCTGTCAAAATGATATCAAATGTTTCTTACATATTTAAATTTAGGATTTTCTTGTGAAGTTTCTTCTTCATCTGTTGTTTCTTCATCTGCATTGTCGGAATCTTCTTCATATTCAATATCCTTCGATTTAGTTTCTTCTTTTGATTCTTCTTCATATTCTTCAGAAGCCTTTTCACTTCTTCGAACTTCACTCCCTTGCATTTGTCGAAGTAATGGATTAAGATCAAATTGATCACCTTGCACTTTAGGGATCTAAAGAATTTTATTAATCTGATTCAATTTCACTTTAAATAATTAATATCCCTCCTAAAAATTCTTACATGTTGTAAACTTTGTTTTTGCATTTCTTTCATCGCTTGCTCATGTTGCATTTTTAGCATTCTCTGTTGATTTTGTGACATATTTTGTAATTCTGGTCTTTGAGGAATTTGGAATGGATTTTTTCCTGCAATCATATTTGCCACAAGACCAGGCAAAATTTGTTTTTGAAATTTTTCAAATACCGCTTTCGCAACCTGTTCTGCCGGATCTGATTCTTCAATTTCTTTTTGAGTTTTAAGTGCCTGTTGAATCCCTTTTAAACTGGAAGCAATTGGAATTCCATTTTCATTTAACATATCAATAAATCGATTTCCACTTTTTGGTTGATTTTGGGCTTGCTGGGCTTGTTGAAAAACCGCATCTGCAGCAAGCTTGGAAATTGGAATATTTTTGTATTTTTTATACTAAAATTGAAAAATAATTAAAAATTTAAAGTACAAAGGATAATAATTATTTTCGTTCAAACTTTTTTTTTTATAGAAATGAAAAATCCGTTCTAACCTGATCAGGTTGAACTTTTTTCAAGACTCCTAATTGAGTTTTGAATGCACCTTTAGCCATTTCAATTTGTCCAGCTTTAATTAAAGCATCCAAAAACGTCACTCCAACACTTTCCAATGCATCTTGACTTGGTAAAAACTTTTTGGCTGTACTTGATACTATTTCATCCGAGGATTCATCAGAATCATCATCTGGACGAGCTTGCAAAACCCCAAATACTGTAACAGCTAATTTTATTTTTGAAGCAAACGTCAAAACTTACTTAAACAAAATATCAGCAATTTGTGATAATAAATCTTCGACAGAGAAGACATCATTTGAAATGAAATTGAAAGTGAAATTGGATAAAATGATTTTTTATCCGATTTTTATGTCGCATCTTCGATATATTTTTTTTATAATTGTGACCTTATTTCCCTTTCATCTTCATTTTCATTTTCTTTTTTATTTTCAAATTAAACTTTCAATTTTAATGATGTAAAAAATAGAACTTCATTTTTCTATGAGAAATAAATTGATCGATTTAAATTTTGTTAATTATTTTTTACCAAGGATAAGACATCAATTGTTATTTTTCGCTTTATAGAGTTAGTTATTTTTACTAGAATTTATTAATTGTAACAATCCGTAACATTTACTGTATTTTGAGGTCTGATAATTGACAACGGGCTTCCACTTTTTTGATCATTAGTTTTAGCAGGCATTGGTGTTGGCTGAGAAAAGCTGTGATTCGATTGTAGTCTAATTCTTAGAAGGGCATAAACAATGAATTTTCGATATGGCTTAATCAGAATTAACATCATTATCGTATTGAGAGGTGAATGAAGGGTGGCAAGAATAAAAAGTATTTGTGGAATTGCTAAAATTGAAATATTAACACAAGTAATTACAAATAATCAAATTACTTTGTAAGCCTTGAATTTCAAAGAGTGTCACACATGCATTAAAGGTATTTGGCAGGATAAGGGTTGATAACGGAACTAATAGCTGAAATATTTCAAATATATTTTTCCGATATCAATATATATTTACTTACTTGACAAACAAGGGTAACAAGTAATTGATGATGCATTCGATATGTCCTTGTTGACATTAGTTGTCTTTTATGAGTTAAAGTGTGAAAACATTTCCATATAAGCCAACATGCAGCTGGAATAATTAAAGTAAACTGAATAATACAAGAAACTAAAAATGCATAAGAAAAATATGTGACTTCAAAGGATAAAGCCGAACAAGCTTCAGGAAAATAAAAATGTTTTTCAATTCCAGGCCATTTCTGAAAAAAAATAAATTGAAAAAGAATTTTAAACTCCTAAAACTTTGTAAATCTTATGTTACAAGTTCTTACTTTTATCAGGGATTTTTCAGTATCTTTCCGATTACCAATTGATAAAAGATAAAAAGCAATCGTCGGGAACATGTAAACAATATGAAGAGCTCCCAACCATATAATTATCTTTTTTGATGTCATTTTATAAGCAAAATCTTGCAAAAGGGCACATCGATATAGGAATGCACTTAAAACGGCTATAGCGCTTGCACTATAAAATACCAAAATTATAGCCTAAAAAATTTGAATTACAATTATATTTTTTTAATAAACGGCAAAAAAGTAAAAGGAATCGATATATTTTATGGTAAAAATGATTAATTTTGACAACCTGAAGTTTAATTTATGCTAAATTTACACTTACAAAAGCCCCATACGCGATTGTTAAATTATTGGAATGCATAAAACCTTTTGGGCACATCATCATTGCAGGAAACATAACTTTTGGCCGATAAAATGCCGTAGTATAAAAATCAAACCCAAATGCCCATAACTAAAATGGTATTTTTATTTGAATCAAAAAATTGTTGTGAATGATTTCAGCATACCGTAATATTTAGTAAAAAATATTTATATGCACCAATAGCCCTAGGAGAACGTTTAAGAATAAAATAGCAGGATAAAGCTGTTGAAATGCAAGCAATCAAACCATTTACTGTTAAAAACGTATAATACCATTCTGGATTATCACCGGATTCAAAAAGGATATTTGACTTTAAAGTCGTCATTCTCGTACGTATATATCTGTCTTCAAATGAAACTAGGAATTAGCTTTTTCAAAACCGAAAAAAGAAAATTAACATTTTTAAAAAATGACATTTGTTTATTTTTTCCATTAATATTTAAATTTTTTTCAAACGTAACAAAATTAAAGTGAAGAACATGTGATGAAAAGCAGTAAGAAAATTGGGAGACAAAAAAATTCAACAAGTTAAAAAATACTCTAACAATATTAACAAAATTGATGTGACGAATTTACAGGTAGAAACTTTCTAAACTCAATTTTAATTAAAATTTATAAGCTCACGCGAAAAAAACAATTGAAAATTTAAAAAAACTTTAATTAAAACAAAGTATTGTCAGGGATCAAAATAGAAACATAAAATATTTCCAAAGATAACTTCAATATAAATATGCTACCATAGAACTTGCCAAATTAATTGAAGTTTCATGAGAAAAAAGAATAATTTGGAATGCTCAAAAGCCTTATGCCCTTTTCTCGCATAAATATAACAAAAAAATGAGGTTGTTTTTCAAATTTTCATGAGAATTCTATTTTTAGTAATTTTAAGTCATCAAAATACTCACGATTCTTTTCATCAAAACACTGAAAGCATTAGAAAAAAAAGTTGTTAAATTTTTTTTAAAATACTGTATGAAAAATATTAAATGTTTGCAGTACAGTATTTAATATAACAAGTAACAAAACATTTATAAACGTTAAAAATGCATGTTTTTAAAAAATGGATGTCGAAAAGTGAATGCCATAATTTATATTTAAAAATGGTTATTTAATAACAGCTTGTTTCAAAGTATTTTTCAGAGAAGCTTAAAAACGTTAATTTTGGAAGAATCTTTTGTAAACTGTGTTCCGAAATAGACAGCTGTGCTGAAATTTTTGATTGATACAATTATAAACTAGACATATGGCAGATTTTAAAATAAAATTTCTTAGTTTTTTTGAGCAAAAATAAAATTTTTCTTTATAAGGAAGTAATAAACATATAACAAGTTTAAGTAACATTATTATTGTTTTTGTCTCAACGGAATAAAAAATAAAGAAAGTTCAAGAAAAAGAGTGAAAAAGTAGAAAAATATTGGAATAAAACCCCTAAAGGGTGATGACGTTTTAAGACAAAATAAATAAACATTTTAAAGAATCTTTTCAAAATAATGTTTCAAGTCTGATTTTCTTGTTGTTTATCTGTCCAATATTTTGTTTTATTTTAAAATTACTGGGGTAAAAGCTGTTGTTTAGATAATTTAAAATTGTTTTGTAAATTTCTTTTAATAACGTAAGAAAAGAACTAACTTAAAATTTAAAACATATACTTTTAACTAAGGTTACTAATTTTTATTCAAAAACTTGTACGGACTAAAAATGTACATAATCGGTATTTTCTGCAGTTGCAGATAAAACTTTCATAATTGACCAGTAAATAAAATTAAATGAGATAAAAACTGTTGGAAAGGCGTAACGTGAGCATCGATCAATTCCGGATGGTGAAATATTTGGAAATCTTGTTGGTCGTCGAGGTTTTTTATACGCAACTTGCATAGGATAAAATGGTGGTGGTTCATGAGATTGTTGTGGATATTGCATTAATGGAATTGCCCTTTAAAAATTACGTTTATTGAAATTTGATGAAAATTAAAAGTGCTTGTTAAATTTTATATGTCTGTGGTAATGGTAAATGTGCTTAAAAAGGAAAACATCTTTTTTGTACAGTGTTGACCAAATGTGGCAGGTGTTTTGATGTGATTAGTTTTGCTTTCAACAAATTTTTTACAATGTTTTTTAAAAATTAATTTATGCTTATTTAAATTTAAAAAAACAATTCCCTAAAAATTTTTTGAAGGCTTTCAAAAAATAATGATTCACTTGTGCATTTCTATATGTCAATATGTAAAAATAAAACCAACCTGCAATCACAATCATGTTCCTGTATAGAAGATCCCGTTGGAATAATTGGAGATGCCAGCGGCAATCCCGGTGCCCGATAATTATATGTTGTATTTTGAGGTGGTAATGGTTGAGAATAATTTTGCATCCTTGGATCATTTTGTGATGCATTTTCTGCTAACTTTTTTCTCTTTTCTTTTCTCATTTTTAATTTTTTTGATAAATACGCAACACAAACATACTCAACCAATGCAGAAAAAACCATTAAAAAGCAAAAATTTAAAAATACGTCCAACGCTTTTATGTAAGAAACTTTTGGCATTTGATTATTGGTTGTAATTATGACTGTGGTAATCGAAAGAACCTAAAAACTAAATTTTAAAAAATAGAAAATTTAATTAAATACTTAATAATCATGTCTACCGTAACCGAAAAAAATTAAGAATTCACAAAAAATCTTTTCAATTTTTTTTTACTTACAGTAATAACACCCAAATTCACTCGAGCTGGTGATGATTCTCTGTTTATCCAAAAGCTGACCCATGAAACCATTACAATCAGAATTGATGGAACGATTATATTCATCAAATAAAATCCAAGATTTCTCATAAGAATAATCTCGAAATATAATCTCACATATTCACCTGCAATTTCAAGGATCATTAATTATCATTTTATTTATATCCAAGAACCTGAAGATGTTTGAGCCTTTGTAATTGCAACTCGATAACCCGCTCGTTTAAATTGTGGCAATGTAAAATCGGAGAATGCAACCGCCGATTCTTGTTTATCTGTTTTTGTTTTTCCCCAAAAATAATCAATGTCTGCCGTTGTATATCCATAACTTTCAATTTCTAGTTTACATTTCTGTAATCTTTTAAAAGGTATATTTAAAATTTAAAATTTTGAAATACCTGAGTATCCAATGGAAATAATCTTAAAAGCATTGGGCATGTTGCAATGACAGTCATTCTTTGGGATGTTGAAACCTTTAAAAAAATCACTTTTACTTTTTGGGATAAAAAAAGAAATTAAATGATTTTTTTAAAAACGGAAAACATTATAATCGAAAGACAACAAATATTTTAAAATATCAAAAATTACTGTACTCACTCTTCCGTCAGGTTCAATTCTTAAAAATGAATTGTGGGTGGTTGCATCATGAAAAATTGATTGTTTCTCATTTGGAAAAAACTAAAAAGCCTTTGTCATTTTTACAGTAAAATTAAAAAAATATTACAGTATCAGGTTTCCACAATCTTTCCAGATAATCTACTCCAACAGTAAGTGAATCAATTTTTTCAAACCCGATATCCAATTTTCCAAAAGCCAGTCTTGGATCGTGCCATGTTTGTCGAAGATAAAAATCAATGGTAAAATCCATATGTACTTCACTGACAGCTGAAATAGATGATACATGAATTGTAATCCCGACATCTACGGGGTCTTCTCCATAAAGGGGTCGAAGTCTTTTATCATATTTTGACTTATCAGTTAAGCGATTTAAAATCTAAAAATGAGCCGATATGGATATTTCTAAACTCCACCATGGATTACTGTTTTAAAACAAACCTGTGAAATAAATGTTGTGTTTACTTCATTTTCATATGATCTTGTTGGTGGAAATTCTGTAGCATCAATTTCCAATATAGCAAAATTAAATAACAAAAATAAATAAAAGTAATTTGTTTTGAAAAATCCTCCCCAAAAGCTCTTTCTTATTATTTTCTTGCCAACAATATCACTGTTTAAAAATAATTCATTCTGGCAACCGCCGGTTTCTTTCAATTTTCTTTGGTAAACATTTTCTTCGACCCGCATTGCTAAAATGACATCAATAAAATTTATTTATTAAAAAAAGAAACAAAAATTTAGTTTCATTAAAACAAAAAAAGAAAGAAAAACTTCGGCCGAAACACTTATGTTTTTATATTTTCAAAAAAAGTTTTTGTTAAAAAAAATAAAGGAATTGGCACAAAAAAAGACTTTGTAAAAAAAAAGTTAAAAAAGTACATTTTGGGTTGTTATTATTTTTCCGAATTTTAAAAATATCTCATTTCTCTCTTTCTGGAAATATTATGTATTATCGGATTATTTCTTTCAAATTCAATTTATACTATTATAGCCTATCCTAGACAAAAATAATAACAAAAATAAATATCCGTAAAATTTGAGAGTCAAGTTGGATGAAGTGCAAATAATAATACTGTTTTATTACTCTTGAATATACCACATGTAAATTTTAAGTCTGAATTGGGGTTCTGAATAACCAAAATTATTTTCTGCCATAAATTAAACAAATATGGCAACAGGAGCCACCAGGCTATTCAAAAAAACCCGCGGGCCCAAAAATTAAATTTGAAAAAAATACATCAAAAAGCAAGAAGAAAAAAGACATGTTCGAAGAGAAAACAAAAAAGATTAAAAAATTGGAAATTTCGAAGATTCAAAGGATTAGAAATGAAACAAAAAAGAAAGCACCGAAAAGTGGCAGTAACTTTGATATATTTGATGGCAGTAATGCTAATTTGGACCTCCTTTTTTTTAAAGAAAGTAAGCAAAAAACTGGCTCAAAATAACTGCTTTTTTAGCAAAAAACAATAAATTCATCGAATATAAATTTTTAGAACTAAAAATATCGAAATGCTCACTGTTCATCTTTAGATAATACTCAATTCATATTTACTAGCCATCTACAAACTTCAAAAACTATCTACTTTTACGATCGAGAAATAAAATTTTTATGTTTGTTAAAACAAAAGAAAGAAAGCATTTAAGATAACAAAGAAAAGACAAAAGATATACAAAGCACAGCTGGCATCGATAAAAGGGATAGATTACCACCGCTTTCTTCCTGTTATCGTTTTTGTGGCTCATCCGAAAAAAATAAAATAAAAACGACGTACGACAAGTTGTCACTTAAAAAATTTGTTATTCGAGTCGTGTTTAAGCAACAACAAAATGACACCTTCTTTTTTTCTAAAATAAATGGAAAAAGAAGCCAGCAATTGCTCAAAATTTTGTGTGCCGCATTTTCTGTCGTTTGATAAAAAAAATCTCTGAACGGAACGGATAACAAATTTATGACTACTAATTGCTGTCATTGAAGAAAAACATAGTTCATCCCTTTTTATTTAAACTAGAAAAAAACACACAATTAAGGACGAGCTTCAGAATGAATTGTACAGAATTTTGCAGCTTCTTTATTAAAGGCTTCACGATTCTTTAAAGCAAATTCAGCAAGTTCTTTTCGAACGATACAATTTGTTGGATGAGGATAATCAAGCATGGAAATAATAAAATCACAAATTTGAAACATTCGCATTGTTGGCTTCCAAATTTCAGGATGACAAAAGCTTAAATCCATCTAAAAAATGAACAATTATTACAGTACCTAATAATCGAAAACAAGCTTACATTTCCTTTTTCACCAATATTTGGATGATAAATTTTTGTTTTAAACATTAATAATGGTGGACGAAATGGATATTCCTTGGGAAAATCAACAATCATTCGATATGCTCCAACGCCATATGGTTCTTTATCAGGTAAAAATAAAACACTCCATCGACGATGTTCTGCTTCAACCCCAACAAGTTTGTACTTGCATGATGCATCTTTTGTATGAGTTTTGAAATACCGTAATTCCTAAAAAATGAGTTTACTGAAAATCAATAATACAAAAGAAAAAACATACGGAATCAAGACGGCGTTTAAATTGAGCAGGATTTATGACAAGTTTTGTGCGCTTTGTTGTTGTTGTACTTGGTGGAGTTTTTGATGAACTAGTTGATGATGATGAAGAAGATTTTGATGACGATGACATGATTCTTTCAATGAATCAACAACAAATGAATGAGAGAAAAACAAAATCATTAAAACTTTTAATGCAAATTACCAGAATTTAATTATGGTGCACAATTAGCATCGATCGATCGAGTAATCAAAATAATTAGAAATGTTCTCAGACAAAAAAACAAAAATACAAAATTTTCTTGATTTGATATTTATCTTTAGACATCTACAACAGCGTTGATAAAAATAAATTAAAAACTCATAAAATCAAGTGAAAGAACGAGTATACAGTAAAAATTCGAGTAAAAAATGTAAAGTTAAACATTGGTGTTGAATGTAGGCAGAAAATGGTCAATCATTCTTCAGAATCTTGTTCTTTCATCTTTTGAGCTTGTTCGAGAATGCGTTGACGATATTTCTTTCTAAAAAAAAAGAAATCAATGTTAGCGACTTAAAAAAGGCAGAAAAAAAAGAACTGCTCTATGATTTATAGACTATGAAACATAAAAAATCTTAAAACAAAAGTTAGCAAAAACAATTCTCAAAATAGAACTTACTTATATGATTTACAGAGGGTATAAGCTTCTTCAGATGCAGGAGAATCCAAGTTAGGGTTATCCAAGAGTTCTTGAATACCAAGAAGAATTGCCTTCAATGTATGAGATGGCTTCCAATCAGTATCGAATAAACTAAGACAAACAGTTCCATCTTCATAAACATTTGGATGTAAAATAGGTGGATCAAAAATTGCATCAGGAGCAGAAGCGGGATAATCCTCTTTAAAGATTAGGTTAAACTAAAAAACATTCATATATAGATGTATATTGTATATGTACAAACAGACCTTATATAATCCACCTTCCCATGGAGTATTAGCTTTTCCAGGAACAGCACAAGTCCAATGAAAAAGATTCAAAGTTCCATTAGAATTCTTTGAAGGTTTAGCAATAAATCCATATGGATGATCTTTTCTCCATGCTTTTCGTTCTTCTTGAAGTCGACTAAGAGCAATTCCAGACATGATGATTGGATAAGGCTATGAAAAACAATATATTAGAGACAAAGTTATAACAAAATAATGAAAGATAAGCGCGCAGAAGTGTACAAATAAAAACAATTTCATCGGCATTATTGATTTAGAATCGCCTTCAACTATTCAGAGAAAAATAGAAACGAAAAAACACAGTTTTTTTAAAGAGTTTTCAGTTTGAAAAAGCATAATAAAAAAACAAATGACTGATTGAATAAAAAAGAAAAATAGAATCTATTTTTCGAAAGAATTCGTTAAAAATATTCTCGAAAATCAATTTCGCAAAAAATTATCAAATGGCGATTAAAACACCACAAAAAAAATGAACACAATTTTAAATATTTTTTGTGTCTATTAAAATCATAACACCTACTCATAACTCAATTTTCTGGATGAATCATGCTCAAAATACACTTCTTTTTTCCTTTTCCTTAAAGGAGGAGACCCATCGTGAATAAACTTTTTTTACAAAAATCAGGGACTCATTGGAGCTGCTTTTTTTATTCTTTTTTTGCAGCTAGCAGTGAAGAAAAAAACAAGCTCCAATGAAGGTGTTTTCGCGTCAAGAAGTGCAATCAAAATTGCGTATCAAAAGTTTATTCACGATGGGTCTCGTCCTTTAATAAAAACTATGCATTGCTCTTAATAAACACAAGTAAATTGTGGGTCTACAAAACAAAATGCAATTGTAAATTCGAAATACAATGTCTAACATTTTGGGCTTTAACATTTTTAAAGGAATAATTTATTTTTTCTACTACGAAATAATATAAACAAGAACATATTTATGCAAACAGTTTTCACAATAATAAATAAAGCATAGCATGTAAGTTTTGTTGTAATAGTGTTTTTATATTTAATAGCCAGGTGGTAAACGAGGAGTTGGACAATTGCAGGCACCTTTGGGACCAGGAGGTCCTTGTAACCCAGTTGGGCCAGATTTGCCTTCTTTTCCATCAGGGCCAGGAATCCCTAAAACAAAAAGTTTCATAAGCAACAAATGCTTCCAACGGCAAATACCTGGTTCACCTACAAGACCAATAGCTCCAGCTGGACCTGGAAGACCTTCCGCACCTCGTAGGCCTTTAGCTCCGGAAACCCCCTTGCTTCCAATTGGACCTGGGGGACCTGGAGGTCCGGGAACGGTGATGACTCGGCCATCTTCTCCTTTGTTTCCTTTTTGACCTATCATTCCCGGTCGTCCAGTAGGTCCTTGTGCGCCTACCATTCCTGGCTCGCCACGTTTGCCGTCAGGTGCTGGTGCACCAGGTGATCCACGAGGACCTGGAGGGCCTTTGTTTCCTGGGGGGCCAGGTGGACCTGAAATTTCAGCAAATGCAATTAGCTATTAAAGACATCTACAAGACTCGTTATTACTGTCAATTATTATTACCTGGTTGGCCAACAGGACAATTAACGCATGGCTCATTATGGGTTTGAGTTGGAGGAAGAATTTGGCCATCTGCACCAGGTGCACCATCTGCTCCTGGATTTCCGTCAGTGCCGTCTTCGCCTATAGAAAAATCATTTTGTACAGATTTTTTTCCCAAAAAGTTTACCGTCATCACCAGGTGCACCAGGAGGTCCAGATGATCCTTGTTGGCATGTACAACCTAAAAACTTGCTTTTAATGTGAATGAAATTAAAATTTGAATATTACATTGTTCAATTTGTGGTTCAGGAGCAAGAACTGGAGCATCATATCCACTGGGTGGTGCTGCTTGATAGCCGTTACTGGGTTGCTCATATCCATTTGAAGCTGGTGGAGGTTGAACACCACCATATCCACCTGATCCTCCACCATTGTTACCGTAACCGCCGTTGGTGCTATCACTTCCTGCATCACTCCATTTTCCGAACATCCATGCTCTCTTAGCTCTTTGATCAACTTTTTCTCCATTTATTTCTGTGGCATTTCTTCGAATTCTGACAGATCCATTTTCAACCATTGAATCATGAATTGCGCGAACTTCTACCCACATATCTTTGGTTTTATGTCGGCAATAACTTCCTTCATGTTCAATATTGCTTTGAATTGATTGAATATAAGTATAAATAATTGGTGTTGTAATAATTGATGAAAAGATTGCTACTGTACTTATTGCAACAGCAACAAATGCAATCCTTCTTAAACGACGATGTTCTTTTTCAGCATAAATCAACTGCTCTTTCATGGTTCAATTCTTTCAGTTTTTCCACTTGAATTGAAATGGCAAATTTTTACTCTTCAATTAAGTTTTTATATATCACTTTTTTGGGATTAAGGATATCCCTGGGATATCTGAATAAAATTAAAATGTTCCTGAAGTTTGCACAGCAACGATAAAAAATTTAGGTCGATACCGAAAAAAGGTGGAGTTTTTTATGGTCATGTGAAATTTCGAAGAAAAATGACCGAGACCAAGAAGAACCCAACAACACAGGAGGTAAATTTGCATTTTTTTATAAGAAAGATTTGTTCTTGTCGTAAAAATGGAATTTGAAAGAGAAAGATAAAACAGAGCTTTGACAAAGGATAAAAGCAATATAAAAAATTGTCCTGCTGATTTTATAGTTTTTATAAAAACGGATTTTCATGCGTTTTGCATAATTTGGATTAAAACACGTTTTACACAATTAAATACTGTATAAAATCTGAAACAGATGTTATTGAAAAGCAAAATCACACATTCCTGCTGCATATTATTTTTGAATTCATATGTTTATAAAACAAACTACCGTAATCTTGGCAGTTTACAACAACCACTTAATAACTTGACACTTTTAATGCCCCTTTTTTGTAAAAGTGTTCCCTTTTGACTTTCTTTTGACATTTAAATAAAAAGAATTTTTATATATTTTTAATAATTCATACCTTCTAAAACCGTTTTTTAATGACAGGAGAATTGTTTTTATTAATGTCATACCATTTATTTTCATCGACCTTGATTATCTAATTCGGTCATCATTTTAATGCATTTTTAATAATTTAAAAAATGATTTTGAAAATCTCCGATTTTTGACCCCTTAAAAATCCCTAAATCAAACATTCAGTTGATAACCAAATTTTAATGATCGAAGAAGTGTAAGAATATTGTCATTTGCCCAGTACTAACATGAGAAGTAATAGACAAAATGGTTTATTCAGCCCTCAAAACAATATTACTGTATTATAGTACATTTTTTATTTTTTCGTTAGATTTTAGAACATTCCAGAATTGATTTTTTGCATTTGATTTGGTGCAAATATATTTTCTTGTCTACAGTATTTCAAAGATTTTTTGAAAAACAGTTTTAACAAAAATTGGTTTTTTTCTATTCAATAAATAAAATACTATAACATATTTTATTTTACAAAAAATTTTTACAAAACACATTATTTTTATTACTATTTTAATCCATTCATTGATAAACATAAATCATCAAATTACGATCAAATAGCGATAAATTTTCCATGAAACGTCGAGATAAAACTTTGGATTCAGTAATTTTCCGGAAAATTTATTTATCGGTGTCAAATCCACTCTCCTTTTCGCTTTTTTAATGTCTGATGATCGCTTTCATGTTCTGAAGAAATAAGAGAAAAAGTTGTCGCCAAAAAAACTAAATAAAAAACAATCCCGGATGTTTATATGACAGCAAAAACAGAGAGAAAAAAAGACTAAAAAAATTGGGAGTTGACTGAAAAGAAACGTCATCATAAAATGTGTCGGCAGTAATTCTCTCGATCTTTTTTTTTCTTTAATTTAATTATCTCGAGGTTCAATCAAGTAGAAAAGAGGTTTACACTTTGTAAAATAAACAATGAAGTAAAGTTGACAGTGAGATTTCAAAGGTCTAGGTTAAAAAATTGAAAGTTGAATATTCCTCTATATTCAGGCAAATTTCAAAGAAATAAAAACGTAATTAAAACTTAAGGAAATCTGCAAATTACTAACTTAACAATTATTTGAACAATTGCTAGACCCATATATAATTGGTCGGAGAGAATAAAATACAAAACATGTTCTCTTCCAAAATTGGCACAAATTCTCAGCATCGAAGAAGGCCACTCTGGCCTAATTATGTTCTCAGCATCGTGTTTGAATTCATAAGTTTGTGAATGATGATGACCTTGCAGCCTTTTGCGATAAATAACATAATTTTAATATTCAAAGTATCGTTGTTGGTACAATGTTTTGCGGTTAGTATTTTTCCGACTAAGATTATGCTTTGTGAACAAAAAACAAATGGTTTCATACATACAATTTTACATTCCATGAACGTTAAATTAAAAAATCTGGAAAAAAGGTTTCTGACGCCGGTGTCGTCATCATAAACCATAAAACGAACCAGATTTTTTTAAACTCAAATGTTCCGTGGTTTCTCAAAAAATGAATTATAGAGACATCAACAAAAAAAAAGTAATGGTCGAGAAAAAAAAGATTGATGCAGTGGTAGCCGCAGGGGTTTAAAAAATTATCTGCCCTTAGGCAGGTCTTTGTTATGAAACTATATGATGATTGTTGAAAATAATGTTTTTTGCACGAAAAAGCGAAAGTCCGCCTTTCATGAATACAGGAAAAAAAGCTATATAAAAGCTTCTGGATGCTGGTTTAGGGTATCAGTCGAGAGCATCTGTCTGTTGATCAGGTTTGCTTTTTAACATTAACATTTTAAAAAAGAACTTGACAGCGAGTTAAATTTCTTTATTACTTTTAACACTCTTTTCATAGATTGTTAGAAGTTTTTAAAAAAATTGATCCTGTCAAGTTTTTTTGCCTTCTATTTTGAAGATTCCCTTAACTCATTCCTCTTTCTTTTCATCTTTAGACTGAACATAAATGGAATTCAGGCAACCAATCATGAAATCGGATTACTATGAATCTGAAGAACATCGTCAAATGCGACGAGTTGCATTCTTTGCAATTGTTATTTCAACTGCTGCCGTCATCGCTTCAGTTGTAACTCTTCCAATGCTTTACAGCTATGTTGCTTCATTCCAATCCCATCTTATTGCTGAAACAGAATTCTGCAAAACACGGTCTCGTGATATGTGGACTGAAATGTCAATCATTCATTCACATGGAAAATCTTTGCCACTTCGTTTCAAACGTCAATACGGAAGCAGCCCACAACCTGCCGGATATGGTGCTGGACCTGCTCTCAATGCTGAACCAGCATGTGGCTGTCCTTGCCAACAAGGACCATCTGGACCTCCTGGCCCCCCTGGTGATGATGGTGACCATGGCATGGATGGTAAAGATGGCTCAGATGCTCAAGATGGCCGCGATGGAGATGTTTTGAGCTCCGCAATTTCGGCTGAACCATGCATTATTTGCCCACCAGGTTTGTTAACTCGCTATCAAGATCTTTTTTCCAAACATATCTATCGTACATGATGTTATAAAAACTTAACATTGTAGGACCCCCTGGACATCAAGGAGCTCCTGGTAACAAGGGACCTAAAGGCCCCAAAGGTGCCAGTGGCGATAATGGTCCCAATGGCAATCAAGGTGCCGCAGGCATGCAAGGTGGTCAAGGAAACAATGGCCCAGCAGGACCTATCGGAGTACCTGGACCCAAGGGTGAGAATGGCCGTGTCACAGAAGCCAATGGCCCAGCAGGTAAATAGGAAACCTTTCCTTGACTGATGTTATAAAAACTTTAAATTTGTAGGACCACGTGGAGCCCCAGGACCTCAAGGTCAACCAGGTGACGCTGGCAAGCAAGGCCATCCCGGGAAAAATTCTCCTGGCCCAGTTGGTCCTCCTGGAGATAGTGGAGCCCCAGGACCCAAGGGAGCACCTGGAGCCCCAGGAGCTTCTGGTTTGGTTGGAGCTCAAGGCGAACAAGGTGGTTGCGATCACTGCCCCACACCAAGAACCCCTCCAGGTTATTAAGCGGTTACTTGAAGGCAGCTTTCATTTTGAATGGCTCGCCATTTCCATCGGTTTTCATATTTATTCTTTTGTGCAATCCCCTTGGAAAAAACAAATAAAATTTTTAACTTAATTACCATTTTTGAAAACATTTTAAACTTTCAAACAACCACTGTATGAAAAAAGTCTCTTAGTCATTTTATTTGCAATCATAAAAGCGTTCAAACACTAACAAATAATTGATATTAATTTTGCTGCCAAATTATTTAAAAATGTAAAAAACAGACATTTATGAATACTCATTTAAATAATGCATCAAAATTATCACCTGTTTGAAAAAAAACCCTCTTATTAAATACTCTTTGCTTCAAGAGTAAGCAAAAATTAATAAAAAAAACATTAAAAAAGATTTTGGTTAAACTTTTAATAAAAATTTATTTTAATGACGTTTTTTGTTGAAAGTTTTTAAAAAATTAAAATTTAAACAAATTTAAAAATTTTTTTTCTGTGATGTTGAAATTCCAACTACAATTCAATGGAAAACAATAATATTTTATATCTTTCTGTATGGAAAAATATAAGTGTTGATGAATTACTACATCCAAATTTAATGTATTCGTTCGTTCGTTCGTTCGTTTATTCGTTCGTTCGTATTCGTTGAAGAGCAACATTTGGATTCCGATTATGCACAAGATTTCCGGATTCAGAAGAGTACAAGTCGTTGTAGAAATGGGCGATTTCTTCCATGAGCTCAGCAACAGTCTCAGTGACAGCACCATCGGTACGTTGAAGATGTATCATCTGATTCTGTTTTTGGATCATTTCGGATCTACCTCGTTTTATTTGATTCTCTTCTATTGCTTTCCCCATCACCTTCTCATAATACTTATCAAGATCGTATTTAAAACACTTACGTATCAGTTTTGATAATTCAGCGTATTCGACAAGAGCTCGAGCATCAGCAGAAATGGCATGTTTCATTTGCCTTCGACGTTCCATCAGTTGCAATGTTTCAGGAGACAATCGAGAATAAACAGATGGTCGGCTGGCACATTCTTTTGCAGTTGTCAAGAGAGCATGTTTGATAAGATTCAGTTCAGCTTCAGGGGTTTCAGCAATTTGGTGTTCTTGAAGTTTCAGCGCCATAGAAATAAGGCATGATATCTTTTCATATTCAGGTTTCACAAACGGAAAGCCTTTGATTCTGTTGAACTTCAAGCTATATGGAATGCTCTGGCAGAATTCGGTGTTGATCCTGGCGATATTGAAATTATTAAATTGATTTATGCAAATGGTACTTCAAGTGTAAACGTAGGTTCTTCTTCCATTCCTATAAATATCCAGAAAGGTGTAAGACAAGGCGATACTCTATCACCTTTGCTCTTTATCATTGTCCTGCAACATGCTCTGAATCAAGTGAATTGGAATACTGGCATAAACATAAATGGAAGAAGATTGGGTCACCTAGACTTTGCTGACGATATAGTTTTGCTATCACAAACTCTGGAAGGCGTTCAATCTCTTCTTGATCAAGTTGCTGATAAGTGCGGCCGTGTTGGATTACAAATCAGTGGCGACAAAACCAAATGGATGTCAAATGTTTCTGATCCAGACGAATCAATCCTGCTGAACAATGAAGAAGTTGAAAAGGTCGGTGAATTTATTTATTTGGGGCAACTCATCAAATGGCCCTCTCAACCCGGAAGATTCAACAAAGAAATATCGAGAAGAATTAGCGCTGGATGGAATGCTTTCAACAAAGCAAAGAAACTCCTCATCTCTCGAAGAATACCTGCCAACTTAAAAAGAAAATATTTTAATCAATGTGTATTTCCTGTCATGCTCTATGGTTGTGAAACTTGGTGCTTGACAAAAACTGAAGAAACAAGATTAGCTGTAGCTCAACGAAGAATGGAAAGAAGGATGTTAAATGTAAGATTACTAGATCACCATTCCCGTGTTTGGCTCCGTGAAAGAACTCAATTGAAAGACATTGTCCAATCTTCTCGTGAACGCAAATGGAAATACCTCAAAAAGCTGATGACACTTCCTGAAGATCGCTGGAATCGAAAATTGACTGAATGGACTCCAAATGCAAAACGTCCTGTTGGAAGACCACCTACAAGATGGATGGATGACTTCAAGAAATTCGCGAATAAGGAACCAATTGAATTATTATCACTTTGTTTAACTGATTTTTGGTGTCATAATATGTCCCCTTTCGTCCTGCGTGACAGATAAAAGGTTTTTAAATAAAAAAAAAAATAAAAAAAATAAAAAATTTAATGTATTTATCCCGATGCATAATGGATGTTACACTTTTATTTTCCACAATTATATATAGCTTTACAGTATATGTAATAATAAAAAAATCAACACATGCAATGAGCGCATTCAAATATACTCTGTTGATACAATTATCATGTAATATGTTTATTGAAATTATTATTTGTATTACAAATCCAATATTTTTGTTGCCACTTCCAGTTATGTCTTTTTATTCACATTTTCCACTGACAAAAGAATTGTTTGTGGAGCATTTCTACCGGGGGGCTTCCTCTTTACCACTTTTGTAATCGCTTTAGCATCTCGAGTAATTGTAATTTTTGATGCAACAAAACATGTTACAATAGGCTTAACGATATTAAAAAAATATTTCAAATATTTTATTTTTCTTTTTATAATTTTTACAATCGGAGCATGGATGACTATTTCTGGTGAGTAAAAAACAAAGAGATCAAAAAGCTTAATTTTTGTTTTTTATAATATATCACTTATGGTTACTGTAATGGATGAGTTTTTTTTATAATATATCACTTATGGTTACTGTAATGGATGAGCACCGATAGTAATTTTATTTAGTAATGTCCATGCAATGCAAGAACACCTTGAAGAAATCGTTCCAGCATTTAAAGAGATTTTTATTGCTTTGCCTGCGACATATGGTGGTATTTTAGATTCAAATACAAAAATGGATTTATTTGGTATGCATTTTTTTGTCAAACACTTTTTCGAAAATACTGATTAGTTTTAGGATACTTTGTTGCACTAATAGCAGTGATATTTGTTTGTGGAATTGCTGTTACTGTTGTCCTTTTAAATGTATTATTTCTTATTCGAATGCAGCAAATTAAAAAAATTGTTTCAAAAGAAACCTATAATCTTCAAAAAATGCTTTACAAGTAAACACTGAACTTCTGTCACAAAAAGAATTCTATCAATTTATTTTTCAGATGTCTATGCATTCAGATTTTAAATGCCGGCGTTTTTGGATTTGCACCTATGGCATTTGGTGCCTTTTTACTTGTTTTTCAAATAAGATTTGCAAGTTATTTTGGTTATTTTGGATTACAAGTTATTTCTCTTCATTTAATTACTGACAGCATTTGTTTATTATATTTTGTTAAACCATACAAAAAATTTATAAAAAGTATTTTTATTTCTGCAAAAGTTATAAATGTTAAACCAGCTTGGACGACATTTGCTGCAAACCAAGTTGAAAGCATTCAATAAAAAGTTGACTTGGGTCTGTAGTAATAAGAAATTCGATAATATTTTAGATTTACGTGATGTTTATGTTAGGTATTTTTTAAATTTACTTTTTGTTTATTGAATTCAACCTTTAATAAAGTTATGAAGCCCCTGCTAATAATTTTGGCTTACATTGTTACAGGCAGAAGATACAATGCTTTTAATTACTGAAAAAAAAGTGTTAACACGTTTGTTGATTTTTTCAGTGTCAAAAAATGGTGAATGTCAATTCATTATAAAAAAATTTTACATCACTGTAATATTGAACGATGTCCCTATCGATTAATTGTTCTCCTTTTCACTTTTTCAATTAAATAACAGAAAGGTGACAGTCTAAAAGGGAAAACATTTTAAAAAGGTCTCTGTTGAAAAAAAATGTCGTCTTATCATGCGTTTGATAAAAACAATGAAAAGGATTTGTCTGTAATATTTTCCGATTTGGGACTGTCTTCTGTGTTTAATAATGAGATTAATATTAAAAGTACCCCAGAATTTTCATCTGATTTATTTTTTACTTTGAAGTGTTGCCAAAAGCGTTATATTACTGTAATAACATCAGACAATCAAATTGGTTTTATCAACTCTGAAATGTTTGAAAACGCCTCATCGTTTATTAAAACTTTTATTGAAAGTCGAGAATCATTAAAAATCAATTTTCCATCAAAAATTGTAAATATTGCAATTAATTTATGGTACGGTAAAGAATCCAAAGAATTCGAGGGAAATGAAATTCTAGTTTATAATTTTGCAAAAGAATTCAACATTTATTCTGTCATGGTGAGGTTTATTTATCCACAAAATTTAAAGATTAGATTACAGTATTTTTGCAGGATAAATGCATTAAGAATTCGGCAGAATACTGATAATGCTGTAAATGGTTTTAAAAAGCTTAAATACACGAAAAAATGAATGCAGTCATAATAATTAATTATATCCTTTTGTCTTGTTTTAAAAAGCATATAGTAAAACTATGTACAAAAAAAATTTCTTAAAACAAGAAGATTTTTTATTAAGATGAAATGCTATTTGATCTTGTAATTTCTGAAATAAAAAAGTTTATTTGCTTTTACAATTTTTTGAGCACAAATTACAAATTACTGTAAAAGTGATAAAAGATTTAGCCAGATCATTTTCCTAAGCATATCATGAATTTCAAAGATTTTCTGGCAGTAATAAGTTTTATTTACCTCAAAATCATATTTTTTGATTTATGAAACTTCCCTGCTGCTCTTTTATATATTTAAAGGTATATTACAGTTTAAAAATTTCATAACGCAAGCATCAAAGTTCAATTTTTGTCGTAATGCTTACACTTCTCTTTTTCATTTTTCATTTCCATTTTTGTACAAACACTGTAAAAATCACGCATGCTTCTTCCCGCCAACGTTGGCTTATGATCTTTCTCGTCTGAGATAATTCATTTTAATGATAAAAAAAACAAATGAATTGTTTTAAATAAAAAAAGTCAAAGAAATTTTTATTTATCGTTTTTTTCTTTGTCGAAAAGACATCAAATTTTTCAGCAAGAATTTTTATTGATCGACAAAGTTTTTTGCTTTTTGCAAACTAGTCATATGTTTTTGTTGCAATTTTTTTTTACTTGTGTAACACAAATTGTGCTGACTTTTTAATTCAAATTGTTTATTTTTTAGAAATTAAATTCTGCCTTTATTAATCATGGATAGTGTTCATAAAAGATTCCAAAGTTGGTGAGTTATTTTTAATACTATTTTAGTACGAATTCTCAGTGAATGTAGGTAGCTTTTACGGCGGATATATAATTATTGCTATTTGCTTATACTTTTTTCTGTATCTGTGCATTAGATGGGATTAAATTTTTACGTAACACTTGTTCACGTTAAAAATCTTTAAAGTGTATATCCAAGCAATGCTTTGAAAGTTTTTTGCTTTGATTCTTTTTTTTCAAATGTTAAATCTTTTCACTTTTTTTCAGGACATCTTCATTACGAAATCGTTTATCAAGAAGAACAGAAGAATCAGAAATTAGTGATTCAGCTCCAATATTAGTAGATTGTCCGCATCCTTCGTCAACTTCTACAACTGATCAATACCAAGAATTAATGAATGGATCTGTTCCATGTCCTTCATGTGGGGGATCGGGGCGAATCCCTAAAGGTTCTTATATTTCTTTAAACAAGTACATATTTTTATATGCTCTTTTTAGAACTTGAAGAAACATTGGTTGCATTAATTCCAATGTCAGATGATCGGTTAAAACCTAAAAAAACGTATGACCTTTTTGCTTCTTCTTTTGTGCAACATTCATTCAAGGGGCTCCAACAAAGTGCTTGACTTCTTATCTGTTTTTCAGGGTAATGTATGTTACAATTGGAATATTGGCGTGTGTAATTATAGCAGCATTCTTTATTTATGTATTTCTTCCTCGTACTGTTCGACTTACGACAGATTCATATCCGATTGAAATTGTTAATGTTTTTGATCTTGATAATCAAACACAAAGCCATATTGAATTTTATTTTTCTGTAAGTCCGATCTTTTTTATACTGTAAAATTTTGTTGAGTTGTTGCGAAACAAAGTAACTCATCTGTTTTACGGTAATCAAGAACGTTTTGTTAATTAGAATTTGACTGAGTTGTGATTTTTACTCACGTTATTAATTTTAGAATGCTGTCAATGTGACAAATAGTAATTATTTTCCTGTTGAAGTTGTAAATGTTTCTGCAACAATCATTTCTAAGTTTCAACCTTGGTCAATGGATATTGTGGGAAATGGGTTTAATACAACTGAAATGAGAATATCCCCTTTTGGAGGAAATGTTCAGCAAGTATGGTTTAATAATACCGTATCACTGAAAGGTGTTGTTGCGTAAGTTTTATGTTTTTTTTCTCAGCAAAGCAATTTAATTTTATGTTTTTTTTAAACTTTTCCTCTCCTTTTTAAAATAGTAGTTTTAAATTTTTATTACAAAAACAACGCATAATTTTTTTCAAAAATGTACAAACATTTGGCAATTTTGGCATTTGTTAGTTTGTCTACTAGATTTATTGGGGTTGAGATTGTTGATAAGCGAAGCAAGTAATATCAGCTTTTTGATGCTCACAGTAAAGATCGGTTGCAATTCTGTAACTGAATTCAGATGCTGCACAGATGACATCAATACCACGATCAGAATTTTCTGTTTCAAATAGTTCATTGGCAGTTTTGTGAATTCTTCGTTTTGACTCATTAGCATTTGATGGAGTAATTTCTGATTCCATAATTGATCGAAGTTCAATAGAATTGCATTTGGCATCATTGTTTTGAGTTTTTGATGCAAGAGCTTTGTATCCTGCTTGCTGAGGCGTTTCAATAGGTCCTTGTGGAGCGGCTGCTGAAACACATTCCATTTAGTCTCATTTTAAGAAGTTACGGTACTTACGTTGAACATATTGTTGTCCTTGAGGCTGTTGAACAGGTGCTTGTGGAATTGGTTGGGGGGCTGTAAATAAGTACTATTTTAAAATATTAGATTACGGTAAATTCACCTTGAGCGTATGATCCGCCACCACCTTGTTGCATAGGTGCTGGTCCTGGTCCAATGGGTTGTTGTTGTTGTTGCTGCATATTCTGATATCCACCGTTATAATGTTCAAGAGGTCGAATAATAATGTAACGAGGTCGGCAAGTTGGAAGATTTTGGTAACTTGGAGCTTGTTGAAACATTGGTGCTTGTTGTTGTTGCATACATGGTTGTGGTTGTGCACATTGACAAGGTGCGGGAGGAGGTGGGGGTGGTGCACAGCAAGCTTGTGGAGGTCCACATTGTGGTTCACAACAACATCCTCCTGATCCGCCACCGGATCCGCCGAAAAGAAAACTTTGACCAACAGTTAAACACAACGAAACTATCAAAATTTGTTTCATCATCTTTATTTTTACGTTTTGAAAGACAACTTTAAATTATCAAATGATGTTTTCAGTCAAATTTTTATCCTTTTTATATTAGTATACCTGTTTTTGTCAATGTGTTAATTTTTATTCATACAAGGTTATGCAATATCCATCCCCCAAACCCTTTTTTTAGGGGGTGGAAACTTGAAAGAAATGTTAATCGTTTCCCCTTTATTCATTGAAGCTTTTTTGAAAATTTTTAAATCCATTATACCTTTGTTAGTCCCTGAGGCAATGATAAACATTTAAAAAGCAAAATTAACTGAAGCGAAATTGATGAACGAATAAAAAAAACGAGTATGCCTACGCATCAAAGACTGGATTTTTTATAAAAAAAAGTGAATTTTTATGCAATCTCAAAAAAGTGAAAGCTCATAAGAATAACGTAATGCAAAAGGATAGAGATTTCTAACCTTGATAAAGATGTTATTTTTTTAGTCGATTAGAAAAGTAGAAAGAGTTTTAATGATGTGGAAAAGATTCGAAAATGAATAAAAAATACGGTGAAAAGAATAAATGGAAGTAACGATGAATTCCGACGATTTAAAAAAAATTGATTCAAGCAATTGCTATCAATACAGTACTTTTTACAGTTTTGAAATTTTTTGTGGAATTTTCAACCCTGTAATCAAATTGAAAGTAAACAATAAAACATTTGGTTTTAACCATCGTTTTTTTTCAAAGCAATTACATGGCAATAATTGTTGAAGCTTACATATGTACGACTACAACTAACAATATAGTTTAGTATCTACAGAATACAGTACATTTAAAAGCTTTTTAACCAAAAATTTTTTTTTGCATTTCTGCATTTTTTTAATCTTTAATTTTTAGGGAGTATTGTCAAGCACCATTTTCAAAGCTGACATCACTCTATGTTAGCCTTCAATTTGATATTGCTGTAACATTGAAATATTTTTATTACAGCCATCAAGAACAAGTTACAATTAGTACTGTTCAACAAGTAAGTTTCTCGCATTTCCCATTCTTTAAATATTTTTATTTTTTAGACTTGCTGTTTACCCACTGGTAATTGTACATCTGCCGATTAAATATCAACATTTGTTTCTGATCTAACAGTGATTATATTTTCTTTCATATTTGTTCATTCATTAATAATTTCTTCTATGGTTTACCGAAAAGGTGATTGAAATACGGGATATTATAATTTTACGATATTTGTTTAACTTTTTAAATTGTTTGGTTAGATTTTGTGCTCAAACTTAAAATAAAGCTTTTAACATTGAAATTTTTGTTTTTTGAAATTTTTGTCGTAAAAACAATAAATATTTTACGTATCACAGGGTTTTTGAAAATTTTTTGCATAAATTTTACAGTATACAGAATGAATTATTTTTAAACAGACACTTGCTTTTTCGGAGTTACTGTATTATTTATTTTTTTGTTGCGTTTCATTATTTTGCAAAGAGTGTATTAAAAGGTCTTATTAGATTTTGTTAATTACCGAGAAAAACAAGCAAAAATGGTCATCCATGATAGGGACCTTATTGGATATTATTAATTCTATTGTTTTTAGACAAGATTCTGTTAAACCTTTCTGAACTGCCATCCATGTTTAATTATTGTAATCCAAATAAATTTCCCTCATTTTGTTTGAAATTTTTTCGACATGGAAGTCACAGCAGCAGAAAACAAAACATTGAAGATTATTTGAAACGGCAAGCAAATGATTATTATAGTCGTTTGGCAAAAGAACATTCATATCGAGCTCGAAGTGCTTTTAAATTGTTAGCTATTAATGAAAATCATAAAGTGATTCATCCAGGCAAGTTTTGTAAATTATTTAAAAAGGTTTTTTTATTGATTTATTATAGGAAATGTTGTGGTGGATATTGGTGCAGCACCAGGATCATGGTCTCAAGTTGCTGCTGAAATCGTTTTTGGTGGTCCATCAATTTCAACAGATCCCTTAGGGCATTATCCAGCTAATGATAACCAGGGATATGTATTAGGAGTTGATATACAAGTTAATATTTACAAAGTGTGTTTGTACTACATCACTTCTTTTTAGCCAATTGTACCGTTACCTAGAATTGATTTTATTGGACAAGGTGATATAACGAGAAGAAGTACGCATGAAAAAATACAAAAAATGTTAAATGGAAGAAGCGTGGACGCTATTATCAGCGATATGGCACCTAATCCAACAGGTAGGGTTAGACCCTGCGAGAATAGGGCTAAAATATTTCTTGCTCCAAAATCACACTTTTTTTTTAGGAAATAGTTTTACAGATCATGTACGAATCGTTGAATTATGCCGTTTGTTACTTCATTTAGCTGTTAAACAAAATCCTCCGGTGTTACCATTGAAATCCAACAGTAAATTTTTATGTAAAATTTTTGATGGAGAACTAACCAATGAATTTGTGGAAGAACTCAAACAATATTTCAAAAAAGTCATATCAGTGAAGCCGCTAGCAAGCCGAGACACCTCTTCAGAAAAATATTTGTTGGCTAAAAATCCTATTGTTACTCAAATTGTTTGATTTACAAAGTTTACAAAAAAATATAAATTTATTCAAAACCCGTATATTAAAACAAAACTATTTATAACCAAAACTACGAATTAAGTTGTTTCAATAAAAGATCATCAACATCCTCTTCGTCACTTTCATTTACTTCAACACCTTCATAAACATTCTTTTGAACTTCGTTTGATTTAGTAAGTTGTTGCAGTAAAAGAGCATCAAGGTCATCATCCTCATCTTCCTGTTCATCAAGGTGTTCAGCATCTTTTGATTCATCCTTCATTCTTGTTGCTTCTGTATACTTTTCATCTTTAGCACTTGAAGCTTCAGGTTCATTACATGATACTTTAAAAGGTCTTCCTACATGTGATTCTTTGTATTTTTCACCTTCTTCTGTCAACTTTGCATATTCAGTCAAATCATCAGGAATTTCATCATATCCAATTTTATGCACTCGATGTAAATGTTTTCTTATTTCGTTCTTGAATGCATAGCGTCTATTACAATGAGGACATTGAAGAGATTTCGGCTGATGACGTTTCTGGTGTTGAGAAAGCACTCGAAGATCTGTGAAACCTTTTGAGCAAATAGCGCAATTGTAGGGCAAATTGGTTTTCTAAAAAAGAAGATTAGCATAATAGAAATGCACAATCAATAACCTACGGATGACGTAGAATGTACAAGACGAGCGTAGTCATCAACATGAGGATGCTTTCTTCTAACATGTCGAAAGAGAGAACTCTTAGAAGCAAGCACACGAGAACAAATAAAGCATGTCCTTGATTCAACATCATCCTTCGTATCAGATGAATCCATAGGTGGTGTCAATGCAGGTGTAGAAGAAGCAGTTGAATAAGGAGAAATGCGATCACGATATTCATGGCTCTTTTTGGATTTCTTTTTCAATTTACCAGCTTGTTGATCTGCTTCATGTTTAGCTTTAAGGCTTTCAAGGATTTTGTCAGCTTCCGCTGTATCCTTATGTGTTTTGTGAAGTTCATGTAAAGCCTGAAATCAAAAAATGTTAGTCTGAATTGAAGGAAATAAAAAGTGTTTACTTTAGGAATCACGTCGGCATATTTATCTTCAATTTTTGGTTGAAACTTTGCCATATTTGGACCAAGAATGTCTTTGACATGTTGAAAGTCATCCTAAAAATAAATAAATAACACAGGATAATATTAAGAAAGACGGTTGGTTTAATTACCCATGAGACGAGTTGTCTCATTTTTAAAGTTAAAGGTAAAAATGGCTTCAAATGGACTCTTTTAACGTTTAATTACCCTAAATTGAGTTAGACTATTTTTTATGGTTTAATTACTCCAAAGTTTGAGGCATTCGTGAGATCGTCCGAATAATGGTTTAGTAAAAAGATTTACATCAGTAGATATATAAAAAAACAAACAAAAAAGACACGGAAAACATGACACGTATACCTCAAAACTCGGATTTAAATGCTGAAAAATTGATAACAATTTTTTTGTTTAACAAACCATTAATAACGATGCATGATTAGCAAGGGTTTTGCTTCCCATAATTGCTAATAACAAAAAAGTTGATATAAAAACGTAAAAAATGAAAAAAGCAAAGTACTACAAAATTTGGTTTCTTTTTTGCGATGAAGAAAACAGAGAAGCAAAAGCGAGCAATCAATATTGGTGAGACAAACGGACGCACAAAATAGAATAAGAAAAGCGAGAGGTTCCAAAGAGGAGGGATTTGAAAAAGGACAAACATGTATTCTGTGAAAGAATAAAGAGACTTTCAAACATCAAAGATGATTATTATCAAGACGCCCTTGTTGCACAAATTAATGATAAAACTCTGAATACGTAAAGTAGTAAAATGACAACGAGAGCAAATGTAATAACTGCCAGTCAAAAATATAAAATAATTTTTCTATTATATAATTATAATAAAAAAATTATTATTTGTGTCCGCTGTCACATGAAACCAATTTTACCATCCATACAAACCTAGAAGTTCAAAACCCAAACTCCATGAATAGAATTTATCAGAAATTAAGGTTCAAAAGATCTAAACCAGCATCGGTTTATTTAAAGATAACAGATTCAAACATGCAACATGTAAATCAGGGCTCACTAAACAAAACTATTTTTAAGTCCGCTCTGACCGTTTACCAAGAGCTTCGCTTAATACGATTAATGCTTGTCCCCAATGTACTCCTACTAAATTTTAACAAAAATATTTATAAAAACATAACCCAAACATCACAAAAATTAAATTGAAACAATTTACAAAACATTTTCAATCTTGAGCTTTTTCAGATTGAGGTGTCTTATTTTCATCATTTTCTTCATGGGATTGAACATCCTTAGGTTCAGATGACTTATTTTCAACAGTTTCTCCATCAGATTGAGCATTTTTAGGTTCAGCTGCCTTATTTTCACCATCAGATTGAGCACCATTTTTAGCACCACTACGACGACGATTACGGCGATTTCGATGACGAGATGCCTTTTTTTCACCATTTTCTCCATCGGATTGAGCACCTTTCTTAGCACCGCTACGACGACGACTTCCAGGATGAGATGCTTTCTTTTCATTATTTTCTCCATCAGATTGGGCATTCTTGCCACCGTTAAGACGATGATTTCCAGGATTAGATGCCTTGTTTTCATCATTATCTCTATCAGATTGAGCATTTTCATTTTTGGTACCGCTACGACGGTGACGACGATTGCGACGACTTCCAGTTTGAGGAGAGCGATCACCTTGACTACGAGAAGTATTGCGGCGACGACGATTACCACCTAAAATTGAAATAATAGAACAAGAAATGCAATATTTACACGAATTACCGGGGCTGGAACGAAGGGGATATCGAAGTTGGATAACATATACACCTTGAACATCAGTATCATCAGGTCCGGTAACATTTGAAGCTTCAAGGCGGTCACGCGTGCCTTTAACAACATCAAATTCAACCTTTTCATTGTGAGCAAGAGAGCGAAGGTGGACACGATTCATGCGAGATTTAGCAATGTTCATTTGATGAACAAAGACATCACCAGTCCCATCATCACGAGCAATAAATCCATAGTGATAGCGAAGAGAGAACCACTTGACGGTACCAGTAATTTTTTTCTCCAAGACTTCTTTAAGCTTTTGAGCTTCTTCATGTTGTTTCAGAAGAACGCGATAAGGAACATAAGCCTGAAAAAGGTGGAAATTGAATCAGAAAAAACATTAACAGTGAATGCTGCAACCGAAGAAAAAGAGAAAACTGTTGCAACATTAATCATAAAAAACATAAATTTAACTTACTTGGCGATTATTATCCTTCATAATTGGTTTTTTATTTAGACGAAAGAGCTTTTGAGCGGCCACTGGCACACACGACTGTTCTAATTTAAAAATGATTTTTTTCATCAAACGTCAAAAGTTGGCAGCTGCGCTACAGTACCCTTTTTGCGCTCTCTCGTTTTTTTCGCTTCGATTTTAAAATGCATTGGCGCAAATTTTAAATTTTTTCGAAAAAAAATAAAATTTTTCAAGAGATTTTGACATTTTTTCATGGAAGTGCTCATTGCAATGGGGTAAATGTAGAAACAAATTTGGGTCCAAATCGTCAAAAATGTGTTAAAAATACATAAAAAACAGTTGAGAATGTGTTTTGAGCAATTTCGGCGAGGTGCACTCGAAAAATCGAAAATGGCCAAAAATGGCAATTTTTGGAGGTTTTTTTATGCCAAATTGAAATTAGGTCAAAATTAAAAATTCGGAGACGTTTGTTATTTAAGTTAAAGTTTTTTTACATACTAAAACCATAAAAACTTTGTCAAATGCAAAAAAGGCGAAAATCTTTCCTGGGCAATTATGCCGATTTCAGGCAAACATAGGGGTCAAAATCATCATTTTTGCTTAAATTATTATGTAAGTTTAGGGAATATATTAGATTTTACATTTTTTATGACGACTTGAACTGCATAATGTTTCACGTTAATGGTGTTGTTTATCGTGAAACATTATGAAGACTCATTGATTTTATTTGTCTACGTAATTCTGTAAATCTTTTTAGATGTGTGTTTATTGGTGCAGCTTTAACATGGCTTTATATTATATTTACAAAACGATTCAAAATTCAACAGCCTTCATCATTATCAGTTGAATAAGACTCTCAGGATGAAGAAATTGAAACTGCCCTCGAAGATTTACATGCAACAACCGCACAATCTGGTGATGGTGTAAATGGATTAAAATCTGCTTCAAAAACAACATGTTATGACCATGGCCCCGGATGTGGACATAATTGGCATAAACCATAATTAACACCAACCCACTAACTAATAAATCCCCAAAATAACTTACTTTTAATCCAGCAAATCCACACCAAAATCTTCGGAATCTTAATAACTATCCGAGAGAAAACAATACGACGAGACGATAAATATAATTATAACTATTTATTATCAGCCAACATTCACAAATTACAACACAAGAGAATGACTAAGGAAAAGTGACACGCAAGAGTATTTATAGACATTTGAAGTGAAGAAGAATGACGTGAATGAACAAACCGCTAACAATAGAATAATTACAATAAAGAACGACACGAACCTCAACAAGAGAGTAGAGAAATAAAGAGAATTGAGACGGACGTCATAAAAGAGTGGTGTATAAGAGAGTTCACTATTTTCATAACTTGCCCCGCCCCCACTGATTTATCGTCCCCGATAATTTTTATTCTTCGGAATCTTTTCTTGGAGTTTGATTTGACAAAGACATTCTTTAACGAGGTGATCAGGAGCTTGACAGAAGTAACATTTCTTTGGCTTCTTTTGTTGATGTGGCAGAGATTTCGTAGACTTCGATGATGAGCTTGAATTAGCTGGAGCATTTTGCCGTTTTGGATGATGCTGAGATGATCTTGATTGATTAACGAGTTTGAGTTGACATCCATTAGCATTCAGGTATTCAACAAGTTTGATTGCACCATTTTGAGTTAAGAGAGCATTACTATTAACATATTGAAGTTCAGTACGATCAAGAGGATTTCTTTGGAGCCCATGTCCAGGTTGCTTTGCACTGATTTGTGAATAAATTGAATTTATTTTGCACCATTGAGCGAATTGTTCATTTGTTACAGGAGTATCATCTTTTCGAAGAGCAGGAAGCAAAATAAGCTTTGCATTTATCTTTTCCAGTTGTTTCAGAATAAAAAATGTGATGGATGTTGAATATCCAAGTTCATCATGAGGAAAGAAAATTATGTTTTTGATCTTTTCACCAAAATTCACTTGACCACGAACAAATAAATCATCAACTGATTTAATTGACCAGTAAGCTGCACCGACAACATGTGCTAACCATTTAGCATTCCTACCACCAACAACAACTGTATCACACCTAGTTGATGGTACTCGAAGTTTTTGTCCACCATTTGAAGGATTTAACTTTTCCGGCTTATCACTTGCTTCACCCCGTTTAGTTAACCTTGTTTTACTGACTGCAGGTTCTTCAACCTTTTGGGCAACATTAACCTTTAATCCAACCGAACCCACAACATTAGCAGATTGAGAAGGAGCCTTTCTTTCAACTTGTCCAACTTGAGTAGCTTGTTTAGTAACTGATTCCTTTGCATGTAGAGCATATTTCAGACCATGCATCCACATTGAACTATCTTTAATAACATTTGTGCCGATCAAAACTTCTTGTTGTAATCCAGCAACAACGAAAAACAATGCAGGAGATGGTGGATATGTGCCCCAAGCAATAGGAATGCTCACACAATCAACAACATTCAATCTGCTTCCATTTGCACCTACAAGTCTGCTGGCTGCATACACTTCTGCACGTTCACGTTTAATTTTTCCAGTTCGATTATCATCTCGCAAAATTTTGTCCAACGTTTTGCTGCTGATTACTGAGACACAAGCACCTGAATCCAACATGGATACGACCTTGACACCATCAAATCGAGTTTCAAGCAATGTCTTATCTCCGAAAAGCTTAACAGTATCAGATGCACCATTTACAACATTATCAGGAACAATACCATGAACAACGAACTCAAGCTTTTCCCGCCTTTCTTCTTCTTCTTGCACCAATTGTGCTTCTGCTCGAACAATGCAATCTTTTGCTAAATGTCCTGATTTTCCACATGTGTAGCATTTAACCGAAGGTGAATTTTGTTCACGTTTCCATGGACCTGTATTATCATTTCTTTGGTGATTTGCATCAACTCCAACAGAAGATTTTTCATGCCAAGGAAAAGATGTACCAGAATCTTTTTGCTGATATCGATCACCTTTAAAGCTTTGACCAATATGATCACGATCGAATGCATGTTTTCTTTCATTATTTTGTTTACGAAGCTTGTGTGCATCTTCCGTGCTTAAAACAAGCTCCTTCAACCGATAATAATTTGCAGCTGTATGAGGAATAACAGTTGTGCTGAACGACGTATCCCAATCTTCTTGTGTGAGACGCAAAAGAATCTTTTTAAGTTCATCTTCACGTTGTGCTTGGTTACCACCATATGCTTCGAGGACTTTGCTTTCAACTTCTTCCAGAGCTTCACGATATGATTGTTTTGGAGCCTTTACATATTTATCCAGTGCAGTACGCAAGCTAAACGTAGCAGCAGAACTATCTGATCCTAATGCATTTAACAACTCATGCTTCATTGCTTCATACCCAAGCTTTCTTTGCATTAAACTATCGTGCTGAGGTAACAATGTTGGAACAAAATATCCAACCAACATAGCTTTTCCTTCATCTTTCATTCCAAGACTTTCAGCATATGGTTCAAAATACCGAAAGAACCTTTCCAGCTCAACACGTGTTTTGCCATTAAATGGAGGAGGACGTGGAATAACTGTAGCTTTTAAGCTTCGATCAGCTTCTTGCTTATCTTTGACCATTTCCTTTTCCATTTTAATTCCTGGCATTAATGATGTTAACCGACCATGATGTTGGATGCTTTCCTTTTGCATTACATATAGTCCACCAGTTGCATCCATGGATGTCGTTGATTGAGTTCTCGAAACACCAATTCGATCTTTTCCATTTCTGAGTTGCTCGACTTCGACCTGCAATAATCGGAATTGATTAATAAGATCAGGTACATCCTTTAACCCCAAAAATCTCAATTGCTTTTGCTCAATTAAACCCAATCCAGTGCCTTTCTTTCTTTCTGCTGTTAATTGTGCAACGAGTTGGCTACGATCTTCAGCGAGACGCTCAACCTCCTCTTCCAAACACAACTTGGCTTCACGAACTCCTTGAAAAGCTTGATCTTGAACTTCAGTCTGTTCAACAAGCCATCGAACCGAATGAACCAAATGGAGCTCCACATCCGTCATAAGATCATCAGAGATTATCAATCGTGGCTTTTTGAGTTTATTCAACATATCATTTGCTCCAGCAACAGCACCTTTCAATTTTTGACAAGCTTCAGAAGCTTCTACCACCATTTGCCTGTTCCGTACTTGTAAAAAAGTACCCGGAATTTGATTGTTATCACTACTTGAAGGAACTTCCTGACTTTCATGACCTCCAAATCCCATACCATAATTCCAAGCATCATTATCATCTTCAGGTTGAGTAAGATCAGCATCGTCGGTAACAGACTTTTGATCTTCTTCCAGAAGATCACCCTTGCGATCTACACTTCCAACAGCAGCATATATTCTTCGAGGAGCAATTAAATGATGAGCCATATTGACAGAATTTGTTCGAGCAGCAGCATCATCATTAACTTTCAACAAAAACTTCGGATATATTACTTTATCTGTACCAACTCGAGAATTCAATTTTTTATCAGATTTTGCATATTTAAGATCAGCAACAAGCTTTATATCATTTTCATACTTCCATCGGCTGCATTTTCTCCAATCATATATTTCACTTCCAACAGTTTCACGACCACAAGAAGTAGGAGCAGAATAACCAGGAATATCATTTTTCATCAACAACAATTCAGCACCTTTCTTTTCCATAGATTTTCCAATGCTTCTTGCAGCAGTTTGATAAGGAAGCCGGAGCGGGCCCTCCATGTTATGACCATGGCCCCGGATGTGGACATAATTGGCATAAACCATAATTAACACCAACCCACTAACTAATAAATCCCCAAAATAACTTACTTTTAATCCAGCAAATCCACACCAAAATCTTCGGAATCTTAATAACTATCCGAGAGAAAACAATACGACGAGACGATAAATATAATTATAACTATTTATTATCAGCCAACATTCACAAATTACAACACAAGAGAATGACTAAGGAAAAGTGACACGCAAGAGTATTTATAGACATTTGAAGTGAAGAAGAATGACGTGAATGAACAAACCGCTAACAATAGAATAATTACAATAAAGAACGACACGAACCTCAACAAGAGAGTAGAGAAATAAAGAGAATTGAGACGGACGTCATAAAAGAGTGGTGTATAAGAGAGTTCACTATTTTCATAACTAACAGTTGGATCTAATGCAGCAGGTTCCCGTGGTTCAAAGCTTCAAACAGCTCGACCACCTTTGAATAATAATAATCAAAGAAGAAATGATAATGAAGCAGGCAATTAACAAAATTCTGGACCGAATGCTCTTGTTCATCCGCAAAAATCAAAGAAAAGCTTTTTGGGAAAAATGAGTAATAAGTTTAAGCGAAAGGTGTGTGCTAAATTAATTATTCCTGAGGGATTATAATTACTGTATACCATAATGTTTTAGAACAAAGAATCATATTCCAAAAAATTCTTTTCGCATCAGCCACAAATTTCTGTATCTGGGTTTTCAAGTTCAACAACAAGGAATATTACATCTGGGGAATCGAAAGAAATTGCAAAAGCTCGTGATTAAGCTAAACCGCAACAAGATCAAAAGAATTCTGTTAAAAACATTAAAGATCATGCTCCATTTTCAAAAGAATGTGGTATTGATCAACAAGGATGTGAACCAACTCAAGCAAGTCGAGAAAAATCATATCAAAAAATCTGAAGTTACAAATGGAACAAAAGCCAAGAGAAAGTAAGTTGTATTTTGTGGATATTACACAAGTAATTCCCCCTCACTAATTTCAAGATTGAGTATTCAGATTTCGATCTTTTGTTTTATATAAATTAATTTTTTTAGGGCTGAGCTCTATGCTCGTATGTTTACCCCTGATGGAAAATGAGAAATGCAAAAGAACTTGCTGAATATAATGCTCAAAAAGCTGCTGCTGCCTTAACTAAAGCAGGTTCAAATAAAGCTGCTGCTGCTAGTTCAACTTCTAAAAAATATATAACCATTTTAAACTCAAACATTTGTTCTTAAAAATCTGTTGTCAAATATTTTTGTCAGTTTTTTATAAATTTATTATTATAATAATTGAACTACTTATAAATTATATAAGTTATAATCCATGATGATTTTGTGTGGAACATAACAGGGACATCATCAAAGCACTTTGATTCAAGGGTACAAGCCCCCATGAAAAACATATAACCCTTGAATATTTTACCACCGTCGATATAAAATCACAGATGTGTCCTATCTAAATGACTTCTACCTAAACCCGGCAACGGCCTTTACGTCTCCAGTTTAGACTGTTGTTCGTTTTAAATGCAAAATTTCAGGCTTAGAGATTGTAAATCTTTAAAAATCAGAAAGAGGCCTGTCGTCATGCTTATTTCTTTCAAAAACCCCAACATTTTGTATTGCAAATAATTCAAAGATATGAGTTCATTTGTGTTCTCTGAAAATACAACAAAAGAACAACAGTAAAATATAAGCTGGCATAAAAATATAATTACCTAATTACCCAAAAAAATATTAATGAAAAGAGAAGATACAGAAGAGAAAAACAACAGAAGTGCAACAATACAATGTTTGTTAAGACGGAAAATAAATTTGTTTTCACTTACAACGCTTAAATAAAATCAGAAAAAAAATACAAGACAAAATTCATTAAAACAGCAATAATAAGCTTTGAGTTGAGAAAAGACGAGAACGAAGATTATTAACAACAACCACCTTGAGGCTTATTTGATTCTTGTTCAACTGGACGAATTGACATACTGTTCGATGATGACTGCGATGGCATCTTATCCAAAATAGCTTCAGCTAAATCATAAAAAGCCTTATCAATATTGATATTTGATTTTGCTGAGGTTTCGAGAAAACGTATTTGATGATCGATTGCAATTTTTTCACCACGTTCTTTTGATATTACTCGCCGATCAGTCATATCACATTTGTTACCAAGAAGCATTTTGACGACATCTTCACTAGCATGCTAAAATTATGTAATAGATTAGTGATAAATAGAAAAAAACAATATTCAACGTCATATTAGAAATGCAAAGCGATTGTCTTTAAAGCAAACAAGTTTTTATATTCAGTGTTATGAATAATTTTACTGTTTATTGCTTATATCAGCCTATTATTCACATTAAAGGCACTAAAAAGTAAACATGCTATCCCAACGACGTATCACATAATGCTGTTTCTTGTATGGCATTAGCTTGCAATGACTCATTTTTTATCATAAAAACCATAAAAGACGAACCTCATCAATATTCCTGAGCCATTTAGCGATATTTTCAAACGATCTGGCATTTGTAATGTCATAGACTAGCATAATACCCATAGCACCTCGATAATATGATGTGGTTATTGTATGGAAGCGTTCTTGACCAGCAGTATCCCTGAAACAAAAATGAATATTAAAACAAGTATATATGTAAAAGACATCCTATGGGAATTAAATAAGTATAATATTTAAATCATAAGAGCTTATCATTGACGACGTACAATGAGAAGAATGTATAAAAACAAATCCGAAGTCATATATTATAACCACGGCACGTGAACAAAAAGTTCATCATTGCTTAGACCCACAATGTTTACTTTTTAAAAAAAAAGCTTAATTATCGTAAATCACATGTTTTCAGCAAAAAAAACTTACCAAATCTGAAGTTTAATCTTTTTTCCATTTAATTCAATGGTTTTAATTTTAAAATCAATACCAATGGTTGAAATAAATGTTGTATTGAAAGCATCATCACTGAATCGATATAAAATGCATGTTTTACCAACTCCAGAATCACCAATTAACAAAAGCTTGAACAATAAATCATATTGTTTCTTTGCCATCTCTTTCGTATATCTGCAGTCTTCTTTGTGATTAAATTAGATGATCAAATATCGCACCGGTTCACCAAAAAATTAGAGGTTTAAGTTAAACCTGCAAAATAAAACAAATGCTTAAAATTACTAGACGAAACAAACAACTGTTAGAGAAACGCGTCATAAAGAAATATATGTAAAAAAATAGTTGAAAAATTCTGCATTTCAAAAGTGAAAAAATATGAAAAATTGGGATAAAAAACGATGATGTTGATAAGCGGAGAAAAAGAGAAAGCAAAAAAGGGAGAGAAGAAAAATTGACACGAACGCGGGCAAAAGAAAAAAAGCACAAGCAAAGTAGCAACAGATGAATGATGCTGACATTAATCGATTTCCTCCTTTGTAAGTTGGCAAAATGAGAAATGTATTCAATTCACAAAAAGAACAAAAAAGAAAGATCGTATGATTCTTCAAGTTCAAAGTTTATCATATCAGTCATTTCTTTCATTTAAAAAATACTTTGTCTTCTTCATAGTTTAGCTTTAATAGAGAGTGTTAAATAGGAATGTAAATTCAACAAATGTTGCACAGAATTGCGCATGGGGTTTTTTGCAGACGCTTTACAAAAAAGAGAAGAAAACAATCGCGAACAATTTTAATCAATACAATACCATAATATTTAACAGTTTTAAATATGAATGGCAATTTTTGAGTAATAAGCTTACAAGAGGAGGTCTACAATAAACAAACGGGTGACTGTTGAGTTAAAAAAAAGAAAATAAAAGAAACAACAATCTTTTTTAAAAGCAACACTTAAATGAATCACGCAAAAAAAAGAAGTGGTGAAATTGTGGAAATGCAAAAATCTGTGATCGATGAAAAAAATTTCATCATCGATTTCGTAGATTTAAAGCTCAGACAAGGCAATTACCAGAGGTTTAAAAAATTTGAACCATGGAATTTTTTCAATTTTTTACTAATTCTTCAAAGCACATGTTTCTATCTTTTACGAAACTTTTTGAAACGTTTTGTGAGCTTTCGTAAATTTGAGTCAAAAGGAAACCCGTGCTTTTATGGACTTTGGAAAAGTTAAATATTACAAATGTTTTGCATAGAGTTTTAAAACAAAGAATTGGTGCACAAAAAACGGTAAAAAGAAATGTAAGGGAAGCCATCAAAAATAAAAAAAATCATTATGTAATACAGAGAAGATGATGGCATTACAACAAATACATAATGATTTCCAACAAAATACATGACTAAAATTGTATTTCTTGCAAGCATGAACAAAAATGAGAAAAATCTAAAGAAATTGTCTTGAGAAAAAATGCGTTTGTCTTTCTGAAAAATTGTGCGCCTATTTTTTGCTCAATTTAAAAACTTTGAACAAAAATTGAATGGTAAAAAATGCATTTGGAAAGAAACAAACTATAGTTTTTTCCTTCGTGTTCTCGCTCCTTAGTATTTTTTCTTGTTCGTAATCGATAGTACTTTTTTTTCTCGTTGTTCCCATAAAAAATGTCCATCTGTCTTTGCTGCCTCTAATAATAGTAAACCAAATAGCTTGTTATTTTTATTTTTCTTATCGAAAGAAAAAAGCGGAAACGAAGAAGAAAAAAAACAGATTTAAAATAGTTTATTCTTTTTTTGGTAGCTATTTTGTTGCTGCTCATGCAAGGTCTTTTTAAAACAATAGAATTTAGATTTTAGAAAACAAAAAAGTAATGCTTTGAAAGGATTCAGCTTTATTTTAAAAATATCATGGATTAATCTAAAAAAAGGAAAGATGTTGCATTTCATAAAAAATGTGTCATAATTTTTTCTTTGTGAAATTTAGTAGGAGAAACTCAAAAATTACGTTCTGTGACCATTAAATTTTAAAACAAATGGAATTACAACCCCCTGTCTAGGGCTGGGTATTAAATATTTCGTCGGTCCAAATTTCAGCTTCTACGCATTTGTATTACACAAGCGATGGCTCAAACTGCTGGAAATTGCATGCTTTAAAACCTTAGATAGAAAAAAATAAGAAAAAGTAAATACGCCTTCTGAAAAAGAAGGAATCAGAAGGAGCTCGTTTTACAAAGGAGATTTCTCGAGAAAATGTTTTAAAAAACAGTGTTTCACTTCGCCAAAAGTTGGAGAAAATTTTAAAATTTATGAATCCACAGGTTTATAATCCTTAAATAACACATTCTAACACTTATTTTCGGCATTTTTAAGGTTTGTTAATAGAAAGAACAGTATTAATTACCCCTAGGAAACTTAGATCAGAAGAAACGGTTAAGTTTGAGCGAAATACATCTGTTTTTCTCACAAAATCCAGAGGGATGTAGAAAATCCGCTATAACTTTTGTCGGATCAGCTTGGACGTCTTGTGTCATGTCTTAAAAGATGCCTAATAAACCTAGTTTCAAGATATAAAAAAATCAGAAACCTCCTAGAACCTCCTATAACATTTTTTCTATTTTGAATGCTATAAAAAATTCGTCATGGTTAACAAAAATGCAATTTTTTGAATTAAAACAGTTTTTTAAACAATTTAAAGCTTCATAAGCTTTTTCTCCAACCTCTTTTCTATTTATAAAGATAAAAAAAATAAATTTATAACATTAATAATGATGTTTTTAAGCAATTTTAATTAATCGCACTCAATACCTTCAACATCTTTTTTTGCGTTTTTGCAACGAAAGAAAAAAACGAGCTCCCTTTTTTGCGTTTATGTCCACTCCTACCCCTGTCGCTTAATTTCTTGGCGAAGATTGTTCACTTTGAGCACTTACGTGATACACAACCGAGTTTAAAAACTCAATTTCTGAGATCACAAATTCACAATGTACATTAAATGGCGTCTATTTAAAACATCTGCCTTTTTAACAGATTTATAATGACAGATGTCCTCTAATGAATCTTTAACTAAAAAATCTTTCTAGCAACAATTTTTTTTGGTGCAACCATGGTTGCATTATTTGAGCTTAGGATATTATTCACAAATGCCTTTAATGTTAAAGCAGAAGATTGCAAAAGTTATAACTTTGAGACATTATTAAATTATTAAAGTCATAAGCTATGACTCATAACTAGTCCGTTATCTATTATTACCTGTCAACCTTTCTTTGAGCTAAAATCTTTAAATCACATGGCAAATGTTCGTTCTCATCATAATCAAAAACTCATGAAGAGTAAAATCGCATTGCCGCAAACATTATTGATCTTTAATCAAGTAAAAAACAACATTTTAAAAAACAAAATAAGAAAAAAGTTGCACTTAAGTGCCTTGTGCAATCTTGAAAAAGGCAAATAAAGCTCACAAATTTTTATATGTAAAATATATGTATTGCCGGTTTTATCGGCAAATAATGAGAAAAATCAATCGGGGGGTTGTCTTGGAAACATTTTTTTCTCGTACATTTATTTTTTAAAAGACAATGCTTACAACGGACACAACAGGTGGCTGACCATTTTCTATCTTTTTTATGAAAAAATTATTTGTACATTCGAACGTTGTAAAAAAACACAAAAATAACACTGAAGAAGAAAGGAGAAAAAGGGAAGAAATAAAATGCATGATAGTTTTTTTGTTTGATGATTCATAAAAAATTGAGGGTTAATTTCGTAAAAGAAAAAAATCAAGAGCTTTTAAGAAAAAAAAACACCAATACAGTTTTTTTAGTTGAATCACGCTTTGAAAAATGTGTCTGCTTTCTTAATAATAGACACAATGTTTTTAAAAAGGAGAGTAATGAAATCAGAAAAATTAGGATCTCCTTATTTTCATTATCAGCTCAAAATATAACTCAAGAACTATTACTAGTTAGCTGACAAAATTACTTGATACATTTTTTTTCAAAAAAAAACTTCTTTATCATGACCTTCAAGTATGGGCATTGAATAGAAGTCTATATTTTAATTTTGCTTTTAAAGATATTAATCTTTAAAAGCAAAATCAAATTACAAGTTAATAGTAAATTTTTCAAACAAAACAACGATATATCGCGATGTACGTTTTTACCTTTTCTGAAACAAAAAATAATGAGCAAAAGAGTAACTCTTACAGGTTTTATATACATCATTTTTTTAATAAATAAATCAATAAAAAACAACATAAACCTTTGAGAAGAAAAAGAATGTTGAACACTGATTTGATTTTTATTGACATAATTTTTTCCTTTTTATTAGTCAATTTAAAAAAACAATGACCAAAAACCTGTTGCTTCTTTGTTACATCTCTTATTTAGGGGGCGCAGCGTGAAAAATAAATTTTAGATTTAGTTAATAATTTTTATATATTCGAGTAGCCCCAGATCTTAGAATTTTAATGGTGTATTCAGATTTTTTTTATATTCAGAAGTCGAAATATAATTCAGAATCTTCGGCGCGCACTTCAAAAAAAAACTGCGGCGGCCAAAAAAGAGAGGAGTGACTTGCTGCCAGAAAGACAAGTGGTGAAACGCGCGCGTCTTCCAACAAAAGAGAAAAAAAGAGGAGTGGATCGAGTCCAGTCAGGGGTGCAAAAAAAAATTTTGTGTTAACCGAAAAACAAAAAAAAATTTATAATAATATTAAGGGCAAGTAAATAAGTGTTTAAAAAATGTTAAAAAAATTAAAGAGCAAAATGAGGAGGTTTTAAGTTCTTTGCTGCTGTAAAATAAATAATTATTTCAAATGAAAGAAAAAGTTATATATAAATTTTATAAATTAAAGCTTATTATTTTTCCAAGAAATAGAAACATTTTGTTTGCTCAGAATTTTTCCTAAAATTTCTTATTAGAAAAAAACAACCTTTTACACATTTATAAAATTTTTGTCATTAAAAAATTTACTTTTATATGAACAATTTTAGTTTGAAACAGCGTTTTCGCGATTCCTATTCTTAAAAAGGAATCTAAACTGCATTTTTTTTTATTCATATAGTTCAAGACATTGTTTTTGGGGTATATACTCTTTACTATTAAAAAACAAACAACAGTTTTTGCTTTTAAATAAATTTTTAAAAGATATTACAGACGCAGCTGCATTTTAATTAGTGTCAAGAATCGATTAGTGTTGTGCATTTGACCGGTAAATTATTTTGCGGTCAATTGACCAGTCAATTGACCGGTCAATTGACCGGTCGACATGTCAATTGACCGCAAATGCCTAAAATAGTGGTTTAATATACATACTTAAGCCCAAAACACTTTTTAAAGTTTAAAAAAGGCTCATTTTGAAGCCAAAAGTATAATGTAGAGACATAATTTTTAAAATAAATTAATATTAGTGTACAACCATGAAAAAATGATATTAGAGAATCATTTTGAGGTATTTCGTGGGTGTGCCGTGCCAAAAGCAAAATCTGCAAAAATGACGTTTTTTCATGATGTGTTGGTAATTGATAGGGATTTATCAATTGAGTGGCAAATAAAAAATAGCAATCTGATTGTAAAACCTCACCCGACATTGATAAACTTAAACGTGATGGTCATTTTAAAGCCAATGTCAAGATTCTAGGAATCATATAAGACCACGATCTCTTTGTTATAGCCTGAAATTTACTAAAGTACTCTCTAACACCCATGTCTAGCTATAACTCTTTATTTGGTCAAATATAAACCGCTAAAACTTAAGTAATTTTCTCGAGAAATCTTGTAAGAAGAAAATATTTTAAATTGACCATGTAAATAGTTATTGGTCAATTGACCGGAAAATTTACCGTAGGTCAATTGACCGCGGTCAATTGACTGCACAACACTAGAATCGATGCGATTGCAAAATGTTAACGTTTTTTGCAAAAAAATATTTTCCCAATTTTAAATTTTTTAGCAGAGGAATTGAACATTTTGAATACGGTATACAAGAATTAATATACTGCTTTTGTTTTTTGCTGACATAATTAAACTATAGAAAAACGATTCCAGTTCGAGATTTTTTAAGGAAATAAACATAGAAAGCGTCATACAGTTTTAGCTTTAATATCCTGAGAAAAAAATTAAAATTATATAAGTTCATAATCTTAAAAAATTAAAAAAATGCACTTTTTAATGCAGGAAAACATTTTTTTGTTAATAATTAATTTTTTTGCTGGTAAAACTACCACAAACATTTTTTTAATTTTTTCATGAATCTATTTTTTTTTGCACCCCTGACTGGACTCGATCCACTCCTCTTTTTTTCTCTTTGGCTGGAAAACGCGCGCGTAACACCACTTGTCTTCCTGGCAGCCAGTCACTCCTCTCTTTTTTGGCCGCCGCAGTTTTTTTTGCTTCTTTTTTGAAAAAAAAGTGATCGCTGCGCCCCCTAAGAGTCTTATTTTTTATCGTTCACAAAAATAAGACAAAAAATGTTTCACAGAAAATGAAATTATAAATAAAAAATTCAAAATAAAATGAATAAGTGTATTTTTTAGTCATTCTACTTGTGTATATGGATGACCATCATGAACAATTTTTCTGTCTTTAGAATATGGTGCAAGCCAAAATGATGCGCCTTCCTCCAAAGATTATAATAGATTAAAGTATTGCGTTAATCTATGATACCTTTATTTGCACCAGTAATAACAAAAATAAACAAAAAGATTCTAAAGAATTCAAAATTTGTCATTGCCAGTACATATAAAAATATATTTTTCTTCTACATTAGAAAATAATAAAGTAAAAAATCTGATAAGAACTCTAGCAGAACATGATAAAACAGTAAAATTCATTGCTCAAACAATTATTAGGATGTTTAGAAAATTCTGTCACAAGCATGGTATGCATCATAAATAATTTGGAAGTTAGCTGAACAACCTAGATTCAAATTTCGTACCGTGGTTGTAGGAGTTATGCAAAGGGGTTAAAACAGTTTTTGGTAGAATTGAAACGTTTCATGGAATTCAGGGTGATTTTCGCGGCAAAATTAGTAATTTTCAAAATTTTGAATGCTGGGGAACGGTAATTAAACAAAATTTAATGATTTTCATAAGAATTTTTTCTGGGCAACTTAATTGACTTCAAACACGATAGCAACAATATTGTTTAGTTTTTTTACTAAATAGCATGAAATAGGAATATAAAAATGTCTTTAAAGATTTTTAGCATCTATGAAAAAGTTACGGTAGGTTCACATATTTCAGACACCTACAAATGGCCGCGTCACCCAACATCCATGTTGGAATCTTTTATAAGGAATTCCCTAGTATTTCCTATATATATATGTATGTTACAGTAAATATTATCAGAAAAAAATATTGTTTTCACATATTTTTATATTGAAATAATATTTAATAGGAAGCTGCCATGTTTTTGTTATACCGTTAAACCTTAAAAGGCTTCATTGAAAAATAACATTCTTTTTACGGTATCAACTCTCAAATTTCATAGAACCTTTTTTGATAAAACTTCTGCAAACCTGTTTTCTATAAGAATTTCTCAGGATGCTTAAAAACATCTTTTTTAAACAATTTTTAAAAACAATGAAACATTAAAACGCGGAAATAACATGTTCATTTTGATACAAAAACTTTCCTTCTAATCAGATTTTTCATGAAAAAAAATTATGGAAGCCATTTCTGTAATCAATTTAATTTTTAAAAATAGCAGTTTAGAAAAATATATCAAGGTGTCAATTATTACCAAAAATATGACACAACTTTTATATTCAAAGAACTTCAAAACATATCAACAAAACAATTTTATTGCTTCGCAAACAATTTAAGAATTTCAAAAAGTAAACAAAATTAATAATCTGTGAATCTGATAAAAAAAATCATCCAATAAGCAAATCAAATATTGCTGTTACCAGAAGTTGTCAAATTTCGACGCATCATTTCATCCTTAAGAATTTCATAAAGAGCATCACATAAACGAATACTAGAACGATAAAATTCATGTTGGAGATGATTTGTTGCTAAAAAGATAAAAATAAGATAATAGTGTTTGAGGCATTAAAGATATAAACTCACTATCATTTGAACCACTAGAAACAATGTTGTTAGAGGTGTTGGGCGCAGTGTTGAGACGATCTGTAAAGTATATAAATGTTTAAAGATGTTAAAGATTACGAAAAAAACCTTCAATATTTTCAGGAGAAGACATCAATGGATCCATTAACTTATCATCAGCAGGTGATGCATCAACGACTAATTTATCAGAAGTAGCAGTATGAGCTTTACGAGGTTCATGAGTATCATCAGCAGGTGATGCATCAACGATTAATCCATCAGAAGTAGCAGTATGAGCTTTACGAGGTTCATGAGTATCATCAGCAGGTGATGAATCAGCGACTAATTCATCAGAAGTAGCAGCAGGAGCTTTACGAGGTTCATGAGTATCATCAGCAGGTGATGCATCAACGACTAATTCATCAGAAGTAGCAGCAGGAGCTTTAACAGGTTCATGAGTATCATCAAAACTATCATGGTCTTCCATTTGTGGATCATCATCTTCTTCATTCATGGTTTCATCATTATTTGCTGCTTCAAGTTCGCCTTCTTCCATCGATTTTTTTTCTTCTGTTTCTTTTTTAGCCATTTCTCTCTCTTCTTCTTTATCCATTGGAAGGCAATAATTTGGTGTTCGAATACGTTCAATTTCAATAACTTGTTTATCTCTTTCATCAAGCTGTTTCTTGGATTGCCATTTTTTCTATAAAAATCAATATAAAAGTTTCTTCCAAATATATAACTTACAGTTGTAAGACGAATAAAAGCAGGCCAACGAGTACGTCCAAGATATCGAGCAGTTTGATTTTTATGGATTCCATTCCTTTGACATTCTTTTAGAACTTCCTTCCAAACAGATATCTTAGAAGTTGATTCAATAATTTGAGGATAAAAATTCTTCAAAATTTTAAAAAAGACCATATAATTTTGAATTCCAGCGTTTCTTCGACGTGAAATACCTTCAGACAGAGGCATAAATCTTCCACGGGATTTATCTGGTAAAGGCATTGCTTTTATTTCAAAACGAAAAAGTTATGCTAAAAATTTTATGAGAAATTAATAAAATGAAACGGAATTTTAAACTCTAACTTTTTAAACCAAAAATTTTTTTATTCAATTAAAAAAGTTTTGCATTGCATTGTTTAAGTATTTTTCTTGACACGAAAGCGAACGCCGGCGAATCTTAAAATTTAAAAAAAAAACGGTAATTATTTTTGCACCTCATCATTGATCAATGATGAATGCATTGTCGTACCTTAAATCGATAGTGATTAATTCTTTTGAACTCTATTTTCGAACCTTTGTTTATTTTGTTGATATAAATCGTATTTTTTAAAAATTGTGTACGCAATGCTCTCAACAAACAAGAAAGTAACAAGTAACTACTGTATTTTGTTAGAGCTTTGTAACACCTTATTATCTTATTCTTTAAAATTGCAGTCAAACCTCGCCATTAGATGCATCTGCAGATATTTTGTAAATTATAATAGGAAGATGCCAGATTTTAGCTGCCATGTTTTAGTTATACCGCCAAGCCTGATTTTAGGGCTTTATTGATTTATTGAAAAATGCCGAAGAAAAAACCTTCGCTAGCATCTGTACAAATACTGTAACGGAAATGGCTTCTGGTTTCTATAAAAGGATACTGATTTTTACTTTGCGTTATTCTTTTGTTTTTAAAAACTTTTTTAACATTCGATACAAGTTACAATATTCTGAACAGTGCCGCAACTTCCCCAAAATTAATGGCGGTGTCGTACCTTTATTCAAACTTAAAAAATTTCTCCCAATTGTCAATTAGTAAAAAATGCACACACCCCTACTTTCGTCCTGAAGCACCTCAACGGGGGTGTCGCGACACCCCCCAAGTTGCGACTAGGGTTGTCAAATTTCCCGGGAAATCAGAAAAAGCGGGAAATTTCCCGGGAAATTTCCGGAAATTTCCGGAAAATTCCCCTTGATTTCCCGATTTGTCGATTTTTCGAAAACTGCTATTTGAATACCCCAAAAAGCTTAAATGTTACATTTTGACGAATAAACTCTAATTTAAGGTTTTGTTACATCTTTTCATATCTTTCAAAGCAAAAATAACAACTTTTTATTAAAAATTAGTTACATATTTCTGTGTTAAAAGTGTAAAAGTTTGCGGGAAATCAGACAAATTTCCCGCAAAAATCGGGAAATTTCCCGGGAAATTTCCGGAAATTTCCCGGGAAATATTTCCCGAAAGTTCCTTTGACAACCCTAGTTGCGACACTGATTCTGAATAAATTTGTATTCTGAAGCTTAGATTGCTGTAATATTTGATTTGTGTTAGTATTTGAATTCCGGTTGTATTTTGATGATAAAAAAAATCGAAAAGAAAAGTAAGAATTATTAAACAATTTATTTTTTAGCAACACAAAAGGCAGATTTATTTAAATATAATTTTTCATTTTTTCAAAATGCATAATATAAAACGAAGCTCTGGGAATTTAAAATTTGCAGTTGAATGAATACCTTTCAGAATTTATTAATTTCCTTCCAAAACATTTAATAGTCGATTTTTTGTTCTTTTGGTTACTGTAGAATTGAGTAAACTTGCTACTTGATTGACACTGTATTCCTGAAAATAATTGCATTTTATTACAATTTTATAGGTTTTGAGAAATTTAATACCGGATGTTTTGCAATCCATTCTTCTAGACAATTTTCAGGGAGATAAAAAGCTTTAATATATTCTTCAACGTATGATCGATGTGGAATTGGTTTAATTCCTGACAAAATTTCAATTTCAAGCATTAAATGCCCAAAATCTAAAAGCATTAAAGCTCGGCCTTCTTGAGTGCATTTTTTATTTGCATCTGAATATCCTTGAACTAATATTCGTGATATGCAAAAAACAATATCCGACCATAATATTGAATTTGTTTCTGGGGAGATATATGTATACTCAGAGATTTCTTTGGTTTTCGATGAAAATGTTTTAAGTTCCTAAAAAATGGTTACTAGTCATCATAATAGCACGACGATGCATGTTTTGTTCGAATAATTTTTTATAGCTACAAAAAATATTTAAAACTTACATTAATAATAAAATTTACATAATTAGAATGTTGATCTTGAATATCATTAATATTAAAATTAACAGTGGAAATTTGTTTCAAAATTTTTGAATAATCAATTATTCGACTTGCAATACATCCAAAGGCTGATTTTTTAATATCGACTAAAACCGGTAAAGTCTAAAATATGCAGTTTAATAATAATTGTTGCTTCAAAAATGATTACTTCTTTGTAAAGTTTTTCAAGAACATGTAATTGCCGATTTTGTGGAAGCAAACTTTGTAATACCGGACGAAGGAATTCAAATTGTTTTTTTAAAAATATCACAGATTCAACTCCAATTATTCTTTCCGATAAACAAAATCCAGTTTCAGGGGATGCAATATTCAGGCAAGGAGATAAATGACAAGGAGCAAGCCGATCATTTTGCATCTAAAAATTTTAAATAGGAAAATAAGAGATCTGAGACTAAATTAAAAAACTTCTGAAGTTCTTGAACCCGTTCAACATATTTAGATTACAAAAATTTAAGCGCAAATTGAGATTTCATAAATTATTTAATTGCATCAAAACAAACCTGTTTAAATTCTTCATTTGCTTCATTCTCTAAAATTAGCCGAACACGAATTGCTTCAATCAATTTTCTTAAATGTAATGAAGTGAATGTTATTGCTTCAAAATGTTCCGTAATTAAATCCTTTGCAAAAAAATTGAAAATGGAATAAATAAAATATTCAAATAATTGAATAATAGCAGTAATCGCTTCATCGGCAACTGAATGCAGTAAAGATGTCATTCGAATATATCTTCCAAAGAATCTTAATAAATTCAAAGCAGTATTGCATAAATTTGGCGTTGATTGTAAAACTTGTGAAAAAGATTCAATGCTAGAATCTTCAGATGAACTTCGACTAATTGAATCCCGAGGTGTTCCGTCACTGTCAATAGTTTTTGAACTACTAACGGATTGGCGTTGTGGAGTACAGAATGGATTATCAGTATCCGGAGTTAAAAGGATATAATCAAGTTGCTCTCCAAGACCAATGTGATCGGTTAAATGATGAACATGAGTGTCATCATCATCATCAAATGCATCGCAGGATTCTTTAAGAAATTGAAATTCCTATAAAATAAACCGACATGAATGAGATTCAATGTTAAATTTTTTTTGACTCAACTACAGTAATACTATATATATATATTTGTGTCAGAGACTCACTTGTAACTCAAACAACGTAAATTTCGATGGTACTGGACATAGCGCAAAAACTTCATTCTCCAAAAACATTTTAAGTTCATCCATTCTTTCACGATGATATCTTCCAAAATATAAGCATGTTTGTTTTTCCAAAGTTATTGCAATTTCACCACATGAATTTCCAAAATATCGACGACCAAATTTTCTGAACCGATTTGCCATTTCTACAACATCCAAAAAATTATCAAATTTAAGTTGGGATAAATCATGGCAGCATAAAAGGGTATTAAATTTTGCGGATGCTGTTTTAAAAATACTATAGAGGCCATCAGATAAAGATTTTTGCATAATTCCTTTTTCAACTAAAAACTATATAATTGAATGATTATTAGATGATTATGCAATTACCAATAGGAGCACTATCAATATCAACCGTATCAGTTGGGGGCAGAGAACACAGGCGTCGTTCATCTTCTTCAATATGAAATTTAAGAATTTCATGATAAACAAATAAACATCTAAAAATATTATTCTTTGTTAAATGGTATGGAGAAATACATTTAAATACCGTGACAAAACAAAACCCAATTCTCGAATACTGTCAATAAATTCATCAATGATAATTGCTTCACAAAGTTCTTCATAACTCATGGAATCGGTTTTTTCAACGGGATAACTTTTTCTTAATCGATCAACCAGAACTGTTCGAGCTGAATTTTCAAGGGTTCCATGAAAAAATGCATGAAGTTTTGCCGATGCACCCTTAAAATATAATCCTTATTTTTACCTTAAAATGGAATATTCTCCTTCATAAAATTACTGTATGATGTAAACAGTGAAAAAGCAAATTTGGGTTTAAATTTTCTTAAAAAAGCTAACTTTAACATTATCCAACATTCCATAGGCAGAATAAACTAATGCATATCTATCTTGATCATATGATATGGTGAGAGTTGCTAATACATCATCAATATGTGATTCCATTGTACCCAATATTTTTGTAAATTTTTGTGATACTTCTCTGTAAATTTTGTAAGTTGTTCTCTTCTGAATACCAAAATTCTAAACAAACTTTATACAATCAAAATGCAAAAATTCTTGAGTTGCATTTGTTGCCTCAACGCAAAGTCTTATAGCTAATGGAAAATCACCTTCCTAAAATAAATAAATAATCTATAATAAAGGGCATAATTGTAATGTCAGATCTAACTTGAATAAGCTCTTGTAATCGAAATTCTGTTTCATAAAGAGTTTTAATGGATTTTAAAGTTCCCTTTAAATCAGCTAACATTTCACGCTTTCTTTGATTTGCAATAATTCCTAATCCATTTAGAACTTCTTTATGGGCAGTATCAAGTTGTCTAAAAAAGCATAAAATTACAGTAATCTGTCAGGGATAATATAATTAAAAAAGTATTCGGATTTCATAAATATATTTATACTTTCTGTATGAAAAGGGATTTTCATGATCATTTTCAAAAGCTATCTTACTTTCTTATAAATGCGATTTCTTTAACCATTTCAGTAGCTTCTTCTTCAATACTTCGATATCCTTCTGTCTGGCTGCTAAATTGCTCAGAATTTTTTGCTATCAAACCACTAATCTTTTTTGATACAACTTGAAGCTGCTTTTTAAGTTTAAACATTTCCCTTCCCAATACACCCATATCAAAGTTATTGCCTTCCATTTTTCCCAACTCATATGCAGTTGCATCAAATCCATCTTCCATAAAATACACAACATCAATTTCATCAAAGACTTCAGCAATTGCTTCTTCTGTTGCTGGCATTGAGCTTTCAGGCTAAAAAATTTGAATTTTTCTAACTCAAAATATGTAATTACAGATATGATTACTTACAGGATATAATATACTTGAATTAAGTTTATTTGCCATCTTTAATTTAAATTTTTTAAAAACTATTAGATGAATTTATAATTTAAATTAGATTAAATTTACAGTTTCATTGTCGTTGTAATATTATTAAGCGTAATAAATATATTTACAACATTTAATTAAATTTATTGGATTTTAAAAGACGGGGTTGTTCTTCCACTTTTTTGGAAATGCGCAAGTTCTCATTGGCAAGAAAGTTCTTTTTGCCAAGATTCTAATGTTACAGAATCAACAACCTTTTTGAAGGACTGGACATCAACACATTCGACTACCATGAAATTTCCAGATTTTAACGGGAAATGGTTCACAGTTGTAATTTTCTTAAATTTTAATGATTAAATGATAGTTACAATAACTTTTTGCCATTAATTATGAGTTGGTTTTTAAAAAAATGACTAACAAATTGAAATTTACTTGATTAAAGCTTGATATAATGTGGTGTTTTGTTTAAATACCAAAATTCATAATAAATTTATTAAAACAAGTTTTTTTGTAAAAGCTAAGCATAAATAAATTGCTGAAGTTATACAAAAAAATTATGCATATACAATAAAGAAACAAACAAACAAAAAATAAAATATCATCCTATGTACAAAAAATGAAAACATACAAAACAAAAATAATACACTTTTGGGGTTAAAAATAACGAATCATTGAGCAATCATTGAATTATAAACAACAATAAAAAATTATAATAAAATTAATACACATCATTCTTTGGGCCATTTGGATAAACGAAATCCAACATGATCATCTTTTGCGGAAGAACCATTGATATCGAGATTTCCATTGATATTATCAGGAACAGTGAGATGACCATTTGAAGAAGGATTTGGGTGTGGGATTTCACAACTATCACGTGATGAACGAGAATTTCGATTTGATGGTGGATCAGTTGCTGAAGAGGAGGGACGAGATGATGAATATGAATGCGGAGAACGGAATGATGCTCGATAATTATCACTTGCCAAAGTTGTTGTCAAAGATTTTTTTGACAGATTTGGGTCATAATGATGTTGAATTGAAACGGTAAATTCTCGAAGCTTTTTAACCCATTGTTGTTGAATTTTTTCATTGTTTGCTGTAAACACCGTTGTATTGTCAGATGCTGAAGCTGCATTTCGCTTTCTTAAACCAAATTTAATCTTGCTGTTTCCAATATGTTCAACAACAAATACATCATTCAACTAAAAAAGAAAACGAACATATTATTTGAAAAACAGGATAAAAGTATGTAGGTCCCAAACTATTTGGCACAAATCAAAACATACCATAATTTGATCCCGGAATAAATATTTCACTGAATTCTTTTCATTCTTATCCTTCTTTGTTAATATAATAGAAGTTTCAAATAAGAAAACTTGATATTCCTTTTCACTTTTAAACAGACGCTTTGGTTCAACAACAGCAAATTCATCGGCCATACAAAATATATCATCAGAAGTTACAGTAAAATCTTTAATATCTGCCAATTTTACGATTCCATTTGCATATGCAGTAATTCCATCGATATCATCTTTTACTTCTTTAATTTCTGTAATCTCATATGGAGCAAATTGTATCAATTCATTAAGCAACATTGAATATTTGAATAATCTTTGTACAGGCCACATCAAAACAGAATCAAAATTTACATTCAAAGTTTTTTCTTTGTAATAGCCAAAATCAAAATGTGAATGCATTTGTTTGTTATTGTTGCCAGAATATTTATGAAGAATTTGTGTAAAAAATTTTACAGTTTCAGCTTCATGATGTATTGCACCATTTTTCTCTTTGTTGATGGTGTATTCACAGTAAATATCACGAATTCTTTGAATATTATTGACAAAAGCACATCCAACATCGGTAGGATTATTTTTGTAGAGTTCAAGTTCAGTGACAAAACTAAAAAATACAGAATTATAAACAGTAGTTGAAATATTTTTCGTGTATTTCTTGGGGCTCAAACTTAATGCTGACACTAATTTTTTTGTAACTGATGTAAAAAAAAGCGATTGCGATAAAACTATAAAAGTAACGGAACTAATGTTACGTAAGCAGTGTTATCAACCAAAAATTTTTTTCAAGAAGTTCGAGAAGTTCAAGACTGCATAATCCTTAGATTGTGGATGTACTCGAATTTAAAAATTTGTTAGAGCAAAATGGTTAGTAGTCTAGAGATTCTCCTAGTTCATCTTTTAAGCAAAATAACTTACTGTTTATGAAATTGATAAAGTTCTTCGATATTTCCAAATATTTCCTTTTCTTTTCCAACCATTGAAGCAGGTAAAGTACCATCTTTATTAGCTTTACGATATTCCGGCAAATACATATCAATAATAACTCTCAAATAATCAATGCCATCCTTTTCACCTTTGATTAATTCATGCATTGGCTTCCTTAAATCACGAGTTGTTAATGGCCATGTATACCTCTGATCTTTTAATTTCATAAGTTTTTCTTCATCTTGAGATGAACATTTTCGAATAAAATTCGGAGAATTTGGTTCAGATTTATGCTTCAATGGAAAATGTGGTGTTGAGAAGAGAGACGTTGAAGGTTCATTTTCTTTAATAATAGTCATACTTAATAAATGTGAATTTGAAAGTGAAACTGAAAGTTGTGCAGAAGATGAACGAAAACTTTTTGGTAAAGTTGAGAAACCATTTGGATGTGGGATGACGGTTGGATGTTTTGATTGATGTTTGGCAAATCGAGGTATAGATTTGCGAAGTTGGCTTTGAAGTAACATTTTCACAGATTCTTATAAAGGTTGACAAAGACATACAAGAACGAAAACAAGGTTAAGTTGATGTCCTCAAGGAAATAAGATAAATGTGTGTATGTGCGAGAATGGCAAAAATAAATAAAGGTAAAAGGCAAAATCAAATGTTGAGTTACAAATGGCCAAAGTACTGTAATTTCAAAAAAACAAAAATTGAAAGCTTAAAAAAATTCAATTTTTTTCGATTTTAACAAACAAACACAAAAATAAGGTTATTTAACTTTTTTTTCATTGATTGACTGATAAGATGAAATATTTCAGGATTGATAGCAGGCAAACAACTTTCAATGAAAATCTGAGCGCGCTTTTACTCTTGTTTTTAATCAACTTAACACGTCATGTTTTTTTTAAACTCCCGCGTGTAGAAATTGCTAGAAAAAATAGCAATCAATCGCTACGAGACCAAAAAACGTTTAAATTTTCGCAACCTTTTTATAATTAACAGTTCTAAAAAATGATTTTTAACCTTATTTGTGTATCTTATTATTATCTACAGATAATATGGAGTATGATAGTACTAAATTTGACATAGAAAACTTGTCTTTGTGGAATAAAATCTTGAATTTTTTAAAATTGCTTTTCTTGGACAACTATGGCATGGCAATTTTGGTACTATCAAACTACACAGTACCTGTAGAGAATGATAGGATAAAACAACAACGTTAAAAATAATTTTTAAGAACTATTAATTATAAAAAAGCAGCAAAAATTTGAAGATTTTTTGGTCTCGTAGCGATTGATTGCTATTTTTTCTAGCAATTTCTACACGCGGGAGTTTAAAAAAAACATGACGTGTTAACTCTAAAAAACCAGCTTCAACTTTTTTTTGTGATTAATAATCTTTTAAAAAATATTAAAACTTTAATCAGCTTTTTTTATAATTTACAAGCATGAAAAGAAGCAGTTTTTGTTCTTCTTGAATGTGTTCTTTTTTCTACAAAGAAAAACCTCAAGAAGACATTTTTTCTTGTAATAAAAAAAGCAAAAAAATGAATTTTTTGTGACGTTAAAAAGATCAAAAATGTCAGAGAAGAAGAAAAAGACATCATTAAAAACTGTAAATAATGTTAGGAAAAATGGGATTAACAAGGGAGTGAAAGTGTCGCTTCTCTTTTTCACGGACAAAAACGAAACTGAACATTACATTTTTAACGAAAATGAACTCCACAAAAAACAGCTTGCAATTTTTCGAAAGAGTTAAACATAAACATAAAAAATTTCAAAATGGAAGTTTAACCAAAGAAGACATGTGGCACCATCCAAAATAAGAACATCCTCGTTAGATGATCTTATACATTTTAATGAGACTAACAGAAAAGGTTTCAAAGATATCTTACTCAAACAAAAACGATTGTCTGAACCAAACTCTCCAAATTTCATTCAAAGTAAAATTCATCCCTGAAACAAAATCCCACATTTAAGAAATGCCTAAACGAACCTCATTTGAATATCAGCTTTTTGATCTTCAGTTTGTTGAATTTTTTCTTCCAAAGTCGAATCACTAAATCGTTCAGCAATATCATTGACACCCGAATCATCAGATGGTGAAATTCTTTCAATAGCTCCACCAAGAAGAATTTTAAATTGTTTATCCATATCTTCAACATGCTTCCAAAAAGTTTTAAAGCATTCCGTTACAGTATGCTGACATTCTTGAACTTCTTTACTATGTACAATATTTATTCCATCATGATGATATAATTCTGCATGACGATTTATCTCTTTAACTTCATGCTGCTTTTTCTGTAAAAATCAACAATTGCATTAAAAAAAGCTAAAAAGTGTGATACCTTTGCTTTATTTTTGAATTCAAGGAAATGCGCGTGTTTTTCTTGTAAAAGGTCATCAGGAAGTGATCGAAGATTTTTGTAATCTTCATAGAATTTCCGAACAGCTGCATCACTTTTAAGCCAAGTTTGAACCTAAATTGAAACAAAAACTGTTGTAATCTAATCATTGTAAATAATTATATCTTACATCTTCAGCCATTTTTCTTACAAATACAGCTCTTTGACATTGTTCAATATATTTTGTTCTATCATTTATCAATTTCAAAACATCTTTTTGCCTTCTTTCATTAAATTCCATTTGTTGCCGAATATCTCTTTCTTTTAAAATTCGATATTCTTTTTTGATTGGACATTTTTGAATTATTCTAATAAAGTCATCATTAATTTTTCTGGAATGTATGGTAGCTTTCAAGAATTTTTCTTTATCACTTGCATGCTTTGTTTGAAGTGAACTTAAATACGATACCAAATCAATTTTTGAATCTTGACAGTAATCATGTGGATGGGTGATTGGATTATTCAATATTTGATCAATTGTTGGTGTCAACTAAAAAATATACTGTAATGATAAGAAAGAAAATAAAATTAACTATTTAAAAATAGTTTGCTGAATTTAGAAGAGAAAGTTTAACTTTGTAAGCAAAAATTTCTTGATCAAAAAACATCATTTTTCTATTGTAAATAACAACAGAATGCTTGGTACACAAATACCAAAAATAGCTTTTGTTAAATTGTTGATCAGAAAATCTCAAAAAAACCATTTTAAAATATTCCGAACTGTTTGTTACGAAATAAAAATTTTTGGTAAGCGACGAAACTGTAAAAGGCTTCCCATATTTAAGATAGTTTAAAGCAAATATTAAAAGAATTTTTACTTCCAACGTTTGTAAATTAAAAAGCGAAAAATATATTTCCCTCTTGTTAAAAAAAAATTAGAAAATACAAATTTAAAACTTACAATTTCATTCATGTTGTGATAATTAATTGCTTGAGTGACAAGCTTTTGACAATCTTTTGTTTTGGCTAAATAATTTTCCCATGATCTCATTAATTTATCATTTGTAATCATGATATTTCTTTTTTGATTATCATTTGAATTCATTGCCAAATAACGAAAAATTTCTTTCATTTCATTAAACATCGGATAAAGTTGATCAACTCTTGGTCGAAGTTCTTCGAAGCGTAATCCAAGTTTTCTCGCTTCATCTTTGGTTTCTGGAATTCTAACCATAAGCAAATTTAATGCATCCGTTTCTTTTTTAATTTCATTGACAACACCTTCTGTTCGAGCAAAGGTTTCACGAATATTCTGATTAATTGATAGCTCTTGTTTAAGAGTATTTGCACGCTAAAATTACAAATATGTTTTGAAGTTTTGTTAAACGAAATACTGTAGTTACTGTAGTACAATAAAATGCTAGCTTTCATTAATGTCAAAATTTTAACTTACTATTAAAGTTTCATCCACGATATGATTCAATTGTTGAAATTTTTGTGTCAATATTTCATTCATTGGTTTTTTGGTGTTGTCAATAAGATTTAATTGATGAGTTTCAATCATCTAAAATGAATCATAATTTAGGAGATATACCGTAATTATCAAAAAGAGAACAACGTAGATAATCCTTTTAAAAAATATTCTTCAGAATCTTAATTTATTTTTTATTTTAGATGTTTACAGTTGTACAAAGAGTACCGTAATCATTTTAGTTTTAAAAATTCAAATACTTTTCTCTTGAAATGTATAATGCAAAAAAGACATTTGCATTTTTTTCAAGCAGTTTTACTTTTAAAAATCTGCAAAGAAAATTAATAAAAAAAGTAATCAATTTTAAAGATTGACTTAAAAGTTGAGATTTTTCATGTTGATATTAGTTAATTTTTTTCCCTTACGCTGCGGCCTTGAGGTTTTTCAACATTATAAAAAAAGCTCAAGAAGCAAAGAAAAAAAGCGACGAGAAAAAAATTGAAACTAATTCAGGTCATGGAAAAAAGAGCAGGAAGAGAATTAATGAGACAAAACATAGTAGACAGAGAAATTTGAAAAGTATCTAAAATGAATTAAGCTTACTTGAATAAGTTCAGAATAACGTTGAGCAAAATCTTTAAAAACATCTTCAATTTGTTTAATATTTTCATCGGTAACTTTTAGAAACTCATAGAGAACCCTTTCATTTCGTTGTGATGGTGCTTGAAGAGGTACAAGCTCTTTACGGTATTCCTGAAAAGGGGGCGAATTAAAATTAGATACGGTAACAAGATATATTTCAATAATTACAATTATTTGTTTGCAAATTGTTGAGATTTCGGTGACAAATTCTCTGGAAATATACCCTATTTGAACACAATTTCTTTGATATGGCCATCTATCCATTTCTCTGCTATGTTTAGTTTCTAAAAATTAACACGTTAATTAAAATCGTCGATTAATATCAAAAATTACGAATAGAATTAGTCATTTCTTCAATGTGTGCTTCATCTTTTGAAACATCAACATCCAACATTTCTTTTTGAGCTTTCAACATTCTAATTAATTTATCACTTTCTTCAATTACAGTAGCATAAGCTTGTGCAGTTGCTTCATTCTCTTTGATAAGCTGATCTTTCAAATTTTCACAATCTTCCTGATTTGGGGGTACAATTTCATACAATTTTGAGCGGTCTTTGATATTTTCATACCAATCTGTTATTTCATTATAATGTAAATGAAACATTGCTGATTGTGTTAACAATTGTTCTCGATGATCCATTAAATTAAAAAAGTTTTGCACAACATTGCTTAATTGTTGCAAACGATCTTTAACGACTTCTGTTTCGCCATTTGCTTAAAATGTTTAAATGTTTAAAAGGTTTCTACGTTGATGATGTCTCCGATTTTTATTAAACAAGAAAAACGAACCATTTTCAGATAATTTTTCTGCAACTTGATAAAGTTGAATTGCATTCTTTTTAGTATTTTCTGCAACACTTTTAAATTTGTGATGGTGCAGATGTAAATTTTTAATCTCCGCTGAACTTCTTCCGATCGTGGTTTTCTTTTTCATGTGTGGTAAACCATGAGCGTCAATCCAATTGATAACCTAAAATACAGAAAAATTTCAAATTTTGTTTCATAATTTTTGCTAAATATATTCTTGTAAAGGCGTGAAAAACTTTTATAATTCATTAAAAATTTACAAAATTTTTGCAACTGATTTTTTTCATGCAAGGACAAGAGTTTAATTTAGAAGTTTCTCAACAGCACAACATTTAATCAAACCTTAGAAATATCAAAACAAACCGATGCAGATTCTTCAACAAAGGCTGTAAAGCTCATTTTCATTGCTAATTTTATCCTTTTCTCTTCATATAATGCATGCATTTCTCTCCTGGATCTTGTTAATTTTTGAATAACTTCCAAAACATGCCGATACGATTCATCTTTTCCTGCTCTCTCTTGTCCCAAATACATTACCAGCCTTTGACTTAATTTCATTGATTCATCATATGATCGACTATATGAAAGCTCAATTTCATTTTCAACTTCTTCTTGTCTCTTTGTAATATCTTCCAATTCAATCAAGGGCTTATCAAGATTATCTGGTTGTGCTCGAATAAAATTCATCCATTCTGGCAACCTTGAAAAGTATACTTCAGTTTCTTGTCGAAATGAAATAACAATATCCAAAAGTTTTAGCCGTTGATCAATTAAAGCTGTTAAGTAATTCCAGGAATTTTCGAGATCTTTTAGTATGGCATCGATTTCGTTCTTTTTAGCAGGAAAATTATTAATTTGGATACTACCATTTTTGAGGAGATGAGTATAATTGACTTTTGTTTGCTGAAAATAATAATATTTTAAAAGTTTCTTTAGAATTTGGTTTAGAATAACTAGCAGTAGTCGATAGTTTTTAATTTTTTTAAAGCTACCGTACCTCGACAGCATCTTCCAATCTTTGATGCTCTTTTAACAGTTGCTGCGCTTCCAATTCATTATTTCCAATAACCGTAAATGTTTCATCAACAGCAACCTTTTGATTTATAATTCGATTCTTTAATTCTATCACTTCATTTTCAAGCAATCGATACTGATTCCATTGATCTTGTTCAAGTTTGCTTCTTTGATAACTTCCTGTTAAATCTGATCTTTCTTTCGCAATTTGTTTTGCCAATCTTTGTAAATTTGGTACAACAGCTGATAAATCTGGATTCGGTGTTTTAACTGTATTGGAATTATATCTGCTATCAGTAGTTTTTAAAATTTGTTCACGTATCTAAAAAATTTACAGTTTTAATTTAAAAATAATTTGCATTTTTCGGATTTGTTTAGGGAGACGCTTATTATTATTGAAGTTCTATGACTTCCACTCGTTTGCAAAATTGTGTTTTTGCATTGTACGGGTTGTACTGAACAAAGCATTGTCGATTGTTACGCATTTTCTATCCATGTTTGTTTTACAAGTGTATTTACGCCTGAACGAAAGTTATCTTCATTTTATGTATAACAAGATAAGCAGCCTGCTTTTAAAAAGAGAAGCGTGTTTGCTTTTGTTTTTTACTTCTTTTTTTCTATATATTTTACATGAAAAATTTTGTTTTAGCAACATTGGCTGCAGTTTTAAAATGTTTAAAAGCCATTTTTTCTGCTTACGTTACTGTAAAAAATTCTTGTTTGTTAAGAACATAAAAATTAAATTTCGTTTGTAAAAAGCTTTTCATTTAAAACAATATTTTCAGCTTTATCAGTTAAAACTAAATTTTTAAATTACCGAAAATATGCTGGCAAAAAAAATTGCTTCTTTTTGGCACATTTTGGTGAAAAAAAGTCAAAACTTGTCAAGATAACTTCCTCAGCTGAGGTCTCAGTCTGACAAATATCAATCAAAAATGATAAAAAATTTGACAAGGAATTTTTATTTGTTATTAAAGTTTTACTGGCTCGATAGATTTTTTTATCTTTAGCTTCTGCGTGCCTTCAGTAACCTACCCTTCTAATATCATTATCGCAATCAATTGTTGATATTGAATTTAATCGTCTATCAAATTCATCTTGAGCATTTAATGGCCAATCTTGTCCATTATCTTCAATCATCTTTTTCTTTTGTAATAATTTATAACAAATTTCACATTCTTTTAAACATCCGCTTAATTTTTGTATCACAAATTCAATATCTTTTCGAATTTCAATCCATTCATCATGATCGTAATGTAAATTACCACCAAACTCCTTTAATAATTGAGAAGAATCAATAAATTTTGTTAAATTTTCTTCAGGAATTTCTTGAACATGAAATTTATATTTTCCAGAAGTTGACGACATTTTAAAAAATGTATTTTCTTTTATTATATATACCGTTATCACTTTTCCAGGAAAATATTCCTATAAAAATGAGAGAGTCAGATTTGAATTAATAATATTTTGTTGCATACAGTTTAATGAAACAAAACATCCAACTTACATGTATTAACTGTAAAATTGAACTCGGCTTAACCGATTGCCTGGATGTTCCTTTCTTTGTACCAATAATAAATATAAATCCATGAAGCTTTGCATCATCACTAAAAATGTTTAACTTTATATAGTTTATTTGCTTTATGTTGTATATTTTTTGTTTTACGCTTTAAAACATTTAAGCTACAAATTTAAAAGATAAATGAGAAAAGCTTATGTTTTTAAACATTTCAAAAGTTTTAGATTTATTCTTTTGTTCTAATCAACTTACGCTGTAACACTATAAAAATAATATAACATATTTTTTAGTTCATCTGAATTTGCAGATATATCAGTTGTTGGAAAAAATATTATAGGATGTTTATGCCGATCTCGAGATCCTGGTAATAATGCAACCCGATCTTTTAAAGGTGTAATTATATCCGTAACAAATCTTGCTGAATGTGATGTTGCAGCAGTTGATGGCATTGTCGAATGATAATCTGTCATGATAGAATTAAAAATAAGATGGCTGGGAAATATAAAGTTTTAAATGTAATGTTTAAGTATGGGTTGTAAACATATTTTAAGATCCTGGAAATTAATGCAAGTTTATAGATTAAATATGTAAATTTAAATCGGTGTTGACTTGAACGAGATTAAAACTGTTAAAACAAAATACAAGATAGAAAAAGAAATGTTCGAATAAAGCGCGTTTTTTGTTCATATCCAGAAAATTGGGCAAAAAAGTTGAAAATCAACATTTCTACTTTTAAGTTTAAAAAAAGGATTTCAAAAAAGACTGGTCGTTTTCTTTTCTTCTGCTAAACGATTTTTTCTGTGCTGTTGCTGCTTTTTCGAAGTTAGTAGTTCTTTTTTTGCTCTCCTTGTGTCATTGTTATTCAATTGGGACCCAGTGATATTTGTCGCAAAAATAGAGAGAGAAAAAAATACCACTACCATCACAAATCAACATCATCATCATTCCTCTCCAAAGTTAGCAGCATAAAAAAATTCTTTGCCAGCAGGCATAAACAGAAGTAGCAGCCGTTTAGCTGTTGCCTCCCTTATTAAAAAAAAGACGGAAGAAAAAAGAACGATTTGATTTGAATTTAGAAAACGGGCAATCGAGGAAAGGAAATGAAACAAAAAAACAAAAAAATGATTAAAATGAAAAAAAGTAACGAGGAATCAAAAAAATGATTGTAATCATAAATTTTTTTCTGATTAATAAAAAATACTTTAAAAAAAGATGGATCGAAGATTACAGAAAAGAAAGCATGCGTCATGTAAAAAAAACTTTATTTTTCTAATTTGTCCAAAATCTATCTTTTCCCGATCGAGCTTGTCTTTCAAGGTCATCATCTTCTTTAACAGTCTTCCAAGTTAATGAAACATGAAAAAATTGATTTATTACAAAAAAATTTTTATTAAAAAAACTTTCGAAAAATGGCACTTTCCAGCATTGTTTGGCACACTCGTCTTCCGTTTTTTTCTTGTGAAAAATAAGTGGACAAACGAAACAAACATACATTTTTTGGTTTTGTTCGAGTTCGAAGAAGCTCATCTCGTTTTGCTATTAAAATCTTTTTTTTTCTTGTACGTCTTTACTTTCTTCTTTCTTTCGTGTTCTTTCACCCCAGCATTATTCAGTTTCTGCGCGCAAGGCAAAAAAAAAAGAACCGACGGAGTGCAGTCAAACTAAAATGAATTCGTCTTCTTTTTTTGCAGCAGCTGTCCACTTTCTTCTTTTCAGGCCTTTATTTTTATGCCCAAGTCAACGTCTTTCCTCCGTTCCATTCCTTTTCCTTCTTTTTTTTGAATTTCAAGCGGTCAGCCTTTCCCATCTTCAAAAAAATTTCTTGAGAGTTTTTCAGTTTCAAAACCCCTTCGTAAAAGCCTCATCATCGCGCTTTCTTTTTCTTCCAGAATGTAAGAAAAAATAGAATGAATAAAAATAAGTCAAAATTAAAGATGCTAAAGACTGGTTCTTCCGGGGGACTTTTTCTTTCTCATATTTACTTATTAAAGTGCTTTAAACCACCACTTATAAATCTCTTTTAATCTTAAAACAAATTCAAAACATTTCGCAAGTTTTTTAAGAAGGAATTTTGTGTTTGATAAAATTGGAAATTAACAAAACCTCTACAAAAATAGAATAAAGCGTTTGTTGCGAAAAAATACAAATTACTTGCTTCTTCAAATTAAAAAAAAATTACAGTATGTGTTAAAGAAAATCGATACAATGTTGTCGATTTTACCTAAAAATCTGAAATACGATTGTAGTAAGATGGAAAGATTTAAATAAGGATTATATATGATTGAGAAAATTGCATACATTAGTAAATGGTAAAAACGTTGTCATTCGCTGATAGGGATCGTAAAATTTTTTAAAATTTATTTTTTGAATAATCACTAAAGTTTAATTTTACAAGTTAAAGCACAGAAGCACGGTTGACATAATTTAAATACTTTCACGTTAAAAAAAGCATAAAAAATAACGGCATTAAAAACATTATTGTAATAAATGTAAAAACGTAAACATGGAATGTGAAAAAATAAATTTTTTCAACAGAAGATTTTAATTTACATTGTTCTTATGAAACCGAAGATTTTTCTTCTTCTTCTTTGTCATCATTGATTTCATCAAATGCTTCATCTTCAAGATTTTCATCATCATCTTCGCCACTGTCTTCTTCCAAGCAATGTTTAACGGTGAAATGCTTTGCAGGGATGTCTATTCCGACACATTTTCCATCTTTGATTTCCCAGAGCTGAGTTTTAGTATTTCTTATAGCTTTCTTAAACCATTCATCCGCCATTTCATGCTCAAATACCAATGGATCAGCTTCCAAAGCAACGGTGCATAAATTTCGCCATTTTGTATCAGTCAAATCAGAGATAAGTTCCAACCCAATTTTAATTTGAAGAACAAAGAAACGACATTCACCATGCAAATTTCCCATTTTATTTGCTCGAGCAGTTAGAACAGGTAATGGATAAACATATGCAAGTTTTCTTGCTTCACGAAGATATTGTTGATATCTTTGTTGAAGCATCTTTTTGAATTTTTCCAACATATTTACAAAAGCATCACGATTAAAAATATATTTGGTATATGCCTAAAAATGAATGAAAATGAGAAAAAAACATTTAAATAGATTGCATTTGAAATGCATTTAAATCAATGGAAAACGAACTTACAGGGGTTTTACAAGCTTCTGAAAAAAGCATAAGTTCCAAACACTTCGAATCGCTTGATTTACAAATGGCAAGTTTCTTACTTTCTTTATTTGTAAAAAAGCAATAAATATATTCGAGATTAATACACTTAAAAACTTTCTTCAGTCAGATTTCTATGTAGATATAATGAAACTTACAGTATTAAAATCCATAAGCCAATTGTCAGAAAGTTGAGCAATTAAATTATTACCACTATCTGTGACATCTTTTGTATGCATATAATTAATAAATGGAAAATTACCATTTCCTTCTTCAAAAATACTTCCCAATTCCTCATAAACAGATTTGATGGAAACCTTGACAGAAGTGAATCTTTCTGGTGGCAAATGGCAGCCGTCATTTGGAACATGCAAAACACCATTCCAATGTTCATTTTCGGGTTTTTTAAATGCGTTTTCAACATTTTTAAGATGTTCAAGTTGACGTGTTCTTTTGTTTTGCCTTGATAATCGTTTTTTGCCTTTTGATGTTTGATTTTCACCAGCATTGCCTGGACAAGGTTCCTTAGGAATATCAGATTCCATTACTTGACAACAATAAATAGATTGCAGAACTAAAACAATTTTGTTATCCTTTACATTAAACTTTTAAAAAAATCACAAATTAAAGGTACTAAAAGTTATAGAAGAAATAAACAAAGCGCTATAAAACAACAATTGAAAGGCTAAATTAATAAAAAAATCATGAAAAATAAATCAATATTAATTTAATCATATTATAAAAATAATATTGAAAAAAAAACAACGGTTTTTTGGGTGATAGAGGGTCAAAAAAGCTCTATTACATTTTTCCCATCGTTTTTTACACAATGATTATGAAGAAAGCAGCAACAAATACAGACAAGCCATGTTAGTCATCAAAATATTAGATGAGCATCGGTTATTTTTTGAACCCATCTAAATCTTTATGAATCAATTTTTGATTTATGTTGTAAACAAAATTAAATGGTTGTAAGCAAATTTGGAATAATTAAATTGCAATTTTTTTCTTTTTGATTGCTGTAATAAGATAATTTCTTATTACAGTGATCATCAAAAAACTTTTTAAAAAAGTACTACATTTTTTAAAACAAATTTAAGAAAGCAGCTTTTCATAGTGAAAAAAGCATAGATTTTGTGCTTATTTATTTTGGTAACCTTTCAATGCAGATACTGTATCGTACTTTTAAAATGTTGTTTTCAAACAAATCTTCTATAAATAAGTCTTTCATTGCCAAGATGTCAAATAAAAATCTTTCTGTTATTAAAACAGTTTAACTTGACAATTCGTTAAACTGTTTTAATAAGACATGTAAAAACATCTGCATACTTTTAAAAGAAATGCGAAAACTCGACCTTTCAATTTTATATTTATTTTTTGAAATTTTTCTGTGACACTTTTATTTTTGATATTTCTGTGTTTAAGGTATTCTAACTTATAAATTTCCTTTTTGAAAAATACCGTTGAATAATAAAGTTAAATATTTCCAAACGCTTGTGTTTTACGATAATTTGATTGATGATACATTGTTTATTGCGTTCTGTTTTACTGAATTAAAAAAGGTCTAAAATCTGTTTTTCTGTATAAACACATAAATATTATTAGAACATTTTACAGCTTTTAAGTTGTCAAAAGTTTAAATTTGTACCAGTGTTACCACGACGCCGACGCCGGCGTCACGGCGTCGACGCCAACACCAACGCCGACGCCGGCGTTGGCGTCGGCGTCGGCGTCACCTTTTCGTGGTCGGCGTCTCTCTTGGCGTCGACGCCGAGACGCCGGAGACATAAATTTTTACAAAAAGTATTAAATTCTTAGTTTTTAACATAGATAAGTAATTTTTTCGCTCTAATTAGTTGTATGTTTAACATTAATATAACTTTCTAACATGTTTAGAAGGAGTTTTTCATATAACACGACTATAAAGAAAATATTTTCAAGTTGACAAAAAAATGATAAAAATTCCAGATTTTTACTCATTTTTAAAACAGTTTTTTATTTTCGTTTATTTTCAAATTCTTACTTATCAGTGATTACTCATGAGTAAAGTTTACAAAATTTTCGATTTTTTTAATTTTTTACTCTGCTTAGTGATTACTAATAAAATGAGTAGAAAAATGTATGATTTTTTTTACTAAAATTTTTTTGAGTAAATTTTTTTATAATATTTTTTACTCAAACTTTTTTGAGTAAATTTTATTACAATTTTTTTTACTCAACTTTTGCCTTGAGAAGGATTCGAACTTTTGCTTTTTTGTTTGAAAAGCAAAAGTGTTAACCATTCGGCCATTTGTCAAACATTTAAAAGCTTCACTTTTTGCTTATAAACTAAAGGCGATTTCGACACAAAAACAAAGAAAAGAAATTAATAAAAAGCAAAAAGAAAACACGTCATGTTTTTTTTAAACTCCCGCGTGTAGAAATTGCTAGAAAAAATAGCAATCAATCGCTACGAGACCAAAAAATCTTCAAATTTTTGCTGCTTTTTTATAATTAATAGTTCTTAAAATAGAGATGGGCAAGTCAAAAATAAAAGTGCGAAAAAAATTATTTTATTCTTCGTTCTAGGTACTTTCAGACCTGAATAAGCCGAAAATAAACTCAAAAAAAATATTAAAAATAGTTAAAATGCCGAAAACACCAATTTAAAATTCGGCAAACCAAAATTTTTTGGTTGAAAAAAAAGAAAAGGGAACACTTTTTCTCTTTCTTTTTTGCACTAAAAAGAATGCATTTTTTTGACGCGCGTGGCCAAAAAAGTTCATTTCTTTTTCTTTCCTTTGTTTTTCAAGCATTTTTTATACAAATCTAGCTCTGCGATCGCTCTATCTTTTTTTCGCGTGCTTTCGCGTGGATTTTCTTTCAACCTAAGATGTATTTTTAGAAGGGCTATCGAATGGTACTAAATTCATGGAATCAGCTGGAATCAGTGCAAATGTTTTCCTATAAAAACATCTAAAAATGCAAATTTTGGGTATTTGCTCCGGATAAAACTTTTCAAAAGTGGCATATTCGGAATCAGCGTAAAAAAATACGTCTAGTGGGTCAGATTGTTAATCTAGAAAAAAAAAGTATGCGCAAAATCGTTTTTTCGTTACTGTAACCAAAAAAATGTCAAAGAAAGAAAAGGAAAAAGTGTTCCCTGCCCATCTCTATCTTAAAAATTATTTTTAACGTTGTTGTTTTATCCTATCATTCTCTACAGGTACTGTGTAGTTTGATAGTACCAAAATTGCCATGCCATAGTTGTCCAAGAAAAGCAATTTTAAAAAATTCAAGATTTTATTCCACAAAGACAAGTTTTCTATGTCAAATTTAGTACTATCATACTCCATATTATCTGTAGATAATAATAAGATACACAAATAAGGTTAAAAATCATTTTTTAGAACTGTTAATTATAAAAAGGTTGCGAAAATTTAAACGTTTTTTGGTCTCGTAGCGATTGATTGCTATTTTTTCTAGCAATTTCTACACGCGGGAGTTTAAAAAAAACATGACGTGAAAACGAACGCACGCAAAAAAGAAAAAAACGCGCGCGCGCTTCCTTTTTATTGATTTCTTTTCTTTGTTTTTGTGTCGAAATCGCCTTTAGTTTATAAGCAAAAAGTGAAGCTTTTAAATGTTTGACAAATGGCCGAATGGTTAACACTTTTGCTTTTCAAACAAAAAAGCAAAAGTTCGAATCCTTCTCAAGGCAAAAGTTGAGTAAAAAAAATTGTAATAAAATTTACTCAAAAAAGTTTGAGTAAAAAATATTATAAAAAAATTTACTCAAAAAAATTTTAGTAAAAAAAATCATACATTTTTCTACTCATTTTATTAGTAATCACTAAGCAGAGTAAAAAATCAAAAAAATCGAAAATTTTGTAAACTTTACTCATGAGTAATCACTGATAAGTAAGAATTTGAAAAATCAAGGCGTTTTGAGATCAGTTAAGTAAAAATTTGAAATTTTTATCATTTTTTCGTCAACTTGAAAATATTTTCTTTATAGTCGTGTTATATTTTTGGTGTATTTGAAAAAAATTCTCTCCGGCGTCACTCGGCGTTAACGCCATCGACGCCGACGCCGACGCCGGCGTCGGCGTCGGCGTTGGCGTCACTTTTTTTGAAAAGTGGAAACACTGATTTGTACTAATTGTTTATTTTCTATCACTGAATAAAAAAAAGTTGCTTTTCATTTTAAAAAACTTTTTTTGTTTAAAAAGAGTACTTTGCTTCAATTTATTTTCCTTTTCTTTACCGTAAACGTTTATCCAAATTTAGGTATTCATCATGAAAATTTCAAACGTTTCTTTTGAAGCATATGACAGCCCAATTTATCTCAATCTAATGCATATTAATGGATGTGGATCGGTAATATTGGGATTACTTGCAATGTATTTAATTGCAACAAAAACTCCAAAGTCTTTTGGTTCTTATAAATATTTTTTATTCAATATTTCATTTTGGGCATTTGTGTTTGATTTTTACATGACGATACTTCACACTCCAAGATTGTTATTTCCAGCATTAGTAATGTGCCCAACAGGATTATTATACACCAGAAGTAACACTGTTGCTTATATAGCATTTGTAGGTTTTTTTACAAAAATGTTATTTCTGAGTCATTCAAATAATTCAGTGGTTGTTTTTGACATTCTTTGGATGCAGTACCGTAGCAGTTCTGTCAGCATTTATGTATCGATATATTGCATTAAAAGGAAAATTAAGAAAATTTCTGTCTTTAAAATGGTTAATTATTCTTGGAATTTTACATTTTATTTATGAACTTCCAACCATAATTCTTTATGCTTTGGGGATATCAAATCGAGATGAAATTGATAGAGCAGTGCTTACTGTAAGCTTCTGTTGTTAAAATTAATGCACATTTTTAATTAATTTAAAAATGATAGTAACGACGTTGAAAGAAACATCTTTAAGAAATAATTTTAATAATTTAAGGAATGGCCAAACATTGCTCCATATTACAATGGAATTGGCTGTGCAGCTATTCATTTTGATGTAACTCCATTTCCATTTATGTTTATGCTTTCTTGCATCGCTGCTTTTACACTTGGAGTTCCAATTGTCGTGACGTTGGTAGTCAAAAGCTTTTCGACATTAAAAAAGCAAAGGAATTTAATGTCACCAAAAACTTATAAAATGCATTATCAACTTCTCACAACATTAACATTTCAAGCAAGTGAAAAAATAATTACAGTGACCTTTTTGAACTTATTAACTTCTCTTTCAGCTGTTGGTTCCTATAACGACATTATTTGGTCCATTCATAATTAACTCTTGTCTAGTTATGGCAGGGGCAGAAAACATCGCATGTAAGTGTGCATATTAATTAACTGTTTATGATAAATACCACATTATTGATTCAAAAAATATATATTTTTTAACTTATTATCATCATTTTAGGGTTAATGCAAGCTGCTCTAATTTTGGGAACTCTTCATTCATCTTTCAATACTGTAATGATGCTATACTTCATATTACCATATCGTCAAGCATTTTTACGAATATTTAGATTTAAAAGAATTTCGTTGGTTGCAGCTATAACGACCATAGATTTATCTAGAACTGACGCGATTCCTCGAATGAAAACTATCACCACCAATTACCGTAACATACAAAAAATGAAGGAATTAATAATTTAAACGTTGATAATGAAAAGAAAACATTTTATGTGTTCCAAATTAATGCTTTCAAAAAATCATAAATGTTTCACAATTTTTTCTTTGTAAAAAATACGAAGCTAATGGTGCATCAATAAGATTCTAGATCTAACTTGTATTGTTTTCATTATCGTGATTTGGTTGCATCTTAAGAGATGAGAAAATTAATCATAATTGATCAGTTTTTAATAGTAGACATCGAGTAAGAAAATACAAAAAAGATAATCGTCCCCGATAAGCCGCTATTTCTTTGTCCTGCAAACAACCATAATTCATTTCAGAGTGCCATGCATATTTTATAACATTAACTTTATCTGTCATACTCTCACTAATGTTTCAAAAAAATCATTGCAAAAAATTATTATTATTTCATTAACCTTAAAATTTATAATGAAAAGTGCCCGTTTTGTGTGCCATTTATGATTTTCTAAGATGTCAGAAATAGAACAAAAATAAATGTCTGTCTTAAAAGTTTTTTTTTCCTTTTCACAGCGGATGTCCAACACTTTGACCTAATGTTATTCAAAATTTTCGTTGCATTCTTTTCCATTCACTTGGGAAGAAAACAGGTATGTCTTGTTTGCCAAATTTTTTCTTCGCAAAAAGAGCTCCGCTTTCAAACAAATCGTACAAGAAATCGCAAACCTAGACATAAAAATAAATGCAAAGATATTTTAAAGCAACTGATTTTGCAATTACATAGTGATCAAAATAAAAGCTAAAGTTTTTTAGATTTACTAAGTTACGAAAAGATGTTGATAATTTGTTGACCGTAATTACTGTCACAGTCAATGCTTTCAATTTTTATTTAGGCTTAAAATAGAACATTATTTTTTTGTTCTTTCAACTAAATTACTACCGATAACAATAAGGTAATTGCTGAAAAATTCCTCTTACCAAAAATAAAATAAATGTTAACTTTTAGTGCAAAATTCTATTTTCATTTACATGTTTACAATTTTTGCATTATAAAATATAAAAAAATCATTTGAATTTAACGGGAGAAAGGAAAAATGTAAGCTCAACTTTACACCGATATTGCGTTATTCAGTCTAAAATAAAACTGTTTTTTTCATTTTTTACAAATGTTTTTTGCAACAAAATTTCCCGGTTTTTTCGCATTACAAAGCTCGCGTCTGTTTTACCGCCAATTTTTTCTGCGTCGATTTTGTCTTTTTTATTTGTCAAAGTTATTTATTAATATCTCTGTTATCGTAAATTAATACCTTTTTGCACATCTTTATTGCTCGAGATCTTTGTGCTTTTTATCAGAGCCAAACCTGCCTTGGTGAACTTGGTGACAGTTCACCCCCCCCCCTTGGCTCCAAGCTCATAAGGGATAAATTAAATACATATTAGGGCAAATAAGATTTTTTAAAGCTCTTTTAAGTGAGTTCACCCCCCTTACCTTTGACCAAGTTTCGGCCCTGCTATTTATCCAACATAAACGTTTTTTCCATATTCATAAAACTTTTGCTATATCAGTGAAGTGCTGCAACTTTACCAAAATCGATTTGAAGCCCAAATCAGTGTGAATGACGGGATCTTTTAAAAATTTCAAAAATATGTCATTTCGCTGTGGACATAGTTTTAGTTTTTAATGAAGAACTAATTGTTACACCCAACGAGCAATGCCAAGTTTATAAACAGTGGTTAGAGACAAAATAAATATTCATGAGTCTATTTCTTGTATTTCATGTCGGTGTTTTATTATTTTTTATAAGTTTAGTGGATTTTATTTTTATGTGTCCAAAGCCTGTTTGTAATGTTCGCAAAAGCTGACATATTATGTAGTATGATTAAGCTGCATCTTTGTCACTTTTAAAAAACTTGATTTTTTAATTTTGTCACTCAATTTTTGGGTTATTATGCTGAGACGATCCATTTTTTAAAAAGTTGTTCTAATTTGGCTTCTTGGTTTTCATCTCATGGATTTGGCGGGAACCCTTTAGCAGCAACTTCTATTCCATCTCAGCGATGTTGCCACAATTGTTTTTTGTGCACTTTTATGATAGTTCTTTGTACAACTAGTAACTCCGTTGACCGTGTCTTCAATGTTTTATTTTTTGACCTATTTTGGCACTTTACATTAGAAAAAATGCAATCTCTTGTTTCCCGCCATTATTGTCCCATTCGTGGGCACACAACAGCAGCTTGGCTTGGAGAATACAAAATCCCGCCTTTCAAAAAAAAAAAAAAAAGACTCTGCGTTATTCGGTGTTTGCGCGCCTTTTTTCCGCGTCTTTTTTGACAGTGTTTTCAACATTCACATTCGCAAAATGGCATTCTTCGAGGTGGTTCACTTTGTTTTTCTCCCGTTCTTTAATGATTAGTTTAATAAATTTTTTTGTTAGGATTTCTTTAAAAAAATGCTGCCATTGTTTTCGCTTTACTTTTCATAAATTTGTTAACATTATTAAAGCAAGACGATTGAATATGATAAAATGCTATGATTTTAAATTTAAATCAATATTTTTTAGTAATCTTCTGATTTCCAAAAATTTTTACATCTTAAAATGACTGCTGCTGAAAGTTCAACCGCTGCTGCCGTTGCTTCACCGAAGCCAACAAAAGCTGCTAAAGCCAAGAAAGCAACTTCTTCAAAGTCAAAAGCTGCAAAAGGTGAACATCCCAGCCATCCTCCTTATGCTACAATGATTAAGAAAGCTATTGATGAACTTAAGGAAAAGAAAGGTTCAAGCAAAGCTGCCATTCTTAAGTACATCTCAAAAAGTTACGGCATCCCTGATCGACTTGTTTTCCAAGTATGCTTTCTTATACTTTTGCATAAATTTGTTATTACCCTAATAAAATTTCAGACTAACAATCATCTTCGTGTAGCTTTGAAACGTGGTGTTGAAACTGGAGCTTTAAAACAAATGAAAGGAAAAGGTGCCTCTGGTTCTTTTAAAATTGGAGATAAAGTTAAAACCGCTGCTCCAAAGAAGCCAAAAGCTGCTCCAAAGAAAAAGGCAACTGGCGCCGCCAAGCCAAAGAAGACTGCTGGTGCAGCCAAGGCCAAAAAACCTGCAACCAAAAAAGCAACAACAACTGCAACCGCTGCTCCTACTGCTGCAGCTTCAACCGAAAAGCCAAAGGCAGCACCAAAGAAAGCTGCAGCTAAAGCTTCCAAACCAAAGAAAGCTGCTGCATCTCCAGCTGCAAAGAAGGCAAAAGCTTCACCAAAGAAGCCAAAATCTCCTGCAGCTTCTAAAGCAAAGAAACCAACAGGTGTAACAAAGAAGAAGGCTGCTGCATCTCCCAAAGCTGCAAAGAAAACATCTCCAAAGAAGCCAAAAGCCGCCAAGAAACCTGCTGCCAAAAAGTAAATGTTTGTAATGATATCTGATTTTACTATTATTGTATTAATAATGTTCGCCTTTAAATCTTTTTATATTTGCCATTCTTCATGTTTCTCATGTACACATTTTCATCTTATAAGTTACTTCATTTACTCTTTTAATGTTTGTAAAGTTGTTACCTCTTTTAATAAAAATTAAAAATTAATATCTTTTATAAAAACAAATTATTTACGGCCTTGTATTAAAAATAGATCCTAATTTTGGATTTATCTAATGTGTTTGAGATTTAGGATTTAAAATAAAAGTAGAGAAAGTCTTTTTAAACTTCACATTTCTAGCTTTTCACAGTCGTCTTCTAATGAAATTTGGCTTTGGTATAACATTAAAAGTTGGTTCACTCCAAACTTTTGTATAATCTCAAACTCACTATTTAAAAGAAACACAGGTTTAAATAAACTAGTACTTGGTGATTTTGTAGTCTTATCGGAATAAAAACGTACTACTAACCTAAAAAACTACTGTAATACTACCATAATCTCAAATTTTCCGGAAATCGTCGGTTTATCTCGTTTTAAAAGCATATGGCAAATAAACCCAGGAAATTCGACGGTGATGCCCGTTTTCGTTGAAAATGGTGTTTTTATTCACTTTTATGCCAAAAAATATGCAAAAATACCTGTTTTTGACAGATACCGCTATTTTCTCTCCATCTGTAAAAATTCTTTTTGTACTATCTTGTAGCATTCCCATTTGGAAAAAAAGAATTTTTAATCTTAAATAATCATAGCTTAACAAAATTTATTCGTTTTCAATTTTTGAACATAAACATAAATTACATAAAATTAAAAACAATGGTTCTCACAATAGCGTAATAAAATTACCAATCGGAAACAGAGAGATATTTCTACATTAAAATAAACACAACAGGTTTCATAAAATTTATATTAAATCTTCCAAAACTTCATCATCCAAAGTTCTCTTCTTTTTCTTTTTACGACTTTTTTCCTTTAATTTTTTAGCTCTTCCTCTCATTGGATTACAACATTCAGGATTGAGTAAAAGTTCATCGGGTTGAATGTGAATTGTTTTAAGTCTCATTCGTTCAATAATGATTGGAGTTCCTTCTTCCTCTTCCTTCACCATATTGACAGCTCTTTCTTTTTCACGATGTTTGACAGGAAGAATATTTGCAAATTTTTCTGGAAAATTCTCTTGTAAATATTTCAACTGATTTGATACTGGACCGCCAGGAACTGGTGGTGTAAGATAAAAGAGTTGATCCAACTCTTTATCAGCATATCCAATATCTTTAAAGGATATATTTTTCTTAAAATCCCATTGATTATCAAATAATTTAGCGGTGTAAGGAAAGATTTGACGAAGATATGGTTCTGCATTGAAATCTGGCATTGGGTACTGTAATGTTGTTGCATCTTGTGATGGTTGGACATTTTTCTTTGCAGGAATTTCAATATTTAAAGCACGTTCTGCAGAAGCTGACGATGATGCGACATCCTCCTCTTCTGACATCTCTTTGTTTCTTGTTGGTGCCGGAGGTGGTATTGGTGCCGAGGATGAAGCTTCATTAACAATATTATTTTCTTCAAGTGGAATTTGTCTTTCCAAAAGTGGTGGCTGTTCTTTGTATAAAAATTCCAAAGGGGATGATCCTGGACGTTCTTCAGAATCCATAGAATTATGTTGTGATATTTGTTGAATCATTGGAGGCCTCGAAAATCCAGCCTCAGAATCAATTGAACTGTGATGTGAAATAGGTAAAATTGTTGGAGGTTTTGAAGATGATGGCCTGGAGTCATCTGATGTATCCATCAAATTCTGTTGAGAAATTTGATTAATCATTGGAAGTTTAGATGACCCTTGGCTTGTTTCGGTTATTTGTTGAGACATTAAATTAATTGTTGAGGACTTTGATGGATCTGATGAATCCATTGATGCAGGTTCGGAAAATAATGTCGATCCCGATTGTGCTTCAGATTCTTTAATTTTTTCTTGAGGAAATAATTGCATTTTTGGTCCTTTGGATGATGACGGAATACTATTCAAATAATTTTGAGAGTTTTCAATGTTTGGTTTTTTAGGTGATGGAATCCATACAGGTGTTTCATCTTCTTCTGGAGCATCTTCAGAATTCGAACAATTGCGTCTTTTCGGGGATGTAATCTTTCTTCTTGCAACAATATCGAATAATTGTTTCATCGATTCTTGGATGTCAGGGTTATTGTCTTTCTTTGCATCCGCATTTACACCTTTTCTTTCAACCATTTTTGATAATTCTTGCATAATTTGATCTTCGCTATCATCGGTTGTTTCTTTAACCTTTTTAACTTTTGTGGCATTCTTTTTTGATTTTACATGTTTTTCCAAAATATATTCATCATCTGAATCTCCAATTGGTTCATCAATCAACGGATCAACTGCAGCTTCAAAGTCAATAATTTCAAGATTTTCAAGCTCTTTCAAATTTTTTTCCAGCCATTCTTCATCGAAATTCATATATTTTTCGTCAACTTCTGCCTCTTGTCGAAGGGCATCTTCACACATAATTTCAACAATCTCCAACGGTGGCGCATCATTAACTGGTCCATCTTTCATATGTCTTTGAAATTTAATCCTTGAAGGAATTTTATTTTCTGGCAGAAGTTTTGCAGTTCGAAGAAAACGATTCCATTGCAACGGTGAAATGCTTGTTTCTCCATATGGATCTGTATTTTCCATTCTTCCCGGAAGAGGTGGGGGACGACGAAGCGGAAATTTGCATTTATCTTCAAGTTTTTGATCTTCAGATAAATGATGACTGGTCGTATTGGAGCCTTGCATGGTTTGAGGTGCATATTTGCCAATTTGGGATAATTTAAGAAATTCTTCTTCTCTCTCTATAAATTAAGAAATGTTATATATAGAGCTTGGAATTAAATACTTATGTTAGAATCACGTGAGTTGCGATAAAAACTACCGTAATCTATTTTTTATTTATTAACAAGTGTGTTTTGTTCTTACCTGCAATTGCATCAAAATCCAATCCCATTCTTTCATAAAATTTTGTATTCAATTCAAATCTGCTTTCATCAAATGGCAAAAATTTAACGGGTTTTGAAGTTTCAATAATTTGTGTAAACACATTCTCAATTCCGCGTTTTTTAAGTTCAAATATATAAAAATCACAATCTTCGATTACATTTTTAACGGTTCTAATTGTTTCAAGAATTTCAACAAGCTCTTCTTCATTTAATCCAGAATTATCAATAACTCGATGAATGCTGTTGATAACCTTTAACCGATTTTTAATATTTTTAAATAAAACTGCATCAATTCTTTTATTTGTTTGTCGAAAAATTAAGCAATAACGATTTCTTCGAAGAGTATCAAAATTTCCAGAATCATAAAAATATGGTAAATATGCTGCTGATACTTGTGTCATAAATTTCAGAGGAACTTTTGCATATTGTTCAAATCTTTTCATCGTTGAATTAAAGTATCGCCTCAACGGAAAATGTTTAAATTCACAAACAATAATCAATTGTCGGATGTCATCAAGATGTTCTTTAATCAAGGGAACGGAAGTCGCAAAAAATTCTGTAATTTCTTCTTTGATCGGCTTTTCTGGAATATCATCGAGAACACTTTTTCCATTTTTTATCGGAGGGTAATTTTCGATTGGAAATCCCCCAACATAATACTCTTCCAGATAAGTTTTATATTTGCCACCTTCTTTAGCATCTGTAAAAAGATGAATAAATTATTTATGATATTTTTGAGAAATTCCAAGAAATTATGTAAAGAACATTCATACAAAAGTGTACAAGTGTTAGTTTTTTTGTGGACCGATCAAGAAACTAATTTTTGTGATACTACATTAATTGAAAAACATAGTGCAAAATCCAACAAAACTTACGTTTAGTCGTAATATCAGTAGTAAAAACTTCATGAGTTTTAGAATTATAAAGCTGAATACAACAATGATGAAAATCAAAAATAACGACATAATTTTTAGTTTTTATATCATGATGTTCAATCACCTCAACAGACGGTGATTTCTCTTTTAATTTTAGCATTTTTAATAAACTAAAAACAAATAAATATAAGTATATTTAGTTATTTATTATGGATAAGAAAATAGTTGAAAATTGCACGTTTTTGAAGAGAAAAAGAAATTCGGCAGCAATAACAGAAAGCCAGAACTAACCAAAGAGAAAAAAAGGAATGCCGTTTTTACGAAAATAGAAAAAATAATGAATGAGAACTAATGCCATTTTTTTACTATGATTATAGGTATCTGAAGAAGGTAATCGATCCAATCAATGGTTGTTGACATTTGTTATTGGTTACTCTTATCAATAAAGTATTTATGAAGGCTGCTTTCATGAATCAATTAAGTGGAAGTGTAAGAAGAAATTGAAGTCATACGGTAAAGAAAAGATAATTTTTTTGTTAAGCAAAGAATTCCCTAATATAATTTAGCAAGAAAAATATCTATCACTGATTCTTCTTTGACTTATGCCATTAAACCGATTGCATAAAAAACGGTAATATAATCATGTTTCCAAAAGTTGTAAATAGGCATTTAAAAAAGTACCAAGAAAAATACGATTTTAAACTTATTCCATACTAACTGTGACTATAATACTATCTTTATTTTGTGGTGTTCTTAATTCCGTTTTTCAAGAATAAAAAGTGTATACTCGAAATTCGGATATGGAGAAATATTCTTGGATAATTCTGTGTGTAACACGTTTATCTAACAATGATTTAATATGAAAAATGGAAGCAAAACAATAAATTTTATATTTAATTTTCATTCGGAAAAAATACTTGTGAAACGAAAACGAACATGCATCAAAGATTGGAAGGAAGGTTCGAAGATTGTATTCAAAAATCGTGTAAACAAAGGACTAAAATAAGAACGTTGAAAAATAATCCTTAAAGTTTTTAATTTTTTTTGTGTTTTTAATGATTTCTATAGGAATAATCTCAGCTGTGATATTAGTTGGTAAAGCAATAACTTTGTATTACCACAATCCAAAGATAGAAACATTTAAATGAGTTCTTTGGAGTCAAATTTAAGGATAAACAAACACCCAATGCAGGACTTTATTAGTGCATCTTTGTTCCAAATGCATTGTTGTTGTTTTTCGTAAGGATGGAACAACAATAAAAGAGCAACAAAAACTGGTAATATATAAATGCTGTGTTTTTCCCTTTATTTTCAAATTGGAGGAAAATAAAGACTTTATTTATTTATTATAAAGTTGAAAATTTTTTTGAAATTCGATGCTTTAAAAAAGACAAATTTAAAATTGCGCGACATTGTTTTTCGTGCAAAGAGTTTGCGCGAGTTGATCTTCGAGAATTTTCGAAGAAAAAGCAAGTGATTGTTTCTTTTTTGGCAAAATTCATTCATCAAAGTTTAGCTGCGTGTTTTTTTGCGTTTCTCTTTTTTTTAACTATTTTATATCACACGTGTTTTTCCGTAATATTTTTAATTATTATTTTTTTAGATATCACACAAGATGACTCTTTACGCTGCTGCAACTACCCCTCATGTTTGGGGATTCTCTGATCTTATCAATATTATGTTGATCTCAGCTGTAAGTTGCTATTTATCCGTTTCTTCTAATCAGTTTTTTAAAAATTTAGTTTCCTATGATCATTGGTCTTCTTGAACTTGCTTCCTCTGCTAAGGGTGGTGCATATCGTTCATTCCTTGATGTAAGTTTTTTTACGCTTTTAGATGATTCTGTAATACAATGATTCACTTTTTAGCGTGCTAAAAAACCCAAATGGGGTCCATCAAAGGCAAGTTTTTATGCTGGAAGTTGTTTTTTGACTCTTGTTCCACTTGGATATGCAACTTATCTCGTCATCAAGAATTCTGCAGGTAAATATTACTTTATTTTTTTCGCAATTTTTGATCTATAACATTTTAGGACTTGATTCCATGTGGTCCAAAGTTGCACTTCTTCTTTATACTTGTCATGCCGTTTTTGCAATTATGTCTGGAAATGAAGTTAAAAAACAAAATTATGAAAAGGTTTGCTTTTACAATTTACCAAAAGTTTAATCTGTCGCAACTTTAGGTTGCCTATTACAAAATTGGTATTTCTGCTGCCGCAATTGCCTTTACTCTTGCCTATCGTCCAATTGATAATCTTGCTTTTTGGTTATCTGTTCCTCATGTCCTTTGGTCAATCTATTCTGCTGCTTATCATTACAGTATCCATCAAATGAATCATACTCGGCAATAATGTAATTACAAAGATTTTATCATCTTTTCACCGTTAATAATTTTTTACTGTTTTCATTTTTATAACTTTTTTGTAAACTCTTATTTAATGTACATACTGTTTGTGTTTTCATAAAGTTATTTTCAATAATCATTTGGAATAGCTATAGGAAAGTTCATCGTCTATTAGGAATTTTTGGAACACTAGGAATTAAGCATAACGCAAAAATTTGTAATTTTTTCATCTTTTTCAATCAACCTTTTTTAACAAAGCAAAATAGAAATGCAACATACATAAGTGACCGAAGATTGCAATGTTCTTTGGGGCGAACAAACATCGAATGTTGCTGCTTGCGAAATATCTTTTAAATCGCCACCTTTTTTCTTTTCTAACAAACAAATGATAAACAATTTTTCTCGAAAGATTTTTCATTTGAAACTTGAAATTTAGTGACTGAAATTATGACAATGAAATTATAGTTACGGAAATTTTGTGTTTTTTTTGAAACTTTGTAGGTGATGAAACTGTTATATAAAGAATTTCAAATGAAATACTCAACATTTGAACTCGCTTTTCTTGCCTTAATAAATGGACTAAACTGGTTATAAATTAATATTTCAGGTGACTACGGTATTTTTGATTCTTTTTTAAGGCGAGAAAAGTGTTGATTTGACATTTATATATTTGTAGATTTATCTGTGTTTTTCGTTATTTCATACCATCACATAATTATAAAAACTGTTAGCTCAAAAAATAGAATCTCAAGGTCCTTCACTTTTTTCTTGACAGCATGAACTATTTTTTATGTTTTGTTTGAGTTTTTTTGCACTGTTGTTTCCTCCATCCTTTGCGACATCTGCATTTGCCCAACCAGTTCGTACTAGAAGGGTCTTTGTTGTTGTTCTTTTTAACCTTCGTTGTTGTTTTCTTGCTCAATACATTATGTAGAAAAAATGAAAAAGAAAAGAGAAAGCAGCTGGAAAACAGAAAATTTTGTTGTTTCCAACAAAAAGTGCGTCAAATATTTTCGAAAATGTATGACTTGCGTCGTTTGTTGACCGCGTGGTTTTTCTTTTGCGGCTTTATTTTTAGTAAAAAATGTAAAAATGGTTCGATCATAAATTTTGCTTAATCGAAAAAATATGTTATGACACCATCTTTAGGATAAAAACGATAGTTAATTTTGTGACGAAAAATAACTTATTTACAGCCATTTTTAAATACGATAATGCTGAGATTTTTTCACATTATTAATATTTTTAATATTTTTACTTCTTCGAGAAGATAAAGTTTCCACTTTTAACTTTTGTCGTGGAACCCAATTATGAAACATTATTAATGTATTATAATTTTTTCTGTTCCAATCTTAGCTTCAATTTTCAGATATCTTCGATTAATTATGTCTGCCTTTCTAAATGCTGCAAAACTTCCCGGAATTTGGACCAATTATGATTATGTTAATGCTGCCTTAATTTCTGCAATTCCCATTAGCGTTGGACTTGCCGAATTAGGCTCGGCTGCAGAAGGTGGACATTATCGTAAATTCTTTGAGGTACATTTTTTAATGTAAATTTTAACGACTTATAACATATTTTAAAGCGTGCTATAAGACCCAAATGGGCCAGTCAAAATCCAGCTTTTCATGCTGGAACATGCTTCTTAACTTTAACCCCTCTTGGATATGCAACTTATCGAGTTATTAAGAACAGTGCTGGTAAGTGCTTGACTGAACTGATAAATAAATCATGTGAAAATCTGCTCTTTCTTTTAGGACTTGTAAGCAATCAAGCCAAAGCTGCAATTGCACTTTATGGTTTACATGCTGTACTTGCAGCTGGATTTGGCAATGAAGTTAGAAAAGGAAATCATTCAAATGTTGCTTTAGTCAAATTCGGTATTGCTGCTGCATCAATTGATTTTGCTCTTTCTTACCGTAATATTGATGAAACTGCATTCTGGTTATCTGTTCCACATGTTGCATGGTCAGTATTTTCTGCTTTATACCATTTTGATATGTATCAATTAAATGAAGGCCGTAAACATTAAATTTTTAAATAAGTATGAAACCACGTGACAACTTTTTTTCATTTATCTTAGGTCTTCTTACTCTGCCGACGAGGAGTAATTTCTTACTGTATTTTTTCTCTCTATTTTGCAATTCAAATGAATGAATAAAAAATTAAAACCTTCTTTAAAAATCCGATACAACAGATCTATTGCGATAAAACATGCAGATATAGAATAAAACTTTATCAAGAAATAACAATAAAAGATTCAAAATTTTAAACACAAAAAAGGGAATGCATAACAAATTTTGAAAAACTTATTAAAGCAATAACAATAAAAACAATTGAATCTTCAAAACATGACAAAGTTTAACCAGTGAAACAACGGTAAGGATAACAAGAATGTGAACAATGAGCAAGTAAAAATTCTTCATCATTTTGATTTTTAAGAACTTTTAATAAGAGTATTCTTTTCTTCTTTTCTACAAGCTTCACAATAATAGCAATCTGTTGCAGGATCATGGATGAATCTGCGATAACTTATATTGTCATAGAATACCACAATTTCTGCTTCACCATTTGAATTTTTGATTTTCTTGTATTTTTCACTTTTGATTACCCTATCACCAAGGACAAAATTAAGCATTTTGCATTCATGCGCATTCGTATTGAAAGCAACACATTGCTTATCATCTTGATCAACACATAATCGAGCAGTAGTATTTTTGCTTAATTTTTCACAATTCTTACAAATGAACTTGTTGCCATTAGATTGAAATTCATATCCATGTTCCATATTAAGAGGATCAAAAACAATCAAAAAAGCTACTTGACCTTTATGATTCTTCACTGATTCATAATGATCATGTAAAACAGTTTCACTTGAATATGGCATTGTACAAATATGCTTATTTTCATTCAGAATAGCACATTTTTCACCAGAAGGATAATCAATAACTTTTGCAGTTGTCTTTCCACCTCTTTGTCGACATTTTTCACAATAAAATATTTGATGCTTTGCATGGAAATTATAGACATAGGATTGACCACTTGGCATTTCAACCGCAATATTCATATCTGTTACACCTTTATGATTTGGTTTAAATGAAAATTTGTCACTTCTAACCAACAATTCACCATTACCATGTCTTTCATAAAAAGAATCAGGTGGAATATTTTGATCATCATTGGTAGTAGTCAAAGCCGTTGGTGTTGGAATTGATGGATTCAGCGGAATATTTTGATCGGCTGAAGAAGATGAAGGAGTATTATTCAAATTTGCAGCATTTAAATCAGCAGATGATTGAGGTGGAACAATGAACATGGTAGAATTTGAAGGCCTGCTTTGGTCATTTACAACTGCACATTGCGAAGTATTAGTTGATTGAGAAGCAAGATCACCATTAGATGCAACAGGATTTGAAGCGGAACTTGATGATGCAATAAATGAAGCATTTGAAGCAGCTTTCATTGGAGTTTTAGAAGATAACATTGAATTAGAATCTACAGATCTTGAAAATTGGTGAACATTAGCAGCAGTACCATAAGAATTGTTAAGCGCTGAATTTCGTGATGAGGTAGGTGTTGCTGAAGAAGAAAGATTGGAATTTGAATGCAAAGGACGATTGTCAACAGATGATCCCATAGAAACATTTGAATGTGGCGAGGTTAATCTCATATTTTGATGGATTGTAGATAAATTAGGAGTATCAGGATTTGGACGGAATTGATGATGTATATAATATCGGGGCTGTACCATTTGATAATAAGGTAAACGCATATTTACATTTGGTCGAACAGTGTTTGCCACTGATGAATTTGAATGAAACATATGACTACCATTAACATGAAGAAAAGGAGATGAAATGACAGGTCCGCTTGGTCCATTATTCCTGTGGGGCACAATTAAATTTCAATTTCTAAAAAATGTAAACACATGTAAAAATAAAGTTGCAGAGCTTGAAAATGCGCCCTAGAATTAAGACCGGGTCAGCCAGCCTACGGTCTGAAGGGCTTCAGCCGTATAAGTTGGAAAAAAAGATCACGACCGAAAAATGCTAGGTCGACGGATTAAGGCAGTCGACAGCACTTCCACTCCCTGAAAAAATTGTTAAAAAACCAACCTTTCGAACAACAAAATCATAAATTTTATCACAATATGCACCACTATTAAAAACGACAACGATATCATTTATTCTTTTTGGACCAAGGACGCATACCATGTTCTAAAATTAAGTAGTAAAACATACAATTAAATATCATAGTTTGTCAACGTTGATATAATGACGAAGAAGAAAAAACAAAGCTCTTGTTAATTTAATTCATTTGTTCTTACCTTTACATGAATAAATTGTCTTCCAATTGGGAGGTATGTATCTTCTAAAAGACATCAAATAAATACATACAAAAGACAAAAAAGACATACCTTCATCAGGATGTTTAACAATAAGAGATTGTTTATATTCATTTGCCAGAACTGTGCAATCTCCTTTATATTGAAGCCGATAATCTTTATCAAATGTAATTAATTCAACTCTTTTATCCATTTGAGACTAAAAAGTTCGATATAGTTTTTTTCAAATTTTTGGTAAAAATCACTTACAACTATTTTTGTGTAGACAACTTCAATTTCATTGTCATCTGCCATTATCAAAATCAAAAGTGGCTCACCACCAAAAGCAATTTGTTAAGTTAGAAAAACAAGAATACACGAGAGGTGCTAAAAAATAATGCCTTTAAGAAAAATTTGATACATACAAACATATACATATAACTGCAAATGCGCGCAATTTTTTTCGACTGTCTTCTGCTGTGTAAAAAATATATGCCTGATACGTCGCTCACCATCAATGCCCTTTATGTTGGTTAAAATCAAAAACAAACTGGCATCGAACTAACAACTGAGAAAAAAAATATAAGAAAAAAAGAGAGACTTTCTCATTTGGGGAAGAAAGAAAAAAAACGATTGGGACAACTTTTTGGGAGATCTTTTTGTTTTTTTAGAATGTGTTAAAGATTTTTTAATCAAAGAACATTGTTAAATACGAGTGGCAAATAAGTTCAGTCTCAACAGCATATATATTTTACAACAGCATTATTATTTCTGTATAAATTTTTTTACGATGAAGATAAAACGAAAGAGGTGTTTAATAAAAAAAACAAAAACATTCGAAAACCAACATTTCACTGCTGCAGGCCAAGCGTGCCACGGCAGATTCAAAGCGGAGAAAAGACGTTTGCAAAGAAGTAAACATTTTCGTGTCGGGAGTCGCTGTTGCCTCTACTATTTAAAAAAAGCTGCAATGTTGAAGTAATAGTTAAGCATTTTCTGATATCATTTAAAAGCTAAATTACATTTAAATATTATTGTTTTTTATTTTAACATTTTTTAAATAACAATTACAAGCATTTTAAGCCATTACACTGTTTTGCAGCTTCAAATATAAAGGTTTTATTCATAGTTTAAAAATGAGAAAAAGTCTACGAGCAGCCCCATTTTTTAAATTAAAGATATTGATTTGTGAATAATACCATAAGATTCTCCACAAAATTCTCTATCGGAACTATAGATTACATTTTTTATTTAGCCCCCAGGAAAAATTGAACCATTTTTTGAAAAAAAGATAAGCGAAAAAAGCTTATTTTTACTGTGTATTTTGGCCAAAATTGACAAAAGTCTACGAGCAGCCCCATTTTTTAATTTAAATATTTTTTAAATCTACCTAGCCAAGGTGATAGAGAATCAAATTTTCTATAGGAATTATAGAACAGATTTTTTATTTTTGACCTAATTACCGTTTCCCAGACATTTTAATCAAATTTTTACGCAAAAAAAGTTTAAAAAACAGTTTTCTTTTTTTCTCTGTCGCTCTTTCTCTTGTTTTTCTCTTTTTTGTTCTGCGGTAACTCTTAACTCCGCGCAAAAACACAAATGAATCTGCCGTGGTGCATAAAAATAGAAACACGTTTTCGTGTCGTGACAACGGAACTGATGTAAATTTTCAAAAAGTTGTTGAAATGCAAACAGCAGGCTTTTTCATAAGGGTATTCAAATTACAAAATATATAAACAAAAATCGAGAAAAAAATTTATTAGTTTTTTTTTCTCATAACAATCTACATCGAAACTTGAAGATAATTTTGTTTCAATTTCATATCCTCGACATTAATGAAACAAATATTCTTTTTTTTTATCTTGAAAATTATAAATTTATGCTTTTTATTTTGCAAGAGTTAGACAATAAACATGAAATAAAAAACTTAAAGAATTATAGTGGCATTTGAACAAAAATAAATAAGAAGCTCATACATGCAAAAGAAGATAAAATGCCAATAAATAACAAGACAACTAGTTGTTGTTGTTCATGACCAATTTATTTGAAACAACTGCTATTGTAATCTGGCATGCGCACTTGAAATGCAATAAATTCTTATTTTTTAAGGACAAAATTATTAAAGGATTACCTAAATACTCATCAACAAATTATTAATGAAAATGTTTTGACATTCTTAATTTCCGATGTCTCCAACTGTGAAAAATGCATTGATTTCAGCATGACTTTATTATATTTGAGTGGAATGTTTTTTTGCAGTGAAGTTAATGAAGAGCAAAAACAGAAAATGCTCAAATTTGAGTGCTCATTCGTTTAACAAAAAGGCACAAGTATTTGCCTTTTTTGATTGTCCGAAGGTATGCCAAGACTTTTGTTCTATTTTTTGCATCACACTACATATCTTGTGTCTCGAAGAAGATAATGAAATTTTTTTCAAAGAACAAATTTTAATAAAAGAAGAATTGAGTGAACTTGTGAAACTACCGTAATGCTAGCACATTTCATCTCAAAAAATTTTATCGATACCGCACAAAATTATGGAAATGTGTCATTTGATCGACAGAAAATGTTAATATAAGTTAACATTTTCAGTAAATATCTGTAATGTTTTTAACATTTAAAGAAGCGTTGATCATTATCGAAATGCGTTAAAATGTAAAATGATTATCTTTTTTGAATGCAACACAAAAACTACTTTTATTTTTCATACTTGACAGATATTTGTTAAAAAATAAGTGATTTTTTATGCTTGAAAAGATTTCATTTTTTGTTACGCTCGAAAGAGGTTTATGTACATACAAACGTATATACATCAATACTCTAAGTTTTTTTCTTATTTGTTTATCACGCAAATATATTGATTTGATAACGTGACACAAAAAACTAACCATTCGTCCATTTGTATGTATGAGATAGTTTTTGCAAAAAGCATTTTGATCATAGTTGGTTGATTAATAAAAACATTCTTTTTCAAGGCTTCAAATATGGTTACTCATGTAGGCGTCGATTTAGATAGTCTTGGATGTTTATTATTCGATACAACAACGAAACAACAACGCACTATTCGAATACAAGGTCTAAATTGTTGTTTCATTTCATGAAGCTAACTTATTTTTTTACAGTTGATTATAGAATTGTAAATTATTTCAATGAGCTCATGAGATCAATAGTTACCCAAATCCAAGGAGATCTTGGTTGCATTTGTTTTTGTTGGCGATACAATTATGGTGAAAAAACTAAAGCCGATTTAATTACAAATGCCAAAAATTTTGGTTTTTCCGATGTTAAGATTATTGATGATTGTATGGTAAAATGTTGGTTTGGCCTTTCGAATTCACCACGGCAACCTAAAAACGATAAAATCTGGATTGTTGACTGGATTTACCAAACTTCTTTCATTATTGACATTTGGGAATGCAATAATGGAAAATTGAAGTATTTAAAAAAAATTTGCACTAAATATTTTACTGAAGAGTTTGTCTTGGAACTCAGCAAAAATGTTGGAGGTGCTCCAAACATGATCATATATAACTATTTGTCAAAAGGAAATGTGTCAGATGCAATTGTCAAAGTCGTGTTACGCAAAATGTTTCCCGATTGTTCAATTTTTACTCCGATATCAGGTTATGATCGTAGCACCAATATTACATGGGCTTTGAAGGAAGCTATGTCAGAAAATCCTTATCATGTAAGCATATTGACATACAATTTTGCTTACATAATATCCATTTATACACTAATTTAGTTATATGATAATACTTTAATGGAAGAGAAGCAGACAAATATTGGTGAAGCCTCAGTCGATAATGATTTTGAAATCTTGACCTTATCTGATGAAAAATAGTTTAAATAATTAATAAAAAAGTTTGTTTTAGTTGATATTTTAAAGGACAAATAAGGGTAGCTTTATTTACATATTTAAAATCAAAACAACATTTTACCTTTTAATTTTATTATTAAAATAAATTTTGATAAACGTTTGAACTTTTTTATGAAACAAATTTTTAATTTTTTACTAAATAAATGCAACCAAAGTATACGAATTGTTTTTTATTTTACATTAATTAGTCGTGTCTGTTTGATCAATATGCATAAATGCAATAAACATTTTAGTATTAAAATCAATATTTGTTGCGAATGTTTTGTTTAATTCCTTATTTGTGTGAATTGTTTATTTCTACTTTCTTATCATTTCTTTGAAAATAAGGCACTGCTTGTTCCTTAATTTCAGTCAACAGACAATAAATTGTGTACTCGTTTTTACTATCCAAATTAACAAAAAGTTCTCTCCTTTTTAAACAAAAATTAAGAAATATGGTGGCATATGTTGGAATTTTGTTCTATCAATATCAGGGCAAAGCATATGATCCTGTTACAAAAAATTACAGTAATGTTGATATTTACGGTAAGCTTTGCTTTATTTAATGGTGATTTCCCCTTATTTTTTATGGTTAAGGAAAATCGGATCAACAAAATTATTTTAATTCATTAATGCGGCAAATTGTTACCCACCGTAGACATCCCCAACTTCTGATGGAGTTGAGGGCCCATATTTTGCCCATAAACTCGTCTAGTATAAGGTATAATTGTGGCAAAAAATCAGCTGCTGAATCCTCAACATGCGAGTTTACCAGGAGCACAAAGTTACTGTAATACAGTAATCCACAACATGAACCCAAACTCATAATTTGCATATTCTGCAAATATTAGAAATCAGAACGTTACAAATGTTTCAGATTCGGATTCAGCATGTCCAAAAACCTATAAATCCAGGAAACAGGGCCAAGAAATCACAACCTTTTAGAAATTTGCACAAAAGTACAAAAAATCAATGCCACAAAATCATGACCGCCTATTCAAAAAATTTGAATATGATATTTTGGAGAAAGTAGTGTTTGGGGATTGTTTATGTTTTATTTTACGGTTGATATTAATTAACATTAATTTCGATCTAGATCATGATCAATAATTTCGATATAAAAAATAAATTTATGCACACAAAAGCATTTATTATCAATTCCACATTTTCGTATCAAAACTGAAATAAAAGAAACAAATAATAAAATTTTTTAAAATAAAAATTTGCTATTATTTGTAAATTCAAAAAATTTAGCTTTAAAGAAAAAAGATAGAAAGTTTGGCACGAAAAAAGAGAATAAGCTTGGGATTTTATTCATCAAAAAATAAAAATGCAAAAAAAAGAATATGAAGGATAAACAGTTTTTAGCCAAAAGTTTGAATTATTATATAATAGGAAAAAAATAAGATGGCCAACACAAGTTTGAAAAAAAACGGATGAAAGGTTGATTTTATTTGAGCAGCTTGATGTTGTTCTTTAAAGGCGATCAAGAGAGATTTCAGCTTCTTCTGGATATTCAAGTTCCCAAATACGTTTAAGATGTTTACCTAAAAAAGTTAAAGATTACGGTAATCCATTACTTAAGGGAAGAAAAAAGTAAAACAAACATACCTTTAACATCCCTGGGTGCACCAAAGGATGTCATACGTTTTTGAGAGTCACCCTTATTCCATCCAGCTTGTGATGGAATGATTGCTTCTGATTTTTTCATATCTTCATATGGCAATTCACCAGATTCAGCAAGGTATGTGGTGTTACGGATTGTACCAAATCCAATCATACCTTGTTGTGAAGCAAATCTAAATAATACCTCATAAATATTGTAGAATGATTATGGGAAAGATAAAATAAGGTTTGGGAGTCGGAGTAAAAATTTACGTACCTGTTGGTACCAGATTGAAGACGGACCATTCCTTGTGATTTACGATTTTGCCATGAAATTGATGGATCCAAAACTTCCCAACGTGGTTGACCGAATCCAGTCATACCTTTTTGTGATGCATATTGGTTTGAGCCCATTTGATATGGGATTGATGTTGCATCAATTGAGGTTTCTGGATCATATTCTGGATGGGCAGTATCAACAATTCTTGAAGTTTCACGACGATTTGTACCAAATCCAGTCATTCCCTTTTGTGATGCAAATTTATTGGTACCGGATTGAAGGGGGATTTCAGATTGATCTGGACGTTCATGATCGTATTCTGGATGTTTTGTGTCGATCATTTTGGTAGTTTCACGACGGGAAGTACCAAAACCGGTCATACCCTAAGTAATGAGATATATTAGAAAGGCCATTGATAAAATATTGGATAATATTAAACAAACCTTTTGTGAATCATATTTGTTGGTACCAGCTTGAAGACGAACAATACCATCAGAAGCACGGATTTTTTCTTCTGGAAGGGGCTAAAAAAGGATATCGAATAAAATATATTGTATTTACTATATGTCCATGTAAACTCTTATGTGTTATACATAGCCTAATTTGATAGATTTATGCTTATTCTAATCCTAAATAAAAACATATGAGAATTCACACCGATGCTGGAGAAACAATTATCTGCGGCATCAAAGCTTCTTTTGCCTTTTCTCTTTCAATTTTTTCACGTTCTTCTACTTCGGCAATAGAATATTTAACATTTTTTTGTGGTTTTCCATCAACTTCAGCATCACTTTCAGTCGTAATGCTAATTTTAGGCTTCTTTAATATTGAATTCGTACTCGGTGAATTTTGTGATGATGTATAATTTGCAGCAAATTCCACATTTTTACCATTGTTACTTTTCGTTGCAGCTGTGCTGTTCGTTTCGTAAGAGTTTTTAGCAAAGGTGCCATTCTCTTGATTATTGTCGCTGTTATTCTTTCGTAAAATTTCAATATCTCTCCAAGTCTTCTCCTCAGATTTCAGAGGATTTCGAGGTTTTGGAGAGAAATTGTCACCACTTGCTTCTCGTCTGGGATTAAATGACATAAATGTTGACGAAGCTGAAGATGAACCATATCCATCATCAGATGCCAAGGCAGGACTAAGTTTTGTTGACGTAAATCGATTTGCATAATCATCAATGCGTGAATTGTATCTCGGAACAATTGAATAATTTGAATATGGAAATGGTGAAAAGGTATCAGGAGTTGTGGTGTTTACAGTAATGTATGAACGATTGTAAAAATGACGTTCTTCAAAGATTGACGACATATTTGACAATATTTTTAAGATTCTGCAGTGCTACAGTAATAATTTGTCTGATGAAATAATATGACACGGTAGAGATGTGATAAATATAAATCAACGAGAAAGCAATAAACTGCAGAAAATCACAAATTTGTCGATGACTTAAAATACCACCACCAACAATAACTACTCAGACAATAATCAAATGCAACCTTTGATGGGGTGTTGTGGCAATGACACACTTTTTTCCTTTCTTCAAGTGAGCTTTAGAAATTCACAAGGAGAAGTCCAAATGAGACAACAAAATTCTCTCCTTTTTTTCTTCCCAAAAAACGAAAGAAACACAGCAAACAAATAAAGAGGCAAACTTTCGCGTAAATCTGATGTGTAAATTTACAAAAAACTTTTTTGAGTTCCCTTTTTTCCGTTTAGAAAAAAAGTTTATTTTTGGTATTTTTTCTTCTTCCAGAAAAGCAGCAAAAATAAAAAAAGAAGGGGAGATTAACAGCAAGCACGTTAAAGCATCTATGAAGAAAAAGTGTCAAATACGAATACTGATTTTTATTTCTCGTTGTTAAAGTTGCAGAAAACAGCGTCAAAGAAGCAAAGGCAACAACCGCCGCAGAGTAAAATTCAGCAAGAAATTGCTGATCTGCGTTTTAAGATAAAAAGTAAATGAGGTCGCAACATGGTGTAAATTCTTATGTTCTAGTTTTTCTTTGTTATTTCCCACGGAAAAATTTCATACGTTCCGCTAATATTTTCGTAAGGAAAAACTTACTTCAAGATCAGCGGGAAGTTGATTGACATGATTGGCTTCACGGACAACATCACGGCCACTACCAAAACCAGTCATACCCTAAATGAATTGAACTTGAAGAATTTTTCAAAAACATTAATGATGAAATTACCTTTTGTGAGGAGAATTTGTTGGTACCGGATTGAAGACGAACTTCACCATGACTGCGCATAAGAACATCTTCAGGGATTTCCTAAAAATATGAAAATTTATTTATTGCATTTTTACAAGTCTTGGAAAGAATATTTTAGAGTAAAAGTTTCTCATCAAATTTTTTGTGTCATGGTTACAAGGTTCCATAAAAGGCTTACTTGCATGTTTTCAGCTTTAACTCTGGTTTGGGTGTTACGGGGTGTACCGAAGTTGGTCATTAATTTTTGTGAGTCACCCTTATTCCAACCAGCTTGGGATGGAATGATACCATCAGTTTGACGAAGTTGGGCAAGAGTCCAACGTCCAACACGTTTTGGTTTAGCTTGACCAGAAACGGCTGCTTCCATGGTGGCATTTGGTTCTTGATCTGCATCAGTGTAATCTTGGCCTTGGTCGGCTAAAATCAATTAATTAAATTATTATTGTTTTTAAACACATTTTAAAAGGCAAAGAAGAAAAAAGAAATTCAAAAGTGTTATTGGTTAAAAAAACATATGAAGAAGAAGAAAAAAGTAATGGCTTCAAAAGGGCACAAAGAATTTTCAAGAAGGAAGGGTATTGAAAGATAGAAATAGAAGCATAGAAATTAGCAATTGATGATGGATACAAACCAATATATGAAATTCCAAATGGTCCAATTTCAGGTTTGCTTCCTCGTTGTTGATTGTGATCTCCTTGTGGAGCATATGGGGAATGAAGTTTTTGAGGCTCTCGAGCAAATTTTGGAATACTATCATTTGACATTGAATTATTAATATAATCATTATTTATTGGTGTAATATTATTATTAACTGAAACATTAGCCGTAAACGTTGGAGCAAAATTTAGTTTTGTATTCGAATTTGTTAATTCTGGATAATCTCCATATTTTGTAATAATTTTTGGTTTTGCTGCCACCAAGGTTGAATAATTTGACAATCGATTATTTGCTGCTGCAGCAATATTATTTGGATGTAAGGGGGAAGATTCTGAACGGGGTGGAAGAACAGCATGAATGACTTCTGCTTGACGAGGACTTAAATCCATTCCATTTGGACCACCAAGCATTGGTGGAAATTTAGATTGCTGAAAAGCAAGTGATTTTTCAAAATCCGATGGATAAAAATGCGGCGGAAAATCATAATCTTTTCCATCATTTGATATGATATGACGATTTGCAGTTTTTGTTACAGTATGATGAATATCATTTATTTTCATTGATTCATTAATCCATGAATTGTGTTGAGTGGTATCAGTTGTATGATAATTAATCATGATTACAAAACTTTACGGGCTTACAGTAACAATAATAATAAATGCACAAGGTAATTATCGGCTTTGAAACAATAAAGTTTTCAAAACTGGCAGTGGTAAAGAATGAAAGGTTTAACCAATACCAGTAAAAAGCAAAAACAAAAGTACTTTTTACAGTTATGCAGATAAAAATATCAGATCTTCACAATATTAAAAGACACAATTAAATCTTTTTCAAAAGCGTATATTGTTACTTTGAGAGTAATAAAAAATATATTGAAGATCAATGGAGAAGGTAATATCAGAAACGATAATATTGCCGTATGAAAGAGGAAGAACCACTTTAACGTGTTAAGTATCGCACAATAGTGTTTAGAGTCAATGAAAAAAAAAGTGTGGAAAAAATACAAAAAAAGAGACACTTGATGATTAGAAGGATGAGAAAGAAGGGAAGAAAGAAAGAGAGAGGGGAACAAATACAAATAAAGATTAGAGGGTAAAAGATTGTTTTTTTTCTTTCGTACAGGGGAAAAAAGCAGAAGTTGAACTTCTTCTTCTTGTCGCTTGCTTGCTTGCTTGAGTCGTCTTCCCTGTTTTGCTTCCTACGGCTTCTTCTTTTTTATTCGTTCACGTTTTTTTCTTTTGTTTTTTGTTCTTGGGTTGATTTCCAAAAGTTGAACAAATTCGTTGCAAAATTTCGGAGTAAGAAAGAAACAAAGCAGGACAAGCAAGCAAAGAAAAAAAGCCAAGTGATGGAAGAAGCTTCTTTCCTTGATCGTTCTTTTTTAATGAAAATGTTTTGATTTTAGCTTTTTTTGCGCATATAAAAATATTCAGGTAGCGATTTTTTTCTTATGTGTTTTATCAAAAAAGACTAGTCTAAATTTCAAAGAGGCGGAGTTTCGAACAGTTAGCTAACACAGAGAAAAAACAAGCTTAACATCAATTAAAAAACATCTTTTTGACATTTGTTTGATACTGTATGCTTTAAAAAAGTGTCTACCCTGAAAAGTTTTTTTGCCTGTGTAAATACGACAAAAAAGTTTGCAAGATGTTTGAATTTTTAGACTTAATTTCAAAAACGTGCTGCAAAAATTGTTTCGCAGAAAAACGCTAATTTATCATGCTCTACGTTAAACATTTTGCCTGGTGAAGAATTACCAAAAATTTAAAAATTATTCATAAAATGATAATATCTTTCCTCTTCACTATTTTTGTTGTTTCATACATCAATTTGAAAACATGGCCCATGTTACATGGGCCACAATTATTTTTTATAAAAAATTTAACAATAAATTAATCTAAAACTTCTGACAAGAAATATGTTATTTGGTTTTATTATTAAAGACATTTTCTTAATACTTGAGACATCGTTTCTTACGTTTTCGAAAATCAAAAGATCTACCATTGTCTTCAAGATGTTGGCAAACTGATTCATGATTTTTATTCAATTTCATGACTCCCTTCACACATATAACAGTAAACAAACGTTTTTATTTTTTAAAGAAAGTTTTATGATTTCGAGACGCGTGAAAAAGAGGCTATTTTTCAAGAAAAGGGACCAAAAAAGTTGCTCTCTTTACTTTTGAAAAAAATATATCAATTTATTTTGATATCCGGAAATATCCGCTGTCAATCAATACATTTTGAACTTTCTTAAATAAAAGTATCTTTTATTAACTAAGTGACCATGGAAAGGAGCACCTTGTCTGTGATAGGTTTATTTACAAAAATCAACAACCACAGAAAATAAGAGAAAACAGGAAAAAAGACTGGATTTTTTTCAATGACAGATGCTTACATGAAAAACGACATAAAAAAACTGCTTAATCACTTGATCGGATATAAATTCCCGTTCAAGTAAACGAGAGAATTAGTTGAAAACATTTTGGTAAAAATGTTGATCAATAATATTTTAAATAGTTTTTTTGCGATAGTTATCATATCTTTATCACTATGGTATTTCACAAAGTAAGTAGATCATTGCCCCATTAAACTTGTTTTTATCTTATTTTGTTTAACACATTGAGCTATTGAATGTTAACATAACCTTTTAAATTTGAACCCGGATTATTGCATTCCGTTTCCTTTTCTTTTCTCTCATAAATTTGAGGCTTTAAGCTTCTAAAAACAAATCCTTAAAAAAGAGTAGGAGGAATTTAAAAAAGGCTGTTCCTTCACGAAAAAAGTTTGTCTTACGTTGAAAAGGTAAATTTTTGTCTAATTCTTAGTGCAAATAATTTTCAAAAAAATTAAATGCAACTTTTTTGCATTATTGTTTACTTGTTTAGAAATAGAAGGGGATAAATGTTTAGGAAAATAAAAGAGAAGGCAATTGAGACAGGTTTAAATGAACGGAAAGCTTTTAGAAACCATACGTGATAAAAGTTTAAATCAAAAAAACCAAAAGTAATAAAATGATAATAAAGAATAGGAACAATGTATTAAAAACGTGCAATAATTATTAAAAAAAGAGAAAGAAATTAAAAGCACACACACAAATAATAAATGAATAATCACAAACCTGCAGGCTCAACATCGGGTTCATTTGGCTTGGGTACCATGTTTACTGGCTCTTGTGTGCAAAAAAGGCCGCTTAAATTTTAATTTTATTAAATTGAATTTTGTTGTACAATTAATCAACAAGTGGATTACATATATCTTTTAAACCGTTCACGCCAATCTTTAAAAATTTTTAAACAAACTAAAATCCTCCTTCAAGTTCTTTCTTAAATGATATAAACATTCCAACCTTGAGGGGGTAAAAATATATATCAGATAAAAAAGTGTTCGCTTATTTTTTTCAAAACCGCCCACGTTTCTAACGACACCTGACGCAAAAAATTGCTTCTAAATAGATATCTCAAGCTTAAGGAAAAAGAAAGAAGAAAAAGGAGAAAAAGAAATGCAGGTGCTGCGACCAATTGACTGGGATAAACTTAAGAAAAACAATGGTTTGAAAAAAATATATCTGAGCTAAATGAGTTTAAAAACTTATGAACAGACGTGAAGGCGACATTTTTTAAAATTTTAAGTTAAAAGGAAAAGAAAAGTTATTGCACTAAACAAATGGATTTGACAAACAGCTGATCAAAAGTATTGTAAGGCAATCCGATCCGATCCGACGGATTGATCCGTTAATCCGATCCGAAAATCCGATCCGTGATCCGATCCGTAAGATTTCCCAATCCGTTTCAATCCGACAATCCGATCCTTAAAAATTCAGGATCCGTTTATGCAAATTTGCTTAAAACTTTAAAGTAACGTTGAACGGTTTTTATTTCTTCTTTCATTTTCTTTTTTTTTAAAAATGAGAAATTTGATTTATTTTATTAATATTTCTCATTGATAACTATTGTATAACTTCGGTAAAAATGTTTTTGGTCAAATTTACATTTTTTTACTATTGATCCGACGGACCAATCCGTGATCCGATCCGACGGATTGATCCGTTGATCTGATCCGTGTAATTTTCCAATCCGTTTCCAATCCGTCAATCCGATCCGTAATATGTCGGATTGATCCGTGATCCGATATTTTGAGTTTCGGATCGGATTGCCTTACAATAATCAAAAGTGCCAAAACTCAAACGCAAAAAATATGTGTGTTGAAATAAAAATAACATTATTTATTAAACTTTTAAAGAAAAAATCTTCAACACATAAAAAACAAATTTTTTAACAGTTTGAAGAATGACATCTTTTAAAGATGAATGAATACTTTTAAAGCTGAAAAAAAGTGTCGAAAAAATCGAAACAATACAAAAATCAGCTGATGACTTGATATCTCAAAAATAATCTCGGCATTTTAAAAAAGAACTTTACAAAAATCGAAAGAAACAAAAAAGGAAAAAAAGTCTAAAATTCATTCAACAAAAATTTTTAAACATTTAAAAGAATCTCTTTTATTAGGTTATAATGCTTCAATTTTAAAAGGTTTATTCAAAATGAAAGAATTCAAGAATATGTTTCTAAAAAACTGTAAAAAAGCACATAGTCAGATCAAATACAATTTAATGTAGAAAATAATCAACAAAAATAAAAATTCTTATCTTTGGTGTTGCAAACACCCAACTTTATTCAATCAAATCCGGCACAACTGCACCCAGGATTTTCTAAATTCACGGAAAACATTAAAATCACTCTCACCACCGTTTTTTTATCTATCAGTCTCAATTTATTTCCGATGCAAAATGAAATCAAGCAAAAATCACTCCTTTTCTCCACTTTAAATTGCCAATGATCAATCAAAAAACAAGAGCTTTATCGCATTTTTTTATTCAAAAAACCTTTTTTTTCATTTAAGCCGAGAAGGTGAAAGAGAGAGAAAGAAAGATAAAGAAAAAAAGGGGGGCACGGAAAGAGATATCAAATATCGGGGGTGGAAAAAAGAGCCCATCGGATTGAAAAGCCCGGCATTGACGCAAAGTAACAAACGGCAGCTACTTTTGATCTAACTTTTGCCCGAATAAAAAAAGGCAGCCGTTTGTCCTGACTTTTTTAAAAATCAAACGTGGGCGCTTAAAAGAAAAGAAATTGAAAAAGCTTTTTTCTCTCTTTTTTGAGAACAATATTTCTCAGATCCAAAGCCAAACACTGACATTAAATGCCCCCTTTGATTCTTGAGTCAGTTGGCTTTATATCTGCCTTTCTTTTCTCCTCTTGAGGGGATGCTCACTTTCTCCTTCCTTTGAGTTAAATGCTATTTTTTTATGCTTTTTGATTAAAGTTTTTGCTTGCTTTTTTTTCTTCAAAACTTTACACTATTCCAGCGGCAAAAACAATGAAATGAACAGACAAAACAGAGAGCAAAAAAAGAAGCAAAGCAATTTCCGTTATCTTTGCCAAAAACAAATTTCACTCTTTTTTCACATTTTTTGTGGGCGGTTTTGAAAGTGAAAAAATTAAAGGTATTTGAAAAAAAAAATTTGATTATCATAAAAAACAACTTTTCAAAAAAATACGGTTATTTAGGAAAAATTGAATACTGATCCATAGTTTTCAACTAAAACTATAAACACTTTTGTATAACTGAAGAAATCATATTTTGTATGTTTCTAACTTTGCAGCTTCTGAACTTGTAAAAAGTTACTGTAATTTTACATAATTTCATTGTTTACCGTAGTCAGCAAAAAAGTTAAAAACAACGCAAAAGTGATAAAAAAATAAATTATTTTATAAATCTTGAATTTATTCAGTATTAACATGTTTAGCCTTTTTCTCTGTTTTTTCATTTGCTTGCCAAAATTGAATGCTTGAAGTAATGAAGACCATTTTTCCCGCTAAAGCATAAATTGAAGCGTGAGCCATATTTTGCAAAAACCATTGTCCAATTGAACCAATAAAGAATTTTGTATGTTCCAAACAAAAATATACTGATAAATCTGTGTTAAAAATCAGCCAATATTCAGAGAATTTATAACAGGTCATAAACACAACACTCATAGAAATTAGAACCTAAAAAATACTTTTTATGTATAAACTTGTAAAAACGAGTCATTTAGTGTAACAAACGCTCTCCATGAATCGCAAAAAAACGGTAAACAAAAACTGTCTTTTCAGTTGGGAAAAGCTATGAATCATTAATAGCTTTGTTTTATTTTTACAAAAAATGATCGCTTCTTTCTCCATTCTTTTTTACACCATTTTCTTATTTTTTTGCTTTATAAGTATGTTGAAAGCAGTCTTGTTTTTGAATATTTAAAAAATTATGCCAATAACATTAAATATATTTTTGTTAATGGTTTTAAATCATAAAAAGTTTTTTAAATTTTAAAATAATTAAAATATAATTGTAAACCGGAGTTCTTCAAATAGCAGAAGTCGAAGAAAACAGGCTTGTCGACTTCGTTATTAAAGAAAATAATTATTTGGAGTTCAAACTTACATAATCAATAATTTCCCAAGATGCATCATAAGTAATTACAGATTTTAGATATGAAAGTAGGGCCGGAAGTGCTAAGCCAATTGAAACTAATCCGGAATGAAATAATGAGAATACTTCAAAAGATGCCTGTGGGCTTGAAGAAATAAACGTTTTGTACGATTTTTTTAGAATTACAACATTTACTCCTTGCGCAACGGCAAGGAAAGGTGCCAAGAAAAATCCAACACTATCATATTCGAGATGACCAAATTCCATCCAAGACATTGAAGCTGAGATTGTTAGGGGTAACTGTAAAAGACAAATTTTATGGTTAATTTTTTAACTGTGTTTATCTTTTCTACTCTTTCTTTGCTTTCAGATTTATGGCAGATGTGTTCACTCAAATTGTTTTTTAACTAATTTCTTGTTATTTTTTTCGATCAAGATTAATGATTTCTTTGAACGATCAAAGCCAGCTTTGACGGCAACCTTCAAAAAAGTCAAACGAGTAACTCTAAAGCTTTAACGAAAAACATAAGAAAATGCTTGTGAGCGAATGCTTGCAACTGTTTTTTAAAAATAAATTTCAAAAAATAAGAAAATTTGTCAGATTAAAAAAAAATAAAATTAAAGCTTACCATAATTTTCCATTGAAATCGATTTCTTGAAGATGGCCCAAGAAGCTTTGGCGCAATTTTAAGTGCCGTAATTGTTGCCAAGAAATCAAAGATTCTAAAATTTACATATTGTTTGAACTGAATTTGTTGTGGTTTAATTAACGATAAAAATAAAATTTTATGTTGTACCATTATTGAATTTAAAGTATTTTCAACTAGGGTACATGGCAGAAAATACTATACCTCTTATCCGCTAAAAATCAACCTTTCGAAGTTTTGAAAAAATTTCGATCAAAATTCAAATTTCAAAAATTTAATTTATTCACTATTTTATTAACAAAGCTTTAGTTAAAAACAATTGTCGCAAAACAAATTATTTATAAATTAAAATGATACCTGATTAAATATAAACTTCCAGTTCGATTACCAGCATGAACCCTTGCAGTCAATAAACTAACAATAATTTGAGAAATTACAGGAGGAATCAGAGACATTTTTAAAGCTGGCGGCAAAATTTTAATATTTGCTAAATGCGAATACGAAATGAACAGAAAAATAAAAGTAAAGAAATAATGCAAAAAATGTATTACGATAGTGCGAATATCCAGAACAAAAAATAGCACATTGTGTGCTGCAGATAACATAAATGCGGCCGAGACATTTAGAATCCAATAAAGCAAAATATCAATTTTTGATGAATTTTGTGTTGTCATTTTTTAAATTAATGAAAAAAGGACATTGATTTAAAAAATGAGTGAAAAGGAATAAAATTTTATGCAAAACAATTTGATGTTATCTAATGAGGGCATCATCGATCCCCGTCTTCTTAATTTTCTGTCTAATTTCTGAATGGATTTTTTTTTCTTATTTGCAGTTAGTATTATTTATTTTAAATGGTAAACATTAGATTCACAAAAGTATTTTTCACACTTTAAAATTTATTACATTCAGTAATGCATTACAGTATGCCAAAAAAAATTTAACAAAAGCTAATAAAATAATCTGTTGGTTTGCATTGTTTTAAAGCAGATTTATCCTCATATGCATAGATGTAAGTGGTGGGGCAGCTGCCCGGGCAGTGATCTTTAAAGAATTTTGTCTTTTCAGTTGGTGGTCATATTTCAAGGGTATTATATGCATTTCAGCAGCATATTTCGTCTGCGCTATATTTTTGCCCACGCGGAATTGCATCGAACAGTTTTTCCGTTATATTAAATCCTTAAACCATCGGGACATTTTCTAAGAACATCCCTGTAACATTCTCCGAGGGTTGGGCAACTGCTTTAATTTGCGTCCTCTAATACTTTTTTTTAATTTCAAAGTCTATAAAATAAATAAATTCCATTCAAACGATGAAAGTGTTTTGATCAATTACTCTTACATTGTTATCCCCCTTGAAATAAATGTCGCTTCTATTCTTAAAACATATAGATGTGTAATTTAATTCTATTTACTGTTGTTGTGAAAAGATTTTATTGTGTCAGACCAATTTTTACTTTTTAGACTTAATCACCTTGTTAATAAAGGATTATTGTCGTTATTTAATTCACAATTCGGATTTATCGAATAAAGTTTATGTAATCTATTTTTTCAATCAAATTTATATAAAACAAACAATCAAATATTCATTTTTGTTCATTCAAAAACACCCTTAATAATGTTGTCCCAAATTGTCTGTGTTATTGCTATTTTCGGAATTGTAATTATGGCAGAAAGTTCTGCAAAATTTGATGGTAAGGAAAAATTATTCATTGAAATTATTCAAGATTTTTAAATTTTAGAAATCCGTGAAAGACGTGATTTGAATCAAGTTTCCGATCCAGTTGCAAAACTTTTAGGTGATCAACCATTCGCATTTAGTGGTCGGGAAATTGGTGAAAAATCACCAGAAATAAAGCCGCAATCCATGGGACAAAGAAGAATTCAAATTCGAAGTGTTGAACTTCATCTTGGTGACCTAGAAGAGTCAACAACGGGAATGCCAACAAATGATATCTCTCTTTTTTAAATGCATTTGTACATGATGATATAAAACTTTGTTATTATAAAAGAAATACACAATAAACGAGTTTAGTAAAAATTTCAAAGTTCGATTTTTTATAAAAATTTCTACAGTAGCGAAAAAATTTCTGAGTTCTTCTGCATAGACATGTCCAGACATTACAACTCACTGAAACAAGATTTACCTTCAACACCTCAAACGGCGGATTTTGTAACTACATTTCTTAAAACAATTTTATAGCCTTTTTTTAAATTGTCTCTTTTTCTTTTTACACTAACTTCCGGATTTAAAAAATTATCTGCTAACAGCTTTTTGATTGAGATTTATCTTCTTTTGGAAAAAATAAGAAATTAATATGATATCTGCTTTCGAAAAAAGCAGATATCGGTTTAAAAAAAGGATACCATTAAATGTTGGTTTGATACCGATACCTGATATTTAGAGACGGTATTCAAGAAAAACCTTTCTGTTTGTTGACAACAAATTGAGAAGGAAAAATTTTCCTTCTCTTCTTTTTTTCTTCGCGCGTTCATGGGATAAGAAAGAGCATGAACTTCATGCTCTCACTCTCACACATTTTTTGCTCTTTTTTTCTTTCTTCAAACAAATCACTTCCAAATTTCATCTTCGACAGATTTGCCTTCCTTTTGTTTTTCATCTTCCATCAACAACTTTTTTATTTTATTCAAAGCACCAAGAAAAAAGTATGTTATTTTCTCGATCAAATGTTAGTCAAATGAGTGAATCCAGTGTATCAAATTCAAATTTTGGTTCATCATCTGCACTCAACGATCAACAAGAACGACAATCAAAGAAAACCTCTCAAAATGGTTCAAAGCCTTCTTTCCCTCGTCGTCAACGAATTGTTCTTGGAAATAATTTTGCAGCTTGTATTTCTGCTACGACTAAACCTCTTAATTCTGTATACTTTTCTCCAAATGGAAATGGAATGTTCCAACAACAACCTGAAACAAAAGAAGAAGCATATAAGCCTGATATTTCTGTCTATGGTGAATTAACTCGTAAAAGTGAGTTCTCTTTTTTATAATTTTCAAAACGTATTTAATTAAAATTAAATGTTTTTTAGCTCAAAAAGTTGAAGCTCTTGCTCGAACGAATTCTGAAGTCAGCGTAAATGTTGGAGAACAATAATGGAATGTTTCGTCTTGCATCTTCTCAGACGCTCTTGTATTTATTCTTTTGGCTTGTTTATGTATTTTATAACCTTATTTCTATTCTAACCTTTTCTTGTATCATACATATGTTCTTTCTTGTATAATCTTTGAAAAATAAATTATTTATTGTGTTTCACGGTTTCTTTTTTTAGTATTTTTGCAGGCTAAGAATATTTTTTTAAATATTTCGTAATCGCTATTAGGGGCTGTCCAGATATTACGTCATCAAAAGATAGGTAGGTAGGGAGATAGGGTATTATGACGCCGCTTTGATGTTGCGGCGAACATCAAAGGGTTTGTAAGACGCATAGGAAGATAGGGGTACGAAAAAGTCAAAATTTTGATGACGTAATATCTGGACAGCCCCTTATCAAAGAACAAGGGTAGTAAGATTTTTACGGACTTATTCACTTTTAATTGTCTAAAATTGCAATTAAGTTTGTCCACATCCCATCTTTTTAGAAAATAATGAAAGCTTTGATCGGTCCTCTTCAGGTTACCCAAAATTCCTGTGTAATTTTAAAGTTTACAACTGAAAATCTGATTCTTTATAAATGCAAAATAAAATTGCTCCTTTTAAGTTTCGAAACTTTCATGATAAATCTAATTTGAAAATTTTTTGCATTCTTTCTTTCAGCTATTTTATTTTTCATTATTTTTGTAAGCCATTTTTCACAAAAAAGTTTAAAACCACTACAGTAGCACAAAGAAAATTAGATGAATTTTAATTAATGAAAATAAAACCCCAAAGCTTTTAACAACGTACGTTGTTATTTAAAAATAAGCTTTTGTTTCCAACAACAACAATGTTGTTGCAGTTACGAATCGTATCGTTCTTAACGATAACAACAAACATTTTTGGCAAAGAGGGTGCAACGTTTTCCCGCGTTTGAATTTTTTTGCTTTTTCTTTTTGCAGAAATAAATTTCGCAAGGTTTTTTCTTCTCCTTGTATTACTTTTCTTTCCTTTCTGTTTAAGCTTCAACAAAGTTCTTTTAAAGATCGTTGATCAAAAAGTGTTTAAATGAGTAAGCGTTCTGCAACAACAGCATCCACTCGTGGAAGAGGTCGTGGAAGAGGCGGTGCTTCAACTTCTGGAGCTAAACGAACTAAAAAAATTCCTGAACGTGAATGCCTTTTACTTCTTATTGATTCTGGTTCGAATTCATCTTTAACTGAATTAAATGAGAAATCATCATTTGAAAATTCGGTTAATATTTCTGACTGGATTTTAAGTCGAAAGGTATGTTTATTAAATGAGATAATAAAAGGCTAAACAGTCTTTTTAACATTTATGAATCATGCGCTTTTAGATTTTCGCTGAATCTGAAAGCTTTGTTAATGTTGCCCATTTTCCAAATACTGGAGGAGATAAAGTTTACGAAAATGTTAATGTTCAATCTGATACGTTCTTGAAACCTATTATTGATCAGCTTAAATGGTTATATGCTGTAAAAGCATCCCAAGAAAATGGTGATAGTATGTTATTAATTTCTTTTTCAGTTTATGCATTTCTTTTTTTCAGTCGTTGCTGCTCTTAAAGGATGCGTGGAATTTATTAAGCAAGCCAGTTCAGAATCATATGCTGATAAAATTACAATTGCAATATTGAGTAATCTTCATGGTGAAGTTGGTGATGCTTCAAATCGTACATTGAAGAATCTTTGTGATGACTTGAACGAAAATGGAATTTCTTTTGTTTTTATGTTAGATTTGCTTTTGTTTCTTGTTATTAATTGAGATATTTTAGTGGTGATAATTCTACCAAAAAGTCTGAAATCCCCAATACTACTTTGGAAGCGTTGGAGTATATTAAGGAGCACTGCTCAACAGAAAGTCAATTGTTTGAGTAAGTTTTTTTTCTAGAATTTGTCTAAACTCTATTACATCTCTTTTGTTAATTGTAATTTAATCTTCTGCTTTTAGAAATGCTCTTAACAAGGTTTCATTTTTTGCTCAAAAACCTAAAGCAACTCGTGCCCAACCTTTCACATTTCAACTTGGCAAAGAACTTAAAATTGATCTTCAACTTTATGTTAAAGTTTCTGAAGAAAAGATAAGTATTAAGTTCAAGGAAGCTACTGATAGTGATGAAAAAGTAAGCGGTTGGTTATATTTATATATTTTCTAATACCAGTATTTATAGGTCTCTAAAATTCGTGAATATGAAGAAGTAGTAGAAAAAGAAGTGAAAATGGAACTTGATGAAAACGATGAAGAAGGCGCTGAAAAGGAACATGAAAAAGATGATACTAAAAAATTTTCAAGAGCAGATCTCATTAAAGGACATCACTATGGTGCTTCAATTATTCCTTTTAGTGAAGGTGACAAAGAAATGGCTGCTGTTGAAAAAACTGGAAAATGCTTACAACTTATTCAATTTACAAAAAAGTCAAATGTTAGTTTCTTTAAGATTCTGGTTGTTTAGAGGTGATCAAGTATTTAAGTAATGCTAAGCGCAATCTTTTTGGAAGTAATTTACAACAATAATTGTTTTTATCAAGAAGAGAGAGTGTAGTTAAATTTATGATATTGTTCTTACTTTTTTAGATCTTGCCACAATTTCTTCTTAGTGAATGCCGATATTTTCTTCCATCTGCAAAATCAGATGTGAGTTTTTAATTTTTTGCGAACAGTCGTAATTTATTTTTTTTAGACAGCTTCCACCTCTTTAGCTACTCTTGTTCAAGCAATGATTAATCTTGAAGTTGTTGCATTAGCTCGATATGCTTACAACATTATTTCAAATCCACGTGTATGCGTTTTAATTCCAAAGATTTCTAAATCTGGCTGCCCAATCCTTCAACATTTTGTTCTTCCGTTCAATGAAGATTTGCGCGGATTTGAGTTTCCAGAATTGTCATCAACTTGTGAAGACCCAAATGAATTTCAATCTGATGCAATGGATGAGTATATTGATCAATTTATACTTGTTGATAAAGTAAAAGATGAATCTGGTAAAATTCAGAAGATTGAAAAATGTCGAATCAAAGATATCAGAAATCCAAGTAATCAATCTGTTTTGATGTCTGTTAAAAGAACTGCGCTTAAAATGCCAACAGAATTTAGTCAAGATGAAAAAAATGCTTTATTGGAAATGATGTCTGCTCCACCAGAGACATTGAAAAAGAGTGAAAAGGTTATGGGTATACTTGCAAAATCTTTTGAACTTATTCGAGTTGAACCAAAGCAGAAGGAAATGGCTGGAATTGATGGAAAATCCTGGAATGAAATTAATGGTGGTGGAAAAATTGAAAAATGGGAAGATATGCAAGTTTAATGGAATGACATGAATGATATGATATTGGTGATATAATAATCTACTCGGTGTTACCTTTGTAACGAGTGGGAAAAGGTTAGCCGCCGATGCAGGAATCGAACCTGCGACACAAGGAATACGCGTCCTCTGCTCTAACCACTGAGCTAAACGGCCACCAACCAATTCCCCCCGTTGTTGCTAGTCATTGCCGCTGGGTCTTTCTCTTTCCTTTCTTCCTTTCATTCCAGAGTACATTTCTTGTACTTTCATCATCCATTACATCCGCGACCCTCGAAGAAGAACGTCCGCGTTCTTTCGTTGTTGATGGCAAGACTTTTTGTGGACCGGTGCTGCTTTCCTTCCCGGCCACTTTTGATTCACAAGCGTCCACGCTTGTCTTCCCGGTTCGACTTGCACATTTTTGGCAAGTTTCCAAAGGACCTCCATGTAACGAGTGGGAAAAGGTTAGCCGCCGATGCAGGAATCGAACCTGCGACACAAGGAATACGCGTCCTCTGCTCTAACCACTGAGCTAAACGGCCACCAACCAATTCCCCCCGTTGTTGCTAGTCATTGCCGCTGGGTCTTTCTCTTTCCTTTCTTCCTTTCATTCCAGAGTACATTTCTTGTACTTTCATCATCCATTACACCTTTTTACTTTTTTATTTGTTCTTCGAAAATTCTCTTGTTGTAATATTTATAAAACGATGTGTGTATGAAACTTGTGCCATAGATTTTTTGACAAAAGGATTTCGTATCCTCTTATATTTTTGTAAATTATCTTCGATGTTAAGAATATTCATTTGTGCTGTAGGCCCCGTTTTACTATTGTAATATTTGGCTTGTATTGCAGGTTTTTTATTTTATCACTACCTCATCATTAGATTTTACGGAACAATGAGAGTTGCCGCAAATCTTGGAACAATGTTCACGGACGTTCCGCTTTTGCAAAGATATGAAAAAGCTGCAAAAATTGGCTTCAAATTAATTGAAGTTCCCTTCCCATATTCTGTTGAAGCAGCTGAACTTCGATCAACAGCAGATAAATTTAATCTTAAACATGCACTTATAAATGCGCCATGTGGAAACACGGATAATGGTGAACGTGGAATTGCAGCATCAAAAGGCCATTTAAAAGAATTTGAAAATTCTCTTCATAAAGCAATACAGTATGCAAAAATTCTTGAATGTCCAAAAATTCATATTATGGCAGGAATATTTGCACGAGATGAAGAGGCACTAAAAATTTTTAAAATGAATATTGCTTTTGCAAATGAAATGCTTGAAAGAGTGAGCTTTTCACAATAAATCTATTGGAATACAGTTGTCGTTTTGTTACTGATTTTTTTAAAAAATATATAGTTTTCTAAGTTAATGGTTTATACTCTGTCGCATTTTTACAGGAATCGATTCAGCTTTTGATTGAACCGATTAATCCCTATACAATTCCCAACTATTTTCTTTCATCAATTCCACAAGCTTTGAATGCTTTAGAAGGAACATCAAACAATGCCAAAATCTTATTTGATATCTTTCATATTCAACAAATCCATGGTCAAATTACAACGTTTTTAAAGAAATACGGTGATCGAATTGGTAGGGCATTAAATTGTTAAAATTACTGTAGCCTTTGATTATTATAAGAATTAATTGCTAAATTTTGCATTCTTTAGGTCATATTCAAGTCGCACAAGTTCCATTCCGTCATGAACCAGACACAAAAGGAGAACTTAATTATCGATATATTTTTGAGCTCGTGAAAACAATTAACGAAAATTGGACAGTTGGTTGTGAATATTACAACAGCACCGATGATGAAAAATCTGTTCAATGGGTCAAAGATTTTGGTTTAGAATTTTAACACTTATTCATTTGATCAATATGTAATAAGATACCATATATGTTAAACATTTATTTTTCTTTTGCAAATAATTTATTTAACAAACAATTAATAAGTTAAAGGAGGATGTTACTTTGACGCATTTCAATTTAATTCATTTTTGAAAAACGCGCGGAATTGCACAGCCTTTTCCTTGCGTGGTAGGAATTTTTTTTCTACGAAACGTTTCGAAAAAGCTTTTTTTCTTTCAAAAAATGTTGACAAAGAAAATCAAGGAATTTGTTACTAATATTATTAATTTATCACGTATTTTTATCCGTGTTTCTTGTTTTTTATGTTTATAATCATTTATTTATATGTAATAATGCTAATAAAGATATTTTTTTGCCGTTTTGTTTAGAGGTTTACATTCCTCTGCTATATCTTTATGTATATATCTCTTTTTTCTATTTTTTAGACTTGGATGCTTTTGATGAAGTGTTATAAGGTAAGTTTAGCTGGATAAGGTTAGTTTCTTTCACTTAATCTACATTTATTCCTTTGGCAAATACTAATTTTCTTCTTTTTAGGTAAGAAGTTTGTCCTCAAGGTGGATCAATGATTGTGGATGGAAGAATCATTGATGTGATGCTGATATGGCTGGTTATGAATCACCAGCGTGATGATGGTTTTGCATCGGATTGGTGATTCATAACTAGAAAGCTATCAAGAAAATACGTTTCAACTTTTTGCAACCCCTTGATCTTTTTTTCCTCTTGATGATGTTATTACTTTGATGTTTGCTTTGACATACATTAATTGTAGCATTATCCTTGAACTAATCTCCTTCATCCCTCCACTGTGGAAACGTAATTTCTGGATAGCTTCCATGAACTCTGATTTGATGGCTGCTAATGCTTAGGCTGATGACTGAATGGATGGATAGCTGAACCTATGCCACATTACTTTTGTAATGCCGCATAGAGGTAGGTTTTGCCATGGGACTCGGCGTTTCCTGATGAGTCCAGTCGGCCCATATATGGCATTTTTTCCCCAATGGTATCGGAACTAATGGACGAAATACCATTGGTTCCTTTTATATATTGTTGATTTTAGGTTTTTGGTGTTGATAAAGTTTATTCAGGTGTTAGATAGCCATTATGCTGAAAAGATAATAATTTATTAAGACTGAAACAAAAGTAAATTTTATAATATAACAATTCAATTTTCCTCATCACTGTCGTTTTCGCTTTCTTCTGTAGTTGAATCACTATCACCTTCATATGCTTCTCCATTTGGGTTTTCGATTTCAACATTTAATTCATCCCCGCTATCGTATTCTTCCTCAAGAAACAAATGTTGGCCTGCTTGAACGAAACTTCCTTCTGCCACATCTTGATTCTCTGCCGTCCCTTTTGAAATTTTTTCAATACAATCATTTACAATATTATGTTGCCACAGAATTGGAGCTTTTGTTTTTCGAACTTTTTTAATCTTTTCTCCCGGATTGGCTTTTGAATTTTGCCATACGATGCCTTTGACCTTTCTTGTTCCTTCCTTTTCACATTTGATATTGTTATTATGATGTAGGATGGCAAGTTGTGATCGGACTTCATAGCCTTCAAGATTACTGTAAAATGATTAATGTATGTAATAATAGATGTAAATTAATTGAAACTTACAAAAAAGTTTTTTTTGGACAATACTTGCCCGTTGCTAAACTATTGAAATTTTCAACCCGAGATGTTGTAAAATCTGGAGATAATTTTACAAAATCTGCCAAAAATTTTTCTTGTGTTATTATTGACATAAGATACCAATAAGCCCAGCTGGTTGGCATCAAATATTTCTTTCTGGCTGCGCTTGAAACATATGGTTCATGACAACACCTTGTGATCGTGGTAAATTCCAAATCCTGCAATATAAGATTTAACTTTGTTCGAATTATGAATTACAAACTTGGAAAAGGGCTGAACATTTTGATGGATTCCTTTGAATGAAAGCTGTTCTTTTTTTTCTATCATTTCCAACAGTATTTTCGATTACTGTATTTAGCTGCTGACTGATATTTCCCGCTTCCCATTCATGAACTCCTTGAATATGGAATAAGACGCTCAGAAGAAGTTCACGGGCTTTGATTCCATCTCCATTTCCTTCTTTTACAGCCCACCAAATATGATTTTTGATTGATTTTAAATATTCTTGCAATTCTCTAGATTTTTTCAATTTTCCTTTATCTCGTAAATCTTTGACTTTTGATTTGATTGCATGCCAAGCATCAAGCAAATGTTGAATGTAGCCGTATTTTTCGCTGACCATTTTCCTTACAGTAATACTTCTATCGGTTGTAAGCCGCTTGACCTTAATATTATTATCTTCCATATCCTTTAAAATTCGATCTGTTCCTTCTAATTCTAATTTTGAACTGTTTGTTCCTGCAAAAGATTACTGTAGATGTTTGAAAATAATTATTTTTGTACAAACCTCCAAATATTTCTTTATCCAAAGCTTTGAAAGCAACAACAAATCCTGTTTCAGAATGAATTGCTGTAACTCTACAGAGTTTTGCAGAAAAACCTGGAGAATCCCATTGCCCATCTGTTAGTAAATTTACTTCATTTAAATTTTGCAACATTTCAGTAAGTTCTTGGTGTTCTTTGGAATAATGTTGTTTGACTACAGTACGAACATTGTTAGAAAAAATTTTTTGAAATACGGAATTTCCAAAACATGAAATTTTTGCTAATTGGAAAAATGTTTTCATTGTCTGAAATTCATTGATTATTATTATACAACTTTAATAAATGCATACCGGAAAAGGAACAGGAGCAATTGAGGCAGCACATGCTACTAAAGCATTACCTTTGTAAATTCTAGTAGCTCCGAGATAACTTTGGGTGCTCCAAGTTTGATGTGGTTTCTCACAACCTGAACAATTGTAATAAATTGTAGCAGCTGTTCCAACAAAAAGAATAGATTTCTTTTGTTTAGAATTCAGCTGTGTATGGCATTTCGGGCAGCACAAGAAAATTGAAAGCAGCCGTTCTTTTTGTATCAAAGCCATTTCAATATGACTTGCATCTTTATTTTTTAAATTCGGTGCAGGTGTTTTTGTTTCTGGTTGTTCTTCTGACAATCGAATTTTTTTTGCTCCAAAATTTTCATCATCCGCATTGATAAATATATCATAAGTTTTGAAATTATATTTCCTTTTTAATGATTGACGTTGTGGTTCTTTGTCGTTAGAAGTAGATGATGTTGGTGGGCTATACAGATTATCATCAAAATCATATTCAACGTCTGTTGGTGGAAGTGGAAGCGATGGTGGAATATTTTCAGATTGCATTGGTGGAAGTGATGGTGGAATATTTTCAGATTGCATTGGTGGAAGTGATGGTGGAATACTTTCAGATTGGTGTGATGGAAGCAATGGTGGAATATTTTGTGATTGCTGTTGTGATGTTGTAGATGAAAGTGGTTTCAAAATGGATGGATAAGTTTGCGGTAATCGTCTTGGTGGCAATGGTGGTGCTCTTGAAGGAATAGCCAATACAGTTTTGTAATGAAGTGAAGGTCTTATTGGTGTAAAAAAATGTGGATTCCCAGGAAAACGTGGATAATAGTTTGGTTGAACCTATAAAATTAAGTGATTCAACTATGAAAATTATAAAATTTTAAAAACTTACAGTAGGAGGTAATGCCACAGGAACCAAATGAATTGCATTTTGATCCGGCAATGCATTATCATGAATACCAATAATGCGATTATTGTTATCTCTAACAAATGCATCTGCTGTAAAATGTTGAGGGCAAAGTCGACTTTTATCATGGAATCTTTGCATCGTATCTTCGTCAATATTCATAATTCTTGCAAATTGGGTTCTTTTAAATTTCGATTGTGGCAAACGAACTGATTCATCTCGGTGAGGATCAATATCTCTTTTGCATGCAACACAAATAGGCATTCTACAAAAATTTTATTTTTAAAAAAATTGAAAAAATCAACGACAAAAAATACAGTAATCAAATACAGTACATAACAGTAAAAAAATACAGAAAAATTATTCTTCTTCTTCAGAATTATCCTCGTATCCGCGATATTCTCCTGAAGGGGAAGGGTATCTATTTCTGATATATTCCACAACACAGGCAGGTAGTTGAATTCTTTTTCCAAAAGTTGATTTTTTATGTACAAGAAAGGTTAATTTTCTGTAGCAGGCAAAGCGATATTTTGCATTTTCTTCTTCAAAATCAAATTCATCAATATAAATCTCTCGGTTGTGTTTTGCTTTATCTTGTAATCTGATTTGATCACAAGTAATAAAATTATCCAATTCATCCTTATTATCAATGATTGCTCTAATTTTTGGTAAGGTAGAGTAGCAGTCAGCAGAAAATGAAACGAATTTTTGCCAATTTTTGGCCCAAATATTTTCAGATTCTATAACATCGCAGCAACAAACTGTTTCTTTTAATCCAATATCAGCAGGGCATTCTCCACAATTACACCATTCTTCAGTCAATCGAGTTTGACGAAATTCTACGCCGAGAAGTTGGCAAAAATTATTTGCCTGATTGGGAGCAGGTGGAGCATTGGAATTGATGGTTGGAAAATATGCATAGGGAGTGAAAGGATTGTTACTCATACCTGAAGATTGGAGAATAAATAATTCTGAAGAAAAAAAACAAAACGATCACGCAAGAAAACTAATTATCAATATTTTTTGGTTCACAATCAACTGAATATTTCAATGAAATGAAAAAAGTAACCTTTTTTGTTTTCTACTAAGCATCCTTCCTCCCTTTCGAATCAATAACTGAAGTGAGTATTATATTAAACCTAAAAGCAAAAAATATACATGTATAAACAATCTCAATTTTTATTCATCAATTAACATTAAAAATCTGACATTTACAAAGTATATATTAATTAATGTGTGTACCAAAAAATATAAATAAAATTCAGACAAGTGCAATCCATAAAATTCAATTCAATTCAAAAAGATATAAGTGATAAAGCCGATACCATTTATAATCATTCAGGATGGATTCATAAATTATTCAGCTTTTTCCAACTTTGAATAACGAATAGCTTCTTCATCAATACTAAAAAAGAGGGGATGGGGGAAACCTAAAATCAACAATATATAAAAGGAACCAATGGTATTTCGTCCATTAGTTCCGATACCATTGGGGAAAAAATGCCATATATGGGCCGACTGGACTCATCAGGAAACGCCGAGTCCCATGGCAAAACCTACCTCTATGCGGCATTACAAAAGTAATGTGGCATAGGTTCAGCTATCCATCCATTCAGTCATCAGCCTAAGCATTAGCAGCCATCAAATCAGAGTTCATGGAAGCTATCCAGAAATTACGTTTCCACAGTGGAGGGATGAAGGAGATTAGTTCAAGGATAATGCTACAATTAATGTATGTCAAAGCAAACATCAAAGTAATAACATCATCAAGAGGAAAAAAAGATCAAGGGGTTGCAAAAAGTTGAAACGTATTTTCTTGATAGCTTTCTAGTTATGAATCACCAATCCGATGCAAAACCATCATCACGCTGGTGATTCATAACCAGCCATATCAGCATCACATCAATGATTCTTCCATCCACAATCATTGATCCACCTTGAGGACAAACTTCTTACCTAAAAAGAAGAAAATTAGTATTTGCCAAAGGAATAAATGTAGATTAAGTGAAAGAAACTAACCTTATCCAGCTAAACTTACCTTATAACACTTCATCAAAAGCATCCAAGTCTAAAAAATAGAAAAAAGAGATATATACATAAAGATATAGCAGAGGAATGTAAACCTCTAAACAAAACGGCAAAAAAATATCTTTATTAGCATTATTACATATAAATAAATGATTATAAACATAAAAAACAAGAAACACGGATAAAAATACGTGATAAATTAATAATATTAGTAACAAATTCCTTGATTTTCTTTGTCAACATTTTTTGAAAGAAAAAAAGCTTTTTCGAAACGTTTCGTAGAAAAAAAATTCCTACCACGCAAGGAAAAGGCTGTGCAATTCCGCGCGTTTTTCAAAAATGAATTAAATTGAAATGCGTCAAAGTAACATCCTCCTTTAACTTATTAATTGTTTGTTAAATAAATTATTTGCAAAAGAAAAATAAATGTTTAACATATATGGTATCTTATTACATATTGATCAAATGAATAACTGTTAAAATTCTAAACCAAAATCTTTGACCCATTGAACAGATTTTTCATCATCGGTGCTGTTGTAATATTCACAACCAACTGTCCAATTTTCGTTAATTGTTTTCACGAGCTCAAAAATATATCGATAATTAAGTTCTCCTTTTGTGTCTGGTTCATGACGGAATGGAACTTGTGCGACTTGAATATGACCTAAAGAATGCAAAATTTAGCAATTAATTCTTATAATAATCAAAGGCTACAGTAATTTTAACAATTTAATGCCCTACCAATTCGATCACCGTATTTCTTTAAAAACGTTGTAATTTGACCATGGATTTGTTGAATATGAAAGATATCAAATAAGATTTTGGCATTGTTTGATGTTCCTTCTAAAGCATTCAAAGCTTGTGGAATTGATGAAAGAAAATAGTTGGGAATTGTATAGGGATTAATCGGTTCAATCAAAAGCTGAATCGATTCCTGTAAAAATGCGACAGAGTATAAACCATTAACTTAGAAAACTATATATTTTTTAAAAAAATCAGTAACAAAACGACAACTGTATTCCAATAGATTTATTGTGAAAAGCTCACTCTTTCAAGCATTTCATTTGCAAAAGCAATATTCATTTTAAAAATTTTTAGTGCCTCTTCATCTCGTGCAAATATTCCTGCCATAATATGAATTTTTGGACATTCAAGAATTTTTGCATACTGTATTGCTTTATGAAGAGAATTTTCAAATTCTTTTAAATGGCCTTTTGATGCTGCAATTCCACGTTCACCATTATCCGTGTTTCCACATGGCGCATTTATAAGTGCATGTTTAAGATTAAATTTATCTGCTGTTGATCGAAGTTCAGCTGCTTCAACAGAATATGGGAAGGGAACTTCAATTAATTTGAAGCCAATTTTTGCAGCTTTTTCATATCTTTGCAAAAGCGGAACGTCCGTGAACATTGTTCCAAGATTTGCGGCAACTCTCATTGTTCCGTAAAATCTAATGATGAGGTAGTGATAAAATAAAAAACCTGCAATACAAGCCAAATATTACAATAGTAAAACGGGGCCTACAGCACAAATGAATATTCTTAACATCGAAGATAATTTACAAAAATATAAGAGGATACGAAATCCTTTTGTCAAAAAATCTATGGCACAAGTTTCATACACACATCGTTTTATAAATATTACAACAAGAGAATTTTCGAAGAACAAATAAAAAAGTAAAAAGGTGTAATGGATGATGAAAGTACAAGAAATGTACTCTGGAATGAAAGGAAGAAAGGAAAGAGAAAGACCCAGCGGCAATGACTAGCAACAACGGGGGGAATTGGTTGGTGGCCGTTTAGCTCAGTGGTTAGAGCAGAGGACGCGTATTCCTTGTGTCGCAGGTTCGATTCCTGCATCGGCGGCTAACCTTTTCCCACTCGTTACATGGAGGTCCTTTGGAAACTTGCCAAAAATGTGCAAGTCGAACCGGGAAGACAAGCGTGGACGCTTGTGAATCAAAAGTGGCCGGGAAGGAAAGCAGCACCGGTCCACAAAAAGTCTTGCCATCAACAACGAAAGAACGCGGACGTTCTTCTTCGAGGGTCGCGGATGTAATGGATGATGAAAGTACAAGAAATGTACTCTGGAATGAAAGGAAGAAAGGAAAGAGAAAGACCCAGCGGCAATGACTAGCAACAACGGAGGGAAAAGGCTGTGCAATTCCGCGCGTTTTTCAAAAATGAATTAAATTGAAATGCGTCAAAGTAACATCCTCCTTTAATAATATTTTATCCCGCTAGTTTTACAACCAGTTCATCTTCACTTTCTTCACTATCAGATATTTCTATTTCATCAAATGTTTTTAATGGTTTATATACGACATTATGCTTTGGTTGTGATTTTGTTGATGTTGATGATGTAGAATTTACACTACTTCTTAAAAGCATTAAATTCAAAATGGTAGTAATAATCTGTTTGTTTTTTTGAATGTCTTATGTTTGCAATAAAGAGCTTATTTCTTAATTATTTTCTTAACAGTTACAACTAAATTCAAAAACCTTTGAAAAGTATATGCTATACGAAAAAAATTGAATTACTTTGGTGAGGTGCAAAAATTATTATTTGACCGTAATCGTCATTAAAAATTGTCTTAAAAACTTAAACAGTAGTCTTAGAAATTAAAAGTCACTTCCAAAATGAAAAAGAAATGTCTTTTTTAAATGATAGTTTTAATTTTAAAAAAGCATGACATTTTAACTACACAAAGTGGGTATTTTTTTTATCAAATTTTGTTTATTGACTTTTTAAAAGGCATTTTTGTCCCAGCCAAAATTCAAAGGGACATTTGAATTATTACAAAAAACAATACCGATTTTATGATTTTTTTTAAATTTTTGAAAACAAAATATTATAAAATAAAATTTTTTTTGAAAAAAAGTAAACATACCTAAATTTAATAAATAACCAAATTGCAACAATAGCACCTATTATAAATAATACAAATAACATTCTTAAAAATGCAAATTGATCAGAATCTAAATCATCTAAATGACTAATCGGTGATTTTTTATGATTCGGTAAAGTTAAATTTGTTGGGGAATGTGTATGTGGGAATATTGATGGCGAAGGTGGCGTAAAAACTTCATCATTCCCTGATAACAACAGCGATGGAGGCATTCAAATTTTTTGCAATAATTTTTTGAAATATAAAAACAGATGGGAGAATTTTATGTTAAAAAACACAATCAAAATTTCATTGATTGCTCTTTTTTTTCTCAAGAGTGAAAAAAGAAGGAAAAGAAAACGAGCTTCTTTTTTTCCAGTTTTTTCTATCAAAATTCAATTTTTTCTTCGGATCTTTGATAAAATATTTTTAAAAATGTGAAAAAGAAAAAAATAGACAGAAAAAGAACTGCGTGGATTGAAAACAAATACATATAAAAAGCATTTTCCCAAAGAGTTTTGACTAATCGAAGAGTGACGAACACGCATACATTTTTTTAAAATAAAATTGACGCTTTCATTGCAGTCTACGTTGTTTTATTCGCTGCAATGCTTAAATCGGAGTATTTTTTAAAATTTAAAAATAGCAAAAACAAAAAGGGAAACAATCATACTACAAAGTTCGAGCTCTTTGAAATATTAAGTCAATGCCGTCGATTTTAGAGTAAAATTCAAAAACCCTTTACAATTTACAGATGCATATTTAAGAAAAAGTTACAAACATGTTTCATAAATGAGTTAAACATATTTTCTATTAAAATCAAATGTTTATGATGTAGTTTTATTACAAAATTGAGTAAACAAGGAATGCCATTGTTCCTGTCAAATTATATAACACAGATTCATGATTTAATCCTTTCTTAACAGGATTTTACGACTATTTTTGTTCAATTTTTTGATGGCTTGGCTTTGGAGTTGTTGGATCATGAAGAGGAAGATGAATATCAGGTGGAATCATATGACCTGAAGTTGTCTGAAAATAGATAACATATGTAATTTGATTTTATTAAAGAAAAAAAAATTACCAAAAAGAATGTAATAAATAAAAATAAGCAATAAAATAACCGAAATAACATCATTTTTTTACACTAGAAATAAACGAAAATAATGTTTGGTAGTTTTTTTTGCAAATAAAAAGCAAAAACAAAAACAACTAAATGTGTCTGCTTTTGGGTTGTGATTTCGAAACATGGTGGTTTTTAAAAGGTTACCTTTAAAAAAATAAATGCCCATTTTTATTAAAACCAAAGTCAAATGCCTCACGGTGTGTTGAACGCGCCCCTGGAAAAAACTGGGGAACACTTTTTTTCCATATTAAATTTTCAAACCTAGATTCTGAGACTTTGAAGCAATTTAAACGAATTCTGTAAAAGCAGAAAAAAAGTACATCATCGAGTTATTCTGTGTGACTACAAAAACCAAAAAAAAGTAACACGGATTCTGTAAATTACGAGATTCTGAATTGAAAATAGGGAACACTTGGTTTTTGTTGGATTTTTCCTTTTTTTGCTGCATTTTTTTTCTCTTTTTTTGCTGCAAATTTATTATAAATGCACTAAAATTGTTAAAATATTTTATTTAACTTGCATTTAACCATTTATAATATCAATTCTATCAATGATATGGATCTCATCAAAGCTCCAGAAGCTACAAGTTGCGCAAAAAACTTGTCTGGTTTGGATGAATTTGAAGCTGTAAAGTAAGTTTGTTTGTATTTGTTATATTCATATATCGATGTAAACCTGATTAATCTCATTTTTTAGAAGCTCTTGTTGAATATACATCTGCTGATGATTGTGGTGTTATGATCGACTCTGTTACTGGATTTGTACAAGATTGTTAATGGCAAAAATCTCAAGGAAATGAAATTGCTCTAATCGTATTTCTTTTGAAGTTGCTGTCCTCCTGTCTATGATTATGTTTATCAAAAAGAAATTCTGAATACAAAGATGAAGGAAATATTACTAATCTCAATCTTGCATGATTACTATGTCAAGATATGATAGTTTATCTTCAACGTGTAATTTGCGTGATCGATTATGGGAGCTTTATTCAAATGATTGATGCATTTATATTTGTGGTGATGCAAGTCATCCGAACAATTCTTCAATGATTTGGAACGTCTACATCGATAGTAAGCTGAAGTGTCATCATAATATAGTTACTTATTATTCTTTTTGTTATCCATTTATTGTACTATTGACTGTTATTATTTTTTTGTCTTTGATATAAAACTGGTATACTTCAGAAGTTTTTTTTATTTAGATTTTGAACACATCGCAGCTTAAAAACTACATTACATATATTGAACATTACAAGAAATAATACAAATTTTTGCCACCAGCATCAGTCTTGAAAAGGAGCTTGATGATGTTCTTTATCAGATGGAACTCCAGCTCATTAAACAACCAGTTTATCTTCTTTTGCAGGACCATTTAAGCAAATAATTTCAAATTGAGTTTTTCCTTGTGGTGGAACTAAGCTATGTTTGACGCGATATTCTTCATTATTTGATGATAGAACTTTGAAGCAAAGACTGGATTCAGTTGAATTAGCAATATGATGAATACAACATCTACCAGAGGCGACAGTAGCTACAGGTTCAATATTAAGAGCCATTTTCTATAAGAATATGAAACACATAAGTATATATGCATGTGGTGTAAAAAACAATTACTAAAAAACTTGACGACATCAATCAGATACCAGAGTCGATCATAACACCACAATCATCAGCAGATGTATATTCAACAAGAGCTTCTAAAAAATGAGATTAATCAGGTTTACATCGATATATGAATATAACAAATACAAACAAACTTACTTTACAGCTTCAAATTCATCCAAACCAGACAAGTTTTTTGCGCAACTTGTAGCTTCTGGAGCTTTGATGAGATCCATATCATTGATAGAATTGATATTATAAATGGTTAAATGCAAGTTAAATAAAATATTTTAACAATTTTAGTGCATTTATAATAAATTTGCAGCAAAAAAAGAGAAAAAAAATGCAGCAAAAAAAGGAAAAATCCAACAAAAACCAAGTGTTCCCTATTTTCAATTCAGAATCTCGTAATTTACAGAATCCGTGTTACTTTTTTTTGGTTTTTGTAGTCACACAGAATAACTCGATGATGTACTTTTTTTCTGCTTTTACAGAATTCGTTTAAATTGCTTCAAAGTCTCAGAATCTAGGTTTGAAAATTTAATATGGAAAAAAAGTGTTCCCCAGTTTTTTCCAGGGGCGCGCTGAAAAGGAATTCGACACACCGTGTGCCTTTCTTTCTTCAGTGATTTACTGTATTTTGCATAATAATTATGCCGCAATGTGACATAAATCACGGGGTAAATTATATTTCAAAAGTTGACTGTGAAGTGTAAAAAAAGTGTCTAAATTACCAGGTTAATTTAAGGGTGGACAAGGGCCCAAATTTTAGGGCCCGGGCCCGGCCCTGGCCCTCAGTTTGTGCTTAGGCCCGGCCCTGGCCCTAGGGCCGGGCCCGGGCCGACTAGTTTTTTCTTAATTTTGACGTGGTCCCCCCTTTGCGTTTTTTTTGAACTGTAAGAAAATCAAGGCCCGGCCCGGGCCCGGCCCTAGGGCCGGGCCGGGCTTTACCAGGGCCTTAAAAAGCCCTGGGCCCTCGTCCACCCTTAGGTTAATTAACCTTTTAAAATTTTGCATTTGTAGCTTTTGATTACGTCAAAAACAATGGCAAAGGGCAAAGGGCAAAGATAAAAGTTGAGTACAAAATAAAATATGCATACATTATTTCTTAGATATTAACTAAAACATCATATTTTGAATTATTTGGTTAAACATGCAAATTATTAATTATGCTTAGAGTTAGTTGTTGAAAGTATGTGAACAGCAGTTACGTGATTACTTCTTTCATCTGCTTTCTTGAAAATTGAGTAATAATTTATTGCACTTAAGAAAACTTGTGCTGCATTGCTTATATGTGTATATGGTCCAATAAAGGGTGCCAAACTAACTCCAGTTATCTAAAAATTATTTATATTACTGATTCATTATGAAACTTAAATTTTTTACCAAAAGATAAAGAAGAGGAAGTAAATAAACCATAAAATCAAGAACAATATCAAGGCAAACCCCCATAATTACAAGCTTATTTGTCTTAAATGGTACATACTGTTGAATAAAAGTTGTGGCCACGAAAAACTTACAATTTTATTCTGCTTTGATTAATAACTACTGTGTTCTATCACAGAATTATTGTATTGTTGAATAAATATGACTAAAACAATACCCACAAAAATGTTTATCCCTGAATAAAATATCCTCATATACGGATATGCCAATGAAGTCGGGATTCCAAAAATCTTAACGGCTGTATGGACACACGAGCTTGTACGACACGCTAAAATATGGGCTTTAAAAAACACTTTTGTAGCGAAACTTTTTTACATGTTTCAGCTTGTTTCGGCATTGAATTGAAATTCACGACAAAATACATTCCAATTGAAATTGCATATGCTACAAATTGTGAAGCGATAGCAAAATTTCGTTGATGTCTTTGTGAATAAGAAACACTGATTTTTATCACAAAGCATCTATCAATTGTCAAAGCTATATGAGATCCAATGCATACGATAAAAGTATATTGCATTATACAACCAAGCCAATACAGAAAGTACGCATTATAAATTACATCTGAAATTGTTAAAAAATTATCTTTTCATCCTCCATTTCTTCGTTGAAATTCGATCCTAACTAATAAAATGATATTATCGCGATTCGCGAAATTATAAAAATAAAAGCAACATCTCTAATGATGATTCAACCAGATGTTAAGACGATCCCCTAAAAATCAATTTGAACTTTCAAACTCACATTCATATCGCCAAAAAATGATTAAATATGAAAACTGTATACTTGCTGCAATTGCATGTATTAATTCATTTACCATAAATAGAAATAAAAATTGAAAATATTCATGTTGAATCTGAAAAGCTTTGATTATACTTACCTGTAGAGGCGTTTCGACCATTTCCTCTGGACGCCATAGGGTCTTAAATATTTGAAAATAAAAAATTGAGTACCGGACGGTCATCATCAGCAGAGCCGGATTTAATCGTTCATTTTGTTCGTTGAAAAAATATTGAAAATGAATTTCTCTTAAATTTTTTTGGCGACAAAAAATCATATTTTGTGCCGTTAATAAGTGCGAGGTCATCCCTTCATTGGCTGGAATTGAGGTGATTTTTGTATTAAACTTTGTTTATCCTAAAGAAGTATATAGATGTTTGATCTTTAATATTATCGGTGGATGAATGATAAAAAATTGTGTTTTTTCAAAACTTGTTCTGTTGTTTTTTCTATCAATTTTTGAGGATAACCGTTTTTGATTAAATGATTTTTAATATTTTGATAGCCTTTAAGAAAATTTTCTTTACATGAAGAAAGTCTTGCTGTTCTAAGAATTTCACCTGCGATAATATTCGTTTTATAAATACTTGGTGTGTTTGAGTTGAAATTTGAATAACGGATTACGCTGAAATGGTAATCATTAGTTTTATTGTAAAGTTTTGTGTTAAATTTATTATTTTTGATCTCCATTTCAATGTCGAGAAATTGAGTTTGTGTATTAACTTTGTTAGTTTTTTCAAGTGTTAAACTTTTGTGATAAATTTCTTTTGCGATTTCTTCAAAGTTAAAATTTTTTGTAGATAATATTTGGATATCGTCGACATATCTGTAACCGTTTTTGAAACCTTTAAAGTTGGATTTATTTTCGTTTTTGTTACAGTAGTCATATTCCATCATTGTTAAGGTTAAATCTGCAAGTAATGGACTACTGTTATTACCTTGAGGGATTCCATTTATTTGTTTAAAAAGGAAGTTACCATATTTTGCATAAGAATTTTTTAAAACTGTGTCTATCATGTAAATGATATCTTCTCTTTGTAAATTTTCGATGTTGCAATTTTTATCTTCATCAGTGTAATAACATTTATTAAAGCCAACTTTAATGTATCTTTTTCCTGAATTTGTAAAGCAAATATCTACACGTATGAGTTTGATCAAATATTTTTTAACGACTTGATGAGGAAGATTTGTAAATAGGCTGGAAAAGTCTGCAGTATAGATTACTGTATTTTTGTTTACTTTTGGTAAATTTTGCAAAACTTCCAAACTATTGTTAATTGACCAATAGCATTTGCCACCACTTGTATTATTTTGTTTGATACAGTAGTTTTTAAAGTGAGATTTCAAAAAACTTAAAACTTTTTGTAATTTTACTGAAATTTCTTTAATGCTTGAATTTTTTGCACCTGTAATAAAGCGGAACTTCGTAGGGAATTTATGGAATTTAGGGATAGCATAAATTTTAGGAAACATTTTATTTTCTGCACAATTGATTTTGATTTGAAGAGTTTTATTTAATTTTTTGTGGTATTCAATTATGCTTTCTTCGGATTTGTTTACTTTTTGATATGTAATATTTCCATTAATTTTCCATCCATTTGTTGTTTTTTGAATTCCCATTTCTTTGTTTAGAGCTTCAACATAAAATTTTTTGCATATAAAAGCATAGTTGTTTGAAGCTTTATCAACACTGGTTATAATATAATTTTCTTGGAGATTTTTTAGTTCTTTTAATGCTTGTTTATTTAATAAAGGTGTTTGATTACGGTATTTTTTATTAAAGATTGGATATGCAACTTTGTTAATTTGTTTGTAAAATTCTTTCTCCAATTCATTAATTTTTTCGTTTTGAATTTTAAGATTTTCCAATTTAAGTTTTATCGAATCGAATACATCCTTAATCCAAACTTTAATTTCTTTGAAATTTGTGTTTATTTGATCGCGATATTTAGTGCCTTGTTGAATGATTTTTCTTAAATTTGGATTTTTAATAAATTCGCTATCGCCGGTAATTATGTGTTTGTGGTGTTTATCAAAGAATTTGTTTTTTGGATTACATTTGCATTCGAAATTTTGATTTGTGTTTAAATCCAAATTTTCGAGAAATTTGTTAAAATTAAATATTTTCATGCATATTGGTGTATTAATAGTTTGTATGATTCTAAATTCTTTATTTTCATGCAAGAAAATGTTTGCTTTTTTCATGGATTTTTTTAGAGTTTGTAAAACTGGAATTTCTGTTTGAATTTCGTTGAAAAAGTTACTTTTAATATTTATGAATTTCTTTTCAATTGCTTTTGGTGAATGTTGAATTAAACTTGTGATTTTAAGTTTAAGCTCAAGTGACTTTATGTTTTCATTTAACAGCTTGCTGATATTTTGTTTATCATTGGGATGAGTTGTAGTATTTTAAAAATAATTGCCTTTCGTTTAATTGTTCAATTTCATTAATATTAGTTACTGTCATGTTTTTGTTTTTTCTTTTTCTATTATTTCCTCTTGTTTTATTTACACGTGGAAATTTAAAATTGAAATATGGTAGTTTTGACGGATCTTTTTTGATGTTATTCCAGGTGTTACTGTTTGTAAGATTTCCTAAATTTTTAATGTTGTCATTTAACCCATATGGAAAAGCTGTAATTAGTAGTCGAATCCAAGTTTCTTCTACTTTTAATCTTTCTGAAGTTTCTGTCAGATTAATAGCATCCAAAATGTCAATTTCAAAATCGTTACATTTGTGAGCTCTGTAATGTTTATACAGTAATGTTTGTGATTCTGTACACTTTGATGCGTTATAAATATGTTGAGATATTCTAACTCTGAGAGGTTTACATGATTGACCACAGTATTGTTTTCCGCATGTTTTACATGTTAAAAGATAAATGACATTTTTGGTGGCACAACTTAAATTTTCAGGTTTACAAGTTAAATATCTGTTTTGTGTGACTTTGCTTGTGACATAATTTCTGAAATTGATACGAGGGCAAATATTGCAATTTGTTTTGCTACATTTTTCTCCAGTAAATTTTGTAAATTTAATTGGTTGGATCGTTCTTTTTCTTTCTTGTCTAAACACCGAACTGATATAGTTTTTGTGATAAAAGTTAGATTCAGATATAGAGATTTGATGATTTTTGTTGAACTCTAGAGTGACACCAATACAAGCCCGGTTCGAGTTCAAGTAATGGCCGGTACGACATTTCCAAGAACGTTATAACACTGATACGACCAGTATACCAGCATTATAACCTTCCTGTGGCAGCCTGTCAACGCCGAAAATTGAGTTTCGAAATCCTTCAGAGATACCGGGTAAGACTGCCCGAAGCCTTTGACCCTTTTAAAAAGCACATTAAGAAGGTTTCGCGAGAATTTTCCCGCATAAATTTTATTGAAGTTAATTTTTTATCATAACAAACCGACAAATCTCGAAAGTTTTTAATTACTTTCTTTGAACTTTTTGAGGGAATATATTGTTTTTTCAAAGAAAGAAAAAGAAGGGGGATAGGTTAGTACCTATTCAATGCTTTGGGTTCGAGTTAGATTCCAAAAGAATTTTTGGAGTAAAAATGTTGCTTTAATTATTTGTAAATTTAGCAAAAAATTTTTTTAAAGGAAAAGTTTGAAAAGAGGAATTAGTAGTAAAAAGAAGAAAATTTTGTTCTTTTTTATAGATGTTTTATAACAGTAATTAACTTTTTTGTCTCTATTGATATTTATACAAATTGTAGAATATAGATTTTTTGAAGGTACACCAGTAGAGATTATTTGTTTTATGAAAGGAAGAAAGGTTTATTTAACTCGAATAACCTAATTGGTTGTATATCAAGTTAAATATTTTTGAATGAAACTGCACAAATTGCGCTTTGTTTCAGACAAAAAACTCCGAGTGGAAATAGCACGAATTGAGCCGTTTTTCCAAACGAAGTAATCTTTGAAAGAGACATAACACCAACTGTGTTTTGTGTCATCTATCAAAGACCCCTAATTGAATTCACATAAACATTGTCATTGTCAAAGAAATATTTACTGTAGTTTTATGTTGCCGAATTCCGTATTTATAAAGTGTCAACAAATAAGCTGGAATCGCCACGAACATGGCAATCGCTGCTGCAATGTATTCTCCAAGATATAACCAAATTGTATAATTCAAAGATGGATTTGTTGTTACTGTTACCGTAACATTCGAGATATTCATTTTGACACAACAGTTAACTTTGGCAAAGTTATAAGTTTAATAAGTTGCTTTTTAAAATCTTTAAAGCACTGGCAAAAATTATCACCCTTTTTAAAGTCAAAATTACAGAGTTGAATTTAATTGTCGTTCTATTTTTTATTATGCGCTAACACGTTGCGTTGACTTTATCTCACACCAAAATATATACAAAAAACCACAGCTATATTTTTTAATAGGTGTGTTCAAATCATTATTTGATCATGGACGCTTTTTTTCGTTATGTTAGAATTGCTGCCTTTTCAAGCCAAAATAACTTCTTGTCTTACGGTAGAACTTGGAATTTTCTTGAAGTCTGGTAATCCCCCAAGACCTCTAAAACTTTAACATTATAAAAAAATCATTATTTTAAAAAAATCATCGGATTGAAAATAATTAACGAAAAATGTTTATTAAATTTATTGTAACATAATAATTAAGATATTTCAGCTAATTTTGTTTCAAATTAATATCAATGGTTGATCGCTTGTTTTTCAAGTTCTTTTGACAAAACTGCAATTTTCAAAGCTTGATCAAGATCTTCAATCAAATCATTTATATCTTCTAAACCAACCGACAATCTAATAAGATTATCAGTGATTCCAACTTTAAAGGGAGAGGACGGGAAGGAAGAAGTTTATTTTTTTTTATTACTGTGGTCCCACCCCGAAAGCTCTCTACTAATCGAGTAAAATTTTTTTTTGAGAATCAAAAATTTTTTTAGTAGAGAGCTTTCGGGGTAGGACCACAGTAATAAAAAAAATAAACTTCTTCCTTCCCGTCCTCTCCCTTTAAGTCGGTGTTCAAGTGCAACCTGGTCATGTGTCATCAAAGCCGGAACCGCGGCATATGATTCTGCAGCGCCAAGGGAAACAGCTAAAGCAAAAACCTAAAATGCTAACTTAAATTTTAATCTAACTTGACAGGCATACTTTTAAATTTTCAACGAAGATTCTTGCTTCATCAATTCCGCCTTTGACGTAAATTGCAATCATTCCACTCATTCCAGAGGCTTGCTTTTTATGAACCTCGTGTTGTGGATGTGATTCCAGTGCCGGATATAAAACTTTTTCAACACATTCATGTGCTTCCAAGAATTTCGCGACAGCTAAAGCATTTTCATAATGTGTTCGCATTCGAACATGAAGAGTTTTTAAGCCTCGAGTTACAAGATAACAGTCAAATGGAGATGGAACCGCTCCAGCGACTTTTTGCATTCGAACAAAATGTTTTCCAAGAGCTGGGACGTTTGTGATTGCCGCGCCCATAATCACATCAGAATGACCATTGATATATTTGGTGATTGAATGAATGACAATGTCAACTCCGAATGACAATGGATTCTAAAAAACTATTGACTTAACAAAGATAAAGAAATATCACTAACCTGAAAATACGGTGACATAAAAGTATTGTCAGTAACAACCAAAATATCTTTGTTATAAGATTTTGCAATTTTTACAGTTTCTGCAATATCCGCTAATTTCAACAATGGATTTGAAGGCGATTCAAACCATATCATTCTTGTTTCAGATTTTAATGCACTTTTGAGATTATCAAGATTTGTAAAATCAATGAAATCAACAGTTAATCCATGTTGTGGAGCGCTTATAGTTGTCATATATTCATATGTCCCTGAAAGCATTTCCCTATTATGATATTAAATTTGCATAAACAACCGGTTTTAACATTTTGTTTAATTACTGTTTTGCAAAATGAAAAGAAAAACTAACCGCCATAAACATTATCAGCACAAATAATATGGTCTCCGGTTTTTAAATAATTTATTGTTGACATTACTGAAGCCAAGCCACTTCCAAATGTACAACCTTGATAACAATAATTTTAATTTTTTTCAAACCTCATTAAAGACTTACAAAATTTTCCTCCTTCTAAAGTTGCTAAAAGTTCTTGCAAAACATCTCGAGAGGAATTACTAATTCTTGAATAATTATGGGATTTATACACCCCGGGGTGAGTTTGTTTAAAAGTTGTTGAAAGGGCTATTGGCGGAATTACTTCATTTGATCCCCATTTCTCTGGATCTTGCCCAGCGTGGATAGCTTTAGTTCCAAAGCGGCAGGTAGTTGATGGAGGTGGCATACTAAAAAGAAGTTGATGTAAAAGAGAACGTCTATTTGTAAATGAGTTTTAACTGACAAACTGTAGACTATGTTTTATCAGAGGTAAAAAAGCAGAATGTCAGTCAATTTGACCCAAAGTAGTTTTTTCATTATCAGCTCAAAATGAGAAACTATATGCACATAAAATCAATCAAACTATTTTAATCAACGATATAAATAATTAATGATGTGATAACAACTGACACCACATTTATTGACTTTTGATTTCTGTGGAAAAAACTCATTTTTTTATTATAAAAGAGTTTGAAAGTATAAAGTTCCTTTTAGCTACAAAATATTTCAAAGATATAACAAATAACAAAAATTTTTACTGTTAAAAATTACAAAATAAATTTATGATTATTCGATAAAAAATAAACAAATCGAGGGCATCTGAATGTCTAGTATTTGTTGGTTGCTTTTTTTCAGTGTATTATTACCATCTTTAGTAGCTTCGACAAAAAAACTCGGTACGTAAGCTGATTTCAAAATGTTTAGTTTCTTTCAAAAGTTGCATAACCTTTTATAAAATAAATTTATTGCACACCGCCCTTTTTAAAAAACAAACATTTTTCAAAATAAAAGTTGATATTTAAGATACAAATAAAAAAACATTTAAAATATTTCAATTACCAAAATTTTAACATATTTTTACAGTTAAAAATTATTTTCCGTGATTCTCATTTCTTAACGATGCTCGACATTCCCATTGGCTTTTTAGCAGGACGTTCATTGCTGTGCCATCGAAGATGAGCTTTTAAATGTGAACTCTTCTTGTAAATTTTTAGGCATCCAGGGATATGACAATTATGAGTACCTTGACGCTTTTTTTCAACACTTGCCAGACCTAAAAATTTATTTAATTTATTTTTTCGAAAACGATCGTTTAGCATTTGTTTTACTAATATATTGGTAACATTTTTTTTAGTAATTATACAGATTTTTGTTGAATTCAAATCATCTAAAGCTTTTAAAACATTATTTGAAAAATAGAATTTTACTTGCCCAGGCAAAGCATGCCTTTCTTTTTGTAAAAAGATACAAAAATGAGATCGTAAAACCGGAATAAAAATGAAGTGCTCGTTAAAAACAAAAAAGGAAACAATTTTTTTTATACAGATGCAGGTGTGCCATTCATAGTTTGTTTAATGCTCTGCGTTTTTAAAAATCCTTAAAATGAGATGATCCTCTTCATCGAAAAACCCGATACAAAAATGCTATTAATTAATAAATTTCAGTTTGTTTAAAGCTTCATTAATTTATAGTATGGTTTCAGATATATTTTCTTTTGTCAAGAAACTATCAAAAACAGAAATTTAAAAAAATAAACATTAAAAAAGATATTGGTTTTTTTTGGAAGACCATTAAAGAAGAAAACTGGTTTCTAAAAAGTCAAAAAACAAATGCGCATGTTTATGAGTGCCATGAAATTTTAAACAAAAATGTTTGTTAGGTTTTGTCAAAATTTTAGACGATATCTCTCCGGATATCGTCTAAAAAAAGGGCTGACATTCGAGGATCAGAGCTCCGGCACAAATGTATTACGTTATGCTCTCTCTCTCTCTTGCCACTTTCACTGCAAATCAAATGTTCTTTTGATTATGCAATTATAAAGGCGATCAAAACTTTAGCTATTTGGATTTACAATGGATCGAAGATTGTTCAAAAAAGATGGAAAGCAATAAAAAAGGCTGTTTTGATTTTAACAAAAGAAAGGAAATGACGAAAAAAAGGAGACGCAAATGTGGTAATTGCCTTTTCAAGGTTTAACACATTCGTGAATGATTGATTTATTAAGGATGTGTTACTGTAGGAATAGGTTAAAAAATAACAAAAACTCTTTTTTTGTTTAATAAAATTACTTTTAAACATAAATACAAACCTTCTGTAGCAGTTTTAACACAAGTTGGACATTGACATGCTGTTTTTGCTGTGTATTTGCTTGCAGTCTGCTTATTTGGATTACTGCCACGTCCTTTTGAGGTTGTTACAGTATTATTATTGTTGAAATGCGGTGAAGCATTCGATGATGTACCATTTAATGGTGAAGCTAACGATGAAGGAATTGTCGGTAAAAGACCTGAAATGTCAAATATATTGAAACAATTTTTATTTTCCCTAAACAAAAAAGTGCCGCTTTAAACCTCCCATGACCTTTTAAATTTTTACGATGATTACAAAAAAGAACTAATCGAAGTCAAAGAGGAAAGGGAGTGATGATTTTATCTGATCGGATATTGCATTTTTGTTTTTGGCACCATGCTGATGAGAGTTTTTTTGGACAAATACCGAAAAAAGGAGAAAATGTGTTATTTAAGTAGGGATCACAGCCATCACTTTTTTTTGACAAAAAAAATGCGAATGGACGGCAGGAAAATCATTTCCAGCCAGCACACTGAAAAACCTTGTCCGAGTGGAAAAAAGCGCATGCGTTGCGTGCAAAACATGCATGGTTCGACTCCCCGCAGACAAAAAAAAAATTAAAAGTTACAAAAAAAGTTTGCAAATTGAAAAAAAAATTGCGTGGGTAAAAAACAATAAATTTAATATTTTTTAAGCATTTTATTAAGTGCTTTATTGGGTTTTTTTCATAAAAAAATAATTATTTTGTTTATTTTTTCCTTTTTGCTGTTATACTGATTTACGCAAAGTGTAAAAAATAATTGTATGGGTACATTCATTAACTTTGATATTTATTTAAACATTTTACGAAGTGCTTTATTGTGTTTTTTTATATAAATGATACATTAAGACACGGAAAATATTAATTTGTATCCAATAAACGGACAAATTTTAACCAATTTTTTAATCGCCCAAAAGCGTAGGGAAAGCAATTATTTTACTCCAATTTTTTAAGGCGTGGTGGTGCATTAATAAGTAATTTGTAGTAGAATGTTAATATTTTTAAACTTAAACTGTCCAGTCAAAAAATTGTTTTTTTTATCGTGTGCTAGCATCGAAACCCCACATTCTGAGAGAAAAAACAATTCAAAAAATTCTGTGAAGACTGGAAAAATCGTATATATGCATGTTTATAAACAGATCAAAAGAGATTCAGACACTTATCAGATACCAAATCCAAAAAACTTTTTTCTCAGATTCCATAAAAGTGGATATCCATATTTTCTCAAGAAACAGATTACAGCAATACAGTCAAACCTCGTTATAACGTTTTTCAAGGGACCAAATGTACATATTCGATGTTGGTGGGCTGAAACCCTTCTAAAATGTCCCAAATGCATTATATTTGATCACAAAAGTTCCCGGAAGGCGATTGATTTTAGTATTTTTCGATGCCCAACCAGTTAAAGTTTATAAAAAAGTATGAATGAGCTTTAGGTAAGTTGTAAAAGTGGATTTTGCAACCCAATTACCGTAATTTTAGGCCATTTCTGAACTTCCCGGGGGCATAAAATCATAAAAAAGGGTTGCACAACACTAATAATTACGCTTACGGATTAGTTATCTGCACACTTTTTTTTGTAATTTTCACTACAATTTTAAAACAAAATTTGTTCTTATTTTTCTTAATGAATATTGTTTGATATAAAACAAATCAGTATAACAGCAAAAAGGAAAAAATAAACAAAATAATTATTTTTTTATGAAAAAAACCCAATAAAGCACTTAATAAAATGCTTAAAAAATATTAAATTTATTGTTTTTTACCCACGCAATTTTTTTTTCAATTTGCAAACTTTTTTTGTAACTTTTAATTTTTTTTTTGTCTGCGGGGAGTCGAACCATGCATGTTTTGCACGCAACGCATGCGCTTTTTTCCACTCGGACAAGGTTTTTCAGTGTGCTGGCTGGAAATGATTTTCCTGCCGTCGCGACGCTGAAGCGGCTGTCGTAAATCTTCTGTAACTTTTGAACTACTGAATTTAAAAAAAATCTGAATACACCATTGAGTTCAGAAGATTCTAATCTATATTTGTATATCAAAATTCTTGGGGAAATCAAAAATTTTTTTTTCACGTTGTGACCCCTATATTTAAGGCTTTTATCAGTTTTTAAGACACCGGAAGTTAAACATGGTACAAATTGTATAATAACCAAAATTTGCATAGTCTTATTAACAAGCGGCATAGAATTAGTTTTTTAGAGAAAACATACCAGCTGCAGGAAGGGAGTTAAGATATGATGAACCATAAGCAGCAACCGCAGCTGCAGCTGTAACAGCATCCGAGGGCGACATTCCGGTGGTGGTTGATGAAGTGGTTGATGGAAGAGTCGTTGAAGGATGGTTATGATAATTTGTAAACCATGAAGATGCGGCAGCTGCTGCCGCCGCAGTTGGATCATATGCACTTCCTGCTAAAGCCGTAAACCAATTCGGTGAAGTATTATCACCTCCAACTCCAGCTCCATTGTTATTTCCATTACCATTATGTCCTGCTCCAACGGTATTCCATGTAGTTGAATATGTGCCATATCCTTGATGATATGGCATAAAATGATTTGCTGCAACATCAAAAAGGGCTGACATTCGAGGATCAGATTTTGGTGATCCGTTTCTGACGTGTTGATTGTGGGAAGCTGTTGTTGTTGGAGTGGCCCCAAATCGATTACTAAATTCAACAAGTTTTCCTAATGGATCATCTTTATCGGTTGTTTCAATGACCTGAAAAAAACAACCGAAATTTAAAAGAACCGAAAAAATTTTAAATAAAACTCAATTGACCAATCATTTATTTTCATCTTTCTTAAGACTCAAAGAAAATTTTATTTATTTTTAAATTCAGTAAAAAGGTTTGGGAAAAAACAGGTTCAAAGGAACTTAAATAAAAAGGTGAGAAAATCCAATAAAATGTAAATTAACCGTTCAAAAATGAATTTTTTAAAAGTTAAACTAGAAAACGTTTAGTGCAATTTGTGGGTTTTGTTTAATGACAAAACAGAAACGAAATCTTAAGAGGGCTTTTACACTGATTTTACACTGATTTTCATAAAGTTTAGATATTTTATTAAAAGAAGATGAAAATCTTTGTATAATTTTAACTTATTGTTATTAGGGAAGTTAACTCAAAAAATGTCTGAGATAAAAAAAATGAAAAGAAAAACATAATGTCATCTTTGAAGCTTCAAGAAAAAAAGAATGGCAGAAGAAAACTTACAGATGGCTGTAACAATGACATTGCTAAATTAGGGTTTGCTGAAGTACTTGATGGTGATTGAGATTTTCTTATACCCATTCAATGATGCAGAAACAACAAGAGATAATAATTGCTACTTTATCAAAATATTCAATTTTTTCCCAAAATATAAATTGAAAAAAAAAAACAATTGCTAGGTTCTTTTTCTTCCAAAATAAATAAAACAGAAACACCGTTTATTTTTGTTTCGTTTCTTTCGTTACAAAAAACAGAAAAGAAAAAATTCTTACAGAAAGATGACAACTATTTTTGCCCCTCCTATTTTTTAGAGTTTTAAAATGAGCCAATCCGCCGTCTTCGTCAAATGTAATACAGTTTTTCGTTTTCTTAAAAGCTCTATTTCTGAGCTTAATAACTGAGATTAAGGCGGAGCAAATGAAACAATTATTTAGCGAGCGAAGGTAAACAATAAATTTACAAAAGTCTGTGAATATCAAGTTGTGAATTGCAATTGTTTTTTGCTGATTTGCTGATATGATATAATCCCATGAAACGGCATTTATTATTTTCTATATATTAGTATTCAATCTTTTAGTTAAGCGTACAGTAATACACATGGTCTAACTGTATAGCACTCATGACCACTTTAACAACATTATTTTAAAAAGATTACTGTAGCAATTAAATATAATTTTATAACCTTTAATGCTTTAAAATCTTTATTAATGATAGCATTGATATATGGCATTTTGATTTTTATAACTTTAATGATATGTTTGTTTTAAAATTTCTTAAAAACTTTGCTAAGAACGTAATAAAATAATAACAGACTTGAAGTCTTTTTTTACCGTTAATTAAAGCTTTTAACGAAAAACGTTTAGGAAAAAAGATTGTCAAAATATTTTGGGAAAAGAAATAAAAGAGTGAAGAAATAATGATAGCTTTCTTTAAAAAAATAGAAAGGATGGGAAAATTAAAAGCGTCAACTGGTAAAAATGAAACAACACGTTGAGGACACCATTTGACATTGAAAGTACAGTAATACGGAAAGTGTGTCTCCAAAAAGGCCATTTAAATACAAAAAAAGGATACTGTTGTATTTTGTGTTTTGCTTAATTTATTTTCGAAAAAAACAAGGATATAAAATGCGAATTATATTTGAAGCCCGTAACTGCTTCTTCAAAAGTGAATCCATTCAATCCAAGCTTGTGCACAATAATAAAAACTTCAAAATCGCAAAACTTTAGTTGAACTCCATTAAAATGACGGCACGGAAAATCGATAAATGAAAAGTCACGCTCATTTGCTGCTAACTAAAAAACAATAACAGAGTACTAATCAATAACGAAAAAAATTTTCAGGTGCTTTTTTTTGTTTCTGAGTTAATTTTAGGGTTTTCTTAGAAAAAATAGAAACCCTGTTTTTAAAATTCTTAAAATGTATGTTCAATAAAAAGGGTGGAAATCTAACGATTTCGGCAAAATTTTATTTTTCTCGTAGAAGCATGGCTTGAATTTTTCTGTATATTATCAACATTTATAAAATGCCATTTTTCTTATTTAACAAAGTTGTTTTTTGGTTCAAAATGTTTTAGAAATTTATTTATCTTTAAAAAAAATGTTTGAAGAACTTTGTTTTTTTAATGATACTCATTTCCTTTTCTTTTTCTCCAATTTGAAAGGTGTCATTTTTCTCGTCAATACGGCGCCATCAAAATCTCAGGTGTTGAATAAAAAAACAACTTTTATTTGGCGGTCACAGTTTTACCATATCGGCGCCTTCCTTTTTACTCCTTTCTCTTTCTTTTCCGTCGTTCAAACTTCAAAGCGCATATTTTTTTCCTTCTCCAAGTCCATGTTAAATTTGGTCACTTTTCGTATTTTTGGCACACAGGAAGAAGAAATATCGCTCGAATTTAATTGAAATAAAGAACCACGAATCGGTGTGTTTTTTTTTTTGACAAAAAAACAAACCTCAACCATATGTCTTTCGCTTTCCTTTCTTTTCTATGCCAAAGCAAAAGTAAAAAAAAGAAACAATTTATATAAGCGGAAATCGTTTAATTACGCAACAAGTTTCCAATTTCGGGTAATCGGGATTAAAAAAGGAAGAAGAGAAAACTGAGGACGAGATAAAATAAGATCAAATGAATGCAAAAACAAGTGGCTAAAACAACTTGAAAGGTAGGGAACATGTGAAAGGGAAAGGAATCAAATAAATAGAAAAAGGTATTTTAGTGGATTTAATGATCAACTGGATATACTGTATCTTATTACATTTTGATTATTATTCTATGACATGTCAAGTTGTTGTTGCAACTTCAATGTGACCAATTTGAAATACCTATGTGATTCTTCTTTAATTTAATTTAGACAACTTATTATTGTAGTTTGGCACCCGCTGGCATTCAAACATAATATGTCTTCTTAATTAATAACAATATCAAAATTCAATTATTCCCTCCATGAAAAAAGTTTAATCCAATCATTCTTTCAATATATACTCGCAGAGAACAATATCCACACTTTTACCCTTGCTTAATACAGTTCTAACACCTTCTTTAACATGTTCAAAAAAATCCTCATTCGTAGAATCACTGTTTCAGTCAAAAACAGTGGCCACCTACAGTCATTCTTTTGAAATGAATAAAAAAGGAACTGCAGGTGACTGATTGAATAACGGTTTGAGTGACGATCGTTCGGCACTTCATTATTCACACTTTTTTTTATTTCGGTTTAAACCAATTATTATGTTTTTTTTAGTCATGAATGAACATGACTTTTCTTCCTGGATGAATGACTAATTGGATTTGCCAACTGTTTTTTCTTTATTTTGGCATCATTGAAAGTAAAATTTTTGTTGTTGGAAAAAACATCAAAAAAACATCTTGCTTTCAAAATAATGTAATTTATTTATCCAAAAGTAAGCAGCTACAATAATAATTTTGGTTCATTTTTTGTATTTCATTGAAAATCCACAAATGAAATAAGAAGAAAATGTAATTTGTTTTTTGGTTGCATTGATCCGAAAAAAGAATGTCTGAAATGTAAAAATGCAAAGAAAAACGATTAAGGATTTTTGATTGTGCAATCCTTCTTCTTCTGAAATAAGCCAAAAAAATTGCAATGGAAAAAAGCTGTAACATGTTATTATCTTGTCTTCTTCTTTTCCTCATTCAACAACGAATTTGAAACCACATTTTCTTCTTCAATGAAAATGTTTTTGGGGTTTCTCAAAAAAATGCTAAACAAATCAATTTTTCTACAACGAAGCATTGTTGGAATTGAAAGTAAAAAAACTAAAACATTGAATTCTATTTACATGTTTTACATTAAGTTTAGCAATAGAATAACATATCAATATTTTTGTTACATTATCTGATGAACATAACAAGCCATTCTAACGTTTTTTTTATCACCATTTTCAATCTACAAAGTACTGTTTTTACTTTCTGAACGATTTGATTCTCGCAAGAATAACAAAATCCCAAATAATTATCTAACATAAATAATGTTGAAAAAGGTTTAACGGAAGTGATTAATGTCAAGTTTATATTAAGGAATGGATATTTCTCATTACCAAAAATGTGACTTAATCTTGTTCGAACATTGCTCATCCATCATTAAAATGTCAAAAAAAGTTAATCATGAACAACGAAAAAAATCGGATCAAATTTAGACAAGGCCAATGCATTGTTTTTCTTCTTTTTTTCAATTTCAGTTGACGCCATTCTGTCGCGTGCAACTTATTTAATGAGCATGAAAAAAACAAAAAATATATTAGAAAGGGATTAACACACCTTGCGAAAAAAAATAATTATGTAATAAGATTAAAACGCAAAAAAAATGTTGAATTCATAAAAACACAGTATGTTTTATACATTTATTTAATAAATCGTAAATTGAGATGACAAAATGACAGCAAATATACTTTCAATTTCAATTTATTGTGCAACAAGGCACTGCCTAAGGGTGAGACGAGTGAGAGAAAGATACAATGCAAACAAAACAATATAAAATTAAAGCACTAAATGGTGATAAAAGTTACAATAAAATAAAACAAACCAAATAAAAGATACGGTACTTTATTATTTGCTTTCATCAAAGTTAAAGTCATCTAATCTTGTTGGTAAGGTTTCTTCAAAACTTATTAAATGAAAGAATCTTATTGTTAAAATAATGAATAATAAAACAATGTTAAAAAAGATTTTTGAGTTCCTCATTATTTTTTCATATTGAAGTCACAGTGTTTTGCAGAATATATCATAAACCGGAATTTGTAGAATTACTGAAATTGGCACCATTTTATTTTTATCAAACAAAGATTAAAGGTATGTTTTTGCTTACTCCGGTAAAATTAAGAAATCGTTGGTATGATGAGAAAAGGAAAGCGCAAAAGCAGTAAAAAATGTAATAAAACATGAAAGAATGGAAAGGGCTCCAAAAAGCAACATTGGATTTGTATCACATAAATATGCAATTGAAGCAGCAATAAATGGAATCTGAAATTTAACGGAGTCAAAATTTCAGAAAAAAATTTAGGAACTTACCATTTTTATCTGAGACGAATCAAAGATATGAAAATAAAAAAGTGAAAAGATACGGAAAAATGATTTCTTTATTGTCATAGTAAATTTTGTATCCAAAGTTACTTACTTTGTTGTTATGGGTATTTGAAATAAGCAAAATCATCAAATATATTTAAAAGTGTACATAAAATCTCCTTGAATACAATTATTTTGAAGCAGCGGCAGTCAATGAAAAAATTTAAAGTTTTTTGCTTTGTTAAATTTCAGTATCTTAAAACTCAAGTTCGTCGATCTGAAAGATTAGAAAAGACAATTCCAATAATTACAATTTTATAAACATAAACTTGAATGTTGCAAAGCAGATGAGTTTTTTTCAAAAAAAAGATATAGCTACCTTCGTATGATTCGTACTGTTTTAACATTTTAAAAAATTTGTTAAAATAAAAACTTTGGAAACCAACTGTAACGAAAAACAACATTTATTATATACGATGCAACAGAGTTTTGAAAAATTACAACAGCAAAAATGACATTTTCAACAAAAAATAATGCATTGTCAAAGCTAAGGCACTTTATGCAGGATAAATACAAATTCCATATGGACGAACATGTGTTCCTTCTGGAAGAAGCCAATATTCACCATGTCCCTTAGGATCATCGGCTTTGACAACAACCATTGCCTTTGGATTAACACGAGTTTGAAAAATAAGTTTATATGTGGAATCCTGAAGAAACATTTATAGATTCATTTAAATAAAAAACACATAATGCAAAAAATTTACATTGAATTGGAATTCGGTTGAGTACGCAAGAGCAGTTTCAGGATCAGGAGTACAATAAATTCCTCTTCCAAATGCAAACCGCTTGCATTTAATCAAATCAAATCCGTTTCGAATGATATCTGGAAGATTCGCTTCATTTGTTCCGTGATAGGCAACTGGCCATTCTTCTTCAGCATCACCGGTGGCACCAAGCCATTGTTCGTCAGGATATTTTCCAATAACTTTGAGTGCATACCGCATTGAACCAATTGGACGAGTATAACGTTTTCCACCCCGGTGAAAAGTTGCAATTCCGTCCTAAACAAAAAAAATATAAAAAAGAACCAGCAGAAAAGGCATAAACTTATATTAAGGCGGTGAAAATTATAATCAAATCTAGGATCCCGAAATTCATCATCAATATGATAAATCACTGCACCACCACCTCGAAGTCGAAGAACCAAATGCAAAGTACTTCCATTTTGAATTTTAGAAATTATATTAGTTTCTTTTGATTTAAATTTACATTCACTCAATTTATACCAATCTTTCATTTGAAATCCCTAAATGATTTTTTTTACGTCATAAATTAAAAAGTAACAACGCTGGTCATTCATAAAAAGGTAAAAACTTACACCAAAAACAAGGCGTTGTTGATCTTGTGGAATTCCTTCAGCATTTTGAATCAATGCTTTGACTTGAGCAACATAAAAGTCAAGTTGAACGGGTAAAGTAATAGTTTTTCCATATAACGTTTTGACACTAAAAGAGCAAATGGTAGCAAAGGGTAGTCCTTTTTCCTACTCTCATATGAAAAAACTTACAAAATTTTAGTCCCTTTTTCATTATTCCGTGGATTATTTGATATATTCACAACAGGATATGTGTATTTGATGAGGTGCTCTACGGTAATTGGAGTTGAAATAACGTACTAAAAAGAAGAAAATCAATAAATGTAATCGTTTGAAATCTATTTAAAACTAATTTACTTTATTTGGTTCAAAATGTTCTTTTCCAATAACTGCTTGCAAGCCAGCTTTAACTAAATTACTGTCAAGAGCCATTTTATGTATTTTGAATCCAAGATCAAGATTTCTTTGTTATCTAAAAAATGAAGCACATATTATGTGCCGTATATCATTAGCATAAACGCGGAAAAAAGTTACAAATCCAAAAACGAAAACACGGATCAAACCTACATGAAATGCGAACAAATATATTTGAAATTCGAACTTTAAAAAAGTTTAAATTTCAAACATCTATATTTTCATTTTTTGCCAACTATACCTTTTTTGAATACAAATGTTTGATTAATTGCATGAAAGCAAAAAAATCTTTCATTGCTTCATTGCCTTGATTGAAATTGTTAAATTTTTAGCTTTTTCGCTACAGGCAAAAATGAAAAGAAATAACCAACCAAAATCTGTTTCGTAATTTTTTGCAACACGTTGCATTTGTGCTTCTTCTTCTTTTTTCGCAAAAGATGTGATCGTTGAAGAAAATATTAACAAGGGCAACGGCAATGTGTTCTTACAGTTACACAATGAGCCGTTTTCACTGTAAAGTTTATTTGTAATCTGCCCATTTTTTTGTCATTTTTTGTTCTTATTCAAAGTTTCTTTATTACTGTTTTCTCATTCCTTCTTCAGTGATACATTTCTTAGTTCCTGTCTTCGTCTCTCTTCTTTCATAGCTGCATACAAAAGGCCAACTTTTTCTGCGCAACTGCACCTGCGATCTCTTTAGACATTGGAAGGCAAAGAGCAGTAAGTCAGGGAAGCTCCTGTCAGGGAGGGGGGCAAACTGACCATTGCCGCTCGCTCTCTAACTTGTTGTGATAGCCCTTTGAAAGGCGCCTCTAATCAGTGGAACTGAGTCAGTCAGTCAGTCGTCAGACGCTTATTCATTCTGTCTAATTTGAATTGCCTTCTATCTCTATCTCACTATTTGCTCCTGTTTTGTTAGTTAGTTTATACGTTGTATTGGTAAAATAAAGAGCTAGAATCGAATTGGCAACGATAAAAGGAGTGGGACAAGACAAAATATATATTGTATAATATAATCAAGAATAAAAGAACACCGAGCAATTAATATAATAACACTTACAAAAAACGCTTTTCTTTCCAAAGAAAAACAGAAAAGCAAGTGGTTGTTATAGTAGAAAAATTACATAATGTCACTTATTGCAACACTTTACATTATACGTTAAACGAAAAATTCAATATCAATTTGAAATTTGAAACGAACAACATTCACCCAAATGTTTTTGCATGTACAGGATTATTTTGTCTTTTGATTATTAAGCCTATCATTACTATAGTAAAGTATACTTTTTCATTCTTAAACTCTGCAATGCTTTTTTTGAGCTTCCATGACACAATTTCTGGCTATGGCATTTCTATTATAATTATCGTTCAATTTTGTAAAAAAAAATTTAGATTATGACAAAAAAATAAAATTTTACTTTTACGTAATTGTCCAAATTTGAATACTATTTTAATATTATAAATTGTATACAAATACGAATTATTTAAAAAAACATTCATAACAGTAAATAATTCAAAGGCAGTAGAAATTTCGAAATAGTATAATTCTGTTGTGTTATTTTTCATTAAATTGTACAAAAGAATTCAATGCTAATTCCAATTCTAAAAATAAGTTTTTAATTTTTTTCTAGTTTAAAATGCCGACCTTGTTTTAGTTGATTCAGTTGTCCATTTTCTATAGCAAAGTTTACTAATTTTCCGTCACTCGTTTTTACATGCAAATTATGAACTTTGGCATCGCCAATTTTTTGAGAACTTGAATCACTGATTGTCAACGACGGTTCTAAAAAAGTGATTGTGAAAATTTAAACACAATATTACAAAAATTGACCTCGGGGAAATCGTTTAACAAGAATATCATGAAGATCTTGAAAGTGATGAGAGTAAACCCCAGATAAATCTCTTGAATGATCTACAAAAAAACTTTTTACATTATAAATAACACCCCCAAGAATGTCTCATTCACTGTTACGTAGGAAGGGCTTCGTAACATACCTGTTGACATTCCTAATTGTAACATTTCCTTTTCTAAATCCTCAGGATTACATTCATATTTTGATGACTTTTCAACAATAAAGGTTAAAGCAGCAATGGCACCTTTCATTAATCTCAAATCTAAATAGCTGTCTTTTAGTTAATTAATTAGTAGGAATATGTAACATATTATTTGTTACCTTCAAACTGTCCTTTATTCCAAATTTCAAGATCCGCATCGTTGAAACTTTTAATATTGTTAAGTAATCTATCAATGATTAATTTACTCCAACTATTAAAGATATCATTTGGCTAAAAGATAAAAATGGAGATACAAAGCTGATGATGGTAAAAGGATAACGAACAATTGTTGAAAATGCCGAAATCTCTGCTAATACCCAATCCGGACAATCTAATCCACCATTAAAACGAAAGCGCTAAAACATGTTCATAGTTTAAATTTTGAATAAATAAAGGTTTTACCATATTAAAAGGTTTGAGCAGAACTTTACTTTAATCTGATATATTAAAAGCGAAAAAAAAGAATCAATGGAAGTGCCACAAATTTGATATTTCAAACTTAAACAAAAACTAAAAGATTTAAGTTGTTATTTAATTGGCAGTGAGACAGATATTGCCCAAAATGAACAGAAACTATGATCCAAATATTAAAAAAGGGTTTGCAGAATTCATGCATGTGAATAGGCAACATTTTTTAGATATTTTTTGCACCTTCCGATTTTTTCCGTGATGTTTTGAAGATTACTGTCTTTTATCAAACCCTAAAAATTGTATGTTTATAACTAAAATATAAATTAATGCAGAATTTTGTTGCTTTAACATTTACTTGATGTCGATGATTCATGTTAAAAACGGAAAAAGAACAATTAAAAATGCTTTTTGAAAAAACTGCACAATGTTATTTTCCAACTAAAAGCTTTCTTTTTCTTATCAATTGTGTGCATTTGGGGTGTTCCACTTTTGCTTGAATTGATTGTTTAACATTATTCAAGTGTCCTTTTCATTTTTTATAGTTTTTTGTTTGTAGACGACTGTATTTGCTACATTAAAGACATAAATCTAAATTTTTAATAATATTATTTTTAGTGTATAGTTTGGAGAAAATGAGAAATAATATCGATCGAAAACGGCAAATTGTCGAAAATATGAAAAAGGAACTTTTTAATAAGTTGACATTTGATCATATTGATTTTTCAAGCTTAATAATTTCCAAGGACGACGTTGAAAATGCTAAATTGATGTAAGATTTTATTTAATTTGCATGACAGGGTTATGAAATATTAAAATGTGTTGGCACTTTTGTGGCAAACTTTAAATTAAAATTGAAAAAAAAGTTTTAGTTGTTCCACCCATGTTCACGCAGATAGAATTTTGTGTGGCTTTACTGCTGCAACAACTTTTTGTGTAATTGATTCTTTGCCAATTGGTGAAGCAGAATTTCAACATCATGGATCTGAATTGGTAATAAAGTCTCGAAATGCTGCCGGATCACTCAAAATGATTTTTAAATATCACTCATTTGTTAAACTCTGTTATGACATTACCAAACGAACCGAAATGTCCTATGATATTAAATTGATTTTTACAACAAAACATCCACCAATGTTTTTTGCCAAACCTGAAACAAATGGGGATGACAGTTTTATTCGAATTCCTGTGAGAAATGACCCGAATGAACGTTTCTATAAGCTTTGTCGTTCAACTTCCTTTCAGTTATGCTTTTTCTTTGATGTGAGTTAACCGTTACTGCCTTCCATTTTTATTTCTTAAAACAAATTACATCAACTCTAAAAATGAAAAAAGATTATTTTCATAGAAAACCCATTTATATCAGTTTTTTGTTGAGTATAACAAATAGATTTATTGTTATCAAAGGAACAATTTGGCAAACACGGTAAAAGCTTTCAACGAATCCAAAAAAGAATAATATAATCAAAGAAAGCATATATAACGTTGCATAATGGGATACAGTATACCAATGTTAAAATTTCAGAAAGGTGATTTGGATGCATTATTTTTTCAATATTATTCATTACTCAATTGTCCAATCGTTTCACAAAGTTTTTCAAAAGCACAAGTTGAACTCACAAATGTTTTGGATGACTTTGTTTCAGAATGGCCATTCGAAGTTCGATATTATGTTGAAGTTGTAAAAAGTTGTGGATTCATTGGATCATTCTTTTTACGAAGCTATTTATTCAATGTTTTGAATTTTCTCTACGATGTTGATGGATCATTAAATGAACACATTGCAAAAATGTATTTAGCAAATTTAAATGAACATTTAAAAAGTGATTTATCTTGGACAATTATGGATCTTCCAGATCATGTTTTTGATTTTTTGTCACATGAGAACAATCCATATGAATTAATTAAGACGGTAATTAGCAAGGATTGTTACAGTAATATATCATAAAACATGTTTTTATAGGCCTATATCACTCCAACTCGAATCATTTATACATTTGAAGAGACAACATTAAATTCACGGGGATTCCGGCTTCTGGGACTTGAAAATCTTTTGCTTGTGAAATTTCGAGATGACACACTTTTTAATTTTCCTCCAGACGATGTTGAAGAAACAATTCTAAACAATTGTCAAAATGGAATTCAAATTTCCGGTAAACAATTTTTTGAATTTGGTGGCTCCAGTTCACTCTTTCGAGATTTTGGAACATATTTTTATGCTACAAATGATAAGGCTTTAATCCCAAAAATTTGGAAAGAATGGGGTGTATTTAAAATTGAACCTGCTGCAAAGGTTGCTGCTAGAATTGGACAATATTTCACTTCTGCCAAGGTAATATTATTATGATAAATGACCCAACTATTGTAATTGCTTTTTTAAGATACTTGGATTAAAGCTTAATCAAAATCAAGTTGAACTGATTGATGATTTTTATTCCACAAGTACGGACTCGGCTGGAAATGCATATTGTTTTTCTGATGGTGTGGGATTAATTTCAGCAAAATTTGCTGAAATTATAAGTAAACAACTAGAACTGTCATATATTGCTTCAGCCTTTCAAATTCGATATGCCGGATATAAGGGCATGGTATCAGTTGATCCAACATCCTGTTATTTTGATTCAGAATTTGGAGGAAATCTTTCAGTTTGCTTTAGAAAATCACAAAAAAAATTTCACGTTCCCAGTAATGAAGAATTGGATTTTGAAGTGGTTCAAGTATCTGCTGCAAATCAAGCAAGTCTTCATCGAATTTTCATTGTTATGTTGGATGCAATGGCAAAGGACCAAGGAAAGCAGGGAATCTTACATGCTCGCTTAAAGGAACTACAAAATAATACATTTAATGAAATTCTCAATCCATTAATCGATAATAATGCATTTATTAAAAAGTTGGAAAAGCTACCAAAATATGTTCCTGTTTCAAAATTAAAGTCAGAAAATTTAATAAATGAACCATTTTTGAGGTCCATGGTTGAAGCTGATGCAGTTTTAAATGCAAGTAAGTTAAAAATAATTGTTCCAGTTCCCGAATCGTGGATCAATTGAATAAAAAAAACTTGTAAATGTAATACATCGGTTTAAATAATTTAGGATTGCTTTCAACAAAAAACAAAATTCCAATTCCCCCTAGCCTTGGTCGGAATGCACTTGGAATTGTTGATACAAGTGGAAGATTGAAACCGGGTGAAATATTCTTTCAATACAGTGATGAATTGAAAATCAAAACACAAAATCGAAAAACAACAATCAAAAAAGGGCCGGTCGGAGTAACAAAAAGTCCAATTCATCATGCTGGAGATATTCGATTTCTTACAGCTGTTGACATTCCAGAACTCCATCATTTGATTGATGTTGTAGTATTTCCAAGTTGTGGTGGTCGACCTGTAACAGATGAAATTGGCGGGGGAGATTTAGACGGAGATATGTATGTTGTATTTTGGGATCCTGTGTGGTTGTTGGAGGAGAATGTTGAAGCTGCAAATTATACATCCCCATCAAATGATAAACTCAAAAAAGTGGATATCCATAAATTACAAGAAGCTTTTCCAGAATTTCGTGCTGAATACACCAGAGAAAATAACATTGACAAATTGGATTCTGCCCATCTTGCTCATCTCATCCTTCATCGACCGGATCATCAGGATTGTGAAAGATTAGCAAAAAAGGCAGATATTGCAGTAAATTATTTTAAAAGTGGTTTAGCTGCTGCAAGATTATTAGAGAATGAAAAACCCGGACATTGGCCAAAATTTAAAGGAGTCCGGCATGAACCAGCATTTAAAAGCTCACACATTTTATTCGAATTGCATGAACAAGCTGAAACGTTTTATCAATTAATTCAAATTGCTCAAAAAGAAGCTTTAAAACAACGCGAAAATCGAGGCTTTGAACGAAATGACAATATCACAAACGAAGACAGAGCAGAATTTGAGCAATATAAAATAAAAATTGAAGTGAGTTTTTTAATTGAATAGAAAGAAAATAATTCACAACTAAAATGAACAAATATCGATTTAAAAATGTTTTTCTTATAATTATTCTGATTACTAGTAACTTTATCTTTAAAATTTTAGGCGTTGATGACAAAATATCAAATAAAATCAGAGGGCGAACTATTTGCAAATGCATTCCTTGAAGTTCCCGGGGATTTCAAAAATAAGAAAAGTTTTGGTGAAGGAAGTGTCACAGCAATTGTGAAACAAAAAGCTAAGGAAATTTTCAAAGAATTTCGAACCAAAATATTAGATCAATTTCGACCAAATTGGAAATCCGATATGGAACAAAAACAAATTTCCTTCTTTAATTATCAAATCATGAATGTTTCACAGGAGATGATATCAATGGCAAAAAGATATTATGCGCTGTCAGAAGGTATAAATTACTTTAGAATTTATTTAAGACATATTTTGTTACAAATTGCTCATTTTTTTAGAAAATCGCAAGATTTCTTCTTTTCCATATATATTATGGGAAGGCTTAGATGCATGGTGGAGAAATGATCAAAATAGAAAATCAACAAAATTGCCAACTTTAAATGGAAATCAAAGGTATTCTCTGCAAACTCAATCCATTTTTATTAAATATGCATTTTTGCCACATGATCGAAACAATGTAAATCTTTATCAACAAATAATTAATTATCCGCCCTTTGTTGTTTACATTCCAAATATCTGGGCGGAAGGATTTCAACAAAATTACCGTATCCTTGAAAGAAAATCAGGGTGCAGAGAAATTGCAATTGGCTTAAAAAAGACTTTTCAAAATTTTCATCATTACACAATAATGTGCAGAGGAACTTTGGAATCCTGCAGAAAAGTTGAAGCATGGCTGACCCCTTTTATTCATCCAGATGAAGATAATACAGTGTCATTTAATGAAATGAAAAATCGGAAAAATCGAGCAATGCAAAATGTTTTGCAAGACCTGTTCCGGCCCTAAAAAACAAAACACATGAATATTTTTAATTGTAATTTTTTATGTAACATTTTATTTAAATGTTGATAATTTTAAGTGTGGTATTAAATTTGTGATGTTTAAAATAAAATATTTGAGAACAAAAAATGTACTTATTTTCTCAACTCATTTTGCAAAAATATATCTAACTTTTAACATTGTAACAACAACAACAACCTTTAATTGTTTGTTATTCTTTTTGTTTACGTGTTTTTGTCATTTTTTCTTTGTTTAATCCTATTACAATTAAAGTATTGTTTTGTAAGAGAATTAAATAAATTTATTATTGATTCATTTCTGCTGATTTTTTTTCAATTTTTTCGGGAGTCCTAAAAACGGATTCAATTAATTTTCCTTTCTTTCGAGCACAGACGAGAAATATTCTTTGGTGCTTATCAGTTCTATCATGTTTGTGTTCCCTTTGTTCTGACAGATTTTTGACAAGAAAAAAATGCAGATTACGCGTGTTTCATTGGGTGGCAGGTTTTTTGGACATCAAAAAAAGAAAGAATTGAAGGTCGAAACATGAAAAAATTCTTGTTTCATTTTTTTCTTTGTGTTTTTTTTTGTTTTTCATAAAAATTTGTTGTTTCGTTTTTCAATTATTCTGAAAGCGTGAAAAATCTCCAAATACATGAAAAAAAGTGTACAAAATCTTTTTGCTGCATTTTTATAATTAAAACTTTGAAAATAATTTTTCGATTATTTGAATTTGAATATTCGTTTAGAATCGGTTTTTATTGAAGCATAATGTGTCTACTGTAACATTTTCGCTTCGTTGTTTTTGTGAAGCTATTGTTTTTCCATTTCCGTTTAGATATAAAATTAGCAAAATTATTGTAGACTTGCATGAAAAGATCTTTCATTTTATTTTAATCATAAATGGCCTCGTCATTGAAATGGGCGGTTGTACGAAATTTAATTGCCTTTTGGATATTTGGTTTATGTAATAATTATGCGTATGTTATCATGTTATCTGCAGCAGAAGATATTATGGATAAACAACAAAATAAAACTTCCAATGATTCAGATGGAAGTCAATGTGACGTAAGTTCCTTCTAAAACTTAATTATCAACGAAACGGGGGATATCTCAAAATATGTGTACAACTCAACACAAATTATTGAAATTCTCGATATTACTGTATTACAAGCTTTTCTTTTTTAAATGAGATAATATTTTAGGAAAAAATAACTGAACCGCATTGTTCGTCCGTATCAACTGGAGCAGTTTTATTAGCGGATATTATTCCAACAATGGTCGTAAAACTCACATTTCCATTTTTTATGCAGAAAATTCCATTTGGAATAAGACATTTGGTTGTTGTTTTACTTCAATGCATCAGCTATTTTATGGTCGCTTATTCATCAACGGTTGCGATGTCATTAGCTGGTATGTAAATTTTTGAGTGGACACTGATTTTAATATGTTAGTAATGATTTACAAAAAATCCGAAATATCAAAATACCAGGTCTACTGTAATTTTTAAACAAATCCGGCGCTGCCCTTATTTGGAAAAAATATTTGGGTATGATAGATTACGGTACTTTTTTGGATATTTATTTTTATATTTTCGGGAAATATAGATTCATGTAATAATGAATCTGGGGTAAATATTTCGGCATTTTTTTTTCATAACGTTTTTTTTGAAAAAAAATTTTTGGAAACACATTTTTCATGATTTTATTTTCCAGAAAATTTTTTTCAGAATGTTACATTTGGGTAAATTTTTTTTAAATTGCAGTTTTTATGATTTTATTTTTGAGGAAAATTTTTTCAGAATGTTACATTTGGGCATTTTGAGAGGGATTTTTAACGAAAAAATGCCCAAATGTCACATTCTGAAAAAATAATTTTTCAAAAATAAATTCATAAAAAATCTTTTTCCAAAAATGTTTTTTTCAAAATAAACATTATGGAAAAATAATGCCGAAATATTTACCTCAGATTCATTAATGCCAGAATCATATTTACCCGTATTTGTATTGTCGAAAAATAAACACCCAAAAAAAGTACCGTAATCTATCATACCCAAATATTTTTCCCAAAAAAGGGCAGCGCCAACAAATCCCATTTATTTCAGGTGTTGCATTTGCATCGCTTGGATCAGGCCTAGGTGAAATTTCATATCTTGCCCTATCTTCCCATTTTCCTCGATCAGTTATTTCATCATGGTCAAGTGGAACTGGGGGTGCTGGAGTTATTGGATCATTTGCATACGCCGGATTAACAGAACCATCATGGGCAAATTTATCCCCGAAAGCCGCTTTACTTGTTATGTTAGTGATACCAATAATTTTTGCAATTGCATATTGGTTTTTAATGGCTCCTCCAGACACCGTATATCAAGTAAATATATTTAATCCAAAAACATGGATTGTGCCACCTGAAGCTGATACTGTAGTACTTTCAACATCTTCAACGGATAAAGTTCGAACAGAATCAACACGAACATATTCAAAAGGATGGGAAAGCGATGAAACAAAAGAGATAGAAGATGAAATGTCAGCTGTTGCAGCAAGTGAAGGAGCGCATGTTACACAAAGAGTTTTGACAATGAAAGAAAAGCTGTCGCTGATTGTGGTAAGTAAGATTTTGAAAGGCACGACACAACATCTTGTTAGAACAAGACAAACCATTACAGTAACGCTCAGAGTTTTGACACAAAATGTTTTTTCAAGTAAGGGAACATTTGTGAACCCTTGGTATATTTTGTAGCCCTATCTAGGGGCCACTCGAAAAACATAACTTTATACCCTGGGGGTCTATAAACGAAAAGTCTCAATTTTTTCTGTATAAAAACGGAATTTTTTAGTGCAATGTTTCTTGTCATTTTTTTGCATTTTTTGACGTTTATAGACTCACTGATAAAAAAAAATAGACAGTTTGGTGACACTCAGACGGCACAAAATGTGACCCGTGCAAATGTGACCCAGATGTGCCTTTTGCATAGACATTTGGTAGACAAAAAGTGAGAATCATTTTTTGACAGATTTGTCTACTTTTTGTACACTTTTCCACTTGTACTTTTTTGTCTACAAAAAGTAGACATGTTATAGACAAAAAATAGACTTTTAATAGACAAAAAATAGACTTTTTATTGACTTTTTTCTGTTTTTTTCCCTTTGTTTTCAAATATTCAAATTTTTATGTTTTTGCATTTTACACGGTTTTTTAACGTTTAACGATTTATTTTATTAACAAAAAAAACGATTTACAATTAAAGATTTACAACGATATCGAAACAAAACAATAAAAACGATGGAATTATGAATCATTTGAGGAAAGATTGAAGATCATGGTTTAAACGAAAACGTGCAACGCTTTCTCGTGATTGAAATCCTAGAACATATTCCATGAAAATAAATAAAGGCGCAACAGCTTCATCGTATTCCAAGTTCAAAACAAATTGTAGTTCATGTAAAGATTGAAGAGCATCAGCGAAGGACCCATGAAGCTTCAAAGCCTTTTGATCGACAACGATGTAATATTCAATAACTGTTCGATGTTTAACGTAAGCAATCATTGGAGCAGTAATTTCTAGTTCATCTTTTTTTCGAATGATGTCATGCATATTAATTGAATCCTGAATTAATGTATGTGTTAAACATGTTAAGAGGGAAAATTCTTACATGTGAGCCAATGATATAACGTTCTTTGTTGCAAAATTTTGCTTGACCACCGATGTATTGTTTAATTAATAATGGAAGAATTTTTCCAGCTTCTAGTTCAAGTTCAGTAACAGGAATCGATGTAATGTAATTCAACGATAATGCTAATCCAAGAATGCCAGGAATCAATTGCCGAAATTTGCTGGCAATGTTGCAAACAGGAAGTTTCTGCTTCTTCATAAAGAACACGTAATCGCCATGGAGCTAAAAATGGTTTGTTTATATTTCATACAGTTGGGCAAAAAACTCACGTATTTAACATTATCAATTAAACGTGGAAATCGTTCGATTATAGCTTCAGCAGCGCCTTTTTCAAAATCTGGATGCTCCAAAATATATTGTATCCACAAATAACGATTTTCGCTGCAATTTTCAGTTATAACAATTACATTTATGATTACAACTTACATCGATTGATTGAAGAGTAATGATATTTCCTCAGGAGATTTATTTTCACGCATTTCCCTTGCAACGATTTGAAGTTCTCTCTCTGCTTCGGAATATAATTGTTGGCTGATTTTATTGCAATGATTAGATTTTCGTTTTCTCGATTTAACAATCTTAACGACTTCATTATCTTCTTGAATGACATTGCGTTTTCTGTGACGATAACGTGCAGTTTTATAAGAATTACACAGAATTTTAACGACAGCATCGCGATAACTTCCCATCAATGTTGATCCCAGCCATGATGTCAACGATGAATACAGCTCAACAAAATTTTTTTTTGTTGCAGAAAATCTGAAAAATATTATATCTTTAATTGATTGTCTTCCAAAAAACTTACTGTGGAAAAGCCATATCGATTAAAATTCTTATATAACGTTTAAACTTTTCACGGCAATTATGAAGAAATGATAAATTTGAAGTACTTCCAGGAACGCTTAAGCAATATAAAAGAGCACGATCAATACTTTGAGTAAAGAAATTGTAGAAGTTAATCTACAGACGTTACGTTGTTACATAAATTTGACATTAAAAAACCTACCGTTTTAAAAATTGTTGTTTTGTCCAATGATTCATAGAAAACGTTAATACTTGTTTGTTGTTTATCGTAAACTTGTTGTAACAAATCTTCATCCACGTCAACGGTATCTGTAAAGTTTAAATAAACTTTTTCAAAGTATAGGATAAAACAAACTATTTTCATCTTCATCTTGTGGGCTGTTGGTATCATTAGTTGTTGTCTCACTCGATGAGGATGTTGAATCAACATCGAAATGGTGTTCTTCTGGCATCCAACGGACGTTTATTTCAAAGGTATCGTCAGGTGATAATTGGAACGTATTATGTACAGTATGGTAAGTTTTTTTGTTATCGATATATCGATTACGAAGTACTGTAATTTCAACATTTAACGGCCAAGATTTCATTGAGCGACAATGTTCAATCATGTTTTCGACAGTTGAAACGTTTTCATATTCATAAAGATGATGAATTTGAGACAAACAATTTGCATCTTCGAATTCCAGAAGAGTAATATTCGCAGTTGGCATCTGTTAGTTTCTGAATTACAAAAAAGATTCATATCACAAATCCGAGATAATTTCTTGGTTCAGAACCATTTAAAAAAAATGACAAAATTTCAGACAACGATTTATTCGTGAACGAGAAACGATTTAAACAAATAGAAAAAAAGAAAAATAACGGTATGAACGAGAAACAATTTAACAAAATAGAAAAAAATAAAAATAACGGCAAATCGATAGATGAAATAAATTATTGTGGTACAGGATCGTCTTCAAATCGAATAAGAAGCCCTTGAACATTTGCTGAAATATCAGAATTATAAAAAAAATAAATTTGTTTAATACTTACTAGGGTATTTGCCATCTAAATAAACATTAACTAATATGACTTGGTTATCGAAGATAACGTCGGAACCGTCAAGACAGTAACATTGGGGGAATGCATTGGTACCACGATTTGTCCATACTTCGAAGACAGTTAAGCGATTGAATTGATAATGACGGCGTAATCGTTGAAGCATATCGTAAACATCGCTTGAGGATTGAAATTCGTATATCCATAAGTTATCCCCATCGTCGATTAAGTTCTTATAAATCATAGTGTAAATATTTGCCGATTGCATACTATTCCTGAATACATTTGAATAAAAAAGTTATAACATAACAGATATAATAATGGAAATGAACCCAAAAAGAATAATAAATTAGACTATACAGAATAAACGTTTATTTAAAAAAAATCGTACTTCAAATGCTATACGGTAATCTAATATATCGATCATTGTATAATTCCATTACTTCTTGGATACAAAACGCAGTTATCGGCAGAACAGTAGTTTCTTCAGTTGGTTCAACGTCATAGCAATGTCTTTGAATGTTAAACGATAATGTTTTATATAGAGTAATTTCAAACATATCGATATGTGTTTCATATTTAACGATACAACCAAAAACAGGAACATTTTCTTCAATTCGCAATACGATAAAAGAGCCATTAACAAATCGTTGAACTTCGCGTTGTTTCATCAAGTCTTGAAGGTAATTAGCTGAAAAAATGAATGTTATTTCTGCTAAGAATAATATAAAAACATACGATCGCTTAACGCATTGTATAAATTCATTTTTGAATGTTGATGTTTCTGAGCATAAGTCATAGCAATGTTTTGATGGCTGCGATTAATGCTTGCATATTGAATAAATTGTCTGTGGGCAGCCTCGAATCTCATACACCAGCTACAACGAAGAGGACCCATTTGTTCGATAACGTCAGCATCATGAAGAAAAAAATGTGATTTTACCGTCATATGTCCACCAGCTTCTTGATAACGTTTTAAATATGCTTCAACCCGAATTCTGAGATCGTCAAGTTTTTCAGTTGAAAATGATTGAGACATTAAAATATCCATAATGCTAACAAAATCCATAAAGATACTCCACCAAGGTGTTCTGGTATTTATTTGAACACCAGATTCATAAACGACCAAAGGAAGGAATCGAATTAACGTAAGCATCATTGAAGAGGTTAAACCCGTGAGTTGTTCTTTTTGAAGTTGGCCTTGAGTAAACGTCATTGAAGAATTCGACTTATCATTCCTTTTAAAAGGGAACAACGACCAAGCATTGTTAAGTTCTTCCAAATTTAAAGTTTTTAAAACATAAAGCATGAGGTATTTTGCACATCCTTCCAGAACGTCATGCATAAGATCGAGGCATTGAGATCGATAAATATGGAAATATGAGAGATCATTAAACGAACATTTTTCACGAATTCCATTTTGTCTTAGTTCTTCAAAATTATTGCGATTAATAAGTTCGTTGTATTCGTTTTCATTTTTCATGATACATTCTGTTACAGAAGTAACGGCTTTCAATGATAAATTCGTGACTTTACATAAGCGACAAGGATTTTGCGTATTGAATGATTGAAGAAACCCAAATAATTGATGAACGCCAAGGTTATCGCCAACAACGTTGAAAATGACGACAGGAAAATTTTTAACGACTCCAGCAATATTCAAATCGATACCATTGTTGAATAATTCTTGAAAATCAGGAATTAATGTTTCTTTCAACAGCTTTTGAAAGCTATTCTTGATATCATTTGAATACGCTAACGATAGTAAAATCACAAATTCTTCCATTGATAATAACGCTGCAGGAAGGTTCAACACACGTAAATAAAAAGCATTCATTTTACACGTTGAAGCAGAATGTCCAAGCGGATTTGTTGAACCAAAATCGTCAGCATAAATTTGAACAGCGATGAAATCTCTTCCAATTTCTTGTAACAGTTGTTTACAACGACGAGAAGCAAATGCATGATCAATGGTAGTGCTGGTAGCATAATCTGAGGGCATCGTTAAAACTGCTGTCACTGATTCTTTCTTCAAAAGCGTTTCCAAAGTATCTCGGGGTTTCACATAAGCAAGATCATTATCAGGTTGCTTCAAAATAACATCGTTTCTTGATACTCTGGCTTCCAGTCGTTTTGAGATCGTATACGGTGTAGGACGAACGAAGCTTGGGCTCGATGCAACAATTTTGTTTCTTTTGTAAGGTGTTTTTACTTTATCGAACAACATTGTCATATGTTCAAGATACCGTTCAACATTATTAGGATCGTATTTGGTAATAAATCGCTGACACACCATGAGAACCAATTCTTGTCCGCACTTGAAAAAATGATCGGCAATGGCAGATGTCACGTTTGGTTTTCCTTTTAGTTCATTCCAGATATCAAAGCATCGTTGAATGATGTCATCAAATTCAAGAACGACATTGTTTGTTTTCGGAGCATTAACAGGAGCTGTAATCGTTTCAGAATCAGGGTCAACGTATTTAACAATGTGATCATGTTGCCTATATGCATTCCATTTTAACGACTTATTGCAGGAACGACAATTGAAAATGCTGGACTGGAAAACTGACGAATGAATCTTTCGAATATGCTTTATGTGGTCCGCTCCATTTGATTGCTTTTGGTCGCACAATGGGCATTGGAGCATCTGTTTTTGAGAAAAATATAGAGATTGGAGTATTATTTTTAAAAGATAATATCGAGCAATTTTAACTCATTGTTATCTTGGTTCAACAGTAATCGACGAAACGTTTATTATTATGATAATATGTAAAAACGAAAAATAAAACAAAATAACGTTAACGATCTAACAAAATTAATGATTTAACACAGTTCAACAATTTTTAATTCTTCAGTATCATGGTTGTCATGAGAATCATAGAGTCGAAGATGTTTATGTTTGCGATAAGAGTTCCACGAATAAACATGTAAGCAAATGAAGCAACGATATCGAACTCGATTAAACATTAAAGGATGATAACGAGATAAATGACGGATGTGAGCGATACCATTTTCGTGAACGAGGTGACGGCATTGTGCAAAAGGACATCGGATCATCTAAAAAAGAAAAACAATAAAAATAAAAACACAACAAAAAGATATGAAATAAACATATGAGCAGTAGAACATTTGGCATCTCGACGCGAAAAAATTTGGAACACGGGATTTGTTTAAAGAGTGACAACAAAAATGGGTATTAAGTAGTGTCATCAAATTTTGTTTGTTTACACAATTAAAACACTTACAAATTACTTCAATGGTAACAAACTTCGCCATACTTTCCATGGAATACGGTAACGATCATCTACCCCAAAATAATCGTTCCATAATTGTTTATCGGCCAACAACGTCTCCCAAAATTCAACATTATTGATGTTAACGATTCCCATACATTCTTTAAAATATTCGACATTAATGGGGTCTTCAACGTTGAAATAATCTCGGAGGATAGTCAATTCGGAGTGGCCTTTTGCAAAAGCATTGAACAATTGATCCCGACCCCAAATTTTTTGCATAACGTTGTACAAATCACGGCGTTTCGTTAAATGATCAGCTTCTTCCACGCGTTCATTTCTTTGGCGGGATAATCGTTCAGTTAATTCGAAAGCTTCAACGTCAACTCGTGAATGATAATCCGCAATTTTAATATCGATATTTTGGATTGCTCGTCTAGCTGTTCTGATTTTGTTACGAAAGTAGATTGCCATAGGAGAACGTTCATAATTATCGACATGAGTTTGAGCATATTTTTCACGAGCAGTCTTTCTCGTCGCCGCTTTTTTTTTGTACAATGCTTTGTTGGCTTTAATCTTTTCAATTTTTGCCTTTCTCGATGAACGTGGACGAAGTGGCGAATTTTCACGGCTAGCTGGAGGGTTGAATAAGTCTCGAATCATTCGATTAAAACCGTGAGGATAGTAGTCCACCGTTACAGCATTTTTTGAATTATCATTATCGTCGTCATCTTCAAAATCAACATTTTCATCGTCTTCTTCAACAGGCAGAGAGCTATCATCAACAAGGACTTCAGCAGAATCGACAAACAGTTCAGGAGAAATTCCACGAGGAGATGCACGATGGTTATCGATCCGAGGAGGAGCTGATTGAGGAACTGGAGCAAGATTTACAGGAGAGCAAGGATTAGCGTTTTGAGGTAACGATGGAGGCAAATGCTGTTTCTTAGTTTCTAACGATGAATCACGATAATCAGGGATAAAATTACTATTTTCATCGTCAAGCTCGAGTGTTTCAACATCTAAAGAATCGTCAACGAGTGGTTGTATCATTTGTTGTTCACCATATTGCATCCAATCGATAACGATATCCCAAGCAGGGTGATTGTATGTTGTTCCACGATCAGGACATTTGCAGTACATTTGTCTTCCAGCAACGACAGGCCATCCATCACAATATACGTTAACGGCTTCAGTTAAATTGTATCCAACGTTAGAAACACAATGCCATCCCATAGGCATTGTAACGACGAATTCTCCAGGTTGTTGTAGCGTAAACGTATAATTTACGTTATGTTGTTCTAACCATTCTATCGATGTCAAGATGTCACGATGAAGAAGTGGAGTAGGGCATTCAGAACGGTAATGTTCACGAACCGTGTCATTGATAAAATGCATATCGTCAGGAGCGATGCTTAACCAAGCCTATAAATGTGTAATTACATCGATTCAATGTTACAAAATTATACTTTTGGCCACCCAGCAACGTGGTAATTTATCGACATCATAGCAATATCTTCAATATGCCAAGGAGCAAACGTTTCCGGTTCAGCGATATATAACATTGAACGATTAACACCAGGTACATTTTCCTAGAAAAACAAATGTTGAAAAAAATGAAGACAAAGGTTATAAAAACTTACAGGAATTAAAACATTCAAAAGACCATTTAAAGAATTTAACGAATAGCCTGTAGGCAACGATTCAGATTGTTGTTTATAAACTTGATCCATGAACGATCCAGTAAGATTTTCCATATATCGAGTTGGGGCTTTATCAATTAAAACTTGTTCAGAAAAATATTCACGATAATTCGCATTCGTTACTGAATGCTGTACTTCAGAAATACGGTTAACGATATTATCAAAACGTTGCTGCTGGATTTTTATTCTGCGGCCAAGGGTTTTCATGACGAAGATGCCATTTGCATCGATTACAGAAGAGTAGCGGGTTTCGCGTAGAGATCGGTTTTTGAATCTCCAAAACGGTAATGTTGTAGTATTAACGATGAAAGTATCACGAAAAAATTGTGGTGAACGAATCTAAACATTATCCATTAAAAAGTATTAATAAAAAAGTGCATACTTTGAACAACGGTAATTTCTCCGCATCGACATTCAAACGATATCTAGCCATTTCCATTAACGATATAATCCCGTTCGAACCAAATTCATCATTAGTTGGCACGAATATTTTTGCTTCCATTATTATAAGGATAACACAATGTGCAAGTTTTTCAGAGTTAAAAATACAACTTTTTTCTATGTCTGAACTTGTTAACAAAATTTTTTTTTGTTTGAACTTGTTCAACACAATAATGCAAAATTCTTGACACGAAACTCGTTCGTTTTTTTTCGAAAAAAAGAACCTTAGCTTTCCCTATAAAAAGAAAAGAGTCATCGGTTTTTTGCTTCTTTCTTTACTTTTTTCTCCAAGTGGTTAACTGCTTATTTTGTCCGTCTTTATTTTGGCTGTCATGGATGAAGATATGGAAAAATCTTCAAACTCAATTGCTGATTTATCTCTCTTTGCTAAATCTAAGACACTTCCACCGCTGCCTGAACATTTAAAGAAGGAACTGAAGCCGCTACATCCTGAATCACGATTTGTTTCAAGAATAACGTTAAATAATCGTCAAATTCGTGAACGATTACAAAATCGTGGTAATGCTTCTATTTTCAACGGTACCCGCCCTTCAGTTGACGCTATTTGTCTTCAAAAATGTGATCCATCGATGATTTCAAACTTGGACAACTCAACATTAGTAAGTTTGCTTTTGCCGTCAGACATATTTTTACTATTATATTTTTTTAGAAACCAACGTTTACCTACAATAATGATTGCTGCATCTTAACACGGTTGAACGATGATTTCGTCGATGCATGTCGAGGAACAACTTTCTTTGGAGTACCTGCAAAGGAATCCACCGTCGATAAGATTTCTTTTAATACTGAAAATTTCATCGTTACCTGGGATAATGGTCTCTCTTATGGATATTGTTATGATGATTTGATCCCATTGATGCAACGATCAAAAACGTCTGAATCGTTACATTTGTTTTTCAACAAGACCGATCTTCATTTTTTGGATTTTGAAAATGTTCATGGTTTATGGAAATCGTTCATCATTTTCACAAGAAAGGTATGATAATAGTTTTGTTCAATCTTATGATTAATTTTTTTTAGTTAAAACTCTCTGGTGTTATTCCGTTCAATGTTCTTATGTACATTCTTTCGAGCACTACTGCCAATGATTTATCGCTTATTTCTTATCATATTTTTGGTAATTTTGGTTGTTTGTATCATTTTATTCATTTGCTCCCTCATTTAAACGTTTTTCGGTTAGTTTATTCTTTTATGGGCATGTAGTTATATGACTTTGAACTTGTTGTTTCAGATTTGATGCTCGTTCCTCAACAAATACTAACATGTATCACAATCTTCGTTTAATTGGTGAATACTTCAAAGGTGAAAATTGCCTTCAAACGCTATCGTTGATGGTTTGTGATTTCGTTAAAGATGAAAATATCGATGCCTTTTTTCAACAGGTTTGTGTTAATAAAAGACTAATTTTAAACATTCTTGATTTTATATTTTTCAGTATTTGTATCCAACGTTAAAGAAAGGCGCCAATGTTACAATCATCGTTGATCACTTTTTGGATGATAATTTATTGGCTACGATGGAACGTTTGCGGATGAGAAGAACTCATGATTCGCTTTATGGTGCTCCAGGAAAAGCAGATGCCGCTATTCGATATGTAACATTCTATGGCATGATGGAACAACATTATGTTATTTTCTCGTTTTTTCATCATTAGCTTTGCTGGTGTATTTTTCTTCTGTAATCGTTTATCATTTTGAGTTCGTTGTTTAATATCGCTTTGTATCGTTTATTTGTAATAAAATCGTTATCGTTAAGTTTTTTTTATTTCTTCTTTCTCAAAGTTTGCATCTTTTTAAATAATATTTTAACAATCAAGTTTTTGAACGTGCAAATTTTATAATGAGTTCTAACCTACGATTCAAAAAATAATATTTCGTTATGTTTTGAGCGTTTTGCTAAAAGTGTAGTACATTTTTATAAGCATTTTTATTATTATTGTCCCCAACAAACAAAGATTTTCTCGTGTTCCAATAACATTCGTTGTAAGAAATTTTGACTTTCTTTCTTCGAAATTTTTTGGCGCCTTTTTTCCCTATTTTGTTTTTGCTGCTCTTTTGCGTTCTTGTTTTGTTGCTGTTGTTTTTGCTCTTATTTTCTTCCTTTTTTCCATTTATTATCTTCTTTTTCTTCCTTATTTCCTCGTATTTTCTCCTTTTTTTTTATTTATTTGTTTTTTATGTTAATTATTCTTTGTTATTGCATATAATTAAATAACTCATTGTTGCTTGTATTAAAATGTTATATATAAGCCTTTGTACGCGTTTTTTGCCTCATTTTACACTTTTTTTCTTGCTGCGGTTTGTTTCTTCATATTTCTTGTTGATTGATGATTACTTTTTTAGCTCTCATCATGTCCTCAAATGATAATAATGCTTCTTCATCGCGCCATGTTCCACCTTATATGCTCGGCAATCTGAATAATGGTGTCGTTGAATATAACGATGCTGCTCCAGTCGTTCAACAACAACCTCAAGTCGTTCAACAACAACAGCCTCCACCGTTTCAACCTGTACTCATTCAACAATTACCACCAAATGCAGATCCGTTACCGATGCAACAATTGCTTCAACGTGCTCGATCACCAAACACTTTTGGTATTGTACAACCGTTGCCTCAATCAGCTCCTCCTGTCGTTCAACATGCTCCTTCTCTAACCGTTCAAAATACTGCTCCTCCAGTCGCTCAAAGAAATCAATTTTTTGATCCTGTCGATGATAATCTTCCTTCAACAAGTTGTGGTGAAAATAACGTTGATGATGTGACTCAAGCACTCCAAGAAGCCGATATATCTGGTCGTCATCAAGCTCGTCCTCGTTCAAGTACTCCTAATACGCGTCGTAACGTTTCAAATGATCCTCCTCCTCTTTCACCGATTCGACAAGAACGTCCTCGAGCACCGATTCCTGATTACGTTCGATTTCCTCGTCTCGGTCAACAACCACAACCTCGACAACCGTTATTTTCTAGTTCTGGAGGTGGCCAAAACGTTGCTGCTGGACCTATCAATCATGGAATCTCTGATGACGTTTTTGCTCAACGTCGTGACTATTCGCTTACTCCGCAAGAATTCTGTCAAACTCGTCCACGATTAACTGATGAACAATTGGATCGACGGCCTGGTCAATCGCGTATTAATGCTGCTGGACAAGTTCCTCCTGGAACTGTAAGTTTTATATTGTATTTTATAATTGGAAATTTATCTGTGTATTTTAGAAAAGCAGCAGCTACGTTCCAGATGGAAAACAACCTCCACCGATTCCACCTCAACGTTCACAAGGTCCAATTTATCATGGTGTTCCACGATTTCGTTCATCAATTACTCTAATTCGATTTAATGATAATATCTTCAATGTCGTTTGGGATGATTTTGAAAAACGATCATATGAATATAACAGTCTTCAAGCAGTGCTTGGAACTTGTTTGGCCACTGAAGATGTTACTATTCAAATGTCGATGACTACTTCATCAATGACTAATGTTCAATTGGGTCACGTTCATCATTTATGGCGTCAATTTTTGGATGAAAATCGTTCTGTAAGTTTTCTAAATAAGTCTTTGAAATATTCATTGTATTGCTAAATCTTTTAGATTCATTTGGTTGGCATTTTTAATCATAATCTCGTTTTACAAATCCTTGCTGGTCTTGGTGCTTCTACAAATGTTCTCGATATGTCTCATTTTGAATTCCTTAATCGTTCTGGTAGATTACGATCTTTTATTTTTCATGCTCCTCTTCTTCGACGATTTTTGTAAGTTTTTATAGATTTGATGCTTTTTAAATGAGTATTTAATTTTTCAGATTCGATTCCCGTTTAACCGATAACGCAAATCTTCTTACATCGATGAAAGTTTTACAATCTTGCTACGTTCATCAAGCTAATCTTCGTTCCCTTTTAATTGCATGTGACGATATTCCAAAAGTATTTCATATGCGTTTACTCATTAACAATGTAAGTTTATTTATTGTAAAACTTTGTTTAATTTTAACTTTGGTAATTTTAGTATGTTATGCCTATTACTCATGCCGATTCTGATGTTACTTTTATCTGCGATGTCGTTTTCGATCATGGACTTGCTACGATGATGAATGAACTTGGAATGAGACGTTATGCTGATACCGATTATCACCTTCCTGGAAATCAATATGATACTCGATCTTATGTAACATTTGCCGGTCCGATGGAAGGTCGTCATTTCACGTTCTGTTTTCTTCGTCCTCGCGAATGAAATAATCTTGATGCAACTCGTTAATTGATGAACTATGTTTTTAAATATCGTTTTAACTATGTCATTGTCGTTTTTATAAAATTGTCTTTGTCGTTTTTTTGATAAATAAAATCGTTAAACGTTAATTGGTTTTGACATGCTTTTAACGACGTTCGTATACGTTTAATTATTTAATAATTACTGTTGATTTTTCAAATAATAAATAGTTTTATAAAAAGATGTTTGACGATTCGGATTTCCGAAATTTGAGAACTTATGTTCCCAGAAGAGATTTGTTGTTTGAGCAGCAGCAGCCACCTCAAATCGATCAGCAGCAGCAACCTCAACGTTTTGTTCAGCAGCAGCCGCATCCCCTTCAAGCCGTTCAGCAGCAGCAACCTCAACATTTTGAACAGCATCAAGAAGTACAAGTCGCTCTTGTTGGTCACGCTATCGAACACGATGATGACGTTTTTGACCCTGTAGCTCCTGTTGTTCAACCAATGCAGCCTCCACCGATTCAACCTCAATCGATTCAACCTCATATTCCTGCCGCTCAACTTCCTGTCGTTCAACCTCTTGATGTTCACCCTCCTGCCATTCAACCTTTTGCCTTTCAACCTCAACCTGTCGATGTACCTCAACCTGACGATGAACCTCAACCTGTCGATGAAGATCAACTTGTCGATCAACCTCCAGCCGTTCAACCTCGTCCAGTAAATGATGAAGCTGAGGAGGAGGAAAATATGGTAGTTCGAAACTACAATCGGTTATTACCGATTCTTCATCGAGATTGGAGATTGGTATACGATGAAAATTGGGAAATTGAATCAAACGATGATCTACGACGTAACAGACTTCGACGAAATAACGAAAATGTTGATGGCAGCGTCAACGGTAGTGATGACGAGGATGACAATGGAAACGTTACTCCTGTCGACGATAGATCAATTGCATCAAATGTTTCAAATGTTGAAGATGAAGCCGTTATTCCAGCTCTTATTCGTCGTGAACGTGATGAAGACTCCCATTTTTTCATTAACGATGCTGCAAGAGTAACAACAATTGTATTCCATGAAAACAATATTGCTGTTACCAACGAATTGGATGAGTTTACATGCATTCATCCTAATGAAATTAATCGATTTTTGGAACGTCATTCTGCAGCAAATGTATTTACCGTTATTTGTACAAAACGTTGCATCAATCAAAATGCCATCTGGGCGGCAGTTGTCTCCACGTTTTTAAACGATACAACCACTGTAAGTTTTCTGTAAATGTAAAATGTTATTATTGCAATTCGATTTTAGTTATTGTTTGTCGATTACTGCTCTACAGAAATGTTATCGTTCTTTTGTTTACATGCTGTCAACGCTACTACAGTTTCCTGCATTGGAATGAAATTTGATGATGTTGATCGTGTAAGAATTGGAACGTTTGCACTGCCACGATCTCTTCGACGTTTTTAGTGAGTTTTTATCATTCATGTCTACAAATTGTAGCTAACATAATTTTATTTTAGTTTTGATGCACGATTCAGTGCTTTCAACGGATTAACTGATACCGTTAATGATTTAGTCGATAACTATACCGCGGAATCACATTTGGATACATTAATGTTACGCGTATATTTTGTCCCTCGAGCTGAACGTTGGAATGCATTATTTGATGTAAGAAAATTTTGAAAATAAAACTATTAACAACTTTTCTGTTTAGGCCATTGCTAGAATTACTCGTGAAAATGCTGAAATCACATTGGTCACCGCCGTTGAAGTCGATACTCCATATTATCAAGAAATTCGTGAAGCGTTAAATTTGGAACGTATTGGAACTCATCAAGATACACGTAATAAGCATGAAATTCATGGCGCTGAAATCAATAATCGCAGATATCGTGTTTATTTTGTAATCGATGAAGGTGAATAAGCATCGCTAGAATTATTTTTGTTGTTATCGTTTTTATGTCGTAATCGTTCTTCGTTAATAAATACATCGTTTAAAATGTAATTTAATATGATAGCTTTAAGTATTAAACTTTTTAATATATCGAAATGTAACAAATTTAATTTTTTTTTATTAACGGTCAATATTTTTGCAGCTCGAGTATGGACATCGACTTTAATAAGGAATTTATTCATCCTTTTACAAATGTGAAACGTTATACGGAATCAGATATCGATATCGTATACATTTCGTTTTCTTCAACAGAAGTCATAATAGAAGCATCAGATGGAGAAATCGCTAGAATACATCCAAGACATTTGCGTAAATTAATTGCTGACGTTCCTGCGGCGTTATGTGTAACATTAAAAATTATCGATTCTACTTGCAACAAATTTTCGATTGATTCGAGTACGTTGACCACGTTCTTCATGGCTACAAAACAAGTAAGTTTTTGAAAATTGTTTTGCAAGACTTAGTGTTGAGATATTTTTTAGTTAATTTTGGAAGGAAATTGGACATCAGAATTGATGACTTTGTTTTTTTTTTCAATCAATAATCTTGAATCGGTAACGTGTCGAAATTTCCAATTTTTGTCGAATCTCGCAAGCATGAGATTTGTTCTTTTACCGTTAACTATGACATCAATTAGGTAACGTATTTTTTTCCGTTTTCTGTTCTGTCACGTGGAACTTTTAGCATGGATATTCGTGGATCTGTTAACGATTCCTTACTATTGTTTCTTGAAAACCTGTTTCTCCGTTTCAACGGTCTGCGCTGTTTAAACGTTATCGATATAGCTTCGTCGTTTTGTCCAGAAGAAAACCAATGGCCTGCCATTTTCGTTGTAAGTCAATGTACCCTACTACAAAGAAATAAAATCTTTGTTTCAGAAATTGGATTCTATTTGTGACCTTGGTGCCATTATTACGTTTTTATTCCCATGCTTAAAACCTCGATATATTGACAGTCTCTTTCCCTCGGTCGTTGAAAGTGGGGTTTGTCTCGATGGAAACCTTTTGGAACAACGTTTTACAGTATATCAGATAAATCTTCATGAAAGGTTTTATCGATTATTATTTCTGGATACAATACCGATAAATAGTCAAACTGAACATGTTTATCCGTTTACGACTCCGCTTCATCTATTTACCGAATTGTTCTTTGATAGTGATATGTTCATTGCCGATACAAATCAATGCCAGGGATGTCGTTTAAATGTTACTTCATTAAATACATTCATGAGCAACGTTCGTGCAGCAAAAAATATAAAAATTTCTTTTATTAATTTTAATGGCGTTAAATTTTATGTTTGCCCTGCAATTTTGAAACGTTTTTTTGCCGAAACAACACATGTAATAAATGTCAAATGATAATTTCGGTAAATTAAACTATTTTTAGCTCGTAATCGCCGGTGATGTTTCAACAGAATTAATGACAGCTGTTTTAATTTCAATCCCTCGTTTGGAAAAGCTCTACTGCCGTTGTTTATTTGTCGTGAAGGACGTTGCCGCGTTTAATAATATTCCACTTGTTTCATCTTTAACGACTTTATAGTAAGTTGTTTTTGGGCCAGTGTTTTAAAATGCAATTTATTTATAGTTTGGATACACGTTTTTGGCACGAAAGTCGATTATTAACATCACTGATGTCTGTAGCAGCACAATATGTGAATCTGAACTGTTTTTCAACGTTTTATTTGGCAGTAAGTCGTTGTGAAGATGATGAAAATTGGGATTTCGTTTTTGAGGTGATTGTTTTTTGATTTTTAACATCTTTAAAAATTTATCACTATATTTTAGACGTTAGAAGCATTAACCCAGATTGATGTCGATTCTTTCGTTACCATTCTCTTCGATACTTCAATACCACCAACATTTCTTCAACGATTGAAAAACTCTTATGACTTCGATAAAGGAAACCTGTTTCTCGATGGATCTGGCAAAAACTCCAATCGTTATAGAATGTACTACACTTATGCAAATTACCGTCATTATCATTTTATGTTTCAAGAGAATTAATCTTTAACATTAAATCTTTTTATCGTTTATTCCATCCGTTTATTTTTGTTTTTCGTTTAAAAAAATAAATTACGTTACAAATAATGCAAATTTGTTAATTTTGTGGTTGCTATCTTTCCATATAAATACTTTATGTGCTTCTAAAACGGTTCATTTTAACATCAATTTTTTATCCGAAAAGGTCGTGCTCACATGGCGGATTTATATGATCGAACAACTTATTCAATTTCAAATGGATCTCGTAATACGATGTTGCAATTGGATCCTCCTCCTTCAACGTTATGGCCGTTCAGCAGTTCAACGTTATCAACTGAAATTCTCATCGTTAATTTGGAATATAAATCATTGTGCTGTGCCACTTCATCAAAACATGAATATTGTTACTTCGATGTCAAAGAAATAAACAATTTTTTCTTTCAACATAAAGCTGCTTCAACGTTTAAAATTTATTTTGGTGCTCAAGCTGTTGATAAAATTGATCTTGATGATACTACATGGAAAACGTTTCTTGATCCTGTCGATGAAGTAAGTATTTATTTGTTGTACAATGGACTGGTATTTGTATGTCATTTTTAGATCGTTGTTGAAGGAGAATTAACAGTACCGTTCCTTAAATCGATGATGCTTTTGTTGAAAACTCCATCTTCATTTATTTTCCGATGTGGTCGTTTAATCCAACAAGAAAATATGCTTTCTCGTTTTGCAACTTTACCAAAACTTCCTCGTCTTATTGAATTGCAGTAAGTTACCTTCAGTAATCGAATCGATTCACATGGATTTTTTAGTTTCAATTTTCGTACAACCGATTATTCTTCATTTATTGAAAATTTGGTCGTCCTTCGAGATCGTTATAGTGCTCCGCCGATATCTCTTAAATTGTTAAATTTATCATTTGGAAAAATTGATGTTGTTAAAAATTGGAATGATGTTACCGATGTACGTTTCTCTATTTTCTGAACATTTATTAATTTACGTGTCTTTAGGCTTTCCAATGTTTTACGATTCCTGGTGCCAATATTACGATTCTTATCGATACAAAGAAACCTGTTACATGGGAAGAGCAATTACGGAAACGATTCAATCTTCAATTGACTGGGATTTGTTTGGATGGCTTGGCAGATAATGAAAAACGATATGAAACATTTGCTGGAGTTATTAATGAAAGATTTTATCGGTTTTTATGGAAAATTCGTGATCATTAAAAAATGTTAATTGTTACTTAATCATTTAGTCTTGTCGATTTAAAAAAATTGTGTACGTTACTTATTTTGTATTTGTCGTTTATTTTCTTTTCTCGTTATCGTTTAATAAAGATTTTATCGTTATTCTTGTGACTTTCATATTTTTTCGTGTTTGTATCACAACATTTATCTTTATTTGCACAATGTTGTAAAATTATTTTCTTATGTGCTCGTTGTATTTCTAGTGATGGCTGTTTCTTTTTCGCAATCTTCGGGCAATTGTGATGTTCTTTCACCAAGTAGAAATTTCTGTATCTTAGATGATGCTTACATCGATAACTTAACAATCGATTACTTTCAAGTACATGTTATTAGCTCGAAAAATGAACGTTATTCAATCAGTACTCTCAGCCTCGATAATTTCTTCATGACTCATATTGGCGCTTTTCGTCTTCGTGTAAAATTCGTTAACAATCCATTATGGAATTCATCGCTAAAAGGATCATCAGTTTATCATTTCATGGAACGTGTAAATACAGTAAGTATTTTTGTATTTTTTTTATTAATATTGTAAATTCTCTCGTTTCAGCTCATCGTTGAAGGTGCTTTAAATATGGATTACGTTAACTTCATCTTTAACTGCTGTGTCAATGTCAAATATTTATTCGTTTATTCATTATCATTATTAGGTGGTGAAGTTAAAGATTTGGTCGTTCCAGCTAATGTCGTTGAACTTCAGTAAGTGTTTTTTTACCCATAAAAATGTACTGTAATCATGATTTTTAGTGTCGATTGCAATCGCTCAGAAAATGCCGCTTTATATCATAACGTTCTCAAATTATATGAAAAACCTCAACTTCTTAATCGTTTTACAACATTATATTTGGGAAGCATCGATTTTGTTAATCTTGATCAGCTAAAAGAATTATTTGAAGTAAGTCTTTTATGATTGTAAATTATAAAAAACTTATCCATTTTTCAGATGTTTACATATTTAACACACCCAGGCAGTCGGGTCATCGTTAAATCGAATTTCAAATGTTATCGTTCTCTTGTTAATGAAATGATTGAACGATATGCTGCTGTTAAAAGAAATACGCTTCATCAGAATATATATACGATTGGTGGTGTCGATGCTACAGCTTTTGATCGATATGAATGTTCCTACAATGATCGAGTTTTTTGTTTTTTGTTTATAGAAACGGTACAATAATTATATAATGTTTAAAACATCGTTTACAATTATGTCATTTTTCAATGTTGTTGTTGCTTAATATTCGTTAAAAAATAAATACATCGTTAACGTTATTTTGTTTAATATTTAAAATAATAAAAAAAGAGTTCGAATCTCTATTTTTACCTATGTTTACAAAACATTTCTTATAATGTAAATACGTTAATAAATTTAGAACACATCTTTTACAATAATGGATGAAATTCAATCACCAACTTCAAACATGACACTTTTCGACGATGTGGAAATCGATGTCTTACATGTTAATCCTGAGCATGTTTTGGTTTTGAATGCATCATCAAACGTTGTTTATCGATTTCCATCTACCGATCTTGACGCTTTTTTCGTTACACATAGTGCAACTCAACATTTCCGCATGAAATTCGAAAACGATGCTATGGCAACGATTTCGTTTAAAGGAGAATCATTGGCTGCGTTTACCAAAAACGTTGTCTCAGTAAGTTCTTTTGCTTACTACTAAAAGTAAATGTAACAAGCTTTAATTTCAGATCGTTCTTCGGGGAATCGTTAATCCTACTCATGTCCAGTTTCTTCTTCAATGTTTATCAAACGTTAAAGAACTTATCTTAAACGATTTATCGTTCCCAAAGGGTTCAAAGAACGTTCTTGAAACTTTGATTTTACCGAAAAATGTCGATGAATTACAGTAAGTCTAAAATTTTAATTAAAATTTATTCTTTTTTGCTTTTTAGTTACGATAGCCGATACTCGACAAGAATCAATATTCTCGAAATCGTCACATCATTGTCATCGAAAGATTCAAATCGTCATCGTTTTAAAACGTTAAATCTATGCGCAAGTAAATTTGTAGAAAAGAAAGATATGATTTTGTTATTAACGGTAATTCTTGATTGCATTAGTATTGTACTTATTTATTTTTAGTCAATCATCGATATCACACAACCGGTAGCAGATGTTCATCTTCGAGTTGGAGTAGCAGCAAAAGAACGATCACGGGTTATGGGCGATATTAAACATCATTTAAATAATTATGAATCTAACGATTACTTAACTGATGCCGATCAAAAAAGTTATGCACGTCATCGTGGAACTTATGAAGGACGACGAATTTGTTTCTATTTGATTTTTAATCTTTAATTTTATTAGTTCAACCGTTTTTATTGTTTTGTTTCGATATCGTTGTAAATCTTTAATTGTGTGGCATCGCCGGAATGAAATGATTTGCATCATTATAATTTACATGTTTACCCTTGTGAATGATTACTGTACTTTCATTGTATTTTCGTATATAAGCTTGTTTTGTCCATGAATAAATCGAATTCCTTACTCATTACTCTTTTGTGTATTGGACGTATATTTTGTATTCTCTCGACTGCAGCGAAGATATAACAATTGGCGTACTCCTGATTCGACCTCTCGTGACGAAACTCTCTGATTGCTGTTCAATTCTTTCAAGTGGTTCCTGCTCGACCTGATCAATCGTGTTTGGAGCTGTATACCTGAAGTTGCTCTGCAATCAACCGGATCTCTTTGACTTGATATTTTAGGCCACAAGAGGCCGGTGAGTTTCCTTTGGGGTTTTAAAAGAGTATATTTGGATTAAGTGTACCCGCACTTAATACCTATTTTTTTTTTTAGACACTTTAGTTGGGGCTAAAGTTGTCAGATTTTCTTTTGTAAATTCTTTTTCGGTACCTATTAAAGTTCTCTAAAAAAAAAAGAAAGTAAAAACCTATCTTAAAAGAGAACAGGGCATTAAAGAAGACTAGATAGCTATAAAGCCTAAACCAGTTGGGTACTGTGTTTAGAAGTCACGTTAGACAGGCTTACGTGCCTTGTGGTTGGGAACCACAAGTATCTAGATCTTTAATAGCTAACAGGAAGTACCAATTCAGGTAACTATCCGGAAGTTCCTGAATTAAAGGACTCCTCGCTTTTAACGACAGTTTCCCTTTGGAGTTTAGCTTTATCCTAAACTCCAAATATTGGTGAGAAGCCGCACCTATAGCAGGAAATAACTGTTGGGTTGCACCGTTAAAAGAAGACGTTTAGTTTCATCTAAGCGCCCTTGACTTTAAAAGTAGTCCAAGGCGGTATTGTTTCTTACACTTCCCGGTGTTAAGTAAAATAGCCGAAATCATGGTGGATCCTAATCAAAGCCAAAATCCACCAAAACCGGAAGCACAAGTACCGGTGGGGGCACAACCTTCTTCAAGTGCTGTTACTTCAACATCACAAACAACAACATCAGTTGTGCTTAGAGCACCTGATATTATAAATGCCCAATTACCACCAATGTTTGATGGTTCTGGAAGTTGGAAGTTGTGGAAAGCCAAGCTTTCACTTTACTTTGAACTCAGAAATATTGCTGAAACTGAAGTAAAACAAAGACGTAACATTTTGCTATCACTTTTGAGTGAAAAACTTATGGATGACGTCTTTGGAGAATTTGGTGATACGGTAGTATCAACCACAACTTTCGATGAAGTGGTGGATTATATGGATCGTATTTATGGTCATACAAAAAATGTAACCTCAAATCGCCATGATTTTCATAATATGAAAGAAAAGGATGATGGACCTCTTAAATTTTTAAGAGATCTTAAAAATAAATCCTTATGTTGTGATTTTCGTTCTGTAAAGGATGTAGCGGATTTCAGTATCACTACAACTTACGTTATTGGTATCAAGGATGCTAATTTACGTTTCCTGCTTTTGAAGGAGCAAAATCTTTCATCAGCACGAGCAGAAGAAGTTACACGACAATATTTATCAACCACAGAAGCTGTTGGTAATATTGGAAAAGGATATCATCCTGGTGCAGGGGAAATTCATCAAAATTTTGTTAAACAAAAATTTCCTGCACAAAAACAACATAAAAATGGCTATAACAAAAAGCCAATGAAATGCACATTTTGTCACCGCACAAATCATATGGTTGATAAATGTCGATTTGCAAATGCAAATAAAAAAAGTCATGGTAATTCTAATTTCAAACAGAATAAAAGCTATCATTCAAATTTTAAAAAATCAAAACCATCTCAGAAACATAATCGAACACATAATGTGGCTGCTCATTATGATCCTGATGATGATGAAATTTATCATTTGCATCAAATCGATAAAGTGCATAAAATTAATGAATCTGATAAAGATGAAGCTGCTATGATATCAGTCCTCATTAATAATAAACCCATTAAAATGGAACTAGATACTGGAGCCAGGATCTCTATTATTGGAGAATCTGATTATGACCTTTTGGGTCGACCAGATATTGTTGCTCCAGTCGGCAAAGTATTCTCCTATGGCACTGAAGTTCCAATGTTGGGAAAAATCAAAGTTAGTTGCCAACTGGAGGGCGTAAAAGCCGAAATCCTTATAGCAGTTGCTAAAGGTAAACAGCGTATAAGTCTTTTGGGTCGTAACCTCATAAGGGTTTTAAAAATGGATTGTGGTCCGCATTATCGAAATGCTAAAAAACAAATTAATGTCAATTCAGTAAAACCAGGATCTCCTGAACTCAGTTGTTTGGATCTTGACAAAGTTCCTGCTGAAGTAAAAGGTCGACTTACCAAAATTCTTCGTGAAAACGCTGAAGTGTTTGCACCAGGAAAAGGTCATTGCAAAGTGGCTAAAGCTCATTTGGAACTTAATGCAAATGCAAAACCAGTTTTTTGTAAAGCAAGAAGAGTTCCCCCAGCGATTCGTCCAGCAGCGGATGAACATCTTGAAGAATTGGTTAAAAAAGGTGTTTTAAAACCGGTAAAATGGGCAGAATGGGCAACACCATTGGTTTATGTACCCAAACCAGGGGGTAAAATCCGAATGTGTGGAGACTTTAAAGTCACAATTAACCCACAGATCAAAGTTGATCAATATCCATTACCAAGGCCGGAAGATCTGTTCGATGAAATGAATGGAGGACAAGCATTTACAAAGCTTGATCTTAAAGATGCATATCTTCAAATTCCATTGGATGAAGAATCAAAAAAATTAGTTGTAATAACAACCCATAAAGGTTTATTTGAATACCAATATTTGGCATTTGGAGCTGCATCAGCTCCGGCAATTTTCCAAAAAATTATGGAAACATTGTTGGCTGGTATACCAGGAGTTATCATCTATCTCGATGATATCACAATTACCGCTGGTAGCGTACATGAACATTTGGCTAGACTTAGTGAAGTCTTAAAAAGATTACGTGAAGCTGGATTTCGGTTGAAACCAGAAAAATGCCAATTTATGCTTCAAGAAGTACAATTTTTAGGACATATTGTTAATGCTCAAGGCGTTAAACCTATGCCCGAAAAAGTGGCAGGTATTTCTAAAATGCCTGCTCCTAAAAATATTAAAGAATTACAAGCATTTATTGGTATGGTTGGGTATTATGGAAAATTCATTCCCCAACTTTCAACGGTTTCTCAACCACTAAATGAACTTCGACAAAAGGATGTTGAATGGAAGTGGGAAGATAAACAACAGCAAGCGTTTGAAAAGATAAAAGATTTGCTTTCACGGGCAGATTCTTTAGCTCACTATGATCCAAGCCAAGAAGTAGTTTTAGCTACTGATGCTTCTGATTACGGATTAGGAGCAGTTATATATCACCGATATAGCAATGGTAATGAAAAAGTAATTGCCTATGCTTCCAGAGTGATGACGCCCACAGAACGAAAATATGCTCAAATTGAAAAAGAAGCACTTGGAATCGTTTGGGGTCTTGAAAAATTTAATTATTATGTTTACGGTCGCAAATTCACATTGCTAACCGATCATCAGCCATTGGTTAAAATTTTTGGGCCAAAAGCTGATATGCCGGTGATTGCCGCAAGAAGACTTCACCGATGGGCAATTAAATTGGCAAAATACCAATTTAATATCCAGTATATCCGAACAACTGAATTTGGACATGCTGATGGCCTTTCAAGGTTGCCAAATCCTGAAGAACCTCATTCATCTCTGATTGAGTTGGAGGATTTTAATTTAAATGAAATTCATGAAATTACCATGAATAGGATTGCAATTTCTATGGAAGAGCTAATTAAGGCAACAAATGAAGATCCGGTGTTATTAAAAGTTATAAAACATCTTAAAGAAGGATCTTGGCCTATGAAAAATAGAGATGTTGAACTTGAACCGTTTTGGAATAAACGTGAAGAGCTAAGCCAGATTAATGAAGTATTGGTATGGAATGATCGTGCAGTAATACCAGCAGGTATGCATGATCGAGTTTTAATACAACTACACCGCACTCATGCTGGAGCTTCAAGAATGAAAGCGTTAGCTCGTCATACGGTTTGGTTTCCAAACATCGATAAAAAAATTGAAGGTATCTCTGCCGGTTGTAAAAGTTGTAATGAAAATGGCCCAGAAAAAGAATCAGTACCATTGCATCCATGGGCAGTACCCGAACGTGCATATCAAAGATTGCATATTGATTTTGCAGGCCCATATCATCAATATATGTGGTTAATTGTCGTTGATGCAAAGACAAAATGGCCAGAAGTTATTAAATTAACCAAAGCCACAACGGCAACAACAGTTCAAGCATTGAAAAAAATCTTTGCCACTCATGGATACCCTGAAATGATAGTTTCAGACAATGGTACTCCATTTACTTCAGAAGAATGGAGAGAATTCTTGAAGGAGGGAGCCATTCGACATACGTTAGCGCCACCATATCATCCAAAATCAAATGGATTGGCAGAAAAGTTTGTAAGAACGTTTAAAGATACAATTGCTAAAATTGCACCAAAACCATCAGAAATGGATGAAGCTTTAAACGATTTTTTGTTGCTTTATAGAGCAACACCACATCCTGCAACAGGGAAATCTCCAGCAGAAATGATGCTTGGACGGTCAATTAGGACACCTGTTTCAGTTTTATGGCAAACAAATACGGTAAAAGAGATACCGGAAGTAAAAAATGCTTATCGTGAAAGAATGAAAAAGAATTACGATAAAAGTACACGTGAAAGAGCATTCAAAATTAATGACTCTGTGTATACTCGAAATTTAAGAGCTGGACCAAAATGGTATCCAGGTACGATAATTAAAAAGGTCGGAGGATCTTTGTATATCGTTGAAACGAATCGAGGATTGTGGTCGCGGCATGCTGATCAAATAAAACCTCGAATTCCGGAACTTACAAGTTCTAAACAAAATGATAATGAAAGAACTACGGTAGAGTTAAATACTCCTGTCCCAAAAATAGTGGAAAATGAAAGATTAAGAATATTAACAGATATTCCAAAAATAACTGAAAAAATTGGTGCAGAAAAATTGCAGGAAAAGCAATTAGCAACTACTTCAAAAACCGTCGAGGATCCAAATCTTTCGGTTGAAACGCCGGAGGAAAATATAGTTGTTTCAAGTCAAATAACTAATCCTCAACCAGGTCTTTTGACAGGTATTATCCCTTCAGAGCCGGGGGGCGTAAAACCAAAGGAAAAGAAAAGAGTAGCTTTTGAAGAAAGTCCGACTCGAATAGTAGCTAGGCAACAAACACCTGCACGAAAAAAGAAATCGGTACCTAATCAAACTACTGCAACTGGAAATCGACGAAGTGCAAGATTACAAGAAAAGGCTAATACTGCAACAACAATTGTAGAAAAAAATGTTAATCAACAAAGAAAATAAGAAAAGCATGAGTTTATTTAATTTAAAATTAAAAAGAAATAATAATATTAATACATAATAATAATTATTACACAAAACAAAAGGTGTATAATATTTAAATATAAATCATCGATTTGAAAAAAATGTTTCTTTTTATGGATTCGCTGGTGGGGTTCCAGGAGGAACTGGATTTGGAGCATTTCCAGGAGCGGCGATTGGAGCAGGATTGGCTGGATTTGGAGCTACACCATTTCCAAGATTTTGAACGGGTTGAACAACTGCGACAGCTGGAGCAGGAATAGGATGGATTGGAGCGTTAAAAATCCCACCACCTCGACCACGATTAGAGCCACCACGATTTCCACCACGAATTCGTCCTCCACGGCCATTAAATCTGCCTTTTCCACCACGATTTGTACTTTGAGAGGTTGGAGCACCAACCAAAAGTTGTTGTTCAAGCTAAAAAGAACAATTATTAAAAAATAGAAGTCTGGTAAAAGAAAGACTTACAAATTGAACTCGGCTACGCAGATTAGCATTCTCCATTCTTAAATTATGAAGTTCCAACTGCTGCTGCACCATAAGCATTACATCATCCCGTGATAAAAGTTGACTTCCAGGTGGTAGAGATTGAGCCATGTTGAGAGAGAAGAGAAAGAGACGACGAGTTGAGACAAAGCGAAAGTGTTGAACAAATTCAATGAACTTGAAATGGATGCATTTTCGTGGACACGTTGACTTTTTATATGATTTTAAACACTCTCTCATCTATTGTTATATGCAAATTTGCATTACAAAGGTAAAAAGGGACAGACAAAAAAAATCTGCCAAAGCAAGAAAATGATATGCAAATATCATTGAACGATGAACAGAACTACCAACACAAACGTTGGATTAAGTTTAAAGAAAAGATCCAATTTATTGGAACCACCAACCAGTAATAGCTGGATGGGTGGAAGTACAGAGTTGGATTAACAAAATAAGTTGTTAAAAAATGAGCAATAGTGGAAGTAAATTTTTTTTTAAGAAATTGAACCACTAAGATTCTATAAAGCAGTGGACGTAATTAGAAGCTGAACCACTGACAGTATCAATTAATTAATAATAATGGACTTTTCGAATAAGTCCCGCAGAGGGCGAAGGCCTTGCGGGCAAGAAAACATATTTTAGGACAAACAAGCCAGTAATCAATAACAAGCGGGACTCATCGAAATTCAACACTTCAACAATCAAATCTATGTTCAACTCGAGCGACAAACTCTTATCATCAAACCAACTGAATTTGGTCATCTTGGAATTCCAACAAAGAATCGAGTTCATCGCTGGAGGGCGTGTGGCATCGCCGGAATGAAATGATTTGCATCATTATAATTTACATGTTTACCCTTGTGAATGATTACTGTACTTTCATTGTATTTTCGTATATAAGCTTGTTTTGTCCATGAATAAATCGAATTCCTTACTCATTACTCTTTTGTGTATTGGACGTATATTTTGTATTCTCTCGACTGCAGCGAAGATATAACAAATTGTAAATCGTTTTTTTTGTTAATAAAATAAATCGTTAAACGTTAAAAAACCGTGTAAAATGCAAAAACATAAAAATTTGAATATTTGAAAACAAAGGGAAAAAACAGAAAAAAGTCAATAAAAAGTCTATTTTTTGTCTATTAAAAGTCTATTTTTTGTCTATAACATGTCTACTTTTTGTAGACAAAAAAGTACAAGTGGAAAAGTGTACAAAAAGTAGACAAATCTGTCAAAAAATGATTCTCACTTTTTGTCTACCAAATGTCTATGCAAAAGGTACATCTGGGTCACATTTGCACGGGTCACATTTTGTGCCGTCTGAGTGTCACCAAACTGTCTATTTTTTTTTATCAGTGCTCTCTTTGATTTAATGCCCTGAAGCGAGTATCGAAGAGGGGTATATGCAACTTCATACACTGAAAAAAATCGGTGATGTATTCGTAACTTCGACCGTCACCGTGGTGAGAAAAATTCCCTCACCGGTGTTGAATTCGACACTGTGGCGTCACCATCAGTGACGAATTCGTAACCGATAAGTCACCGGTGAAAGTTTTTTTGTCACCGCTTTTTTTCAGTGTATGCTTAATAACAATGGATAGATCTATTTTTAAATGTATATGGTGTGATCCTGCACCGCCTGTGCATCAATATACAAGGCCCGTAAAAACGCCTAAAATGCCAAAAATACAGGATCTCACACACGTTCCAATTGATGTTTTGGGTATTTTTGTGGTTGCTAGTGACCAACATATGATAATTGTATTAAGTTAAAACTATAATTTAATTGGTTGAACATAAAAAACGTGAAAAAACTTTTGGCACAAACAAAAAAAGTTTGTGTCAAAACTCTTGAACACAATTTTTTTTTAAATTCAAAGCTTTTCGTGTTAAGACCCCCAGGGTGTGACGTTGCATCTTTAGGATAGCCCCTAGTTATAGCTTCAAAATATAGCAGGGGTTTACAAATGTCCTCCTACTAGAAAAAAAGTTCTTGTGAAAAAATATTTTTTGTCAAAACTTTTTAACGTTACTGTATACAGAATTTTCAAACATTTTTGCAGTTTATTAATTTGGTTCTTTCAGCCACTTCTCAAGTTTATGATTCCATTGTCCGCAGTTTACTGTTGCGAATACCTCATTAATCAAGGGATTGTAATGTTTAGATATCATATATCCAACCATATATAAGAGACATTTTAGACCGAATTAATTTATTTTGATTGCTCGCATGGATTTCATCTTTCTCGACATTCACAATATCGATGGTATCAAGTAATATATCAGGTTGGAGTGTTCTGCTCACGATCAAGTGTTAATCTGTTTCTTCTTCCGCGATGGGTATTGTTTGTTTTACCTGTTTTACAGGTAATAGTTCCTCATTGTGTTATTCCAAGGTACGGTCTTACTGTAAATTTTTTAGCTTGGAAATGCAGTTTTATTTACATTTGATTCAATATTTTTCTTTGTTCCACATATTGCAATTGTATTTGCGGTGATATTTTTTGAAGGTTTACTTGGTGGTGCATCATATGTAAATACATTTTATCGCGTGCATAATGAAGTCGCACCCGATGTTCGTGAATACTCAATATCGATTGCAAGTTCTTCCGATACATTTGGGATTGTTATCAGTGGTTTCTCTGCAATTCCACTCCATAATTATATTTGTTCACAACAAAAATATCATATTAAATAAAATCATTTTAAATTTGTTGCATTTATAAATTTGTAATATAACTCAAAAATTAATTAGGACTTATTTTAACAAATTCGTTTCAACATTTTGACGGTAAAAATTTTGATAAACACATAAATATTGTTTGAACTGCTGTTATTTTTCGTTCAGATTTTAGCAGTTTTAAAAAAAAGGTTTATTTTTCCTTAGTTGCTTCAAGGCAGTGCAAAATACAATGATACAAATCGAATGGAAAAGATTTCCGAATTTCAACAATAAAATTTGCAAAAATATTATTAAAATTAAAATAGCTTTTAAAATAATAATGATACATCCATGTCCGTGTCAAATCTGGTAATTTCTTTGACATTATCTGTACATCATTTTTAAATGATAACCAGTAAACTTCATGACCATCTCTATCTGCAATCTGATCACCGTTTTCAAAGAAATTTATTTTCATATTGGGATATTCAAGAGCAAAAATATTTTTTAAAAACGATATTCCACCATAATTTTGATCACCAGGTGTTATAATCGTTGATCCAGGTTCAATATTGTTAATAATGAGCTTCATAAATTTGTGAATATTACTGTAGTCACTTAAAAAATATTTCAACCTATTACTATGACGTTCAAACATAATAATGGATTTTTCAGAATGCTTAAAAAACGGAAAGTTTTATTTCGACAATCAAATGAAAAAAAATGTTTAAACATAAAAATGTAATTTGAAATAAAATTTTCAAAAAATATATTAATGGTTATCATGTATTGTAATGAAAAAAAAATGATTTACCTTGTCAACATTGGTTTTCTTTCATATTTTTCAGAAAAATGTTTCCCATATTCAATTTCAATAATTCCTTGAAATTTTTCCTTTGTATGATACTTTTCAACAAAATTTTGACAAAAATCATTAATAATGTTATAATAATGATTAATAGTTTCGGGGCCACTTATTCCAGTAATATTTTTTATTATTGAATAATCAATAGAAATATTATTTGACCAAAAGTACAGTAATTTTGTGATTTCGTTTAATGGTAATTTCGAATCAGTAAAAAAACTTCCACGTCGAACAGATATTCTTTTGCTTGTATCACTGGATGTACTTTTTCGACATGCTGCACATCTCCACTAAAAAATTCGGATTTTAAAAATATCATTTTTTGCTGTTATCAAACATCTTAACAAAAAATGCACCATTTTTTATTTTCAAGATGTCGTTTGCTAATTTTTTACTCACTTCGTATCCATCTTTGTTATTCGATTTATTTAATGACATTAAATTATCTGGACATTCTTCGCAATATCTTTCATTCATAATTAACCCGTATTTTGCTAAGAATTGAAGAGTTTTGAGCTTTCCTGTAATGTTATTTCTTTAGTAGCATTAATTATTAATTATTTTATTAATTTGAAAATGTTTAAGAAAACTTGAATAATTTGAAAAAAACTGCTTGATATTAACGCAAAAATTAAAAATTTACCTTCAGGTGTAACGTCATCTCCCAAGAATGACAATAATTCTTCAAAAGAAATTTTATTTTGATACAGAATTTCTTCATCAGTAAAAGGTTCTTCATTTTCAAGAACTCTTAAACGCGTTGCTCGAACCATATTTTGAAAATAAAGAAGATAAAAATTTAATATAAATATTTGAGAGTATTATGTTTGGAATGTTTTTTTCTCGTTTTCGTTTTTTCGACTGCAAAATAAGAAAGAAAAAACACAAGAGGCAAGCAAGCAAATGTTGAAATGAAAAAAATGTTTTGGACGCTTATAAAAAGCAATGGTGAAAGGACGCCTAAAAAGAGAAATGAGTGGAAGGAAGAAATACAACGGCCAAAAAAGAGTTTGACAGAGATAGAGACAGAATGTGGCCGTCACAAAAATGGCTGCTTTAATGTTTACTGAAAAAAATGGACATCCGAAAAATTAGTGAATAAATCGTATTTTAAAAATATTTCTAAGTTAACTTAATTTAATAATCCATAGATAACTAGTTATCTATGGATTATTAAATTACATTCCTTCAAGTGACTACTGTAGTTTCAAATATTCATTTATAAATTCATAAATGAAAGTTGGAAAATATCTTTGTTTTCATTAAAAGCAAAATATGTACATAAATTATATTTTAAAAAACAAAACAATTGATAAGCAAGATATTACTGAACAAAATAATCAAAATACTTAAAAGTATGATAAAACTTCACAAGCATATTTTCTAACCGTAATATTTGGTGTAAAAAATTTTTATATTGCTCTGGCATTCTGTGATCAAAAAAGATTTTATTTTAGTCAACTCAATTTATTTTTGAGTACTCGTACACAATTTTTTGTTAATATTTATCATCGACCATTCTTAAATAAATTTCATTATTACCGCCTTGAACTCTACTATTATTTTTAAAATATTTAAATTGTCAGAAACTCTTTCTTTACTACTAAAATGAATGATATAACAATGCCGTGGATATCCGTGTTTTTAATTGTTTTAATAATTTCTATGTCCCGATTTTTACATTTTTTCTTTTTTAAGAATCAATTCCAGTTCCTCTTATTTCTGGGTGAATCAACATCAACAAAAATGCCACGTGAAGTCAAAGAAATAAAAGAATTCCTTATATTATCCCGTAGAAAAGATGCAAAATACGTTACTGTAAAACAAAATGCAGATAATGTGAAATTCAAGCTTCGCTGTAGTAAATGTCTTCATACATTTGTTCTCAAGGTAAACTTATAACGCTACAATTATATTGTAATACAATAATTTTTTAGGATAAAGAAAAGGCTACAAAAATTCAATCATCTTTTCCGAAAACGCTTTCAATCAAACTTCTTAAATAACGTATGTATTGAATATAATGTTTTGTTGTTGATTTTGTTAAAATTTTAATAAATCGCTGATTTTCGATGTCGAATTTAACGTTTGCCGTAAAAAAATATAATTGTTGACATTTCTTATGAAAAGAAAGAATTGTTGGCGATATATCAAATTCTATCTCGTTGGATGTTCAATTAAATAATACGTTGAAGAAAATGCAGTTATTTGAGGATTACGATAAACATTGTGGGATGTAAAAAATCACATTTGGGAGTTACGGTACGTACATATTATTTAGCAGTCAATTAATGATGTTTTGATACTTGCAAACTATATTCAATTGTTAAAGTGTTTTATTTAAAATTCAAAAACTGTGCAATGATATTACATCCACAAGAATTATATTTATGGTAAATTAAATAAATCCACCTTCTCATAAATATTCAGAGTACAAGCACGAACTGTTTAGCAGTCTTCCAACAGTAAGGAAGAATTCGAAGACTGTTTGCCTATATTCCTTGTTGTTCCAAGAGAACAAAAAGAATGCCCAAATATAAAAATTTCAACAGCATTCCTACAGTCTTCCAACAAGGAAGACTGTACTGTTGGAAGACTGCAAAAAAGTTTTTTCAGTGTAAACTAGGGTTGTTGATTTCCATTCCGTGGGAATTTTCTAATTTTTTGGTATTACCATAACATTTCCCCATCAATATTACGGTAATATTTTTTGTTATTACGTTGATCATGTAAAAAGAGAACAAATATACAATTAAAACCAGCTTTTTTCGGTTTTCCGGGAATGAACAACCTCAGTGTCAAGAATGATATTGTAATTGCATGAATCTTTAAAAGAAAGAATGTTATTTGCGCAGTTGAGTAACGATCGACAAAAAAAAATTGATCGAGCACGAAAAACAACGGTAATTTTAAAAAACAGCAGCAAAGAAAATTTTCTTGGACGCAAAACGACAGAAAAAAATGCGCGCCAAAAAATAATTTTTGTTCAATCTTTTCTCCGAAAACTGCAGCAATTGCACAAACATTTTAATTAATTTTAGTTTAAAAACTTACTGGTATTCTTAATTTACTATTTTTTTATAGACTAACACAAGAAAATGAGTGCAGTACGAAGAAGCAGCCGATTGGCAGGAGGAGGGGGATCAACACCATCTTCAACTGTTACATTGACTCCAACGAATTCAATTACAAGATGTGGAGGAGTAAGTTTTTAATTCTATCCATTTTCAAAGTTTATCATTTACTTTACAGGTTAAACGTCGTTTGAACATCGATGGTGATGGTACACCAAAAAGAATAAAAGCTGCAAAATTAGTATCTGAAAATTTCTCTGAAACTACCGCTCCACAATCACCATTTCAAACACCAAGAAAGAAAAAACAAATTATTTTTTCTCCTGTAAAATTCGATGACGCTTCTGATAATTCTACTCCACAACCGTTAACTCCTCCACGATCCCTGTTTCCTTCAACACCACCGAAATCTGTTGGAGTTTCGACTCCGCTTCGTTCACCTTCAAGATCTGTAAAGTTGAATATTAGTAATGGCTTTGAAACACCCAAAAGTGCTCGTCGAAAATTATTTGATCAAGATGAAACCAGTGAAAAATCTGATTTATATATTTCAACGTTTTCTGCAAAACCACCGAAAACAATTCAAAGCGGATTCGGTACACAACGGTAAGTTTAACTGATAGCTGCAATCTATCTATAACAATTACAATCATCCATCTTTTTTATTTTAGACGAATTGCTGAAGAGGGAAAATATGCTCGATTAAGATCTCCTATCAAAAATGCAGCAAATTATAAACTTCCTAAAAAATACCAACCGCTGTATGATACTTTTGAAAGAATGGAACGTGTTGTTGGTATTAAGAAAGGAAGAAGTGAAAGATGTGTTTTTGAAGCATTAAAAAAGAACGTTGAAAAGGATACAAAAAAGAATTTTACCGCTGGTATTCTTGGCCAAATTTTGACTGTTTATCCGAATTCCTACACTGTTAAATTGGAAGAACATCGAGCATTTGGAATGAAAACCCCAGGAAAGAAACATGATTTAGTTATAGAACCAAATTTAAAGAAAGGTATAACTTTTTTAAACTAACTTTTACATTAATTTTCTATTTTAGATCTTGAATCGTATTGGATACCTTCATCCCTGATGAAGCCACAACCTTCTGAAACAGTACAGTATGGTTCACCAATAAAGCTCACATCTGTTCTAAAATCGCCAAAAAAGAATGTTGATTTTGTGCCACTTTCACCAAGAAAATCTCCAACAAAAGCTACACCCCAACTTCGGCAACTTCAATTAGCTAATTATGATCGTCTTGAACCTTGGAGGATGGCCTGTCGAAAAGCAATTTTTAAATATGAATTGTTGTTGCCTGTTTTTGAACTTCATGATAAATTTTTAAATGAACGCGGCTGTAAGTTTTTTAGAGTATTTAAATTTTTAATTTGTTTTCGGGGGCTTCTTTTGCTTTTTTAAATTCTACAGTAGTAAACTATAGATGCAAAAACTTAGATTTTAAAAACCTTATTTTTAGTCTCAAAAGATGAACTCAAAAAAGGTGAATTTCATCCAAAATTTAAACTTGAATCAGTTCCTGATATTGTTCCTTCTGTATTACCCCAACCTCCAAAAGAAACTGTTATTCAAACAAAACTGGAGCCTTTTTTGGAGAAGCAGAGAGAATCATTTGTATTACCTGCTAATGCTGAAGTAAGTTTTCAAAATCGGTAATATTATTTATAGAGGTTTTATTTTTTAGGCAACATTATTGCAATTCAAGTCACCAGAGAAACAAACTCATACACCAAATGGAAAAGTGGCATTATCTCCAACGAAATTTGCTGGGGACACTCCAAAGTTATCACTTTATGAAAGACTTATGATGAAGCAGAAAGCTAATGAAGCAAAATTGGAACCAATTAAATTAGCAATGGAGCGAAGAAGAAATCAACTTGAATTAATCAAGCAAACTTTATTGTACCATGTTTGGTCGTATTTTTCAAGAATCAAACCAAAAGCTACAACAAAACTTGAATTGATTTTATTTCGTCTGGCACAAGATATTAAGCTTACCGGTGGAGAACTGACAGAACATGTTGAACTTTTATGTGAATGTGCTCCACGATTTTTTATTATTAATACTGTTGGGCCACATAGTACAAGGCATCTTCGTTTACTCACTCAAGATGAAAATGATTACCGAGTTATTATGGATTTAATTGAAAAAGAATTTCAAAAGTGCCAATAATTAATTTTTTAAATTTTTCTTAATTTTGGGGTTTTTTATTAGAGTATGGTTTTGTATTGTTTTACTTTTGTTACAGTCGTTTTTTTCTTTTTCAGTTGTTATTGTTTTTACTTTTTTTATTTATATTTTCCTACATAAATTGTTTTTGAACTAAACAGTAAAATTTACTAATTTCATTCAAAATAATTTAAATAAACTAATGCTGGGACAAAATTAGAAAAATTCACTTTGTAGCAATCACATTGACGGCGACATTTTCTATAGTCCTTTTTTTAAATTGAATATCTTAATGACCGGTTAATAACGTACAAACTTTGTACTACAAAGACATGGTTAAATAATTCTTTATTACTAATATATGTTTCGAATTTCTGATGAACATTTCCAAATTAAAATAAAATGCAAATTTGACAATTTAAGTTTAATATTTTAGTTGTAATAATTTTTAAAGAAACGGAGTTATTTATTCAAATTCAGAACAACAAAATTGACTTGAAGCAACTTGATGCTTATTGATTGAAGAGCTTAAATATTGGCAATTGTTGGTTGGAGTGAATGAAACTCCTTCTTCAATTAACGCTTGACCATCTCGAAGAAGCAAACGCCCCATGGGAACAAAAAAATCAGCGTCTGATTTATTTCTTGTCGTCATTTCAATAAAAATTTTAGTGTTTTCGCTTGGAAGCGTTAAACTGCAATTTGTTATCACTGAATGTTTTGTCCTAAAAAGATTTTGTGTTTTGGGGAAACCTTTTGTGAACGTAGGTAGTAGTATTACCCCCAACAAATATAATTGTCGTTATAATCGTACTCAACACTTATGTCATCAGATGATGCATAAAAGTTCGCTTCAAAATTAAGTGTTTTATTTTGTAATTGATAATTAATTTGTGACGTTGCATAAATACTAAAATTATCATCGGTGTTATAAATCGTTGTTCGACTTTTGAATTCTTTGCAATAATAATTCATTGAGGCTTGTTGAACAGGTTTAAAAGATGTACAACATTGTGAACCAATGTCAAGCCCCAAATCTAAAATAGGAGGAGCAATATTAATGTATATCTAGGAGTACCAAAATTTTGAGTAGCATTTTTTATTTTTACGTTAAAAATATGTCTCTGTATCTAGGCTTATTGGATTACACTCTGATTTATTACAGTATCCAGAATTTAATTCGAGCTAATGTTTTACTTACCACTCAATTCTGTGTAACAAGGTTTTTCAGGTGTAAAAATTTCTCCAGTTATTAAACTAAAACTTGATTCATCAATCATTGTCTCAAAGATAGGCCATAAATCTTGTATTGGAATAGTTGTGTTATGATCGCCTAAATGTGCCCAGACAGCAAGTGTACGATTACCGTTTACATCTATGTTTTCAGTTTCATTGACACAAAATATTGTGTCATTATACGCATAACAAAGAAAATCAATATAATCTTCACCATTAGCAGATGTTGAAAAATTATTGTATGAAATGAAAGTTTTGCCATTGACATCGGTCAAAAGAAGATTTGTGGAAAGAGAAAATGAAAAATTTGATGTTACATTGGTTGTGAGTTCTAAGGATATTTGATCACATCGATATGGGATCGCAGTTGTTACAAGAAGACATGCAGCTATGAAACCAAATGCAAAAGCAAAGTGATGCTTCATGTTGTACATAAAATAGGTGATACCGATAATAAAAATGACTCGAAAACTCTTTTATATACCATGAAAATCCAACCACCTCCATCTTTTTTTAAAAAAAGGTGTGCCGATATCATCAGTTATAAAAAAACAAAGTGACGCAAGCTTAATCAAATTGGTATATAGGTGTGGCACTTATTATCATTTAAATGGCGTTATCGACCGAAAAGAATCAAAACCGTCAAAAGGCAGACTAACAATGAGTAAATCTCAATGACATGGAATTGCAACAAAAAGAAAATAATAAATTTAATCAGCTTTAAATTTTTATTGTTTTTTAATAAAATTTATTCAAAATCAACAAAAATCAAACATTAAAATTAATTACCATCATCAAAGCCATGGGGGGAATTGTATAAGATCATGAAATGACACTTTGCAGAATTTTTCATTTCATTTTCAATTGGAACATACAAAAAATGAAAAATATGCTGCAATGTGAAGGGATAAGGTGCTGCTATTCTTTTTATTTGTGCAATCTTTTGTCATTTGTCCATTGTTTCTTCTTATCTAATATCAAATAGTTCACCCACATCTTACCAAACTGATGAACAAACAGTTTTGTAAGGGGAACTTTTTGATTTTAGTTAACTTGAATAATTTGTTGATACATTCTTGTTGATACATTCCAAGTTTTTCTTTCTTCTTTGTAAACATTATTTACATCTGACATAACAATTGTTGCTGCAATTTTATAAAGCTATTTTTCTTAATGATTTCTTCAAACTAATTAATGATTGTAAAAAATTACCAAAAAATTATAGTACGTTTTTGTAAAAGTTGAAATTTTGCGGAATCGCAGTTATTATTTGTTTTTACCAGAATATTTGTCATTGTTTGATTTGTTAAAAAATTGAAAAGGTGACATCAGTTTTCCAACTTAATTCTAAGTCAAGGTCAATATGATAATTATGAGCTTGACTTAAAGTTAGGTAGGAAAACTGATAGCTATTATCATCATATAAAAAAGCTTTCCAAAGAAAATGAACCGTCATATAAATAAACAAACATATGACCGTTCATTTTCTTTGGAAAGCTTCTTTTTAAAAGTTTGTTCTTCTTCTTTTGTTGTCATTTAAAATAAAGTGTTAATCAAAGAATTTCTTTAATAAAATGAGCAAAATTGGTTTAAACAAATAGCAAAAAATAGAATAAACAACCAAACTTTGGAAAGAATATACTAAAAAAGAAATTGTATCTTTTTTCGACACTACTGCTTTTAGCTTTCTCCGTCTAAAAGTGTTGTATAAGAATGACGCAACACTTTTAAACTTTGTTGATACCGCTGATTTAGCGCTTTCTCTTTCATAAGAATGATGCAATATTATTAAAGACAAATCGTTAAACAAACTTTTTTTTTAAAAACAAGCTTTCACCCTTGTTTTGAAAAAAGTTTGTAAAAGAGACGATGTCTGTGGGTGCATGTCGTTTTATTTTTAAAAAATCATTATGTGTGCATTGGTAATGAACATTTTTGATAATAAAAAAAAGATATTTTTTGTCGTTGAAAAAATTAAAGCAAATGTTTTTTGTGTGATTTTTTTAAAAAAATTAAAAAATAATTTAAAACGACAACAACTTTGAGAAGCTGATCTTTATCCATTCCCCATTTTCCCATATATTGATGTAAAAATACAAATTAAATTATTACTCTAATTGTTCTTTTGGTTACATTGACAGTATACTATATATAGTAACCAAAACATTTTGTTTTTCCGCACCTGTGGCAAGCTTAATCAAAATGATATAGGTATGGCAATTATTTATCAAAATGATAAATTCATGTGAATAGTTTTATAGAATCAAAATTTACATGTCCATGGAATTGCAACAATAAGAAAATAATAAATTTAATAATAAAAAAAAATCAGCTTTAAATTTTTATAAGGTTTTAATAAAATTTATTCAAAATCAACAAAAAATCACACTTTAAAATTCATTAACTACGATAACGAAGTCGAAGAAAAAACAAACAAGAAAATTAACAAATTTGAACAGCAGCAGCTTTAATCCATTGTAAAACAGCCATATTTTGATTAATATCAAGTTTCAAAGACTGAAGAGACTGTCGTACAACATTTTTTACAGTGTCAAGAGTATCAGTAACTGATTCAACTTCTTCAAAATCGATACTTTCTTTATCCATTCCCCATAAATTTTCACGATGAATTCGAAGAAAAGTAATTAAATAACTTTGAACAAGATCAAGATTTGCATGACTACGAAAGGCCATAATTAAAAAATTCAAAAATGGTACAATTGCCGAAGACGGAAGTGAACGAATTTGAAAATCGATGGAAGATAAAGACATTGTTTTGAGTTCTTCAAAAATTTCCAAGTATTTTTCGGGATATCGGATTCTGAAATGATAAAGCAATGTATTGAACAGAAAGTTTAAAACAAACTCTTTTAATTTAATGATAAAGCAATGTATTGAACAGAAAGTTTAAAACAAACTCTTTTAGCAAATGGTGTTTCAAGTTCAAGAAGTTTGCGTTTAGCAGCAATAATTCTTTCACGTTCAGAAGCTTCAGTTAGATCCATTTTATCAAAGCTAACACCTTCAAGATTTTCAATTGTAGGTAAAAAGAATGGGGCATGCTTGGGCTTTTTTGGTGGTTCAATTGGTTTATTTCGGGCTTTGATTGCTTCAAGTTCAGCTAAATTTGCCCATCGTGCTGGTGGTAATCCAGAAAATGAATAAAGATCATCGGATTCGAGATACTTTATTTTTTCGGTATCGTCGATTTCAACATCCATATCTGTAAAATCTTCAGCATCAGAATCAATAACAAGTTGAAGTTCATCGTCAGTTTCGTCATCACTAAATCCACTTTGAGATTTATCGGCTGCTGTTAAACCAGGTAATGAAACTTTATTGAAATATGTAGAATCTTGATCCCCAATTCGAAGATCAACATCATCAACAAACATTGAAATATTTGCCCATACATATACTGCTTTATCACCTTCGTGTGCAGTTGTCAAAAACTGTCCGCCAGGATTGAATGCTAATGATACACATGAAGATGGAAATAGCATACAATCAATGAGAACGCTCGTAGTAATATCCCAAACCTAAAAAGTGTTTTATGTATCAATTTAGAAATCACATTACAAATTCATACCTTTAACTTTCTTGCATTATCGGCAGAAACAAGCCATTTTCCATCACGACTATATTCTAGTGCAGTAATAACATTTCCGACATGAGCTTTAAGAAATTTACGAGCAATTTTTCCGGACAACGCATCCACAATCGCCAAAGCACCACTTTCAGCAGCAACCGCAAGGAGAGAATTTGATCTATCAAGCTTGAATTTTACCACACCAGCAGGGAGTTGACATTGCATAAAGCACTTTGTCGGTTTAATTGTCCAAAATCTTATAAGACCATCTGAGGCGCCAGTAATAAGTTTTTGAGTACAAAGATCGGAAACAAGTGCAGTTACCGGATGTGGATGAGCCCGGCAATCATCCTAAAACAAACAAGAATCAGAAAGATAGGATATATCCAAACAATCGTACATTTGTTCTACGAGTCGTTTTGTCATTGCTTTCTTTAACTTCGCTTTTCATAATAAAAGTCCCACGGAAAAGGCCAGACTGAAGATTAAACATGTCGACATGACCAGTAGAATATCCAATGAATGCAAGATTTCCGCAAGCTGAGAGATTAATTGATGTTGCATAAGCTGTAATATAATCCGGATTTTTTGCAAATCTTTCATGATAAAGCTGAAACGATTAAACAATATTAATTGCAAAAAAATTTAAAAACAAATACTAACAAGTTTTTCTCCTTTTGTTTGTCGTCGAGAACTCCAAGTTGATACAATTGGTGAACTTTTATGACGACAAATAACATTATCCCAAGCTGCTTCACGGGCCATTCCAACATCCATTTCAACAATTGGCTCTAATGGAACATCCATAAATCGATCACGCGATACCTCAGTTCTACAAAGGTATGTATACTGTAAGTGAAATACTTCTCACATAAAACAAACTCACTTCTTGACTTCTCTTGCTTTTCCTAAACTTTTCATGATATCATCCCTAATAATGTTATAACCACGAACATATCCATCGAGTGATGCAGAAATTATGGAATTTTCACCAAAGAATGCAATCGATGATACAGATGCAGAATGTCCAGCAAGTTCTGTATTAATTGTAGGCAAGGATTGTTCTTCTTCAACAGACCATTTAATCATTCTGTTATCGATACCAGCAGAAATCAGATATGGCATTCCTTTAATAAAGTATAACGCAGTAATTGGACCGGTATGAACATTTGGTCGCTGGCCAATAAGAACTTGTTCATTTAAATCCCATAGTGCAATTGATCCTTCTGAATTTGCTGTTGCCATAGATTCAATTGCATCGGTTCTGAAAGAAGAATAAAAGATTGAGAAAAATAATAATAATATAAAGTAAGCTTACCTAAATGAAATAGCTGTAATTGAACCATCTTGCTTAAATGAACAAAGCTTTTCATCAGTTTTTAAATTTCTTAACTGAATTTTTCCATTTGCATGACCAATTGCAACAATATCCACAACTGTTGATTGTTCAATGCATGTAATGGCAGAATCAAAAAGGGGTTTAGGTGAAAATTCATGGACAAGCTTTCCAGTTTTAATGTTGATGAGTCGCATTTCGCCTTTTGAACCGCCCAGAACAATCTAAAATACATAAAATGACTTCATAAATATGTAAGTATCATCAAGCATACTTTATTCATATAGGTTAAAGGATGAACAATACAAGTTGCTTCAAAAGAAGGAGGAGAAGGAATTTCCAAAATTTGTGAAGACTCATTGACATCAATAATTCGAATAGTATTCTCAACATCAATAACTACCAAAATATCAATAAATGATAGCATAAACTTGACATCTTTTTCAACTTCGATCTGTCTAACAAGCTAAAAAATACATATTACATCAGAAAAAAAGTTGAAGCTAAAAATTTACAGTTTGATTGTTTTTAAAGACACAAATAACATTTTCATAAGCCGCAAAAACATATGCTTTATCCTTCTCTAATACAGTAATAGGTTTTGAAAGTGGGTCAGAAACTTTATAACGACGAAATGGTTGCATTCGATACGTAACAAAGACATTTCCAATTGCAGCATTAACATCACCAAGACGTTTTTCCTTTGGTTTTGATTGAAATGTTGGTGGAATTGCAGAGCAAACTAATCCAAGAGCTTTATAGGGAGTAAATAAAGTTGTCGGTTGTTGATTCATTGAAACTTATATCAAATTCTGATCATCACAAGAAAAAAAGGCTTTTTTGGTCCTTCTTTGAATCACTGGAAAAAATATGGGAACGTTTGGCACCAATGGACACATAGCCAACATTACCAAAATAAAAACTTTCAAAATTTTTTAAACGAAATATTCTGTTGAGCAGCGGATCATAGTCTTACTATCTTGTTCAAATAGAGATAATTTTCATAGATACAAAAACATTTATAAAATCAAATCACAAAAAAGAATGCAAACAATGTTACAAAACACAAAACAAGTTATAAACAAAAAAACAACAACTTATTTTTTATAAAAATCTTTTTGAAAATCCAACAAAGCATTCTTTGAAACTTGAGTTTGGCCAACAAATGTAATAAGTGGAGGTGGATATTGTAAATCACCAGCTTTAACAATTTCATCAACATAAGCTTGAAGACGATTAGTATCAGGAGGGTAAATAAATGGTTCATTACAGCGAAAACCAAATTCAATTTTTTTATTTTTCTAAACATGGAATTTTACTTTATTTAAATCATACTCAATAAAAATCATAACTTACTTTCATAAAATCAATAAATGCTTCAACATTGTAATCATTTGGAACACGAACAAGTTGAAGACTTTTCAATGTTGAAGGAACAACTTGTGTTGGACCAAATGTTGGAATACGTGCTTCCCTAAAAATTAATTTATTCATATAAACCATGAACTTTTAAAAAACTCACAAATAAATATTTTTAATGTTAGGGAGACATGCAAGAATTTGATCAAAGGAAACCATTTGACCATTGTTACCTTGAACCAATGTTCTTTGCAACATTATATCAGTTACATTTCTAGAATCAGTAAGTACCTTGAAATCATTGAAAGAAATGTATTCATCTTCAAGAATCAATTTTTTGATTTCACAGACAGCAATCTTTGGAACAAGCCGAGAAATAAAGGCATATTCAGCTGGTAAATCGGTTGAAATTGATTGGGTAATCCAAAGATTACTTGGGATTTCATCACTTCCATTCCATTCATGTGCGGCACCATCCAAGGTAGTATAATAAAAGGCACCATCATAACATGTAATACTTTTAACAACAAAAAATGGAAATTTTTTGTGTTGAAAGTATTTGCACGTTTTCATCAATTTCAGTGCCATTTGAGGTTTGGCATTTGCCTTTATATATTTGAAGACATTTGGTCGAAATGTATTAGTATTTCCAGATTCATCTGTTGCAACAGTTGATGGGGCTGCTGTATCAGAAGTAAGTTCAACAGCTTTTGGAGCATCCATATTTTTTCAAGCAAAAATCAATTTCTTTTAGGTTAGTAATTAATCTGAAAAAAGGGAATAAATAATGAGAATATTTTTTGGGAATCATAAAGGAAACTGTGTAAATAAGTAAAAGAAGCGCAACAATATTTAGATGAAAAATCCCAAAACAAGCAATGAATGATTTGTGGGAAGAGTTGCGAAATATTTTTCTGTTCTTTTTTTTTCTCTCCTAATTTTGTAAATGGACGCGAGAAGAAGTTCGAGAACAATGCGCGAGCGTTCACACAATTTTTCCATTCAAAAAAGATTCACCGATATTTTAAAAAAATGCCGGACTTCAATTAAATGTCAAACACTTTTTAGAATTGTAGAAGTTAAAAATTTTTACCATGCAATAACTACAACACTTTGTTGCATTAAAAACACAGAAGCTATCCACAACTGTTTAATTTGGATTTAGAATTAGTAACTGTTGTAAAGTCAAAAGCTTTTTGTTTTCCCCGCAGGCAGGTACATACGATGTTAACGAAGGTATGAGAAAAATTAAGGGGTTGTCGCGATGTCACGTGGACACAAAAATTGGAGTTTACAAATCTACCAAATTGTAACATAAGGAAAACAACAGAATGCATTCTGATTATTTTCCTCAATCGGACATATAAATATTATATCATTATGTATCTTATATTTACAAAAATCACATTTTTATTTGTAACAAAAAATATTTATTACCGCTATTTATGTATTATAATCAAAGTTTAAGTTAAAGTTACGAAAAACATATTTTTACATATGAAAAGCATATATATATTCATAGTTAATTATTCATCCTCAATTAAAACACCATCTCCAGACATTCCAACAAGATTATTATCTCTTTCATCTTCATTGTCATCATCAATTGCTTCAGGTGATGAAGGTTCACTTACAGAATCATCGTCATCAGATGATGATTTATCGAAAATCATTTCATCAACATTCGCAAAGAGAATTCCACCTGGAGAAAACTGAGAGATTTTTGGATGCATTGATTCTAACAAAGTAATCAGATTTCCAATAGGAATTCTAGAGCCACAATCATTTTCAAAATCTAAAAAAGAAATTGAACATTTTGGATTTTTCATGATGAAAGAAAGAAACAAACCTAATAATGATCGATTAAAAACAGTTGCGACGAGATTTCGATGATCTTGGGAAACAAGGAATGGAAATTTATCTGGAATTTCATCAGCATCTGTTGTCATCATTTCATATACTTCCTGAAAATGTGTTTCAGTTATTAGTAAAAGTTTATTTAAAATTTAAATGCAGAAAAGAATAAACAACCTACCATAACCTTTTCATACAATTTATCACTCAATGGATCAATTTGTTTAGCAAAATTCCAAATTTCACGTGATTTTTCAATCAATTTTGAATATGATTTATATTCTTCATATTGACTTTTTTGGATAATATCTTTTCTTCGAGATGGTGGCTGCAAAGTTGTTCTTGCTATTGTTGTGGTTGTTGAAAGATCTTCCATTTCAGTATCATCACAACAAAATCCATTTGATTCATACATTTCAGAGATGATTGTGGTGGTTGTTGCAGAGCAGCCATTATTAATACTGTTATGTCCATTTGAACAATCTTCAGAACAGCCATTTTGTGATTCACGTGAGAATGATCGGTGATAAATTGGATGTGATAAAGATGACTGTGATTCAGTTTGGCTATTTCGACGTTTTATTCCGCTTCGTTGTGATTTTGATGATGAGGAGGAAGAAGATCCTGCAGCTGCTGCCGCCGCCGCTGCTGTGGATGGTGAGATTTTTCGGCGTTGTTGTTGTTGCTGTTGTGAACGAGTTGGCATTCTTGAACTTCCTGGTTGAGATTCAATTGAAAAAGTTGGATTCTTTTTCTCCTGAAAATATTCAGAGTTAAGTATAAAAAGAATAGGAACAGCTGTATCACATGATATTAAAAATTAAATAATTGCTGTTAAACTAACCTTTGCAACATTTAAAATATCTTCAATAAAAGATTGAACTTTTAAAAGTAATTGCAAATTTTTATTTGTGTTCAAAACATAATCGTAATGTTGATAAATGTAATCCAAATGTTCTGACGTTTTCCCCTCTTTAATTATATCCATAACTTTTCGACGTCGCTTTAATGAATCATGGCTATAATCAAAATCAATATTTGTAATTTTCTGAAATGCATCTATTGTATCTGAATATCCAAGATGTGATAACCAATGTGCAACAGCTTCATTCATCCAAATTGCCTTTTCTGGTGGAAGTCGAATTGAATTGAAACTTTTACGAGTTGTGGATCGAGCTTTTTCAAAGTCTTTTTGAATATCATAAAGGAATGGATGTTGACCAAAATTTGTTTGAACAACTTCATTACTTGCTTGCATCCCAACAACAGGGTAATATTCGTGATCAAGAGAAAGATTTATATCAATGTATCCTAAAAGTTTCGATGTATTTAAGTTGGAACAAAATAGGGTAAATTATTGCATAAAGTGTCAGTTGTGATTGTCAGGAATTTTATTAAAACATACCCAAATTTTCTCCATTTTTTGTAAAAAATATTTGTTTTCTTGCAAAATTTACGCCACATCCAACGCAATCGTTTATACCAAATTTTGGGCCATAAGTTTGCCCTCTTCCTGATGAACAAAAGAAATTTCCATCATCACCATGATATCCGAATGACTGGGTATCCCATCCCGGTAAACGATTTGTTTGAATTCCTTTTTCCATAATTCCAATTCCGATTAAGCTATCGCTTGCACTAAAATTCCATCTAATAAATGATTAGTTTTTTAAAATATTGTATGTTCGTTTAGATTTATGAGGGCATTAAAAATCTTGAAGTTATGGGGATAAAGAAAATCTATTACGGAAAATATGAAGTATGAACTTACTTTCTTTCTGGAGTTACAATTGTAACTTCAAAGTAATAAACTCCACAACCATGTGGAATTGGATGATTTGCGCGAACCGATGCAGCATCCTGATGATTAACACCTAAGCCTTTATATTTTAGCAAAGTTTTATCTGGTGAAACATAAATTGTTTCGCGACGATCAACTGATGACCAATGGGTTGGAAGTGGTGTAGCCTGAAGAAAAGCTCCGGTTAAAAAATTTGATTAATTACTGTTTTAAAGTTTTAGGGACAAATGTGAAAATTCTTACCTCTGAATTAACACCTGGATAAAGTTGTGCAATTCTTCGATTTATATCTCTGTGAGGTTTAACAAGTTCAACCTCTGTTTCATCCGAAGGAATAATTGGTGAAAGCCTGGAATCATTTGAATGCTGTGAAGATTCATTGCTTGAGGAATCACGTTCAAATAAATGCGGAGGATTTATGAAATGCGGATATGGATATATTCCAGGCATAACAATTTGTGGATGTTGTTGTTCTTCATCTGTTGCATCAGCCATTGGAATATCATCCATTTTTATTTTATTATTTTTGAGCTTGGGGGAAGAAAAATTTTTCTGAACAGATGCAGTAAAAAAACAATGAAAATGATACGGTAAATAAAATTGGCAGTGATCTGAAAAATGTAAAAAAGCTAGAACATAAAGAGTAGTGGAATGCACAAAAATAACCGGACACAAAAATATAATCACAAAAACGTTCATTTTTAACCCTTTAAAGCTTATCTTTGAATAAAAATAATCATGAACGCACAGTCTTTTTTTTTGACCAAAAGATTGATAAAGTTTTTTTCTAACAAAAACACATTGTTTTTCTTAAAAATACAATCGTGTCCTTCAAAATAAAAAAATCAATAAATGGGTGTATAACAAAACCATTAAGCATCAAAAAATGTATTTTTAAATGTTTTTCATTTTTTAAATTTATCACAACCATGGCTTTTTGCTTGTTTACGTGGCTTCCAAAAGTCAAGGTTACGGTAGTTGTCGAAAAATCGAAAAAAAGTTTCACAAAAGCAAGTTTATCAAGCATTTTGGAATATGTTTCAATTGAAATATATTTTGGAGAATTTGGTATGATAAAATGTTATTAGTCTTTGAACACAAATGTTTCTAACCGTTTTCGGAAAGCAGTTAATAGAACCAAAAATGTGTGCAAAATTATTAGAGTCTTCTGGGTATAATAAATTAAACACCTTTAAGTAATTCTTATTTTACACCCTTTTTGTATAACCTTTGGCAAGGCACTAAAGGATGTTGTTGTTCTAAGAAAAGCTATTTTGCATGGCTGTTAAACACTCGAAAAAGGGCTAAATTAGTTAAATTTTTTGGTTTTTTTCAGATATTTAGAAAAGCTTGGGTTTTTCTAGAGGGAAAAGCAATAACTTTTAGTTCCAAATTTAATCTCAAATGTGTATTATAATTTATAAAAACTAATATAAATTATAGCCCGTGATCGATCTATATTTATTGAACTAAAAAACAGAGAAATACACAACACCAAGAAGATGAAGACGACGACGACGACAAAAAGGAGGGGAAGCAAAAAAAGTGGAGAAAGAGGGAGACAGAAAAAAGGGGGAAAAAGAAGCACGTGTTTGGAAAAACGAAAAACGCACATATTATTTTGAATGAAAGAAACAGAGTCGTCCCTTTTTTCACAATTATATCAAAGCTTTGACATGTGCGTTTCAATGCTCCCCTTTCGTTTGTCAGGGGTAAGATTTTCACGCTTTTGCTTTTACCCCTCAAATGTGTATGTGTGTTTCCCTTTCCTTTTATTCTCCCAAAAAGTATTCCATAGACTTAAATACAAATTTTTAACATTGATTAAATGGAATGTTTGTCCTCTTTTTAGATGGTTATACGCTGAAATTTGTTGTCCGTAGTTTTTTTCTTCTTCTCACGAGCAAAAAATAGAAATAAAAGAAATCAGCTGCATGAAAGTTGGCTATGTTTTTTGGTCCTTAAAATCCATTTTTTTCTAGTTTTATGACTTTGGGTTCTTTTTTAAGATTATTTAATTGAATGAATGACCAGCTGACTGCCTAAGCTGTAGGAAAAACAAATAAAAAATCAAAGAAATTGCCTACTTCATTTCATTAAGTATCGGTAATAATTTCTTTATGTGAATTCTTTCATACAGTATCTTTCATTTAATTAATGCAAAACGTAAATAAATTTTATGTCTTCTTCATCAGTTTATTTTACTGTGATATTTTGAACATTTCGAAAAATTTCGTTTCCTGAGTCAAAAGAACTCGAGTACAATAAATGCACATTCAAACAGTAAAAATAAATTAAAAAGAACTTTATTGAAAAAAAAGAAGAGAAGTTATGATTACAGTAATATTATACGTTTTTGCATTGAAAAAATGGGACATATATACAGTAAAAAATAAAAATGATTCTTAAAGATTGATATGTGTCATTATTTGACTTGTTTGACTGTAAATTTCACTGTTTAAAATTTGTTGAATGCATAAATCTGGTTGAATTAACGGAATCAATATTAATTCATACAAAAGTTCAAGAGATGCCCGATTATCTGGATTTGTAACAATCGATTGATAAACAATGCTTTTTGAATCAGGTGATAGGCTGATATTTCTCAATTTGTCTTCCTAAAGAAACTATTTTAAACGTAAAGAATGTGTTTTCAAAAACAAACTTTAATATCACCATATTCATAATCTAATTTTCCTGTAATCATATTTAAATAGATAACCCCCAGCGACCAAACATCAACCTTTGGACCATGAGATGGATTTTCATTTCTGCAACAATTATAACCTTTCAAAAGTTCAGGGGCTAAATAAACATGTGTCCCACAAAAAGGGGCCTTTTCACCTTAAAGAATTTATTACCAATTTTTTTTTCATAATTATTACAAACCCTACCCTCAAAAAACTTTTTAGCACAACCAAAATCTGCGACTTTAATTATATCTGGAGCTGTAAGTAAAATATTCGCAGGTTTTAAGTCACGATGATAGATATTTTTTGAATGAAAATATTTTACAGCATTGCTAATTTGAAATAAAAATATTGCTGCTTTTTCTTCAATCATTTTTCCGTTTCTTATAATATAATTTTTTAAGTCCCCTTCCTTTGCATATTCCATTATAATAAATGCTTGTTTCTGAAATTAAGCATTTTATTACTCGGAAAATTAATGTAACTATTGTAATTTGTGTAACTTACTTGAAATTCATAATATCCGTAAAGCTTAATAATGTTATGAGGTTCTTTTTTGAATGTTAACTCTTTCAAAATTTGGATTTCATGTGAAAGCTAAAAGAAACAAGCGTCATTTACTTTATTGATTTAGATACACAATAATATTTTGTATAGGAAAATGAAATTTCTTAAATAATCTGATTTATGATTCTTTAAGGAAAAGTAAAAACTAAACACATGAACTTTCAAAATTTAAGTATTATAGTGAACTAATCTTGACTCGAACCTTGATTTTTCTTCCCAAAATTTTACACCTTTTTTTCACGGTATCTTGAAAAACATAAAATCGAAGTTCGACTAAAACATTTTTCTACCATGGATTCAGAAATTTTATACTAAAATGCGACTAATAAAAAATCTTACTGTTTCATGAGCCAAAAAAATCATTTCTTTAATTTCGACATGCTTAATGGCATATTCTTCTTTACTTTGAAGATTTCGAACTAACTTAACAGCTCCAAATCCACCTTTTCCAAGTCCAGCCAAAACTTGAAAAGTGTCATTCCCGAAAGTTAATATTTCCTTTTTATTACGGCCACGCTTTGACATTGCCTGAAGCAAGAACAAAAAATCCAAGAAAAATGGTAACAAAAAATTTAAAATAAAAAAAAGCAAAAATGGGTTTAAATAAGGGTGAAGGAAGATTACGTTAAAAAAACGAAAAAAACAAAAATAAAAAGAAAAGGAAATTTCATAAAAATGTAGCAAAAAATCCTATAATCTTTGTTTCCTGATCATAAAAAGATTTAAAATCACATTAAAAAATTGCGTCATTTTTACAACAATTTTATCACAAATTTTAGCGGTAGTTGTTGGCATTTAAAGTGTCGTGTTTTTTAAGGATGGTAAACGATAGAATAATAATAAAAAATTATTATTCTCGATCAACCGCAAAATAACAAAAAAGTTTTAAAAAGGTTTAATTATTTTGTTGCTTTACAGTATGCCTATTAATTTTTACCTATTAAAAAACTACACAAATGTTTTTAAATTGTTTGCCACAGAAATTTAGAAGCTACTTTTTTAATAAATACTAATTTACTTGCGTTAATTTTTCCAGCATTGTTAAAATTCAAGAGAAAAAAATGTTAAAATGTTGTAAATGCTCGTGTATTAGAAGGCTAATTATTAGTAATAATCATAAAACTACTGCATTGCTTATTATAAAGTCTTTAATTGTATTGCACAAATTTTGTAGTTTGTGTACTTTATTGCTTGTTGTTTTGTCTGTGGAAGTCATCCTAACTTTTAAAATAAATATTGCACAATTTCTCCCATTTCATTGTATTGGCACGAACAAAATGGTTGCAACTTTTAATTTATCAACCTTTGGTCGACCAATTGTAACCTTTGAATCCCCAGATGAAATAAACTTCACCCGTTTGATTTTTGTTTTTGTTACAATCATTGTTGGAATTCTTACACTTTTTCAAACATTAAAAATTTACATAAATCTCTGTCATCGACAAAAACGTTACTTTCAAAGTGCTTCAAGTTTGCCGTTTTTAGTAAATTTTGTTTATTCCATTTTCATTTTGAATGTTGTCATTCATAATGTTCATTATGCAGATAATATTTATCGGCCAGTAGATTATTTTGAACCCAAATATCTTTATGTCAGATACATCCTTTCAACCATGGAATTAACATTTTATGCAAATTTTCCAATATCTTACATTGGTACCCGCGGACTTCGAGAATTGTTTGATTTTAATAAAAACGGATTGAGTATCAAAAAGTTAGTTTTCAAAAAACCTTGCAATTTTCGATATTTGATACTATTATTTTATTGAAAAACACGAATACTATTTCCATTTTTAGGTCAGCATGTTACAAGATTTTTGGGTTTATTGCTGGTTCCTTGCTTACTGTAATGCATTATCGAATAGAACCACCATCATCTTATTCATGGATAGTTAATTTTACAATCGCCGGTGAAGGAATTGTTACAATTATTCTTACGATGGCAATTTTTTACTGTTTAAAACAAGCTAAAACTAATAATTATCATGCCCTGAGTCAAGATGATACTGAAGAATTGTTGATGGAAGATGTTCAATATTCTTCAAAGGATATTTTAACTCGACATCGATCACCAAGAAGAATTGACTAAATAATTATTTGAAGTTTTTGTTGAAATGTTGAACATTAATAAAATTTTAACATTAATTAAGCATTTGAAAATTTTGCTTTATTTTTTATCGTTTATCCATCTGATATTCATTCCAATTTCCCCGAATATACAGTTGGCACAAGTTCCGAACTTTACTGTAGGAATTTCATAATTCATAATTCATACTTGATGCAATCGTTGTATTGTATTTTTTCTGCTTCCCCCGTTCTTCTTTCCTTAAATAGTTTTAATTTAACCCTTCTGTTTCTGAGTATGAAATGGGCTCATGTTCTGCAATTGTATCATTCATACATTTATTTTTTTAGTATGAAAAAATAGTATCAAAGCAAGTGTAGGTGTTATTTTACTCAAACTCGAAAGGTCTATTCTGTTTGTTTTGTGTTGTCGGTTTTTTTGAAAATATAAATGTTTAAATTATAAAAGTGCGGCGCCAAAAATGCCAAAACATCGACAAAAACAATGTTTTTTGCATCTTGATAAAAAAGAGAATGTTTTCATTCATTGAAAAAATAACTTTTGCACAACTGGAATAAGCGGCGATATTAAAAACCGCAATTTTGAATAAAATATTTTCTTTTACAAAGCTATTACTCAACAAATTGGCGCCATTGTTGCTTTTTTGTAAACACAAGATAGTGATCTTCTCAAAACCTTTAGAACCCTTTAGAAAAAAATGATGCTTTCAAAACCAAAAAGGCGCCGTTGTTCATTAAAGGTTAAAAAAAGTACTTTTTCTTTCTGGTTTCTTTAGTGACTGTTTTGAACAAAAAATGATACATTCTGTTAAGTATGAGTTGATGAAGGACACTATATTGCAGAAACCTATACTCAAAAAATGTGTGCACGATTGGGAGTGAACATTCTGCTGGAAGGTGGAGCTAAAATCGCAACATTTTGATCTGGAAGGTTCTACAGAAGAAATCGCAGTTTATTGGGTGAAAGTATAGTTTAGCAAAGGATTCAGTCGTTGAAAATTCACTATGAGGTTTCATTTTTTTAACTGTTCGGCTTTTCCACTATTGTCTATTTATTTCTCATCTGCCTTTTTATTTTTCCACACAATATTTAACTTCACCATAATATGGATATTATCCATTGGGAGTGGAGGGGAGGAGGAGTTCCTATTATGCATCGTAAACGCACATAAAAACATTTTTACTTCCCTTATTTTTGTTTTAGCTTTTGATCGAGTTTAGATATAAATTAATTTTTTAATTTTATTAATTTAAAAAAAATTAAACTTGGCCTTAAAGGGACTGTCACAGTCAGTTTTTTTTCTTTTTTTGACGGACGACGACAACATACAATGCATTCTTTATCATTGCCTTTTTTCGTGTTAAAACCACTTTTGGCTAAATCAGGCAGCACTGCGACAGTCCCTTTAAATAACGCTTACACAACCTATAAACCTCAAATGATTGTTGATATTGTCTATTTGTATTCCCTTTTGTTATAGGCATTTTGGTACTATAGTTTCAGTTATAAGGTTTAATTAATAACCCAAAGTTGGTTTTGTTTGGTCTGAGGGATGGCCCAACATTCAAAAATAGGAAACAAAAACAAATCAAATTACAACACGCCCTAACCGTAAATACCCTAAAATCTTCTGACCTATTGCAAAAAGGTCCTTTCTTAATTTTAATCCTTTCCCTCATTTTCTTTATAGTATTTTCACATTTTTCAAAATAATCATTTATTAAGATTACGAATTTTTAGCTACAAAATGTTATTTTTTTCTTTGATTTTGTCTTTTATTTTCATCGTTCAATTGTTGGGTAGTCCGATCCCTCAAAATGGAGGAAATTCTGCTGACAAAACATTTGAATGGAAGTCAATGGGGCCGTGTATTATGTCTTCCGATATGAAAACGGCTGAACTTGTGGATGCTTCATCAGCTTCTGAAATGAAGAAAAAAGCAATTTCAACCTGTGAGATAACATTCGAAATGGTGAATCCAGGAGCAACTCAAATTTTTAAAATTAAAAGTACTCGTTACATTACTCCAGAAGAAATGTTTTATTCCTATATACCTTTCATTTTCTTCGGATGTCTTATTGCTATCTTTGTTGCTGTTGTTTGCTACTGTTATATGGGCTTGGTTAATTTTTGTTGCTATAAATTAATGGTAATTTCAATTATCAGATCAGCATTGATTTTTTTGAATAATACTAATTTTCAGTTTATTCGTTGTCAATAATGTTCTCATCACTGGCCATTAAATCATGTTTCATTTGGTTGCTTTCTTTTGATAATCATTTTTATTCCTTTTTTTCACAAGCTTGACAAGATTTTCGATTGCATTAAAGTAAAATGTAAGTAAAAAGGAATCGTCCAGATATGACGTTCTCAGGAAATCAGCGTTACTCCCTATACAACAAAGACACTTTTTACCACACATCAAAGACGATAAAATCATTACCCCCTTTCTTTCTGTCCCATGATGTCATATCTGGACGATTGCAAATGAATGACACTATTTTACTTTATTGCGAGTCAGGTTTAAATTACTTTAATCTCTTTTTATTTTTTCCTAAAAAACTTTTATTGTTGTTGGTTTTCATTTATCTACAATTAAAAAACCTCTTAGGCCATTTTCATATAAGCTTTTTTTTGTTTAAGCAACCATTAATTTGTTTTGTAATATTGATTATCTTTTTTTCATTTTTTGTTATAAGCTTTTTTTAAATTTCTTACTGTTTCTTTTTCATATGTGAGGATATAATAAAATGAAAAGAAGAAAAAGTTAGCAGAATCATACGAAAAATCATCACATCTTTAAAGTTTAATATATGTTTTATTTTTCGAGAAATAACTAAGAAGACTATTCTTGCAATAAAAAAGAAATTCAAATATATTTGCATGGAATAAATTGTAAAAAGCCTTGTTGTACTCACTTTTCATAAAAAAATGAAGCTTGGAAATTTTTATCGTGAATTCTAAAAGTATTGTTTACACCCAAAGATTTTTATATTCAGAATTCGGGGCATACTTAATAAAATCACAGATTCTTTTAAAAATTTTCTCAGCAAAGATGCTAATTTTTAGTTGTGAGAAGATGTTAACTTTCTCAGCTATGTTGAGGAAGTTAAATTCCGTAATTTTTGGTATCTGTGGACGTGTCTGTACTATATAAATGGAATGAACAATGCAACAAAAGATTTTTTAGAGAAAGCAAAATCAATCGGTTGCTTTTGGACATTCTTTATGATAGCAATGTTTTGTTGATGTTGCAAATTATCTGTAAAACAACATTAAATTAATATTTTTAGTTTTTCTAAATAATTACACTCAAATTAAATAGAAAAAAAAACTCTGTTCATATTCATTTTCTTTATAACTGAGAGCACAAAAACGAAATTTTTCAAACTCAAAAAATTTTAGTAAATCTTTTTTTTAGCCGCAACTGACATCGATCACCAAGAAAAACTGACTAAATAATTTGAAATTTTTGTCAAAATGTTAAATTTTAAAATTTTAACATTATTTTTACTTTGAAAATTTGCTCTTTCTTTTTCCCTCGTTTTATCCGTCTCATTGCGATTCCACCAAATGAATATCTGTCATTAATCAATCTTTGAATGACATTAAAAATAACATGCTTGTTTCAGTTTTAAATCAAATGTCAAAAAGTTAAAGAAATATGTTAGTAAAAATACTTTCTTGATGATGATTAATGAAATCTTTACCACACCTTTGACATTTAAAGTTTTAAGTCATGTTTGAAAAAAAGACTAAAAATTCGGGTAATTATAACATGTGTTTATTTTAGTTTAATGTCGGTGTTCATTGTTTGGAAACATAAATGATAATCGTGTTTTTGTTTGCTTCATTGAATAATACGTAAAATCACTAAATTTTTGATGTTGATAATTCTTTAAAAACATTATTTACATCATGAATAAAACTATATTATTTCAAATCATGTAAAATGACCTAAGTTTTTTTCTGTCTTTAATACATTTAGTTTTTATTATACTGATTATTGATTTGGTACTTTATTTCACATAATAGTTTCATCTACCCTCTTGATAAAATTCAAGATACTATAAAAAATAAATAAAGAATTACCTATTAGACTAAAACATTTGAGGCTTTTCATAAATCACCAGTATCTTTGGCCAAAATTACTTTTTTCCATTATTTACCGTAATCTTTTTAATGCAGAATTTTATTACGTTTTTGCAGCTTTTTTTATTCCAAGTATATCTTGTTCTTTTTCATCCCGTGATAGAATCGCACACTTTTATTACATTTTATTTATAATTCTTAAGTTTTTATGATTAATGAAAAGGTTGAATAAAATGAGAGCCTTGCTCTTTTTTCAAACCACAAGGATAAGAAAAAGAGAGAAGGAAAAAAACATATGTCAAACTTTGTTTAAATTACGACACATTTTTTGACTTGCTTAAGTTTTATCCTTGACTTGACTTTTCCATATGTTTTATCCGTGAAATGAAAAAAAAAACTCAAGCTGTTGTGTTAAAAGAAAAAATATATAAAAAACACTGTGAAAAAAGATGACATCCAACTTTTGATATCTTTAAATTAAAAAACAAAATTGAAATGACATCAAAAATGCTTGTTGGATAGCTATCAAACTGCAACATTTTTTATTTAAATTTTTTTGTAAGAGTAGAATTTTAATTTCATTTAGTCTTTTTAGAAGAAAGATAATCTTCACAAAATGCAATGCAACGTGAATATAAATTTTTTGAGCTACTTCTAACACTGAAATAGGATTATTATCTTTTTTTTCGATTTTACAAAACAATATAGTTTTTTGATTTATTGGGAAAAAATGATTTTTTTCTTTTTTCATTCAAAACTAAATACAAATATGTATTTTCATTCTTTTAATACACTTTCATTTGCTTCTGAACCCTAAAATTCTTTTTTTCCATACTAATAGTTAGCCTCGAGGGATTTTTAAATAAACTCCTTTTTTTCTTTGATGCCTTTTAAATGACTCACAAATCGAACACTTTTTTCGTCTTTTTTCGTTAAAAGCTTCTAGCCCAAAAAAAACATTAAGCTTTCCATTTTCGGGACGACTTTTTTTTATATGGCATCTAAAAATGGAATCTTTGTCATTTTTCTTAAAACTTCTTAAGTGTGAAAATCTTTTTGAATTATAAAGTTTTTATTTTTAAAACTGTGAGAATCTTTTTTTTAGTTTAGCTTTGAGGCATATGGTTTTTGTGTGAAACAAAACAAAAAATGTTTCTGGTTTTGTATAAACAAAGAAAATGCTTTGCTTTAATTTTTTATGAGTAAAAAAATATTTTTAGCATGACTGAGTTAATTGTTTGTTTTTAGAAAATACCATTGTGCCTTTATTACCCAAATATAAAAAACTTTTGATATGTGCTTTTTATTAATTTTGATTAAAATTTAAAGTTATTTGGCTATCTTTAGATTTTTAAATGAAAAACTTCAGTCTTTAGTTTTAGAACTTAAGTTTTTTTGTAGTTTTTGTATTTGAAGTTTTTATTTGAAAACTCTACCAATTTTTGATGCATTTACTTTTGCTTTTGATGACGTCTTGGTATGATAAAAAGAACAATAAAGAATAGAGGATTAAAATGCCGTTACCCCACATTATTGCAAAGTATATAAGCCTTATTTTCGGCATTGAAGAAAGTTTTTCCGACAATTTTTTTGTGAGATACTAAATTGTTATTCTACTGAAAGTTATATTAGAAATGTTCAGTTGAGGATATAATACTATTAACCATTAATAGTTTTTGTAAAGTGAACTGTTCCCGGTCAACATAATCAGAGAAATCCTATCCAAAAGCGTTCACTTAATAAAAAATTCTTGAACCAAAGCACTCCTTCAGCATCCGTTATGCTATCCTTTTTATAACTATTCTGTTTACTTTTTTAACTTATTAAAGGTTGTTCTTTTTCCAGACTCTTGAAACAAAAAACACATACTGTCTACTCTATTTTTTGACCCAAGTTAAAGCAAACCGGAAATAAGGATTCATTCTTTCTCATTTTTCTTTTGTTCCCTGTATTCAAAGCTTTCGGTTTTGGAAAAAAATATAAATGGCAAAAGGAAGTGTGAGTAAAAAAAAGCTATAACCAAAAAGGCGGCACATTTTTAAAGAATAGACAATAAAACAAAAAGTGCTGGTGGGGTAAATCGAAGAACATTCTTTTGATTAGGAAATTGGTTTTTAAAGAATCGAGTGATAAATGAGTATTTTTTTAAAATTTAAATCAAACGCTCAAAGGTTTTTGCATTTTTTGTCTTTTCTGCCCAAATAACATTTTAAATTCAAAGATTTTCGATTGTGGTATTTATAGAATTTTAATCTCACATAGATGTACGAGTTGGAGTTTGCTAACGTGAAACGTTGCATTATGTCACATTACTAATGTAAAACTAGTTATTTTTCTAAGCCAATTTTTAGCCAATGAAAAAAATAATTTTTTTTCAACCTAATTTAAGTTAATTTCAAATGCTTCTAAAATAATTTAAATTTATGTATTTTGCAAAACTATACAATTTTTTTCTTCAATTTTCCAAATGGATTTATAATTCAAAACACGTATTTTTTTTATCGCAGAAACATTCTTTTGTCTTTTTCCTTCCTTAATTGTTCTTATTTAAAATTGGCAGCAGCTTATAACTTATTTTCTACATAAATATCTTCTTCCTTCTTTTGCCTTCTTCATTATGAAAAAATTCTGTCCCATTTTTTAGAAACATTGTTTTAAGTATCCGCCGCCGCCACGGCATTTTCCCCCTTCTTCTTTTTTTATCACTTTTGTGACGCATAAAGTTTTCATCAAAGAAAAAAATCTGCTTATTTTTGTTATTCAAAGACTTTTCTTTACTTTTAGTAATAAAAAAACGATAAAACGTCGAAATTAAAGCAAAAAAATGAAATAAAATGATTTAAAGCTAAAAGAGAATAAAAGGCATAAAAAGAAGATAGTAAAACAACTCTTTTTGAAACTCGTGTTATTTTTCGTTTGTTTTCTTCCGTGTTTTTCTAAGCGATTGTTTTTTGATTAGTTTTATTCAAAAACATTATTTCAAAACTGACGCTAATTTAACCAATTTCAGGATACTCTTTGGAACAAATTTTAGTTAATTATTTATGTTCATTGTCTAGTTTTTTTTTGTTATATTCTGTTTATTTTTTTTGTAAGGAAGTATAATATGGCAGAGAATGATACGTATCGGATATTTGAAATATTCTTGTAAAAAACTTCAAATTTTTTATCTTTTATTTAACGTCATTTGCATTGGATTATTGGAAGCTAGATCGATAATATTGGGAGATGAACCCGTTGTCAAAACAAGTTTAGGCATTCTTCGAGGAAAAAAGTTGGTAAGTTTTGTCTGGACACGAATTTTTGAAATTACTTTGAGGGGTTTTTAGGAATTTGAAAATGAAACCATTCACGGATATTTTGGGGTACCGTATGCCAAAGCACCGATTGGTGAAAGAAGATTCCGTAAACCAGAAATGGTGGATCCCTGGAGTGGAGAATTTTTGGCTACAAATTTATCGACTACATGCTTTTTAACAAAAGATACAGCTTTTCCTGATTTTCCTGGCGCTGAAATGTGGAATCCGTTTAATGTAAGAAACGAGAATTTAGTTAATTACCTTTGCAAGATTTTCTTTTTATCATTTTTGTAAAAAATTTTATAATTTTGGAACAAATTGGATGACGCAAATTTAATTTCGGCATGCTCTTTTTAATCTGAAGTGAATCACTTAAAACTTTAAAAACTCAAAATCTTTGTGTTAAAACATAAAAATGTGAAAATTAAATTCTGCTAATTTTTAAATTTTATAGTCAATGGACGAAGATTGTCTAAGCATGAATATATGGGTTCCTCGTCACCATGATGGTACTGTAATGGTATGGATTTATGGCGGCGGTTTTTCATCCGGCTCTCCCTCTCTTGATCTCTATGATGGAAAAGTTTTGGCAGTTATGGAAAAAACAATTGTTATTAATATTAATTATCGGTTGGTTTTGGCATGAAAATAAAAATTTCATAAAAACATCTTTTTCCCTTTTTTAGATTAGGCGCTTTTGGCTTCTTATATTTTGGTGATGATACACCAGTAAATGGAAATATGGGATTAGTTGATCAACAAATAGCTTTAAAATGGATAAACGAGAATATTGAATATTTTGGAGGTGACAAAAATAGAGTTACACTTTTTGGTGAATCTGCTGGAGGGGCAAGTGCAACGGCACATTTGTTTGCACCTGAATCTTGGAATTATTTTAATAAATTCATTTGCAATGTAAGATTAATGATTTCTTTCAGCTGCTATTAATTAATACATACTTTAGTCTGGTGTAATTTTAAATAGTTGGGCAACAAAACCAAAAAATTTCATCAAAAACTTGTCGCTGAAACTTGCCAAAAAGGTTGGCTGCATTCCGCCAGATAATAATGAAGTTGAAATAAAATCTGATCGAATAAATTCTGTCCTCAAATGTATGGCTGAAGTCAAACCAAACATTTTACAAGTACAACTGCGTTTTTCATTTTTAAAAAACACTTGTTATTTTTTTATAGGAAAAAGCGAATGAAGTTTCATCAAGTTTAACACATCCAATGGCATTTGCCTTTGTTCCAATTGAAGAAGACAATCACTTTTTCAAAGGAAATGTTTTTGATAAATTTTATTCACAAAACTTTAAAAAGAATGTTAGTGCAATTTTTGGAACAGTGACTGATGAAGGAACTTATTGGTTACCGTATTATCTTTATGATACTGGATTTCGATTTAATCATACTGTATCAGCTGAAGATATTAGTAATCAAGCGTTAATTTCAAGGTGAGTTGAATCATTTGAATTAAGAGCTACATACAATCATTTAATGAAATATTTTACGTCCATTTTTTATAGATCCGATTACCAAGCATCGATCGATAAATTTATGCCATATTTTGGTAATTCAGTTCTTGTCCGGCATGCTTTACTTAATGCATATCAACAAGTTTCAAATGCATCAAATGAGAATGCACGAAATCGAGATGGCGTTGCTCGATTTGCTGGAGATTATTTCTTCACTTGTCGACTTATTGAATTTGCCAATGTCTTAGCAGATAACATTTACGGTAATGTTTTTATGTATCAATTTACACGAAGGTAAGCAAGCTATAATTCTAAGGATTTATAAAATCCTCTTGGCTCAATTTTAAGATCAACAGCAAATCCATGGCCAAAATGGATGGGCTCCATGCACGGCTATGAAATCGAATATTTTTATGGACGACCATTTCGTAAACCTAAAATTTATTCTGATCTTAACCTTGAAAAAAATATCTCGAAGAAGATTATGCGTTATTGGAAAGACTTTGTTATTACTGGAAGACCAGTTCAAACTTGGCCAAAATACAATCGAATTTCACAACAAACTTTTATTTTAAATGAAAAAATTGCTACAAGCGATGACGGAGATATCGAAGCAAGTGATAAATCACAAGGAAAATATTGTTTATTATTGAAAGAAGCGAGTGATTATCGATTGCCAAGTAAATTCCATTTATAACTTTGTTAAAGTCTTAAATTTCATGACTTTACAGATTGTGGATTTTCAACAACCTCAATTCAAGATATCGGTGCCGTCGTTTCTTCCGCCCTCAATGCTGCATCATCCGCCCCAACTTTAGCGATGCTTTCAATTAATATATTAACTTTTTTGCTCATTACATAAATGCTTCTATTTTTTAAATATCATTAATCCCACAACCACAAAAGTTTAGTACTTTTTCTCTCATTTTTTTTGGAGTTCAAATTTTTTCAGTTCAAATTTTTCAGTTCAAATTTTTCAGTTCAAATTTTTCAGTTCAAATTTTTCCAGTTCAAATTTTTTTCGTCAGTTCAAATTTTTTTCGTCAGTTCAAATTTTTTTCGTCAGTTCAAATTTTTTTCGTCTGTGCTGGTGATCAAATTTTTTGCTCTCAAATTATTATTATTTATTTATTCTCAAATATTTATTAATTCAATATGAGTATTGAAACTTTGAAAAAAGAATTGAAAGATGCTCGTGGTGCTATTTCAGAAAAATCAAAATATGGTATTTTAAATTTTATTGATTCCTTGAAAGCTGAAAATGATCGATTAAAAACTGAAATTCAAATGAAAGAAAAAATTATTAGTGCTAAAGATGATATGATTCAAACTCAAGCTGTTTGTATTGTAACTCAAAAAGATCTCATTGAAACTCAAAAATTATTGATCGAAAAACAACCTGAAAATTATCGACAATTTCCAACTGAATCAATTAATACTGTAAACCTTAATGCTGAAGAAAAAGAACGAAAAAGATGTATTGTCATTGCTCGATTTCCGGAATCAACAAAAGAAACTCCATCAGAAAGAATGGCTGATGATACTGCAAATGTCAAACGATTAATCGATGAAATGAAAGTTGAAGCATGTGTTGTTGAAACTTTCCGTATGGGAACTATTAAAGAAAAGAAAGCTGGTGAAAAAGGTGTTAAACCTCAACCTGACTCTTAAAAGTTAGGCTCCAAACCAGTGCTCAAGCCAAAGCTATTCTCTCAAATGCAAAAAATATTAAAGATTCATCTTCATTCAAAGATAAGAAAATTCTACTTCGGAAATCCTTGTCTGCTGAACAACGCAAATTTGAAAATGATTTATTCAAAAAGCAACAAGCTCGTGTTCAAGAACTACAACAGTCAAATCGCCATCAAGAATATACGATTTATGCTGGTAAAATCTGCATCAAAGTTGTTGATAAGAAACCTGAAGTTATTCGTGATCCATTAAATGAATTGAAATACTCAAAAGTATCTGCTCCAAGTGCTCCTACATCTCCTCTCAATACTTCTCAAAGCTTTCATTCAAGCCTCTCAACGCCAAGTGGAAAAAATTAGGTCGGTTGAAAATTTGAATATTAATTGTATTAGTAGATTAGGTTTTTTAAATTCATTTTCATTGTATCCTTTTATTCTTAACTTTAAGCTTTTTAATGCCAGAAGTCTCTCTAAAAAAGAAACCTTTTTGATTTCCACTCTAAAAACCTATCCAAATTCAATTTTTTGTGTTACGGAAACTTTTTTAAATTCCAAAAATGTTTCTTTTAATGACAATTCAACTCTTGTCGGAGACTCTAATTTTATTGTTGTTCGAGCTGATAGATCCAATTCGAAAAAGTCTCGGGGTGGAGGTGTTTGCGCCTTCATTCCAAAACATTTTCCTTTTACGGTTAGAAAAAGTCCTTCTATCAAAAATATTGAATATCTTGTTTTGGACATCTTTTTCGGAACTTTTTCTTTCACTTTAATTGTCACATATATCCCTCCAGATATCCAAACGGATACTGTAAGAGATTTTTGTGAACTTCTTTTATCTATACAATCTAACTCTTCTTCTGATATTCTTCTTGTTGGGGATTTTAACATGCCAGAAATTAACTGGGAAACCAAGTCAAGTAATTTTTTGAAAGAAAAATTATTTCTTGATTTTCTTTTTGAATCTGGGATGTCAAATTCCGTAACAATTCCAACCAGAAAAGAAAATATCCTGGATCTTGTCATTTCAAATTTTCCACAAAATATTTTTAACGTTTCGACAGATCCAGGATTTTTCGGCTCTGATCATAATGTTGTTAATTTTTCTTTGAAATGTTCTGATAATCCTCCTCCAAAACCTTCTCTTTCTTTTAAAAACTTTAAAAAAGCCGACTTTTTATCCATGAACTTTTTCTTTTTTGAACAAAAATGGGAATTTTTGGACCAAAAAAACATTACTGTAGATCAAGCTTGTTCTCAATTTTGTAAAATTGTTAATGAAGCGATCTCTCTTTTCGTTAAAACTGTTTCTCCTTCTTCTGAGGATAAGATATCTCCAAAAATGAGATCTATGATCAACTTTCAGAAATCTTTACCAAAAACAGCAGCAAATTTTAAAACCATTTCTCTTATCTCTAAAAAGTTAAATAAATTATCAATTCAGGAAAAACGAGAAAAAGAAAAAAATATTTTGAAAAAATACGGTAGCAAAGGCATTTTTAATCATCTTGCTAAATACCTCAAAAACGACTCGTCTATTCCTGCAATTTCAACTGAATCAAAAACTGTATTTTCCGATTTTGAAAAAACTGCTGTTTTTGGTAAAAATTTTTTGAATAATTTTCATTCTGAGAAATCACCAATTTTTGAGGATTGTTTTCCTGTCAAAGACAGTTCTCTCTCTTTTCTTACTGTAGAACAATGTAAGGAATTCCTTCAAAAACTTAAACCAAAATGTAACACTTCACCGGATGGAATTCCTTATATTGTTCTTAAAAAATGTTTTTTAACTTTAGCAAAACCTATTACTAAAATTATCAATTTATCTTTTTTGCAATCTCAGGTTCCTGAAATATGGAAAATTTCTCATGTAATTCCAATTTTTAAAAAAGGTGACAAACACCTTGCTTCTAATTATCGTCCAATCTCTCTAAATTGTTCTTTATCTATGATTCCTCAAAAAATTGTAATAGATTTTTTGAATGATTTCTTTTCTAAAAATAATCTTATTCCTCCATGCCAACATGGTTTTACAAAATCTAAATCTGTCACAACTCAATTAGTTGAGACTTTTGATTTTATCACCTCCAAAGCTGAAAAAAATATTTCTGTTGATATAATTTATTTTGATGTTAAAAAAGCTTTCGATAGAATGAAACATTTTTTACTTTTTCGAAAACTCAAAAATGCAAATGTTCCAAATTCTATCATTGCTTGGATTCAAGCTTTTCTCTCTAACCGAAAATTTAGGGTCAAAATTGGGGATTCTCTTTCTGATTCTTTTGATGCAAATTCTGGGGTTCCACAAGGATCTAAGCTCGGGCCAATTTTATTTCTATTTTTCATTTCCGATCTTATTTCTTTTTGTGAAACTCCAGAAGTTGAAAATAAACTCTTTGCTGATGATCTAAAAGCTTTTTCTTCTAATTTATCTTTAACAAATCCTCCACTTCAAATTTTCCTTGGAAAACTTGAAATATGGATGGATCAAAATGAGCTTGAGATTGCTATCGAGAAGTGCAATGTTCTTCATTGTCTTCCAGATAAAAATCCAAAAATATCATATTTTTTGAAAAATCAAAAACTTCCAAATAACCAAAATTCTCTCAGGGATCTTGGTTTAATCGTTTCGGATGATTTGAGCTGGAAAACTCATATCAAAACTATTTCAAAAAAAGCTTTATCTCGTCTTTTTATTCTTTTCAAATCTCTTAAATCTCATTCTCCTAAACTCTTACTTCATATGTATCAATCTTATGTTCGTCCTTTGGTTGAATTTTCGACACCTGTCTTTAATCCAACCCAAGTTTATTTGATTGATAAATTAGAAAAAGTCCAAAAAGTAGCTCTAAAACTTATTTTTCTCAGGTCTCGTGAACTTCGTCCTCATTTTAATGCTCCATACGAAGAAAAACTTGAAATGTTAGGTATTGAATCTCTAGAAATTCGAAGAAATAAGTTTGATCTTATTTTTTTGAATGATTATCTTTCGGGAAAAATAAATTGTAAATTGGATCTATCAGTTCGAACTTCAAAAACTAGAGGATCTTCCAAAAAACTGGAAATTCCAAACTCTAAAAAAGTCATTAAAAGAAACTTTTTTACTTTTAGAACTGTTTCCAAATACACAAAACTACCACGTCATTTACAATATACCACCCCCAATCTTTTTAAGAGAGGCATTATGGCATTAAAAGTTTAAAGTTTTGAAAAATTGTTTGAATTGTATTTTTTTTACCTATGTAAAATTTTATTGTTGAAATTGAATTTTTAAATTTTATCTTTTCTTTTTATTTGTACATATATGTCAATTTTTTATTGTTTCTTTTTTATTGTATTGATTTTGTTTGTTTTTTATCATGTGTTAGAGCATGAATATAAATTATTATTATTAAATGTCGCAAAAAGTTTGTTTTTTTTTAAAAAGTATTTTAAATTTTTTAAGAAAAGGAATCTTGATTTTATCAAAGAAATTTGCTCTCTTTTTTGTGTAATGCATAAGCTGTAAAAGCATATTTTGCACGTGACATTTAATTCGATGATCCCACAGGATAGAAAAATATTTCATAAAACTGAAAAAAGCAAAGTTTTGCGAAAAACAAAAAATGCGTTGTTAAAATTATTTTGGACAAAAGGAAAAAAATCAATCAAACCTTTTTTTCAAAATGTTGAACGCGCATTCTTCAAAGAAAAATTCCAGGATACTTTTTTGCGGTTTTTTTAAGTAAATTTTGTATGCAAATCTCCTTTGTGCACGAATTCGTATAAAAAATTTACAAAATTTTTCGAGACAGAAATTATGCAAAATTTTTAACAGAAGAATAAAGATAAAGAGTTTTTAACAATCAGTTACTAACAACGATGAAATTTTATTTTACTTTTTTGTAAAACATTATTCTCGCATAATTTTTTACCGCTTTGCTTGCATTTTTAAAATTTACCGTTTTTATTTTAGGCAATTTTTTAGTCTTGTCGCGAATTATGTGTGATTCATCTATTTTAACCGCGATGTGTTTTTCATGATTTTGTGCGTGTCGTTTTTTTCTTTTTATTTTTTTCTTTTCTTTCTTTTATGTCAATTCATGTTTCAGTTGTTTTTTAGGTATGTCCTTTCGTGAACCATTCGGCGAGGAGATTAATCCTTTTACAGGATACCCCTTTAGCACACAAAATCTCGATCAACGCATCAATGGGTATACTTGTATAATTTAATTTTTGACTTAAAATATGAGTTTTTAGATTACGTCCTGATTTTGAAAAACTTGGATACAATTTTGATCCACCTGCATCTGAAGAAATTAAACCGCCTGAAATCAAAAGATTTAAGAAAGATGTTCCAAATGAATCTGTGCGAATTTCACTGAAGATCAAAGAAAATCCACTTCTACCGCCTTCTCCACTTGTGAAATCCGTTTTCAAAGTTCCTGCACTGCCTGCACGCTTTGAAGTTAAAGATCAACCAAAAATCATTGCACCACCTCCTGCTGCACCAGATTTCAAAAGAAAAACTGCTTCTGCTGCTGCTGTTAAACCTGTTCTTGCACCTGAACTTAAAAGTAAACCTGCTTTTGCTATTGTTAAATCAACTCTGGCATCAGAATTTAAAGGTAAACCTGCTCCTGTTGCTGTTGTTAAACCTACTCTGGCACCAGAATTTAAAGGTAAACCTGCTCCTGTTGCTGTTGTTAAACCTACTCTGGCACCAGAATTTAAAGGTAAACCTGCTCCTGTTGCTGTTTTTAAACCTACTGTGGCACCAGAACTTAAAGGTAAACCTGCTCCTGTTCCTGCTAAGCGCATCAAAAAGCAATATAAACATTCTTTCAATTTCATCACCAGTGCTTCAACTGAAAATGAAAATACTGTAAAAAGAAATAACAAATACCATCGTGCAGCTTTTCGACTTTTTGATGATGGTGTCAAAAAGGATGTGATTCAAAAAGCTTTTAAAGAACTTTCGGAATTCACAAAAGAAGTATGGCCGAATCCTCGACAATTACTGAATGATGGAAAAGTTACGGCTTCAACTGTAAATGAATTTACTGTGAAAAGTATTCGGGAAATGTTGCTTCAAAAAGCTTTGAACGATCCTGCCATCTTTGAAGCTCATCAATCCTTATATATTAAGAAACGTACCAAAACTGGTGAGTCTTTCTGTAATTTTGGAAATAAGGAATATCAATAAGTTAGTTTTTGAACAGAATTTCCCGTTGTTTCGACAACTGTTTTCTTATTTCTACAATTAGATTAAGCTTAGTGTTATTTTTTTTCTCTCAGAAAACACAAAATATGTAGTATTTTGGTATACTGTAAAGTCTTTGTGGATTTTATTGATTATCAATGGTTATAAAATAATTGATTGAACACAACTGCTTGACGGCAGTTTTGTAAACATATATTGTCGACTGACCTAAATTCTGTCTTGTTAGTTTCGAATTTTTAAAGTTTTGAAGATTTTGTTATGGTTAAAATGCTGAATGATGAATTTTATAAATTTCGGATTTATTTATGAAAGAGGGAAAATGACATTGATTTTTTATTTAGTTAATAACTTAAATTATTTTTTAAGAAAGAAATGAATGCTGCCTTTCAAATGAATTATTATTCTATTAATTATTCTACTACCATTCCATTAATTATATTTTTAAGTTTTTTGTTGTTTCATAAATGTAATACTTATTTTAAATTTTTAAACAAGTTAAACTTTTGATTGTGTGTTTTATACTTATTTCCTGTAATTGTTTGCTTCCTTGTTTGTGACTTGGGTTTTCTTTAGCCATCTATGCTAATACGATTAGACAGAAGTTTAACTTATTGGGTTCTTTTTAAGCAAAAAAGTGGGCATGTTTGTTTTAGTTCGAATTTTGTTTAATTAATTATTCTACTGTAAGTAATATATACATATATTTACTGAATAAAGTTAAAAACATTTTTCACTTTCAAAACACCCCCGGTAATAAACTCATTTTATTTTAATTCAAATTAAATTTTATTTAAGTTTGACAAATAGATCTCTGATTTTTGGATTTGATGATATGCCCATGACGCTGTAACACATTAGTCTGTTATCTTTGGAAGCAATATTATATACTTTTCATATATCATTTTTGGTAGTGTTATTTTTTGACAAATCAAAGAAATTTCATGAAGCGCGCTTTATAATATTATAAGGGTTATTTTTGTTGTGAATTTGTTGTATATTATTATGGTAAGCAATAAATTTTTAACGAAGTAATGTCAGGAAAAACTATTTGAAGGAGTGTCATACGTTTTTTCTAAGTTTGAAAACAACAGTGTTTGGGGGATGGGGGATATTGATGAATGTTGTAAAGAAGATAAGCATGGCGTCGGGTCCGGCCCGTCAGCGCTTGGGCTCGTAAGGCCCTGGCCTTGGTGGGCTCGGTCCGGCCCGCCGGCCTTAAGCAAGACTTTTATCATTTTTTGAAATCTAACACTTCCATTTTTTGGCAAAAAAATTTTTAAAAAACCTATGTTCAGTAAAAAATTTGATGTTTTCTTGCCATATTTTTCTATTAAATAACACAAAAATGGGTAAAAATGACTTTCCTTAACAGTAATTTTAAAGAAAATCGTATTTTGAACTTTTTGTACAAAGCCCGCGGGCTTGAAATTTTGGGCCCGGCCCAGCCCGTTCATTTTATGTCGGCCGGGGCCCGGTCCAGGCCTTAACGGGCCGAGAGGGCCCGCGGCCATGCTTAAAAGAAGATCAAATAGTTTCTGACATGTTTTTATTTTTTGATTTTACGACTTTTTTCTCTTAAAATTAATTTTACATGTTTCCAGATGTTTTTTGTACGATCTCCTGGATTTGAACTTTGGCCAAAATTTTACAAAAATAATGGATGGCTCGCTGCCATTGCTTTTAATTGAACGGCTTATCTTGCTTTTGTTCAATTTTTCGGACAAGCTTTTTTAGCTTTTAATCGGTTCACATCTTTGTGGTTTCCTTTGAAACATAAACAAGTAAGAAAAATGCATACATGATAATGAACGTTCACACCTAAAATAAATTTACAAATTTGGACAAAACCGTGGCACACATTTGTGATTATTGTTGTCCCATTTTTAGCTATAATTCATCGATTGTCTGAACCTGGTATATATCTGTATACAACTGCAGGGGATGTTATTGTAAGGCTTGTTAGTGAAGAAGTTATGCAAATATGTTATGTCGTAACGGCATCTGTATTATACGTAATGACAAGCATTGGAATCGTTATAAATACTTTGGCAGTGATAAAATTTTATATTTTAAAGAGATCCAATATTATTAGCCATAACAAAAAAGATGCCCATTTGCTGTGTTAGTTGATTGATTTAAACAAGTGTTTATTGTTTTTTCATTGCTGTTTTCAGATGTTTCTTGCATACTTTTTTTAATTCAATGTCTTCGCTGTGCTTATAATTTGGCAAGATTCATCTTTTCTGACAACGAAGCAATTCTTATTTTTCTTCAATTAATTCTTCCTTTAATCGCTGATATTTATGCATGGGTTGGAAGTTTTTCATTATTATTTTTAAGGTTTGCTTTTGCACTTTTTATTTTATATTTTTAAGTTCTTCAACCCGTCGAACTTATATGAAATTTTATGATTTAAAACGTTGCAGCAACACAATTTTAACCACAACAATGTATGGGAAAAATTTGTCCGCAACACGAAGTCATTTTTAGGAAAGTTTTTAAATAAAATAAGATCTATTTGAAAAAACATATGAACTCTAAATTTGAAAAGACAGCAAGAAATAAGCTTAAATTACAGTATTTTATGCTTAACACTATAAAAAGAATTTTATTTGTGTGTTTTGCATTAGATCAATTAAGCGTAAATAATTCTACCCGAATAAGAACAAATTATAAAACTTTAACCCTGAGGTCAAACTTCACTCACATGATTTTTCTAACTCATAATGCTGCACATTATAACAACATTAAATTGGAAAAATTATTACTGTTAAATAAAAAATAATTAAAACAAAAATAGACTTCAAAAGTATTTCATTTTTGTTTAAGATGTAAGACTAAAACTGTTTTAACCAAAATATTTCTTAAATGATTTATTATTCGGAAATAAAGTAAAGTACTAAAATGCGTCACATTGAGAGTTGTTTGTTTCAGTTTTTTAGGCACATGTGTAATAATAAAATAATAAAAAATGTTTCATCAACGATCGGGGTTTCCTTCTTTTTACCTAAAAACATTTTTTCGTAATAAAAAGCAATATCATTAGTCTCACATGTCCTATGGTTTGTATAATAATACAAAAATAGAATATTGTTTGTTTTTACAGAATGTAATATTTTTGGACTGTTTTTTCAATAATTTGAAAAATAAATGGTTTTTTCCTAGAAGAATACAAATATCAAATTTCGCAAACTTACAAATGACATTATTTTTTCCGCAAATTGGGATGTTTGTTTCATTTTTTGCTGTCGGTTTTTTGTTAAAGCAGGGTTAAGATAAAAGCTACCATATGTTTTTCGCTTTTAAATGGGCTTGCACTGATCATTATTTTTCTATCTCGCTTTATATATTTTTTTAAGTTAAAAGTAGTAATGAATTAGCATTCCAATACATTCATTTTATAGTAGTATAAAATTAATAAATGTTTGCTTTTTATTGTCAACTGTTTTTATCCTTATTTTTATTAACTTCATTTTTGATTTTATTTCATCTAGTTGTTTTAGTAGGGGCCCTAATGCATGCCTCTAATTAATTTCTGCTTGACAAAATGTTTAAAAATCGTTTAAAATATTCTTATTAAAACATTTATTATTACAGTAAGCTTACAAATTGTAAGTGCTCAAAACAAAAACAAAAATCATCAAGTTTTAACAATTATATACAAATAAATATATAAAAAAATTTTAAAATTTTAACGCATTTTTACGATTCGAAATACGGTATGGGGGTTAACGTTGCAGAAATTTTGTTGAAAAAGATTTAATGGAGATGAAAAAGTTGTTGAAGGTTTTGCAGATACTGATTCCATGATATCAGATTTACTCAATGGCACTTCATGAAAATGTGAGTTTTGAACATGAGATTTGATGTTTTTGGCATGAGCAATGTTGCATGAAAATGGAAATGAAGACATTTTTAAATATAAGTAAGTATCAGGCAATTGATAATAGAATATTAAATTCAAGTTTCGATTAATAGTAGAGTTGTCTTTATAGTTAACGTTCAATGAACTGATTTTCAACTATCACTGATGGGTATATTTATACCGAAAAAGAACCCATCTTTTGCGTCAACCCTTAAAAGTTTGGACATCCCCCTTTTTTCATACCAATGAAATACCGAAGAAAAAGTTTATTTTTGATTAATTACCCTTTTTAAATGCGTCACTTCCAATCACACTCTGTTAATTAAAACTTCTTTTTTGGTTGAATAGTAATAAAAAAAAGTGTAATAAAAAATCCTTCTATCGAAACAAAGATCGGGTTTCCCCTGTATTATTATTGATTAACTTTTGACATTCTCTTCATCACATGTACATCGACAATTCTTGATAGTTTTTATTATTTTTGTCTTTCATTATATTTTTGTTTCTTGTTTTAATAAAAAAAACTGTTTTGTTTTTTAAGATTCGGCGGTAAGATTACTGAAATTTTACTGTTTGTAAATAGAAAACCCAGCGTGAGAAAATTTCTTCAAAAATCATTTGCAGGGTTTCCTCAAAGCAATAAAATTGTTTTTATCAACAAAAGATGTTGACGAGCTTATGACTTGAAATAACAAAAGTGCAAAAATTAGAAATAATAAAAGTGCAAAAAAACATGCCATAGGGTTTTCCTATTGAATAATGAAAAACAAAAACTGCAAAAATTTTATTATCCCAAATAAAAGTTTTTTTGTGATAATAAAATGCATAATTTAACATAAGAGTAGCTCTGTCATTCTACGTTATTCAAAATTTAAAAAAATAATTTCGAGATCAAATGTTTTATGTTTTTTGTTACAGTATATTTTCGTATGTATGTAATTTAACTGATCGAAACTTTTAAATGGAGAAAAAGTTTTGTGTTTTTTATATCAACTGTTTATCAAAAATCAAATCTGTATATTATTTTACAAAAACATATATTTATCTAAAATAATAATAATTAGCACGTTTTTGCAAACTCATGAAAATAATATTTTAGTAAAAAAAACAGCAGTTTAATTTTCACGATCACATGTTCTCTCTTCGGAAAATGACAAATATAACCTTAAAAATGTAATTGATTCTATTTTCTTAAAGTAAAAATTACAACGTGAAAGACGTGATATCGAAAAGAAATAAACATGATTGAAGGGGTTTATTTCAGATTCTTTTCAAAACAATTCACGTTTATGTGTCTTCCTGGTTCGTATTTTTTTAAACAAGGGCACCCCACCAAAGAACAATCAAAAGTTAAACAAATGTGTTTTAAAAAATGGAATTCCCCAACCTAATAAAAACCAAAACAATAAAGATCTTTGTCCATTCTAATGTATTTATGTTGTGTTAGTGTAATAACACTGTTTCACATTTATTTTTAAATAAACATCAAAGGTTTTTTACTGGTGATAGAATAAAAAATGGCCATCATAGAGAAATGAATTAAATTTCTTTTTTAACGGCAATATAGTTAAAAAGACAACGAAAATATATACTTAAATGTACATCATAAGTCAACAAATGAATCATTTGCCACTGAAACTTCCAACATCTAACAAGCAAACAAAAGAAGTAATTAAAGGGTGGTTGTATCCTGATCCCAAACGTAGGAAAAAATGAACTAGAAATATCCGGTAATGAAAAGAAAGAACAAACAATATAACATATTTTTGTTATTAATAATAAATGTTAAAATTTGCATGTGTTTGACGCAGGCTTTATTCCTAGTCCATCTTATAAATAGTCATTTTGTTTACGGCTAACGAGATAATTCGAATACATCGTTTTACTAATAAGACATTTATATTTGAAAAAATAACAATACTAAAATATTTCATATAAAACTATTCATATATATATATATATAAATTTAGATAAAGATATAAATCAATCAATGTTTACAATGCACAAAAAATATTTCCGTCTGGAAATTCATTAAAGCTTTTCTAATGACACTTCAAATGCAATTTTAACATCATTTCTGAGGATCAGATTTAGTTGGAGTTTTATTCTTGATTTGATTAGTTGGAACGCGAGCTTGAAATTGTTTTGGACGAAAAGTTGGTTTGAAAGGAACAGCTGATTTATCGCTCTTAAAATTAAAATTAGATTACAGTATCCCAATGACAATAAACTTACTTCATTTTCGTCATCTTTGGTATCAGGAGTAGTTTGAGATGAATCTTCATCGGTATATTCAGCTTCAGAACCAAAATCCATCATTGCTTTGTTTTTCTTTGTTTTAACACCTTTGTCACGATTATTTTTTCCAGAACTTTCATCAACCAATCCATATCTTTTTTCCATTTCATCAAAAGATTTTGAAAGTTTAGCCATTTGATCTGCAGGAAGAACGAAGTTTTTTGGACGCCGATTTGGTTTATTATCATTCTTTCCAAATGCTCCAAAAGCTTTAGGAGGAAATGATCTTTTCTTTGCAAAAACGATCTTTGCCTTTGTTGCGGGTGCACCTTTAGGAATTGGATCAAAATCATCGCTCTTCGAAACTTTTGTAACATCTGAAGGTAAGGCGTGGGTCCGTTTCTGAAAACTTTTTTCGGAAAACAACATTTGAGCAAATTTGTTTCAGAAAGCAACATTTCAGAAAACCGCGTTTAAGATTTTTTTTATCAGAAATGTTTTTTCAGAAAATTCGTTTCAGAAAATAACATTTCAGAAAATTTTTTTCTGAAAACTTTTTTCAGAAAAGCTTTTTTCAGAAAATTCGCTTCAGAAAATAACATTTCAGAAAATTTTTTTCAGAAAACTTTTTTCAGAAAAGCTTTTTTCAGAAAACTTTTTTCAGAAAACTTTTTTCAGAAAAGCTTTTTTCAGAAAACTTTTTTCAGAAAAGCTTTTTTCAGAAAAGCTGTTTTCAGAAAACCTTTTTTCAGAAAAGCTTTTTTCAGAAAAGCTTTTTTCAGAAAACTTTTTTCAGAAAACCTCGGTGTTCTAAAAAACCACACCAAAAAGCAAATTTTTTTTAAAATTTAACAAAAAAGAGAGAAAGCACCAATGTCCTCTAATGTTAATGCTCAAGTCCCATCTCCAACATTTTATCGATCCGTAAGCAACTTTCCTCAAATATCCCTTGTGGAAAAATTACGTCACTGTTTTTTTGTACTCCTTTTTTAATTTGTCCACGATATAATTCATTTATTGAAACACTTGCTTTAGATTTAAAACTTCTAATGTAACTGCTCTATTTTAATAACTTGAATAACATTGATCAATGCCTAATAAAACTTTTTAATACAGTAATTAGAGAGTAACAACATTTTTATTAAAAACTTAAAAAATTGTTAAAATAGAAAAAAATTGCCAAAAACTGTGTGACGGATTTGTGTGTTTTTTCCGCAAAGAAAAAAGAAAACAAAAAAAAACAAAAAGAAAGAGAGAGAACAAAAAAAAGCACTGCTCTTTTTTTCTCTGTCGCAAAGAAACCCGTGCGTTGGTGCTTTCTCTCTTTTTTGTTAAATTTTTAAAAAAATTTGCTTTTTGGTGTGGTTTTTTAGAACACCGAGGTTTTCTGAAAAAAGTTTTCTGAAAAAAGCTTTTCTGAAAAAATTTTTCTGAAAAAAGGTTTTCTGAAAACAGCTTTTCTGAAAAAAGCTTTTCTGAAAAAAGTTTTCTGAAAAAAGCTTTTCTGAAAAAAGTTTTCTGAAAAAATTTTTCTGAAAACAGCTTTTCTGAAAAAAGCTTTTCTGAAAAAAATTTTCTTAAAAAAGCTTTTCTGATAAAAATTTTCTTAAAAATACTTTTCTGAACTGTTGAATTCCGAAAAAACTTTTCTGTATAAATTTTTCTGTAAGAAATTTTCTGAAACAAATTTGCTCAAATGTTGTTTTCCGAAAAAAGTTTTCAGAAACGGACCCACGCCGAAGGTAAACTTGAATTTTCCATTCGAACATCTTCTTCATCAGATTCTGAACCACCAGGAACCTTTCCTGAAACTTTTCGAGCAGCTAATGCCGTCGGTCTCTTCTTGAATTTTGATTTTGTTTGTGGAAGCTTTCCGAATGATTTTTTATCAGCAATTTTTGAAGCTTCAGCACTTTCTTTGCCTTCTTCATTTACGGAATTTCTTGTTCCACCATTGTCTTCAGCATTCTTGATTTCTTCAATATAAACTTTTGGTTCCGTGCCCTCTTCATCAAGTAAACCTTTGTCAATTTCTGTTTGAAGTGTTTCAGAGACAATATCACATGTTGATAAAATATTTGATTGAGTTGTGTCTTCTCGATCTTCTTTATTTTTTTCCATATGAGTTTCTCTTTCGATATCTCCTAAATGATTAATTTCTTTTTTGGTACTATGCGTAACGAGAACATTCGGAATGGCACCGCACGCACAATAAAAATACTTGGCGTTCAATTCCGTGCGAGCAGCACGACATCGTTTTTATATTGTGGGTGTGCGGTGCCATTCCGAATGTTCTCGTTACGCATAGTATTCTTTTCAACATCTGCAGATGTTTCAATATCATTTGCTTTACTTTCAACAGTAGAAACAAGATTGAAAAGTAAATTTTCATTTCGAGCAGGACAATTTTCAACACGATAATCTTCATCATCGGATTCACTACTATTGGGAAAAACTCGTGAAAGTTTTCGAACAATTTTTGATTTACGACCAGTTGATGATTCTTCTACTGGAGGAGTTGTAGCGGAATCAATTTCATCTGCAGCCAAAGAAAGATTGTTTTGAACAGATTCATCACTAGCAAGAAGGTTAGAAGCATCAGACTCATCTTTATTTACTTCCTTGTCTTCTGCTATAACTTCTTCATATTCATTAATACATTCAGTTTCTTGTTCAACAGATTTATCAATTTCATCCGTATAGGTTACATCAGTTTTGTCAGTTACAGCTTCCGCGACAGTATCATTTCCTTCAACTGCAGAAACTTCTTTTTCTTCTTCAAAACCCCATTCATCAGGATCTCCCCAACTATCATTAGATGAGCCACCTTCTTTAGCTTTTGCCTTTTCTTCTTCAGCAACAAATTCTTGCATTTCAATGTTTAATTTATTCCAAAACTCAACTGCTTCTTTCTCTTCTTTCAAAATTTTTCGTAAAAGTTTTCCTGGAGCATCCTTGAGTCTTAATTCACTTGATTCATGATTATATTCAATATCTCGGCAAACAATTTCACTCCAAACACGTGTAATTTTTCCAATTTCAGGTATAAGATTCTTCCATGCCTAAAAAATTATATTCATCAGAATTGGCGAATTTAAAAACACAAAATGAACTAACTGTTTTAAAATCAGTTTTTTGATCTTTACTTAGATATTCTTGGAATGTATTAAACGAAACCCAACCATTTTCATCACCAGATCCAAGTTTTAAACATTTTGCAAGAACAGTAACAAAAACAATACGCCCCTAAAAATTTAATGACAACAGTAAATGTAAAACGTAATAACAAAAAGTTTACTCGAAAATGAATCATATCAGGTTCTTGAAAAGCGGTTTCAGCAAAGGAAATTTGTACACCTTTTTTTGGGATCCTATAATGTAAAAATGTGATTACTATAAAAGACTTTACAACTGTAATTAAACTTACGGAGTCACTTTTTCTGATTGAAAGAATTTTGTTTTGTTTGACATTTGTTTATTCATATACCATAACTTGTTATCTTTATCCAAGAAGATATCGAGAAAATAAAATTCTGGCATTTCTCGAACCATCGTAGCAAAATAGGTATAACCAAAAAGTGGTAATAAATCATCAACGAGCAATGGCATTCCTATATGATTAATAAGAGATGCCATATCTTCAAAGGCAATTGGAAAAGGTGTTGCATAATAAACTTGTTCAATAAAGCTTAATCGAATATTCTCAATTTTATCCTTTGAAAGATCAGTATCTTGTTGAGAGCCAATTGGAGATCGAGGAATGTACGGTTCAAAAATTGGGACAAACTCTTCGTCATTTGATTTACTGGGTTTCTTTTCTAAAATTTCTGCAAAAAATTTACAAATATTAAGTAAATAAAAATTTACCAGGTTGATATCCGGAAGATCTGTTTCTATCATCATAATTATTTTCACGATCATTCACAGGGACGCAAGGTTTTTTGAGCCCTGTAATTTTAGTAATTTTTAGTAACTCTTTTAAAAAAATTATAAATGAAAAACTTACAACTTTGAATATCTTCTCGAGCTTCTCGACAAAAATTTTCAAGAACACTAATTGAAAGCTTTTGATCATTTGCACATAATCGAACAATTTCTTGTTTATGTTTATCAGAAAAATATAAATCTCTTCTGTAAGAATCCATGATTTAATAAATTTATAAAGACAAAATATTTTTTCGATTTACAAATTTATTTCTTCTTTTTCAACCAACTGCTAAAAAAAGATGGCAGCTTTGTTTATGTTTGTCATCGGTTCGCACAATGCCAATTCTCGAATGCTCTTGTAGAAAAGGGCGGAGCTGCATTTTCTACAAGAGCTCCGAGCTGCAGTTTGAGTTGCGGAGAAGGAAAAAATTGTGTGATATCGCTAATGAGTCAGGAAATTTAAATTTTATTATAAATTAATACTTCAACATTATAAAAACGTTAAATTCTTGTCAAAAAATTAGCAAAAGTAATCATGCATTTTGCTTCGTCACAACAGTAATCAATTCTTTTTTTGATTGTTTTAAAATTTACCTTTTTAAAAGATAAAACACGAAATAAAATTAGTTTAAAAATAAATAAATACCTGCAGTGATAAAGGTGCACTTACTGTAATTCTTATAGCGTGGGGTTACTGTATTGTTGTAATTTATCATCTTGAAATTTTAATATATTTCGAATGATATAATGCTAAAGATCATTTGACCCGTAGAGGGGGGCGTTGGGAGCACGTGCCCCCCCCCCCCCCCCCCAAACTGAGAAGATTCATTGATCTTTTGCCGCCGCCGTGTTAAGGCGGCAAAGATCAAAGGCGTGCCCACCCGAAATTTTTTTCTCCCTACGGCCATGTATATGATGATTATCTCATCCTCTCTTTCCTATTCTATTTTTATGAATATTGATCAACAAATAAATAGCATTTTGCCTAATTTTTTTTCTAATTTTCTTTGAAATTTTCTATGTTAGAATTTTGCGGTGGCAAACTTTGGCATAACAACTTCAGCTCGCAGCTGTTGATGCTTACTAGATTACAATTCGGGAGTAAATGCTGAAAGAAATAAATGTAAAGAGTCTCCGTTTAGGAAAATCGTAATTTGCTAAATTGTAATACTCGTTAAAAATACTTCAAAACTAGATCAATTGTAATGTTTCAAAAAATTATTTAATTATTATTTATTTTATTCGTTTGCATTTAACATTGATCCATTTCTTTTGAACTAAACATTAATAAAAAAAATAATAGAAACAAAAATATAACACTTTTTAATAAAAAGAAATATTATGTAAGACAAATAAAAACTAAAATATCATAAAAAAAATTGTTAATCACCGAAATCAATTCATTCAAGCATGTGTGTGGTAATTTAAAAAAAAGAAGTTTTAACTAAATATTGAGTAAAAAAGAGATCAAAAAATATAAAAAATTATTTTAAAAAAAAATAAACGGATCTAAGATGTGTACAAAAAATATATTTTTAGTTTACAAGCGTAAGAAAGAGTTACAGTAACCAAAAAACAACAATAAAAACTACACCGGTTTTTAAAAAAAAAAGTTAAAAAAGAATGGGTTTGTGGTTTTGTTTTAAATGGATTATAAAAAATTGTGACCCTAAGATAAAACGGTTAGTGTAATTTAAAATTTTAAAGAAGGTCCTCTGTACAGTATTTTTTGTGGCAAAGAGAGGTTATTATTTTTTTCGCTTTGGGATACTGTAGCCGATCTATTAAAATTTTAAAATTAAACACATTGACTTTCGAAAAAGGAAGAAAATTTACATAAATAAAAAGATTGTCAAGGTTTCAAAGGAAATTATACAAATATTTTAGATTTAATATTAATGTGGCGAAGTAGGATTCCGCCCTCCGGAAACAGGGGTAGACTTTTTACCAAAACCAAATAATTTACTGCTTCTTCCCGAATTTGGTGGAGTTGAATGTTTCGGTGAATTTAGAGATGAAGTTGGAGAGCCGGTTCCACTTGGACATCCGAGACTACCCGATGAATCTTTTTTGGTATTTGTTCTGAAAACAGAAAAAAATTGGAATTTGAATTTGCAGTTTTAAACAAATGACTAACAAGATCAGTTCTATTTTATCTGGTTTTAACATCACTGGAAAAAAACTTACAATGACATTGAATTCATTGATGAAGCAAGCTGATTCTGATATTTCTTTGGATCAACTAAAGCTTGCAATAAAGTTTTTTGTTGATCAAGTTGTACATTAATTTTTGATAACCATTCTTCTTTCTCTTTTTCAGAATTTGCTTGGCATAAAAATGCAACTGGCTGATTTGGATCATTACTTCGAAGCACAAATCGTAATGGCTCATCAGAAACATTGTTTTCGAGAACCATTTTATTGACCTTAAAAGAAAATAATATTCATCATAAAATAAAATGAAGTGTATTTCGAGATAAAAACTTACCATAATCTGATTTTTGAAAATATAAGTTGGAGAACTATATTCATTTCTTTTAGGTATTGAATCAGCAATAATACAAGATTGCTCAAAAAGAAATACAATTCTTTCTTTGCCTTTGAAAGGTTGTGAAGGTCCACTTTCAGAAATTTGTAACAATCCCTAAAAATTTAATTTAATTTCCTGTGGTTAAAAAATTTGCATTTTTATTATGAAAAACTTTGGGCATTACTTAAAATTCTAGTTGCAATTTGAAAATACGCTAAAATTAGTTTCGAAAATTTTCATCATGAATCCCAAGAGATTTCAAAATTCAATTTTTGATGTTAGCATAAATTTCAAATTCTTATTTGTAAAAAACACTCACTTGGAATAACAATTTTCCTTGTGCATTTAAATTTCCATCAAAATTTTGTAATCTTCCAACTTGCATCATATCATCACATGCTTTTGGAACAATGTTCATTATTTCAAAGCCTTTATCCAATGCCTCCATGGGATCTCCAGCACGCTCAGTGTATTTTCGAATATCTTTCATTAAAAGTTGATATTTTTGAATACGCTGTACTGGCTTTATCAAAAGATCTGATAATGTACGCTTTTCACCAAGTTTAAGACGAATTTCATTGAAAAATTGTTCAAATTGTTCTTGAGACATTAAAAAATCTGATTTTGGCTTATTTTGACAATATTTTACATAATACGAATGCAAACGACGTTCCTAAAAATTCATGAATGTTGTAATAATTTATGTGCATAAATTTTTAACAAAAAAAGCTTACACATTTCGAAAAAGCTTTACCCGCAGCTTCATAATCTTCAAGGCACTTTTCAATTTCTTTTAAAAAGCATGTTTTATGAAATTCCAAAATTTGTGCAATATTTGCAAATATAATTTTGTCTTTTCCAGCTAAGTCTTCTGGTAAATCAACATTCGACAATTCTGCGATATACCCATCAACAACAAGTGACAAATCAGTGACATATTGTCGTTCAGTTTCAACAAGTTCTTGAATAACATATTGTCGCTTAAATCTTGCTTCTTCAGATGGAGAACGAGAAATATGATCCGTAATTGTTGCGGTGCCATTTTCATCTGGCGAAGGTGATAACGGATCATCGTTGGTCAATGAACGAGCAGTTGTTGCTACACCGACTTCATCCATTGTCTGAAAATTATATGAAAATGTTTAATCATTTAAGCAGAATCCAATCTGACCATTTTAATGGGCACATTAATTGTTTTTATAAATCAGAAAAAAACAAGTGAAAATGCAAATACTGTTAGAAATTTTTAAACACATTAAAAAACATCATAATTAAATGAAGATATTTACAACATTAAACAGGGTTCAAAAATTAAAGACTTTGCCAAACAACTACTTAATATAAAAGAAAAAATGCCAAAAGTATAAAAATGGCAACTTTTCTTTTTTTGAGAATAAAAGATGACAAACAAATAATTAAAAAAATGACTTTTTTTGCATGTTAGTTAAAAATTTTATAAATAAGTAGCGGTAGTTTTTTTCTATTTAATGCTAACAGAGAGAGAAAAAAGTAGATTAAAAAATACACAAACAAATTATCAAACGTCATGTAAACAAAAAAATAAAATGTTTTCTCCTCTGCGAAGGAAAAAATGAAAACTTAATTTCTAACATGGTTTTTGGTATTATTTTGAAAGAAGAGAAGAAGTCTCGTAGAGGTAATAGAGAGAATAAAAGGGAGGTGGAGAGTATGTTGTTGAAGGGAGTAAATGTTCGAAAATCAACAAAAACAAAATTCATTAACACAGAGAAGAAAAATTGATTACAACAAAAATTCGTTTGAACCGAGGTAAAATGATTGTAATCTGGTTGTTCAAGGTTGAACAATAAAAATTGGAGGCAAAAAATAAAGTCAAATTTCACCGATACCAAAGTGAACACTACTGAATTGAAAAGAACAAATAAAATAGTGTTTTATAAAATATTTTAGAACCACTTTTTTCATTTCAGGCAAAAAGAGTTTTTTGAAAAATTATTTCTTTTAATGATAATAAATAATGTGAGTACAAAAAGTCATTTAAATAATTTTTTTCATAATTATATTTTATCCTGCGGAAAAAGGGCACTCAAGATCTAAATTAAAATGATGAAATTTTTCGAAATTATTCCAAATGTCTTCTTCAAAAAACTTTCAATACGACACAAAAAAATCGGATATTATTTCTCAATAAAAGTAATCTTCAGTCTGACTACAATTGCAAAAAAATGAAAACAAGCTTTACCAAAACACACAATTATTTTTTCGAGCTTTCAAATATCTGAAACAGATGAGAAAGTTTTTTTGTTTTGTTTGTTCTTTGAATGGGCCCAAGTCTACTCTTCTTTTCCTATCATCATCAGAAATAAAAACCTTTGCAATGTAATTTTCACTTTTTTCTTTCTTTAGAAATGTCAAAAAAATTAAATTGAAAATGACGCTTCTTCTTTTTTCCTTAAATTCATTTTCGGTTTTGAAAAACATCTTTTAAGACTTGAAACTTCCCCCCTTAGATTTGTTATAATTAAAGATTATCCGATTAGAAATAAGATAAAAGAAAAAGAAAGAGAAAAAGTTAAATAAAATTAATTTTAAAAAATAAGGAAGTAAAAAAGACATATTCGCATCTTTTTTTACTTCATCTAAGCCAATGCCGTGGATGGCATTTTTGAGGAAACGGAAAAGAAATGAGAAAATTAACTAAAAAAGAAGAAGAGTCTCGAAAGATGACAACTTTAAAATTATAATAATGATGATGAAAGAAAGGCAAAGAAAAAAACGGAAAACGGGATATGAAAGTTAAACTACGAATCAAAGATGTTTGAAGTTTTAAAGAATAAAATACAAAGTAATTAAACAAAAAGATTTGCATAAGACATTGCTTAAAAAAAGTGATAGAAAATTACAGCTACAAAATTAGTTAATACGTTTGTAGTGTCATTAAAAGAAAATTTCGTGAAATTTTTAGCATTTACTGTAATTAAATGAATAATTTAGTGTTTTGAAACTGTTAAACAAAAACCCTTCATTGCCATCAATGATCTAAAATTGTAAAAATCGTTTTTGTCCTCATCGAGCCTTTTAGTTACATCATTTTCTTTTCACAGAAAAAAGAGCTAGAAACATAATTTTCTCTCTTTCAAACAAAAGAAACAAAAAAAAACGCGTTAAAAAAGTTGTTAGAAAACATGACGAGAAAGTGACAGAAAAAAAGACATAATTTTGCAAATTTCTTCAACTTAAACTTTTTTCACTGCCAAAAACAGAAGAAGAAAAAAGCATTCAAACAAAAGTCAGTAGAAAAAAAGGAGAGATGGGGAGGAGACAAGGGCACCATCCTTATATTTTTTTGGCATCATTGCCCCGTTGTGTTCCATTTTTACACAAAAATGCATTTTTAGTCGTCCTAAAAAAAGAAAGGAGAAAAAATGATAGATAAAAACACGTTGTCGCCAACGTCGTCGTCGTCTTCCCTTCTTTCCTTCGATGTATGCCTCGTTGGGGTGCCGTTTTTTGGTGTTTATTAGACTTTTTTTTCTAGAACGGACTTCGCCTTGTTAGTCGAAAAAAAGGAGAAAGAGTTTGTCCGACAATGAAAATTTCAAAAAAAAAGTATGCAAAAAAAGAAACATTGAAGTCAATTTGTAAATGCCCCTGTTAAAAAGAAAAAAAAAGTAAAAAGGGGGAAGATTTCCCAAAAGACATAAAACAACAACAACTAAAAAAGAAGAAAAAGAATGCGTTCGTTTATAAGAAACAGAACACTACTTAAAAATTTGTTTTTTAACCTACTTAAGGGAAAAGGTTGTCGTATCATTGAATGGAACGTTAGAAAGCAAAGTATTATTCCAAAACTGTCGCGGAGAACGCGAGTTTGTCAATGAACTGAAGTCTGTTAGCAACCTCTCTTCAATGTTAATTATAATTTATTATTCTTTGGCAATCTGTCTCCAATGAAACCTTCAATTCTCTATATAAGTTCCGATTGTCCATTCTAATACTCTTCTTTTTATAATATAATTTTGTATTGTATGTTCGTCGTTTCTCACTCTCTCTGAATAAATATTGTTGTTTAATTCGATTGTTATTCAACTCTCGTGTGGCAGTTCATAAACTCCGTCACAATTGGTGCATCGACCGGGAAACGTCAACACAACTCAATCGTGCTTCGTGATCGTCTTGGAAGAATATTTGAAGAAGAACTCAAATTCAACCTTGAGCGAACCGATTGCTATAATGGATGATTTATTTGATGATATAAATTATATCAAAGAAGGAATACTCCAAACTCAAGAGGAACTTCAACAACGGATGCTTCAGTCACCTCCACCTTGGTCCTATCTTGATAAAGCTGATTTTGATGCTACACATGATATATTGTTAAAATATAGAACCGATTGGGATGATGAAATAGAACGAATGAAGCTTCGAACCGATCGTTTGAAGAATGATGATCCGAACAAGGAACAACTGCGACAACTTATTCGCGAATATAAAACTAATGCAGATAATCGACAAATGCTACAGAAATTGAATCTTCAAACTGTTAAACTGAAGAAGCTTCTTCAACTAGAAAGTAAGTCTTCTGAGATTAATCCCATTAATTTTTCAGGCAGTCATGTATCTAGTGTTCATAGATCTGAATTCTCTATTCTTCATCAACCGATAGTTCCTGTTGCTCATTCCTCTATTGTATCTTCTGTACATGGATCAATTGTATCTAATGGTCCTGTACCGATTGCTCCGGCTAGAAGCGAACATAATAATGATCTCTATCCTTATGAAGGTTATGATTCTGATGAAAGCAATGCTACTCGTCCGATTGTTATACATCGTCGTCGCGAACCGAAGCTTATTACAACACCAATCCCTGTATTGAATATTGCCAAATTTAATGGTAATTATATGGAATGGGATGGTTTTTGGCAAAGATTCAAGTATGCTGTTGATTCAAAACCATATCCGAAGATTGAGAAACTTTATGCTTTGATGAATTTGTTGGAAGGTCGTGCTAAAGAAGAAGTTGATGGTTTCCAGTTAAATGATAAAAACTATGATACCATTGTCAAAATCCTTACCGATCGTTTTGATAATAAACAAGCAATCATATCTGAACTCCAAGTCCGGTTGCGAACTCTTGAACCTGCTTCCTCTGATCCATCCAGCATTCTTCATGTTGTAAATGTTATTCAAAATGTATGCCGCCAACTCGAAAATCAAGGATCAAATATTGATAATGAACCTATGAAATTTGATATTATGGATAAAATGCCACAAGATCTCAGAAAAGAACTGTATTGGTATAACCGATCGGAAGCAGCAACAACAGAAGATATACTGCTAAAGATGAAACAAATGGCATTAAAAGCAGAAATCGAACCTCCTCCACTTAGGGTTACATCATCAAAGCCGATTGAAAATACCAAAGTTACGAAAATTCAATCGACAACCTGGAAAACTTCTTCAAAGCCTGAGTCCACCAGCAAACTTCAATCTTGTTTATTCTGTGATGGCAACCATAGACCTTCAAGATGTTCCAAGTATCCATCTTCTGATGTAAAAGTAAAACAATTGAAGATTAAAAAGCTTTGTATTAATTGTATGGCTGATGATCATGCAACTTCTAACTGTCCTAGAAAAGATCTTATTTGCTTCAATTGCAATAATCATCATCTCAAATTTCTGTGTCTGAAACCGATTGCTAGAAATGGAAATGGATCAAAGACACTGCTCTCCGTAAACAAAAATCAAAGTGCATTAATGGCAAAGAAAATCACTGTTTCACATCCAACAAATGGTTCATCAGCTACAGTAACTGTATTCTTCGATAGTGGATCTCAAAGATCATATGTATCTAAAAAACTTATTGAGCAATTGAATCTACCGATCGTCAATAAAGAACCTCTTACTGTAACCGGATTTGGTGGAAAGAAGTCTTACTACAAATCTCATCTTATTCAGTTAAAAGTAAAAACTACAAATGGATGGGAAGAATTATTTGCTAATTCAACCGATAGAATTGTGGATCGTATACCTGTGATTGAAAAGAAAAAAGATGATAGTTTTCTTCAAGTATATACTGAACCCGATTTGCTCGTTGGCATGGATTATTACTTTGATTTTGTTCTGGATTCAAAACAAATCAATGAAGATCTATATATGATTAACTCTAAATTTGGTGAAATGTTCTGTGGAAAGCTCCCAATGAAAGAAGATTCTACAATCTCATCGCTTGTGATTCAAACAGATGATATTCCCGATAGATGTGATATGTTCTGGAAACTTGAAACAATGGGTATCGCCGATAGTCCACAAACATCACCAGATGATGAAGTTGCTCAACGATTATTTGAAGAATCTATGAAATTCAAAGATGGCAGATATTATATTTCATGGCCTTTCAAATCAAACCATAAACCATTACCTTCAAATTATGGACTTGCTCTTGCTCTACTCCGAAATACCTGGAAGAGATTAAGGCAAAATACTGATGCAATGGCACAATACCAAGCAGTACTTGATGATCAAACTGTTAGACAAACAATTGAAGTTGCACCTGCAAAACCTCAAGGACCGATAGTACATTATTTACCTCATCATGCTGTCGTAAATCTGTTGAAGACAACAACCAAAGTTCGTATGGTATTTAATGGATCAGCTAAAGCTTCAAAAAATGATGTTAGCTTGAATGAATGTATGTACCGTGGACCGATTGATATGCCTGAAATTCCTGGGTTATTATCTAAATTAAGAACTGCATCAATCCTTCTTACTGGTGATATTGAAAAAGCTTTTCATCAGATCTATTTAAATGAACCCGATCGAGATGCCGTTAGATTTCTCTGGGTGAAAGATCCATCTAAAGAACCGGTAGGTGATAATTTGATTACATATCGTTTTATAGGTGTTCCATTTGGTATAATATCAAGTCCTTCAATACTGTATATTATTGTCAAATATCATCTGCTGAAGACAAAGAATCCAAAACTTCTTGCTCTCCTCAAAACTATGTTCGTTGATAATCTCTTTGCATTACTTGAAGATCCGATTGAAGCTATCGAAATATTTAATCTGATTCGTGATCACTTTCTTGCTGCTTCCATGAATGTACGAGAATGGCTATCCAATGATCCGATTGTGTTAAAAACAATTCCTGAAAATCTCAAACAAACCTCCACATCAACGAAAGTTCTTGGTATCTTATGGAATGCAACAGAAGATAAGTTCACTACCGAACTTAAACATAATGATTCTGTAGAACAATGGACTAAGAGGAAAGTTTTGAAATTCATCGCCTCCACATATGATCCACTTGGCCTTTTATCTCCAGTAACTATCAAAGGACGGATATTCATGCAAAAACTATTTCAACATGATCTGCAATGGGATGATAACCTTGATTTGAAATTAGTTGATGAATGGAAATCAATATTTGATACATGGAAAGGATCTATTACTATTCCAAGAAGATTTGTTCAATGTAAATTTCCTGATTCCGATTGTATTGAAATACATACATTTGCTGATGCTTCACAGTTTGCTTACTGCGCTGTAGTTTACTTGCGGATTAAAACTCAAGATGGCTACCAAACTCCGTTCGTATTTGCAAAGACAAGATTGCAACCCCTCAATAAGAACCTCACTATTCCAAAGATGGAAATTATGGGAATTTGGTTGGCTGCAAAAATTGGTTCATATATCCAGAAGGAATTGGATCTTCATCAATCACCAAAGTTTATATGGACCGATAGCCAAATCTCTTATTACTGGTTCCAAAAATGGCCGAAGGAAATCTTCGTTACCAATCGTTTGAAAGAAGTAATTGCGTCAAAATCTGAATGCCTCTTTGTTCCTGGAAAACTTAATCCTGCCGACCTTGGTACTCGTGGTATTCCGATAGAAGAACTTCAAAATTCATCTCATTGGTTCAATGGTCCCGATTTTCTTAAAAAAGAACGTGATGCTTGGCCAAATACACCTGAATGCTCAACAGATTTAACACAAACTATGATTGCTCTCGTCAACATTGGTGAAGAAAATAACTCAACCTGCTTACAAAATATCAATACCGATCGTATGTATGATATTGATTGTAATCTAACATGGAAAGAGTTAAAACTTACAACTGCAAGGATTATAAAGAAATTAGATAAGCTTGATCCGATTGATATGATAGAAGCAGAAGAAGCTCTTATTCGACAAGAACAAACAATTCTGATAAAACCCAATGATCACAAACAATTCAAGTTGTATAAAGATGATAGAGATATTTATCGCATCAATTGCCGATTTGATAATGCAGAACTGATAAATGCTCATCCAATATTTCTTCCAAAATCTTCACCGATTGTTAAGTTGATCATAATGGAAACACATGAAAATCTTCATCATGCTGGAATTCCCCACACATTATCTAAAATTCGTGAACAATTTTGGATTCCTTCTGGACGCGCTACGGTAAAGAAAACAATAAATAGATGCTCATCATGCAAGATATGGAAAAGTAAGTCCTTTGGATTACCTAATATGCCTCAGCTTCCAGCCTCCCGTGTAACCCGATCGAAACCTTTTCAAAATGTTGGCATCGATTACTGTGGTCCCTTCAAACTCAAAGGCAAAGAAGAAAAATCCTGGATAATACTATTCACATGCTTCACCACCCGATTGATACATCTTGAACTCGTCACAAGTATGAATGCTGAAGATTTCTTACTCTCATTCAGGAATTTCGTCGGACGCTTTGGAGTTCCATGTTATATCTTATCTGATAACGCAAAGCAATTCAAAACTGCAGCTAAAACTCTTGATGAAATTTGGAAAAGAGCTATAACTGATGACCGATTGATGGATTACTATCTCCGAAATGGAATTACATGGGATTTCATAACCGAGCGGGCTCCTTGGAAAGGTGGATTGTATGAAAGAATGGTTGGATTAGTGAAAAATGCTTTAAAATTAAGTATTGGTAAAAAGGTTCTAACCATTGATAATTTTAGGACTCTTTTGATAGAAATTGAAGCAAGCTTGAATAGCCGACCTCTAACTTATGTCCATGCTAAAGAACCGTTCGTGATCCGTCCATGTGATTTTATATATCCTGCTATTGATTTACAACTTCCTGCAATTCCGATTGATGATTCTTCAAGTGATAAACCATATCTTCCAACAGTTTCTGGTGGCGCGGAGAAGCTTGTCGACATTTATGAAAGCAGCATTCAACATCTCGACAAGTTTTGGAAACAATGGAACAAAGATTATCTGAATCTCCTTCGTGAAAGAAATGTTGAACATAAAAATGCTCGTGGTTCATTAACAAGGAAACCGATCGTTGGTGAAATTGTACTCGTGTACGAACCTGATCAACCTAGAGGAAGTTGGAAAGCAGCGAAGATAATCGATCTTCTCTTAAGTTCGGATAATGAAATTCGTTCTGCAGAAATTCAATATATGGATGGATTCTCAACAAGAAGAGCTATAAATCATCTATATCCGATTGAAGAAGGAGCCGCCAATCCTGATATTCTTGTTACCTATTGTGAAGATAATAATTAATCTTGAAGGTTGTATTGATCGGATGGCTCTTGAATGTTTGAAATGCAATGAGTGTGTATTATATTAAAGTTTGTTAAGATTCTTATTTAATGTTAATTTCTAAAGGGTTGCAATTACCGGGTGGCTTTAAAGTGCTTCATGAACATCAGATAACGTGTATAGCCCTGTCTGTTAGTAATTGGCATCCACCTCATCCTCAGATGGTAATTGTGTAATCCCGATAGATTTAACTTTATTTCGTTTCTTAACACCTTTCTATAATTATCCCTTTTCTTTTCATCTTCTTCCATCTCATCCTCGGATGATCAATATGTAATCCCGATCGATTTTTTGTTATTCTTTATCTTGCTGGTGGCGGGAGTGTCGCGGAGAACGCGAGTTTGTCAATGAACTGAAGTCTGTTAGCAACCTCTCTTCAATGTTAATTATAATTTATTATTCTTTGGCAATCTGTCTCCAATGAAACCTTCAATTCTCTATATAAGTTCCGATTGTCCATTCTAATACTCTTCTTTTTATAATATAATTTTGTATTGTATGTTCGTCGTTTCTCACTCTCTCTGAATAAATATTGTTGTTTAATTCGATTGTTATTCAACTCTCGTGTGGCAGTTCATAAACTCCGTCACAAAAACAGAATCCAGGGTTTTGTATAAGGAAAACAAAATGTTTCAAAAAATTATAAACAAAAGAGACCATAAAATTTGCATCTTTGGAAATAAATATAAAAATTTGGAGAAATATAAGTATTCTTTTTTATGTATTTAGTTTTTAAAAGGTAAACACATAACTATTAATTATTTCATCCCTCATTAAATCATTCCATAAAAAATGTCAACGTACCTCTGTCATTTCATTATTCATATTTAATGTTTCAGAAGTTGTAATGGTTGGAAAAGGTGATGAAGTTGTTGTTGGAGATGCAAGACTATCTTCAAAGTTTTGAGGTTGTGGTGACTGCAATTGTAAGTCACTTGGGGGTGTACCCGAGGAAGCCTAGAATATATTATTTAAATGTCATTTTTCTTTTCTTTTTTTTCAACATATCTAAAAATTTCAATTAATAAAACTTTATTTTTTCATGTTGAATTTGTCATAATTTTTTATATTCAAAAAAGGGGATGGGATGTTTTTTTAATCTTGGAAATATGAGAGCAACAAAAACAAAGTTTAGATTCATCGAAATTATTATAATTCTTTTGCATTTTAAATCTTTACCTGTTGCTGCTGATCGAGTGAAATTGAAGTTGCAATTGGTGTACCAGATAAACGATTAGATGCCGTTGATTGAGGAGATTCACGAGAGGATTGTTTTTGTTGTTGACTTTCACGTGAATTAGAGTTTTGGAAAAATCGACTAAAAATCATCAGTGATTAATTCAGTTTCAAAAAGTTTATTTTTTTTTGAAAAGTCACAGTTAATTTAAAAATTCAATTAATTTGCAAAAACGAGTGAAGGACAGTAGTTTGTGGCAAATTAAAAATGTACAAAAAAACAAGTGTAAAAAATAATTTGAAATGCAAAAAATAGTGTAGTTCTTTCTTTGGCTTTCACAAATTTCAAGACGAAAAACTGGAAATGCCAAAAGATCAAAGGTAGGTTAAACAATCTTCTAAAATGCCCTAAACCGAAAATCAGTCAAATAATGACGTCTATTCATTACTTCAAGCTTTTTCAGGTTTGATTAACCTCGGTTTTCTTCAAATTTTCTTCTTCAAACACAAATATACACATTTCCTCAATTCTGCCTTCACTTTATTTTTCATTTATTTTCTTACTTTGTTTAGTTTATTTATTTAATCGTTTTCTAAGCAAAAAGAAGAAGAGAATCTTCAAAAAAGGAAGCTCAAACCTTGCCTAAGGCAAAAATAAAGAAAAGACTTCACCGACACAAAAATAAAGCAAAAAATGGAAAGGATTAGTTTTTTTGCCTTGTCTTTTTCACTCTTTTAAAATTTATAAAAAAAGGACACAAGAAATAACTACTACTACTGTGAAGGAAGGAAGGAAGGAAGGAAGATGGGGAGGAAAATGATTAAACTTTTTAGAAAGAATGCCTGTTGTTAAAAAGAAACAAAAAAAAGAGGAGAAATGGAAAGAATTATGGAAAATAATGAGAAAAGCGTTAAGAAATGACAGATAGCTAAAAAAATATGGCGGACCGTTTAAAATTGTTTTTAAAAGTAATAATGATGAAATGGTAAGGGTAAAACTCTTTCATTTTAGGACTGACCTATTATGAATAAGAAAGCTGCAAAAGAAGTTGTAAAAGTTTCATGTTTATGAACGAAAATGCGCCCAATGTTTTTTTATTTTCAACCTTTTAAAACTTAAAGTCAGTGTTCTTAATTTTGGAAAAACAAACTAAAATCTAAAAATACCCGTTAAATATGTCACTTTTTTGAGCCTATCTTAAAACAAAATCTTTTAAAAGCGTTGTCTTTAAATAGAAACTATTACTTTTTTTGATTACGTATGGTTTAAACTTTCGTTCCCTGTGTTTTTTATAAATTTTTATCATGACACTTGCCTCAATACATGTATATATTTCTCATTTAAAAAAATATAAATCTTTTAAGACGCAACACCAACTGAAATTATTATATTTTTTTGCAACCATAAATGCAAAAATGTTAATCACTATTTTGTTTCAAATACACAAAAAAGCATCTAAAACATTTAAAGAAAGAGTTAACACTAATGGAAATGAAAAATTTTAGAGAAGAAATACAAAAGTTATTATCGGATTAAACTTATGAAGAAAAAACTAATTGGTGAAGTTCGCATGTGAAGATTTTTATAGGAAAAAACGTTTTAAATCGCAGATTTAATTAAAAACTAAAGCAATAAGCGTTTTTGTAATTTAGCTTCATTTAAACAATCATTTCATTCAAAATAAACAACAATCAATAAAAACATAATCAAACTTATACGAAGATGCTCTCCTTTAAATTCTTGAAAAGCAGACACACAAACTTCAGGAAATTAACATTTTCCTCTTTTTTCCTCCTTTTCTTCATCATTCACTCTTCCTTGTTTTGATAAAAAGCGTAACAAAAATAAAAGTAATCACAAAAATACGAAGACTTTTCTTTAAAAATTTGGAGAAAACACAAGAAACAACCGTAAAACTGAAAAAAAAGTTTTCTGAAAAAATGCTTCATCTTCATTTTTTTTCTCCCGATGTTGCTGCTTAACAAAAGACTTTCATTCCCTGCTACTGCTTCTGCCTCTTTTATAAAAAAGACCTTATATAACGGAAAACTCAATTATTTGAAGCCCTTAGGCAATATATATATGTTTTTTTTTCTTTTCGAAATGAAGCAAGTGAAAACTAAGAAGAAAGACAAGCAAAAACCTAAATGAGAAGATAGATGAAAAAATGAGGAAGAAACAGAAGACGGAAATGACAATGAAATGTTTTTGTTAAGAAAAAATTATTATAACTAAAGTAGGGACATCAGAATAATGACGAAAATAAAGGATACCTTGATAAAAAAAATGTATTTATTTAAAAACATATTATTTTGATAAAAATTAGTCTTGAAAGATATTTTAAAAGTAAAAATTTAAACAAGTAGAAAATTCCGCAAGTTTTGATCAAGTTTTACATTTTCCTGAAACTTCTCTGGAAAGAATTTGTATGAAACAAAAAAACTTATCAATTACTTGTTAGTTGCTCTACCATAAGATTTTTGGTACATTCTTATTATTAGCAACAAAAGATATATTCCTATTTTTTAAAAAATTTATTATATTTAACAAATGAAGAGTGAACGAACCTATCAAAAACAGTGAAAAAAATGGTCATGAAACAAGCAAAAAAATGAAAGAGAGAATACTTTATGCATGAATTTCTTCGTTTCTTTTTTTCATCTTGACTAAACAAAGTATGTATATTTTCTTTTTTTTCTCCTTCTTCTCCTTTTACTTTTGTTTTTTATTTCATCTTTATTATTTCTGTTTCCCCCTTTCATTTTTCTCTCTTTTTAGCAGTTAACTGTCGTTAAAAAGGCGTAAGTATTAGTAGCACGGCGTGGTAATTTTTTCTTGACACGAAAAGACGCTTATAAGCGACTACTTGCTTGTTTTTTTGCAAAAAAAGAAGATTTTCAGAATCCTGAAGACGCAAAATAAATTGAATTTAATCATTTTTATGTAATATTTTTTTAATAATAATATAAAAAAATATCTTATTTATTAATAAAAACGCTAAAAATAGATATTTTTAAACGTTAAACGTGTTTTTTTACAATTTTTATGAGGACGTCAAAATCAGTGAAATCTGATACAAATTCAATAATTCCTCTGTGGAATTTTTTCGTAATCGTGTTTTTTTGTCTTCATATCGTTCTTCAGACTATTTAGAAGGATTTGGCTAGAAATTTCTCGGGCAAAAGTTTCTTATTTTGTTTTTTTAGCTGTTTTTATATTATGGTTGGTGTATCAAGGCGCAAGAAACAGTTGCAAGACGCTGCAAACAAAGCTCGATCAATTAATAATACTGTAAAAGAATACGATCAAAGGCTACAATCAATTCTGAACAAATTGTTGCTGCAGAATATCAATCTCAAATCAACACTTTAACTGCTGAATTGGAGACTGTAAATCGATCTTGGGAAGAATATGAAAGACAAATTGGTGCTTTAAATGAATGATGCACTTGAAACCCTTCGAGCTGAAAATAAACAATATGCTTATGAAAAGCTGGATCTTGCAAAAGAACGAGAAATTGATGAAGAGAATCCAAAAAGATATGATGAAATGGAAGCATATTACATGGTGGATGAAAAAATTGTTGATCTTGAATAATTTGTTCTTGTATGTTTTATATTTTTATACTATACTTTATTTGGATATTGTTTAGGCTGGATATCTGGGAAAATGTTTCTGCAAAAGAATTTTTAACTGAACGATTAATAGCTAGTTTGGGATTACTTGATCCAGAATGGTAAAGCAATGATATTCTTCGAGTTGAAATGGAAAGTACTATGAATGGCATTGATGATGGTCCAGATACCGTATCACAACTACATGAAAGAGTTAGTTATATTACTGTACTTATTGTTATTTAAAATTATGTTTTTTTTTCTCGAATTAGAACTGATAGTAACAGCACACCATCAGCTGATGGAGCCCCAAATTATACTACTGTGACTGAAGTTTTCAATTACGTCTCAGCTTTCAAGAAATTGCTTCAACCTTCGAGATAGAATTTCATCAATAAGTATTTCAATGAAAACTGTTTATGCATTGCAGATGCTCATTCTTGGTATTTTTTCTTTGATTTTAGATAATTATTTGTTTTTAATTTAATTTATTGTCTTATAATGGCTTTAATAAAGTATTTTGATGTTTATATTCTACTAAAAGTGACTTAAATGTGAGCAAATCTATGATATATTTTGTTTCTCATATTCTACGATACTGAGGCGAAAAAAGTGTTAATTTTTTCTAGCCAAACTTTAGAAACATATGTTGAGATTAATTTAAGAACAAAAATATTAAAGATTAGTAGAGATTCAAGAAGTTATTGAACGACAAAGCTTGAACTTCTGATGCATTTGCTTGTGCATGATTTTGTTATTCACAGATCTTTGTCAAAAAAGCATTATTCTGCACAAGCTATATATGAATCAGCAGATAATTAGTTGTAGATTGGTAAGGAAATAAAGAAAGCTTAAAAAATATTAATTTTTGCAGTTATATTTGGTAAAATCTGTGATTATACTGTATTGCTGAAAAATCGCAAAAAAAAATAAATTTATTTTCCGTGCGAGAGTTTATATTGCATTTCTACCACGCCGTGTAGTAGTAGTAGTCGTTTCTGTCGTTCTTGTATTTCTTTCTATCTCTTCATCAAAATAAAATTTGAACAAAGACTTTACACGGCTTCCCTTCTTTCTTCTTTCCTTCAACTTTTTTTCCTCCTTCCCTCATATATGTATATATTATCTATCTCTTTATTCCATTTTATTTTCACTTTTTTTCTTCTTCCTCTCCTTTAAAGACATTTTTTTTATTTTGAGACCAAAAAAGTTGTTATTGAGTGCCATCGTTGTCGGTTCTGTCGTCGTCGAAGAAGTTGTTCGTTGAAAAAAGCAAAAAAAATACATATAAGAAATTTGACGTAGCAGAAAAGGTTCCTTCTTAAGTTTTTTCCCCCTTCGTTTTTTGCTGTCCCAATTCGACTTCATCAAATGCAATAACATAAAATGAAGACGAAAAAAAAGAAAATAGAATGAAGTTCTTTAAGAGGATAATATTGGACTATAAAAATAATGTTCTTAAAAATGTGAAAACATAAAAATACTGGAAAAGGGAAAACTTTTTGAAGAAGATGCATTGTTTAAAAAAGGGAAAAAAGTTTGCAAAAGACATGCTTCAACGATGCAAACTAAAAACAACATATGGTAATGAAGACGAATTCTCAAAATTTTGTTAATTGAAAGAAGCTCATAACCGAAGACAAGGGCGGATAATTTAAAAAGTTAGTTATGTGAGACATCTCAAATTGGCATAATCAGTTTAAATTATTAAATAAAACAATAAAGAACTGAAGTTGTACTTTTATTTTACAAAAAATGCAAAGAAAAACAGTGATACATAACACTGACGTTCGACTACGTTTTCCAGAGCACTTGAGTATTTCCTTATGAATGCCTGATTGTACGGATATCACTAAGCTTTGATCAAGCAAGTATTATATTGTTTATTTAACATTTCAAGTACTTTCATTTAATTTTAGTTCTTACTTAAACAACCTTTGTAAAAAAATATAAAAAAGCAAAGTTTTTTGTTTGTGTTTTCTTTTTTTCTTCTTAAAATTCCTCTTGCTTCTGAGAAAGTCATTCCTTAATTATCTTTGATCTATTAAAGAAAAATTTTCAATGAAGAACGAAATAAAAAATATAAAAATTGTTGACATAGGACTTTGCATATAAATTAAATCAAATAATGGTTTAAATTTTTCCATGAAAGAAAAAAAAGAAAGAAAAACCAACGCTCTTCAAACAAAACAAAGCTTTAAAACACAATTCTTCTTATATTTTTTTTGTCAATTTTAAAGACTCCTTGTTTAGATTGTTAAAAAGAAAATTTCCAAAAAAAGTAAGTGCCAAATTTTAAACAATACTTTTTTTTAAATAGCTCCGGAAAACCACAATAAAAATTTAAAAAGCCATCATTGATGAATGAACTTTCGAAGAATGCGGTTCTCTTTAATTTCTTTTTAAAAAGTGGCAGAGCAAAGACTAACTCATAGAAAAAAGAACTGCTTAAAGATGAAAGCTTTGGAGAGGCATTTTTGGAATACAAAAACATAATTGGAAAAAAAGAGAGATTTGAATTTAAAAAATGAATGCAAATGCGACCGAAAATTGATAAAAGAAGAATTTAAAACAAAAGTTTAACGTTATCGCTCAAATTTAAAAGTTTCAAATATACACACACGATTTAAGGTTTTTTAATTGAAAATCAAAAGTATTTAGAAAAAGCCCTGAAATCTCATTTATTTCGTTGGAAAAAAAGAGGCACAAAATTCACCTGCGGCTATTAATATTAGTACTTATGGAATGTACCAGAAATAAGTTTCTTAACTCAACAAATAAAAAAGTAAATACTTTAAAATAAAGGGTGAAATGTTTTATGAAAGTAAATATAATATAAATAATAAACTAAATATTAGGCATAGAAGAAAAACAATCATTGCTAATCTTTTGACCTTTTAAAAATGTAGTTCCATGAGACATTACTTCAATATTTAATTTAATTTATTCATTTCAAAGCGATTGCTGTAGTGATTTCCTAGTATACTATCACATCCTTTTAATATGTAATTTTGAGACAAATTTTAAAAATGATTCAGTCTCCTGTTTTTGCTCACATTTAAAGAAATCTTTTCTACACGAAAATATTGAACGTTTATTTATTTTTTGGGGGTATGGTAGCAGGCTCAACAAGCCGACTTCTAATTCAACCAACAAAAAATTTTAGGTAGTCTAAAAATGCTCAATCAAAAATTTTACCTTTAAAGAGTACATGAATTTTCTATTTAAATCTCGTCACGGGCTCATTGTTGGGTAAAAATTGTCCTGTAGAGGCGCCCTCTTAAAGTATGATAAAAAACATTTAAAAATGATGGAAAAACCATATTAGGGGTTTTTACGAAGTATTTTGGGGTTGTGCCGCCCAAAAATTAAAAATCAGTAAAAATGGGGTTTTTTGGCATTTTTTACGATGCCGTACTCTTAAAAACTGAAAAAGTGGTCCCCTCATAGTTAATCATTTTACCCTTGGGTATGATTGATTGTAAGAAACCACCAAAACATGTGTATATGACCCAGAAGAAAAGTTCCACGCTTGGCAAAATTGGGTATTTCGCACTAAAATAAGGTACATTTTTGGTTTTTTCGGCATTCTGGCCACATTTTCTGAAAACATGGTCCCCGCATAGTTAATCATTTTACCCTTGGGTATGCTAGAGTGTAAGAAACCATCAAAACATGTTTATATGACCCAGAAAAAAAGTTCCACGCTTGGCAAAATCGGGTATTTTTTGCGATTTTTTCGAAATTCTCATTTTTGAATCATCGGAATTCGGAAATAAAGAATATAATCAAAAAAAAACTTGATAACTTTCTTTATAATATTGTTGGGAATAAAAAAATAGCATTGGAATTTGTTCCGTGCCACTGGGCTCCGAGTTAATGAATTGTTTCGATGTTGACATACAAAATTAGCAAAATTTTCAAATGACCGTCAAATTAACAACAGGGCCTAAAACGAAAAAAAAACTTGATAAAAATCCTCGTAGTCACTAATAGATCATAAAAATACCAGCTGGAACTTTTCACGTTTATTGGTTCCCGAGTTAATATAACGTTTGTAACTATCATGTGCTACAATACCCCCAACATGAAAAATTAAGCTTAGAAATGGTTTTTAACATGTAAAAATGCTCAAAACAAATTCCCTGACCTTGATTTACTATTATACAATCTTGTTTAAATCAAAAACACCCACAAAAAAGTTTTTCTTCAATAATGAAATACTGCACAATACCCCCAACATCATTTTTGCGCTATAACTCAATTATTTGGTCAAGTTTAAAGCAGTAAACGGTTTTAATATAATTTTTATGACATTTCAAGCATAGTGGGATGTTATTAAACAAAAAAAATAAAAATCGGAAAAAAAATTTTTTTTGAAAAAATCCATGTGGTCCCCCCTGTGAAAAAAATCGAAATTTTCAAAATTTCGATTTTTGGGTTGCACATTTCCCAAAAATTTTTTGCATCACTCTTAAGTTATTTGGAAGTGATTTTGACCATATTCGACCCCTTAAATCAAAAAACCGCCTCTACAGGACACTGAATGAGCCCGTGTCGTCCCTAAAAACTCATATAAATGACGTTCAATATAAATGATTACATTGTTTTTTGAATATAAAATAAAACAAAATTTTAAATGCATAATCAATAAATTACATAGTGACAGACCGATGAGAAATTTTTAACTCATGAGGCTAGTCAAAAAAACCAATGGCATAATTTTGATAGGTAAAGATTAGCATAATCAATTTGAAAATTTTACTGAACTAAAAATTTATCATCATGACACAAAAGAATTATATTGAGAACTCTAAATCTTCTGTCCCCGAACAAATTCAGAAATGTCCCGGAAATATATTACCTTCTACCGTATACCATTGGTCCATCAGTTGCAACGACATCTTCCATATCTTTTTGTGTGTCATAATGCTTCATAGGTGACCAATATCGAGAAAAAATTCTTCCGATCTTTGACATATTTGAAAGAGTTTTTGGGAATACACAATTTTACACAATCACAAAATACTCAAACTCAAAAATATTTTCTAAAAATGGAATTTAAAAGTCGGAAAAGAAATCGAAAAAAGAGACAATCACGAACGTAAAACTTTTAAAAAAAGTGCGGTCAAAACAGAAAAAAACAAATTTCATGAAAAATGGAAAACGAAAAAAAGTAGATTGTCATTAAATTGAGAACTGAAAAAAAGTTTTGTGTTTGTTTTTTTTGCACACTTAAAAGGAAAGGTTTGCGTGAAGTTTGCAAAATTTAAAGGCCAGTGTTTTGAAAGTAAACGTAATCATGTATTTATTTTCTTTACAACACCGCCGAATTCAATGTAGAAAAATGCATTGTGAAATGTTTGCAGTAAAAAGTGGTAATAAAAAAGTGATTCGCTTGACTTGTTTTACTTTTTCAATCTCTTCACTGAGAAAAAAAAATGAACAAAAACTGTACAGTTTGGCATGGGTCTATGTTCATCAAAAACTGTACATTTTGTGTTCATTTTTAATGTACATTTGATGAACACTGAGAGTAAAATCCAATGTATAGATTTTGTCTGGAAATTGTTCATTTTCCTCTAGACAAAAAATGAACGTTTTTAGATAGACAAAATATGGACATTTAATATACTATTTGTAGACATTTTGTTTAATTTTCTCCTTGTTTTGATTTTTTCATATTTTTATTATTCCATCTCTTTTGTGTCCCCAATTCAATCCATTCAATTTTTTAAACGTAAATCGATTTATTCTTAACGTTTTAACGGACAAGGTCAAATAATACAATATGGTAAACGAATATATTTTTCAAAATACAATTGCATAACATCAGGAATCAAAAACGATGTAGGTGGTACAGTATTTGTAACATCAGAAGATTGAACGACATAGCAATGCCTAAGTTTATCAAATGACAGAGTTTTATAAACAATAATTTCAAGCATATCGACATCTTCATTGTAGCCATTAATAAGTCCAAAAACAGGAACGCCTTCTTCAGTATTAACAACGACGAATGAGCCAATTGAAAAATGTTCAAGTTCACGTTTTTTTAAATGCTGCTGTAGGAAATTTGCTAAAACACAACTGTAAATTTCACAGTAAATACAAAGAAAAACTTGCGATCGTCTAAGGAGGTGTACAAATTCATCTTGTTGTGTTGATGTTTTTCAGCATATGTCATAACGGCATTTTGATGGTTTCGATTGATAACAGAATGTTGTTTAAATGGTCTATGACCGCCTTCTAATCGCATGCACCAGTTCCAACGAAGAGGCCCCGTTTCACGAATAACATCTGGATCATGAAGAAAAAAGTGAGATTTAACTGTCATATGCCCACCGGCTTCTTGATAGCGTTTTAAATAAACCTCGACATGATTTTGAAGATCGACGAGTTTTTCTTCTGTAAAAGATTGAGCCATTAAAATATCGAATATGTTAACAAAATCCATGTAAATGTTCCACCATGGCGTTGATGTGCTGATAACAATATTAGATTCATAAACGACTAAAGGAAGAAATCGGATTAACGTCAGCATCATTGAAGAGGTTAAACCAGTTAGTTGATCTTTTTGCAGTTGACCTTCAGTAAAAGTCATCGAAGAATTAGATTTATCATTTAATTTGAAAGGGAATAAAGACCAAGCATCGTTCAGTTCTTTTAACGGTAAGCATCGAAGAGCGTAAAGCATGATACATTTTCCACATCCTTCCAGAACATCATGCATCACATCCAAACTTTGGCAACGAAGAATATGAAAATACGTTAAATTGTTGAAAGCACATTTCTCACGAATACCATTTTGTTTCATTCTTTCCAAATTTCCTTGATTAATTATTACATCGTATTCAGCTTCTGTTTTTTTCACACATTCTTTTAACGATGAAATCTTCTTCAACGTTTGATTGCTAACTTTGCACATTCGACAGGGATTCATAGTGTTGAATGATTGGAGATAACCGAATAACTGATGAATGCCTAGATTGTCTCCAACAACGTTAAAAATAACAACAGGAAAATTTTTTACGACGTTTCCAATAGTTAAATTGATACCATTATCAAACAGTTCTTGAAAATCCACGATAAGAGTTTCATTAATTAATCGTTGAAAATGTTCTTTGACATCGTTGGTATAAGCAAGTGATAACAAGATAATGAATTCTTCTTGTGATAATAACGTAGCAGGCAAATTAAGAACACGAAGGTAGAAAGCATTAAGTTTACACGTCGTTGCAGCATGCCCCAGAGGATTTGTTGTACCAAAATCATCAGCGTAGAGTTGAACAGCGATAAAGTCTCTTCCAACTTTCTCGTATAACGTTTTGCAGTGGCGAGATGCAAAGATGTGATCAATTTGAATGTTATTGATGTAATCTGACGGCATATTAAGCAATGCAGTGATGGATTCCTTTTGCAGAAGCGTTTCAAGAGTTTTTCTTGGATTAACGTAAGCAAGATCGTTGTCTTTTTGTCTTAGAACAACGTCACCACCAGATTGTTGAGATTCAAAACGTTTCTTGATCGTATATGGAGTTGGACGAACATAATTTGGACTTGAGAAAGCAGCTTTATTTCTTTTGTAGAATGATGCAATGTTATCGAAAGATCTATTCATTTTATAACGATAACTTTCACAGCATTGTGGATCGTATCGTTCTTCAATTTTGTGGCACATTAACATTATCAACTTTTTGCCAAATTCAAACATTTCATTAGCAATCGCTATCGTAGCATTTGGGCGGCCTTTCACTTCATTCCATTTATCGAAACATAATTGAGCAACGTCATTGAAATCGATACTCTGAGAAGTTTTTTCTGCAGCTTCTGTAACGACACTAATATATTCTTTAATATGAGCATGACGTCTGTAGGTGTTCCATTTTAACGATTTATGGCATGTTGAGCAATCAAACATAATATTGTGATGATCTGGTGAATGTGTATCAACTAGATGCTTCAAATGTTCAGTGCCAATGGAATGTTGTTGCAAACATATCGGACATTGAAGCATCTAAACAAATTTAAAGTATAGGTATGTAACAAAGCATTCTTAAGATAACATAAGAGACAATTTACTCCATATACGACTTTAAAGAAATGTCAAATGTATATTTTTATTAAACGATACAATAAAGTGAAACAGATGAACGATAGAATAATCAAGAGAAGCATCGTTAGCGTTTAACAATGATTATATTCTTTGATGTATTGTCCATGAACGTCCAGCTGCAACATTTACCTAAAACAAATAAGTGTTAAAAAGATTCAAAAATGTTTTTTTTTTGGGAAAGCTTTTTTTCAGAAACAATGAGGAAAAATGGTCCTACAGCGATTGTCTAGCCACACGCAACCGACAGGAAAAGGGTTTATATTAGTTACTCAAAAGGGCGTCAAATAAAAGAACTTACTTTTTTAAAGGCATCAATTTTTGCCATACTTTCCAAGGGATTCGATAACGTTCATCGACACCAAAATATTCATTCCATTTATTTTGATCGGCTAAGAGTTCTTCCCAAAATTCACGATGAGCAACTTGAACGATTCCCATGCACTCTTTGAAGTATTCAACGTTGATTTGATCGTTATTGTTAAAATAATCTCTCAAAATCGTTATTTCTGTATGCCCTTTTGCAGTGCTATTATACAATTTTTCGGCTCCCCATATTTTCAGCACTACATTGTGCAAGTCTCGACGTTTCGTAAGATTGTCATGATCATTAACGTGAACGCTTCTTTCGTAAGTTAAACGTTGACACATTGAATACGGCTCAGTATCGGCATGGGAGTGATAATCAGCAATTTGTAGATCAATTCTTTTGATTGCACGTTTTGCCGTTTTAATTTTGTCACGAAAATAAATTGCTACTGGCGATCGTTCATAATTATCGACTTTTTTTGAAGAAGGTTTTGGAGGAGCGTTTTTCCTTGCTGCAGCTTTCCTTGCATATTCTTTTTTATTCTTTTTCATTTCACGAATTTTTTCTTCTCTAGTAACGACATCGATAGTTGAAGAACGTTCGCGATTTGTTATTGAATCAACATCAAGAAAAACATTATTAAACGCAAGAGGATTGTATTGTCCATCGATAACAGCATGTTGCGTCCGCGAATTCAAATTTTCCACACTTTTTTGTTGAGATTGATGATTAAAAAGTTGATCATATCGATTAATAGAATTTTCAGTAATTTCATCATTATCGACTGCGGAAGCGACACGTTGAGATGTTGTTTTATGAACGTTTGAACGTTTAGATCGTTTTTTTATCTTTTTAGGAGAAATCGGTGACGTATCTGATTCATTTTCTTCGACAATTTCCAAAGATCGTTCACGATAATCAGGAATACAATCATTTTTATCGTCATCGAGTTCTAACAATTCAACGTCAACGCTCTCATCGGCAAGTTCTGCAATCATTTGCTGCTCTCCATATTGTAACCAATCGACAACTGTATCCCAAGCATCGTTATTATAAGTTGTTCCACGATCACGACATTTACAGTAATTTTGTCTTCCAGCGACGACAGGCCATCCATCACAATAAACATTAACGGCTTCTGATAAATTACATCCGACATTGGACACGCAGTGCCAGCCCATTGGCATTGTAACGACATATTCACCGGGTTGTTGTAATGTAAAAATGTAATTCACGTTGTTCTTTTCTAACATTTCAATTGTTGTAAGAATATCACGATGAAGCAACGGCGTTGGACAGTCGGGGCGATAATGTTCCCGCGTTAAATCATTGATAAAATGCATTTCATCCGAAGGAATTCCTAGCCATGCCTAGAAATAGTTTTTTTACAAAAGAATATAATTAGTAAATTTTACCTTCGGCAAACCAGCAACATGATAATTAATCGACATCATAACAATATCCTCCACATGCCATGGCGCATAGGTTCCCGGTTCAGCGATATACAACATTGAACGATTGACACCTGGGATTTTATCCTAAAATGCTATTTGAGCTTCGTATAAATTTAAGTAAACAACTTACGGGTATTAACGTATTCAAAACGCCATCTAACGAGTTTAACGAATAACCTTGAGGTAACGAGACTTTGTTTTTCTTATAAACGACATCCATAAACGATCCATTTAAATTTTCCATATATCGAGTTGGTGGCTTTTTGGTCAGAGCAGTTTCTGTGAATAGACGACGAAAATCGACAGAAGTAACACGATGTTGAACGGCTTCAATTTCACTAACGACATTAAGAAAATGGTTCTGTTCAAGTTTGTAAGATCGGCTTTCAGTTGTCATTGCAACGATTCCAGAATAAGGTGAATGATAAGAAGTTTGTTTAACGCTGCTGTCTTTAAATTTCGAATATAATAATGTTTCATTATTAACGATAAAATGATCTCGAAACCAGTTGGGAGTCCTAATCTAAAACGATTTGACTAATAAAAACTAATTTATGCTTGTAACAACTTACCTTAAACAACGGCTGCTTTTCAGCATCGATATTTAATTGATGCCTGGCTTTTTCCATTAAAGCCAAAACTCCATTACAGCAAAATTGTTCGTCGCTAACAATCAATATTTTAGCCTCCATTAGCAAAAAAGATGATAAAAAATCTTTCTTGTTTTTTGCAAAAGAAACAACGATAAATTTCTTTGCACGAAAGTTTGTGCAAAACATTTGTAAATGTTCGTTTTTAAAAGGATGCGTTTACCTTACTAATTTTATTTTTTCTTTTACTTTTATTTAACAGTTTTACAAGTAATTTTTTTATCAATATTAATAGAATTGTTTGGGTACATTAAATATTGTTGCGTTATCAAATACTTTTATTATTTTCTGTTTTACGTACAAGAATATATATGACATTTGTTTGTTAGTAGGAATCCCGCTAGTGTACATTTCAGTTGAACAAGTAATTTTACTTTCAGTAATAAAAGTTCAATTTTTTCATTAATTAGTTACATATTGAAGAGCTATTGTGGAAAAATTAATAAAAGAGGCTACCAAAAAGGTTACGTGTTCCCAGGCAATCGTTGTGGGATTTTTGAAGACTAAATGCATTACATTTCCAGTTTTTTTCTTTCGCTAAACTTTTACTTCCTTCTTTCGTTGTGTTACTTTTTTTCTTCTGTTCGTGCTTGTTTACTATTTTTTTCTGAAATTGAATTTATATTTTTGTTTTTTACAGATGTCTACAGTTAAAATCACGATTGTAATATTTCATGGAAAGAAAATTACTTCAAGAAAGAATTATGTCTTTGACTTATCGGAAGAAACTACAATTGCAGAAATCGTTCAGTTTTATCGTTCAACAAGTGATTGGCAGGAAAAATCTGACGTTCAAGCACTACAAAGACGTTTAATCGATGATGCAGTAACATACAATTCGGTTCCTGACGATCTTACTGTTGGAGCAAGTGATGAATATGAAATACATGTTAACTGCGATACCCCTTTGAATCGTGTTGAAGACGTTACTACAACATCAACTAGTGTTTCTAGCACCAACGAAAGTCCTAATGAAAATCTTGCAAGCTCGAACATTGAAGGTATAACTTTAATTATTGGTTTATATATTCACAAAGTAAATTTATAGATGGTGTTATTAATGATGAATTAACGTTACAAAGCTTTTACGATGCTCGGCAGAATGATATTAATAAATTCTATGAATCGTTAAATAAAGATACGTGGTATTATAATGTTAGTGATCCAATTTTTCGTCTCTTTTGAAAACAATATTTTAGACAAATTTTTACAATTTCTTTTCTCCAACTAATGATCGCGTCGTCGTTTACTTATTAACATCATCGATAATGTCACATAATGTTTTGATACTTGATACATGTCGTGGTCGCTTACGACGCTCTCTTCGAATTATCGTTGATATGGCATATCCATCGTAACTTTTTAAAGGTTAACTCTTTTCATAAACTGTCGTTTTTACATTTTCAGGTTTACTTGTCAAAAAATCAATATGTTCCAATTGTATAACGCTATTACGAATTGGTCACGATCTTCAATGATGGGAAGCATTAAAAATGAACTTGTTGAAGTCGTTTGGAATTCGTATATTACAGCTCGTTATCGATTCAATAAGAGAAAACGTTCAAGTTCAGGTGGCGATGCTGACGTTGTTCAAAGAAAAATCGTTAAAAAGCGTACATTTCCAATGTCAAAGAACGTTACTGAACAAGATTATACGATGGCTAATCGTGAGCTTGAATCAGTTGCTCGATCAATGCGGGAAAGTAAATCTCCCAAAGAAATACATGAATTGTTCCAGCAAAGCACGTAAGTTAAAATTTGATTTTCTAAGCGTTTATTTAATCTTTTGTATTGTTCAGTGAATATCGTTATTTATGGATTCAATATATTCTGAAACATCCCGATTTTGAAAATGGTGCCGCTGAAGCTGTCATTGATCGCTTTCCTCGTTTAATTGATAACGTTCACTACGTAAGTAAACATTCTTTTTAAATATATTAATGCAATGTTTTAGATACATGACGATTACGTTTATTTCATGAAGCATCACAAATATCCAGTTTGTGACTTGGCAACAAAATTTCGTCGATATGTTCCGGGAATTTTCGGCCTTGCATTATCTTTACGTCTTATTCCTGTTGTTCCTGAAAATGATCAAGAAACTTCGGCAGGAGAAATTCTTCCTTTACTCGTTAAACATTATATCGGTGCAAAAGCTAAAGACTGCATTAAAGATCGATATATTATTGGTTCACGGGTAAGCAAGTTATGTATTTTTTTAAAAACTAATTTGTATATTTAGGATTCGATAAATATCTACGATATCATTCGTCATAAAGATGAAATGCAAATTACTGCACCAATGGTCGCATATGTTAAGCAGAGATCAAGTGTTGAATTTTATGTTATCGTTGATCAAATTGCGTTAAAAGTTCCTGGAACATTTGCAGATGCATTACAATCATTACACGAATTACAATTTGTTCTTAACTTAGAATACGATAAAGCTATGGCACCGTTATTTGTTTTTTTGGAATATGTTTTGGGTCTCAAATCTCGTGAATGCAATTCTCGATTTTGTTTAAAACATGACATTGAATCGTTCCTAGTTCCACGTTAATTTATATTATTGTTAATAATTGTTGTTTGATAATTGTGAATAAATCGATTTACGTTTAAAAAATTGAATGGATTGAATTGGGGACACAAAAGAGATGGAATAATAAAAATATGAAAAAATCAAAACAAGGAAAAAATTAAACAAAATGTCTACAAATAGTATATTAAATGTCCATATTTTGTCTATCTAAAAACGTTCATTTTTTGTCTAGAGGAAAATGAACAATTTCCAGACAAAATCTATACATTGGATTTTACTCTCAGTGTTCATCAAATGTACATTAAAAATGAACACAAAATGTACAGTTTTTGATGAACATAGACCCATGCCAAACTGTACAGTTTTTGTTCATTTTTTTTTCTCAGTGTTAATACTTTAAACATCTAAGACGCATTTAATAAAGTTCAGATAAAAATGTATTAAACAAAGCGGTAAAAGTTCCACAGCTTTGCCAGAAATGTGATTACTGTAGTAAGAAAAGCGCAATCATTAAAAAAGCTTAACAATCCAAAAAACTAGTTCATATTAATTTAAAAACCATTGAAAAAAATCGAAGTTTAAACAAACAATAATTTTAAAAAAATCTTATTTATTAAGATATTTCGTAATTTTATTTTTTTTTCAAACTCAAAAATCATCAAAAAAAAAATCCTGCTCTCATTTCAAAAGAGTTCAAAATAATTGATCGGATTACATTTTTGTTCAAAAGAAGTTTCTTCCCCAAACAGAAGAACCAAAATTTTAAAAAGACCTCGTGAGTGCATTTTTTCACCATTTCTTAAAGTAGACTAAAAAGAGGGCCCTCATATTGCTTAGGCTGCAGGAATCAACTAACTTGGCATTTAGTCAGTCACTCAGTTACCCAATTCAATCAAATATCCCCTAAAAAAATGTCCCAAAACAGCTGTCAATTTTTTCACGCTTTATTAACTGAGATTTTTTTGCAAAAAGCTTTAAAGAAAGAAGAATCACATTTAACTTTTTACAAATGTGAAACAAAAACATTGAAATTGGATCCGTTTTAAATTTTATTGTTTTTTAGATTTTTGCGGTAAAAACGGTTATTTTTTCTTAGAAAAATGTAGCCGCATTTTTGCAAAAAAGACGTTTGGCATCAAAAATCATAAAATTTCTCAAAGACAAGTACCATATAATATGGTCCATATTTATTAAAGCGTTTGTGTGCCAAGTTTTATATCACAGTATGAAAATTTTAACAATTAAAATAGCTTAAAATCTGAATAAAATGAAGATATATAAACATTTAACTTTAAACACATCTTTTGAACTACTAAATTAAAACCACAGCATATCGTTTAGAAAAAAAAGAATAAAATTATAAAAAACCTGTTCGCATTTTTGATTTAATTTTTCAAAAAGATGATGATGACTCAAATAAAAGATATTCAATGTTGTGTTCCTTTATTTCTATTAAATGCAAAATTGGTCATCAAAATGAAAGAATGAAAGAAAAAAAGAGAGGGAAAAAAGACTAAAAAGCGTCTGGGGTTTTATTGAAGGAAAGAAAGAGCTCGAAGCAATCGTTATCAGAAAAAATGTGAACAACAATGCATCAATGCAAAAACCAAACGTTGTCGAAATTGCTGATTATTTGTTCACACATATGCAAATATCTCCAAATGCAATATCTAAGGCAGCTGAATCTCTTGAACTACGTCATATATGTGATAAACAACGGCATGGTAATAGCAATTTTACAAAAAAGAAAATTTTTGGAAGTAAAACAATGAAACTTTAAAGCTTTTGACACAACGAAAATAAGAATGATAGCTAATAAAAAATTAATATGCTACAAAAAGTTGCTTTTTTAAAAATGTTAAGTGTTTTTAAATATTTTATACAGCATTCAACAACGCAAAAATTGCATAAAAGTTTAAAACTGCTATTGTTACTTTTAAACAATTGCAGATTTACAAAGCGAGTTTTATAATGTGTTGGTTGGAGAAAAAGAGTATTAAAATACGTTTTTTTGTTGCGCAGATCAAACACGAGTTTTTTTCCTCATCACCATTACATGTAATGTTTATGAGATTTTCATGACCAAAAAAGAAAAAAAACAACGTGAGTTAAAAAAAACTCTCTGTAGGGGTTTGTGTTTGAGGTCTAACAAAAATAGAGAAATAACGTTTAACAATAAATGCATTTTCCATTTATTGATTGAAAACGATCTAACAATATAAAAGCAACTGTAGTATAATATTAAACCATAACCATAAATTTAATATCTATTCAACTATTAATTCAACATCGACACTTGTTCTACCCCATCTATAATGCCTAATAAGGCGTTTTTAAGCTAAAAAAAATGACCGGAAACAATATAAAAATTTTTTAACTTATAACTTCTAAACATAATTATCAGTAAAAATTTCCGGAAACATCAACTGATAAAAGTTGAAAAGAAAAAAATAAGAAAAAACACTACTCTTTTTTGCAAAAAATGTTAAAAAGTTAACGATAAAATTTTGGAATATCTGTGACTAATCAAAAGTTTTCATAAAAATTAAACCAACCGTATAGAAGTTCTTTTATTGGGTGAAACATTATTTGGTGTTGGTGGTTCAACTTGGGGTCGATCAGTTGTTGAACAGCTTGCTTCTGATACTAAAAATAGGCAAGTATTAGAAATCCGTTAATTAATTATCTAATTTTATGTTGTAGCAGCACATTTGAAGCCAAGAAATTTTGGCTTAAAAAATCAATTTTTATATGAAAAAAAGAAGAAAACAATAAAGAGTTTTTTGGTAAAACTTTGCTTTGTTTTTGCTGATGCTTTTAAAGCAATGTTTTAGATTCGGCTTAAAAATATTCATATCATTAAAATTAACCTATACAAGCAGATTGTGGTCCTAACGTTGTACGGGTTGGGCATGTTAGAGTTAATCCACTAATATTTGTCGGGGATTCTAAATCTTCGCTTTGTGATAAAGTTCGTGAGGATCTTGATGATGAAGATGAAAACCATCGTTTACGGAATGCAAAAGACCATCGTTGCTTCTTTGATGAAGATGTTTGATTATTTCCTCCTGGTGAAGTTGGGGTATCAGGTGATTCTGTAACAATGATAGATGCACGTTGATGTCTTGGCGATTCATCTGTTGAAGTACGGGATGATGCTGGAGGGGTCGTTCCAGATGATGTATCAACAGTTCGGGATCTTTTCATTAATTTTGACATCTTCGAAGAATTTGATGATCTAGAGAATTATAAAATATGAGACAAGAACATCAAACAAAATATCGAAACACAAAATACATCTCGCAATAAATATTTAAGAACTTCACTGTAATATTTTACATGTATCAGTAATTAAAAGTCTTCTAATTCTTCAAAAACATCTAATAATTTATTTAACACTATTTTAATTTTACAAAAAGAAGTTTTTTGTCAAGTTAAAAGACAATGAAATCATTGACAAAAGAAATGGAAATTGAATAAAAGAAGTGTTTCTTAATAGAAACTGTAAAGTCATCAGATTTGCCTCTCACATTTTCGTTGCTATCCACGTGAAAAGAAGAGGATTTCCAAAGTTTTTTGGACAGAAAAAAACTTGAAATGTTCCTAGTTTGTACTCGCACATCCCGCATAGAAATAATAATAAAGTAAATAAATTTTGAAACTTAAAAAGGATCTTTTAAAATATTTCGAGATAATCGAAAGTAAAACGTGACATTTGCTTGAAATTAAAAAAACTGTTAAAATAAAATTACGCTTTACAAAAAAGTACAAACTTAAACAAAGCTTCGATAGAAAAAAAAACAAAGAAGCAATGTTTTTAAATAAACAAACAAAAAAAAGAGACATACTGATGACTTAAAAGACACACATGGCTCAACCCAAAAAATGCAGCTGTAAAATTATTCAAACACTTCAAACATATTTTTTCTCACACGGAAAACACCTGGAAACGAAACTTTTGAAAAACTGTGAACTAAATAATATGATAATTTGAAACTAACAAACAATAAAAAATTTTCCATGTTTTTCTAATAAAATATGTTTTGCACAAAAGAAAGAATAAGTTAAAAAAGCAATTAAATGAATCATTTGAAGCACAGAAGAAACAAATGTTATTTCATCTTTTTTTCCCCTAAATTTTCACGGAAATTCTTTGAAAAGTTTAAACGAAAAATCAATGTCGAAAAGGTGTTAAAAAGTTTAGGGAATAATAAAACATTGAATGAGAGAAAAAAAACGTTTATAAAAACCAATAAAATCATAAAAAATTGATAACTAATAATATAGTCATAACAAGAAAAAGTTTTTAAACCAAAACTTATGTTACAAATCAGATTAATATCGAATTGACGTGGTTATTGTTTCAAACAATGTGTTTATGCTTAAGATGCCAAATAATTTTTACTTTCTTCAATTAGCAAATATAAATCAGATGGGATTCTGTCTAGACTTCAAAAAACCTCTTCCTTATTTTGACATTTACTAAAAAATAAACACCAAAACAGTGATGTGAACATTTCAGCTTCTAATTAAAAAAAAGGTTACTGGAAAGTAATACAGAAATTAAAAATGTTTTTCTAAAATAGGCAGTTTTAAATAATATTAACGAGATTTGAATCCTTAAATTTAAGCTTTCTTGATTTAAAAAATAGAAAAATAACTATAGCAAAATCTTCAAAAAGAGATTTATCAATAATAAAAACCAAAAAACAATTCTTCCGTTAAAAAAGTAACAAAAAACTAAATCACTTCAAAAGAGCAAAAAATGAGAGATTTTTGTACACAAACTTTTTCTGTTTGAAAGTAAACGGGGGCCACAAACTTTCCATCCTACGTATGTACGTTAAAAGTTTCAAAGAAAAAAGGTAGCAACCACTAAAAAAGATCTCTCATTTTCTCTCGAAAAAAAAAATAAACTTCAAAAAATTTTTAAATTTGTTTTTTTTCTATAATATATTGGTGTTACCAATATCATCTATATGAAACTAAAAAATCTCCATTTATTGCTCTTTCATCAACATCCTCCATCAAAGACATCGTTGGAAGCTGTTGTGATGATGCCTCTTGGTCCTCTTCCTTCCTTTCCTCCTTTTTTTTCAGTTGGTGGTGATGTTGATGGAAAAGAAGATATAAAAAGAGAGAAAAAGAGAAAACATATTTGAACGTTAAAAAAATACGAGAAAAAAACCAAGAGGAAGGTAAGGTAAAAAAGAGGGCTAATGTACACAAAAAAAATAGAATAACATTCATCTTTTTGGTTTTCCGTTGACAAAAAAATATATATAAATGCGTGTGCGCGCAAAAGCAGGCAAAAAAAGAAGGAAAAATATAAAAAGAAAGCAGCATTTTTGCATGCATCAAGAGCGCATAAACGATGATGTTGATGAAGATGATGATGGAAAGTAAGTCTAACGGAGATGCTCCTGTGCTATTTTTTTCTTTTTTTTAAACCTAAAAGTGTGTTTTTTCAAATTTTGTGTAAAAACAAAAAAGCACAGAATTGAAACGTAACAATGAAAGATAAAAAAAAGTTTTCTTCTTTTTGCAACTACTTAAAAATGTTGAATGAATAAAAGTGAAGAATGAAGAACAAGGAATGGTTCGTTGGAGATGAATGAGGGGGTTTTTGCAAGGAAAAAAGGGGATAAAGGCACAAGCGGTCTGCATCCTGATAAACACCACCTCAAAATAACAAATTCCGAGATTTAAAATAAAACTCAGAAACACTTACGACAAAAAAAATTGGAAAAAAACATTTTTACAAAAGATTTTTAAAACAAAAAAGTTATCAAATAAAATTCAATACAATTAACATCGATTACAGAGCACATCGATAGATTGTAAACTAAAATTTCAAATTTTTTTAAACATGCAGATCTGGATTACAAACTAAAAAAGATGATGCTAAAGCAAAATGCCAAAAAACGTCTAAAACACAAAAAAGTTCAATCTAAAAAAAAGTTGTGTCATGCCTTGAGGCTTCTGTGAATTATAATTTAAAAAGTTAGGACACATCTGCAAACTAAAAACAATATTCTAAACTTTTAAACTGGTTTTTAAAAATATATTATCAATCTGCATTCAATTTTATTATTTTAGGGATTTTTTGGAATGTTCAAAATGAAAAAGAAACCTTTTTCCTTTCTAAACCTCAATGTACCCTACTTTCGTCTATGGTAATTACCAGACATGTCTTACAAAGAAAACTTTAAAGAAAGCCTAAGTAGTAGCGCTTAACCTTTGAGAGAAAAGCTATCATTATGTCACATTTCAAGAAAAGCATTCAATTTTTTGACAATTTTAAAGAAACGAAAATTATCTTAAAGTGAAAAAAAAGAAATAAAAGAAATAGTTTCCTTTTCAAGAAAGCAAAAAAGCTTCATCAAAAAAGAAAAGAGTTTCAGAAAAGATAAAAGAAGAAGAAGAAGAAACCCCTCTTCTTCATTTTTTCACACGGAAAAGATGCTTGCTTCGTTTGCCTCTGTCAAATACAATTATTCGCGCTTCGTTTTTTTTATTTTTTCATTTTTCGGCACAAAAAATATGTGGAATTTTAGCAACCTTTTTTCTTCAGGAAGAAGAAGAAAGAAGGAGGAAGCTGAAAAGAAATATATAAAAAGCAAAAGTAAATCTTAAAGACAAAAGACGCAAATATGGGGCGCAAACGGAAGCTTTTGAATAGGGGGAAAGCTTGTAACAAAAAATGGCTATTCCTATAGCTTGAGGGCAATAATAAAATAAGATCAAAGCTTAATAGCAATAAAACAAAATGCTTAAAACTGCCCACATATCAAATACTGTAATTCGTTGTGCTTTCATCAAGACAAAAAAGGATTTTAAAAAGACAGAAATATTAATTTTGCAAACATAACTTATGATTACAGATGGATAAAATATTTTTTCTGCTTTATCTGTTTGTTAAATATACATTCATTGCCATTACAGATGTCAAAAACGCAATCTTGTTAATGTATTCCCTAATGAAAATGAAAAAACCAGCTCTACACTGTATTATTGTTTTGTCTAAACTGACACTTTGATCCCCTTGAGATATTGCTCTACTACAAAGCGTTCATAAACATATTTACTTCTGCTAAAGCAGTAGCCTGAACTCAACAAATGCCATTTAAAGGGTTAAAAAAGCTTAAGATAATTATACAATTTAAATTTAAAGAAGGTATCATCACCAAAATAAGAAAAAATGCAAATAAAAATGATAATTGATTAAAATTTATATTTAAATGAGCTCAAAAAGATGCAGGATCGTCATTGTCTATTTTTTTTATGAAAGAAGCACAAACAAAAAATTCTTTAGACGTCATACGTCTTCTTTTTTTATTCTAAATTTTGTTAATTTAAGAAATATTCTATATTTTCTTTCTGCAAGCAAAGCAAAGAAACCCGTAAACATTTTGCAAAACAATTTCTGATAGCTACGTATAAAATAAGAAGCTACAACATATGCATTTTTGGGGATACATGTCAAAGTTTTTCATTGCTGTTAGCTACGAAAAAAATGTTGCAAAAAGTATCGTTCAAAAAAAGTTGAACGCAGATTTTAGAAAATTAATGATGCCAGTTTTAGGTAACATAAACATTTAGAATGTCATCGGCGTTATATTAAAATCTATGTCATTAAATTCTTCATCTGCTTTCTTAATCAAAATGATTTTGATATATTTTTAATAATGATGAGAAATGAAAACAATGGTGTAGTCGGAACAAGAGATTCTGTTAGCTTAAAAGCTTAAAATTACTTGTTTCCTTAATCATCTCGTAATTTTAATAATTGAACAAGAAAATCATCTTATAAGGATTATTCCCCCCTCACTCTCACCCCTAAGTAATTATCTTTTCCTCCTTCCCTGTAACCGTAGTAATAGGCTAAAATACAATTAAATTAAATTAAAAATCTATTTAAATTTCTTTATGGAATTAAAAACTGGAAAGCCTCTATATAAGTTCAGGGAAAACAAAAACGCGAAAGTAAACAAATTTTTTTTAAATTTTAAACTTAATATTGCTGAATTTATTTTTCTTCAAAAAATGTAAAAACAAAAACGGCAAAATTTTTTAAGAACAAAAAATAAAAGCGTCAAAGTAAATTTCAATTTCCGTTATTTTTATTTAAAAAAGGTCTTCTACGTTTTAAATTACGCCCTTTTTGTTGCTTTCCCTTTTTAAGCTCATTAGATGTCCGCTTATTTTTTGTTTTCTGCGATAAATTTACTTACAAATATTGTCCAAAATTTAAATATAGCTCGAAGGCTTAAAAATACTTGACAGCATGAACCAAATGATCCTCATGCTTAAGCTCTAAAAGTAGCAAAAAATAAATGCTAAAACTCAAAAGATGACAAATCGTGACAAAAAAAATCTCAAAAGACTTAATTTATTAGTAATGAAAATAAGAGAAAGAAAGTTTGTCAACAACTTTTTTTCAAAAAATACAAATTTAAATGTTAAGGGAAAAAATCCTTTGAAAAAATATATAAAACTTAAAAACTGTGTGACACAAAATCTGATGAAATCGTATAGAATTTTGGGACAGGGTTTATTGTTGCAGTTTTTTTATTTATTAAAAATTTTTTAAATTCAGGAATTAAAACTGCCCAGTTTTGCACGTAAAATTCTTTTTTTTTAAGATTCAAGATTCATTATTGAAAATCCAATAAAACCTGTCACATTAAAAAAGAATCCTTCCGATTTTCATACCCTTTTTGTTATGTGAAATGCCATATCATCGAGAAAAAAATAAAAAATAAAGTAGGCCCTTTACAAATCGAAGGAAAACTTATTGCAAGCAACCGTGTGAAAAAATGTAATTTGTATCACAGCTTTTTCCTTTAAAATTTTGGTAAAATTCAAATACCTCACAAAAAAGTTTAAAATTTTTAGATTAAGAAGGATAAAAAATTAGTGTACAATAGCAAAAAATGTTACAATATGACTCTGATAAACTTGTAACAAACCCTTGCAACTTTTTTTTTCGTAACTAAAAATGAAACCTTTTTAATATAACGCTACTAAAAGTGCCCGTTGACCAACATCTTATATCTTATTAAAACATAATCCAAAAACAACAATTGTAGCATTTTAGAAAAACATGATAGAAAGGTAGCAATTACGAAATGTTGCTTGTGTTAAAAACAAAATACAAAACGTGACTATCAGTTTATCATAGTTTGAAAACATGTAAAAATTTTTCTGCATCTTAAAAAATATTCATATTACTTAAAATTTTGAATGAAAAATCCAAAAATAGAGATTCTTAAAGGTATAAAAAACGTGTGGATCTGAAAAATACAAAAATGTTCATATACGTACAAAGTGACTTTTATTTTTTGGTAAATGGATTAATAATATGAGTATATTTAATCAATTGTCACTTCGTAATACACGTATTTATGAAAAAAGAGCTGTAATAAGAACTGTCGGCATAATTAGGAATGAATAAGAAAAGCAGTGTAGTGAAGAAAAAGGCAAAGAAGAAAGTGAAAAATAAACGCATTTGGATATAATAATTTTAACAGCTTTAACGAAGAAAAAACAAAAACTGAATCCTTCTTTGACAAATTAATGAGTTCCCTTGAGGAATACAAAAAAGTCACTAACGTTTTTCTCGACTAAATTTTTCTAATTTTCTTAAAATTGAACTAAAATTCTATGAACACCAAACTAGTTTTATGTAAAGTTTTATTTTAAAATGTATCTTTGCTAAAAAAAAATACAAACTCAACATTTTTTATCGGAAACGACAATCTTTTGTTGAATAAAACTTATTTAATTACAGATTTGCTATTTTGATGTAATAAGAAAAGCTACTGCTCATCAAATAAAGGAATATAAATTTGATTTTAACTTTGTTTTGGTTTTTGCTTCCTCATTTCAGAGAGATTACAAGAAAAAACATAGTGAAATGAATCCAGCATTTATAATACCATCTTAAATCGATCGATCTATCCTAATTAGGACTTCTTAGGATCCTAAGAAGTACAAAAGATAAAATGTATCGAATTTGCATAAAATTACAGCGTAATAAATGTACATTGCTTAAATAGCTTAACAGGAAAAAACAGATAAATAAATTTAAGCACTGCTGCAAAAGGAAACATTATTTTATGACTCTTACCAGTCCGAACATAGGAATTAAAATATTAAATGTGTATAGAAACTGTAAACACAAATCTCAAGCTAACTTTAAACCAGTTTGTCCGTATTTTTCAAAGGCATACGGTACAGAGAAGACCAAAAAGCATTTAATTTTCTTTAAACTTCAAACATGATGCTACAATTGGTTTAATATGTATAAAAAGCAAGACAAATTTAAATTAAATTTAAAATATACTGTAAGGAAAAGTTTTTAAACAAACCATTATCAAGTGAAAATAAAATACGATATGGAACATTTCCACGTTTTGTAGAAGGTTTTTTAGTTTCTTCATCAATAACTGCAACAGCAACAAATTCTTGATCGGGTGTCGCGAATCTATCTAGTAACTAAAACAATTTTATAATTAAACTTCGAAATGGTAAAATCTCATTAAAAATTCTGATCAAAACTAACTTCAACTTTATCACCATGTGATACACTAATTTGATCATGATCGGTTGCTTCAAAATCTTCTTTAACAATAAATTGATCAGCATTCTGAAAAACGTTCATTTTAATGAATAAAAAACATTTAAAATTTGTTGGTTTTTTTATTTATAAAAATCTTTCAAATTAATCAACAGTATTTTTTTATATACACACGGTGATTTTGGTTTATCCAAATTTTGCAAATTACTATTTCATTTTTTCTCAAAAAGACTTTTTGCATATTTCTTTTTATGTATCCCTGTTATTTTTCTCCCTCCAAAAAAAGGTTTACTTCAATTGAATGACGTAAAATGGGATCGAAACATTGGATAAAAAAAGTTTTGAAGGGCATAAAAAGAGATATGCAGATTATTGAAGCATATATAATTCTTCTTTTTTTGCCACCACGTTTGGCATATCTCGAATTTAAAAAATGGCAGAAAACATAAATGTGCATTTAGCCATGAAAAATATGATTGATGCTGTTTGAGCTTTTTTTTTGCCTTAAGTTCTATTTTTCCAAAAGCGGTGCTCTTTCCCTTTTTTATTCTTTATCTTAGATCTAAATACAAATATGCGCTAAAATACATATATTACAATGTACAAAAATTATTAACTAATCCGAAAAAGCAAAACTAGAAAAATACTGTAGATCTCAGGTGGCAAAACAAATTCACTATGAATTTCATGATAACCTACTTTCAATCAAAAAATCACAGAAATGGATTTTAAAATTTTCAAACAGTTTGCAACCCCTTTCTTACTATTTTTTACTGTTGTATTCTTCTTATGTCGTCATTCCATTTTATAATATAATTTAAAATTCTTAAGTGCCAAGAAAGAAACATTGTTGGTTAACAATTAGTGCCATCCCAAAAGAGAAAAAAGAAAAAAATAGTGTAGGTGGATTAAAGACGTTTGTTTTGGAGAGGGGAAAAAGAAAGGAAAAGTGCGATTAAATTGCAATAAAAATTTGTTTTATTCTTTTGTTGGATGAAATTTGAGCCCTTTTCTTTAATTAAAGTTGACGAATTTTTTGGTAAAAATAAATGTGTTCTGATTTTACTTAAAAATTCATAAATTTTTTTTTAAAAATGCGTTACTAAAACTTGAATGGCAGAATTTTGTTTTCTTATTAAAGGGAGCGTACCAGATAGAATAAGTTTATTTTTTTAACACACGTCCTCCCACCCCGAAAGCTCTCTACTAATCGAGTAAAAAATTTTTTTCAGCCGCAACTTTTCAAAATTTTACTCGATTAGTAGAGAGCTTTCGGGGTGGGAGGACGTGTGTTGAAAAAAATAAATTTATTCTATCTGGTACGCTCCCTTTAAACAAGGATTTGTATTACAGTATCCGCTTAAACTCATGTATCTGTTTTACTCAAATTTATCTTAAAAAACATTATTTTTGTCCTTTTAATAACAAATCCCTAACGCATCTTATATTTTCTTCTTCTAAAATTAAAATAAATGAACTAAATTGATATCACACACATACATATAATAATTATTAATTGCTATATAAGAGCGAATTCTTGGAAAAATGAGTAAAATTGTAAAATAAAAAAAGTACACGGGATACATATGCTTATTACAAACTAATTTAAACAAAAATATTTTTGGAATAAATTAGTGGTGGCATGTCTTAAAAAAACAAGGGGTTGAATTAAGTTATGAAAAAACCATCATCAAAAAGAAAAAATATTTTCCCTACTATGATAAAATCAAATTAGAGAAAGAAATATGTGTTAAGAAAATGCTTAGCTTATTTCATAAATCTGTCGGTTGTATCAATTATCCCATTTTATTACTTTTCGTAAATTCCAAACAAATACAAATTGCTTTTAAAAATTTGCTTTGTGTTCTTTTCGAAAGTAATAAATCAACGCTTTTTCATCAACCCCAAAATGTAATAAAAAATAAGCAATAAAAACATAAATTACCTTTGACCTTTTATCACCCCGAAATGATGACGATAACTTTTTTCTTGCTCGATCATATAAACTTTCAGTTCTTGTGCGAATTGAACGGAAAGATTTTGAATATGAAAGCATTGAGTTTCTTTTAAATATTATCCTTTTTGAAAGATTTTTAGAAGAAAGTAATTAATTCTGTTAGTTTTATTTATCAAATAAAATATAAAAAATAAATTAGCATAATTAAAGTAAATATCGTTGTTGACACACTGAATAAAATATAAAAATGCTGAAAGCAAAGTTTGTGTCAAACAAAAGAAATTGAAATGAATCAGTCTCGAAAAAAATGAAAATAGCAATCGACAACGAAAGAGGAGAAATATGAGCAGCAAAAAATGATCAACTTTGAAAAAACAGGCCTCCAAAAAAGGGGAAAAAAGAAAGAAGAAAATTATGTGAGAAAAAAGAACGATTAAAAACAATAAATCAGCAAAAAACTATTGATAATAAAAATCAAAGGCTTTCAGAAAGATGAAATAAAAAAATAACAAAAAAATTTACAGAGTTCTAAGTTTGTGAACTAGTTTAAAATGCATTTTTAACAACAAAAAACAAATTCTAGCTTTTTCATGAAGAAATAAAACATAAATGGTGACAAAAAATGTAAGCTTAATGTATGATAAAAAAAGTATTTTTCTCACTTTTTTTTAAAAGCTTTTTTTATGGGGTGCTTGAATGGATTATCGCAACTGTCGTTGCTGTTGCAATGGCTTTAATGGGTTTCATTTAAAGTGTTGTTGAAAAACATAAAGAATGGCTTTTTATGGAAATGGTTGTTTTTAATTGAGTAATTTAGTTAAAAGGGGTTATGTGAAAATAAAAATAAAAGTGTCTCTTTCGTAAAAATGGGTAAAGTTTTAAAGAAAGTAATTGAGTCAAATACGCAATCTGAAAAAAAGGTAACTGACTAACTGCAAAATCTCATTATAAAAATTAAAGCTGTCTAGATGTTTTAAGTTTCGAATAATCGTTTTGATGATACAAATACAATTTAGCTTTTTTCTTATGCTTTTTCGTAAATATACTTTTTTGATAAAAATGGTGTTTTTGGAAAAGAACATCATAAAAAATTGGCAACATAGTATTTTTTATATAAGTACACCAAATCTTTTATGCACTTTTACATGATCTTCTCTCTTGTTTGAAGAGATGATACATTCATTTGTTGCAAAAAAATATTTGTTTACATACACTTTTTTGGCAAAAAAGAAACGCTCCTTTGAAGGGGTAATTTGTTGACATCGTTGATTTTTGTTTAAAAATAAAATTACTCAATTTTTATTTATTGCACACAATTTTAACGCTCTCGCATGACTTTTTTTTATAACAAAGCTACTTAAAAAGAACAAAAAGAACGCTTTTTGAAAGTCTAACTTTGGGCAACAAAAAACATTTATTTGTTTAAATTTGAAAACGTTTACACAAAATTTCTGAAATAAAAGTAGTAAAAATACAACTACCGTAACAATGCTTAAATAAAACACAAAAATCTGGAAAATTGGATTTTATTCAAATAATACTTATCTCAAAAACACAAAAAAAATATATCTCAGAGATTTTAAGATTTTTTTTGGCAAAAGAGCAACAAAAAATATAGGAAAAAAGAAAGATGACGCGTCATATGACAACAATCTTTTTTCTTTTGTTAAAGAAAAAAATGAAAAGAAAAGCTCCTAAGGGCATCAAAAAATGAAGTAAGTATATTCCTTTTCTTTTCAAATTCTGCTTTTTTTGATACTTTTAGTTGCAAAAAAGAGAGAGAATAGAAACAAGTAAGATTCTGTGACCAAAAAATATGATGCAAGCATTTTTTACCCATCTGAAAAAAATACACGAAAAAAGGCGGAGCATTAATTTTTTATGCTTCATTTTTTTGATAGAATTTTATATAAAATAAAAAACCTTTTTTCCTGATATAAAAGAATTATGTTTTGGTTATAAAAAATGCATAGACAAGGACAACGGTGGTAGCAAAAGAAAGCTGTAGGCGAAAAATAAAATGACAAAATGTCAAAAGATAAATATTATTTTGGGCAAAAATTTGAAACAACTATCCTCCTAGCTAAAAATAATGATGAAAATTTTATATTCGAAAGACGGTGAAAGAAAAAATGGGTTGTTTATGGTTATTCTTTTTCCTTTTGGACTTCGATGGTAGCATATTTAAAAAGGATATAAGGAAATAAAGAGAAAATTTTTACAGCTGTTTTCAACAAAAAAAGCATTCACACAGCCTTTGACATATGTAAAACTATTTCATTCTCAAAAATTTAACTTAAAAGTTCAAGCAGTATTTGTTCAACAGAAGGATGAACTATGAAAATTTGCAACAATAGTAAAACGAATTATCTTCAAAAAAAAAAACAACAAAACAATAGCCATTTGTTAAAGCATAAAGAAATTCTTTAAAATCTTTTTTAAACATTATCTTTATCTCTCTATCTATGACTAAAAAATGAACTCCATTTCCCAAATCGCTCCTTAAAGCTTTGCTATTTCGGCATTTTTTATTAAAAAGAAGGAGAAAAACTATCATAATTCATGTTGTTGTCGAAAAAGAATCCATGACAAACACTAAAAATGAGAATGTAACAAAAGAAGACTTCTTCAAAGAAAAACAAAAAGCATGTATGCTACCAAAAATGTATTCTTTGAGCTTGTTGTTTCCATCTGATGCCAAGAACGCTTAAAGAAAAAAAAGGAAAAGCTAAACAGTTATAGGTTTCTTGAATAAATAAAAAGTCATTATTTAATCTTAAAGTGTATCTTTCAAATAGCAAACATGTGAAACAAAAAATATAAAAATAGAAACTTTAATGTGATAAAATATTATTAAGCTATTAAATCAAAAATGCCAATTAAAAATGGATAAAATAAATTTTAAAAAAAGTCGCAAAAAATGGGATAAACTATGTTTGGACTTGTTTTAACCTTTTTAGTTGAAAAAAAAAGAGATTACGTCAGGATTAAAATTTGCAAGAAGAAGAAAAATGATGGAAGGGAGTTAATAAAATGTTTGCAAATTGTTTCCAAAAATAATAAATCGTTAAGACTTTTTCAAAAAGAAAATTGGCACATTTTTTTAATAATTCATGTTCAAATTTACATAAGCGTGCAAAAAAATTTTCTTAAATTATTTTCAAGTTTACTTAATAAAAACAAAAGATTTTTACTAATAAAAAGATGTTTTAGCTTTTAAATATGCTTTAAATTTGACATGATGTAGCTCATTTATCTGTGATAATTTTTTTAAAGTTAAACATCGTTTTTGAAAAAACTTTGATTGTTTTAATAAGCTATACTTTAAACTCATATCCAAAATAATTTTCAACAAAGAATATAAATTGTTTTTTAGTCTTAAAAATGCACCATGAGTTTGTTTTTCCCCCAATACCGGTAAATGTCGGTAAATAAAGTATTGTTTTTCCTATTCCCACATTTTTTATTTAAATTTTATATTTTATTTTTGAAAAACCAACCGTTACTTCAATTTCTAATGGATTTTGATCAAGCTCTTCAGCAACTTCAATGGTAGTTTTTGGATCATCTAATTCAAATGGACTTGCTTCCTTTGAATCATTATTTAAGGCAACAAGATTTCCTGGAGCTGATGCAGGAGTTTCCATTGGCAAGGATGGCGTCTCAATTGGAGACCATAAAGGCATATGTGCAATAAATTGATCACGAACTCGATGAAATAATTGTGAAAGACGACGAATGGCCCGACGGGTTGATGATCGACGACTCCTTGGCCGATCTGATGGGGATTCGAATTGTTGTGAGACAGCTCGATACGGTAATGTACGTCGAGTGGATGGCGGATGAATTACTGAAGTAGAAGAAGAGGGAGACTCCAAATCCACACATGGAAATGAAGTTGATGATGGCATGCCTAAAATTTCCATTTTCATAAGCGCAACTGTTTCAATAATGTACAAATAAAAGAATGGTTTAGAAAGAACGGAACAAAATTGGAAATGAAATATTCTCCAGAGGAAAGAGTGATGATAAGTAAGATAGCAAATAAATACAAACTTTTCACGATTTTAAAAAATCGCTAATTATTTCCTTGTAAAATTAAAACAAAATTAAAAATATCGTGAAACTCGCGGAAATATCTAAAATCATTTTAACTCGTGTTTTACAATTTTCTTTGTTCTTTTTTTTTTAACTACCTGCAATAAATCTATAAATACACATTTCTTCAACTTTTCTCCTGTTGGAATTTGTTGTCGTTGGCCGTCGGCATTTTCTTTTCTCTCTCTTTCACCTATAAAAATGACTCAACCAACGCAAAAGTTTCCCAGATTTTTAAGTTCTTTGACGCTCACAATTAACATCATAAAATAAAAACTATTATAAATACACAAAAATTTTAGGAATTTTTATGAATGAAATGAAATAGAGGAAGGATATAAGGAAACAAAAAATAACAATAGGTAGGGTAGTTGGCATGAAAACATAAAAAAACAACAGCTGAAACGTTAAATTCAAAATGAAAAGCCAAAAAATTTGTAAAATTAGAAAAAAATCGAAACCAATTGTGATCCTGGATTTTATATTTTTTGGAATGACACTTGAGTCAATCAACCTTTTCCTTTTTTTCTTTCCCTCGGATGCTTTTTATCCAAGTTGCAGCTGAAATCCAAGGAACCCGTCATCTCTTTTTTTTCTTCCTTTCAAATCAGTTGCGCAAAACTTAATAATAGTGTATTTACAAAGGAAATGTATCTCACACAACTTGTGTGACACAACAAACAAAAATATAAAAAATCACAATAAAAAATTTTTTTTTAAAGCATCAAATTCGTAAATTCACTTTGCGTGAGATCATTTTTTTCTGCGGAAACAAAAAAACATAAATTATAAAAAACATTTAAGCAAAAACTTCCAAATTATACACTGATTTTAAAACCACTGGTAAAAAGTCTTAGGTTAGAAATCGGATATTTTTTTTGAAATTTTTTTATCTACAAATATATTACTGTAGTAAATTACTGATAAAATTTTTAAATGGCCATAAATACTTTTTGTTCATTGATATAAGTAATTGTGGCTAAAGAATCACAAATGATATTCGCAACAACCTTTTTAAAGCTAAAAGTTATAAAAAAATAAAATCACATTCTATTAACACAATGTTATGAAATAATAATGGACAAAAAACTATTCACCAGCAAATAAAAGCGCCAAAAAAAAAAATAAAAAAGAAAATCAAAAACAGATTAAATCTTCTTTTTTTCTTTATTTTATGAATGATTCAAGCATTTTTGCTGTTTTGAATCAATAAAAAATATGAAAGCAAAGAAAAGTTTAAACTTTTCGGGAAAAAAGCAAAACAAATTTTTTTAGGATCAAGTTTGATGATTTTTCACGTTGATCAAAATAATCAACCAAGAACAGCTGCTTCTTTCTTTTTTCGTCAGACTTTTCTTTGCTGGATTATTATTGCCGATTTATTAGCTGGCGATCATTTGTTTCACTGCCTCGAAAAAGATTGCCCAATGGCAAACAAAAAATGTATATGTCCTCGAAACAGATTTTAAGGAACAAATATTGAGCAAGAGCAAAAAAAAGTCAGTTGCTTTAGTTTTTTTTCGATTGAAATAAAATAAAAAAGAAACATTGATTTCGTTTGACTATGATATTATGAATGAGAAGAAAGGATTTGAATCCAAATATTCAAAGAGATTCTTTTGTACAAAAATAATCAACATATGTGAAACATCAAAAAAGGAAGTTGTGGCAGAAAATGGGTTTTTTTAAATTATTACACAACATCTTCAAATAAATTTTTATTTAAGTCTTTTAAACCAATTTTATATATTTAAAACAAATTTCTTACAAAAAAAGATACAAATACTAATATAAATGTTTGTAATCGATGAGAACAAAGAGAAAACAAAAATAAAAGAAACAATAAAAACAATGTAAAAGGGAACATTGCATGGTCATATTTTTAAAGCTAATTAGAATAAGAATTTTACAATAACGGCTAATTTTAATGTTCACCACGAAAACAATTTTAACAAAAGACATAAAAAAACAATCTTGTTTAAAAACAATAATCTTAACGCCGCTGGAAATCTAAACAAAAATTCGCTTTTCCTTTTTTTAAAATTAAAATTTATTTCTTTATTAAAAAAATTTATAAAACATGTGAATCAAAAATATTCCTAATAACATTTAAAAGACAGTTAAATGGATATGTTAGTTTTTTATAGAAAATTTAAAACAAATAGATGCATGTAAAGCCATAATAAATTATGTATAATAAATGAACTTATAAACCGACGATCAAAAATAGTACTTTATTGAGTAATTTCATATTTGCTTGTTGGGTTTTTATCGGGCAATGTTTTGCTCGTTAAAGCTGGAAGGGGAACTGTTGAAGTACTTGCGACATTTTGAATTCCAAGCATATTGAACACTCTTCTTCTAATACGTTTATTTAATCCAAGATAAATAACGGATGGTAAACCTAAAAAAGTTTTTGTAGTCTACAGTAATCATTTCTTTTAACTAACCATGAATACACATCCAACCAAATTGTGAAAATTGCATAATCAATTTTGGAGTTGGAAAATGTTGTTCATAAACGTAAATTAAAGCGCAAGAAAAATTCATAAATGACATAAGAAAAACTTGAATAAAGATTGGCTTTTCTGAGAATGAAAATTGTTTTTGGCTTGAGAATTTCTTTTTACATAAGTTGATAACAAAAATGATGTAAAATATGGCCAAAGCGAAGGCAACCGCAACATTGTGAATCAAATGAAAGACATTTTTGTACTGTAATTATTAGCTTTAATTACATTTATTAAAATCAGAGACTTACTTCTCGTTCAGTTTGAGGATATCCCAAATGAGGGTTAACTATCCAAACACCATATAAAGCATTAAACGTCAAGGTATCTGTGCAAAATGCCAAAATTACAGCATGCGCAATTGATAAAGCAACCCAGAGATGAGTTCTGCCTTGTGTGAAAATTGTTTTGCACAATGAAGGAAATGCCATACTTAAACAACGATTGAGTGCTAAAATTACTGCCAAGTCACTTTCGGCAACCCAAACAGACAATGCCATCATGCCTCCAAAAATTTGAAGAGATGGAAATGAACAAAAAACTGCTCCCATAATTGCAAAAACGCCCGTTAAAACACCATTAATGGTTATTGCAACAATGTCAACAATAGCAATGTATGCCATCATTTTGTAGCAACTTTCCTTCTGGAACCCTGGTTGCCAAAGAATAGGGATAACGAGCATGTATAAAACCTATAATTATAATTATGATTTTTTCTTCAACATGCAATATTGGTTTAAAAAAATAAGCATACCTCAAATACCAAGGCTCCAACGATAAGAACAATTCCATAAAAAATGTCTTGTCGTTCATGTAATGGATGAATATTTATGTCATAGTATGAACAGTTGTAAAACTTCTTGTAACTTTCAGGATTAAATAAGTAGTGATTCATGATGATTTTCGAAAGTCCTGAAATTTGTGTTAAAATAAGTAAAGTTGAAGAAAAAATCTGGTCATCGTCATATTAAAAATTTCAAAAAACGTTTGGACTTGTGAGAGGAGGGCTTTTAAAGAATCAAAAAATTGGGTGACGCAAAAGTGATGTTCAGGAAATATCTTTCCACTTACAGAAACATTTTTGGCGGAACTCTCAAATTTTGGCATCAAAAAAACGAATTGTTTTCTTATATCTCTAAACTAAAGTATAAATAACCATAAATGTTCAAAAACCCTATGTCGACAACTGACACATTTTGTTGTATATTATGCCATAAATTTATCCCTTTCGAATGTTTTAAAGATAAATTTTTGAAGTGTAACTTAAAATAACAATTTATGCAAAGGATTAAAACTTTGCTTTGAAAGTTCAAAAAACCTCATATTAGACATCCGTATACGGTAACCACTTATCTTTGTTCAAAAGCTTAGAAACTAAAAATCTATTCATTTATATTTAAGACAGAAAACCGCCTTCCCCGACCACCTTCCTACTCAACGAATGAAACTTATTTTCCGATTCTATAGTCTTAAGTATGGATGCACTCTTTGAATCCAAAGAACAATAGAACAATTTAAACAAAATCTAGAAATCTCTCTTTTTTCAAATTAATCCTAAAAATATTTCCAAGAAGACTGAAAAGCGACAAAAAAAACCGCGGAAAAGTTTTTGTTGCCAATTAGGTTGTTTTTCAGGTATTGTTTTTGTTTAATAAAAACAATGCTATAAAAAATAAAAGTACTTCGAAGGATAAAACAATACACTTAAAATTTTTAAGAATATTCAAAACAAAAACGACCAAAGTCGAAATTTTTAAATGTTTTGTACGCAAAAACAAATATGATATATGAAATTCTTTTGTTTTTTGACATTTCAGGCTTCACAATATTTACTGAATAAGTGAACTTTCAGTTAATGACAAATATGATAAATTCCTATAAAATTAGGAAACAAAAAACTGTAGGAGTACATGATGCATTGGGATTTCATAGTGGTAAAATTTATTTTGGTTATCAATTGTTGCCAGTAAAAAATGAAATGTTGAGGAAAATAACTGAAAAGCTAGTAGTTTTACAAATTTTAATGTTTAAATACTATGCAATTTAAAAGGCAAAGTTGTTTAAAAATGGGTTTTTGGAAAAATTTGTACCAAAAAACATTTTTATTCTACTTTGACCGAGACAATTATATCTTATGTATATTTAAGTAAAAGTCACGAATTTTTATCTTTGTTTAACACCTATAATTCTTTTGTTTAAAGAAAAAGGTATGATAGAAAACGTGTTAATAATACATCCAAAAATGTTAATAAGAACTTTAATTTTTTCTTTTAAATGTCCGTACTGACTAATGTACAAAACTTTTTACAGTGTAAAGTGTTTTTCAATTATTGAAAATTAACAGCACTAATACAGTAACGCGAAAGTACAGAAGAAATCGTAGCCAAATTTGTATAGCAAATTTTTTAAAACAAAAACAATTTCTTTTATTCACTGAAAAGTAAAAAAACAAATAATAATTAAGATAAAAAGTTTGGTTAATGAAAAACTATTAAATATTAATTTATTCTTTTTATTCAAGAAATCGGAAATGAAAAAAGGAAACTTTTGCACTAATAATACTATTGAGTCCAGAAACATTTATAACAATTAAAAAGTTTTAAAATATTTTATTCTTAAGAATTATTACGTCAATTTAAAGCGTTGTGTGGGACACTGAAATAATTTTTTTAAATGATGAAAATTCTGGCATCAAATATAAAAAGCCGGAAATTAATATTATCCATGATATATAGTCAAATATTGCTTTTTGACACTTTATGAAAGAAAAATGAAACGATACTCCCCTGTCAAAAAGAACATTCCTTTTTATTTTTTTTATTATTGCTTTAAAAAAGACTTAGCTTCATTGAAATGCATTTATTAAACATTCTTTCTTTTGCCAAAAATAATGTTATTCTTTAATAAATTTTTTTGAAAAGTGCAGATAAAAAACGACATCCTATTCATTGTTTCATTTTTAATACTTTATCGTATGCATCTTTTTTAAATTTTCTTACGCAAAACATCTTTTGTATTTTTGCTCTCAAAATTTTTATTGAATGTTTTGATAACCAAAAATGTAATAACAAAAAAGGATTACCAAACCCTTTGAATTGGATACTGTAATACCTTTCCCTTTTATGATTGTTTAACAAATAGAAAAGTACGGTAACTTAGGAATTATAAAAATATGTAAAATACATTGTTCAAAAATATGTGTAAAATTCTTAGTTTTCAATTTATTATAGAAGAGAGAAAATTTTTATTAAAAAAGACTTTAATTGTGCATGTAAATGAAAAAATGTTAACTGAAATAAATTGCAACGAAGCAGTTTGGAAAATGCGCCCACATTATAATTATTTTTACTCTTAAAGTTTGCAAAAATGATTGAAATTGAGAACAAAACAAACAACAAAATTTCTGCTGGATTTTCAGATATGTAAATTATCCTAATCATAAAAATTCTTAAAATTTGTTTAATAATATTCTTTCATAATAGCAATAAATATTTAAATTGTTTATTCTCTGATGATTATCAAAGATAAACATCAGAAAGATAAAATAAAAAAAACTTTATTCTTCGAAATAAAAAGCTTTTTCTCTCTCGAGTAATGAATTCAAAGTACAATGCGTGTTTTTCGACGACGTAAAATTTTGTCTTTTTGGATTAAGCTTAAATATATAAAAACTTCTAATAAATATTATAAAAATAATTAAGGGAAATTAATCGTGTGTGAAAAAATGCTAATAATACATGTGAATATTGTAAACTTTGTTTTCATTATTACTTTCTTGTAACAGATTCTAAAAATTTCTTATATAAAAAAGAAACAATTTTAATAACTTTCAGACAAAATTGACATTCAAGTTACTTTCTCTTAATTTTAAGAAGGTGTAAATTATTAAAATTTTTGCTGAGAATGTCTGCAGACAAGCCAGCATATCTTTTTTATCTTATTCTTGGAGAATCAATTTTTATTGAAATTTCTTTAGTTATTGTTGTAGCTGTCAATTTAAGAACTTTGTTTTGGATCAAAACTGATTTGATAAAGCGGAAAATTATGTTATCGCCAATATTGATCCTTCATATTGCCCTTTGGATATTTTTAGCTTTAATAACATTGATCAACAATTCCTATGTTATCATATTTTGGCATCCAACAAGTAAGTATCGTATTTCTGACAAATATCTGGTGGAATGACGAAGGAATTGAATAAATCCAAATAAATAACATGTGAGATTCGTGTGGGTAAAAACTTTAGTAATATTTTGTACCAAAAGTGCATACAAAATTCCTCATAATTTTTCTTCTTAAAATTTTGTTTATACAAAATTACGTATAATAAAATAAGGCTTTTCTGAGATATGGGATACGTCAATATAAAATTACATCTAAAATCACAAAAAAAAGTTTTCTTAGCCTAAGAATCTTAGGAAATATCTTTCTGTAATGGATGTCAGTAAAAAACGTCAATTATAATTATCTATTTTCATTGTATTATCTGTTTTAACGAAAATAAAATAACAAAATCTCTAGAACCACGAATTAATGATTTTTTTTATTATTTAGAAATCGTGTATAGTCCACCATTCTTTTACATCAGTGGTCTTTCATATATTTCTTTAATGCCGTCACCAGCAGTTTCATCATTCTTTTCAACAATAGAACGGTGTCTTATTTTCATCGTTCACAATCCATCAAAATTAAAAAAATATCAAAAAATTCTGACATATGCTAATATTTGCACTATTATTGCAGTAACTGCAAACATGCTTCAAGCATTTATTTCTTCAGCACCTGTGCCGTTTGAAGATACAACAAGTTTGTATTCCATCTTTCTTTTGTCCAAGAAAAAACGAGTTTATTTTCAGCAAATCTTTCTCCAGGTGGCATGAGCCGTAATGATATTGGTGGAAATCGTTTGAATGCAACTCGAATCACAATCTCCATCATTAATCTTTTTGCTGCATGTATTCTCATTTATCTCATAAAAAAGTCAAAACTTCAAAATCAAACTTTAAAAGCGGTTGCAAATTTAGTTAAACATGTTTTACTCGTCCAAACATTCTTTGATCTTGGTGTTCATGGTCTTGCATTTGCATGCTCTTTGATTACAAACAGTTCAGCGTCAAATGTTTTTGAATCATATGCTCGCGTATTTACTGCAATGGATGGTCTTATTTGTTGCTTATTCTTCGCCAAATCAATTGGAAATCTTAGACAAAAGGGAATTGTCATGACAACAGTTACTTCATCTAACAAAACTGTGGTTCAAAATAGATAAACTTGAATTTCATTAAAATTATTTTTAAAAAATGTAAATATATTTTGATATGTTTAAAACTGAGTTCTCAAAATTTTATAATGCCGCGTTAACAGTGTTAGACACAACAATTTCATAATTTGAATATACAGTCGAACCTCGATTTTACGTCTTTCAAAGGAGAGTAAAAAAAGACATAAAATCGAGGTCGACGTAAGATTGAGGTCCGATTAATATGGCCTCTTTGTTGAAGGGACCGCAGACAAAGGACGTAAAAATTTAAAAAGGGTCGTAAAAATGAGGTTCGACTGTACATTCACCTGTTCTTAAAAAATTTATACTTAATGGAAAAAGTGAGAACATTTCTTAAAAGAACATTGCCTTTGCCTGCTGAGAAAAAACAAAAGTTCACATTTGATATATTATATGTTTTCTTATAATAACAATACAAACACAAGGAGGGAGGGAGCGAAAAAAGTGAAAGAGAGAGCTTTTCAAATGTTTGCTCTCAGCATCGGGACATATAAAATTTGCATAATATTAATTAGAACCTGAGAATATCCGCGGATATATCAAAGCCAGGAATTTTAAAACTGAAATCCACCATTTTCCTTTCGTTCAAAAAAAAAAAAAAAAAAAAAAAAAAACACTGTTTTTTTTTAAAACGTAATTTTAAAAAAAAACAGTGCTCTTGGCAACATGTTCCTCAATGTTAATTCTTTTGAAAATGACACGTCGCGTCATCGATGTCGCGACAAAAAATAGTTTCAAATTCAACACTTTTTTCGATTAATTTTAGAACTTCAAAATTCAAGCATTTAACTTTACTTTGCATGTTTCTTTTGATTACCTCTTTTTTTACGGCAAAATACCAGAATGTCTGCAATCTTTTGTAGACTTATCTTCCATGATTTTGGTGCAGAATCAATAGATGAGTTTCGAAAAGTAAGCATTATTTATTACTACTATTTACAACATTAATAAAAACATTCTGTTTTAGTTAATTGCACATATTGGCTTTAAAACTCTTCATGAATTGATTACTCAGTCACCAGTTTCTTTGGATTCTGAATTATCCGAAAAGAATACTGAAGTAAAATTTTCCTTCCGATTGAATAATGGTCCAGGTGGACGGAAACTGGATAGGGTCACAAAGTATTATCAAATTTGTTTGGCTATCGCTGAATTAACTGGACAGTTTGAAGCTCTTCGAAAAAAATTCTTTCTTCATCATGGTTTACCTGATCATTCCACTATCACAATGACAATTTTATCCAAGAATATTTATCCACAGTTCTTCAAGTATGGTTTTCGCAGGGGCTCAACTTGGGGGAACCAAGATGTGACAAAGGTGCTTTATACATAGATTTCGACAATGTGTGATCGTCAAACAATTACACATACCAGTACATGTCGGATTTCCATATCTTTTTATTTCCTCCCCAGCTGTGACCTGTTTTCTGTATTATTACTACTGTTATCATTTTAGGCTTCAGAATGTTTTTTCTATGGAAAAATTAGCTTTTGGAAGCATTGTTGGTCGTCGCAATTTTAATCCAACCTTTGTATTTGATGAACCGAAGGATGAAAGAAATGAACACAAAGTTTTTGAACTTTTTTTGGATGAACAACGCAGTCTTAAAGATATTAACTCAAACATGCTTATATTCTTTGAACATGACAGTCAATTGCTTACTATTTGCTTCCCTGATGTGTGGAAAAATTGGATTCCTAAGAAGGATGATGATACCCGATCTCCAAATCGTGTTGTTGACATTCGTGTTGCATATTCTGGCATTCGACGAGTTGTTGTTGCAATATCTCCTGACACAGACGATGGATTTAAAGTCTCTTTTACTTTTCAACTTAATTATCCTCCAGTGATTCGAGTTTACGAAATGTCAGATGGGAAAGGAATGGATGCAACAAAGACTAAATTTAAATATCCAAAACGCTGTCTTACATGGAACGATGGTTATGACCTTCAAAATTCGATATCACATGGTTCTTGTTTAGTTGCAGATTGCCGAATGTCTGATGTATGTTTTTTATTGTTTGAAGAGATTAATTTTGAGGACGTAGAGTAAAAATCACGTGGATATTTACGCTTTTTTAATTGTTTTTTTCTTCAAGTTATCAAAACTTTGAGCGCCGTAGCACAAATGTTTTAGAAATTTAACAGTATTGTTGCACATATTCGTCATGTTTACCTACAATATCGCCGTAGGCATGACCAGTATGATGTGCATTTTTTTTCCCTGAGTATAGTTGCTCGCCTCCCGACAACCCTGCCCCTGAGTGAAAAAAAAATTGTATATTAAGTTACTATAGCACTGTTTTTAGGCTCGAACATTACTTGATTGCTTGGATCGTTTACGAAAATTCAGTCATTATGCTATTGAATTTCGAGTTCTTCATCGACATTATCCTAGGAATATCAAAAATTATTCAAGAAATTTTTTGATGTACCCAGATTATCTGCCGCCAAAGTATGCCAAACTGAAGGAACCAAAGTACTTCCCTCTTGTATATGCTGTTCAAGCTCTTATTACTCGAGGTGGTGAACTTTATGATTACATGTTCCGTCCTGAATACCGCAAGATTTTTGAATTTATGGATTTTGTTATTGATCATTTCGAGACCGATCTTTCTAATTCTGGTGCAAGTAAGTTTTTTTTCGAGTGAACCAAAATGTGTGCATAGTGAAAAATTTCAGGAATTGCCAAAACTGTTACCACTTTAGAGAATATGTTGGTCAAAATCGATAAATCTAATGATATTTCGGAGCCATTGAAATTCTTTTTAAGACTTTATGAGGAACCTGAACAACGTATATTTGCTGAAATTACAGATGATTTGGCAAGAGAAGGATATATGAGAGTTCGAAAGGTTTGTGGTGCCGCTTTTTATATGCACGATTTATGTATGTTTTTTTTAAGATTGTCGTAACACCAACAAGAAAATTATTTTTGAATCCTGAATTAATTATGGGAAATCGATCCTTGCGAAAAAAAGGTGCTGATAATATGCTTCGGATAACTTTTCGTGATGATGATAATAAAAAAGTTTCTGCTCTTCCTTATTTTTTAATCAAAAAAACTGTTACTAAAACTTTGACGGATCCTTTGAATGTTGGATGTAAGTTTGCTTTTTTAATATGCTTCTTTATGTATTGCTGTATTATAGTTCGTGATTTTTCTTATCTTTGTTCTTCGAATAGTCAACTTCGTGATCATGGATGTTACGTAAGATTCTTTTAGAACAAGTAGGTTTTGATCAATTGCATTATACTTATTTTTAGTTCTTGGCTGGGTCACCTGCAGAAGTTTCGGAATTTCGTGAATCTTGTGGTCGTTTTAAAATTGAAAGCATTTCTAAAGTATGTTTTTGTTGTTGTTTTTGAAATATAATAAATATACTTGCTTTTGCAGATGATGAGCCGAATGGGTCAATGCTTTACACAAGCTCGGCAACTTGGAATCGAAATTACGGTCTGAAAATTTTTCTTTTACTGATTTACTGCAATTAATTTATTTCTTTAAGCGTAATTCATATTCTGAAATTTTTGATATCATTGGTGGTTCTGATGGCAATGGTAAACCATATACATTTTCTGACGGATGTGGAAAGGTAATTTTTTAGTGATAAGCTCGTTTTTAATTTTTTAAATTAATCAACATTTCTTTTTTTCGATGAGCGAAGAATTTTGTCGTAGATGTGTTGAAGATCTAAAACTTGGTAATTGCCGTCCATCATGCTTACAAATCCGCTTTCGTGGTTTTAAAGGTGTTATTACGGTGGACACTCATTTGGATAAAACAAAACAATGGGCAGAAGCGAATAAACGTCTTCCAAAATCCAAAGAATCTTTACAACATCTCTTGCCATGGTATGCTCAGTCAATCTTGTTTCGTCCAAGTCAAAAAAAATTTAATGGTCCAAGAGAAAAGCATGTTGAAATTGTAAAAATTTCTTCTCCAATCCATGTTTCGTTGAATAAACCATTGATTAATATTCTTGATCAGGTAATACCAATATTTTACAATAATAGATCTAAGATTATATGTATTTTAGGTATCCGAAAAGCAGGGAGAACATGGTCATAAACGAATGTGTGATCGTATCCATGAATTATTGGAAAATCATGTTGAATCAACGATGTCAAGTCTTATCGAGGAAACAAATGCATTTTTAGTTCTGAACAATTTTCCGAAATATATTTTATATGATAATCTTCGGGATTTCAATGTCACAGAAGAACCATTCTTTCGTTCAATGCTTCGTTCCTCTGCTCTGGTTCAGCTTCATCGATTGGTTGATAAAATGAAAATTCGAATTCCATCGTCTCAAGGTCGAATGATGTTTGGTGTTATTGATGAAAGTGGGTATCTTCAGCACGGTCAAGTTTTTATTCAATACACTACAAATGCTTCACTGAAATATCCAACCCCTAATGCTCATAAAATTATTCATAAAGGTCGTGTGATGATTACAAAGAATCCGTCTGTTGTGGCTGGCGACGTTAGAATGCTCGAAGGTGTGTCATTCCGCAGTTTTTAATTTTTCTTATTGTTTTGTTCTTAGCTGTTGATATTCCATGTTTGCATGGTCTTGTTGATGTGGTAGTTTTTCCACAAAGTGGTCCACGACCACATCCAAATGAAATGGCTGGCTCGGATTTAGATGGCGATGAATATTCAGTATTTTTTGATTCAACCTTGTTTTTGGACCATAATGAACCGGCATTTGATTTTACTTCAACTGCCTCAAATCGTCCAATGGGAATTAGTGAAAGAGAAAATTTGACCACTCAGATGATTGACTTCTTTACATTATATGTTTCGCAAGATTCAGTCGGTACAATCGCTAATGCACATTTAGCTAATTCTGATCTCTATGGCATTGATAGTGAAGTTTGTTCTTTGTTCAAACTATAACTCTCGTTAATTAGAACTTATTTTTTTCAGCATTGTCACAATATTGCACTTAAGCATAATCAAGCTGTGTAGGTCTTTTGCATGCTATACAATCTTTACAGAATATTATATTTCAGTGATTTTCCGAAAAATGGACAAGTACCTGAAACTTTAACCAAATTTTGGAATGATAAATCGCCTCCTGAAAAAGTTGAACGCTTTCCGAATTTTATGGCCAAAGATCATGTTCCATCATATAAAAGTACTCGACTTCTTGGAAAACTTTATACCCGAGCAATGGAAATTCGAGAAATTATTAGAATTGAAGAAATCGTATCCACTGATGAAAAGATTAAACTCGATGAATCTGTTTTAATGCCTGATGATGGAGAATATGAAGATATTGCTAAATCTGCCTATGATGAATACCGTACTTTAATTGGGGTATATACTTTTGCTCACATAATTATTAGTGTTATAAAAAGTTTTTAGGATATTTGTGAAAGCTTTGGCATTCTCAATGAAGGACAATTATTTTCTGGATGTTTTATGGCATTTAAAAAGCGATTCACTGATAAGTCAATTGATGAAACAACTGCATCATCTACTAAAAGAATTGTTGAAGAACAAGTTGCTTCCATTTTTGCAAAATTTCGAACCAAGTTTTTTGATGAATTTGGTGGCATTGAAATGAATACTGAAATGGACATCACAAGATTTAATGGTATTCGAGAAACTTTTCGGCGAGCATGTTCTCATCCATCTAAAGAAATGCGAAAGAAAGCTTCTGCATATTATCGCGTTGCATATACTTCTGGAAAATTTTTTTCTTTCGGATGGCTCGTTTCTGATATTTTATCATTTAATCGTCGAAAATATCTTCTTCAACCTGCCAACTTCAAACCTATTTGCTGTCCTTTAACTGATTATTTATCCAATCATATTAATGAAACTTGCACATCAGATATTTATAAGGAAGAATTCGAACAATTTTGTAAATCTATTCAAAGATCTTTTGATACAAATGAATCGAATCAAATTGTTAGCATTTATGTTGCAAAAATGTGTCACAAATTTCTTGGTAAATAATTTTTTTCGATTATAATTCTTTTAAATATATTTTTAAATATTTTAGCGCTTGATAAATTACTTTTCTTTTGTCGAAAATGGATTGAACGACATGGAAATTGTTATGATAAAGAAAGTGGAAAAGGCTTTAAACCGAAATTAATGGATGCTGTGGTTGTTAAATTTGGTTTAGGAGATTTAAAGCCTGAACTTGGTGGTTGGCTTACAGTAAGATATTGTTGTGTTCAATTAAAAATTTTATATTATTGTATTTTATAGGCTGCTAGCATGGATACAGAAAATAATATGATGGAAAAGTTTGATCTTGAAAAAGGATTTGGTGGCCTTGGCAAAAAATTTTGGAGTTTAATTCGATATATGATGACTCGAAGCTTTGGATTTTCTGAAAAAATTGAATTGGAACCTGTAACAGAAATATATTTGAAATCGGATTTTTGTCTTAAACTTTACTTTGCTGCTGAGGAAACATTTTATCCAATTGCTGTAAATCGAAGATTTGAATGTTTACCTCAATTGTCTGATGATACAAAAGTCCTTTCAAATGTTACTGAAGGCAATACTTTTGTTCTTGAAGTACCACATTATGCTCAAGATTCTTTTCATTTATTTGAAAAACTTTCTACCAAATGTGGTTGCAATTATGTTGTTATGCGAAAGAAGCCTGTTCAAATTAGTTAGTTACTTTTTCGTTTTTTTAGTTTGTTTTAATTTCTTCGTTTTTAGATACAAAAAGTTCTCGCATTGCTTTGAAGCCTGTTGGAAAATTTAGTGCTATTAGAAAATTTCGAAGTTTATTGGAGGTTGTTCCAAACGCGAATGAATTAGACCTTCAAAAAAGATCCAATATGATTGCTGAAGAAGTCTATAAAAGACTTCAATTTTATGCTGAAGAAGGGAGAAATCTTGATGATGTTTTTGTTGCATAATTTTTACAACTTTTTTGTATTATTTTTTCACTTTGTTCCTTTATATATGGCTTTTGTCTCTGTTGCATAAACTTTTTATAATATTTTTATGTCTCACAAATCGTTTTTGGTAAAGAAAACTTTATACAAAAGGGTTGGACATGCAAAAAGAATTTTTTTATCAACAACAATCAACAAGAATAAAAAAATTTTAATCATCGATGTTTATAATATCTCCGGGTTTAAAAGCAATTGACTTTTTTTGAGCTTCTGCTAATCGTTTTTGCATATATTCTTTCATGTCAAGTGTATCCAACTGGATTGTCCAGATCCCCAGTAAAATAACACTTTTTTTTGGTCCTTATTACATCTGTACGCTACAAGGCAGAGTATCAAAAATAGCAAAAATTCGAAAAAATGTCGATAATCGCACTTTTTTGATGCTTTTTTGATCTGACTCTTTCAGTTTTTCCGAGGCTCCTTGAGTAACGACTAACGACTTGCGGAAACACTTTCCCATGCAAAAATACACATTTTAAGACCGAAAAGGCCCAAAAAAGTTCCGGATGACTGGAATGACAAGGATGCTCGAAGTTGAAAAAAACTGGTTTTGTCGTGGAGGAAATCCACACTTACAATAATTTACATAAATATCATTTACATTCTCTTCGAATGTCTATAAAAACCCTTCTTATCTTTTATTTTTCGATTAGTTGAGTTCATATTTGCTTTTGTTTGGGCGGCTTACAGAGTGTCGAAATTTACTGACTTTAGTCGGTTGATGGGCAACTGAAGTAACATCGTTTGTTGGAATTCTTAACAATTTAAAAACGCCTCTTCTAATACGTTTATTTAATCCAAGATAAATAACGGATGGTAAACCTAAAAGGGTTTTGTAGTCTACAGTAATCATTTCTTTTAACTAACCATGAATACACATCCAACCAAATTGTGAAAATTGCATAATCAATTTTGGAGTTGGAAAATGTTGTTCATAAACATAAATTAGAGCAGTACAAAAATTCATAAATGACATAAGAAAAACTTGAATAAAGATTGGCTTCTCTGAGAATGAAAATTGTTTTTGGCTTGAGAATTTCTTCTTGCAAAGACTTAAAACAAAGATCAAATAAAAAATAGCAAGCGCGAATGCGATTCCAATATTGTGAATGTGGTGGGCAAGATTCTTGTACTGAAAGAAGAAATCTGAAGTGATTGTTGTGTTTTTAATGAAGCTTACTTCTTTTTCAGTTTGTGGATATCCCATATGTGGATTAACTAGCCAAACTCCATATAAAGCATTAAATGTCATGGTATCGGTACAAAATGCTACAACTAAGGAATAAACAGCGGAAAATCCAATCCAAAGATAAATGCGTTTTCCGGTAAAAATTAAGTCACAAATTTTTCGATTTACCATTCCCAAACATCGATCAATTGCCAACAGCAGAGCTAAATCACATTCCATCAACCACGCAGCAAACGCGAAAGTTCCAGCACAAAGTTGAATATGAGGAAATGAGCAATATACTGATCCTGTTATAGCAAGAATCCCAGTTAAAGTGCCATTGAGAGAAATGGCAATCATATCAACCACGGCAATAATTCCCATAAGTTTGTAACAGCTTTCTTTTTGGAAGGAAGGTTTCCATAAAACTGGGATAATCGGTAAATATAGTAACTGAAAACAGGTGTATTCGTACGTTATGTTTAATAACAGTTTATTATTCTAAATTTCAATTACTATGACTAAAACACTTACTTCAAAGATTATCGATCCAATAATTAGAATAATGCCATAAAAAATGTCTTGCCGTTCTTGAATTGGATGTAAATTAATATCATAAAAAGAACAGTTGTAAAATTTATTAAAAGATTCTCGATTAAACAAATAATGATTCATTTTAAGTCTTTTTTGCCAAATGTAATTTTCAAAAGTGCAACAAACGCCTTTAAAATAAAAAATATTTATTAACACAGTAATTTTAAAATAACAAATAAAGTGTGGGAATATCGTTTTTTGTGTTTTTACACTGTTATTTAAAATAATTTGGTGTTTATTCTTTAAAACGGAAAATATTAAAAGTTTATTTTAGAAAAAATAATAATTAAAAACAATTTTTCAATGTTAAACAAAAATTTAAGTTTTTACAACAAATTCGCCTTTCTTTTAAAAAAGCCGTTTCAAAAACACAAAACTAAATAAAAGTAATTCTTTTTTTGTCATCGAGGAGCAACAATTATTTCTAAATTTAGCAAAACAAGATTGTTACACAAATAATTGACTTCCTTTTTTTCTGCAGATTTTTCTAAATTTTACACCATTCTCTGTAATTTAAAGTCCATAGCTATTAAAAAAAGTGATACTAAGAAGAGCACAACCAGATATAATTACTTTTTTATAATAATTTTCTTCAATCAATGAGTGTTAATAAATTTCGATATTTTTTTTGTAAATTTAGCATTTTTTTGAGTTTATTTGCCTACAACTTGCAAACAAATTGATTGAAGAGTAATTCATTAGTATTTTTTGTTTAAAAAAGGATACATGAAAAAGAAACCAGAATTGTTAAGAGGCGATTCTAAAAAAACAACAAGAAAAAACCGGACTTGTGATTGAAACTGAAAAAATGCTTTAATTTCGATAAAATCCTTTCATCTTTTCTTGAAAAAAATCTGGGTGAATTGATGCAGTAAAAAACGAGTCGAGCCTTGGAAAGAGAGACTTTCGATTTCTTTGGAGAAAGATATTTTTTTGATTGAAAAGACATCAGGTTTCACGTTGTTTCAAAAAATAGTTTAACGCGTCACTATCGAATCGCTTCCAACAAATTTTCTTATTTCAGCAAGGCAGAGTAAAACGGTTTTTCCACCTAAGACTTTTTGAGCTTTTTGCTGCTAACCTTTTTTAATAAGCTTAAAAAGTTTTGTTAAACCATTAACATATATTTTACTGTACTGAATTTAAATTTTATATTTTATTTAAGATTCAGCATCAGATGCTGATTCTTTTGATACCAAAATAAGAAAAATGCGTGATTTACTTAAAAATCTGAAAATTTTTAAAAATTTGTGAAGTTTTACCTTAAAAGAATCAGCATCTGATGCTGAATGTTATACAAAAAATAAAATTTAAATTAAGGACAATTAAATATATGTTTGTTATGTAACAAAAGTTGATAAGCTCATTAAAAAAAGTTAGCAGCAAAAAACTCAAAAAGTCTCGTGTGGAAAAACCGTTTTACTCTACCTTGCAAAAATAAGAAAATGATTCGATAGTGGCGTTGTCTTCATTTTTTGCGTATGTTCAATAATTAAGTTTATGATATTATTTTTTTTGTTCGTATAAATTTAAAGTTAATTTTTGTTATTTTTTGTAAACTTGTTAACTCAACTAAATGATGAGCTTTTATTTAGATATTTATATAAATTCTAATAAAAAATAAGATTTTGAAAAGCAGCTTTTTATTTCAATCATTTTATGAAGTTTAATTAAGTCAAAAAGATACGAATTAATATTATTATTTAAAAATATAAAGATTAAGGGATACATGATTATTGTTTTTTGAGTTAAACTTTTTTTTTCTAGAAATCGTCGGTGAAGTAAGTAATTGACAGGATAAAATAATATCCAAAATAGTTTTTCACACAAAGAAAATGGAATTTATGTAGCCAAAATTGCGTAAGAATATTGTTTTCTGTTTTTTGAATATTTATTTTATTTTCATTCCATGCCCATTGGACGAAGTTCTTCCAAAAGATAGAATTAATTTGTTATTGGATAAAAAATTTAGATTATACATGATTAACTCGTTAAGCAAATTACATATGAAGTGTAACAAAGTTGTACACTGCAACACCAAAGAAAGCAAACCGAAGCATGAATTAATTATTGGGGTTCAAGTTGATTATGATGATATGCGTTTTGATTTCAATGTTTTATGGTTGGTTAAATAACTTAATTAGGTTACTGTAATGCTCTTTTAATTAAGGTTATTAGGATTTTGTACTGTAATTTCATTATTTCTTATGACGGTTGCGTTATTACTTTTTGATCAACAGGAAACAAATTATTTTATGTTCAATAATACGGGTGCTAAAGAATTTTGGCTTCATTATGGTGTAAAAAGTGTATTCTGTATTGTAAGTTTATTTATGCCCGGTTGAAGTTATAAAATTATTACTGTAGGAAACATTTCCATATACTCCTGGAATGTGGCCATCATTTGTGCGACAAGTTGAACATCAATATACTGTAAATATGTGTTATAGAGCTGCAGTATTAATTCCAATGCCCTTCAGGATATATATTGCTTTTATTATGTGGTAAATATTTCAACTTATTTTAGCAAATACCTTTATTGAAAAAATATATGCTGTAATTTTTTAGAAATTTTAATTGTAAATTTTCAGTACTTTATTATTGAAAAGCCGATGGAATAATGCACTATTATGGAAAGGTTATTGCCTTGGAAATAATATTATCAGTTGTACAGCAGTCATTGAAATATTATCACAAGCAATATTTTCTGTTAATACCCTCCGATTTGATAATCCTTGTATGTCACTGTCAAAGCTGGAAATTTAGGTTTTCCAATAATAATCATTTTCTAGACTTATATCAATATGGATTCACAGCATTTGTGATATCATCAACAATTTATATGTGGTTGAGAACTCTTTTTAACTTACAAATTTTTAAAGATAAAAGAACGGTAAGTTTTTACCAAAAAAAAATTAAATTGTAAAATCTTTCCATAAAATGCTATGAAATTTAAAAGATTTGTTTTAGAGCATACATAAAAGCTTTGTTGATTTCGGTATTTACACTTTCAATATTTTAGGATTACGATACATTGTCACTTTTAATTAAAACTATTTGTGCCGCCATTTATACCACAAATATATCAGATTTTTACCATTATCATTTAAAATTCATTCTTGAGCCAACTTGTCATCCATACGGTTTGCATTTTTCATTGACTGTTTTAAAGCATCATGTAAACACACTTTTAGTTCGCAAAGAAGATGCCTTTCAAGAATACCTTATCATTTTATCATATCTTTTCTTTCATTTAACAATTTTAATTGATGTTCGAAATGTTCGATTAGTATGTTATCCAACTTCATCATCTCATAAACGGGAACTTATTCTGGCAAAAAGTTTAATCACTGAACAAAATACTTCAATGAGCGAGAATCCCATTGTTAAAGATAAGGAAGAAATTGAAGAAAAGCGTCACAAAGCTTAAGAAAGGTTATTGAAGAAACTTTTTGAATTTTTACATATTCATTGAAAAATAGTTATAATATTTATCTAAATTTAAAATAAAATAATTTAAAAAAATCATGTTTTTGGTAATTACATATGTTGTGTCTGATCTGAAAAACTGTCAGTTCTTGAGATTGAACGTGCAAGCCGAAGAATCGCTATAGTAAGTTCTTCAAATTGGACATAACACATAACATTAGCCAAATAAATTATAGAAACCACACACATGCTGTATTATCATAATTTTCAACAAAAAAAGTGATACAGGTCCAAAAAAAGAAAAAGAAAGTACTTGTTACAAGTAAAACAAAATGGAACAAAAAAAATAACTTGAAGAAAATCTCCCATAAAATATCATTCTTTTCTTTATTTTGACCATGATAACATTATGAAAGGTTTGATTCAATCACATTATATGATTCATGTGTGAGTTTACGTTTTCCGTGTTATTTGTTCTCTGCTTTAAATCTGCCGTGGCCATGAGTGAAAAGAAAGTAACTCTTGTTTTTTCGGACAACAAGTAGTCAATTGCATCCACTTTTTATACCTTGTGAATTTGCATAACCGATGTGCTAAATAAATGAATGAAATTTTCCTCACTGACAATGTTATTTATTTCTTCACTGATACCTTGAACGAACGCTCGTGATTCACGGGCTCTTTTTTACCCCTATTTTGTCCGGTTATGGCGGATTTTGCGTAGAGTAATGATACAGATGTGATTTTGGTGCCAAATGATAGAGAAATTATCACTGTTTAATATTGAGAGGGTGCCTGGTGTTTTCATCAAGTTTAACGGATTCTGGAGCCGGATTCAGAATCCCAAAATTTTTTTTCAACAAAATGCCAAGTATGTGGTATCATTCGAAGCCAAATGATCAGGAGATTCACATAAACTTATTTTCCGATTCTGTAAACGATTCTGAAGCCGGATTCTGAATCCCAAAAAATTTTTTTAACAAAATGCCAAGTATGTGGTATCATTCGAAGCCAAATGATCAGGAGATTCACATAAACTTGTTTTCCGATTCTGTAAAGGATTCTGAAGCCGGATTCTGAATCCCAAAAAAATTTTCGTGTTTTGTTTGCAATTTATAGCCCAATTTTGTTGAAATGTTTTAAAAATAATTTATATGAGAAAAGAAAACAAAAATTTTAACACAATTATATTAAATTACTTCTTCATCGAGATCAATAAAAATAATTTGTTCATCAGCAACAGATGTTTCAAGGAGATCATCGTCTTCTGGAAAAGGAAAATTTTCATCACTTTCTTCGTCTTCTTCAAGCAAATCACCATGTTCGTCACGGTTGACAGTAGCAGCGTTTACAAGCTGTAAGATTCTTTCAAGTTTATGTTCGTTTTTTCTTACTGTTAGCCGTTTCAATAAAGCATTAACATGAGCATGGAGACTTTCTAATCCCTATAAAAATAGAAATTATTGCCAAAGTATTTTTCTGGTATACTTACGTGTTCGGAAAAAAATCCAACGGTTTTATCCCTTTCAGCAACTTCAGCTACATGTTCGAGCAAAATATGAAATTTATGGCTAACTTTGACTGATTTCAATTCAATCATGATATTTTTTAACAACATGATATTGCTTTTAAGTTGAAGAATTTCAGTATCGGTTAGAACTTTAGAAGCAAACAAACCTAAAAATTAAATGTTTTATATAAACCTTAGATTGGAGACATACTTTGAATGTCACCCAACACTTTCAATGCTTCAAATCCTTGTGAAAATTGTTCATCAAAATCGGGTCCATCTCTTTGTAATAAACCTTTCAGTTCATCTTCTTCCAACATTTTTGTCTTCAGAGTGTATGGACGTTTTTCAGTTGGAGTCATACTTTTAAGAATTAAACGAATGTGATTACCAGTGAATCTTTGAAACCACAAAGAACGATAAGCACCGAAAGATTCGAATACCTTGAAGAATGAGTTTATAGCTGGAAGATCTGTTACTTCTTTAGGCAAATTAAGTTTTGATAAAGCTCCATCTAGCTTTTGTTCAGCATCTTTTACACGGCGTTCTGTCCATTCAATTTCGATATTGATTTGATTGGTTATACGTTCAAATGTTGCCATTTGAGGATTATAATGTTCAATATCAGCTGCTATCAACGATTCATCCGCTGTTAATCCAAGACATATTGAGTGATACCACATTTGTCTATCTTCAGATTTGATCCAATCTGGAACTGGAGCAGTAATTGTTGCAGAATGACGATGTGGAATAACAAGATCTGTAATTTCAGCAATGCATGCGCTACAACCACAAATATCTCCAGGCCAATAATCAGCATTTGCTTCATCAATGCCATCAGGATATCTTGATTCAGGTAGTGGTAACACAGCACTTCGCAGTTTTTCAGCAATTAAATTCCATTCATTCAAATGCTTACGTTCATCTTCAAGTTCTTCTCTAGCTTTAATCACATTTTCATTTCTATCACGGAGTTCGGAAAAATCAGGAACGCTAAAATCTCCAATCGCTTTTCGAACAATAATCCTTGAAGTTAAATGATCAAACAAGCTTTCTGCCACACCCATTAAAAGATGTAGAGATGGCACTACGATTTGATTCGGTGATATCCAGCTGAGGCAACCTTCATGTCCTTGTCCCGTTGATGTTCCGATATTCATATGAAAATGTTCACGTTTTTCACCAGCTCCAGAATAAGTTCCAAAATTTCTTTCTTTTTGTTGCATACAGTAAAGACATGGATATTTCGCACTACCTGCTTTAAGACCAAGACATGCTTTCAAACATTTGAGATCCCCAGTAAACCGAAACTGAACATAAATTTTTCTGTCACCAATTTGAATCATCTTGATATTCTTACATTCTTCAATTATTGAACCAAACGCAGCTTTAAGTTCTTCAGGAGATTCATTTCCTTCATACAAAGCAAGTAACGACATTCCACGAGGCCCATTTCGTTTTCTTATAGAACCCATCATCAATCCCATCTTTGTAGTTGTCCCGCCTTTATCAAATCCAATGCATAACTGAAGAATTTTAAGATTCTTAGGGAATCTTCCGCCTCTGATTTGAGCAGCAACTCTTTGCTTAAGAACATCTCGAAGACTTTGTACTTGAGAACAACGAAGTCTTGTTACAATTCCTTTTACATCCAGATTATAAACCATTGTAATCGTTCGATGAGCAGCACTTCTAATTAACGAATAAATACTTGCCTCGCTTGAGAATATATTCAACTTGAATTTTTTCAGGTATTTTCGAATAGCTCTCATTTTCGTGAAGCTGACGTTGATGAAGCACATAAATTGCCATGTTTCAGGAGGTGAAAGAATAATACTATTGATAAATTTATCAGGCCATGCTTTTCTCGAAATTGCCCAGAAATCATCATTTGTATAACACGTAAAAATTCCGGCAAGAAGTGTAATAAATTTTGCAACAGCTTCCAGTCGCGAAGTTCGTGATTGAAGCTCCGTATATCTTTTCTTAGCTTTTCGAGGATTTTCCACTTTTCTTTGAAGTTTTTTTTGCATGTTTTTATTTTTCTTCTTTTCGTTTTCAACCAAGATTTTCATTCGCTTATTCAAAGCTTTCTTTTGATTGTTCAACAAACGGCCTTTATCACGAAGTTCTTCGTTCTCTTTTCTAAGCAAAACAAGTTCAGATTCTTCTGCTCCCGCTTCTCTCATTACAGCTTCATATGTTCCAAAATGTTCATCTCCGTCTAAACCAAAAGTTGTTTTTTTATAATCCAAAAAAGAAATACTCACCTTCGAGTAGTTCACCTTCAACTTCGTGAGCTTGCTGTAGAGATTCTATTGCTCCTTCCGCTTCTTCTGCAGCTGTTTTTTCTTCGCTTAATTTCTTTCTTGAAGCAAGTAATCTAACACCAGCATCTTTTCTTGTTTCTCGATCAATTTGTGCACTTTCTGCACTTCTTCTTCCAGCCGTAGCATGTCTTTCGGACTTCCGAGGTAGATTTTCCTCTTCATCATTATCATCTTCTTCAGATTCACTTTTAGAAGGCCCTTAATTTTCGTATATTAAACTCAATTGTCATTTAATTTCAACTTACATCTGTTAGCATGAGCTATGGCCATATTCTTCTTCTTTTTTGGTGGCATTTCTGTAAACCAATTATAGAATCCCTGAAAAACCATTTTATTCAATAAATTTAACTAATAAAAAACGAGAAATAAATACACGGAACAATTATGCATTTAATTCAAGACAAAATTTTCTTTAAATTTGAAATAACCAGAAAAATATGAGAGAGATGAATTTGGCAATGTTCATAAAATGCCATTCCAGAACCGAAAATATTGTATTTTGTGATCCAATAATATAAAAACTCTTTTCAAATTAAAAAAGGTATTAAAAAACAGTTTAGATTAAACATAAATCAATGTTTGTGTAGCATATACCCCAACATCGAAAAAAACCATTAAATTGCTTCATTTGAGTTATAACTAAGTTTTTTTCATGTTGCTATATAAAGACTGGTATTTTAAAAATATCATAACCAAAAAAAGCCATTTTACAGTCTTCTGTTCCTAATTTTGAATTAATTGACTTTTGATCCTATACATATAGTTTCGATATCTATGCAATTTTTTTGTAGAGCTCAAAATAACGTTCTGTAACTTTTATTCAACTCGTTATAGTATTTACTAAAAACGATCAGATTATTTTGGGTATTACTTATCTGGTTGCTGTGTGGTGACGATTTAACTTTTTATATTAACATCTACGACATCAAAGTGCATCATCTTTGAAGTTTATGCATTTTCTTACCATTAAAGCTAGAGCTTTTATTTTTACTTTTTCTTAATCATCAATATATGGGGTAAAAACGATCAGATGATTTTTAAATAATATAGCTTGGTTAATGAAATATACCATTGGAAATGTGTCGTACCAAAAAAACAACAAAAAAGTCGTTATTTTCAAGATGTTGAAATAATTAAATTTTTTCAAGATACCGGGTTGGCATTGATTGTAACATGTAAAGTAGGTCCCGAATATTGAAACTGCAATATGAAATCTGAATCCGGGCCCTAGAAAGCTCAGGGCATCAAAAACATCGAAAAAATGACGTTTTTCACGGTTTTTTTGACATTTTCACTTTGTTGAAAAGGTTAAAAATTTTATCATAAGCTATATTGTTTTGATACTAAAACATTCACCATAACTAGGACTTTAATTGTGCAAAACAGTTTTTTGATATCTTATCTCCTTCCAAAAATTTTACTGTAAAAACTGCTAAAATCGGCCAATTTTCATGATTTTTAAAATTTTGGCGCACCTTCATAAAACACCATAAAAACATCTGGGATATGGTTTTTAATCATTTTTAAGCTATTTTGGACCACTTTGGGCCAAGGCCGCGTTAACCGGACGCAAAAATAGCCCGTGGATTGCTACGATGATTTCTTCTACTGAATATGATTACTGTTACAAATATTTTATTCAAATTATTTCAACTACTTCATTAATTTTTCATTTGACTTTTATCATTATTTCTTTAGTCGCTTGCAGCAAGAAGGTCGGTTTATTTTTTGGGGGATGTTTTTATTAATGACATTTCATTAGTAATGTATCACGAAATTATGTTTTGATGCGGGGATTTACAACATTTTTTTAAATTATCTCTAAATAATAATGTATTTCAGGATTCATCAAGGCGTGGAACTTATCCTCAACAAGCTCCTGTGATAGTTCAACAGCAACCCCAACCACAACCAATAAATATCCAAGTTCAACCACCATCACCACAACCTGCTCCTTCACCTGCACCTGTTCAATCAACTGACACTCCAATCGCGCAAACACCTCTTCCAGAAGCAAATACTCAAAACTCATCATCAAAAGTAGAAGGCTCAGAACCAAAAGTCGAATTTCCTGAAAGTCCTGCTCAACCCCAGCAACAACAAGTTCAAACCCCGCTTCAACAACAGCCGTCAAATCCAGATATGCAACCTCAGTTAAATGTCAATATTCAAGCTGGTACTCCACCACCTCAACCACAGTATCAATATCAATATCAGCAACAACAATATCAATATCAACAACAACAATATCAATATCAACAACAACCACAACAAGTAGTTCAATATCAATATACTCCAGTTCAAGCTGTTCCTGTTGCACCACCGCCGCCACCTCCAGTTGTTGTTGTCAATCCTCGACCATATCCTCCACCACCACCGCCAGTTGTTGTTGTAAATCCAAGACCATATTATGCACCTCGGCCGGTCGTTGTTTGCAATCCTCGTCCAGTATGTCATGATCGTCCTGTTGTTGTATGTAATCCAAGACCAGCATATCCTTCACGTCCAGTTGTTGTCGTCAATCCACGAGGTGAATTTTTTTATGATTTCTTAATAAAATATTTAAAATGTTAGGTTTACTTTTGTAATATTTTATATTTTAGGATCAGGATGTTATCGACGATGATGGTCTTCAACTAACTGATTTCACTGATTAGAGCTTTATTAACAATATTTTTATATGTACATGTATGTATTTAACTGATAGTAAAATAAAGAACTGATTAATTAATTTGCAAATTGTTTAACCATTGTACGGGGATCTGCGATATCCATAATTCCATCGAGGATAATAGGGACGACGGAAATGCTGTTGAGGGCGCCATGATCGACGATATTGTCTGTAATATCCACGTTGAGCTTCAACGAGAACCATAATAATAAAGATATAAATAAGAATGATTACATCAAATTTATATCTTCACTCATCACAGTTTGATTATACACATAATGATGGATATCCATGCCTTCAAGGCATTATGACTCATTATTTATGATGCAGATGAATGAAATTGTTTTCTCCTTTTTAATATGTCTTCGCATGAATTGTTGAATCTCAAAAGACTATCATCAAAACAATTTTGACCTTTGATTTTAAATAACGAAAGTACTTTTAAATTGTTAAAACGAATAATTAAGCATAAAAAATCATACTCGAAAGCATAAACACTTGTCCAGAAATTACGTTATTATTTTTTCAGAAGCCTGTAATTTTTTGGTCAGCTTCTGAAAGACACTTTAGCTCATTTTGAAATAAAGAGTTATTTCACAGAAGCGTGCACTTCTGTTATGTTAGTATCTACAATTTTATAAGCACCTGATAAGAACATTATGTTTATTATTATAAAAATTGAATTAACGCCATCGAAATTCGAGAATACAGAATTTAAAACAGGAAGTAGATTTTTTAAACATAACACATTTGATACTGCTTTTAAAAATTGGAATAATGCATTAACTGTTCCATTTTTAACAAAAATATCATCTTTTTTGCAAATATTTTAGAAGTTATGAAATATCTATTTTTACTATAGACTTAAAATTTATAAATTAATTTCAGCAATATAATTATTTTGTCATCTTTATTTAAGTCAAGCAGGATTAATTTTTCTTTTGTGTGTCAAAAACAGGTAGATGCTTTACTGTACTGATACAGAATTGTATTTCGATTCCAATGTTTTACTTCCTTTCAAAAATCTCACGACCATGAGAAATTTGGGGTTTGTTTACGTCGGAAATGGGGTTAATTATACGAAATAAAAATTCAAAGTATAAATGTTAATTAAAAAAAATTTTCCCATCAAATTTTGCCATAAAAGTCTGCTGAAATTCATTGAAAATATATGTTTATCTCTTTGTTCATTAGTATATTCGCCTTCTAGATTTTTTAAAATTTTTTATTACTGTATCGAATTCAAATACTTAAAAAAGTCACATCATACATCACCTGTTTTGAATACCCCTTTAATGAAATTTGCTTTTAGATTAAAAATTTGTTGAAAATTTAGTTAGAGCTTTTTCTATATTGAATTAACACTTTTGTGACACTTTTGAAAATTTTATGTCCAAGAGATTTGTGATGTTTTTTGAAAGCTAAATTTTTTTAGGATTGCTTTCATCCATTTCATTTTTGCACTGCTCTAACTACACTGCGGTACATTCTTTTATCTGGAATCAAAGGAAAATGATTGTTTATGCATTTACTGTTTTAACGGTACTTGGAATTGTTTCAACCATATTGAACGGCTTTTTACTTGTGGTTTTTGTAAAGGTAAGCTAGGAATTTTAACAACAAATAAATATAGACGTTATTTCGGGCAAAATTCTTAGCTTTAGATTTAGAGTGTTCCAAGTTTCTATAATTTTAAAATTTTCAGGGATTTGCAAATTTAAAAAAGCTGCCATACATCATTTTTTGTTGGCAAATTTTAATATGTAACCTTACTGGCTTGTTTGTCAAATTTGCATATGTCATACCTAATTCTGCATGGGACCATGACAAAGTTTGTTTTTTGGGAATCCAACTTTTAAATAAGTTTTTAACTTTCAGTCACGTTGGACAGAACCATATGTTGCGGTGATGGCATTGATTGAAACATTGGTGTACCATGGGGAATTGATTTTTATTCTTGCATTAGCTTTGCATCGGTTATTTATCTTTTTCTGTCTCAGTATTGCTTCGGACATAAAATTTTGCATTGCAAAAGTCATTGTTTGCTGGATTCTTGTCTTTCTTTTTGTTGGGGGATCAGTTTTATTCGACTGCTTTGATACTTCAATTTCACCAAATTTAATCGAAAATGGTGTTTTTGATGGTAGGTTTGGTTATAAAAAATTTATCAATTTTTAAAATGTTGCTATTTTCAGAAGTTAAATTTTATTCCGTTTGTGACACAAGCACTTTGCCAAAACAAATGTTTGTAATTGTAAGTATTTTTTCAACAACAAAATGTTGGTCTTTAAAGACCAGAATTGTATACTTAAAAATATACAATGGTAGTTAAATTTTTTGCTAAAAATGAAGCTTTTTGAAGCCTACATAAAGGTCATGCGATAAAAACGTAATCTGATTTGTGACATTAACAATTTGTTTACATTATTAAAATCTTACGGTAGATTGCTTAACGAAAAAAGGCATTCAATTTAAGAAGCATTGAAATGTGCAAAGTTTTTTTTGTATCAAAGGTCATAAAAAAACTTGCGACAAAATACCGATACAAAAAATGCAACAAGTGTACTAAAAATGGCTCTACAAAATAACAAACATTTCACATCATTTGTTTTAGCTTATTGCAATAATAAATGATTATTTACCTGTTTTTACTCTTGTGCTTTATGCCATGATCGTAATAAAAATACGTTACAATCAATACAGAAACTCTCCAAATATGAGCGTGCCAACTGGTCGACGAAAGCAGCAACAAGATTTGATTATTTTCTTACAAGTAACCATTTTAATTTATGAACAAAATATCTTAATGATTTTATTTAGGCTTTTGTAACTTATGGTTGTTTCTTCTTCAAATTTCGAGTTTTGAATATGATTGGGTATACAGATGCATCGCATGGAGTTTTACTCAAATGTTTAATCTATGTTTCAATTTATGTTCGGGACACAACTCAAGCTGTTTTTATGTTATCCTTTAATCAAAATGTTAAAAACATTGCAAAAAGTATTATTTATCAAAGAGAATTTAGCAGTAGCAGTAATATTGTTGTTCCGACTTCTCGAATCGTATCGAAAATTGATCGAGAAGTTTCAAAGAATTAAATTACTTAGTTTTATTTTTTTGACTGATTTCTTTTATTGTTCGAAATTATTTAATTAATGCTTTAAAGTATGACGATTAAAATAAAAACAATTAATAACTCAATCCAAGCAGAATTTAGTTTTCGTTTTGTCTTTTTGTAAAGTTCTCATATAAAGTTTAACTAAAATGCCCATTTTTAAGATGACTTTAAAAAATGACAAATCAAAAATCATAAAACTATATTTGTTTTTATTTGCTACATGGTGGATAATTTGTTGTTTACTGTTTTTTTTAAAATTATACATTAATTTTATTACTTTTTTTTGATGGTGATAAATAAAAAACTAAAAAAGATAAAAATAAGATTTCTTAAAGATTACAATTTTTGTGCAAAAAAAGACTGACAAAAACTCCTCCGAAAAAGTTTGATTTTATTATTCAATTACTTTTTTTCTAAATGAAATAATCCAAGTGTTGAAATAAATACAACCATCGAACTATGAAAAAATAAAGTAAAATAAAATTATTTTTTCTCGCAAACAACCTCATTAAACAAAGGTTATTAGATTTCATCTTTTGTCCCAAGTTGAAAGTTACTTTGGCATTAACGTTTTTAGTTATTTTTAACAGCAAAAAGTGTACCCATGCAGACGGGTTTTTTTCAAATAAAATAAAAGTTATTTTTTACTTTAGTATTTTTGCAAAGATGATGGTCTATGTGGTGATAATTTTGGCATTGCTTGGAGTTATTTCGGCGATTTTAAACATTTTTCTATTAATTTGTTTCATAAAAGTAAGTTTTTTAAAAAACGTTTCACACCTTGAAATATAGACATCTCTTTGATGTTATTGTGTCTTCGGAGTCGATCAAAAATGCCTTGCCTAAAACTGATGACAAAATATTTTCATTCTGGCAAACGACTCTTTATCGAAAGCAACTTAATCGAACCTCAATAAAAAAGGATTTGTTACTAATAATAAAAATTTCAGGGATTTTCAACATTAAAAAAGCATCCATATTTTTTGTTTTGTTCACAAATTTTAGCCTGTAATTTAGCTGGTTTGATCGTCAAGTTTGCCTATGTCATTCCAAATGCAGCCTGCCCAAGAGGAGAAGTATCACATAAAACTTTTAAAAAATCCTAGATAATTCACTTAATTTTTTTTAGTTTCATAATCAAGTATCGGAACAGTATATCGCGATAATGGCATTACTTGAAACATTAGTTTATCATGGAGAACTTTTCTTTATCCTTGCTTTGGCAGCTCATCGATTATTTGTTTTCTTTTCATTCAAACACGCTTTAAACTATGAATTTTGCTTCTTTCAAGTTTTCTTTTCATGGTGTTGTGTTATACTGTATTGCATTGGTGAATGCGTATTCGAGTGTTTTGATACTTCAATTTCGCCAAATTCAATTGACAACAACGGCTTTTGGGATGGTAAGTTAAATAAATCGTCGTATTTTGAAAAAAACGTTGTGGCATTTTTTGAATTAAAGCAAAATTAAATTTTCACGAAAGAATTATTTTTGCCTTTTAAAATTTTATAGTTTTTTGTACTTTAAATCTAAAAATACTTTTTATGTTTGGTTACCTTTTTTATGTGTGATTTCTTTTCATCTTTATAAAAGCACCATAAGGGAATTTATTACTAATTCGTTACTCTTTGGCCAATTTAACATTATTAACCCCAAATAAAACCACACAGCATGCAAAATTCTTTTTTTACTTATTGTAATCGTAATTGTATTTTTAACGTAGCACAGCAGCGAGCATTGCTTACGTCATCACAAAAATATAAAACATTTTATACAATAATTTTTAAACAAATTTAATAAAAACTACGTCATTTTTCAGGTGTACAATTTTATTCAAACTGTGACACAAGTACCGTACCAAAACAGATGTTTAAAATTGTAAAATTTTACCAAATCCCTTTTCAATTTTTTATAATTTAAATTTTGTTTCAGTTAATTGCCGTTTGCAATGACTACCTTCCCTTTATGACACTTTTCTTCTACGCTTTGATAATTATTAAACTTCGAATTGATTTTAGCACTTGTTTTAAAAGTGGTAAAGTAACTCCGATATTACCTTCATCCAAGAAGCGGTTTTGGCAAGATGCTATTATTTTCTTACAGGTATATTTTTTTATTGTTTTTCTTCTCCCATTTTACTTTTTCTCTTTTAGGCAATTACGACATGTGCATGTTTTTCATTCAAATTCCGAGTTTTAAACACTATAAAATACGATGAACCTGACACATCGACTTTAATCCTGAAATGTTTAATCTATGTTTCGATTTATGTCCGGGATACAACTCAAGCTGTATTTATGCTATTTTTTAATCAATGCGTTAAAAATGTAGCTCTGGAAATTCTCTGCTCAAAAAGACGGGAAAACAAAGTTGTTGTCCTTCAGTGAAAATTAATAATCGAAAATTTTTTAAAGAAATATTTATTGCAGTTTGGTTTTGTTCATTCATGATGTCATTATTTCGAAAAAAAAAACTTTCATAACACAACCCTTCTTCTTTGCTCCCATTTAAATTACACTTCTTTCGGTAAATCCTTGCTAATTTATGTCGGTATTATCTCTGAGTAAATCCTTATCAGTAATTAGTAAAAATCTATCTTAGTACATTTTTGACACCTTTTGTTTTGATTGCTTTTTTGTGTTTTTTGTTTTGTTAAAAGAGCATCCTGCGAGATAATAAGAAATTTGTAGAAAAAAAAATGTGTATAATACAGGAACTTATTTAAATAAAAAAACGGCAAAAGACCTTTGATATGTATTTGGGGTTACGAAAAACAAAACCAAACTAATTTGTTCAAAAAAGCTGTTAGGTGAAAAAAATGCGTAAGTGCCACAACAATTTGGTTTTGACCATCTATCATAAATGCAAATGACAGACATACAAAGAATGATCTATAAATCAGAAAAAAAGGATGAAGAAAGGAAAGAAGCAATAACCAAAAAAATAACCCAAAGCAGCAAAAAATCAGACATTTGTGGTTCAAAGATGCTATAAAAGAAAAGTGTTTTCGTAATGACACTTTTTTTATTTTTGCGCGATTATGCATTTTAATGGCAGGGCTGGTTCCCACATTTTATGGACGTTGGATGCAACCAGCTAACAATGAATGAATGTGTTGATTCATTTTTTCCTTTCCCATTGTTATTGATTTGATTTTTATTAACCGTGTTTCTTCTTGTTTTTAAAATTTACAAATTGATTTTTCAGAAAATTAAATGCCGGAATCCAAGTATTCAATTTTCACTTTTGAAAAACCATACTCTCAAATTGATGGTTTATATACATCTTTTCCAGCTCCGATTCTTCGATACATTTTGAAGAAAGCTTCTGCCGATCAATGGAAGAAGCTTCAACAAACTTGTAAACTGTTTTTTTCTCAAAATCCATACATCATTATTGATGTCTTTAATGTTGCTGATAATTGTTGTCAATTTGCAAAACATGTTAGTGTTTAGTTAAACAATTTGTTTAATAATTAACTTAATTTTTTAGCATTTTAATTTTGCCACCAATTACATGCTTCATTTTGATAAAATGAAGCATGATCGGCTTTCAAATATTTGGTTATCCAATACAATGATATTTCAATCAGACACAATTCAACTCACTCCTATTCTTCCAAAAATTTCTCAATGTCATGTCAAAGATTTGCGTCTTTTAAGAAGTACAATCTCAGAAATGGATCTCAAATTGTTAACAAAATGGGGAAAAACTGAACGATTTATTTTAATAAAAGTTTTGGTAATGAATGCTGAAAATGTCCAGCTTCCCCTTGAAGATGTTGTTCAATATGCTCCGTATGCTAATGATATTTTGTAAGACTGTTTTTTAAAGCTATTATTCATATTTATTTTTTACAGGATTGATTCAAGTATTACTACTCCTGAAACCTCTCAAAAACTTGCTGAAATCAAAAGAACTCGAAAATTCAAAAGATTCCGTGCTTTAAATGTTAATGGTGAATTGGATCATGTATTGATTTATGAATTTATTAAGGTTTGGTTTTAATTGATTTTTGTTTCACAAACATCTGTTTGATGTATCAGTTGTGCATTCAAAGTAATATATTATGAATCATTTTCAGAAAAATGCTGGAATTAATTCACATTTGTCAATTGAATTTTTTGCAGATGATGAAATGACCAATATTTTCAACATTCTCTTGAAGCATCAATTAAGTTCATTGAATTGGGAAAGTGTTTTGCAACCAGTAAAACCATCGTTAACCGGATACAATCCTGCAAAAGTTTATCAAAATTTTGGAGAAGTTTGGAATCAATTACAAGTTCATGTGCTGGAAAATTTTCAAAGAAGTGTTAAACATGGAGTTTCTTGTGAGTGCTGGACTTCGGAGAAGTGTTCGTCCAATCTTTACAAATCCGATTTACAACATGCTGAAGGAAAAGCAGGAGATCAGTTTCCATTTGCCATTTATCGATCAAGAAAAGAAAGAATCTGGTATTTCTTTGTCAAGAAAAGTCGACCAATTCGAAAAATGTTTCATAGTTTACTTTCATAAACTGTAAAAATTGTTTTTAAGATAATATATGTACGTTTTACTTTTTTCAGCAATATTATGTATGCATTTTTATACTCAACTAATTAATCATTTTTTGTAATATATTTTTATGATTTTATTGTTTACAATTATTATACTAGGGATAATATATATGTGATGAATCTAGCCAATACGGTACCGTAAAAGGTCTAAACCGAAACTATTAAAATTTATTAATCACATTTTTTCAATTTTTCATCTACTTGCACTTTTGCAGAAATAAAGACAGAAGAAAAAAAGTGTTAAAGTTTAAAAAATTGTAATAAAAATAGTTTTTTGTTTTTACTTGTATTTTTGCATAATGAAATGAAGATGCGTGTATTGAAAAATCAATTATAGATGAAGCATGACATAATTTATTAACGTGATATTTTCCAGCACAAAAAAATTATCAATCTTAAATATTCAATGGATGACAAATATGATCAAATGCTAGCAAAAAGTATTCCTTATTTTCACAAATTTTTCCAGCATTAAAATAATCTCGTTTCTGACATTCAATACAATAAAATGTTTGGAGGTTATTGTCATATGCAAATTTGTAGCATAAATTTTTATCTTTCGGATGCATAGTTGTGATTTTTTTATTTGAATTTGAAGCGATTCTTATTTCAAAATTTGAGGAATGTACAATTCTGCCCATTTGAAGAAAATCAAGCTGTTTACATATATGTTCTGTATTGCTGAGTTTAACATATTGCTCTCCATTTTCATCATTGCATATTTTTGCTCCAACCCGTTTTCCTAAACTTTTACATGAGCCGCAATCTAATCCACTGCTTTTTCGATAAGCATATCCAAAATTATGATTATTTGAATCAAAAATAACAATTCGAGAATTTGCTTCTCGCTTTGTATTGTGAAATATTTCAAATTCGGGTTTCAATACACATTTTTGCTTCACAAAATCATTTGAATTAAAAATTTTAGCTACGCATACATGTTCTTCAGAATTAAATTGCAGATATTTGGTTGTTTGATCTGTTACAATTTTGGCCGTTAAACGTTTTGACGGCTTACATCCATCACAGACAAATATATTTTCCTGATTGAAAGTATATTCGTAACATAAAGTTTGATCTTCAGAAGTAAAAACAATTAATTTTGGGTGTTTTGCCCAATTTCGGCCTTCCAAAAGTTGAAAATTGGTAAATCTTGTTGCTTCTTTTTTTATGTTGTCATTTTTTGACGGGTCGCGTTCTTTCGGCTTACAAATATGATTGTTTCGTCCCATTACCACATATTTTTCGTTGCCGTTTTTTTCAAAAACTATTCTTGCAGATGTATAACCACCCATTTTTTCACATTCATTGCAAAGATAAAGTTGATTCGCTTTTCGGCGACGAAATTCATAATACAAATTTGGCTCATTCAACGCAGGAATAATTAATTTTTTACCCCCAAATTTTCCAGCTGCTTCTTGAAAATCGGTAATTTTATTTGATGGAATTCTTTCTTTAACATATTTTAAATTTTTGGCTTCATATTTTTTGGGATTAAATTTCACGGCTTTACAAGCGTGTTTCTTATCTTTGCCTTGTTGGATAAAATATTCGCCATCATCCTGCTGACACAGCTTTACAGTAAATTGATGTTTTTTCCGTCGACATTGGTAGCAACAGTATACAGATGCATTTGAAATATTTTTTAGAAATGTTAATTCATAGCACATTGATTTATCACTTTCTTTGAGCATAATAACTCTTTTTGTTCCTTCTTTTTTCAGTGAAGGAAAAACTTTGAACATTGATGAATCAATTATATCAACTTTTTGCTCATTAATTTTTTTGATATTCTTTTTTTGAATATCGTCAAATATCTGCGGCTTACAAATATGATCATTTGATCCAAGTTGCAAATAATCATTTCCATCTCGATCTTGACAAATCTTTGCTGTTACGCAATGATTTTTACCACATTTAACACATCGATATGCCTTCGTTTCATACCTGTATTCATAACCAGAACTTTTATCTGTAGAATCAAAAATAAACAATCTTTTTAATTCTTTTCCATCTTTGGTTATGGTGTATGTTGTGAAGTTTGGTTTTAACACAATATATTTGCATGTTGTAACATTGTATGAAAGTAATTCACAAACATGATCTTCTGAATGAAGTTCAAGATATTCATCTGGAGTATTTTCATAAAAGAGTTTTGCTCTTGTTGATTTCCTGCCTTTAATTGTGCATTTCATGCAATCAAAATTTCCATTTTTGCTGACGGAATATTCATATCCCAATTCTTTATTTGTTGGATCAAAAATAAATATTCGTTTTCTTTCGATTCCATTAATAACCCGACAGAATATTTTATAATCCGGTTTAAAAATAATTTTACGTTCATTCTCAGGCTTGTATAATTTTTGTTGGCACAAATGTGGAGTTATTTTGATAAAATCTTTCCCGCTTTTGTTCTTCATTATTTTAGCAATTGAGATTTTTGCTTTATTTTTTTGATTTCGACGACATGAACAGCATTCATATTTGTTTTTGTTTGATGAATTTAAAACATAATCATGGCAATATTTTTGTTGATCACTATTAAATATAAATAACTTCTGTTTGATGGTATCACTGATTTTAAAATTAATAATTTTAAAATGATAATATTTTGTTTTTTCATTTTGAGTCTTACTGTTTTTACGTTTAAGTTTACATTTTCTTTTTCTGATTGATCTATAATAATAAAAATAATGTTATGCTGAAACAAGTAATACTTACCGTGATTCAGTTTCAACTGAATTAACATATTCACCTTCGCTTTCTTCTTCAATTTTGATATTATGCTTAAGTTCGTGATATTCACCACCTTTTTGATCAGACATGACGAACCAAAATTCAAGTCACTTAATTTTTTGTTTGTTGCGTTAAAATAAATAAGACAACGATGAAATCCTAAAAAAAAGCAAAATTAATGCATGATTTAAATTCTGATTAAGTTTAAGAAGTACTCAAATGTTCGGTTTTAAAAGACAGATAAAATCATTTTCTTTCCAAGTCATTGACCAACATAAATGCTGCAATGATTTTTTCTTTGCTTTTTAGCATTTTGTTGTTACAATTGATTTATTGTTCCATAAATTGCGCGCCTTTTCTTTCTGGACATTTTCTTTCATTCATTCATTCACTCATCTTAAAAATGTTTCTGCTGTTGTAATGGTTTTGGCAATTGACCAAAAATATTGAAAAGAGACGAGACAGTTGTTCGAATTTTGTAGTGGAAAGATTACTATAATTTTAATTTATTCAATAAGCATCATCACAAAGTCTTCGTTTTTTTTATTAAATCAACTAAGTTAATGCATTTTGCCTAATCATGTTGGTATTTAAAGGTAATAAATTACTTTAAAAGGCACTTTCTCGAAAATCATATTTAACACATCAATTTGATATCTAAATTGCAATTATTACACATTTTGAAGTTAATTCTGCAGATTCATTTTTAATTTGAAAATGAATCATACTTCGGGCACTGCAGTTAAAAGAAGAAATTAATTTATTGACATGTTTCATTTTTTAGTTGCCTTAAAAAAGTTTGCACCAAAAATTGTGTCGCAAATGACTCATCGTTGTTATTGTTTTGTTTTAAATATTTTAGGTTAAATAATGACGTTAATGAATGGAAACATGTTTGTAAACTTTCATAAAAAAAGGTGTGGCAATCTTATAAAAAAGCTAAACTGCAACCAAAAAGTGTGGTCATTTGAAAAGTTTTTTAACTGAGATTTTCTTCATTGAAATAAAATTAGTTTTATTTTTTCTCGTAAAAATGTTAACAGCGCAAAGCGATTTTGCATTTAATTTACTTCAAAAAACTGGATCTAATTGTTCTACCGTAATTTCACCACTTTCTGTTTCAATCGCTTTGGATATGGCTTTAATTGGAGCAAAGGGAAAAACTGCTGAAGAAATTCAGAATGCTTTCGCAAAAGGTACGTTTGATTCATGGATCTTTCAGGGGCATATGGTACCGTTCGGATATATTGTCAGTTGTATCAAAGGAAAGGAGGGGGTAAGCAAAAATCTGATGCTCTTCTTTAAAGCTGCAAAGACGACAGGAAAAGTCTGATGGGGGAGGTTTTTAAAATTAGATTTTTTTTCCTGATATCAGATCTGAACAATCCCTATGTGACTTAAAACGAGTTCTCGGAGAAAAAAACAAGGTCTCGTACAAGGCCTGGCACAGCAAAAAATGAATCTTTTTGAAACTTTACCCATGTTTTCGACTATGCTTAACAAGCCCAGATCCAAAGTCTTTTTGTCCAAAAGTGCCGTTTTGGCACTTTTTTGTGCCGTGGAAGTTTAAAACGGCATTTTTGGATCTCGGGTGCCATTGAAGATATTGTCTTAATTTTCTTGGGTATAGGGGTAATCGAGGTCGCTGAATCCGAATTTCGCATTTTCGAGACTCGGTTTTCGCGTTGGGACCCAAAAAAATCGAAATTTCGGCATTGTGCCGTTCTCCTACTTCGGCATTTACCGCGGCTGTCTCAAAAATATCACCATCGGATTCCCCGTGATTTTTTGCCCTAGGAGGGGGAAAATATTAGAATAACTCGTGCCGCTCGCTGTTTTATGAATTTTTGAATAAAATTTTCGAAAAAATCCACAGGGGGGACCAAGGCAAATCAAAAATTTTGAAAAAAAATTTTTTTGCTGCAAATGATCTAAAAAGGTTAGAAATCATCCATAATGGACAATTAACATCATTTAAATAGTTTAAAGTTGATAAAAATATACTTTTTAGTGCGTTTTGTCGCTTACAAGAAAATGTTTACAGGATATCAAAAAAGAGGTATTTGTCATTTAAACAGCAGTTTATGAACTTTAAACTATTTAAATAATGTTTATGAATGATTTCTAACCTTTTTAGATCATTTGCAGCAAAAAAAATTTTTTTTCAAAATTTTTGATTTGCCTTGGTCCCCCCTGTGGATTTTTTCGAAAATTTTATTCAAAAATTCATAAAACAGCGAGCGGCACGAGTTATTCTAATATTTTCCCCCTCCTAGGGCAAAAAATCACGGGGAATCCGATGGTGATATTTTTGAGACAGCCGCGGTAAATGCCGAAGTAGGAGAACGGCACAATGCCGAAATTTCGATTTTTTTGGGTCCCAACGCGAAAACCGAGTCTCGAAAATGCGAAATTCGGATTCAGCGACCTCGATTACCCCTATACCCAAGAAAATTAAGACAATATCTTCAATGGCACCCGAGATCCAAAAATGCCGTTTTAAACTTCCACGGCACAAAAAAGTGCCAAAACGGCACTTTTGGACAAAAAGACTTTGGATCTGGGCTTGTTAAGCATAGTCGAAAACATGGGTAAAGTTTCAAAAAGATTCATTTTTTGCTGTGCCAGGCCTCTGTTTTTTTCTCCGAGAACGCGTTTTAAATCATTGAACATTTTTGCTTCAACAATTTCATGGATTTTTTTATCAGTCGAGTCTGATACAAATTTATTGATTTTCTAAAGCGATTTCTAAAAATATTCTTTGCAAAAAATAAATTTACGTCAGAGGCTTCTTGGCTTTTAGCAAAATCAAGAAGTTGAAATGATCCATTATAGTATTCATTTATGCCGTTTTTATATGTTTCTAATAAACATAAATCATTTGCATAATAAGCTTTGTTTGCTATTTTTATAGCGTTACTGTTAATACTTTCCTGGTAAATATTTGATAAATATCTATGGATTTCATCAACATCGTTTGTACCTTAAAAAGTAGATTTTTACAAGCGATAGGTGTAACTCAGATTTTTATAGGGTGTTTTAACAACGGTTGTTTTAATAAATGCAATTAGCTTTGAAAAAAAATGGGCTGAACTGTTTGAACCACATCCAAATTTAATGTTTTATTCCTCACCAGATGTGTCAAAAGAGGTATTAATTTAAAGAAGTTTTTAAAATTTAATGCATTGCATTTATCGAATAATTTTTCAATTTTCGATAACAACTTCACAGGAAAAAAATTTTTAGATCGCAATGATGGAAAATACTACAGCATGGAGATATTGTAACACCGAAAAATATCAATTTGTTGAACTTCCATACGAAGATAATTCTTTTAGTATGTATATTCTTCTTCCGCATGAACGATACGGATTATCAACGATTCTGAAAAATGTTGAAATATCTGAAATTTTAAATTTGAGTTCGACATCTGAAAGAAAACTCGGAAAAGTTGTTATCCCAGAATTTAATATTGAATCATCTTTTAATCTGCGTAGAATTTTAAAAGAGTTAAACATTAATGATGCATTTAATGAAGCAGCAGCAGATTTTTCAGGAGTTTGTGACAAGGATATTTATATTAGTGAAATAATTCATAAAGCGGTTATTGAAGTAAGTTTTTCTGCTTGATCGTTAAGTCGAAAGCAACATCTGGAGAAAGAAAAAAGAAATTTTTAAACATGAAAAAGGCCATAAATAGAAAAAAACAATAAATTTATTTTCAGGTCGATAAAGAAGGAACCAAAGCAGTCGCGGCAACTGTAACCTTATTTTATGAATGTTCCGGCCTCATTGTTACCACGAAACTTTTTGAATTTGTCGCAGATCATCCATTTCTTTATTTTATTGCCGACAAACAAAAGAATATCTATTTTATTGGAACATTTTTTAATTAATTTAGCTAACATTTGATAAAGGATACTTAAATAAATAAAATTATATTTATATAATTGTGCCAGCAATATCTTTCAAATTTAATGTCTTCTGATGATCTTGCATTCAAAAGGATACGGTTGAACAGTAACACCACGAATTTTTTTCATTGATGGTAGCTTTTCATTTTCTGACGGAGTCAAATTAAAGTGATTGAAAAAATTCGAAATAATCAAATACAATTCCATTTTAGCTAAGGATTCCCCCAAGCATTGTCGTTTTCCCATTGAAAATGGAACAAATTCATCAATCTTTTTTATTTGACCATTTGAATCCAAGAAACGTTCTGGAATAAAATTCAATGGATCCGGAAAAATTTCATCGTCATAAAGGATTGTTGAAATTTGAGGGATAATTACAGTATTTTTTGGGATACTGTATCCACGAATTTCAACATCCCTTAAAAGTTTATGTGGAAGATTTGAAGCAAGAAGATTTACAAGCCGTTGACTTTCATAGATGAAGGCATTACAGTATGGAAGAGAATTTTTATCTGCCAATGTTATTCTACGATAGCTTCCAATAACTTTATCTAATTCAGTATGCAAATTTTTAAGTTTATCTGGATAGTTCAAGGCATAAATAATTGTGAAAATTATTGTGTTTGAAGTAGTCTCTTGACCAGCAATAAACATGTCGTACAATGCATTCACGAGCTAAACCGATATGTAAATTTATTATTGTGTTATTTTAAAACTAACTTGTGTTTCAGTAAAAGTGCTGTCCTTTCCTTGTCTCTCTGCTTCCCTCAAATATGCATCCACGTAATCATTTGGTTCGGCCTCTTTTGATCTTGCATTTCTGTGCACATTAATTTGCTTTTGGCAATAATCAATAATTGTCTGATATCCTTCGATTAACTCATAATACCGATTCCTTAAGATCGGTAAATATGGTGCAATTTCGGGATAATGCATTGCAAAAAGTGCTCCTGGATATCCTCCAATTCTCATATGTTTGTTTATTGTTTCTTTGATTTTAATAAATTCTTGAACCTTTTCATTTCCATGATATGCAAAACCAAATAAAAGTTGATTAATTATTGAAGCAACTGTTATTTCGATTTTTGGAATTAAATTTTGATTCGTTTCTCCGTTTTTGATAGAAGTGTGAAGATCATCAATAAAGTATCCGAGTTCAAGATGAATCTGCAAAATCATTAAGTTGATTTTTTAGAGAAAGGTTTTTTGAAAAAATTCGCAATCATTGTTTTCGTGAATCTTTTGTCCCAATTCGTTAAAGTTTATTTAAAATCTCTTCATTTATAAATAAAAAAGCCCGGGTTTTTAATGAAAATTTGTTCTCAAAATTTTAATGTTTTTTTCAGATTCAAATTAAATTTTAAACAACATTTACAAAATACTTGAAGCATGAAATAATAAAACTTTCAAACCTTTTCTTCCATGAGATTTCTTCCCATTCCAAAATTTCTAAAAACTTGTAATGCAAATCTTCGATGTTCTTTCCAGATATCGCCATCAATAAAAATAACTCCATAATCTCCTCCTCTGACATGCTCATTAAATTTTCCAAGACTAACTCGTCCAGCGAATGCATCACCGTCTTTGATAAGAGTGTCTTGCAAAAGCTTAAAATCCGCCAAAATTACAAGCGGTCGTTCAGCTGCCCAAATTGTAAAAATTTCGCCATATTGATCTTTCAGTTCTTTAAATTTTGCATAATTTGGTTCTTTTGTTCCAAATTGAGAGACATTTCCAAGCAATGGAAATGGGGCAGGTCCGGGTGGAAGGTTGCGACGTTTCCAGTAATAATTGTAAAATAAAATGGCAAAAAATGAAGAAACAAAATAATATAAAATTAAACTCATTGATGATGAAAAACTTAATGATGTAAAAGATTGTCAAAAAAAAACTTGGAATATCACAATAAACTACAAAAGATGTGTTGATAAATAATGCAGTACAAAAAATGTGTGTTTTTTTATTGAATGGTTTCAAGTTAAGAGTAGCTTGATTGAACACATTAATTTTGCCGTTAAAAAAGAGATGAAAACAATGATAAAAGATATTTTATTACTATATATTTTAAATTACACGAATATTATTTGTAAAAATTAATACCGACCATATAATTAAGCTGTAATTAGAACACAATTTTAAAAGGCATTTAAAAACCATTTTATTCTTGTTGACTTTGTTCAACATATTCAAGGGTCTCAGTTGGAGGGAAATCGATTGTCCATTTTATGACAAAGGTTTTTTCATTTCCAGCTTCAACTGAATCAGTCCATAAAAGATTATTTAAATCATCCAACTCAGCTCCAGCTGTTGGCAATTGAACGATTCGATTATCTTCGACTTGTGCTTCTTTAGAAGCATTTTTGCTAACATCTGGAGATGATAATGTAACTTTGATCTTTTCATCAGTTGATTTTGGAATTGGCTCATGCAAAGTAATAAGAATTCCTTCGGCCCGCTTTGTATTCCTGACAACAATGCGTTGTTCGTTTCCAGAAGATGCATTTTTATTGATTAATCCAGTCTAAAAATTTGCGAATGATATTTTTGACGAAAATTTCCATGCATAATTTGTTTTAAAATGAGTTCCGAAAAACTTGGTTACCTTTGTTTGGAATTTATGAGTTGGTTTATAAATAACCTTAACAGTTTTATCAACACCTAATGGGCATTCAAGTTTTTCACCAGCAGAAGTTGCACGCAAATTAATCATTGCTGACATTGAATTGTTGACATAAACTGATGCAGGACCAGCAAGAATGGGATAATCAGTGTCATTGATTACTGTAGCCATTAAAAAGACATTTGTATCTTTTTTAGGTACGCAATGATAATTGAGATACGCGGTAAGAGTTTCAACAGTGATTGTAATTTTATGTTCCGCGGGATCGGATGGGATGGTCTTTTTATTTGGAATTGAAAAAGTTGTTGCAAGTGTATTTTCAGTTGCTGCGGCTACCATATGTGCCATTTTTGGAGCACATCTTGAAACTCTCTGAACTTGCATATCACATGCCATTTCCATGTATTGTCCTCCACCATAATTTTGATATTGTTGTGGAGGTGGTGGGGGTGGCTTAAATTGTACAACAGTTGTTCCAAGCTTTGGCAAATCCCCACCCAAACCCGGTTGAGCCGTTGAAAGATACAAATTAACATCAGTCCAATCTTCACCAGTTTGCTGTTGAATACTACCAAAATAGGTGATATTCATTTCATGATTATTTCCTTCACTTTTAACTCGAATATCGTATGATGGTGACCAACGTGCTCCATAAACTTGATAGCTAATATCCAATTGAGCCTCGGTATCACCTCCATGATTTTCAATTTCAATGGAAATAATGCTACAAAAACCATATTAAAACGCGTTCTCGGAGAAAAAAACAGAGGCCTGGCACAGCAAAAAATGAATCTTTTTGAAACTTTACCCATGTTTTCGACTATGCTTAACAAGCCCAGATCCAAAGTCTTTTTGTCCAAAAGTGCCGTTTTGGCACTTTTTTGTGCCGTGGAAGTTTAAAACGGCATTTTTGGATCTCGGGTGCCATTGAAGATATTGTCTTAATTTTCTTGGGTATAGGGGTAATCGAGGTCGCTGAATCCGAGACTCGGTTTTCGCGTTGGGACCCAAAAAAATCGAAATTTCGGCATTGTGCCGTTCTCCTACTTCGGCATTTACCGCGGCTGTCTCAAAAATATCACCATCGGATTCCCCGTGATTTTTTGCCCTAGGAGGGGGAAAATATTAGAATAACTCGTGCCGCTCGCTGTTTTATGAATTTTTGAATAAAATTTTCGAAAAAATCCACAGGGGGGACCAAGGCAAATCAAAAATTTTGAAAAAAAATTTTTTTTGCTGCAAATGATCTAAAAAGGTTAGAAATCATTCATAAACATTATTTAAATAGTTTAAAGTTCATAAACTGCTGTTTAAATGACAAATACCTCTTTTTTGATATCCTGTAAACATTTTCTTGTAAGCGACAAAACGCACTAAAAAGTATATTTTTATCAACTTTAAACTATTTAAATGATGTTAATTGTCCATTATGGATGATTTCTAACCTTTTTAGATCATTTGCAGCAAAAAAATTTTTTTTCAAAATTTTTGATTTGCCTTGGTCCCCCCTGTGGATTTTTTCGAAAATTTTATTCAAAAATTCATAAAACAGCGAGCGGCACGAGTTATTCTAATATTTTCCCCCTCCTAGGGCAAAAAATCACGGGGAATCCGATGGTGATATTTTTGAGACAGCCGCGGTAAATGCCGAAGTAGGAGAACGGCACAATGCCGAAATTTCGATTTTTTTGGGTCCCAACGCGAAAACCGAGTCTCGAAAATGCGAAATTCGGATTCAGCGACCTCGATTACCCCTATACCCAAGAAAATTAAGACAATATCTTCAATGGCACCCGAGATCCAAAAATGCCGTTTTAAACTTCCACGGCACAAAAAAGTGCCAAAACGGCACTTTTGGACAAAAAGACTTTGGATCTGGGCTTGTTAAGCATAGTCGAAAACATGGGTAAAGTTTCAAAAAGATTCATTTTTTGCTGTGCCAGGCCTTGTACGAGACCTTGTTTTTTTCTCCGAGAACTCGTTTTAAAATCCACATTTTTCAAAACACGCGCTTACTTTTTAGAATCCAAATTCCATCGATATTGATTAAGTTCGTCATTTAATTGTTGAATTTTGAGATCAAATGTACGAATCTGTTCTTCAACAACTCTTGTCTTTGCCTTTAATTCAAGGGATTTGCGTTCATGATATCCAAAGAAATTATCCAAAGCAACTTCGGCTCCATCATCAAAACTGACAATATTGCTGCTATCGCCCTTTGTTGCACTTTGGCCAATCTGGAAATGGTAAGTCATTATGCAAATTTTCTTTAAACAGCAACTTTGCTTACAGTTTTGACAGCATTATTCAAAGCTTCAATTCTTGCATTGTAAATACTTTGTAAATCCCGTTCTTTTTGAGCTTCAGCTTCAACTTCCTTTAATTTGCTTCTCAATTCTTTCACTTTTGGAAGATCAATGTCTTCGAAATTTACAGGTTTTGATTCAAATTTGACTCCATGAATAATAGCTTCACCAACACCATCAACCCGAATTGAATTAGGTTCAACAGAACCAGCAACATTTTCAAATCGAACTTCGTTAATGCCAGATTTCAATGAAACATTGACTTTTCGAGTAATTTCTGCTCGGTCAGTGAAAACTGTTACAGATTGTACGGGTGTTTCTCGAGCATTAATAGTTTCAACAGAACGAGACATATTTTTTATTACTCTAAAAATAACAAAAAAATTTAAGTTAATGAGGAGGATTGACGAAAAAGCGAATCAATTCATGAGATAAATTAAAATCAAAGAAAATCCGATATGAAAAAAATGTTGGTCAAAATTTCAATGGGCCAGTTGGGGACGTTCATTATTATGATAAATTTGTTTTTTTTTATTTTAAAGTTTTACCAAAGAAAGCTTTTTTTTCGTGATGATTTTACGTTGGCCAACCAAATTTTTAACGTGACAAAACAATAATATAAAACACTTATTTGACCATCATTTTATACCACAAAATTTATTGAAAAGGACGTAAAAGGTAGGACTAGACTTTCAAGTTGTGTGATTCAATTATATTTTTTTCAAAACAGCCACATTTTATCGTCGAACTTAAACTTAAAAAATTGTTTCAGCAAAAAGAACACAAACAAATAGGAGTTGTCATGGTGTGGGTGTGTCCCTTTGACAAACCCATTTGAAAAGAAAAAAAGCGAAAGAGGAAATAAAATGATGCATCATAAAAAATGGAGAGATTTTTTTTTTTGCTTTAAAACAAACTTTGACTTTTGCTCCAATTTTTACGTCTTTGTTTGCTGTTTTTTTCATGGTAAAAATAAAATTTTTTTACTGCTTTTGATTTTTCATTTTTTATGATGCATGATTCATCTGGAACAAATAAAATACTCAACATTTTAGTTTTGCATTGATTTTTTAATTTAATTTTTTTCAGTGCTTGACACAAACATGTAATTTCTTTTTTCATTTAAATGTTTAAAATTTGTCGTTCTATACCATTGAAATGAAATAAACTTTTGAGCAGTTTTTTTCTATCATTAAATAAGACAAACTTATGGCACGACAAACGAAAAATAATTTTGAAAAAAACTAACAACCTGTGTTTGACGTAATATTCCATTTATTACAATAAAAAAGACGAAAGACTAAAATGCAAAGCACTTTCAAATTATCAAATGTTTTTAATCAATTTCATTTTTTCAGGTAATGTTGTTGTTGGTACAGAAGATTTTTTATCCTATAAATTTCAATTCTATTTAAAATTTTACTGTAGAAAAATCAGTGTTAAATTTTGTCAAGTATTAGGTAAATAAATTATATACCAAAATGGTATATAATTTATGATAATTAAATATTTACCTGTTCGTTTACCCAATGTTGTAATGCTGTAAATGCTTCATTTTCGACTAAATGTTGTTTATTATTTAAACGATTTTGAAAAAACCGTTGATTTTTATAATCAACAAAAATCGATAGCGCATCCCAGTCTGTCTTTGAATGAAAAGGTTTGCTGAAAAATAGTTCAGCTTGTTTCTCTGCCAAATTTCTTGCATATTCAATTGCAGTTTCATCAAAAATGCGTTTTTCTTCTTGTCGGTACATTTGAATATATTCCCATTGAACATAAGTTTGTTTATCCAACATTCTTTCAATGCAAACCATAAGTAGAGCAAAAAATCCAACAAATATGATAAAGATCCATGCAACAACCTGTGATTCAGATCTCAAATACCGATCACTGACTGAATCAAGTGCACATAAACACAATGGACATATCTAAAAAGAATATCAGAGGTTTTATTTTGTCAAAATTTTTAACATGCCTTTTAAATAAAAAATTCAAACTTATAAACTCTTTTTTTAGGAAAATACTTTTTCAATCGTTATTTTTACTCACATTTTCATTCCCATTAATCATTGAATTAATTATTACTATATTTTCTGAAACACTTGGATCATTACAAAGATTTGTGTCATTTTTATTGCAAAATCTTGTCGCATTCATACATTTGTAATAATCTCCATTTAAAAACGCCACAAATACCCAAACAACTGGAGCAATTGTTGACTTTCCAAATACTTGTAACCATTTTTTGCAGACAACAGTTTTAGTGTGAATTGTTATTGACGTTCTGCAAAAAAAGAAACTTATTTTTTATTTTATTTTTTTTTTTTGATATTTTTTATTGAATAATAAAAATTTCTTTTGAAGCACTGAAATGCTCAGGTTCAACCATAGCAAAATAGAAATTATTCTTTTCAAAAACCCAATTTTAATACCTGTAAAAACATCCGTGAACCATTTTCCATGTTTTTGGATTAACAAGTAATGAAAGAAAAAATAAGGCTATCGATGGACCAAAAATAAATGTGCTCGAATGGTAAACATTAAGAGGGTAAGCACACGGACATTCAAATGTAAGCTTTCCGAGAAGCTAAAAGTTTTTATAGTTTGTATGTTTCAAATCACAGGATTTACCGATTGTCCACTAACTGTTGATATTATTATAAAACCCTTCATTATTTGTGACCCATAATTTCTGAACAAACCTAAAACATTTTATTACTGTAAAGGATTTTTTACTCTAAAAGCTTTCCAAGAAAATTAAATTTAAAAAAGTTTTGAATTTGTTAAATTTTTAATTGATCCAAAATGTAACATAAAGGACTAATTAATTAATTTAAAATCATACCCGAAATAGTGCCAAACGCTGTAGAATCAATTGCAGCCAGCGCAGTTCTCGCCATTTATTTTTTTCATTAATAATTTTCAATGTATTTCAAACAAAAATATTGAAAAAAAGAAAAACGGAAGTGCGCAAGATTATACTATGGATTGAAGAAAATGAAGAAGGATTATTATTTGTGTTTGTCCGGAAATCGGCTGTTCAATGCGTTTCAATATGAATAGGGACGTGCAAGCAATTTTTTTTTGCAAAAAAAAGTCGCTTTTTCTGTCCATGAAAAAAATCAAAAGAAAAGGGCCGCCAGCTGCTGCGGTTCTTTGTCCGAGTGGGATGCGGCGGTTGCGTTCAAACAGGAGCTGCGCGGATCGACCGCGTCCTGCGACAAAAGCATTATTTCAGTTGCATTAACTTTATGTTGCAATTAAAAACATTGAAAAATATATTTAAAAAATATATAAGCATTTTTATGCTTAAAAAATAAAAGTTAGATCATTGTTATATTTTTCTTTCAAATTCTAAACAGTTGACGTTTTATATTTCCTCATTTTTTTCAATAACATATACTATGATACTTATTGTTGGGAAAAAAGGAGAATAAAAGCAAAAAAAATATGTGAGATAATCTACTATGATACTTTAAATGTTTTTAAAAAAAATTAAAATTAAGTCTTAATTGTGAAGCTTAGTTTTGGTAGGAGTATTTGTTTGCAAATCAAATATTGAAATCAATAATATAAATGTATAAAGGTTTTATAAAGCACTGTAAAATAAAAAGAATAAAAAATTTTAATTACTGTTGCTAAAATCTTAGCTTCTTTTACAACAATGAGCATTTTGGAAACCCAAGTCCAAAAAAATATAGATTCACATTTAATGTTGTGCCTTGGAGCAGTTAAACTATTTTCTGCTAATTGACGACTCCATTCATCCCTTTGTAATAGTTTATTTAAATAAAACAGATTGATCGTAAAATAGTTTTATGAAATATAAAACCTAAAAAGTTGTTTCCGCTTACCATCTTAAAATTTTAATAATAGAGAATTCCGATAAAACAAAACAATAAATATCACAATGACCAAAAATCATATAATCACAGAGCTTTTTAATTTTTACTTTTTTTAACAAAAAAATGCTAAAATATTGTTAAACAAATTTTTAATGTTCTTAATTGCAATATTTTAATACTTAAGAGTTAATGCAACTGAAATAATGTTTTTGTCGCAGGACGCGGTCGATCCGCGCAGCTCCTGTTTGAACGCAACCGCCGCATCCCACTCGGACAAAGAACCGCAGCAGCTGGCGGCCCTTTTCTTTTGATTTTTTTCGTGGACAAAAAAAGCAAAAGTGCCTATTATATGAACCATTTATTTGTCTTTGAGTTCATTTTTACTCACCTCAGAGGGATGAAAAAATATGTCAATGGTAACCAATGGTTGTTGTTATTTTGCTAGAGTGAGTGAACAAAGTAAAGCGCCAACATTCATTTAAACAAAAATGGTTTAAAGGAGGATGTTACTTTGACGCATTTCAATTTAATTCATTTTTGAAAAACGCGCGGAATTGCACAGCCTTTTCCTTGCGTGGTAGGAATTTTTTTTCTACGAAACGTTTCGAAAAAGCTTTTTTTCTTTCAAAAAATGTTGACAAAGAAAATCAAGGAATTTGTTACTAATATTATTAATTTATCACGTATTTTTATCCGTGTTTCTTGTTTTTTATGTTTATAATCATTTATTTATATGTAATAATGCTAATAAAGATATTTTTTTGCCGTTTTGTTTAGAGGTTTACATTCCTCTGCTATATCTTTATGTATATATCTCTTTTTTCTATTTTTTAGACTTGGATGCTTTTGATGAAGTGTTATAAGGTAAGTTTAGCTGGATAAGGTTAGTTTCTTTCACTTAATCTACATTTATTCCTTTGGCAAATACTAATTTTCTTCTTTTTAGGTAAGAAGTTTGTCCTCAAGGTGGATCAATGATTGTGGATGGAAGAATCATTGATGTGATGCTGATATGGCTGGTTATGAATCACCAGCGTGATGATGGTTTTGCATCGGATTGGTGATTCATAACTAGAAAGCTATCAAGAAAATACGTTTCAACTTTTTGCAACCCCTTGATCTTTTTTTCCTCTTGATGATGTTATTACTTTGATGTTTGCTTTGACATACATTAATTGTAGCATTATCCTTGAACTAATCTCCTTCATCCCTCCACTGTGGAAACGTAATTTCTGGATAGCTTCCATGAACTCTGATTTGATGGCTGCTAATGCTTAGGCTGATGACTGAATGGATGGATAGCTGAACCTATGCCACATTACTTTTGTAATGCCGCATAGAGGTAGGTTTTGCCATGGGACTCGGCGTTTCCTGATGAGTCCAGTCGGCCCATATATGGCATTTTTTCCCCAATGGTATCGGAACTAATGGACGAAATACCATTGGTTCCTTTTATATATTGTTGATTTTAGGTTTTTGGTGTTGATAAAGTTTATTCAGGTGTTAGATAGCCATTATGCTGAAAAGATAATAATTTATTAAGACTGAAACAAAAGTAAATTTTATAATATAACAATTCAATTTTCCTCATCACTGTCGTTTTCGCTTTCTTCTGTAGTTGAATCACTATCACCTTCATATGCTTCTCCATTTGGGTTTTCGATTTCAACATTTAATTCATCCCCGCTATCGTATTCTTCCTCAAGAAACAAATGTTGGCCTGCTTGAACGAAACTTCCTTCTGCCACATCTTGATTCTCTGCCGTCCCTTTTGAAATTTTTTCAATACAATCATTTACAATATTATGTTGCCACAGAATTGGAGCTTTTGTTTTTCGAACTTTTTTAATCTTTTCTCCCGGATTGGCTTTTGAATTTTGCCATACGATGCCTTTGACCTTTCTTGTTCCTTCCTTTTCACATTTGATATTGTTATTATGATGTAGGATGGCAAGTTGTGATCGGACTTCATAGCCTTCAAGATTACTGTAAAATGATTAATGTATGTAATAATAGATGTAAATTAATTGAAACTTACAAAAAAGTTTTTTTTGGACAATACTTGCCCGTTGCTAAACTATTGAAATTTTCAACCCGAGATGTTGTAAAATCTGGAGATAATTTTACAAAATCTGCCAAAAATTTTTCTTGTGTTATTATTGACATAAGATACCAATAAGCCCAGCTGGTTGGCATCAAATATTTCTTTCTGGCTGCGCTTGAAACATATGGTTCATGACAACACCTTGTGATCGTGGTAAATTCCAAATCCTGCAATATAAGATTTAACTTTGTTCGAATTATGAATTACAAACTTGGAAAAGGGCTGAACATTTTGATGGATTCCTTTGAATGAAAGCTGTTCTTTTTTTTCTATCATTTCCAACAGTATTTTCGATTACTGTATTTAGCTGCTGACTGATATTTCCCGCTTCCCATTCATGAACTCCTTGAATATGGAATAAGACGCTCAGAAGAAGTTCACGGGCTTTGATTCCATCTCCATTTCCTTCTTTTACAGCCCACCAAATATGATTTTTGATTGATTTTAAATATTCTTGCAATTCTCTAGATTTTTTCAATTTTCCTTTATCTCGTAAATCTTTGACTTTTGATTTGATTGCATGCCAAGCATCAAGCAAATGTTGAATGTAGCCGTATTTTTCGCTGACCATTTTCCTTACAGTAATACTTCTATCGGTTGTAAGCCGCTTGACCTTAATATTATTATCTTCCATATCCTTTAAAATTCGATCTGTTCCTTCTAATTCTAATTTTGAACTGTTTGTTCCTGCAAAAGATTACTGTAGATGTTTGAAAATAATTATTTTTGTACAAACCTCCAAATATTTCTTTATCCAAAGCTTTGAAAGCAACAACAAATCCTGTTTCAGAATGAATTGCTGTAACTCTACAGAGTTTTGCAGAAAAACCTGGAGAATCCCATTGCCCATCTGTTAGTAAATTTACTTCATTTAAATTTTGCAACATTTCAGTAAGTTCTTGGTGTTCTTTGGAATAATGTTGTTTGACTACAGTACGAACATTGTTAGAAAAAATTTTTTGAAATACGGAATTTCCAAAACATGAAATTTTTGCTAATTGGAAAAATGTTTTCATTGTCTGAAATTCATTGATTATTATTATACAACTTTAATAAATGCATACCGGAAAAGGAACAGGAGCAATTGAGGCAGCACATGCTACTAAAGCATTACCTTTGTAAATTCTAGTAGCTCCGAGATAACTTTGGGTGCTCCAAGTTTGATGTGGTTTCTCACAACCTGAACAATTGTAATAAATTGTAGCAGCTGTTCCAACAAAAAGAATAGATTTCTTTTGTTTAGAATTCAGCTGTGTATGGCATTTCGGGCAGCACAAGAAAATTGAAAGCAGCCGTTCTTTTTGTATCAAAGCCATTTCAATATGACTTGCATCTTTATTTTTTAAATTCGGTGCAGGTGTTTTTGTTTCTGGTTGTTCTTCTGACAATCGAATTTTTTTTGCTCCAAAATTTTCATCATCCGCATTGATAAATATATCATAAGTTTTGAAATTATATTTCCTTTTTAATGATTGACGTTGTGGTTCTTTGTCGTTAGAAGTAGATGATGTTGGTGGGCTATACAGATTATCATCAAAATCATATTCAACGTCTGTTGGTGGAAGTGGAAGCGATGGTGGAATATTTTCAGATTGCATTGGTGGAAGTGATGGTGGAATATTTTCAGATTGCATTGGTGGAAGTGATGGTGGAATACTTTCAGATTGGTGTGATGGAAGCAATGGTGGAATATTTTGTGATTGCTGTTGTGATGTTGTAGATGAAAGTGGTTTCAAAATGGATGGATAAGTTTGCGGTAATCGTCTTGGTGGCAATGGTGGTGCTCTTGAAGGAATAGCCAATACAGTTTTGTAATGAAGTGAAGGTCTTATTGGTGTAAAAAAATGTGGATTCCCAGGAAAACGTGGATAATAGTTTGGTTGAACCTATAAAATTAAGTGATTCAACTATGAAAATTATAAAATTTTAAAAACTTACAGTAGGAGGTAATGCCACAGGAACCAAATGAATTGCATTTTGATCCGGCAATGCATTATCATGAATACCAATAATGCGATTATTGTTATCTCTAACAAATGCATCTGCTGTAAAATGTTGAGGGCAAAGTCGACTTTTATCATGGAATCTTTGCATCGTATCTTCGTCAATATTCATAATTCTTGCAAATTGGGTTCTTTTAAATTTCGATTGTGGCAAACGAACTGATTCATCTCGGTGAGGATCAATATCTCTTTTGCATGCAACACAAATAGGCATTCTACAAAAATTTTATTTTTAAAAAAATTGAAAAAATCAACGACAAAAAATACAGTAATCAAATACAGTACATAACAGTAAAAAAATACAGAAAAATTATTCTTCTTCTTCAGAATTATCCTCGTATCCGCGATATTCTCCTGAAGGGGAAGGGTATCTATTTCTGATATATTCCACAACACAGGCAGGTAGTTGAATTCTTTTTCCAAAAGTTGATTTTTTATGTACAAGAAAGGTTAATTTTCTGTAGCAGGCAAAGCGATATTTTGCATTTTCTTCTTCAAAATCAAATTCATCAATATAAATCTCTCGGTTGTGTTTTGCTTTATCTTGTAATCTGATTTGATCACAAGTAATAAAATTATCCAATTCATCCTTATTATCAATGATTGCTCTAATTTTTGGTAAGGTAGAGTAGCAGTCAGCAGAAAATGAAACGAATTTTTGCCAATTTTTGGCCCAAATATTTTCAGATTCTATAACATCGCAGCAACAAACTGTTTCTTTTAATCCAATATCAGCAGGGCATTCTCCACAATTACACCATTCTTCAGTCAATCGAGTTTGACGAAATTCTACGCCGAGAAGTTGGCAAAAATTATTTGTCTGATTGGGAGCAGGTGGAGCATTGGAATTGATGGTTGGAAAATATGCATAGGGAGTGAAAGGATTGTTACTCATACCTGAAGATTGGAGAATAAATAATTCTGAAGAAAAAAAACAAAACGATCACGCAAGAAAACTAATTATCAATATTTTTTGGTTCACAATCAACTGAATATTTCAATGAAATGAAAAAAGTAACCTTTTTTGTTTTCTACTAAGCATCCTTCCTCCCTTTCGAATCAATAACTGAAGTGAGTATTATATTAAACCTAAAAGCAAAAAATATACATGTATAAACAATCTCAATTTTTATTCATCAATTAACATTAAAAATCTGACATTTACAAAGTATATATTAATTAATGTGTGTACCAAAAAATATAAATAAAATTCAGACAAGTGCAATCCATAAAATTCAATTCAATTCAAAAAGATATAAGTGATAAAGCCGATACCATTTATAATCATTCAGGATGGATTCATAAATTATTCAGCTTTTTCCAACTTTGAATAACGAATAGCTTCTTCATCAATACTAAAAAAGAGGGGATGGGGGAAACCTAAAATCAACAATATATAAAAGGAACCAATGGTATTTCGTCCATTAGTTCCGATACCATTGGGGAAAAAATGCCATATATGGGCCGACTGGACTCATCAGGAAACGCCGAGTCCCATGGCAAAACCTACCTCTATGCGGCATTACAAAAGTAATGTGGCATAGGTTCAGCTATCCATCCATTCAGTCATCAGCCTAAGCATTAGCAGCCATCAAATCAGAGTTCATGGAAGCTATCCAGAAATTACGTTTCCACAGTGGAGGGATGAAGGAGATTAGTTCAAGGATAATGCTACAATTAATGTATGTCAAAGCAAACATCAAAGTAATAACATCATCAAGAGGAAAAAAAGATCAAGGGGTTGCAAAAAGTTGAAACGTATTTTCTTGATAGCTTTCTAGTTATGAATCACCAATCCGATGCAAAACCATCATCACGCTGGTGATTCATAACCAGCCATATCAGCATCACATCAATGATTCTTCCATCCACAATCATTGATCCACCTTGAGGACAAACTTCTTACCTAAAAAGAAGAAAATTAGTATTTGCCAAAGGAATAAATGTAGATTAAGTGAAAGAAACTAACCTTATCCAGCTAAACTTACCTTATAACACTTCATCAAAAGCATCCAAGTCTAAAAAATAGAAAAAAGAGATATATACATAAAGATATAGCAGAGGAATGTAAACCTCTAAACAAAACGGCAAAAAAATATCTTTATTAGCATTATTACATATAAATAAATGATTATAAACATAAAAAACAAGAAACACGGATAAAAATACGTGATAAATTAATAATATTAGTAACAAATTCCTTGATTTTCTTTGTCAACATTTTTTGAAAGAAAAAAAGCTTTTTCGAAACGTTTCGTAGAAAAAAAATTCCTACCACGCAAGGAAAAGGCTGTGCAATTCCGCGCGTTTTTCAAAAATGAATTAAATTGAAATGCGTCAAAGTAACATCCTCCTTTAAACATATCATTTATGCTTAAAAAACATTGTATTAAATTTTTATTTTAAAAGTGATATAAAAAAAGAGAATAAAAGAAATAATTCAATATCAAACTAAGACATATTAAATTAAATATCAAAAAATAAGAATCCTGTTTTTAACAATTTGCAAGATTCTTCAAGCCCCTCTTTAATTCTTTCCATTTCTTGAGAATTGTATGTTTTATCGAGAATGCAAAAACCAAGTTGCTCAGGTTTTTCTCCAATTTCAGCTTTTATTATTTTTCTATGCTTTTTGATAAAAAGTGCCATGAGGAATTCAGGGGTTGATAAAAGTTTCTGTCCATTTTTATCTTCAAATTGAATAATGACAGGGTGTTCCTCATCTTTGGTTAGTTCAAATTTCCATTGATCTTTAACGAGAATATTATCTTTAGGCATTGGTAAAATTTTTAAAATATCTACAAATTTAAAGATTTTGCAATGCAAATTTTGAATCTAAAAGATACCGTAAACAAGATGACGAGAAATGATTGCTGGAGTTGACGCTTCATCATCCATTTCTGATTCAATTGGTTTTAAAAGAGCGAGTGTGTCATGAAAGAATACAGGTTTACCATTACAAAAGCTTACAACAAGTTCTTTACCATAAAGACCTTTGAAAGATATATAGTTGTGGTAAAAAATAGTGAGTGAAAGAAAAAAACATGTTCTAAGTAATAACGAAAAAAATTTTACTTACCATTCCATGCTTTTGAAAATTCATATTCACATTTATTACCTTTTTGAATACAAATTACAGAAAAATTATCATAAAATCCAATAACAGGAATTTTCGATTTTGAAATTTTATTGAGATCAGTTGATAATGATGCAATTTCAGATACAGCTACAGGTGTATAAACCGCAGTTGAAAAATTGCTTGTATCAATTGTAAGACTAATTTGAATTTGATGTGATTTGTTTAATAGATTTTCCAATTTTACGATATCGTTGTACTCTTCATAAACACCATCAATGACATCCTAAAAAGGATTTCTCCAATATGGAATTTTAAATTGCAAAAATTAATAATAGTTAAAAAAATAAGCTTACATAAAACAATGAAATCATTTTTGAAGAACAGTGTTACTTTGTCAATGGCAAGCATTCATCCATATCTACATGAATAAGACCATTACTTATATGAATCTCCTCAATGACAGTTGGAATAATATGAAATTTGATAAAACTTTTATCCAAAATCCATTTTGATATTTCAATAATACATTTCATCATGGCAGGTTTCAGCTCTTCATCCACAAAAACAGGTAGTCGAGATTTAAAAATTTTACGACATAAAAATAAAGTGAGTCTCGTATTTGGTTTTTCTGCGTAAACCATAAAATTTTTTGAATTACTTGATCCCATTATCTTGTCACGACGAATTTTCGGATTTTCTTTTAAATTCGCTTCAACACAGACACCACGAATTTTTGCATATCCTTGATCAGTAAATTTGTATTCTTTGATAATGTATTTATTTTTTTCAATCTCAATAGAAATAAAGGTATCCCCATATGGTATATCCATTTCACAGGCAATCAATAAACCACTTGTAACAAAATCTTCATTATTAAAAAAATAATACGGTATTTCAAGATTTCACAATTTTTTTGTAGAACATTTGGCATCAAAATGTGATGCCAAATGTTCTACAAAAAATTTGTCATTTTTAAATTTAACTTCAGCCATTAAACCACGTTTTTCATTTTTATTATACGGGACAAAAATTTTTAATTTTTCTTCCACATCAACATTTACAATAAATGCAACATATTCTTCATTATCAATAAAAGATGAAATTTGTTTCATAGAAAGAAGATCGACCATCACTTTGCTTCTTCTTTTTGATAAAATGAAACATCCATGTAGAAAAGACGTTGAATGTGAAAGTTAAATTCTTTGTTTTTTTAAATATCAAAGTTTGCTAGGCGTATCACAAAAAAAGTTTTTGTTCAAAAAATGTTCCCTTTAATATTTTATGCAAAATGTTAGAAAACAAAACACAAAAGCTGACAATTATTACAAAATACTGCAAAGAAATTGTCAAAATAAATATCCTTCTTTTTTGTGATTTATTTGTTCCTTAAAATTTGCAGGACAAATAATTTAGATTTTAGGCAAAGGTTTGAGTCTTCAGTTAAAACTTTTTCTTGAAGATGACCGAAAATATTATTTAAAACTCAAACAAAAAATGTGAAAAGTAAATAAAGGAAACACTTGAAAACCTGAAGAATCGCAAAAGTAATGCGGAATTATCGGCTTTATAATTCCATTTTTTGCATTTTCTATATGGCTTTGCAGGGTCCATTTCAGTGTTTAACTTTTTTTTCAATCACTTGCATAATATAAATGCTTGTTGTCGTGCAATTATAATTTTTATAATGAATACAGCCATGCTATTGTTGAATCAAAAAAATAATATTTTTACGCTATTTTTTTTAAATTGAAGAATAATATCAATAGCGGGTCAAGGTTGGTGGTGGTCAAAACTGTGTTTTTTCTTGCAGAAAATTTCTGTCAGCTTTAGCGTGAACAAATTTCAATCATTTTTTCACCAAGATTTTATGTATCATTGAGGATAAATTGAATTAGAATTGTTTAAGAATAAAATTTGTTCATTTTGATTCCTTAATTGTGGTCATTTTTCACTGTTGGTGGTCTTTTTTTCGGTAAAACAGGAACTAAAATGTTCCAAGAAAAATATATTTTTTTCGAAAAACAGGCATAGTTTTAAATTAGATTTTAAATGTATAATTTTCTGATAAGCTTCTTCGAAGCTAACAGAATGAACGTAATAGAATTTAAAAGCTATTTGACAAAGCAAATCATCCGTTTCCAACTGATTTTTACAAAACATCTCTTTAAAACTAAAAAGAGTTAATGCTGCAACTTTTAAGCGTCGTGATTTTATTTCACTGTAATATTTTATGTTTTGCATTAAAATTGTTACTTTCCATTTTTCTGTTGTGAAAAAATACAAAATTATTTTTGTTTTTTGTAAATGATAGAAAAAAACATTTATGTTTTGGGAAATTTTCCATAAGCATTGGTCACGTTGATCAATGCAGTGATGTGTCTTATTTTTCAATAATAATTTTTTTCGTGTTTTGTTATTACAAATTTTAGATTTTGTTAAATGTAAAGTTTTAAATTTTTTAGGATCAGTATATCTTAAAAATGTGAAAGCTTTTTTCTGGATTGTTAAAATGTAAAACAAACTTAAAAACAGCAAGACATAAAACAGTTCTTTTTATATTGATAAATTTTTTATAGATGAGATTTCGTGTGTTTTAGTCAAAACAATATACTGTACTTTTTGTTTCTAAAACCAAAGAACTTCAAAGATAACATTTATACCATTTTTAACAAGCCAGAACCTTTTTTGAAACTCAACATCCTCGAAACTCTTTTAAATGCATGTGGCTATTTTTTTCCTAAATTAACCAATATCCTTGTTTCGTTTTTTTGCGTTTTACATCAACTTCTCACATTCAAACCTGTTTTACTTTCTTAAATTTTTTTTGATTTTTCAATGAAAAAAATGAAGATATTATAGCAGTCGTTTTTTTCCTTCTTTTTCTGTCCTTTTTCGACCGTTTTTCTTTCTTTTGCTTTTCCCTTAATAGAGAGAGGTATCATTTTCGCTTCCCTTTTTTATTTAAAAAAATTAAAAGGTTTTGGTTTACATCAAAGTTTTGAAGGTAATAGAAAAAATATTTTACCAACATCAATGTTCGTTTGGTTTTAGTTTCAAACAAGTTGTTACACAAGAAATCCAGAGATGAAACATGCCTGTAAAAGAAAATACGGCATATGTTTTGTCGGCTTTTAAACCTTCGTTAAAAGCTCCAATTTTCAGTTTTCTTATTTTTTGAAAAAATCATATTTTTTCCTTTTTTAAACGTTTTCTCTCTTATCACACTTTTGCCATCTGTTGTTTCTCTTCTTTTATGTATTTTTTCTTTTTCCCTTTTTGAAAAAGCGATCACAGTTCGTAAAACAAATTTGCAAAATGAGCAACGAAGAAGGCAAAGAAGATAAAAGCAATAAAATATAATGCGCGATCGCACTTTGTCTTTTTTTTTTTACTAATCTCTTTTATCCATGTTTGTTTGCCTTGACGGACTAAATTACAACAACTTATCGCTTTTTATTTCTCACAATTTTTATGGCCATCAGCAACTTTTTTGTCTTTTACGAGAAGATTACTTGTTTTTTAAGAGATCAGATTATTTTTGGAGGGATTTACATGGTGACAGCAGCAGCTTGTTGCTATTTTGATGATAATGATCTATCTTTTTTGGTGAGGTTTTTATTCAGGTTTTTTTAGCTTTACAAGAAAAAGAAAAGCCAAAAATTAGAAAATTGTTTTTTCTTTTTTCAATTTTACCACAAAAATTCTTATAAAAAGTTGTCCCATTTTGTAATACATCTTTCATAAAAGAATAATCAACACTTTTTTTTTATTTTGACCATCGACCCTTTTCTTCCATTTTCTCGTGTTTTTTGTAATGTTTATTATTCATATGAATATGAAAAAGGAGAGGGGGGGGGTTATTAGCCCATCGGAGGCCCTTTTGTTCGTTTATGCTTAAACATTATGTTTACACGTATTTTTTCTCTGTCGAAACAATGAAAAACTGAGAACAACAATGATGAATGTTTGTTTATATAATAGTTGTGGCTATTTTTTTGTGTAATGTAAAGTAAATGTTCATAAGCTTTAATAAAAAAAACAAAGTCTTGACGCTGAACCATATATTTTTAATAATTTTACTTGGAAGTAAAAAAAAATTACCACCATTTTTTTCAATGAGTGCCTTGGTTTTCCTTTTTAAAAACCTATTAAATAACCGTCAAAGCTTTATCAAATTTCGTAACACATTTTTCATCTGAACTACTTTTTCTCCTCCGGAATTAAGTCTCTCTTGCTGACCCTTTGATTCTTTTTGAGGGCACTGCGACAATCGTTCCAGTAAAAGAAAAAAATTGTCGGAGCTGATTTTTATCGTTAAAAGAGCTTGTTGGTGCCTGTTTTTTAAATTTTATTTTTTACAACGTGTCAAAAGTTATCTGAGATTTGTTACTTCTTTGATGAATTTGGTTTTTAAAGGGGGGATTTGAGCTTTTAATCCTTTAATGGATCAACTTTATATAAGCTTTTTTGTTATTGAAACTTGACGCTTCCATGGACCGATAATTTAAAAAGTTGTAAAATAGTTTGAATTGTTTTCTCGTATGTTAAATAGTTTTATATCATATCTCTCGATCTTAATATTTGCTGAAACTCGAGCTTAAAACAATTCAAAATTATGAGATTGAATTATTGCTTTAAAAACGAGAACAATTGTAAGCAATTTGGAAAAAAATCAAATAGTATTATTAAATTGACTAATACTATTTGATTTTAAGCACTATTACTGTCGTTAACTTCTTTGTTGAAAATGATTTATGTTAACATTTTTAATTAATTAACTTTTTCTTTTGCATTTTGAACACTTTTTTTCCAATCATATTTTGCCATCTACAATGTCCACTAAGAAGTTCAAAAAAGCCTTTCTACCAGAATAAAAAAAAATTAAAAACAAGGTGACTTTGCCAAAAATATAAAAAAAGAGTCAAAAGTCCTTGAGATGGCCTCGTTCATGCATCGGTTTTCCTTCTTTTTCGTTTTGCGTATCAAAACCCAATCTTTGCTGAAATCGTTTACCACTTCTTCTTTGAGGAACTTGAGCAGAAATGAGGCGATGTGAGAGGGGTGAAAGGCAAAAAGAGAAAAAGAAAAAACCGTGTTATAACACCTCGTTCTCCTTTTTTTCCTTTGACGGTGATCAAATTTTACTTGAGAAGGCAAAAAGGTAACCCGTTCATTTTCATACTCATGTTTTTTTAATCGCAGGTGGACAATAAAAAAGTCTTTTTCCTTCAATGAGTTTTTTTGGGCACGGTTGTTTTTTTTGTTTGAAAAGATTGAAGGGTAAATGTGATTTTTGTTCGGCAATTTGCCATATTGTTGAAACGAATTTTATTTGCATAAATTATGTTATGGCCAACCTGTGTGAAATTATTTTATACTGTAGTCGAGGTATTATTATGCAATTCACAATGAAAAAACATTGACAATTGTGAGAAAAATATATTTTCCATTTTTTGATGTTTTTACCTTTACGCGTGTATTTTTCCCAACTAATAAAACTCTGTAATTTGTTTTTGCTAAACTCTTTGAAATAAACACTATTGTTTCTTTCTTGATAAGAATCACAATTTCTAAGGCCCGATGTTGCCCAACTTCTGGAACATAACAACTTTACTTTTTTTTCTTTCTTTTTTTCCTCTTTTCCACTCATTTTTCCATCATTTTTAACCTTAAAAAACAAATCTCTTTTGAACCATTTACGAAGTAAATTAGCTAATAAAAAACATTTTTGACGGACAAAAAGATGAAAGTGTGACATAGTTCATAGATTTATTTCTTTAAACAACGCTTTTTTTCTAACTGGTTTTTTAATTTTTTTTCTTTTTAAAACTTGAACTTTCTTGATTTTTTTAGAAGCACAAAACAGAACGTACATCTTTAAAATTGTGAGCTAATTTTGCCAACTATTTTACTTTACCTAATCTAACATTTTTAGCGCACCTAATATTTCCAAAAAACATTTATCGCTTCTTTTTCAGAAAGATATTTTTTGAAAATTGGAAGAACATTTAAAATAATAAAGAGAAAGTCATTTTTAAAATTCATGAATAAGATTAAAGCTATTCTTTCTTTACAAATCTTTTTTTTTATATTTTGCGTTTAAATGTTGAAAGAATAAAAATAATTTTTTCCGTCAGTTCTTTTTTCTTTCTTTTTCTTTTCTTGAACTGTTCGATGAGTGACTGACTACTGCCTGGACGACTAAAACAGGAAGAAACAGGAAATTGAAACTCATTTAAAACAAAAATATATATAAAGAAAAACTGAATTATTTTTTTCGTTTTTGTCTAAAAAATTTAAAAAAGTGTTCCATTTTTGGTGAAAATCTTATTAAAAGAGGGTTCAGTTGTTTTTTCCCGAAACACTTTTGTCTTTTTGGAGGGTCAACAAAGGTTCAAATGTGAATTATATGTGTTTAATATTTTCTATTATGGTTTTTTCTGCTTCATGGCTCAAATTACTTTTTTATAGAAAAACTTTCACAAAACCACAAATTTATCTAAAAACAATTTATTAAAACTATGTACATAAATCTTTGCATTTCAATACATCGGTAGCAATTGAAGGACATTTTCATGAATATACCTTCTTCCGTCTATCTTTCTTTTTTCCGGAATTACTTTAGTCTTTTATGTGTCTTCTTTTGTTCGAATTTTAACTTGAGTCATCACTTTTTTTATTTTTGTTGAAATCTTCCATTAAAAAATCAACCAAAAAGGTCATTGCACTTTTTTCCTTCCCTCAAAAAAATCACAATTTTTTGTCCTCGATTATTGTTTTTAAATGGCATTCACTCACGTCTTTTGTTTAAAACCAGACTGTTTTGATTTTGGCAATATCTTTAGATGTTTAAGTTTGAAAGTAATAAAATATTTGAATGATAGATCCTCGTTGGAATTTCGTTTCTGCCTCATGAAATCGTTTGTTTCTTTTTTTAGGAATAGAAATCGAATACAATAGTAGCTTCCGCGCTGATGGGTTGCAAATTAGTTTATCCATGCATGAGATTTTTATGTGTTACAAATATCGGATTTTATTACGTATTTTTTTGACAAAACTAGGACCAATTATCAGAACTCCTATATAAAAAATGGTTATGAGCTATACAGTTATAAAATAAAAATAATGGCTCTCTATTTTTGGCATGTTTTGTTTTAACCGTTAAAATGTTAAATAGCGAGTTTCCCCATCCATAGAGCGATGTTTTTTTGCGAAACAAGTTTTAATATTGTTTTTCTTAAGTCATGTTCCTTATTGGGATTGGTATATGGAACTTTATTGAATTTTATGAAACTTTATCATTTAATTATTATTTTTAACCGAATTAAATTTATCACATAATTTTTCATCTAGTCATTTGTCTGCTTAAACGTGTTTAAACTTATATAATTTTCTCACAATATTGCCAAAGGCAATATTATTTTAGTCGTTTTTTTTACAAAGTCCTAATGAATTTATATTTATTTATTTAGAGGGAAAAAATTAAAAATAATTATTTTTCAGTGTTCAAATGGCCAATTGCTTTATTTTTTGAAAATGGAATCAGTTTTTTGAGGCGGAACATCAAAGGCAAAAGAAAAAAAGGAGAACTTGTGGTCGGTTATAGAGGCATCTTTTTCTGTAGCGGGAAAAAAAGAATCAGTCCAAAAAAGTACTAAAAAGCTGGTTTTTTGAAATCGTTTTAAAATTATCTTCTTCTTTTTTGTAATGGAAAACGCATTGGACTTGTTATGCAATATTTTGACAAGGTGTTCAAATAATAATAAGTCCGCCAAAAAGAAGCTGCTTTGGTTGGTTTAAACTTAGTTTATGATGAATAAATAGTGTAATATTTGGGGCTAGAATGATGAAATTGTACACGCTTTCATCATTGCTCAAAGCTGTTATTTGGTTTTTTATCCTTCTGTTCTCTTTAAAAACATGGTTTTTTAAAATTACAATTTTTTCATCATGTTTAAAAGACTGAAAAAAACGTTTCGTCTTAAAAAACTGCAAAAAATTACCCTAAATCCTTCCAAAATCGGAGGTCGACTGATTTTCTTTTTTTTCTGTCACTGAACACTTTGTCATTTTAGTCTTTTATTCATCTTTCTCTTTTATGTATATTGCGATCAACAAAAAAATGCTCACTTTTTATCCGCCTTTTATGTATAGTTGTTTTTGGAAGGTTAATTACATGTTTTATGCATTTTTTTGAGAAAATTGTTGCATTGCGCAACTTTTAATGTTTCTTTTTTATCTTTTCGTTTGCATAGGTAAATTAGAAAAGAAAACCGATTTAAAACTAACATGACATTACCTTTAAACTTTCAGGGTGTTTTTTCATTTTTTTTCAGCAATGTTTAGCATTACTTTAAAGGAGGAGATCCATCGTGAATAAACTTTTGATACGCAATTTTGATTGCATTTCTCGACGCGAAAACACCTTCATTGGAGCTTGTTTTTTTCTTCATTGCAGCTGCAAAAAAAAGAAAGAAAAAAGCAGCTCCAATGAGTCCCTGATTTTTGTAAAAAAAAGTTTATTCACGATGGATCTCCTCCTTTAATTTAAAGCAAATTTCTCCCCAGGTTTTAAAAATTTCACGACAACTATGATTACTGTATTTGTTCAACAATGTTAAGAGTTCTCTAAAACTTTTGTTTCTTTTTGAATATGTATGTTAAAAATTTTTTTTACATTTTGGAATTCCGCCAACCTTCCAACTTTTGTTTTGCATTTTCGATTATAATAATTTTAAAAGGTTGCGCAACAACAATACAGAAACAACATTGAATCATTCCTTTTCTTTCTTATTTTTTTATTATTGTTCTTTAAAAAAGAAACTATAGTTGCTAAAAAATATATTTGATTTTTTTCGGGGAAAGGTTAAAACAAGAAAATAACAATCATTTTTAGTCTTTTTTTATATTTTTAACCTTGTATTTTTGGCATAAAAAAGGTTTGCGCAACCAAAGTTTCAAAAAAGTGAAAAACTTTTTGATGGACAGGCAAAATCAAAAATGAAAAGTGTCAGGAAGAATAACGATAAACGGTTTTTTCTGTCAAAAAGTGCGTATTTCAAAAAAAAACATGATTGTATAGTTTTTCTTTCTTTTTTTAATTACTGTTGTTTTTAAAAAAAAGATACTTTTGAGGAAAAAAGAAAAAAGGAATAATTAAAGGCCAAAAGTTTCCCGCCAATATTAAGTTTACCGTTTTCGTATTTCTCTTTTTTATTTTATAAATGTAATTTATTTAAGGATTCTGAATCAACACAAAAGTGCCCAAAAGTGCTCCCCTTTTGTTTAACTTTTCTTTAAAATCTGATTTTTATTATGTTTGCATACCATTTTCCCTCATCAATGATTAAACTTTTTTCTATTATAAAAAATGGCTGTTCAATAACTCATAAAAATTTTTTATGCATTTTCAAACATCACAAGCCGCTTATCAAACTCTGTTTTTATTGTTTACATAAAATGTGTTCTTTTTAACACTTTCAGTAGAGATACTGCAGTACAAGTGTTTTTTATCGTTGTTAAAAACAGACTTTAAACTCCTCACTTTACTTTATTTTTTTGAAAAACAAAGAGCTTTTAGGAAAGCTAAAAAAATTGTTGCACTTTGTATCATATCATATCATGAGACTATGTTGTAAACCCAATCAACCCCCTCATCTGTCTACTAATCACAGCAGCTATTTTTTATTAGCTTCTGTGTACTTTGTCCATGTTTTTCACTGAAATATTGCAACTATCACTAAGATTTGCTTTTTTTTATCATAGTTCTGTTAAAAGTTATTTACGACTTTTGCTTTGAAAAAAAGACTGTTCTTCGAATTTGATTGGTTGTAAAAGTTTTTTGCATCCATAAAATTTTTGGACAAAAAGTAATTAATGAATGAAGTCTTTGTTTTAAATCAAAGTTTTATTCCTGAAGAAAATTTTTAAGGACAAGAAGAACTATGTATAGTCAGCTAGGAACCATAAAATGATAAGCTTTTTTACTTTTTTTTATTACGTACAAAACTTTGGCTTTCCATTTGTTTTTAGACTAAAAACATGTTTTTAAAAAAATATTTTTTGGTGAGGATTAAGGTTTGGGGTAAAAAATAGATAAAAGAGTTAAGGAATTATGTCCAACAAAAAAGTTGAAAACAAGCGTGAAAAGGAGGAGTGTTTTTTAAAGAAAGAACCCATGACCTCGTAATCTTAAATCTTTGAACATTTGGACTTGTGAGTTAAGCTGATTAAGCCAAGTTTATTGATAAAAATGTGTAAAAGTTTGTTAAAATTACCTAACAAAATAAATGGTGATGAGACATCCTGGTACCAAAGAATATGCATCATGCATTTTTTGACTCACAATTGTCAGTCAATGAAACATTTTACAATAAAAATAACTCATAACAACATCACCCCCGTTTATGCTAACAAACACTTTTGCCGATTCACATTTCGATAAACTACTTCTTTTTTGCTGAAAAAAATTTTTCACTTCACTGCGACGGTTTTTCGCTCCAGCGATATGTTATGTTTAACATTTAAAAAGTAATTTACAGCAACAGTGTACAGTTTTTTTCAATATGTCGGAATTTGAATGGCTAAAAATCTTAATCATTTATTCTTATTTTACTTCTTGCACAAAATTTTTATGGTAATATACTTCTGCTTGCATTTTTATACAATCCTTTGTTATTTTTTGTTTTAATGCTTCTGACAATGCAAAAGGCAACGATCAATGTCCAGGATGTTATCATCACACTCACTGCTTTACATGGTTCTCCTTTTTATGTGGTAAAATGCATGACAATTATTATCATTTGTTTCTTTTCATCCTAATTTTCATTTAAATGTTTTCTCATGGCTCATGTGAAAACCATAAAATAGGTACCTTTTTGTCTGACTTTATTTTTCATTGAAAAAAATTAAAAGCTCTTTGAATCTTTATCAATCCTCAAAAAAATTGAGATAACAGAAAAAAGGGTCCTATAATTCTTTTTTTTTTCTTTCAAGGATGAATGAAACTGTTTTTAGCATGATTTGTTTTTCAGTCGTGTCCATCTTTAACAAAAAAAATAAAAGGCTTTTGGCGGCTAAAAAACTATAAAGTGCTTTATGTTTTCGTTCAAAATGTTTAAAATGATAGTGCCAGGTTGTCTAGGGGGAACAAGTAATCGGCTTTTGATGTTTGTGCCCCAAGAGAAAAAAAAAAGTGGGGCGTAAAGTTTCTTGGTTTGATAAATTTATTTAAACTGAATGAAGTTGCTGCGTATGAGGAATAAAAAATGAAATGTCAAATATGTTGAAGATAATAAAATGATGATTTGTTGAAACAGTTTCTTTTTCAAAGAAATAAAAATTGGATTCTGCTTTGTTTAAGTTTATTAAGTATTTGATTGCTATGTTTTCGAAGCGCTGTTAAGCTGAAATCGATTCACAGCTTCATTGTTTTATGGAATGTATGATTATTATTTTCATTGCACAAAAATTACTAAAAACTGCTTTATTACAAAGCACATCTCTTTTTTACATACTTCAAAAAAGGGGATAAAACTTTACGATATCCTATTTCGTTTCATCCTTACGCAAATAAAGAACGTACAAAAAAAAGTCCATTGTAATGCTTTTTAAACCTTTGTTAAAAACGTTTTATTTCTTTTCAACCTTTCTCCCTCTTTTTTTGTGAATGAAAATTGACACTTGTTAATAAAAAAATTTGGTCATTTTCCGGTCACTCAGTCATAAGTCCCCAGACCATTTTATTGACCAAACAAAAAAAAAGGCTAATCGAAAAATGACAGCTAATTGACAGGCTTAACCTTATTTTTTCCGCGAGAAGTAGCAACAAAAAATATTTGTAAGTTAATTAAAAAACAAAAAAAACTTTTTTTATGATGTTTGAAAAAATTCAACTGATTTTTAGTTGATTTTTGAGGTCGCTAATGTGAACATGTATGAAAATAAAGTAATTTTATTTATATGTGAGAATCGTGCTTCGATGGTTTTTAAACAAAATATTTTGGGAAAGACTGTAATCAAATGAAAATCGTAAACTATTTTTAGTTGATTTGTTTGCTTGGGATTACAACTATAAATTTAATCTAGCGTTATCAAGTTAGTTTTTAAATTTGTGTTTACCACTAAAATTTACCCTTATTCATTTTTGGATCATTTTTTTGTTTTCAAATTTACTGAAATCAAAAAACAACTTTTATATCGGTTTAACAACTAATTTTTTTTGGATTTGATACATTTTTGATTGTGGAAGGAAAAACAAGTTGTCCTCGCAATTCAATCAAAAAATAAAAACGAAAGACATTTTTATTTGGCTGACCAAAATCTTTTGTGAAGAAAAACCAGGAACTCTTGTTTCCCGATTTATTTCATTTCGATGACTTGTTTTCATTGCTTCAAATATCTAAAAAAAGCGGGTGACAAAGTGTTCGATTTTATGTATACCAACTTCTGCTTCTTTTTTATATCCCTTTTTATAAAAAAAAGTTTTGGATTTCGTTTAAGTTTTTTAAGTTTCAATTTTTTGTCTAAAGTTGCTGGAGGAGTCAAAAAAGAATATACCTTGATTTTGCTATTTTTAGGATTAGAAGATATTTTTGTAAACTGTTACAGGCTCTAAAGTTACAGTGAAATGCATTGTTTTCTTTTGAGACGCGTGGGAATTTTTGCTGCAAAGTTTTTTTGAATAAGAATTTAGCAAGGATTTATTTACAGTCGAACCTCGATTTTACGACCCTCGATTTTACGTCCACCTCGATTTTACGTCTTTTTTCTGCGGTCCCGGCACAAGCTAAAGGGAAATAACAGTAACTGGACCTCGATTTTACGTCCCTCGATCTTACGTCCACCTCGATTTTACGTCTTTTTTCTGCGGTCCCTAAGGAAAATTATAAGCGATTTAGACCTCGATTTTACGTCTTTCATTTTTTCTTGCAGCAATATTCATTTTAACTTTCTTTTAAATTTTTTTTGTGTTAAATTTACAAATCAACGTTTGTTTTTCCAACAAATTTAACACAATGAAAATAGTAATGCACGAATAATTTTATCAAATGCGCAGGAAAATTCAAGTTTTAATTTTTCTAGCGCTTTAGAAAACGTTTTGGTGGTATAGGTTACAGTAGATTTTGGCTTGCTGTTGGATTACGGCAGCTATATTTGTATCTTTTGCATCCGTTTTTGCGATGAGATTACGGTAACCTTTGAACGTTACGTTTACGAAAGTATTTGGCTTTTGGTAGATGTGTGGGTTACGGTAGGCGCACTGTGAGATTGAAATGGCTTATCTTGGAGTGTTTGAAGATTTTTGTTGTCTATGAGGTTTGATAGAGAGAAAGAATACGTGGTTTTGTTGCAAATTTTAGACAGTTTTTTTCCTTGATGTTTTTTCAATCCAGTTATACATTATCTTGTAAGTATAGAAAGTATGAGAAGAAGAGTACGTAAGCATCTTTCTATTTTTTGTCATTTATTACACAAATAAACCTTTTACTTCGATAGCAAGCTTTAATCATTTTTAGTATGCTGGCATCGGAATCCGAAGATCGGATATGCTTTCAGAATAAGGCGAAAAAAAGAAGAAATAAATTGTCATGTTTTTAAAACTTTTGTTTTGAGTATTTGAAGTCAATAAAATTACATGTTTTTATTTTCAGCATAAAGGGCTACGATAAGCTTTAGCGGCTAAAGGATTAAGCTAAAAATATTAGCACAAAAGTTTTTTACTCAAACAACAATGGATCAATTCTTAGCGTAAATTCTTTTTTAATTGCTACTGCTTATGTTGGTTATTTATTTATCGATTTTAATAAAAAATTGCCAAAAATTTGCCAAAATAGCTTGAACCTCGATCTTACGTCGACCTCGATTTTACGTCTTTTTTTATCGGTCCCTTTGTTACCCTTGCATTTCAAGAGAAATGCCGAAGTATAAATAGCTGTGAAAGACGCAGTCAAAGTCAGTCTATGTGCGAGCCAAAGCAGGAGGCAGTCGTCAGCTGCCTGCTCTCATTTTAATGTTGTCATGTATTATATTTATATTGTATGTTAAAGGATCGAATAAAGTACAGTTATGAACTCTTAAGATAGAACCCGGGGACAGTATAATCAACATCTGTTACAAGTGGAGGTCCTTATGGGAGTCTTAAAGTTCGTAATTTGTATTTTTTACCAACTTTTATTCTATTTTATTTTATCGATCCTTCTTTTTTCTCTTTCATTTTGCGGCCTGCAGCAAAATGTTTGTCCATCCAAAGAGGAAAAAGACATGCAACTTATTTCGCTACACCATTGCCTCAAATATTTCACTCAAAAATCCAGCATGTGAGAAGAAAGACAACATTTCTTTCCGGAAAAGCAACAACAAAAAAGAACAAATTTTTCGAAGGCACATTGACTCCATAACTGTTACTACACAACAACGCAAATATTTTATCCTTTTTTTCCATCTCTCATTTGGAGAACAACTTTGATGTGGGCATCAAATCTCAAAGGAGGAGAGGCTGCCAGATAAGTGACAATCGAGCCCAACCCGACTTTAGCCCATGTTGAGAATGAAGCAGATGAATATTTCACTTTGATATATTGGATTGGAAACAATCAGTTGGTTGAAGACAAGTCGAAAGACACAACCAGCCATCTACTGTTTTATAACACAAGCCGCACAAATATTAATGCAAGTTTAAATTATATTATATTATTATTTATGTCACAACCTGACTTTAATTAAAAGAAAAATGGGAACACTCAAGTTTATTAATGAAGTATTTAAAAGCCCTCATAGTAATTTTTAATGATTTTTATTGATTTATTTAATGGTCCAGCCAGAGAAGCTGAAGAACCTTATTCAAATGCCAAAGAGCATATTTATTATATTTATTCGATGAGGGCATCGAATGTTTCACGTGGGGAGTATGTTACCCTTGCATTTCAAGAGAAATGCCGAAGTATAAATAGCTGTGAAAGACGCAGTCAAAGTCAGTCTATGTGCGAGCCAAAGCAGGAGGCAGTCGTCAGCTGCCTGCTCTCATTTTAATGTTGTCATGTATTATATTTATGTTGTATGTTAAAGGATCGAATAAAGTACAGTTATGAACTCTTAAGATAGAACCCGGGGACAGTATAATCAACATCTGTTACACCTTGAAAGACGTAAAATCGAGGTTCGACTATACTTTGAAAAAACTTTCATGTTACCATTGATATCAAGATTTTATTCTGATAAGATAAATTTTATCGGGCTGTAGTTTATCTTCAGATAATTCAATTGTTACAATCGTGCTTAATTAATTTGTCATAATTTACGATGCTATAAAAATTATATAGCGATATAATGAAACTCTTAAAAAGTAACTTTTAACAAAAACGTTACAATTTTAACAGGTTCTGAAGTTGAAATATATGGATAAATGTTATTTATTGCTTTAATTGTTATCAAATGTTTTTTATATATCTTTTCAAAGTTATTTTTTTATGAACCTGCTATTTTATTACACAAACCACTTTCAGACAGTCGCCTGCAACCTTTCCCTTTTTTGACTGCACTTTTTACCGCAGAAAAAAAGATTACGAATATCCATTTCACCTTTCACTTTTTCTCTCATATATTTTTTTTCGTTTACTTAAATATTAATGCTGTTTTTGTTTTTGCATGTCGGCGGCGATACGTTTCTTTCTTCTTTCCTTTTTTTTGTTTTGTCTACAATGATGGTGGTCCTTTTTTTTAAATGCACGCACAAAAGGGCTCTTATAAAAAGAGTGCTAAATTATTCTATCTTTTTTATCCCACATGTGTCTTTAATTTATCTCTCTCTCTTTCTTTCCCTTCAAGTTTCTATTTCTTTGGATACTTTACCTTCTGGTCTCATCATCTGCTATCATCATCATCTTTTCCCCAAAAAAGAATTTTTTTAATGATCATCTCTTTTTATTTGGGTCCGTTCCTTCGAAGAAATCATTTTTGATTTTTGGAAGAAGAAAAAAATTGAAACATTTTCGAACTAAAATTTTTATCGCTTGCTTCTTTCGATTATTCTATTTTTTTCATATGAGCGCAATAATCGGATTTTCGGTCAATTTATCAAACAGAAAAAAAAGCTCATAAGCGATCGCCTTTCAAATCTCTCTTTCTTCTTTTCAACGCTCTTTCTCTCCCTTCTGGAAGACGAAAAAAAAGTGAAGAAGAAGAAGGAGAAGAAAGGGAGGAGGAGGTGATGAACGCATCATTCTCCCGCTTTTCTGCTGTCTCCGCTTCCAGCAATAATCATCTACTGAAGCCAGCCAGCAGGAGATTGTGATGACCATTTTCCCCTCTTTCTTTCTTTTTATTCTTTCTGCACTTTGTTGAGGCGATACCTCTTTTGGAGTCAGTAAGTCAGTCATCTTGTTTGTTGTTTAACCCATATCTTTTTCAAAAATAGCAAAAAAATGCGATTTACTTTTTGGAGACTTTTTTGGAATGCTTTTTTGAAGTACAAAGAAAATTTTTTTGATGAACGTGTGTGAAGTTAATTGCTGGTGAACGGACTTTATGTGTGTGTATTTGTTTGAAAATATTTAATTTGCGTAACCTTAATTTACTTTTTTTTATTTCTCGAATTTAAGGTTATTTTTGTTTTTTATTTGATTCAAAAGACGTTGTAAGTTGAATTCTTATTTATTTGCAAAATGTTTTGTCAATTTATAAAGATATAGCTATGAAAAAGGTAACTAATGTACAATGCCTTTAATAATAGCTTTGAAAAAATTGCATATTTACTGATGATGTACAAATAGAATCACAGTTATGGTTGTTTTAGTTTTTTCCATTCTTTGGGTTCTCCGCTATTGTTTCCATTTCTTCCTCTTTTTTGTTTTTGTATTTCTTAAATCAGTAGCAAAATAAGGAAACTGTAGATGATAAGAAATTTTTTCGTTAAAAACAATTTCTGGACGTTTATTTTTTACCTCCCCTCCTACCTATTTTTAGCAATTTTATGCTTGTTTTAGTTTATGATAAATTTAAAGCATTGCGTCACTTTTAATAGCCCCTTTTTCTATCAATATTCACAAGATCATGCACTTCCGCTTGATTCTTTTGCATTTTCCCATGATTTTTTCCTTTTTTTAAAACATAAATGAATAATGTTTTTGGATTTTTTTTGCTTTTTCAGACTTTGTTCTTCGAAAGCAGGAAGCTTTTACAAAAAAAACAACATCGCGGTTTAAAATTTTTTTCAGTATAAAAGGTTTGCGTATAAATATTTTAAAATACGATTTTATTCTTGTTAGCATAGTCACAATAAAGATGTGACTGTTTTATTACTCAATAAACATACAGTAAATAATTACAAGCTTGGAAAATACTTAGTTTTCCAAACCGCTATTCCCATTTACCACGATATCATTTTCTCCCGTGCCATTTTGTCTCCTATTTTCTCACCTCCGCTTAAAATATAATGCTCGTGATTTTTGTTTATACCTCGTGAAATGTTTTATGATTTGTTATCAAAATCAAAATGCTTGTTAAAAATACGTTACTATTTTAGGTTAAAATTATATATTTTTTTATTTAAACGTATTTGTTGCGAAAGAATGGAATTCTAGAGTTTGCAAACAAATTTATCGTATAAATTTATCATTTTAAAGATTAAAATATGAATTATTTTATTTTATTTTGTTTGTTGCTTCCCGTTTTTATTAATGAAGTTAAATCAAGAATTATTTCATCCCGATCAACAATTGATATCCCAAATTATTTTGATTTAAGAAATGGTAAGTAGATTTTGAACTTATTCGGGATTTTTTTATCACTTGAAGAGGGAGTAAAACGATGGGATTCCTAAAAGTACAGTATTTTTTGTTTCTTGATTAAATCACGTCTTGTTTAGAAAACTTTGTTTTTTTACGTTAATTTTTATTTTGCTTGATTAAGTTTTCGATTAATAGTTGATCCTAATTTTAGTCCGGTTAAATAACTTTTGTACTTTCTGTTGATTACTCTTAATTAATACCTCAAGGGGTTTGACAAAATGTTAAAGTGGTGATGGCATCAGATTACCTGTATAAAATTAATCAATAATTTTAACTGATTGAAAAAAAATAAATTCCTATCTTTTCACATTTCATTAATCCGAATTTCATTGTTTTGCAACATTTTCTTTTATTACGTTTACACTCTTATATTTTATTATAAACCTTTTTCCCCTCATTTTTCTTAATAAAAAACCTTTATTGACTCATCTTTCCTTTTCATTCAATTTTTATAAGTGGTCATTCAATAAAGCATTTTTTGAAGAAAATATCATTTCAAGTGGTCTATTTTTTATAAACTCGGAAGTTCTTTTTTTTTCTTTTTTTCACACCTTTATAGATTTATATTACATATAAAAAAAGCAGGAAATTGTTGAAGAATTAAGTGATCTAGCTACTTCATCATGCGTAACAGTGTCGACAAAATTTTTAAGTTTTTTTCATAAAAGTGATTTTAGAAATCTTTTAGGGAAAGTATAAAGTTTCAGAAAATGAAGGGATATCATTTCTGAAAACCATTAAAACAAAAGCAATTTTATGGATATATCATGCAGCGATTTAAATTTTAAAAAGAAAAAAAAAAAAGGATTATTCTAAAAGTGAAAGTTGAATCATTTAACACGTTTTTGGTGTGACTTTTACGGAAAAAAACTTGATTGAACAAAAACGGAAAACTATTTTCGCTTGTTTCACGCAATCAAAATTTTTAATGGTTCTTTGTTTCTCAAAACGGCGCCAAATTAAAATAAAAAAATTTGGAGACAAAAATATAGAATAGACGATAAACAGGAAACGTAGGTTATTGATTACTGATTAGAAGATCATGTAGGTGGTTTTATGTATGTGAAGTTAAGAGGTTATCAGTTACCCGAAGACAACGAAGTCTTCAAATGTTAGCAAAAACAGAAAACAATTTTTTGAAAATCTTAATTCATCGATATTTTAAGCGTATGTTATGTAGGTGTAATATCTCTTGTCAAATATAATGCAACATGCTGATTTGCTATTGTTGCGTTATATTTGAATGCAAATTTTTATGTAATTAAACAAAAAATTAAAATCAAGTCTTTGCCCTTAAATCCAAACAACAACCATGACCTTTTTAAACAATTTAAAATGCATGCCCATAAACAATGATAATCATCTTAACCTCTCTTTTCTCCCTCATTTTTTCTTTTGTACAAAAAAAAGCATGCATAAAAACCTTGAAAAAAGTTTTTTAAAATAAATACCCTTTGATTTGAGTAAAAACAAAATTTTGATAGATTTGACGGAACTGATTTCGCTTTTGAGATTGAAAAGATCTTTACCAAATTTAACTTACGATTTATCCCTTGGGAAATCAATCTTGTATCATGATCCCCCAAAATGTCACTAATTGGATCGCATTGAATTAATTTATGCAAATTTTTAGACACATTTATCGGAATTTTCGGCAACGAAACAAAGGTTGATTATTTACGATTATTACAAGTTTATGGCACTCATATTATTGTTGGAGGAGCGTAAGTTTTTTCACGTTTCAATTAAAAATATTTCCGAAAAATGCTATAAAAACTGCAAAGATTTTATCCATTCAATAAAAAGTTTAGTGTTGCTTCAAAAATGACAATGTTGCATTAAAAAACTTTAATTTATACAAAGTGGAAAGCAAAATTTACCAAAAAAATCATAGTGAGAAACACATTAATTAACCAAATAAACTTTACAGTGATCACGTTTACAATCTTACTGTAACAAAAACTGATTCCACCGTCAAAATTTCCAAAGCTTCAACCTATTATTGGCCAACTGAGCAATCAAAAGCTGATGAATGTCGTCAAAAATCTTCTGAACAAGATGATTGCCGGAATTATATTCGAGTTTTTTCAATCAATGAAAAAACCAATGATTATTTAATTTGCGGAACGTATGCTTTTAAACCAAAATGCCGGATTCTTAATTCTCAAACACATGAAATTATTCGAGAATTTTCTGGTACCGGTTTATCTCCTCTTCATCCACAATATAATGCAACATTTTATTTGGATAATGATAATCTTTATACTGCAACTGGTAAGTGTGATAAAAAAAATTGTGAACTAAAATGACTCAATACTGCTATTTTTACAATTAGACAAAGACCCCCAACTTGGTTATGTAAAAATTAATCACTTTGGAGGACAAAAAAACTCCATATGCATTAGCATTTTTATTAAACGTTTTATTTAGAAAAAATAAGGGTTAAAAATTAAAGTATAGATACATGCTGTGAGGTTAAAAAGATGTTTAAATGGATGATGAGAAAAGTATTAGTTTGAAGGTTAATGTGAATGGACATTTAAGTAATGCCATATTAAAAAAGAGAAAGGAATTGAGGGCTTAAAAAAATCGAAATTTTAAAACGCAAAATTTTTTAAAATTATTAATATGACTTTTTACAGTATCCGATTTCGCAAGCACTGATGCCTTAATCTATCAACGAAATATTACCTCTGATAAAAGTTCTGGAATTCGAACAGAACGAAATAACCTTAAACTTCTGAATAAGCCAACATTTGCTGGAAGTCTTCATACAGATATGGTAATTTCATGCAACATCAAAAATGTTAAACAAAAACTTATTTTTTTAGTACGTTTACTTCTTTTTCCGTGAAAGAGCAGTTGAAGCAGAAACAATAGATGGATATGGTGCATCAGGATATTATTCAAGGGTTGCAAGAGTTTGTAAAAATGATAATGGTGGCCCGACAATTTATGCAAATGAATGGACAACATATGTTAAAGCTCGGTTGAATTGTTCTTTGCCAGGATCAAAGCAATTTTATTTTGATCAAATAATTTCCATTTCAAATGTTACAAATAATTACGGTAACACAGATGGAATTGTTTATGCAACTTATGTCTCCGAATATGATTTCTTGTCACATAGTGTTATCTGTGCTTTCAATATCACTGATATTGATAAACTCTTTGAAACATCCGATTATCTCGTGACTGATCCAATGAGTGTTGCATATTATCGAAAATCAAGAGTAAATTTTTCACATTTGAAAAATTTGCTTTACGCCATTTTCTATTTTAGGATCGTCAAAATTCAATTGGAAAATGTCATAATAATTCACATTCATTGTCACCTGATCAAATGCTAAATACCAAATCCAGTCCACTCATGGCAGATTTGGTTCCAAATGTTTTTGGCAAAGCTGTTGGAATTTATGAGGGTCAAGATCATTATAATTCAATTGCAATTCATTCTAATGTTCATCTTCCTGAACACAGTCATCGAATTGATGTTTTATTTGTTGGAACTGACCAAGGAAATGTTATCAAAATGTTGAATTTGAAAGGAACTAAAGCTGCTGAAGCAGAAAAGGATCCATTGGTTAAGATTAATTTAATCAAAGTTGCTGATGAACCAATAAGAAAGTTATTGATTTTCAATGAACAATACTTAATTGTTGTAACTGATCGTCAAGTACTTGCTTTATCAATTTATCAATGTCAACGATTTGAAAATTGTAAAGAATGTGTTGAAGCACGAGATCCATATTGTGGTTGGCATGTCCATGAAAAATCTTGTATGCCTGTAAAAAGAAGGTAATTGTATCATTTTGTTGAAGATTTTGTCAAATACAAAATTCATTTTAGTGACACTGCAAAACATTTTCTTCAAGATGTTATTGATGGAAAATCGGCAGAATGTGGAAACTTTGAAGTTCCAATCCCTCCATTGGTTGTTAATCCACGTATTATTCCTCACACGAGCGCTGAAATCAAATCAAACTCTATTATCACCACCGAAAATCAACCTCTGCTTAAATCTGAAAAGAAATCAAATTGTAATTGCAAAACTTTATCCAGCAAAAAAGCTTTACGCGAATGTAATTGCACAAATTCATTTGAAGATAATACCATGGCAATCAAAGCCGTACAAGGTATGCAAATTTAATAATGATTGAAAAGACTCTGCCTAATGCATTAATGCTCATTACGTCTATTAATTGCGGATTTTTTAGATCCTGTTGATGAATGGTATAAATCCACTACTTTCTTAGTTGCCCTGGCTGCCTTACAATTTGCAATTATTATTGGCCTTATTGCTTGTTACATTAGAAAAACGAAGAAATCAAAAGCTAAAGCTAAATCTCCATCCTTTATCAATGCATTTGATCATCCAACAACAAACGCCACGACATTACCGAAATTTCCAAGACCTACATCAATTACAAAATTGACATCCCCAATTCAAACTGCACCTGTTCAATATGCTGGATTCTACAGTACACCATATTCTCCAACAAATTCAAATGATGGAATTGAAGTATTTGAAAAGATTCATACGGTTGGAGTAAATGATCAAGGATACGCAAGTGGCTCATTGGGCAGCAAATCCGGCAGTGATGTTATTGCAACGTTGGAAGGTTCCTCCCAGCCAACACCTTATAATAATCCATATTTAAGTGGTGGAAGTTCAACGTCAAGTTCAAATGCTTAAAAATCATTTAACTGTAAATATAGAGTTAGAATTTCATTTTCTTCGATCTCATACATGCTCAACTTTTTTGATTTTTTTTTGCAAATGCCATGGGGGTTTTCACCAGAATTTATGCGTTTCTATCAATTCCATAGCTTTGATATGAGCTAAAAAAATACCTATAGCATTTACCGATGATTATCAACTATCATATCAAATATTTGTTTTGTTTTTTTGTAACTTTTTTTTAATCTTGCCATATGCTTTGAAAGTATTAATTGTATGTTTTGTTCAAAGATTTATTTTGTGCGGGTTTTTTTAGAAATTTTAATATGTTGACAAAAATAAACGATTTTATTAATTAAAAAACCATTTAAATAATTATATCAAAAATGTGAAAATGAAATAAACTGAAGAGACAATGAAACAAGATATGAAGGAGTAAATTAAAGTTGAGACATACGGTAGATTGTTTGCTTACTCTAATAATAAAATAGAAATAAGACAAACAATTTTATATTGAATCAAATATTCTTGCAGCAGCTTTTGATGTCCAAGCTAACATAACTACTCGGGTCTTTTTTTCAGTAAAGAGATTTTTAACATATTTTCTGTAGGGTTTTACAAAATATAATAAACATAAACTGTCTGCAATAATATGAAATGAAATAATTGGAACAAGTAAAACTCCAAAATAAATTGAGTTGGACATTTGTGCCACAAGTAAACCTCCCGCAATCCAAATTGGAAAGAAAACAAAAACTGAAGCATTGAAAAGTTGCGTTAATAAACTTCTGCAAATTTATTTGTACAATAAACAGTCGTCAAAAAAAATAAAACCTGTGTAACATTTTTTGTAACGCAAATGTCTCTTTTGACAACACCTTTTTGACATGTTTCATTCGATACACAAATACAACATTGAATGCAAGAATTGCGATACCCACGCATGTAACATAAAATGCAACTAATATTATAAGTGCAACACCTAAAATATGCCAAAAAAAATTAAATAAAAATTGCTTACTGTAACATTTTTAAACCTATTGATTGAAAATCTGATTTTAAAACAACTCCATGAGTCAATGGTAAAAGATCATAAATTTGTTTCATTACAGGTATAATTGTCAAAATTTCCTGCCTTGTCTTTGTTGGTTCTTCAACCAAATAACACAATGGACCTAAAATCCCACATTTGTTATTCTTCCAATAATTTATGTAACACACACCTGCCATACTTAACCATACACAAATATTAAAAAAGACAAATAATAAAAAAAATTGATAAATATATTTTTTAAACTTTAATGCGAATTTCGTGGCATTAAAAACTGCCAAAACCCGTGATGCCAAAGCTCCAACAAACGTTGTAATGGCCATTACTGCAGGGAATAATGCAACACAAATAAAATATATCATCCATTCACTTTTTAGTGGCAAATGTGAATAAAATGTCACAAATGGAAGTGGTAACAATACAATTGGGTTACAAATAAATAGCAAGATTTCAACGCAAAAATTACATGTTAACTGTGTTAACAATGCATATTTAAAAATTCCCATAGCTTTTGTAGATTTTTTAAGAATAACATATACCGTGAAACTAAACAATGCGGAAGAAACAATAAAAATAATATCCATTAACCATCTCAATGAATACATGAAATTTGGATGCAATAATTCATCGATTTTAATATTTTTCCATTTGGATAAAAACATAATACTTTCATTTTCCATACAAACTTAAAAGAATTTGGTAAAAGATTTTATAAAACTTGCTTTCTGAATGTTAGAAATATGGCAGCTTTTAATTCCCTAAACTACAACCAGGTGGTTTTTAATGAGTTTTAAAGAAAACTGTGCATTCTAAAAAATAAGATTTTATATATCATCAATGAAGTATTCGTACTTGATGCATTTGGTTTTCCAGAACTTTCGAAAAAATATTTTTTTGTTTAAATCCATTGAATTGATAGTTTTCTTTTTTAGGAACAACACATAATACAGCAATTTTTAACAGACTCCAGTTTCCTACCCAAACATACATTTCACTCACATTCAAAAAAATGACAAAAATGTTCCACAAATATATTTTCATAATCCAGGTTATGAATCAGGGATATGCGGTATTACCATTACCGTAAAATGGTAATATCTATGACGTTTTGCAAATAGAGGGATGGATGGGATCAGGCGATTACGACGCTCTTTGTTTTTTTACCGCTACTTCAAAGGCGGCATCTTTGATGACGCCGCAGAGATAGAGAGGCAGGGGTTCAAAAATTCCGATTTTTGTATGACGTCATATTGGAATGACCTCTTAGCTCTGACGAATTACTCCCCTGCGACTTCCACAAGCCTTTAAATCTTTTCTCGATGATGGGATCAAAAAGAAGTATCGGCTTAAATTTTCATTTTATAGCATATTTATAGCATACAAAAAATTGTGTTTCTTTTTGATAAAGACTTTATCCCGTGGAGTTTAGAAAAAAATTCAGCAAAAGAAAAAAAACACATGAATTTTATTCTGATTACACAATAAAATGTCTGGATTTGTTGTACCAGGGGTATATGAAAAGTAAATAACAATTTAAAAAAATCTTTGGATTACTGTTATTCGATTTTTGTGAATCCTGCAAAAATTCTTAATTTCAAATTGCATCTGATTCCTATTACAGAATTACATGATATTATTATAACAGCACTTCCAAATTTTTATTCTATTAAAAATATTATTAGAGCCCAAGCGATCGAAGAAGAAAAAGAACACATTTTTTTGAACAAAAACAAGACCCATATAAATTAATAGTGCATCGATGCTGTTTACACTAACAACAATGCACGTGTCAGAAAAATCCTACTATATACTTCTCATATATGGTAATTTCGTGTCATGTAAACTTCCCAATAAACCACAACACAATTTGATACACGTGTAACCGTGCTCAACTAATAAACTTAAATGACTAATAAAAACAAAATGTACAAAATCAAAACTTGAAGTAAAAAACTCAAACTTTATAACAAATATAAAGTGAGACATAGTAACAAAACGAAAAACAAAAATTATGCATTAACACGTTTGTCACGAAGGAATTCGCGACGAGAGAAGTTAAATTCAAGAGACTTTTTGTAGAAAGGGTTTGGAGCATTTTCAGGATTATTTCCATGACCACTTGAACCATTGCCATTAGAGCCTTCACCAGATCCATTGCTATATCCATTTTCACCTTCAAGATTTGCTTTGCCAGATGTTCTGCAAATATTAACATGAGAAAAAATATAAAAAAACAGAAACATACGCAAAGGTATTAAAGATTTGACGACCCCGTTCAGCATATCGATTGGCAATATAAACTGGAGCGGGCAAGCTGGTTGGAGAAGTAACGATTTGGAAATCATAGCAGAGTGCATTTGTCCAACGTTCGAACATATCAAGTGTGGCATCCTTTTCAGTTGTATAAATGATAGTGTATTTGGCGGTCTTTGCGGAGCCCTATAAAAAGTACGTAATTAATACAGTATAAAAGAATAAATTAAACATACTTGAATGGCCAAATGAGAATTCAAGTAATATTCACTGTAGACACTGCTAACAGCATTGCTATCAATAACAGTTCCAGGAAGAATATTTTGAGCATCAGAACGATCATTAGGATTGATCTAAAAACATGAATGTCAAAGGAATTCAAATAAAAAAAAGTTAACTAACATGTTGTTTAAAGAAGCGGACGGAATGCATCTTGCTAGGAATAACAACAGAGACAGGGGCACCAGGAGCATATTTCTTGACGATTGCAGCGATGATTCTATAAAAGATTCAATCCATAATAAGACAATAAAATGATAAAAAAACATACGGGACTTCATAACGAAGAACACTTCCAAAAGCACCTTCAGCACATCCTAAAAATAAGTCAATGAATAAAGGAACAAATGCAACAAAAATGATATAAAGTTTACCGCTACGGAAAAGAATAACACGGGAAGGAACACATTGACGATTTTGCTTAAAGCGATCAAGAATTTCAACAAGCAATTTATCAAGAACGGTAAGCTAAAAAAGTAAAATTAATTATACATATAACTGCATCAAAAAGTTACATACCTTTTCATCACGCAACTGCGGCTGAAAGAAGAAATTGCCGATAAATTCATTTGAATTTTTTCCATCATTGGCAGAAAAACTAAAACCATAGTTAAGAAATGGAAAGCAACAAAAAACGGTGTCTCATACCCAAGCATAGAGAAATTTGTAGGAGTATCACTGTTATTACTACCAGCTCCATCAGTTTCTTCAGGTTTTGGTGCAGCAGAAGCACCTAAGCCACCAGCAGGATGATTCATACCAAGGCCAATAAAAAGCACAGTTGGATCAATAGCATAATTGTCCAAAGTAATGGTATAATTTATTTATTTATTTTTTATTTAAAACCTTTTATCTGTCGCGCAGGACGAAAGGGGACATATTATGACACCAAAAATTAGTTAAACAAAGTGATAACAATTCAATACATTTTTTATTTGTGAATTTGGTGAAGTCATCCATCCATCGAGTAGGCGGTCTTCCCATTGGACGTTTTTTGTTTGGGATCCATTCAGTCAGCTTTCGGTTCCAGCGGTCATCAGGAAGTGTCATCAGCTTTTTGAGATAGTTCCATTTTTGTTCACGAGTAGCTTGGACTATATCTTTCAATTGGGTTCTTTCACGGAGCCAAACACGGGAATGATGACACTACGCAGTCAAAGATTTCTTACCACGAAAGCGTTAAAGAATTTTTAAAAAAACCTTATCTTTAAATCAGAATCAGAAACTTCATAAGAACTATTTTCCGGTTCTTTTTCTATGTTTTTTATTCATTTAACACGATAGCCACCATAATTAGGAATCGATTGATATCCTGGGCATGAAAAACTACAAAGTATAAGCAAAATGCCAAGAGTTTTTCGATGTTGTAGATGTTGTTGCAGAACTTTGAGTAAAGTTCCTGACTTCCCCTTACATTAAATTTTTGATTTGTCTGTTTTAATTGATTAATTAGGATGTGGACTTTAATATTTTCACAGCACAATTTTTTATTTAACGTTAACTCACTATAATTTCGCGTGTTTTTTGCTTTTTCATATATAATTATCTTATTTTTTAGGCGATGATGATTTATAATGATATTATATTCAACTTATTACGTTTAACAATGATTTATTAACAACAAGAATATCAAATGATGGAAGAAAATACTGGAAAAATCAAAGTTTTTAAATTCTCAATATATACTCAGCAGCAGCAGCATATACTGTAAGTGATATTATTTTTTATTGATATTCATGAAATAAAGCTCATATATGTATCTTCATTCTTCTAACCAAATTTAGAAGCATGTGGAAATAATAATATGCATGCCATTATCAGAAATCATGATAAAAAATAATATCACTTACAGTATATGCTGCTGCTGCTGAGTATATATTGAGAATTTAAAAACTTTGATTTTTCCAGTATTTTCTTCCATCATTTGATATTCTTGTTGTTAATAAATCATTGTTAAACGTAATAAGTTGAATATAATATCATTATAAATCATCATCGCCTAAAAAATAAGATAATTATATATGAAAAAGCAAAAAACACGCGAAATTATAGTGAGTTAACGTTAAATAAAAAATTGTGCTGTGAAAATATTAAAGTCCACATCCTAATTAATCAATTAAAACAGACAAATCAAAAATTTAATGTAAGGGGAAGTCAGGAACTTTACTCAAAGTTCTGCAACAACATCTACAACATCGAAAAACTCTTGGCATTTTGCTTATACTTTGTAGTTTTTCATGCCCAGGATATCAATCGATTCCTAATTATGGTGGCTATTATATAGTAACAGTAAAAAAATTATTCAGGGAAAGTATAAATCAGAATCCGGAAGTTATTAATAGAATCTTTTTTTGCAGCAATTTTGTTTTTTTTAAAGTTTGGCAAAATGGAAGTAACCAAATACCGTGTAGTGTGATGATCCATCAGTCTTACATTGAGTATTTTTAGGTGTCATCAAGGGCATGGAACGGAAGTACAGCCTTATCAGTCAATGTGTTAAGACCAAAACCATTAACAATGTTATGAAGAAAAGTCCTCTTTCTCTTGAAAATATTGTTGCCAAGACAAATGTTAAACTTGGTGGTAATTTTTATTATTGTTTTTACTTTCAATTCAGTGTTAAAATTAATTTTAGGTCTCAATGGTATAATGGTATAATGGTATAATGGTATAATGGTATAAGCCTTCTTATACCATTATACCATTATAATCATATATAAACAAGACATACTTTAACGATTGTTGCAATATCAGTTGAAGAAATATTACCATTTCCAACACGTTGGTAATCTGCAACATGCAACAATTCAAGAGGATACATTGGTTGAATTCCTTTAATCTTTTTTGCACCATACTAAAATAGATAGAAATAGGACATTGTATAGAAAACCAAAAGAACATACAGCTAAAGGCCATTGTGGATATTGCAAAGTAATGTTGTAACGTTCTTGAAAGTACTGAGCGACACTAAGTTCACGACCTTCTTGTTCGATCATAGATTGATGAGCATCCTGTGAACACAAAGATTTAAGAATAATAGCAGCATGTTGACGATTACCATAGATAGGAAAAACTTCCAAACCTACAAAGAAAAAAATTAGATGAGAAACATTGAAAAAGAAAAAAGATAACGAACGTTTAACGTATTTATCAATTACTTCGGCATGATGAGGTGCCACCATAATGGTGGGTTCAACTTGAAAAGCAAGGCAAAGCATTTCAAGAAGATTCATCGACGAGTAGAAAGGAGTCTTCTTGGCTAAAAACACCAAGTCAGTCATGATAAAAAGTAACAATCTTACAATCAATGATAACAGCAGGAGCACCATTATTCTTTGGACCTTCAACACAAACAACTGCCTTTGAAGCACCAGCAGCCAAATACTTCCCATTATTCAAATTAGGGGAATTGAATCCATGCTAAAACTTTGAGATTGAATTGTCATAAATTTATTAAAAACTCACTTTTGCGGCATCCATAAAATATGTCTTCTTACTTTCGTACATGACATGATCTTCACTAAAACATAAGATTTGATAAATACACATAAACAATGAATATAAAACTAACGTATGTTGTGAAACATAGCGAGATGTAGCTAATTCCAAAAACCGAACAATATGTGCAGGTTGATCGAGTACATCATTAGTTTCACTCTTTTTGACGATATCACGAATATCGAAGACATTATCGGGTGGCTTTTTGAGAATGAGCTTGACCTTATAAGGACGATCAATAGCAGCTTGAGTTTCTGGCCCATCGAGCATCAATTCTTGAGCAGAAAGTTCAACAAGAGAAAACAAGGTGGCAGCATAATCATAACAAAAACAATCTGGATCACTGCCAAAGACATTAGGATACTTTCGAACAAATGCGGAGAGCAAATGTCGATGCATTTGACGATTTTGATAAGCAGTATAATCCGGCGTCTTCCGACCAAATGTATCTTCAAAAATCAATGGGCATTCTTTTAATTCTGCACCAACGAATTTCATATATTCAAGATGATATTGATAGACGGGAACAGACTAAAAATGAAGGTATATATTATAAGTATTGATATTTTAAAAGAGACTTACTTGAGTTCGAAGACCATAAATATTTGAATCAACAACGACTTGTTGATCACCTGCACGAACAGTTCCACGAGCAATTTGATCTTTGTCAACGAAGATAGTTTGAGCAGGTTCTAAATTTAACCTTTTCAAAGCATTCATGCATTGAGTTTCAGCATTATCCATACGAGATGAAGCAGCATTTTCCTAAAAAAAGCAAACATATTAAAAGGTAACAATGTATACAGATCGTTTGCAGGGAAGCAACTTGAGGGTAGGAAAAGAGGAATTTTTCTGCTTTGGAGTCAAAAAATGGAAATTCATACTAGGTAAATTCACATTTTATAGACCTTTTATAAAAATAGTTTCCCTTTCCCTTCTCTTAAATTTGTCCAAGTTATGTCACGCGTCCGATGTGCATTAATTAAGAACAACCCCATTTGGAAACTCTATTCCAAAAAAAAGCATTACAATGGAAAGCCAAGAGGCATTTCATAAACAACATATCTTTATTGAAAATCTCGCAATGTGCGGAAACCATATAGAATGAAATCTGCAGCTATAAAGTATAAAGCAAACTAGAATAAGCATATATAGCTGCGCAAAGCTCCAAAAGATGACAGTTTGGGATCGAGATATGCAAAGGAGTTGCAGAATTAATCAAATCCCCAAGAAAAAATAGTTATGACTTACAGGTAAGCTACGATCGCTTCCATGCGTAGCTCCACCACCAGAGCTTCCATTATTTGCGGCAAACATAATGATAGAGAAGAACAAGCTATCTAAAAAATATGTAAAATGAGAAAAATATATTGACAAATTCTACTATTTATAGAAAGCCACGAGAGAAACACGAATAAATAAAGTATTAATTAAAAGAATATTAATAATTTGCGTATGTAAAAATATAATACCAGACGCAGCGCGCCCCGAAGGGGCGCGCTGCGGCTGTTTACGACTCAACTTCCCTACCTTTCTACCCCTAAAAATCGATTTTCGTCAGTTTTAATCGTAGAGCTATGAAATTTGGCGGGTATGTAGAGAAAAAAATCGCATTTGATAATTTGTTGGGTTTGACCCCCTAAGACCCCTGGGACCCGACATATGCCCCGAAAACGCCCGGACGAGTGTAACTTTCGATGTTCCCGGTATGGGGGACGTAAGAGAGGTATCGGAATGAATCGAGCATGATCCAAATAGTACTAATTGACTTTTGGTTTGTCCCGATCGGTTCATTTTTGGGGTAAGGGGACCACTTTTGTTTTTAAAAAACGGGGTTTTGAAGGGTTTCAAGATTTTTTGTCAAGTACGAACTTAGATAAATATTGGAATCGATAGCCCGTAATTAGTTACATATGAATCGACACCGGGTTTATTCAGACATCTTCATTTTTGACCCCAGGGGACCACTTTTTTCTTTAAAAAACGGGGTTTTGCGGGGTTTTGATATTTTTTGTCAAGTATAAGCTTAGATAAGTATTGGAATCGATATCCCATATCAAAAATACGTACAAAACGACTTCTTTTTCAGACAATATATGTTCTTTTCGAGATCACGGTCATCAGTTTTCTTTAAAAGTAAAGATGGCGATTGCAAATCGCTTTTATTCAATCGTTTGGGTGTTTATATTTTTTGAGAGGGAAATATCCCAAATAATGTTTTAGTTTTTTATTAAACTTGTTAAAACTGAAACATTATTTTTTAGTTTTAATAAGTTAATACAAGTGGAAAAAAGTTAGAAGCAGCCAATCCCGTCTGCCGCGCAGCGGTATTATGGTATTTTGCTTCGCAGCAGACGGCTCAGGAGACTAGCCAACGGGGAAACAATAATTAAAAATTATAACAAATACGGCTGTTGCAATGTTAGACGGGGAAAGAGATTAAAGGTTGCAGACGGGATTGGCTTACTGTAAGACGGGAAAAGAGATTAAAGAAGTGATAGGCTGTAAGACGGGAAGCGAGATTAATTTTTTTTGAAGAATCGAGATTAAGTTTATTTTGAGAGACTACCGTACAACAGCCATCGCCCTCTGCAATAAATCAAATAGCATCTTTCAGCCCTCCAATATTCATGTATATACAATTTTGTATTTCAGAAACTTTATTCAAATTGAATTAGTTATTTTTTTAGTATATAATTTACAACAAACATAAATAACAAAAATGCATTATGTTTTTACTATAAATTTACTTTAATCAATACAATAAAAAATTAAAAAACAATTAATTAAAAATATATGAGTTCTATTTAGGGTTGTCAAAGGAACTTTCGGGAAACATTTCCCGGGAAATTTCCCGATTTTTGCGGGAAATTTGTCTGATTTCCCGCAAACTTTTACAACTGACTTTTTTTCAACTTCGAGCAAATTTGAAAATTGGGGAAAATTTTGGAAGTCGATTTGAAGGTAGAAGGCTGAAACTTTCAGGATAGACTAATATTGGTCCAAAACCACCGAATTCGAAGTCCGTTTTCGTTTAAATGCCCTGGGGGCATTTATGCAAATTTTCAGGTCGCTAAATTTGCATAATTTTTTAAAAATTAATTTTGGCATTGGAACGTGTTCTCCTAACTCAGGGCTATCCAAAAATACCAAATTTATAATTTTTGGATCATTTACGGCAATATGCCATCAAAATGAAAAATGCCAAAAACAGTTTTATGCAAATTTCTCAAAAATTTATATGGGGGATTGTTCTGGTTTTTTCATGGTTTGTAGCCATTTTTATACTGAACAAACCTATCTAGGTCGTATTTTGTAGTTTTGGGGGGAACATAGTCATTTCCGGCAAAAATGCCATTTTTGAAAAAAATCAACAGGGGGGACCACGTGAAATCGAAAAAATCGAAAAAAAATTTTTTTTCTAAAAATCATTGGAATCGATAAATAAACACTAAAAAACATTATTCTGATAATTTTTACTTCATAAAAATGTGAAAAACCGGCTCGAACTTGAAAACGCCGTAACCAAATAAGTAAGGTTTTTGTACACGCTCCAACGGCATAAAAAACGTTTTTTATGAAGTAAAAATTATTTTAACATAAAAATACGCAACTAATTTTTATTAAAAAGTTGTTCTTTTTGCTTTGAAAGATATGAAAAGGTGTAGCAAAGCCTAAATTAGAGTTTATTCGTCAAAATGTAACATTTAAGCTTTTTTGGGTATTCAAATAGCAGTTTTTGAAAAATCGACAAATCAGGAAATTAGAGGGAATTTCCCGGAAATTTCCCGCTTTTTCTGATTTCCCGGGAAATTTGACAACCCTAGTTCTATTAACAAATTGTATTTTATTCATTTACGTTTGAATTTATACAATGATTTTTTAATTTATAATCTATTGTATGGGATATAAGTTCAGAATGCAAATGCAAAATAAAAAGTATAAATTAACAGGTACTTTTTTAAAAAAATAATAAATGATTTGATCTGATAAAAATAAATATTTACAGGATCAGTTCATATCCATAGCGAAAAACAGGTAAATAATAAAACATATATAGATATTCTTTGAATCCGGATACTTAATAAAAATATTTGAAATGTGGATTTATCATATAATACATTTTGAAACCTAATTTATTTAGTAATATTTATTGATGTTCTTTTGCATCAGTAAAGAGGAGAAAAAAATGTTGTCGCAGGGCGGCGATCATCAACATGTCCGCTTTTTCTTTATTGCAGAGGGCGATGGCTGTTGTACGGTAGTCTCTCAAAATAAACTTAATCTCGATTCTTCAAAAAAAATTAATCTCGCTTCCCGTCTTACAGCCTATCACTTCTTTAATCTCTTTTCCCGTCTTACAGTAAGCCAATCCCGTCTGCAACCTTTAATCTCTTTCCCCGTCTAACATTGCAACAGCCGTATTTGTTATAATTTTTAATTATTGTTTCCCTGTTGGCTAGTCTCCTGAGCCGTCTGCTACGAAGCAACAAAAAAAATAAACAAAGTTTTACTTTACTGTAAAACTTCTTCTTTTTTTGTTGAATTCTATTTTTTTACTATTAATAATGTTGCGATTAATAGTTTTTGGCATTTAAAAATTTTTTACAAATTTTGAATAATTAAAATTTTTACAAAAATTTGCATATGACGTAAAAAGCAAAGAGAATAAAGACGAAATATTCAAAAGCAAAAACTATAATCGACGAAAACTGACTAACTAAAAAATTGCAGTTTTTTTTTTCGATTTTCTTCATAAAAATCAATCAACTTTGATGAATCATATTTTTTGTTTCTTTCGAAATAAATGTGTGTAACATATAACAAAAAAAAATAAAATCAAAAATACAACAATCCTTTTCATCAATATTAATGACTTCCTTTTCAATGAAAATTTTGTAAATATATAATTTTTTAATTTTGTTTTGAATTCAGTATTTTGACATTTAATAATGAATGCATCTGCACTACAACGCGTTTTCCACACTTTTAATCATGCGCTGCGTCTCTTCTTTTCTCTGTTCTTTTTTTTTCTTTCACGACAGAGTTAAAAAAAGAACAGAGAAAAGAAGAGACGCAGCGCATGATTAAAAGTGTGGAAAACGCGTTGTAGTGCATCTGCACTACACGGTATTTGGTTACTTCCATTTTGCCAAACTTTAAAAAAAACAAAATTGCTGCAAAAAAAGATTCTATTAATAACTTCCGGATTCTGATTTATACTTTCCCTGAATAATTTTTTTACTGTTACTATATAATAGCCACCATAATTAGGAATCGATTGATATCCTGGGCATGAAAAACTACAAAGTATAAGCAAAATGCCAAGAGTTTTTCGATGTTGTAGATGTTGTTGCAGAACTTTGAGTAAAGTTCCTGACTTCCCCTTACATTAAATTTTTGATTTGTCTGTTTTAATTGATTAATTAGGATGTGGACTTTAATATTTTCACAGCACAATTTTTTATTTAACGTTAACTCACTATAATTTCGCGTGTTTTTTGCTTTTTCATATATAATTATCTTATTTTTTAGGCGATGATGATTTATAATGATATTATATTCAACTTATTACGTTTAACAATGATTTATTAACAACAAGAATATCAAATGATGGAAGAAAATACTGGAAAAATCAAAGTTTTTAAATTCTCAATATATACTCAGCAGCAGCAGCATATACTGTAAGTGATATTATTTTTTATTGATATTCATGAAATAAAGCTCATATATGTATCTTCATTCTTCTAACCAAATTTAGAAGCATGTGGAAATAATAATATGCATGCCATTATCAGAAATCATGATAAAAAATAATATCACTTACAGTATATGCTGCTGCTGCTGAGTATATATTGAGAATTTAAAAACTTTGATTTTTCCAGTATTTTCTTCCATCATTTGATATTCTTGTTGTTAATAAATCATTGTTAAACGTAATAAGTTGAATATAATATCATTATAAATCATCATCGCCTAAAAAATAAGATAATTATATATGAAAAAGCAAAAAACACGCGAAATTATAGTGAGTTAACGTTAAATAAAAAATTGTGCTGTGAAAATATTAAAGTCCACATCCTAATTAATCAATTAAAACAGACAAATCAAAAATTTAATGTAAGGGGAAGTCAGGAACTTTACTCAAAGTTCTGCAACAACATCTACAACATCGAAAAACTCTTGGCATTTTGCTTATACTTTGTAGTTTTTCATGCCCAGGATATCAATCGATTCCTAATTATGGTGGCTATCGTGTTAAATGAATAAAAAACATAGAAAAAGAACCGGAAAATAGTTCTTATGAAGTTTCTGATTCTGATTTAAAGATAAGGTTTTTTTAAAAATTCTTTAACGCTTTCGTGGTAAGAAATCTTTGACTGCGTAGTGCATCTGGTCCTTATAAAGAACCCTCGAAAATGCATCAGTGCTTGTTTTAATTTTTTATTGCAAAAATTAGCATATAATACAAAGAAGTACCAATTTAAATAAATATTCAAAGACCAAAACTATTTTATGTCTGACAAAAACTATTGGACAGGAAAATAGAAAGCGGAAAAATTTTCTGTTTTTTTTCGCAAAAATCGATCAACTTTGGTGAATCTTTTTTGTTTCTTTCAAAAAAAATGTGTGTAACAAAAAACACAAATCCTTCTTTTCAACGCAAGCAACAATGTTTTTTATTGCAAAAAAGGGGGGGGGGAATAGACACTCAAAAATGGTAAATGATATTTTATGAAATGCAAAACCATTTTTAATGGGTTGCCCAAAGTTTTTTGATGATTTTATACAGTTTCGGAAAATATGGGTTGGAGATTTTTGTGTGCAATTCATTTTATGTTTTTTGTGGAATTTCTATTTTTTTAAATAATGGATGAAAAGAATTTTTTAATCCAATGACATTGAAAGAGCACTGATGCATGTTTAATAGTTTCAATATGTAAAAATTTACATATTACATAAAAAGGATTATTTGTAGCAAAAAAAATTAAATATTCAAAGACTGTATTATGAACAAAAACTGACCGAAGAAAATAAAAAGTGCAAAAAAATATTTCAATTTTTACACAAAAATCAATCATCTTTGATAAATCATTATTGTCGCTAAAATATATATGTAAAAAAAGAAGCAAATAATTTTCATCTATTTTTTACTTCAAATATTCTCAAATTTCTTCTTTTGGTGGCACTTATTAAGGATTTCAGTCATGCAAAAGGAATTTCAGGCCATAAAAAAAAGCATTTATTTGATGAATGATTTTTTCGTACCTATCAAAAAAGTTGAGCAAAAAACTACATAAACTTTTTAGACCAATCGCAACAATGTATTTCTGATGCGGAAAAAAAATGATCTTAATGGAATTTTGAAAATTTCCCGAAATTAATCGGCGATAAACTAAAATTTTTTGATATGTTTTTTAGAGACTTTCATAAAAATTTATGTCATGCTTTTGCTAATTTAATTTTTTTGACTATCAATAATAAAGACGCAGATTTTGCATTCAAAAACGTCAACACCATTGTATGTTTTTTTGCGAAAATTTGCATATATTATAAAAACATACTAATTTTTACATAAAAAAATATAAAATATTCAAAGACCGAATTAATATCCAACAAGAACTGACCAACTATAAAATTGAAAATACAAAATATTTTTCAATTTCCTTCATAAAAATCTTTAACTTTTTTTAGTTTCTAACAAAAACAAATTTGTGTAACAAAATGATCAAATTTTTTTCCATTAATTGTAACATTTTTTTAATTGCCAAAGTGGGGAAAAATGAAAAATAAAGAGAGTTAAGTGAAAAAGTGAACAACAATTTTAAGTGGAATTTTTGACCTTGTTTCAAAAACTTGTTAAATGATTATTTTTTGGAAAAATTTTTGTTGAATTTTTTCGTACACAAATAATTTAATATTTTTTGCTGAGTTTTTATTCTTCTACTATTAATAGAGATTTAAAAACATAATATGCTTCACCCCCTTGACTTTTGTCATTAAACAATTTGATTTTTATGCAACACAAAAAAGTTGTGATTCTAAGAAAAAAGGTAATAAAATATTTCAAAACTGAAATTTCGGTCAAATGAAACTAAGTTAAACAAAGGAAAGTAGTGCAAAGGTTGTCCATTTTCTTAGTGAAAATCAGAATTTTTGGTAAGTAATGTTTTGCGTCTTTCAAAAAAAATGTGTGTAACACAAATTGAAAATCTTTTACTTCGAATACAAACATATATTTTGCCAAGTTGGAAAATATGGAAAACCAAAAATGTTAATGGAAAAAATGTAAAACAAAAAAAAGTTTGAATTCAAGTTTAAAAATCACAGAAATTTTAATTACTAATTAAGTATAATTTTTGATTTGTGTCTGAAACTTTTGTAAACCATGTATTTTATTTTGTTAAATTCCTATTTTTTTACTATAAATAATGTCAGCTTCTCCAAACGAAACTCCCGGGTCATAGGAACATCAATGCCAATATTTAAAAACTTTTTTTGTCAAAAATAATGTGCAATTTGGAATTTGGAATGTTACAGCAATTTGTAAACTGATTAAATACAAATTATTGATTTTTGTTTAAGACTTTCGTTAACCAAGTACCTTAAATTTTTTGTTGAATTCTTTTTTTTCTAACTTTAAATAATGATTCCAATGCTTGCAAAAGGCACAAAAAAAGCACTTGCATAAAAATTTTGATTTGTCAAAAAATAACATAAAGAAATTACCAATTTCAACAAAAATGAAATATTCAAAGACCAAATTTAAATCCAAAAAACAGAAACAAACGAACTAAAAAATGGAAAGTGAAATTTTTTTTCTATTTTTTTGCAAAAATCAATCATCTTTGATGATAAATCGTTTTTTGTTTCTTTCAAAACAAATGTTTGTAAAAAATAACAAAAATCTTTTTCCACGAAAACAACAATATTTTTTATTGCCAAAGTGGAAAAAGTAGAAAGCCGAAAAATTGTTTACTGATAAGGTTCACAATTGAAAAATTGTGAATGTTATTTTTAATATTACAAAAATTTCTTTGATGATTTAATAGTATTTTTAGATAACTTATTGTTGGAGGCTTTTGGTATAAAAATTAATTTTGTATTTTTGCACTCAAAAAAATGGGTGTCGAATACAAAACCCGTGGGTGTCGGATCCGACACCAAAAAAATAACCATAGGTTATGCATGGGTTATGCATTGGTTACAGTTAGGTTACGGTTACGAAATGGTTATGTTTTGGTGTCGATAAGTGGCACCCCCCGATAATTTATTTGAAAAAAACCTTTAATTCAATCCTGTGATAATTCTTTAATGGTTGAAATCATATAATCACCTCAAAATTAAATTTTAAATTTTTTGAAAAAAATTATCGGGGGGTGCCACTTTTCGACACCAAAACATAACCATTTCGTAACCATAACCTAACCGTAACCAATGCATAACCCATTCGTAACTGCTTGGTGAGGTTTTAGTTACGTTTGGGTTGTATTACCAAAAAGGTGATATGAAAATAATAACCGTAACCGAACCTTGAAATAACGGGCAAAAAAGTAACCGAAATGCGACACCCATTTTTTTCAGTGTGGATGAATTCCATTTCTTTACTATTAATAATGACGTTGTTTAATTTTAGTTACCGTTTATGAAAAACACATCGATGCACAAATTTTAGACTGCAATGTGTGTATAAAATTAACAAAAACCTGTTTTATTTTTAAGACGAAAAATGAAATATTCAAAGACCAAATTTAAATCAAACAAAACCTGATTGACGGAAAAAATGAAAAAGTGCGAAATTTTCTTTGATTTTGTTTTCCGCAAAAATCACTCATCTTTGATGAAAATTGTTGGTTCTTTCGAAACATAATGTGTATAACAAAAAATAAAAAAGTTTTAAATCGCTGTTGAGAATTCTAATAATTTTAAACTTTCAATTTACAAACATCTTGGCAATATTTCGGTATATTAATCCAATAATAGGCAATTATTGCATTAAAAAGTATTTTCATACATTTTTTGGTTTGATATAAATTTTTCGAACAATTTTTAAATAATGTTGATATTCCAGATAAAATAACGATTTCGCCTATAAACACAGAAATTTAAATTTAAAGCGGCATTCATAGATTTTCGTAATTAAAGGTTTAAAATATTCAAATTTCAAAATAAATATTTTCTTTACAACAAAGTTTTTTTTAAAAGATGGTGATGAAATATACGATTGCTAAGGACAAAGTGTGCTCATTTATATTTTACTAGGGATTAAGCGGGCCTCCGGCCCGCCTGCAACCTTGTTTTCGGATAAAAGTATAGTCGAACCTCGATTTTACGCGCCTCGATTTAACGCAAACCTCGATCTGATGCGCTTTTTCGCGGTTCCTTTTACAAAGAGCTCATATAAATCGGACCTCGATCTTACGCGGACGTCAATTTTACGCGGACAAGGCCGTAGAGAGGGGGGGGGGGCTTTTGGGGCACGTGCCCCCCCCCCCCGAAACTGGGAAAATCCTTTGATCTTTTGCCGCCGCCGTGTTAAGGCGGCAAAAGATCAAAGGTGTGCCCCCTCCGAAATGAAAATGCCCACCCCGAAATTTTTTTCTGCCTACGGCCTTGTACGCGGACCTCGATTTTACGTGATTTTTATTCGGTCCCTTGGATCGCGTAAAATTGAGATTCGACTGTAACTGTCTCGAATTTTCATTAAAAAATTATTAAACTTGATAAAAGATAATAGAAAAAGAAACATCTATAAAATGAAGCCTCTTCACTTTCAACTAAAAAAAATGTTTTGCGCCACAATGATCGCAAACAAAACTTAATGGCCCACCGTAATGGGCAACACCTTCATCATGAATCTTAAATCTAGCTGCTTAAAACTTTGTTTCTCTGTTTCTTAATCTTTGCATCCTTAATCTTAATGCTGCTTTGTCAGCTCTAATTTTCTCATCATCAAAATAAGGTTGTCGATTTCAGATGTTGACGCTTATCTGAATTTAATCGTTGTTGTTGATCCTTTTCTGCTTCTCTTTGTTCATCAGTTAACAAAGATCGCCATTTTCTTTGATTTTCGGCATTCTTTCTTTTCCATTCAGTTTGATGAAGAGCAGCTTCCTGAGAATGCGATCTTTCAATCTTTTTTCTTCCCATTTTAAAACTAATAAAACGAAATATGTATTTAGCTTTTAATAAACGTGCTGACAAAAAAAGTTTTGTCCAATTAAAATTTGCCCTCCGTTATAAATAACGACAGTCCTAACCTTGTTTCCTTGATAAACTGTAATTTTGACAGTAGTTAACTTCAAAAAGAAGACGCCTACAGAGCGCTGCAAAATTTATGATAGCAAAAGCTAACAATTTAAGCAAATAAATGAAATAAATTAAAAAATAATAACACAAATAAATTTGTTTTAATTTTTTAACCACAAAAAAATTCACAGCAAAAAATTTTTGTCATCAAAAATGATGACTGACGTTTGCAGCAGTTTGCCAAGAAACGCGCTTCTTTTAAAATAAAAAGACCATAGATGATTAGGGGGGTTGGAAAAATAAAATTTTGCTACAGTCGAACCTCGATTTTACGTCTTTCAAGGGACCGATAAAAAAAGACGTAAAATCGAGGTCGACGTAAGATCGAGGTTCAAGCTATTTTGGCAAATTTTTGGCAATTTTTTATTAAAATCGATAAATAAATAACCAACATAAGCAGTAGCAATTAAAAAAGAATTTACGCTAAGAATTGATCCATTGTTGTTTGAGTAAAAAACTTTTGTGCTAATATTTTTAGCTTAATCCTTTAGCCGCTAAAGCTTATCGTAGCCCTTTATGCTGAAAATAAAAACATGTAATTTTATTGACTTCAAATACTCAAAACAAAAGTTTTAAAAACATGACAATTTATTTCTTCTTTTTTTCGCCTTATTCTGAAAGCATATCCGATCTTCGGATTCCGATGCCAGCATACTAAAAATGATTAAAGCTTGCTATCGAAGTAAAAGGTTTATTTGTGTAATAAATGACAAAAAATAGAAAGATGCTTACGTACTCTTCTTCTCATACTTTCTATACTTACAAGATAATGTATAACTGGATTGAAAAAACATCAAGGAAAAAAACTGTCTAAAATTTGCAACAAAACCACGTATTCTTTCTCTCTATCAAACCTCATAGACAACAAAAATCTTCAAACACTCCAAGATAAGCCATTTCAATCTCACAGTGCGCCTACCGTAACCCACACATCTACCAAAAGCCAAATACTTTCGTAAACGTAACGTTCAAAGGTTACCGTAATCTCATCGCAAAAACGGATGCAAAAGATACAAATATAGCTGCCGTAATCCAACAGCAAGCCAAAATCTACTGTAACCTATACCACCAAAACGTTTTCTAAAGCGCTAGAAAAATTAAAACTTGAATTTTCCTGCGCATTTGATAAAATTATTCGTGCATTACTATTTTCATTGTGTTAAATTTGTTGGAAAAACAAACGTTGATTTGTAAATTTAACACAAAAAAAATTTAAAAGAAAGTTAAAATGAATATTGCTGCAAGAAAAAATGAAAGACGTAAAATCGAGGTCTAAATCGCTTATAATTTTCCTTAGGGACCGCAGAAAAAGGACGTAAAATCGAGGTGGACGTAAGATCGAGGGACGTAAAATCGAGGTCCAGTTACTGTTATTTCCCTTTAGCTTGTGCCGGGACCGCAGAAAAAAGACGTAAAATCGAGGTGGACGTAAAATCGAGGGTCGTAAAATCGAGGTTCGACTGTATCTCCCCCAACAAATTTTTCGAAATGATTGACAGGGGTCCGAAAAAAAAAAAGACACGCACCCACAGACATTGTCCCTTTTACGGGAGGAAAAGTTCTAAGCAGGGTTTTAATATAACATATTTTTTGCAACAAAGCAATTCACTTTCAAACTATTTTTTAATTTAAGGAGGCAGCAAAATTGCATTTTTTAGAAGAAAAAAATCTATCGTGTTTTTAATATTTAATTTTTTAATAAAATTTTTGGAAGATGATGTATTCATAATTATTATAATACGAACATTTTATGAGAAAAAATTTATTATCATCTTAATGAAGAATCGTATAATCATTAATTATAAAAATCCATTTTCTTCGTTTTCAGAAAAACAGAAAAAGTAGTTTTTCCAATTGTAACATAATCTGTAAACAATTTAGATATTATTACTGTACTTTTCAAATCCCATTGTTAAAAAACAGAAAAAAATTTCGTAATTTAATCAAATAGATCATATTGTAATGCATCAGAAACAGTATAGTTAAAATATTCATAAAAATTTAATTTATTTGCAAAAATGCACCGTTTTTATTTACTAAATTAAAAAAAAGTGACGAAAAAATGAGCTGAAAATCTTCCGAAAATCGTATGTTTTAAATAGAGACATTTAAAAATGTTGCAGTTTCTTCAATGTATCTTTTAAAAAATTGAGCACCATTTATTTAACGAAAAAATGGCAGACATAAACATTTTCGTTTCTTCTTTACTTTTTTAAATATTTAATATTCTTTTTAATTTAAAAAAGCTTGTTTTTCTTCTTTGCAAAAAACTATGTCAATTTTTTATTTTGTGGAATAAATTATTTTCTCAACAAGTTTACATTTAATATGACACTGAAAAAAAAGTGGAAACTCTTAAGCACAGCCCAAAAATTTAACGGGCTTCTCCTTCCCCTTTTTTAGGGGAATATAAAAACCTATCCCCTATTTTTGGGGGAAAATGTTCCCCTATCTAGTGCTACTCTTATGCTTTGTACAAATTTGTGCAAAAATAGCACTATTTTGGGGGAAATCTTTTAATGTCAGAATTAAGAACAGATTTCTTTTTTTCTCTGTTGCAAAAATGTGCAAAAGTGCACCTCGCTTTCGTGTTATCTCTTTCTGGAGACAAATTCCGTGAAAATCAAAGTATTTTTTGGGTTTCGTTTCCCCGTCGCGTCGTGCCGTTCGTGTTTGAAGGCAACATTAAAAAATGATTTTTAATGTTGCCTTCAAACACGAACGGCACGACGCCTTCAGATCTGCTAAGATCTGTTTAAATTTTGGATATGCCTTTGAGCTTTCTCGAAGGGCTTTACAAAAAAATTATAAAAATAACCAATTTTTAAAAAATTAACATTTTGATTTTCCCGTATTTTACGGGAAAATTTTCCCCTAAAATAGGGGAAGAAATTCACATAAAAAAGTGTTACAATTCCCTGAAACACGGGAAGCATTTCCCGTAAAATAGGGGAGCAGGCCTCCATCATTTTATGGGAACAATTTCCCATAGTTATTTTATGGGAAACGGTTTCCCGTAAAAATGGTGGATATTTTTTCCCGTATTTTAGGGGAAAGCTTTCCACTTGTTACGGGAATAAGGAGCACCTTTCTAAATAGGAGTAATCCCGATTTGAGCACCTATTTTGGTGGCTAAATTTTCCACCATTTAGGGGAAGGAACAACCCGTCTTTTTTTTCAGTCGAGTATTAAATATAAATCCTCTAAAAAACAAGAACAACAGATCTACAGTAAGAATAATATTTTATCCCATCTAAAAGAACATTATTTTTAGCAGCATTTTTAACTCAATCGTTTCATAAGTCTGAAAAAATACAAACTCCGTTTATAGTTTTTTTAAACTACAAGCACATGGGTAAAATTCATATCAAAACCTGTCCCGAAATTCGAAAAAAAATTAATTTTCTATCTAATAAAAATTACTTGGTAACGCCTCACTGCTATTTTATAAATTTATTTAATTATCAGTGCAAAATGCACTGAAAACTTTTGAGGCGTTACCAAGTTATTTATCTTGATCAAATTGCTAAAATTGGCATTGATTCAAGTAAATTGAATAGAAAACTAATTTTCTATCTAGTAAAAATTACTTGGTAACGCCTCACTGCTATTTTATAAATTTATTTAATTATCAGTGACTACAAGCACATGAGTAAAATTCATATCAAAACCTGTCCAGAATCTTCGCACAAATTGTCAGCTAAAAAAAGAAAACAAAATAACAACAAAAGGAGAAAGAATGGAGAAGGCGGTAATTAAATAAATCCTTTTCCTGCTTTTGCAGAAAAAGATATATTTTTTATTGTTTAATCACTGACAGTAGCAATTTTTTAAAGAATTTAAATGAATTAGAGCGTATTTCACGATGTCTTCTATCATAAAACTTTTATGATGGATTATGACAAAAGAGTCATTGTTCGTTTGCCTGTTCGTTCGTTTGTTTGTGAGAAGTCCTTTTATTTCAAAGAAAGTGGGTGCTTGGCAAACTGTGTCAATTGTCGCCAAACAAGAGAGCGAAAAAATAATAATTTTTTTAGCTTGCAAAGGTCTGTTGAAGTCGTTGCAAAAAAATGAAGCAAATTCAATTTAATTTTTCTTTTTTAAATTATTATTTTTGCAGCATTTTAAAAATTGCTGCTATTACATATACCTTTCGGCTTGAATAAATTTTAACGATTTTCGTCTTCTGATTTTGGCCGATTTTTTGGGCAAAATGAGCTTTGTTAATTCAAGGTGAAAATTTTTGGTAACTTTTATATCAGAAAACAATTACTGGAGGGTCAAAGGTCTGCTCCATCGCTTGTAGAATTAAAACCCCCAGTTCGATACTTTTCTTTGAAAAAAATTTGGCAAAATGTCTATCAACAAACTTTTAAGCTTTTGTAAATTTTTTTGCGCGTTTTTTGTTACGTCTTTTCAAGTCTATTCTTTTTCTTATTAACTCATTTTACTATGATTACAGATTTTTCCTTCTTTCTCGTTATAGTTAAACGATATTAATCTTATTTTGTATTTAAAAAACCGATAATAAGCTTTATATAATTTTAGAGCTCTGTTACAGTTGGATCATCGCTTGTTTATTAATTTGTGGTATTCAATCAAATCAATTAAACATGGAAAAATCGGTAAGCAATTTAACATTATTCTTATTGCTATAATTTATTGTTTCTTTTGTAGACTTTTTTTATTGATCAAGAAATCAAATTCAAGAAAGCAGATTTGGAAGCTTTGGAAGATGGTGAAAGTTCTGATAGTCCATGGAAAATTATTTGCAATCTTTCGCAAGTAAGATATTGTATATCTCTTATGCCAAAAGAAAGAGATAAAAGAAATCGTGAGAAAGCATTGATTATTTTTAATGTTGAACCTGGACGAGCTGCACGAGTTGATGCTGATGTTGAAGTTACAATTCAAAATTCATCTTTTTCTGCAACAATCAAGCAAGATTTTAAAGGTTTTAAGTCCTTTCGAAAATGGATTTGTAATACTTCAGAATTATTCAATGAATCAAATAACTGCTTTACTGATGGTGAAATGACTCTCAAGATTAAAGGTATTTTCAAAATTGAATTGAATGTAAGTTCTTCTTCACCTTTTTCTCTAACACGACTGTTTACTTTTTCCAGAGAACCATGTATCCTTTTTCTATTCAATGGAAAGTAAAAGAATTTGATTTGAAAGCATTAAGAACTTCCCCGAAGGGCTATTTAAAAACTCCATATATTAAAGTCTCCCCTGATTCTGATATTGAATATTGCATTGTATGTTTTCCAAATGGCAGCTCTGAAAGAACTCGTGGAAAAACGAAGATTGGTCTTTATTTAAAGCTTGGATCATATTCGAAAATTGACGCAAGTTGGAAAATTACTGCTGATTCTTTAAATTTTGTACAACAGATCGAACACACTTTTGAAAATTTACGCGGAGGGGGTTGTAGTTTATGCACCACTGATGAACTTTTTAGTCCTGAAAAGGGATACTTTGTTGATGGTCAATTGACTTTAAATGCTACTGGAACTTTGATGGTTGAAAAGGAAAAAGAACCAACAATTATAGCATTGGAAAATGGAATTGTTCAAAAAGGATATCATCGTGGAAAAAATTTTACAATCATGGTTGGCCAAAAATCTATTAAAGTAAGTTTTTCTATTTCAGTCTTCATATCTACAGTGTCATTATATTTAGGTTCATAAACATGTTCTTCAATCTGCTTCCCCGGTTTTTGCTGGAATGTTTGACTCAAATTTGGAAGAAGTCAGAGAAAAGAAAATGGAAATCATTGATTTTGAATATGAAATTGTTCATGCTGCTGTGAAACTTTTGTATAGTTCTCCTCTTCCACATACATTTACCTATGAACAAATGATTGAACTTTTGCAATTTTCTGATAAATATGAAATTAATCTCATTAAAGTAAGTATTTATTAATTATGCCACAGTAATCCGAATGGTTTTTAGGATGCAGTTCAAGATTATCTCATTAAAAGAATTTCTCCAACAAATGTTTGTTCGCTTATTAATGCTACAACAACTTTCATCAATGCTCCAAACCTTCTTTCTAAAAGCAAAGAATATTTAATTGAACGTTTAACAAAGAAGGATGCTGTTCATGGTTTGGATACTCTTAACAAAGATATTATGCAAAACATTTTCATGTTAGTTGTAACAAAAAGTGTTTAAAATTGTTCTGGTATTTCTTTTGTTTTTGTTATTTAATAAATTTTTTTGTGTTCTATTGATCTTTTGTAATAGTGTTTATACTGCTTGATAAAAGTAATAAAAGTAATGTTCTTTACTTTTTACTTTTAATGCCATTGATATTTTATTTTCTTTCTTTTTTCCACTTTTATTTTTTTGATCAAAATTTTCTTTGACAGTAATTTTTCCAATATCCGTGATTGCCTTACTCTTGCTTTCAGAAGAAATTTCAAACACTCTTCCTTCAAAAATTGAGGAATGTTTTTTCTCCTCTTACAGTAGCGTTCAAAAGTTTTGACACAAAATGTTTTTTCATTAGAACTTTTTTTCTAGCAGGAGGAGATTTATGAAACCTAACTATATTTTGAAGCCCTATCTTGGGGCTATCCAAAAAGCCCATCTTTATACCCTGAGGGTCCTTACACGAAAAGTTCCGAATTTTTAAAAAAAATTTGGTGTTCAAAAGTTTTGACACAAACTCTTTTTAATTTAAAAAAATTATTTTTTTACATTATTTTAGCGTTCAAATGATTAAATTATAATTTTAACATCTATATTTATCATATTCGGAGCCTTTAAACCCATAAAAATATCAAAAACACTAATTGGAATGAGTGTGAAATACTGTATTTTGGTCATTTTCAGTGTTTTTGCGGGACCTGTAAATCGGTGCACCAGCAGTGCATGGTGACACCATATACATTTTTGGATAGTCTTATATGTCATTAATAAGTATGGCAAGTTTAATACACCCAACTTAAATACTCGCTTCAGGTCATTTAATCAAAGATAGACCATAAACGTCAAAAAATGCAGAAAAATGTTGAAAAATAACAAAAACTATGAAAAACGGTCAAAAACGAGACACTTTCAAAAAATCGGCCTGAAGCGAGTATTGAAGATGGGTGTATGAAACTTCCCATACTTATTAATGACATATAAGACTATCCAAAAATGTATATGGTGTCACCATGCACTGCTGGTGCACCGATTTACAGGTCCCGCAAAAACACTGAAAATGACCAAAATACAGTATTTCACACTCATTCCAATTAGTGTTTTTGATATTTTTATGGGTTTAAAGGCTCCGAATATGATAAATATAGATGTTAAAATTATAATTTAATCATTTGAACGCTAAAATAATGTAAAAAAATAATTTTTTTAAATTAAAAAGAGTTTGTGTCAAAACTTTTGAACACCAAATTTTTTTTAAAAATTCGGAACTTTTCGTGTAAGGACCCTCAGGGTATAAAGATGGGCTTTTTGGATAGCCCCAAGATAGGGCTTCAAAATATAGTTAGGTTTCATAAATCTCCTCCTGCTAGAAAAAAAGTTCTAATGAAAAAACATTTTGTGTCAAAACTTTTGAACGCTACTGTATGGCAACATTACTTCCATTTACGTCAATCAATTCAATATATCAATGCAAAATTCAAAGAAGATATCTAAATTGCATAAACATATAAAACTACGGTAAAATGTATTGCACAAACAAAAGATTATTCAAGGCAAATAAAAACTTATTAAACAACGAAAAAAGTAAACGAAATTAAAAGAAAAACAAAGTTTATAAGAATTATGGTAAATATATTTTATAAAGCAAACAAACTAAGTACCAGATTTTCGAAGAATTCCATCAACATGTTCTTCCTGCATTCTCCAAAGCTTTACCCATACTACAACATCTTGACCAGGAAAACATATCAATGGAACAGTATGAGCATAAATTCCACGCATTTGAATAATTTCATTTACAAATTCTTGAAGTTGATTACCAGACGCAGCGCGCCCCGAAGGGGCGCGCTGCGGCTGTTTACGACTCAACTTCCCTACCTTTCTACCCCTAAAAATCGATTTTCGTCAGTTTTAATCGTAGAGCTATGAAATTTGGCAGGTATGTAGAGAAAAAAATCGCATTTGATAATTTGTTGGGTTTGACCCCCATCGACCCCGGGGACCCGAGATATGCCCCAAAAACAAAAAAACGAATCTGAGTTTCGATGTTATCGATAAGAGGGGCTTATAAGAAGTATTGGAATGAATCGGGCATGGTCCAAATAATACTAAATGACTTTTGGTTTGTCCCAAACGGTTCATTTTTGGGGTCAGGGGACCACTTTTTCTTTAAAAAAACAGGGTTTTGCGGGGTTTCAAGATTTTTTGTCAAGTACGAACTTAGATAAATATTGGAATCGATAGCCCGTAATTAGTTACATATGAATCGACACTGGGTTCACTGTTATATCTTGATTTTTGACCCCAGGGGACCACTTTTTTCTTTTAAAACGGGGTTTTGCGGGGTTTCGAGATTTTTTGTCATGTACGAGTTTAAATAAGTATTGGAATCGATAGCCCGTGATTAGTTACATATAAATCGACATTTGGTTTACTGTTTTATCTTGATTTTTGACCCCAGGGGACCCCTTTTTTCTTTTAAAACGGGGTTTTGCGGGGTTTCGAGATTTTTTGTCATGTACGAGTTTAAATAAGTATTGGAATCGATAGCCCGTGATTAGTTACATATAAATCGACATTTGGTTTACTGTTTTATCTTGATTTTTGACCCCAGGGGAACACTTTTTTCTTTTAAAACGGGGTTTTGCAGGGTTTCGAGATTTTTTGTCATGTACGAGTTTAAATAAGTATTGGAATCGATAGCCCATATCAAAATACGTACAAAACGATCTTTTTTCAGACAATAAATATTTTTTCGAGATCAGAGTCATCGGTATTCTTAAAAAGTAAAGATGGCGATTGTAAATCGATATTTTTCAATATTTTGGGTGTTTGTATTTTTTGAGGTGGAAATAGCCCTGAACATTATTTTTTTAGTTTTAAAAAGTTAAAATCAGTGGGAAAAACGTTATAAGCAGCCAATCCCGTCTGCCGCGCAGCGGTATTTTGGTATTTTTCTTTGCGGCAGACGGCTCAGGAGACTAGCCAACGGGGAAACAATAATTAAAAATTATAACAAATACGGCTGTTGCAATGTAAGACGGGAAAAGAGATTAATGGTTGCAGACGGGATTGGCTTACTGTAAGACAGGAAAAGAGATTAAAGAGAGATTCTGAATTGGCTGTAAGACGGGAAGCGAGATTAATTTTTTTCTGATAGACTACCGTACAACAGCCATCGCCCTCTGCAATAAAAAAAACTGTATCATTCAGCCCTCCAATTTATTTTTTAACATGGGGTTTGCATAAAAAATTAAGTACTGGTAAATGAAATAAAATTAGTTCTATGGACAAATGTTATTAGAGTGATTTAAATTTCAATTTTTTCAATAAACTTAATTTTAACCTATTGTATGGGCTACGATACAAATTCAGAATGCGAAAAAGCATAAATACCGGGTTCTTTTATGTGATAAAATAATTAATTAAAAGATCTGTAGGAAATATAGGGAATCTGGAATGATAATAATTACAAAATTTTAATAAATTTATTCTAGTTTTTTAGACCTAAAACAAATAAAACAAAAAACTGTTGGTGGTTTTCAGGGACGTTTTCTTGCACAACTAAATGGTGGACACGGATGAATCATCAACGTTTCCGCCTTTTTTATTGCAGAGGGCGATGGCTGTTGTACGGTAGTCTATCAGAAAAAAATTAATCTCGCTTCCCGTCTTACAGCCAATTCAGAATCTCTCTTTAATCTCTTTTCCTGTCTTACAGTAAGCCAATCCCGTCTGCAACCATTAATCTCTTTTCCCGTCTTACATTGCAACAGCCGTATTTGTTATAATTTTTAATTATTGTTTCCCCGTTGGCTAGTTCTTATAAGCCTCAGAAATTCCATCAGCAAATTCAAGATAAAGTGAATGTTGACGACCAGTCATATTTTCCTAAAAATATGACAATTAAAAAAATTTAGATTCATGAAACTAAAACAAAAAGTTGGTTTAACCAACCTTTAAAAATTTGAAGAGTAAAACCAAATTCAAATCTTGAGGAGTATGAAAAAAATCAATGCTTTGTTCAACTGGAATTCGATCAGATGACATAATTTCAATAATTTTAGCTGTTGTATTTGTGCCAATTCCATGTTGTTCATCAGGAAAATAACTGAAAAGGGAATCATACAAATGGATGAAATCAAAAATTGCAAAAACTTATATATTAAAATTTTTACAACAAAGAAGTTCAAAAACTTTCTCAAATTCAGTGATATTTCCATCAGGATTTTTGACAATCATGTTTCTAAACCAAACAACTTCTAAATTTCCACCAGAAACAAGAACTTCAAGATCTTCAAAAGTTAAAACTTGATTTTCAATTTGAATTTCTCGAAGTGAAAATTTGTGAACATGTTTGATCAGAGTTGAAGCAAGATTTGGCATTGAATTTGTCCAGATGGAAAGTTTATCGAAGATCCAAATATTGAAGAATTGATTCTTCAAATCAATTAAAACACGATCATCTGCTGACCAATGGTAGAGATCTTTATCATCAAAATTATGACTGAGTGTTTTAACAGGAATAATTCGGCTCATTCGAGCAAGAGATTTGCAAATAGAAAGGAACTTAAGATGTCCATTTGGATTGGAAGGATTTCGAGCAGTATAATAAATAATGTTTGAAGGAATTGAAAAGCGTTGAGGAAATGGAGCTTTGAAAGTAAACTTCTTTCTTTCTCGATTCGTGAGTTTGAGTGGAGTACCAGCAGGTCGACGAAGTTTTTGCCGATAAGCAGCAACTTGTTTGAGATCAAATGGAGCTTTGCGCTTCTTACCAGGCATTTTGATGATTGAAGTTTTTGTCTAAAAAAGGTAACTGTTATATGACAAGAATCAAATAATATTTGTTAATTAAAAACTAGAGTATTCACGTTGACACGAGTTTGTAAAAAAAGGAATGTAAACATTAAAAGCTAAGAGTAATGATAATAAGGAAAACTAATTAAATTTATAATTTTTAATAACTGAAAGATTTAAAAACAGAGAAAAATATGGCTTATTCGCACTTGCCCAACTTTTCTTAACACACTGTGCGAAACTTTGCGCACTTGCCCAACTTTTTTTAATGACACAATGCCAACTGTGTGGAAAAATGTTTTTCTTCACACAGCTTCTTTTTTGTGTTATACAGTTGTTTTTTTAATTAATTAAACTTTAAAAAATAGTAATTTTTACAATAATTTCAATTTAAAGGAGGAGACCCATTGTAAATAAATTTTTGTCCCTTTCATTCATTGGAAGTCCCAACACGAAAATTTTAAAAACTCCAAATTGAAGAATTCTGATGACATTTCCTTTCTTTATTATTTTTTCTGATTCCAAAATGGTATTTTTCAAGATCATGCATTTCCGCTTGATTCTTTTGCATTTTCCCATGATTTTTTCCTTTTTTTAAAACATAAATGAATAATGTTTTTGGATTTTTTTTGCTTTTTCAGACTTTGTTCTTCGAAAGCAGGAAGCTTTTACAAAAAAACAACATCGCGGTTTTCACCTTTCACTTTTTCTCTCATATATTTTTTTTCGTTTACTTAAATATTAATGCTGTTTTTGTTTTTGCATGTCGGCGGCGATACGTTTCTTTCTTCTTTCCTTTTTTTTGTTTTGTCTACAATGATGGTGGTCCTTTTTTTTAAATGCACGCACAAAAGGGCTCTTATAAAAAGAGTGCTAAATTATTCTATCTTTTTTATCCCACATGTGTCTTTAATTTATCTCTCTCTCTTTCTTTCCCTTCAAGTTTCTATTTCTTTGGATACTTTACCTTCTGGTCTCATCATCTGCTATCATCATCATCTTTTCCCCAAAAAAGAATTTTTTTAATGATCATCTCTTTTTATTTGGGTCCGTTCCTTCGAAGAAATCATTTTTGATTTTTGGAAGAAGAAAAAAATTGAAACATTTTCGAACTAAAATTTTTATCGCTTGCTTCTTTCGATTATTCTATTTTTTTCATATGAGCGCAATAATCGGATTTTCGGTCAATTTATCAAACAGAAAAAAAAGCTCATAAGCGATCGCCTTTCAAATCTCTCTTTCTTCTTTTCAACGCTCTTTCTCTCCCTTCTGGAAGACGAAAAAAAAGTGAAGAAGAAGAAGGAGAAGAAAGGGAGGAGGAGGTGATGAACGCATCATTCTCCCGCTTTTCTGCTGTCTCCGCTTCCAGCAATAATCATCTACTGAAGCCAGCCAGCAGGAGATTGTGATGACCATTTTCCCCTCTTTCTTTCTTTTTATTCTTTCTGCACTTTGTTGAGGCGATACCTCTTTTGGAGTCAGTAAGTCAGTCATCTTGTTTGTTGTTTAACCCATATCTTTTTCAAAAATAGCAAAAAAATGCGATTTACTTTTTGGAGACTTTTTTGGAATGCTTTTTTGAAGTACAAAGAAAATTTTTTTGATGAACGTGTGTGAAGTTAATTGCTGGTGAACGGACTTTATGTGTGTGTATTTGTTTGAAAATATTTAATTTGCGTAACCTTAATTTACTTTTTTTTATTTCTCGAATTTAAGGTTATTTTTGTTTTTTATTTGATTCAAAAGACGTTGTAAGTTGAATTCTTATTTATTTGCAAAATGTTTTGTCAATTTATAAAGATATAGCTATGAAAAAGGTAACTAATGTACAATGCCTTTAATAATAGCTTTGAAAAAATTGCATATTTACTGATGATGTACAAATAGAATCACAGTTATGGTTGTTTTAGTTTTTTCCATTCTTTGGGTTCTCCGCTATTGTTTCCATTTCTTCCTCTTTTTTGTTTTTGTATTTCTTAAATCAGTAGCAAAATAAGGAAACTGTAGATGATAAGAAATTTTTTCGTTAAAAACAATTTCTGGACGTTTATTTTTTACCTCCCCTCCTACCTATTTTTAGCAATTTTATGCTTGTTTTAGTTTATGATAAATTTAAAGCATTGCGTCACTTTTAATAGCCCCTTTTTCTATCAATATTCACAAGATCATGCACTTCCGCTTGATTCTTTTGCATTTTCCCATGATTTTTTCCTTTTTTTAAAACATAAATGAATAATGTTTTTGGATTTTTTTTGCTTTTTCAGACTTTGTTCTTCGAAAGCAGGAAGCTTTTACAAAAAAAACAACATCGCGGTTTAAAATTTTTTTCAGTATAAAAGGTTTGCGTATAAATATTTTAAAATACGATTTTATTCTTGTTAGCATAGTCACAATAAAGATGTGACTGTTTTATTACTCAATAAACATACAGTAAATAATTACAAGCTTGGAAAATACTTAGTTTTCCAAACCGCTATTCCCATTTACCACGATATCATTTTCTCCCGTGCCATTTTGTCTCCTATTTTCTCACCTCCGCTTAAAATATAATGCTCGTGATTTTTGTTTATACCTCGTGAAATGTTTTATGATTTGTTATCAAAATCAAAATGCTTGTTAAAAATACGTTACTATTTTAGGTTAAAATTATATATTTTTTTATTTAAACGTATTTGTTGCGAAAGAATGGAATTCTAGAGTTTGCAAACAAATTTATCGTATAAATTTATCATTTTAAAGATTAAAATATGAATTATTTTATTTTATTTTGTTTGTTGCTTCCCGTTTTTATTAATGAAGTTAAATCAAGAATTATTTCATCCCGATCAACAATTGATATCCCAAATTATTTTGATTTAAGAAATGGTAAGTAGATTTTGAACTTATTCGGGATTTTTTTATCACTTGAAGAGGGAGTAAAACGATGGGATTCCTAAAAGTACAGTATTTTTTGTTTCTTGATTAAATCACGTCTTGTTTAGAAAACTTTGTTTTTTTACGTTAATTTTTATTTTGCTTGATTAAGTTTTCGATTAATAGTTGATCCTAATTTTAGTCCGGTTAAATAACTTTTGTACTTTCTGTTGATTACTCTTAATTAATACCTCAAGGGGTTTGACAAAATGTTAAAGTGGTGATGGCATCAGATTACCTGTATAAAATTAATCAATAATTTTAACTGATTGAAAAAAAATAAATTCCTATCTTTTCACATTTCATTAATCCGAATTTCATTGTTTTGCAACATTTTCTTTTATTACGTTTACACTCTTATATTTTATTATAAACCTTTTTCCCCTCATTTTTCTTAATAAAAAACCTTTATTGACTCATCTTTCCTTTTCATTCAATTTTTATAAGTGGTCATTCAATAAAGCATTTTTTGAAGAAAATATCATTTCAAGTGGTCTATTTTTTATAAACTCGGAAGTTCTTTTTTTTTCTTTTTTTCACACCTTTATAGATTTATATTACATATAAAAAAAGCAGGAAATTGTTGAAGAATTAAGTGATCTAGCTACTTCATCATGCGTAACAGTGTCGACAAAATTTTTAAGTTTTTTTCATAAAAGTGATTTTAGAAATCTTTTAGGGAAAGTATAAAGTTTCAGAAAATGAAGGGATATCATTTCTGAAAACCATTAAAACAAAAGCAATTTTATGGATATATCATGCAGCGATTTAAATTTTAAAAAGAAAAAAAAAAAAGGATTATTCTAAAAGTGAAAGTTGAATCATTTAACACGTTTTTGGTGTGACTTTTACGGAAAAAAACTTGATTGAACAAAAACGGAAAACTATTTTCGCTTGTTTCACGCAATCAAAATTTTTAATGGTTCTTTGTTTCTCAAAACGGCGCCAAATTAAAATAAAAAAATTTGGAGACAAAAATATAGAATAGACGATAAACAGGAAACGTAGGTTATTGATTACTGATTAGAAGATCATGTAGGTGGTTTTATGTATGTGAAGTTAAGAGGTTATCAGTTACCCGAAGACAACGAAGTCTTCAAATGTTAGCAAAAACAGAAAACAATTTTTTGAAAATCTTAATTCATCGATATTTTAAGCGTATGTTATGTAGGTGTAATATCTCTTGTCAAATATAATGCAACATGCTGATTTGCTATTGTTGCGTTATATTTGAATGCAAATTTTTATGTAATTAAACAAAAAATTAAAATCAAGTCTTTGCCCTTAAATCCAAACAACAACCATGACCTTTTTAAACAATTTAAAATGCATGCCCATAAACAATGATAATCATCTTAACCTCTCTTTTCTCCCTCATTTTTTCTTTTGTACAAAAAAAAGCATGCATAAAAACCTTGAAAAAAGTTTTTTAAAATAAATACCCTTTGATTTGAGTAAAAACAAAATTTTGATAGATTTGACGGAACTGATTTCGCTTTTGAGATTGAAAAGATCTTTACCAAATTTAACTTACGATTTATCCCTTGGGAAATCAATCTTGTATCATGATCCCCCAAAATGTCACTAATTGGATCGCATTGAATTAATTTATGCAAATTTTTAGACACATTTATCGGAATTTTCGGCAACGAAACAAAGGTTGATTATTTACGATTATTACAAGTTTATGGCACTCATATTATTGTTGGAGGAGCGTAAGTTTTTTCACGTTTCAATTAAAAATATTTCCGAAAAATGCTATAAAAACTGCAAAGATTTTATCCATTCAATAAAAAGTTTAGTGTTGCTTCAAAAATGACAATGTTGCATTAAAAAACTTTAATTTATACAAAGTGGAAAGCAAAATTTACCAAAAAAATCATAGTGAGAAACACATTAATTAACCAAATAAACTTTACAGTGATCACGTTTACAATCTTACTGTAACAAAAACTGATTCCACCGTCAAAATTTCCAAAGCTTCAACCTATTATTGGCCAACTGAGCAATCAAAAGCTGATGAATGTCGTCAAAAATCTTCTGAACAAGATGATTGCCGGAATTATATTCGAGTTTTTTCAATCAATGAAAAAACCAATGATTATTTAATTTGCGGAACGTATGCTTTTAAACCAAAATGCCGGATTCTTAATTCTCAAACACATGAAATTATTCGAGAATTTTCTGGTACCGGTTTATCTCCTCTTCATCCACAATATAATGCAACATTTTATTTGGATAATGATAATCTTTATACTGCAACTGGTAAGTGTGATAAAAAAAATTGTGAACTAAAATGACTCAATACTGCTATTTTTACAATTAGACAAAGACCCCCAACTTGGTTATGTAAAAATTAATCACTTTGGAGGACAAAAAAACTCCATATGCATTAGCATTTTTATTAAACGTTTTATTTAGAAAAAATAAGGGTTAAAAATTAAAGTATAGATACATGCTGTGAGGTTAAAAAGATGTTTAAATGGATGATGAGAAAAGTATTAGTTTGAAGGTTAATGTGAATGGACATTTAAGTAATGCCATATTAAAAAAGAGAAAGGAATTGAGGGCTTAAAAAAATCGAAATTTTAAAACGCAAAATTTTTTAAAATTATTAATATGACTTTTTACAGTATCCGATTTCGCAAGCACTGATGCCTTAATCTATCAACGAAATATTACCTCTGATAAAAGTTCTGGAATTCGAACAGAACGAAATAACCTTAAACTTCTGAATAAGCCAACATTTGCTGGAAGTCTTCATACAGATATGGTAATTTCATGCAACATCAAAAATGTTAAACAAAAACTTATTTTTTTAGTACGTTTACTTCTTTTTCCGTGAAAGAGCAGTTGAAGCAGAAACAATAGATGGATATGGTGCATCAGGATATTATTCAAGGGTTGCAAGAGTTTGTAAAAATGATAATGGTGGCCCGACAATTTATGCAAATGAATGGACAACATATGTTAAAGCTCGGTTGAATTGTTCTTTGCCAGGATCAAAGCAATTTTATTTTGATCAAATAATTTCCATTTCAAATGTTACAAATAATTACGGTAACACAGATGGAATTGTTTATGCAACTTATGTCTCCGAATATGATTTCTTGTCACATAGTGTTATCTGTGCTTTCAATATCACTGATATTGATAAACTCTTTGAAACATCCGATTATCTCGTGACTGATCCAATGAGTGTTGCATATTATCGAAAATCAAGAGTAAATTTTTCACATTTGAAAAATTTGCTTTACGCCATTTTCTATTTTAGGATCGTCAAAATTCAATTGGAAAATGTCATAATAATTCACATTCATTGTCACCTGATCAAATGCTAAATACCAAATCCAGTCCACTCATGGCAGATTTGGTTCCAAATGTTTTTGGCAAAGCTGTTGGAATTTATGAGGGTCAAGATCATTATAATTCAATTGCAATTCATTCTAATGTTCATCTTCCTGAACACAGTCATCGAATTGATGTTTTATTTGTTGGAACTGACCAAGGAAATGTTATCAAAATGTTGAATTTGAAGGGAACTAAAGCTGCTGAAGCAGAAAAGGATCCATTGGTTAAGATTAATTTAATCAAAGTTGCTGATGAACCAATAAGAAAGTTATTGATTTTCAATGAACAATACTTAATTGTTGTAACTGATCGTCAAGTACTTGCTTTATCAATTTATCAATGTCAACGATTTGAAAATTGTAAAGAATGTGTTGAAGCACGAGATCCATATTGTGGTTGGCATGTCCATGAAAAATCTTGTATGCCTGTAAAAAGAAGGTAATTGTATCATTTTGTTGAAGATTTTGTCAAATACAAAATTCATTTTAGTGACACTGCAAAACATTTTCTTCAAGATGTTATTGATGGAAAATCGGCAGAATGTGGAAACTTTGAAGTTCCAATCCCTCCATTGGTTGTTAATCCACGTATTATTCCTCACACGAGCGCTGAAATCAAATCAAACTCTATTATCACCACCGAAAATCAACCTCTGCTTAAATCTGAAAAGAAATCAAATTGTAATTGCAAAACTTTATCCAGCAAAAAAGCTTTACGCGAATGTAATTGCACAAATTCATTTGAAGATAATACCATGGCAATCAAAGCCGTACAAGGTATGCAAATTTAATAATGATTGAAAAGACTCTGCCTAATGCATTAATGCTCATTACGTCTATTAATTGCGGATTTTTTAGATCCTGTTGATGAATGGTATAAATCCACTACTTTCTTAGTTGCCCTGGCTGCCTTACAATTTGCAATTATTATTGGCCTTATTGCTTGTTACATTAGAAAAACGAAGAAATCAAAAGCTAAAGCTAAATCTCTATACCTAAAAAAAAAAAAAAAAAAAAAAAAAAAAAAAAAAAAAAATACCCAAACATACATTTCACTCACATTCAAAAAAATGACAAAAATGTTCCACAAATATATTTTCATAATCCAGGTTATGAATCAGGGATATGCGGTATTACCATTACCGTAAAATGGTAATATCTATGACGTTTTGCAAATAGAGGGATGGATGGGATCAGGCGATTACGACGCTCTTTGTTTTTTTACCGCTACTTCAAAGGCGGCATCTTTGATGACGCCGCAGAGATAGAGAGGCAGGGGTTCAAAAATTCCGATTTTTGTATGACGTCATATTGGAATGACCTCTTAGCTCTGACGAATTACTCCCCTGCGACTTCCACAAGCCTTTAAATCTTTTCTCGATGATGGGATCAAAAAGTAGTATCGGCTTAAATTTTCATTTTATAGCATATTTATAGCATACAAAAAATTGTGTTTCTTTTTGATAAAGACTTTATCCCGTGGAGTTTAGAAAAAAATTCAGCAAAAGAAAAAAAACACATGAATTTTATTCTGATTACACAATAAAATGTCTGGATTTGTTGTACCAGGGGTATATGAAAAGTAAATAACAATTTAAAAAAATCTTTGGATTACTGTTATTCGATTTTTGTGAATCCTGCAAAAATTCTTAATTTCAAATTGCATCTGATTCCTATTACAGAATTACATGATATTATTATAACAGCACTTCCAAATTTTTATTCTATTAAAAATATTATTAGAGCCCAAGCGATCGAAGAAGAAAAAGAACACATTTTTTTGAACAAAAACAAGACCCATATAAATTAATAGTGCATCGATGCTGTTTACACTAACAACAATGCACGTGTCAGAAAAATCCTACTATATACTTCTCATATATGGTAATTTCGTGTCATGTAAACTTCCCAATAAACCACAACACAATTTGATACACGTGTAACCGTGCTCAACTAATAAACTTAAATGACTAATAAAAACAAAATGTACAAAATCAAAACTTGAAGTAAAAAACTCAAACTTTATAACAAATATAAAGTGAGACATAGTAACAAAACGAAAAACAAAAATTATGCATTAACACGTTTGTCACGAAGGAATTCGCGACGAGAGAAGTTAAATTCAAGAGACTTTTTGTAGAAAGGGTTTGGAGCATTTTCAGGATTATTTCCATGACCACTTGAACCATTGCCATTAGAGCCTTCACCAGATCCATTGCTATATCCATTTTCACCTTCAAGATTTGCTTTGCCAGATGTTCTGCAAATATTAACATGAGAAAAAATATAAAAAAACAGAAACATACGCAAAGGTATTAAAGATTTGACGACCCCGTTCAGCATATCGATTGGCAATATAAACTGGAGCGGGCAAGCTGGTTGGAGAAGTAACGATTTGGAAATCATAGCAGAGTGCATTTGTCCAACGTTCGAACATATCAAGTGTGGCATCCTTTTCAGTTGTATAAATGATAGTGTATTTGGCGGTCTTTGCGGAGCCCTATAAAAAGTACGTAATTAATACAGTATAAAAGAATAAATTAAACATACTTGAATGGCCAAATGAGAATTCAAGTAATATTCACTGTAGACACTGCTAACAGCATTGCTATCAATAACAGTTCCAGGAAGAATATTTTGAGCATCAGAACGATCATTAGGATTGATCTAAAAACATGAATGTCAAAGGAATTCAAATAAAAAAAAGTTAACTAACATGTTGTTTAAAGAAGCGGACGGAATGCATCTTGCTAGGAATAACAACAGAGACAGGGGCACCAGGAGCATATTTCTTGACGATTGCAGCGATGATTCTATAAAAGATTCAATCCATAATAAGACAATAAAATGATAAAAAAACATACGGGACTTCATAACGAAGAACACTTCCAAAAGCACCTTCAGCACATCCTAAAAATAAGTCAATGAATAAAGGAACAAATGCAACAAAAATGATATAAAGTTTACCGCTACGGAAAAGAATAACACGGGAAGGAACACATTGACGATTTTGCTTAAAGCGATCAAGAATTTCAACAAGCAATTTATCAAGAACGGTAAGCTAAAAAAGTAAAATTAATTATACATATAACTGCATCAAAAAGTTACATACCTTTTCATCACGCAACTGCGGCTGAAAGAAGAAATTGCCGATAAATTCATTTGAATTTTTTCCATCATTGGCAGAAAAACTAAAACCATAGTTAAGAAATGGAAAGCAACAAAAAACGGTGTCTCATACCCAAGCATAGAGAAATTTGTAGGAGTATCACTGTTATTACTACCAGCTCCATCAGTTTCTTCAGGTTTTGGTGCAGCAGAAGCACCTAAGCCACCAGCAGGATGATTCATACCAAGGCCAATAAAAAGCACAGTTGGATCAATAGCATAATTGTCCAAAGTAATGGTATAATTTATTTATTTATTTTTTATTTAAAACCTTTTATCTGTCGCGCAGGACGAAAGGGGACATATTATGACACCAAAAATTAGTTAAACAAAGTGATAACAATTCAATACATTTTTTATTTGTGAATTTGGTGAAGTCATCCATCCATCGAGTAGGCGGTCTTCCCATTGGACGTTTTTTGTTTGGGATCCATTCAGTCAGCTTTCGGTTCCAGCGGTCATCAGGAAGTGTCATCAGCTTTTTGAGATAGTTCCATTTTCGTTCACGAGTAGCTTGGACTATATCTTTCAATTGGGTTCTTTCACGGAGCCAAACACGGGAATGATGACACTACGCAGTCAAAGATTTCTTACCACGAAAGCGTTAAAGAATTTTTAAAAAAACCTTATCTTTAAATCAGAATCAGAAACTTCATAAGAACTATTTTCCGGTTCTTTTTCTATGTTTTTTATTCATTTAACACGATAGCCACCATAATTAGGAATCGATTGATATCCTGGGCATGAAAAACTACAAAGTATAAGCAAAATGCCAAGAGTTTTTCGATGTTGTAGATGTTGTTGCAGAACTTTGAGTAAAGTTCCTGACTTCCCCTTACATTAAATTTTTGATTTGTCTGTTTTAATTGATTAATTAGGATGTGGACTTTAATATTTTCACAGCACAATTTTTTATTTAACGTTAACTCACTATAATTTCGCGTGTTTTTTGCTTTTTCATATATAATTATCTTATTTTTTAGGCGATGATGATTTATAATGATATTATATTCAACTTATTACGTTTAACAATGATTTATTAACAACAAGAATATCAAATGATGGAAGAAAATACTGGAAAAATCAAAGTTTTTAAATTCTCAATATATACTCAGCAGCAGCAGCATATACTGTAAGTGATATTATTTTTTATCATGATTTCTGATAATGGCATGCATATTATTATTTCCACATGCTTCTAAATTTGGTTAGAAGAATGAAGATACATATATGAGCTTTATTTCATGAATATCAATAAAAAATAATATCACTTACAGTATATGCTGCTGCTGCTGAGTATATATTGAGAATTTAAAAACTTTGATTTTTCCAGTATTTTCTTCCATCATTTGATATTCTTGTTGTTAATAAATCATTGTTAAACGTAATAAGTTGAATATAATATCATTATAAATCATCATCGCCTAAAAAATAAGATAATTATATATGAAAAAGCAAAAAACACGCGAAATTATAGTGAGTTAACGTTAAATAAAAAATTGTGCTGTGAAAATATTAAAGTCCACATCCTAATTAATCAATTAAAACAGACAAATCAAAAATTTAATGTAAGGGGAAGTCAGGAACTTTACTCAAAGTTCTGCAACAACATCTACAACATCGAAAAACTCTTGGCATTTTGCTTATACTTTGTAGTTTTTCATGCCCAGGATATCAATCGATTCCTAATTATGGTGGCTATTATATAGTAACAGTAAAAAAATTATTCAGGGAAAGTATAAATCAGAATCCGGAAGTTATTAATAGAATCTTTTTTTGCAGCAATTTTGTTTTTTTTAAAGTTTGGCAAAATGGAAGTAACCAAATACCGTGTAGTGTGATGATCCATCAGTCTTACATTGAGTATTTTTAGGTGTCATCAAGGGCATGGAACGGAAGTACAGCCTTATCAGTCAATGTGTTAAGACCAAAACCATTAACAATGTTATGAAGAAAAGTCCTCTTTCTCTTGAAAATATTGTTGCCAAGACAAATGTTAAACTTGGTGGTAATTTTTATTATTGTTTTTACTTTCAATTCAGTGTTAAAATTAATTTTAGGTCTCAATGGTATAATGGTATAATGGTATAATGGTATAAGCCTTCTTATACCATTATACCATTATAATCATATATAAACAAGACATACTTTAACGATTGTTGCAATATCAGTTGAAGAAATATTACCATTTCCAACACGTTGGTAATCTGCAACATGCAACAATTCAAGAGGATACATTGGTTGAATTCCTTTAATCTTTTTTGCACCATACTAAAATAGATAGAAATAGGACATTGTATAGAAAACCAAAAGAACATACAGCTAAAGGCCATTGTGGATATTGCAAAGTAATGTTGTAACGTTCTTGAAAGTACTGAGCGACACTAAGTTCACGACCTTCTTGTTCGATCATAGATTGATGAGCATCCTGTGAACACAAAGATTTAAGAATAATAGCAGCATGTTGACGATTACCATAGATAGGAAAAACTTCCAAACCTACAAAGAAAAAAATTAGATGAGAAACATTGAAAAAGAAAAAAGATAACGAACGTTTAACGTATTTATCAATTACTTCGGCATGATGAGGTGCCACCATAATGGTGGGTTCAACTTGAAAAGCAAGGCAAAGCATTTCAAGAAGATTCATCGACGAGTAGAAAGGAGTCTTCTTGGCTAAAAACACCAAGTCAGTCATGATAAAAAGTAACAATCTTACAATCAATGATAACAGCAGGAGCACCATTATTCTTTGGACCTTCAACACAAACAACTGCCTTTGAAGCACCAGCAGCCAAATACTTCCCATTATTCAAATTAGGGGAATTGAATCCATGCTAAAACTTTGAGATTGAATTGTCATAAATTTATTAAAAACTCACTTTTGCGGCATCCATAAAATATGTCTTCTTACTTTCGTACATGACATGATCTTCACTAAAACATAAGATTTGATAAATACACATAAACAATGAATATAAAACTAACGTATGTTGTGAAACATAGCGAGATGTAGCTAATTCCAAAAACCGAACAATATGTGCAGGTTGATCGAGTACATCATTAGTTTCACTCTTTTTGACGATATCACGAATATCGAAGACATTATCGGGTGGCTTTTTGAGAATGAGCTTGACCTTATAAGGACGATCAATAGCAGCTTGAGTTTCTGGCCCATCGAGCATCAATTCTTGAGCAGAAAGTTCAACAAGAGAAAACAAGGTGGCAGCATAATCATAACAAAAACAATCTGGATCACTGCCAAAGACATTAGGATACTTTCGAACAAATGCGGAGAGCAAATGTCGATGCATTTGACGATTTTGATAAGCAGTATAATCCGGCGTCTTCCGACCAAATGTATCTTCAAAAATCAATGGGCATTCTTTTAATTCTGCACCAACGAATTTCATATATTCAAGATGATATTGATAGACGGGAACAGACTAAAAATGAAGGTATATATTATAAGTATTGATATTTTAAAAGAGACTTACTTGAGTTCGAAGACCATAAATATTTGAATCAACAACGACTTGTTGATCACCTGCACGAACAGTTCCACGAGCAATTTGATCTTTGTCAACGAAGATAGTTTGAGCAGGTTCTAAATTTAACCTTTTCAAAGCATTCATGCATTGAGTTTCAGCATTATCCATACGAGATGAAGCAGCATTTTCCTAAAAAAAAGCAAACATATTAAAAGGTAACAATGTATACAGATCGTTTACAGGGAAGCAACTGGAGGGTCGGTAAAGAGGAATTTTTCTGCTTTGGAATCAAAAAAAAAGGAAATTCATACTAGGTAAATTCACATTTTATAGACCTTTTATAAAAATAGTTTCCCTTTTCCTTTCCCCTCTCTTAAATTTGTCCAAGTTATGTCGCGCGTTCGATGTGCATTAATTAAGAACAACCCCATAGCTGCGCAAAGCTCCACAAGATGACAGTTTGGGATCGAGATATGCAAGTAAAGGAGCTGCAGAATTAATCAAATCCCCAAGAAAAAATAGTTATAACTTACAGGTAAGCTACGATCACTTCCATGCGTAGCTCCACCACCAGAGCTTCCATTATTTGCGGCAAACATAATGATAGAGAAGAACAAGTTATCTAAAAAATATGTAAAATGAGAAAAATATATTGACAAATTCTACTATTTATAGAAAGCCACGAGAGAAACACGAATGAATAAAGTATTAATTAAAAGAATATTAATAATTTGCGTATGTAAAAATATAATTCTGATTAAAGCTGTGTATTTTTAACACAGAGCTTTTATCAAAAAAAGAGGCAAAGAAAAGTTGAGCTCGCAAAAAATTGATGCGCAACATTGATCGTAATTTTCGTGTCAAAAACACTCAATTTGCGGCAAATTTGTAAACTTTTTTAAACCTTCGAAAATTTTTCCAAGCGTTCCAACTTGCAAGTTCAACATCATTTTTTTGTACAAAAAGTATGTTTTTTTATTAATTAAGAATCAGTATTTTTTATTACCATTCATAAAAAAATTTGTTAACAACAACATTAGCACCGATTTGTAACTCTCGCATCACTTTTTTGGTTGCGTAAACTTTTTTTTGAAAAGCAAAAAGTCCATATTTGTAATAATAACAACCTCTATAACTAACCTTATTTTTTATTGGAATTTCGTAGCCATAATTAATACAACAACCACAAAATGTCAAAAAAATAACTCGAAGTTGTGCTTATAAAAGCTGAAATGTGGTTGAAGTATGGGTTTTCAAAATAACGACTACAGAAATATGTAAAAGATTAACTTGGTGGACTTAATGACAACAGATGGGACTACAAAATAGCACTGATAATTTTTTTTGTCAAATTAATTTTTCTGCCATTTTACCAGCACCCAAAAAAATGTCAAAGTGCCCTATGTAACTATCTTATTCTTTTCAATACCATAGCAAATTGGTGCCAATAATTTTTTTTTATTTTTTCTTCATAGATGAACTTATTTAACAACCCTTGAACACCAGTTTCTTTATATCATGCCATATTCAAATTTTTTTCGTAAATTAAGGTGGTGGTTAATTTTAAAAATTATTACTATAAAAATATTGCTGATTGTAAAGGATATGGCGATCACGGTAATTTGATTCGTTAGTATTTCAGACAACAAGCGTGTGCGGGCGGATTACTGTAGCTGCCCTCAACTTTACTCAAATCATTCCATTCGCATTCCATTCGATCTTGTCATTCACCACATTCCTTTGGTGACACATCCTCAGCCAGGAGAAGCTTTATTGAAGGAAAAGAAATAAGATTATCAAAGGCTGTGTTTATTTCAAGCTGCATTCCAATCAAACTTTGCAACTTTAGCTTGATCCTATTTTCAACCACAGCAAAAGCTATTCCTTCGAGCTTTTCACCTTCACGACTCCTATATTTCCTCGGCAACTTTCTATTTTTCAACTGCCATTTGAATGACACAAGCTCCTCTATAATCATCACCGGAAAGGACGCTTTTACAAGGCAACTAAAGAATAGGAATGATTCAATCGGGCAATGCTATTTTATATTCTCCAATTCTTATTTTATAACCATTTTTCTGTTAGGATTAAATTCAGTATTTAAGCGGCTGTCAAACTGCCAGTCCGCGTCGACCCAAGCTATTGCTTGATTATTGTTTTGTGAATTGTATTTCTTGTAAGAAATATCATAAAGTGTTTTATTGAAAGTTACTGACTTCGGAACTCAAAGGCAGAATTATTATAAGTAGAGGAAAGTTATTCATCAACGGATATCAGACCTTTACAATTGGTAGCAGCGAAACGGTTCGTCCGAGAGCCTCGAGGTTGGTTACTTTTCAATATTTTTTTTTCATAAGAAAGGAGCTCCGCTTCGCTCCAGAAGCTTAATAAGTAAATTCCCTGCAGGAAGATAGTCTTAAATCCGGCTCCGAATTAATTTTTCGTTGAGTGACTTTTTTTCATCTCGTTAAAATAAAACGAGAATTTCCCGGATATTTCAAATTATTTTTTTTTCAATTATTCACGTAGGCTCACCAAAAGGAAAATGGGAGACTCATTAAAATTTAACTTTACCCTTGAGGATCACAAACCCTTGCCTGTAAAAGAGGCTAGGGAAATGGGGAACGTTATAAAAAGATATGTAGAAGGCGTTCTTGCCCAACATCGGCTTGTCAACCGTAACTTTGCGAAGTTAGAAGAGGACGTCGGTGGATTAATATCCCAACTAGCCAACCGTAACTTTAAAAAACTAGAAAGTGAAGTTGGCGGGATCCACACCCAACTAACAGATCTTGATGCCCTAGTCCAGCCACTTTTCCGGCGGGACTCTACGGCGATTAACAGTCTTTCCATCCACTCTCTGTCTAATAGGATGTCCGCTCTCGAGCGTTTGACAACTATTCCCAAAAATTCTCTTGATTCTATCGAAAACCGACTTACCACAGTCGAAGAAAAGCTGCAAGACCCCGACACGGGAGAAATCTATCTCTTCACAGAGCTCATGGCCAGAATAGATAAGCTCGAGCTAGCATCGGCTCAGGACCTAACTGATATCACGAACCTCAAAGCAAAGGTAGAAAGCTTAGAGGACGATCTTAGGCGACTTGAAGCTCAACCCCAAAGCAGCACCACTCCACGAAGCATCACACCAAATCATAGCAGAACCCCGAGCCCAATAAGAACCGCCAGACGCTCCAGTGTTGGTAATTTTGTAAGTGCACAGGCATCGCTAACCAGGATCAACGTCATTGAGCACCTAACAGCCTTAGGCGACAACCAAGGAATGAAGCCTTATGATGGAAGCCCCGATGTCAATTTTAATGCTTGGATTAGGCGACTGAGAGATAACATGGACGCGCACGTGCCGGAAATGGAAGAGAAGCACAAGATAGCAAAAATTAGGGCTAGTCTTACAGGAAGGGCACGAGATGACTATGATGCAGAAAACTTCGCTGCCGATGCCACATTAGAAAACATAGTAACGGCTCTGAAAAGAAGATTTGAAAACAAAGAGTTTAGAGGCTTGGCACAGGCACGATTAAGCATAATGGAGAGAAAACTACCATATGAGGACCTAGGCCAATTCATTGACAGGTTTGAAAAGACTGTCAGGCAAGCTACTTCAGGACTAGACAACGCAGTAGTTGAGCAGAAGCTACTCGATGAATTTTTGTTAAAACTAGATCCCGAACTAGCCTTCCACGTCCGAACCACTGAACCAACAAACTATAAGACAGCAGTTGTGGCAGCTCGTAAAATGGAAACCCTTTTAAAACTTAAAAGCATGGATAACGTAAGAGCGGGCTTGGCTGCACTTGAATCAAGACCTCCAACGCGGGAAATAGACGTAAAAGCAATAGCCAACCAGATTACCAATAATCTGAGGTTAGACAACCGAGGACGGCGCAACGAGAGCCGAAGAGGTAACTTGAGGAGAAATGACAACTTGAGACGTAACTACAACGATGACAACTTTAGACGTAACTTCAACGACAACAGAGACACAAACTTCAGGGAGAGAGAAAGAGAGAGCTTCAGGAGTCCAGCATCCAACAACTACCCTAGCCCAAACTATATTCCGATTCAGCGTTCGAGAGTAAGCTTCCAAGATCCACAAAATCAAGGCCAAAGTTCCACGTCATGGAATCCGAGAAGGTTTGCCCCGACCCCACCACCCCAGGATAGAAATCCAAACGGCAGACCAATGTGCACCTTCTGCGGGAAAGTAGGACATGAGCAACCGGCATGCTATAGAAGGCTCCAGCAAATATCCAACAACGGCCCTACCAATCACGTAAACGTCCTCGAAATGAAACCAGAAGATGAGGAGAACAAAAGACTCCGCCTGCAAGTTGAAGCCCTTAGGAATCAGAATGAACTACTTTCAGAAATGAAGACTGGTGAAGATCTGCGAAAAATCAAGCCAGAAGTCAAATGCATTGAAGTTAAAAGACATCAGGAGTCAAAGGTAAAACGACACAAGAAACTCCCTCTCTTACCGCTCATACTCATGATACTTTGCATAGGAGGCACAACAGCCCTTAACCCGATGTTTTGTCAACACAAAGTAGGTAGAATAACACTGGAGATATCAGAAGCCAAGATCTGCCCCCCAGAGCCACTTGAGACAGAAGAAGTCACCAAGATGACCCTAAACATTTATAAGCCTAACATCGAATTGCACAGCACTCAGGCGACGATGTGTAAAACAGTTAAGCAAGTAGTTAAGTATAGAACCACATTAGAAAACTTAGAACAATCGAAATCCAACTCGACTACTCTAGAAACAGGTGTCTCAGAATGCAAAAGAATGCAAAAGCATAAAAGATGTAAATACGGAGAACTAATTAAAGCCAAACAAGGATGGCAAACCAATGACACTATCGTACTTGATTACCCATGGCCACTTTTCGGTAGCTTTTCTGATAAAGTAGCAGAAGCAACGAACTGCTTCATGATGGACACTCATGTCTACACCAGAGCACCCGATTTTAAATTAGAAGCTCCAAATGGAGAGGCCAACGATTGTGATTATAAAATGGGATTCTGCGAACTAGAAAGTGGATTAATATTACTTTGGGAACCCAAAGTCAAGGATTATAGCCAATTTGAAAATTTCGCGAACTGGACTGGAACAGCCATGGGGAAAACATGGATAGCTAGCAGCAAGGAATTTGCACTCTCGTTTCATGACACTTCAGAAGTTTTGGATAACGGAAAGAGACTTGTCCTTTCAGATCAGGGTTATGCAATAGAAAAAGAGCAATATTGGGATTTAGTTGGCAACAAGAGATCGAAAAGACGAGCTGGCCGACTCACAACAAACCAAGAAAGTGCCCAACTCACAGCCCTCAACGAAGAGATTAAAGAAACATTCAGGCAAGCCTTTCTCAGACAAAGAATCACCATATGTAACTCTGTCAAGACTAACTCTAGATTAATTGAGTCAATGATGACTACTAATCCAACACAAGCTGCTAGAGCACTAACCGGGGAGACAACTATTCAGGCTCGCTTAGTTACCCACAATGTACTTGAGATTTGGCCATGCAATCAAGTTCAAAACGGCAGTTGGGGATTTAGAGCAGTTGCTGGCAAATGCCATGAATTTGTACCAATATGGGTGACTGAGAGCAATGTGACTCACGCAGCATTTATGGACCCAGTTACGTTGATTATCGCCAAAACAAGTTTAGAAGCACCATGTGAAACTCACCAAGAAGTCTTTGTCAGAATCGGGGGACAACTCCTTAAGATTGACACATTCACGGCAAATAAAGCAGAAGTAAAACCAAGCAAATTTGTGCGCAAGGGTCCAAAAGCGGTCTTACCCTTGAATTTCCTCCCCAAAACCTTCCATAATTTAGTTATTGATGAGATTCAAAACGACTTTCCATCACAGCATCTCCAAGAATTCCTTACAAATTGGAAATGGGAGAAAAGCACGGAGAATATGGGAAGAATGGACAAACTCGACGACCACCTACAAGGCCCAAATCCGGCAGCATCCATTGTAAGTGAAGGTTGGTTCGCATTCCTAACTCTCTCACACTTTGATACCCTTCAAATCTGGGTCTTTCTCGTTTGTTTAGCTTATACGGCAGAAGTCCTGTGGAGAGTTGCCTTGTATTACATTACAGCATCCATGAGTGAAATGCTCAATCTTCGTAACATGGCACATAATTTTGCAAACGCTTTTTATCAAGCAGCTCCTCATCAACAAGAACCACTAATGGAGGTGGTCGAAATTGACTCAGAAGCAAAAACCATGCTTAGTCGCTCAAGATTCAGCGAAGAATTCCAACGGATCTTTGATGGATCCGTAGAGGTACTGACACCTGAAGTAAACACCCTCACAGATAGTGAAGTAACTTATCTGACTCGGACTGTCGCTAAAATCAACGGAGTCGCAACACGGGTTCTTTGGGACACTGGTGCTTCAGTAAGCGTAATGGCAGATACGAAGATGGCCTCTTTTGGAGTATTTGAAATTGAACCGGAAAATAGATTAAGAGTGAGTGGCGCAGCAGGTCAAATGCTAGCAATCATTGGGTCAGCAATGGTTGACTTTGAAATTGGAAAGACGAAAGTAAGAGGGAGAATGTACTTTGCGAGACAGGACACAATTTCGGAATCTTACGATGCGATTATCGGCTGTAACATCATTAAGGCAGCCGGAGAATTTGCAATTAACATGGAAAAGAACATCCTTCGCTTAAATGGGGAAAATATTAAAATTAATAACCCTTGCTCCGCTCCCCTAAACATTAGAGCGGTAAACAATGAGATCATCCCACCCCATACCCAGGTAGCAGTTCAGGCCTATTTTGACGCCCATCTTGAAAGAGAACAGCCGTTATTAATAGAAAAAGAGACTGAAAAATTAGCAAAGCGAGGACTTTTTACTGAGCCCTGTGTAGTCTCTTATGACAGATCAAGGTTAACTAAAGTAATGATTGTAAACGATACCGAAGAGTATCAAAAGGTCTTTGAATACATGGCATTAGCAACAGTACATAAAATCGAACAACTTGTAGAAGTCGCGAGTTTGGAAACTGATAAGTATCAGAGAAACGACAGGGATCCTGAGTATAAGTTAGACCTTGGCAAGTCTCATTTAAATGAGGATCAGAAGCGCAAGCTGCAATTGCTGTTGGATGAGTTCGATGACGTGTTCAGTCGGAACCCCTATGATTTGGGAAGTTGCACAATTCCTGCTCCTACGCTCATCACAACCACAGAAACTCCTCCAAAGAACAAATATCATCGAGTACCAGAGAAATATAAGAAGGAACTCCGAGAACACATTGATGGTTTAAAGAAAGCGAACATATTGATTGAATCAGATACACCTTGGGTATCTCCGCTGGTCCTTGTGGCTAAGAAATCGGGGGAATTAAGAATTTGCGTGGACTTTCGCAAGCTTAACGCTATTACCGTAGAAAGCGCGTACCCCTTGCCTAGAATGGAAACAGTTTTGGAAAAAGTAAGCGGTGCGCACTTCATGAGCTCTTTAGATTGCTTAAAAGGGTACATGCAAATCAAACTAGACGAGGAAACAAGCTACAAATGTGGTATTACGACCGAAAGCGACGGAAATTATCAGCTAACTCATTTGCCTTTTGGTTTGCGCAACGCAACAGCCGTTTTTAGCCGCGTAATGTCTAAATTAGTAAAAGGGCTTGAGGACAAAGTCGCCACATACGTAGACGATGTTCTCGTCTTCACAAAAAGTCCAGACTTTGATGAGCACTTGGCAGCTCTGAGAGAAGTGTTACAAAGATTCCGCACTCACAATCTTAAGCTAAATCCAAAAAAGACCGTATTTGGACTAAAGGAATTAGACTCATTTCTAGGCCACACTATTTCAGCCGAAGGTTGCAAACCAGCAAAAGGAAACATTGTAGCAATTAAAAATTTTCCAACGCCGAAAAACTTAAACGAAACTCGACGCTTTATTGGCCTTGCCTCTTTCTATCGGAAATTCGTTAGATCCTTCTCTGACATTATTCAACCTCTAACAGAATTAACTAAGAAGGAATTCGTCTTTAAGTGGGGTTCCAGACAAGAAGAAGCCTTCACAAAAATGAAGGAGATTCTGAGCACAGAACCGGTCCTACGTTTTCCAGACTACTCAAAGCCATTCCACATCTTCTGTGATGCTTCGGCAGTAGCACAAGCTGGAAGTTTAGTGCAGCGTGACGAAGAAAGGAAGGCATATTATGCCATTGCTCACTGCAGTCGGACACTCAACGCGGCAGAAGCAAAGCAGCCAAGCCTTTATGCAGAAATTGGTGCCGTAGTCTTTACCCTCAGAAGTTTCAAACATTATCTCTACATGAGCGAAATTATCTTACATACAGATCATAAACCCATTGCTTATTTGCTAAACAAGGCCGACATGAATCCACAACTCGCGCGTTGGCTGATGGAACTGCAACAGCATAGCAATCTTAAGATCGTCCACATTGCTGGTAAATTAAACAGCGCAGTTGATGCTCTCAGTCGCGCACCCTCTGAAGAAGATCCTAAGACTCTCCAGGAACTAGCAGACATCATGGACTTTCCCATTTGTTTAGCAGTTAGAGGTAAACGGTTGCTAGAAGCAGAAACACCGTCAAGAAAGCTTCCACAACAGTTAGAAAACGGAGAAATAATTGAACTAGACATTGCCGAAAAACAGCAGAGCGATGAGTACCTTGGACCTATAATGACCTATCACAAAAAGAAAGTTACACCTGAAGGCATCAAGGATGTGCAAAGCTTCATTGCTGATGCAGAAAAGTACTCATTAGAAGCCGATAATTGCCTTTACAGCAATGACCAATATGCAATGAGACTCAACAGGGGACAGAAGCCGATTGCAGTACCGATAGAGTTAAGACCCCTAGTATTCCAGTTCTTCCATAACAGCAAATTAGCTGGAGGACACTTCAATCATCGGAAGTGCATCAATAAAGCCAAGAAATACTATTGGCCAACCATTAGCAAGGACTTTCGTGACTGGGCAAAGGCTTGTGTGAGTTGCCAGATGAGAAGCAAGCCCAGGCCTGAAATTCGAACCGCCATGGTAGTCCCCAGGCATGACACACCCTTCAATAAAGTGGCCCTAGACCTTGCGGGACCTTATCCAGAGAGTTGCGGTCACCGATACATCATGAATTGCATCTGTTTATTTACAAAATATCTTATTTCAGTCCCGGTAGAAGATGCCCGAAGCGCCACGTTAGCTAAAGCCTTATTAGAAAATGTAGTACTAAGATTTGGCTGCATGAGTGTACTTCATACGGATAATGGATCCTCATTCAAATCAGAATTCTATTCAGAATTCTGTTCACTACTATCAGTATCTAAAACCTTTAGCGTAGTAGCATGGAGTAGAGGAAATGCCTTATGCGAAAGATCTTTTCAAACGGTCCAAAACTCCATTTCCAAATACATCAATGACAAACACACCAACTGGAGCTCATTAGTCAAATATGTCGAGTTCTGTTACAACTCCAGTGTCCAAGACTCGACGTTAGAATCACCATTTTACCTTGTTTTCTCGAGAGACCCCATCTTCAGTCTCGGAAATGTGCTTGAGCCTAAAGAAAAACCAATATTAGGTGATACAGACATTAGCCAGTTTAAGCATGAAATGATAACAAACTTAAGACATGCATGGCAATTAGCATATGACAATAACAAAGTCAATTCTGAAACCTATCGAGAACAATATGATAAGAAAAATAAGGAACCTAACATCCAAGCAGGAAGCAGGGTCTTCCTTAAAAACACAAAAATTAAGAAAGGCACTGCTAAGAAGTTCTTCTTACCCTACGCAAAGCAATATCGGGTAATTGAAGTCAAGCATCCTCACGCCATTATTGTTCCGATTATGGCACCACAAAGTGTTCCCAAGAAAGTTCATTTGAACCAGTTAAAACCCTGTTATGAAATTTCGGGACCCGCTTACACGGTGCCAGCCTTGCCTCAAGAAGACAAACAAGAACTAGCTGAGGCAGAAGCTGTTGATGAACCTCTTGAAGTAGGGTACAATCACTCGTGTGTTCAGGAGGATTCAGAAACACAAGAACCCCAAGATGCAGAAACAGATCAGCCAGAGGAAGAACAACAGCCCAGAAGATCTGAAAGACTACGAGCTCAATTAAATCTTAACAACAGACGAAACTCATCTTAAACACCACATTTTTCTTAAGCCCCCCCTTTTTGTTTTACATTTTTTTTTTTATTTTTCTGCCCTCCCACCCATACTTTCCCCATTATTAAATATGGCGCGGTTAGTATATTCAAAATTCTTTATTTTAAAAACGTGCGTGATACCTCCAAAGCAATAGCTTTTAAAGGAGGGTAATAGTCGTGCAATCCAGCACAAATGACCTTGAAACCAATAATGACCATACACTTTAGTGGCTATGAAGATTGTTGTAACATCTGACGAGACCAGTTCCAAATTTTTGATCGAAGATCTTCAGCCACCTAAGGCCCGCAATATCCTTAAACTCTTCCACAAAATTGCCAAAGATTGGGATGGCAATGGAAAGGAGCCTCTCTTAGCATGTAACGTTGAGGACGGCAAGGCCGTAGTAACACTCTTTAACATCAAGAACTCCTTGGTCAAAGATGTCTATGACATTTGTTACAACCATACTGAACAAGTCGCTGGAGCTGAAGACCCATAATTATTATAATTGCTATCTTTGAATCGACTTTAATATGACGAGCGCGTTACCGTGCATCGTGTTATTTGCTTTGTCTAACCTTAATTGTTAAAAACTTGTGAACCAAATAAAATAAGATTTCAGGTATGAAGCTCACCATTGACGCAAACTCGAAGACCACGTCCATTACCATCGATGACACCGACATTTACACATTATGCAAAATTATGAATTTGTATTACTTCTACAAGGAACTCATTATTGCACCAGATGCAACCTTCGTCTGTCACAACATTATGTCAAAGGCATGGGCATACATCAGCGGCATCTCACATGATCAAGTCTTAAATTTCTGGGATTTATGCTGTGGTGCGCAACTCAGCATCTTGGATGATTCTTCTGAGGAAAGTGAAGTCGAAGATGAAGAGGAAGCAGTCTCTGAAGCTCCAAGTGACAGAAATTCTCCGACTTCAGAACTTGAAGAACCCCCTTTTTACGATTTATTGGTGGACTCTGATAGCACATCAGCAGGAAGCCGTTTTATCACTCCCCCTGATTATGAAGATAGTCAAAATGACACACCCCCTGATTACTCTCCCTCATCTGACGTTGATTAATCTTTAACTCTGTATTGCTATGCCTTATCGTGTCGTGTTTCGAGCGTGTTATTGATTGTCTGATGTTTACTTCTTGCCATGCATGTAACCAATTCTAAAATAAATAAATTTTTTTTAGACTTAAAGAAATTAACAAAGTTCACGCTTACAACCCCTTCAACATGTCACATATGATCATCCAATTAACTGATGACTTCGCCATGGCTCTTCATCTCGAAGAAGAAATCTTGCCAAAATTGGTCCTAGTCACTCATGGAACTTCATTTGACAACTTCTCTTTCTCTGATATCAAAACCGACCTGAACATTGGAGACATCATCCTCCTCAAAAGCACTTTCCAAACCACTCCACCAGATGGGACTGCGGCGGCCAAACTCCGATGCAATGATGTTGCTGAACATGCAGCAATGCAAGAACAAGTTCGACTTATGACCTCCACCATGATCATCACAAAATTAATCAAAAACAGAAGAAAGGTTTATTCCTTTCACATGGCAAATACAACATCAAGGGGTGAAATGAAAGTCTCTGTGGAAGACGCACCGGAACTCTTCAGAGAAAATCTACGAGTCGGCACTCAAATCCAAGTTTTAATGAATGTCTTACCACCAAAGTCAAGAGCAGATACAGCAAATGGAATCTATATTCCCCCACTGGTTCCAACGGATATCGTCTGGCCCTTTGAAATTAATGAATCAACGACTAACTTTGTGAAACAATACAAGAGATGCGGCAAAGATAATGAACTCACACTCCGACTGGAAGCAGATGCAATTGAATGCTGGCGAAGACTTCAGAACACCCTTATGACCTCAACATCAACAGCCTTGTTTTGGCTGAATCAAAAATTGGATGAAGCACAACTGGATAATGTCAAGCTAGACTTCGAACCTGAAGGTAATATGCTTTGGGTTTGGGCGACACGTGAAAATGTTCCACAGCTTTCCTTCCTCAAATGTATTGAAAATTATATTACTGGCGTAACCGTATTCCTCACCTGCAAAGACTTCAAACTTCGTATGATCATTGAAAAGACTAATCATGGATTAGGCAACGTCTGTTTTTCGGCAAAATTCAAAAAAGGTGTTCTTTTAAGAGCCTTGGATGTCGAATCTCTCGACGAAATTCCCACTGAAGGCTGGTTCGCAAGAATTAGCCCTGATTTTCAAATTCCAACTCAACTACTCGAAGGACTTAGTAAGGGTGATTTGCCTATGTTTAATGCTACTGGGAATAGCAGAGAAATCGTCAAAGCAATTCTGGGGGCTGAAGTTAGACCGTCGGTGGCAAGCAAAGAAATGCCACCATTACTGCCACCTCTACCGGAAGCAATGACAAATGAGCAGCAACTCGTCGTCAAAGCTACCTTTAACCCGGATGTCCATACAGTAATCGTACATAGTCCAAGCGGCTCTGGTAAATCATCAACCCTTAAATGGTTAATCTGTGCAATGCTCGATGCAGAAACTGAATTCGAATTCTCTCCAATCTTGGTTACCTCGACCACCAACATTGCAGTTAGGCACTTGCTGGCAGAAGTTGTTAAAGAAGATCCTGGAGTTAATGCACTGTTCATCCCTTCCTCACATGCATTCAAGAAATGTACCCAAGAAGAAGCAAAAGTTGGAACCATGTTCAGCCTAAAAAACAGATTGATTGAACTCCGTTTGAAAGGACTTCCTGAACCCGAGAATACGCATGTTTTACGCGCCATCGAAATGATGGATGAGATGGCAGGAATGGGTACAGAAGCAGATGAAGATATCAGTACCGACAATGATCTGATTGAAGATGAAGATGAAAGCAAAGAAACTTCGAAAACAATTCTTCAAGCTTTGGAAATTCTTTTGGATGTTGAGAAGCCAAGAGTAATTGCAGCAACGTCAAGCATGGTCGGGAGAATGCTAAAAGTCCTTGGTCCTAGAATTGGAAGCATTTTGGTAGATGAAGCATCAACTTTACGAGTAATTGAAGCCATGCGATTAATTGCCTTCATGCCGATGCTGATGAAACTTGTCTTGGTTGGCGACATCAAGCAACTCGACACCTACAAAGGAGATATTCCAGCGGTATGCTACCCCCTTGGATTCAATAGCGTACTCGCTCATGCAAGCCTTGCAACTGGTAGAGGCGTAGTTCAAATTCATCTTACTCGAACCTTCCGTTTTCATCCAGCAATCGCAAAATATCTCTCTGAACTCTGTTATGATGGACGTCTCGAAACTCTCGTCACAGAAGAAGAACGTCCCTATATGAAAGAGCTCTCAAATCGTGAACTTCCTATCCTCTTAGCAAATGTACTTGGTCAAGCAGTTCCCGCTTTCCCAACGTCTCGAACAAATCCAACTCATACAAAAGCTGCTGTTTGGTTGGCTAAAGATGTCAAGAAGAGGCTTCCCGAATGCAGTCTTGCTGTAATAACCTTCTACAACGGACAGCGCGACCAGATTATTAGTGAACTTGGTGATGAAACCATTGAAGTATGTTCCGTGGATGCCTTCCAAGGAAAGGAAGCTGACATCGTAATCCTAGTCACAACCGTCGTCGAAAAACATCCTGCAAAATTCTTTGATGATCAACAACGCCTCACTGTGGCATTTTCGAGGGCAAAATCCGGGATGTTCATCATTGGGCATGCTCAATCACTTCTCCTCCTTCCAAATTGGGGCAAGTTTGCTCAGAAGCTCCGAGATAAAAATAATATTATTAATTTAATTGATCTTCGTTAAAATTGTCTTTAAAATTGCTATGTCATGATTTGTACCTTTGCATCTTTAATAAATATGCCTTATTGTTAGATTACAATCTTTCACTTGAGTTATAGAACGGTTTGCAACCGTGGATTTATCTCTCGACTAATATTAGTAATCTAACAACTTAATGCTCAAATTTCAGATGTCATTTTCTCTTGCAGTTGAAGCTAACCACCTCAGTGCCAACATTCAAATCAAGAATGCACCGGAATTCCTTGGGAAGATGCTTCTTAGTGATCATGTTCAACGCATCAAGCTTGTTACAGCATCTGATCCTTTCCCATTCATTGTCACTCGAACCGAAAAAGGACTTACTGACATCACTGTTGTCAATATTGCACCGCGTCATCTCTCCATCCTCGTCAATCAAATCAATCGGGAAATGAAGAATTACCATGAACGAGACGCTAACCGAGAACGCGCAGAAAATCGGCAACCCAGTCCACCAAGGGATGATGTGGTCATTGAAGCCGCACAACGCTTTCCAGCAATTGATCGCTTCCAAGTCCGTCGTCCACCCCACCACTACTGAAATCTATTTCATGAGTTAGTCAAACTGGCTAGACTCGGTAAAATTTTGTAATCTGTTTCTCGTATAACATAATTCATCATATTTTGTAAGAATGTTCTAATAAAAGCTTGCATTTAAATGTTCTTGAGGTAGACTTAGAGGGACAAAGTTTTATAAACTTTAAATAGATATTTATTTTATATGGATGTTTTACCAAATAAACATAAAGGCACAACAGATAGGGACGCACATAAGAAAATTTATTATGACATTAAGTCAAACTAAACGAACACAAAGTATAACAAACACAAAATAACAAAGTTTAAACGAATAAGTAAATAGATAATAATACAGATGGCAAAAAAAAAAAAAAAAAGCTTAACGTCCGAAATTTTCACGCTGATAAACTTCAGCCATTTTATTGAAAAATGGTCGGTATTTCTCTGGGAAGGTGAATTGACAACAGGTAGAGGATTGGACCCAATACTGAAGACTCCTTTCATAGGCACGAGTATTACGAGAGTTGTGCCCAAACAATGCCGTTTTAATTTTACAGCACGTCCAAACCCCGGGATGAGTTTGACTCAAAGAGTCGCTAACATGCCCAACATAGGGGTCACCATAAGGGCTCAAGGAGGATTCAGTACTCTCTTCCAAATTTTTGATATATTCACTAAAAATAAAAATAACAAAGGTAAATTTGATCAACGTAGTCTGAAAGAAAACTTACGGGTACAAGGAAACCCAGCGACTGAACAAAACAGCGAGAGCTGCGGTTGACGTTTCAGATGCCTTGACACCACGTCGGCTTGGAAGAGATACAGAAGTTGATGGAATAGGCAATGGTGTAGAAGATCGAGAACTGGTGGAACTCGGTGCTTCACGGACTAAAAGATTCTGTCGAAGACTTCCAAGCTTGGAACGAGGGAGTAAGAGGTAATCTGGGGAAAACGCAGGCAATGAATCTGCACGTCCAGTCGTTTCAGCAAATAATTGACCATCGAGGTCAAATTCATCAGCGCAAAGCTCGGGAAGTGGAACCTGCAACTAAAATAAGTGATCATAATTTGCACCGGTCAGAACTCACAGCAATCGGCGAAGGAACTATAAGCTCTTGGAAAGTGGCACCACCACCAACGTCATAAACGTGACACTTTGCCTTCAGAAGAAGTTTTCCAAGTTCATCAATATGCTCAAGCATTGATTCATGCTTAGCCCGAGTATGATGTAAATTCCGGACAAGGCTCAAGTATTGGGCCCCAGGGTCATTGAGGCTCTTCACATAACGCTCATGGTCTTCGACAAGCTTATCGAGCTGTTGACTTTCGAAGGTTAAGCGGTTTTCCAAAGCTAAAAATGTTAACAATTAATGAGATTCAAAAAACCGGAAGAAGACAAGCTTACTTTGAACTTGCTGCCGGGCTAACATTTCACGAAGACCAGTTAAGTTGACGGAAGTAGATGGGGGAACACTGAAACAGAACTTACTGTTAATCAATCCAAGGATGGATTGGGTAATTAGTATTTGGTATTTAGTATTCTGTATTTAGTAATTAGTATTTCGTATTTAGTATTCTGTATTTAGTAATTAGTATTTCGTATTTAGTATTTAGTATTTGGTATTTGGTATTTGGTATTTAGTATTTGGTATTTGGTATTTAGTATTCTGTATTTAGTATTTGGTATTTAGTATTTAGTATTTCGGATTTGGCATTCTTTGTTAGAGAGTAAAGAAGTTAAAATAAAATTCTAGTCGGGCAAAAGAAATTGTCCTTACCGTGAAGCTTGTCCATCTTCACCAGCAGCACCAGTCAAATTTTCATCGGGAGCTGGAAGAGTGGTTTTATCCTGAGGATCAGCGTCATCTCTTAAATAGGAACCGATTATTTTGCTAAGTTAGTGACAATGATAGCCACTTACTCTGGATCAACAGGATCATGTTCCAATACTGACGCTGCTAATCTGGCTTTCTTAGCAATTTCGCGACGGAGAGCAGCAGCTTGTGACTTCTGTCTCTTGGTTAACTTTTTCTTTACCGGAGGCTTCTGTGGAACGGAATCAACAGTAAGCACAGAACCATCGGGTTCAGCATATTCATCATTTGAGTCTCGACTTTGACTACCTTCAACATGATCTTGGCCTACCGTAGTCGTTATGATTGGTTCAGAAACCAAACGAGTACTTCGAGTAACTCTAAAATTAAAATTATTTTAATAGGTTATGCAGAAAAGTTTGTTTTTAAGAAAATACCGACCGATCAGAACGTCGAGGTGGAGGTGTTTCATCAGAATCCATATTATGCACGGAAAAGTATGACCTTTGGCAACTGGGCTAAAAGAAATTAAATAATTATAAAATCATTTTAAATCAGGACGACGCCAAAATTTTACAAGCAAGCACCACCACCGCAATCACGAGAAAGATATCACAAAGAAAAGCGAAATCAAAAAGGGAAGCAAGGCAAACGAAAAATCAGCAAAGCCAGAGGCGAAAAAAGGGGATACACAGCTTTATCTAAAAGCCAGATGAAAAAATAGGAACTGTGAGAAAATAAAGAAAAAGGCTATCACTAAGGGGAAGAAAAATCACAGGATTTTCAAAAAGAAAATATGGGAAAGAAAAATAGGAACAGGGTCAAAAGGCACGAAAAACTTGGCGGTTCAACATAATCTTATTTTCTTTCTTGCAAAACTATTTTCTCACGGATAAAAGCTTATCTGATCATAAAGTTTTATGGAACTAAAAATCCTAGATTTTGGGAGCCAAAGAAATGTTAAACAAAATATAAAACTTGTGATTAGCAAAACCAAAACCGGAAGATCAAGCATGCAAGCCAATATTTAACATTAAAAAATGAAAAAAAAACCATTTTAAAATTTTCGTAAAACTGAAAATTGGTCGGGTTTTCGCTAGCTTAAAACAAAGAATTAAGCAAAGTACTTAACATTGTTTTTCAGTGCCAAAAAGAAAGAGATGGATTCCAATTCAAATAATTGTCCAGGAGACCCTCACCAACAACAGCCACAACACCTTCATTATCAACAGCAGCAACCGCCACAACAAACTCTGCCACCGATAAATACAGTCCTTCACCAAACTGATGCAGATCTCGGCCATCGTCAACCTCAACAGCCCCAACAGAATACTTTTGGGCATAGTTACCCTGACGAATTCGGCGAAAGAAGACACATGACACAACAAGAAAATCATTTTAACGCTCAGCAATACATCCCACCTGCTTATTATCTTCCTCAAAGGCATCCACAAGGCTCATATTATCATCACAGCAATTCTGTTGAACCATCTGCTCCTCCACGCAATCAATTGAATGTTGCAGTTAATGAAATGATTGGCAGAGGTAAGTCTAAAAAAAGTTGAATTACTGTAATTAGTTGAGTCAAAATTCATTAATAGAAAGAACTTACTAATATTTAAAAAGAATTTTCAGATATGAATACTGGTGAAGATATTGCTTCATTCTTGCTTGAAAGTGAACAAATAATTCCTCAACAACCTGCAGCTGTACAACCACAACAAGAAGCCCACAAATCCATTTTGCAACCGCTCAGCCATTAACGGTTCGTGAAGATTCTCCACAAGCTCAACCACAACAACCCCAAGCACAACAGCAACAAATTCTTGCACCAGAAGTTGAATATATTGAAGCTGAAAGTGAAATAGGAGGTAAAGCAAAGAAGAAACGAAGATGTAAAAGAGCTATTACCGAGGAAGAAACTGAACCAAGAATGACTGCTTTGTTGGTAAAACAGAATAAACTGTTGAACCATGATGAATACTTTTTGGTGCCAAAGGCTTACCAGGATTCATGGTACCGTAAACTGTGCCCTGGAGCTAAATATTCAGCAAATGGTCCACCAACATTTTTTGTACAATTCCAGGATGGTGCTTTGCCGGTGCAAATGGGATGGCCACGGCAGAATGGCAAGTGGAATGCCGATGAATCCAAGGTGCTTGATAACCTTGCTCGGGGCAAAGAAACCAGTGAGGTCAGAAAGGATCTCGCTGGTAGAAAAAAGAAAGAAGTCACTGTACTTGATCCTCCCGCAGCAACACAAGAAGCAAATCCAACCAATGATGGACTTACAACTGCTGATTCTTCTTCGTCATCAAATACTGAACCAGCCATTGTTGCCTCTCTTTCTGCAGATGCTGGACCTTCAGCTGGTACTTCGTTTTATGCTCGGAGAGCTGCAGCTTTAGCGGGAGAAAGAAAAAGAAAGAAGAAGGAATTGAAGGATTTAGAAGACCGGATCCAGGAACTTCGGAAAGATTTGGCATAAATGGAACAACCTGGAAGTCGAAAGATGGGCCTGCATCATCTGAAAAAAGGTTACATTATTATTAAGAAAGTTTTTTTATTAACAGTTTATTAAAATTATTTCTCATAATTCCTTTATCTTAATCATATATAATCACTTTATTAGACATTTCCTTTTGTAAAAAAAAACCCTTACGTATTGTCATCATATCATAATAAAGCATTTTAACCTTGATTATTCTAAAGTGCATGGCAAAATTTTCACAAACATGAGCGGGGGCATCTTTGGGAAGATCATACAAGGCTAATAAAATCTAAAATTAAATAAGATTAAAAGTTAAACTTAGAAATTATCCAAAATTACCAGAAAGTAAAAGGAAAAATTGGAAGGATATTTGTGGGAAAAATAAAAAAGGAATCAATCATGGTTGTAACAATAAAATGTGGATCAATATTTTATCATCACAACTTTAGCTGGCACTCATAACTTTAGTGATAATTCTTGTAACGAAAGATAAAATTTGTTTGGGAGCTTAAACGACATAAATTTTGACCAAAGAAAGCAAAACTGTTGAAAGCTGATATGGCAGTGTTGGAAAATGATATAATTACATTTAATTAAGCTCCAAACCAGACACAGAAGGTGAAAATAAATTTGCATTTAACATTTATTGACAATCTGAAATATACATATATAAAAATCTGCTAAATAAAAGAAAAGAAACTTAAGAAATGTAAAAGTGAAAAAATGAACTTACAATCATCTTTAGAAGTTGCTTATCACCTGCAGTAGTTAGCTGGTTATCTATACTTGGTTAATTGAGAAAGAGGTATAGTGATATGATAAAATTAAATAAATTACAAGCGAAATAGATTAATCTAGTCCTTATCACGAAAATAGTGAGTTAACACCATTGCAAAACTCTTGCAACGAAAACAGATTTAAAGAAAGAAGAAGAAAAGTTGCAGCATATAAGATTGAATAAAGCTTAAAAAGGAAAATTAAAACTAGAAATTAGCATAAATGAAGCAAATAAAACCAAATAAGTTGGTTAAAACTTCAACAGATGGTCACACATTAAAATGCCTACAGCTTAAAATAATTTTGACAAATTTAATGGAGCTAAAATTTAAAATTCGTGAATGTTAAAATTTAGCTAAGAATAGTTGAAGCGTATTTGAACAAAGTAGTTGTTGGTAAAACAGATTAGTGACATTCAAAGACGCTCAGGGGCGAGCGTAAAGGAGGGTAATAGTTGTAAAGGATATGGCGATCACGGTAATTTGATTCGTTAGTATTTCAGACAACAAGCGTGTGCGGGCGGATTACTGTAGCTGCCCTCAACTTTACTCAAATCATTCCATTCGCATTCCATTCGATCTTGTCATTCACCACATTCCTTTGGTGACACATCCTCAGCCAGGAGAAGCTTTATTGAAGGAAAAGAAATAAGATTATCAAAGGCTGTGTTTATTTCAAGCTGCATTCCAATCAAACTTTGCAACTTTAGCTTGATCCTATTTTCAACCACAGCAAAAGCTATTCCTTCGAGCTTTTCACCTTCACGACTCCTATATTTCCTCGGCAACTTTCTATTTTTCAACTGCCATTTGAATGACACAAGCTCCTCTATAATCATCACCGGAAAGGACGCTTTTACAAGGCAACTAAAGAATAGGAATGATTCAATCGGGCAATGCTATTTTATATTCTCCAATTCTTATTTTATAACCATTTTTCTGTTAGGATTAAATTCAGTATTTAAGCGGCTGTCAAACTGCCAGTCCGCGTCGACCCAAGCTATTGCTTGATTATTGTTTTGTGAATTGTATTTCTTGTAAGAAATATCATAAAGTGTTTTATTGAAAGTTACTGACTTCGGAACTCAAAGGCAGAATTATTATAAGTAGAGGAAAGTTATTCATCAACGGATATCAGACCTTTACATGATGAATCATTTTGGTAATTCTGTGAGTTCATAGGTTTTTTGACATGCTGAATTTGAATTTAATTAATATATATCTTATCTCCTCAACCCAATAACACCATATTTTGGGATAGATCTAAGTTAAGTTGGCAGAGTGAATTTCCGTTAAATGTAGGGTTTACTAATTCAAATAAATTCTTTTGTTGTTTTCTATACTTTGAAAAATCATATATAATATGACAAACATAATTAATAAAAGTTATTTTTTGTTATTCTTTTGGAATAAAAATAGGTTTAAAACACAACGAAAAATCGGAGAAGAAAAAAACAAAAACAAGTTTTATAACAGTTTAAAGTTACGAAACTGATAATTAAAATGTATGATTATAAAAGGTACCCTTCAGCTTGATATAATCAGTTTAGAAGTGCGATACACAAAAATAATGAAATTTATTAATTTTTTATTTATCACATTTTATTTTTTGATTTTTGTTATCTTTCAAGTTAATGGCCAACTATTCGGTATGAATGATCCCGGGAATGTTGCCCTTGGTGGCCGGAATCCTATTGCAAATTTTTGGATCTCCTGTACAAGCATTAATTGTGGAGGCGGAAAACGTTAAGCCATGAATAATGTATAAATTGTTAATACACTTTTGGATTTTTGTTTTAATTTATATCTTTGTAAATATTGAAAAAAAAACATAAATAAATATTTCATCTTAAAAAAGTTGTGAAAAAGCCAATTTGAACAAAAAAATGAATCGTTATAAAATAAAATTATAAAAATGTCTTTTGGATAGTCTAAGACACATCATAGTTTATTAATTGTTGGCTTAAACCATTAAAAAACAATTTAAAATAATAAAATTTAAAAAAAAACAAATTTCATTGAACTTCTCATTTATTTGTTAGGAAGAATGAACATCAAAGAAATATTCAGTGATATTTGTAACAAATAATATTTTTTAGTCTTTTTTCAGGACAAACATTGAATAAATATTCTTTTAACAGTGTTTCGTAATATCTTTTTCTGAAAATGTGTCAGTTAGTGGTTTGTTTCCTTTAAACATTTTTTGATTAATTATATTTTTGATGATCATTTTTTTGCTCACATTTTTATTGACGTAGTTTCCCAATTTTTTAAAGAGCAAAACACTTTTTTATGAAACTTATTTTTTGTTATCACCAAAATATAAACGAAAAATAAACGGTTTAAAGTAAATACACGAGTAATTAAAAAATTAAAAATAAAACAACACCACGTGTTTTGATGTTTTTCAATCCTCAAACCCCAAGATTCAAGAGTATAAAAAGCAAAGGTATTTTCGTTAACATTAATAAACTGTTTTCTAAAGATGAACCGTATTTCTTCATTATTAAGCTGCATTTATTTTTTGATTCTCGTTATCTTACAAGTTAATGGTCAATTATTTGGGATGAATGATCCTGGAAATATTCCTTTTGGTGGATATCATAACCCTATTGCAACATTTTGGTTGTCATGCACATCTGAAAATTGTGGAAAAGGTCGATAAACTTTAATTATCATGAACTAAAATCTCTTTAATAAATAATTGTATTTTTGTTTATTTATTTGTATATTTTGAATTCTAATGAATAAAAATTAATAACACAATTTCTTGAAATCTTCAAGTTCTAAACGGCATCACACATTTTTTTTCATAATAAATGCTACAAAAAATTGATAAAAAGCATGTTTATTTCACTTAAGAATTTAGTAATTAAAAAAATATAATTTACACGAAAATGAAAAATGTTTTCATTGAAATAATTTATTTTTTCCCGAATTGATTGCCATTATTTGAACTTGAGCTTGCTTGTGCTTGAGAATTTGATCCGGAATTGCTGCCCATTCCAGGATAAATTCCTCCATATCCTGGATATGCACCACCAAGAGCGGGATTAACTCCACCAAATCCTGGATTGATACCTCCAACAGCAGGGTTACCATAACTTCCAGTAAGAGCTGGATTAACACTTGGATATCCTGCATATGGGTTCATTCCATATCCTCCTGTTGGCACACTCATTCCATATGGATTAACTCCATAAGCTCCCGTGAGTCCATTGTATCCAAGGCCATTGAGACCAGCTGTTCCGTATGGGTTCATTCCAAGGCCAGTTGTTCCGTATCCATTCAATCCAGATCCCAATCCTGCAGTAAGAGGATTGTATACACCAGTGGTTCCTAATCCATTAAGACCATATCCGGTAGTGAGTGGGTTATAATCTCCTGTTAAGCCATTGTATCCAAGGCCAGTGGTTCCAAGACCATTCATACCATTGTAAAATCCGGCTTGGTTAAAACCATTAAGTCCTCCAAGGCCAGTAACAGCAGGGTTTAATGGTGAAGAATATGGGTTTAATGATCCATATGGACTCATTCCAAGGCCAGTTGTTCCGTATCCATTCAAACCAGATGATCCTAATCCAGCAGTAAGAGGATTGTATGCACCAGTAGTTCCTAATCCATTAAGACCATATCCGGCAGTGAGGGGATTGTAAGCTCCAGTTAACCCATTATATCCTAAGCCAGTGGTTCCAAGACCATTCATGCCATTGTAAAGTCCGGCTTGATTAATGCCATTAAGCCCAGCAGCTCCATTGTATCCAAGGCCAGTTGTATATGGATTCAATACACCAGCATTTCCTAATCCATTAAGACCTGTTGTACCTAGTCCTGTATTGTATGGGTTTAAAACTCCAGTGGTACCCAACCCGGTTGTTCCAAGGCCCGAAGAACCATATGGTAGAGCGCCTCCTGGATAAGTTGGATAATTTGGACCACCAACTGCAGGATTGATTCCGGTTCCAGTGCCACCAGAATTTGAAGAGGCTTGTGCTTGTGAATTTGATCCACCATTTTGAATAGGAACATTTTGAGCCAATGTATTCGTGGCAAGAAGCAAAACAATAAAAGAAACAAGTGAAATCATTTTTAATTGAAATTTATAATAATATTAAAATGTTAAATTAAATTGTGATGAATATTTCAAATTTTGGTTGCGCTTTTATATGGCTCTAAAATTTCGATGCTCAACAATCATGTTTTTTTTAGAATTGAAACAAATAAATAAGCTTAATAACTGACTATTTCATTGTTTCTGTTAATATTAGCTGTTTATTAATAAAAACAAAAAAAAGCTGGACAAATAATACTTTTGGAACATTAATAAGTGTTTGAACCGGGGAATAAAACTGATGTTCTAGACATCACGTACAAATGAAAAAAAAATAGAATTATGGATAAAAGATTTTGTCCTCTTATTTTTTTCGTCAACATTGAACCAATAATAAAAATATTTTTGCATGTTTTTACAGACACCGAAAACAAGTGATTTTAAAAATAAATTCTACTTTTTTATTTCGTTTTGACTAATTTTTTTCATCAATCCCATTAAAGATGTAAACGTTTTTTCTCTTGTAAGCCCGAATATAACTTTGTGAAACCAGTGGATATGAAATCAAAAGTAAGTCAAAGTAGACCTTGAAATATTATCAATTCAAAACACTATTTTTTTGTAACATTAATAGTGAATTATGGCATATGTATGAAGTTGAAATAATTGATATTTTCTAGTTTATACTGTTAACTTTTATTTGCATAATTGGAAACTGGTTTGATTAAGTCAATAATATTTTTATTTTTAAAAATTCTAAATTATTAGTCTTTTTTGTAGCTAAGTTCATTTTAAGACATAATCAGTCATATGTGTCTGTTTGAATTTATTGACAAACAGCTCTAAAATTAAGATGGTTAAATGATAATTTTAAAGCTATATTTGGGACAAAAGAGAATAATAATACTGATAATAAAACATGAGATGATGCTATTTGTCATCAGTGTACTCCAGCCCTTCCCTAAAATGGAAGGAAAACGACTGCATTTTAGGAGTAAACAGTTTGTCATTTATTACAATAAGAATTTCGAAAAAAACCAGTCTTTTAAGATTTGTGTTTGAAATAATCTTAAAAATTTTGTAGTGATTATGTATCAAAATTTAAAAATGCTGATTTCAGGTTAAGTTTGATTTGACCAAAGATGGAAAAAGATAAAAAGAAGAACATTACTAATATTGGTAATGGAACATTACGATTTGCAAATGAAGGCACTAAAATTATCAAAGCTCATAATCTTGTACCTACAAAATATGCTTTTCGTCGTAAGTTCAGATAATTAATGCGCTTGCAGAAAAAAAACATTTATCGAATTCTTTGAAATTTTTAGCAGCAAATGGTAAATCAAATGTCTTAAAAATTGTCGATACTACTGCGGGTTCAAAGGAAAAATGGGTATTACGGATTGATAAAGGTCATGCAAAAGGAGCGTATGTATTTTTATAAAAATTAAAAAAAATTAAAAATTATATTATTATTAGGACAACACCACATATTAATTTAAATGAGAAACTCACTGGACTTCTAGATCCGCATACAAAAGTATCCAATGGTGCATTAAAAGCGGCGGAATGCGTGAATACTGTTTCAAATAAAATTCAGGTCAGATAATTTTTTATAATCCTTGATGAAGCTCATATTTTTTAAGTCCTTGAACAAAATTTTATTGCCTGTAGCGATTGCAATTGATACAGCACGTATTGGCCATGCTGTCTATACAGATTATAAAAAGGATGATTTAAAGAAACGACCAAAAAAGACAATAAAAACAACGTCATCTGTTGCCGGAGGATGGATGGAGCGGTGGATTATTGGGTGGATGGGGTGGGGGACAAGTTGGTTCTGCGGCAGGCGGTAAACAATAGAATTAAAAGTCTGGCTATTTTTTGATATTTAGGGGCTATTGGTTCCTTGTTCGGTGGCATTGGTGCAGTACCTGGAGCAGCAGTTGGATGCATTCTTGGATCAATTACAGGTGCAATTACTGGAGGTATTGGCGGATCTTTTGCAGCTGAAAAAGCCGCCCAGAAAATTTGTGACAATGTTTTTGATAAATCAGAGCGAAAATTGTTGTTGAACTCTGAGAATATCATCATCTATATAGCAACTGCAGAAAATATCGAAAATTTGAATTTCTTTGTTATTGATCGTACATCTGCTCAACTAATTGAAGATTTTTCATTTGAAATATCTGATATCAGCTTATTCTTATCAGAACTTCCTAATTGTTTCAAAAAGAAAACAATGGCAGTTATTTTCAATCTTACACATTTTGTAAATTCAAAATATCCTGATACACAAAAATTCTGCCAAGAATTTATGAAAGGCTTTCCTCAAGAAACGCTTTACAAAATTATCGAAAACAATATCTTATTTGTTACAACTGCACTTATCGCTGCCAACAATAATAACAATTTTAACATGGAAAATGGAACAACGATTTTACTTGCAAGTATTTTTGATGAGAGCAGCGAATTCATTTTTCTTGAATATATTAACGAAGTGTATCAAATCAAAGATATCAAAAGCTCTGACAGTAATGACCCAGTTTTCATTCAATTGAATATGTTCTCGTTTTGTGAAACAGATATATTGGTAACTTTAACCCACGAATCAAGTTCAAAATGTACAGAAATAGTCAATTTAATCAATGAAACAAACTTTTGCCAGTCATTTCACTTGAACTTTGATTATAAAAATTTTCTTTGCAATGCTCTAATCGAAGTTTCAAAAATGCCAAAAAACTGCAAATTCCCTGTTATACATGGTACTTAATATATGAAAAAATGACGGCTCCGTTTTCAGATTACATTTTCATGCATTATTTTTGTGTTTTATGTATTCATAAAAAATACAGTTAAAAAATGTTTTTTAAAATGAACACGAATTAGAAAATTTCTTTTTAACGAGAATACTTTAAAAAATTTTCCTTTCTTTAGATTAAAAAGTAAAAATCAACATTTGGTAAGAAAGATATTTTTTATGTTTCTAATTTTTGTCAAGAAAAACACCCGAGTTTATAAAAACCAAAGTAAATTTATTGATTTATTAAAAAATTCATAAAATTGTGAGATAAACAAATGATAAATAACAGGAAAAAATTATAAAGAAGCAATACCAGATGAATAAACTGTCACTATTCATCGTATCCATATGATTCATTTAATAAATTCAACAATTGCAAATGCATTTGATGTTCAAAATTCTTCAATCGAATATCACGTTCTCTAAGAATAAAATTTCTAGCTTTGCTGATTACAACAAATGAAAAAATGTAAGTTGTAGAAATGATGTAAGGAAGTGCAGCAAGAATAAACAAGCCGACTAAAAAAGGATTTATCATTTATTAATGAATATATATAATTAAAAGTAAAACTCACGATTATATTCATAATCATTTCGTGGTTTAGGAGCCGCTGTTGGATCTTGTTTGTTAGGGACCGGGTAAGCATGATACAAAAATAAAATCTTAAAAATGCCATTAATCACCCAGTTGATAATCTTAAAATATTTTATTAGTTTTATAATAAAAAGGATTTAAGCTTACAATTAAAATTTTTGCAGCAAGTAAAGATTTGGGATTATTGCTTTTTACCCCAACATAAACCAAAACATGTATGACGATGCCGAGGATACTACCCCAAAGGATAGATACAATAATGCCAACAATTGCAAAAATTTTTGTAAATGGCTATAAAAAAGGGTCAAAATTATTCATTAACATACAAAAACGATGCTTACTAAAATATTTTTGCCAAAACATTGATCATCGGACGACATCTTAAAGTTTGAGCAATAAAATATTCAATTAAAGCGTTGACCGCGATTCTTACTAAAATTTAAAATATAAATTATATAATAAATTATATAAGATTTTCTTTAAGCAAATGTGAAAAATATTTCTTAGGAGACAAAAAATATACTGTAATTTAATTGCAATTTCGTTTTAAAAAGAGACGCAAATGATGAAACAAAAAATTATTAGTTTACTATGCCGAAAATAAAGGCTACAGTTTCCTTTTGGGATTTTATTGCCTCAGTGTAATGCTTTGTTTTTTATCAGTGTCTCCGCACTCAGAAGCCCTGGAGCGGTTTTTGTTGGCTGAAGCTGAAAATTTACAGCTACCTGATGAAAAATTCATTGAAGCCAAAAAGAACTGTCGGAAGGGACAGCGGAGCTGGAACGCAAAAAATGGAGCAGGAGCTCTCACTTACAGTAACTTGTTTAAAAAGCCCGAAATCAAAAAGATAGTACAGAAAAAGGACATAACATTTGGGAAAATATTATTTTTAAAAAATATTAAATTTTTAAGGCCGTTACTGTTTTAAACAAAAATTTAAAAAAAGGAGCATAAAAAGAATTATGAGAGAGCAAAATGAAAAAAAAATTCACGATATATTTTATAAAAATTAGGTTTTGAATTAAATTTTATTGTAAAAAATATTAAAAGCAGATGTTGTCAGCAAGATCATCATCCTTCGAATGATTTTAACCTAGACTGAAAAAGCAGAATAAAGATGACTAAAAAATGTTTTCTTCACCAAAATCACACAAAAAAGCAACCATTTAGTTCCATTCGAAAATGACGAATTTTATGAAAAATTTATGAAAAATGGAAAAATTGTTGTTTCATTTTGCGCATAATATCAAAATCGAAATGGGAAAACCAAGCATACCCAAATGATTTTTTATATAAACCAAAATTTGGTTACCAAATTGTTAAAGAACAAGAAAAAAATATTTTTTTTATTACCAAAAATGTCTGAAGAATGTTAGAGAAGAAGAGTGCAAAAATGTGAGATATTATGCAGGGTAAAAACGTTTGGGGAAAACGGTGAAGATCAAAGCTAACCGGGGAAGAAAGAAAGAAGAATCTGATTCACTTGCTGTTCGATAAATTCCGGACAAAGAATAAAATAGTGCTCATCGATCTGTTAAATATAAGTAAGTAAACAGAGGGGGGAAATTGTAAAAAAAAAGAACATAAAAAATGCGAAGATCTTTATCCATATTTTTTCGACATCTACTTTTTATTTTGTATCATTAGCTTCATTTTTCATGTTTAAAACACAGACACAAAAAGAAACCTTTATTTTTTCTTCTTATTCATAACTTGATTAAAACTTTGTTAACAAAAAAAGTCAAGGATTTCTATCTTTTTTACAGTAACAAACGCAACCGAAGGAACTTGAACATGAAACGCTATAAGATTGACCAGATGGGCATGGTTCATCAGGGCAAGTAATATGCGGATCGGCTTTCACGGTCTAAAAAATTTTGTGTTTGAAGAAAGTAATCCGAGCTTCGTACGATTTGGGGTTTTTCTTGGTTTATAATAAATGACAAAGAACTTACAGTAAGAGCAAAGCAAGCAATAAAAATAAAGAGAGCACAATAAAAGAATTTCATCTTTCAGTGAAATGATAAATGTCAAATATTTTTTAACTTTAAATATATCAACTGAAACATCATTTTTAAACAAAAACACTTTTTAAGTCGTCTCCTAGATTTTGCTTTCAGACATTAAAAAAAGTTGCAGAAACACTTTAATTTTTTGTTCTACATTTAAAACTTTAAAAATAAAAAGAGTGTCTAACACTATTAAAAGCCAGTCTTTTTATATTTCATTTTTATTGACAGAAATCAAAAAATGACTTTAAAGAATTTTAAAGTTAAATCAAGAGTATTGACAGACTTGTTAATCAGTGAACCGAATTACTGTAACTGTTATTATACAAAAAATTTTGAAAAAAACACGTAAAAAATGACACACATAAAATTTATTGACAACAAGATAAAAGAACTAGTTATAATAAACCACAATCATGAAGAATTTTAGCATTAATTGCATCAACGGCAACGGAAAATACACGTTCGATATTAACAGTATCAGTAGCACATGTAAAATATGTATAAACTGGTTCCTTCCGTTTATTAACTGCTTCAAATTTTTGTTTAATAAATTCAGCTGCATCTTCAAACATATTTTGACCTGGAATAACAAAAAGGAAATCACCAGAATGAATGAAAAACAAAAAACGTTACCTTGATATTCTGGAAAAGCGATTGATAAAGGAAATTTCGTAATCTTTTTTTCGAATAAATCTGTTTTGTTAAGGAATAAAATGATTGAAGACTTTGCAAAGAAAGGATTGTTACAAATTGAATCAAAAAGTTGTAAGGATTCTTGCATTCGATTCTAAAAATTGTCATCACTGATTACGGTAAAAATAAAAAAAGAAAGTGTACTTACCATTTCAGAGTCTTCCGTCAAAACCATATCGTATTCTGATAAAGCAACACAAAATATTACAGCTGTAACATCTTCAAAGCAATGAATCCATTTTCGTCGTTCGCTTCTCTGTCCACCCACATCAAAAAGTCTGAAAAATAGTTAAATAATTAGTCATATGAGGCAAATTTACCACAGAAATCTTACTTGAAATGTAAATCTTTATGATCAAATTGGGTTTCAACTATTCCAGTAGTTTTAACACGTGTCCGCAAAACATCATCCTGGGTTGGAATATAATCAGAAGCCACAATTCTATCAATTTCATTTAAATAATAAGAAGCAGAATCATTTAATTGATATTCATTTGCTCGCTCGTAACACTGTTGAACACCAGAATCTTTCCAAATTTTCTTTATATCAATTGCCATTTCAGGTGTAAGTTTTCCTAAAAAATAATTATCAATAATACGTTAACAAGGTTTTGGAGAATAACAATATTTTTAAAGAAAGGCATAGTTATTTGTAAATGGGTTTATTAATATTATAAAAATGTGGATTACCATCGCCTTTTTCTCGAACTTGCATTAAAAATCTTGTAGCATCTTCATTAGAAATATCAGCAAAAGAAATTTGAAGTTGTTCCATAGCCCGAATAATTGTTATCAAACTGTGAATTACATTTGAATAAATAACAGGTTTGTAAGCTTGACGTTCTTTTTCAGTATATCCTTCTTCATGTATAATTTTCATTTGCTTTACAATTGTCGATTTTCCAGATTCCCCAGCACCAAGTAATAATAGTTTTACTTCTTTCTTTAATCTTGCTTCAGCTGCACGAAGCTAAAATGTTTTTAGTTAAAGTATTAAAGCAGTTAGAAAATTTTGTGATAAAAACTTACATCTGCATCTATTGCTTTTGACTTCTTTTTAGCTTCTTTGTCGATATACAAACAATTACCCATGGTAAATTTTAAAAAATTGATATGTTAAGCAAAACCAAATCAGAGAAAAAGCTCAAGAAATTTTTTTAAATTAAATTAGTTAATGAGAGAAGAACAGTCAATTCAATGTGCCGAAAAAACTGTGAGCCAAAAGAAAAAAAAGAAAACAATAGGAAAAAGAAAAGAAAGTGTTTAAAAAATAATAAAGAAAAAGATGGAAAAATTGTTTTAGAAAGAATTGAAAAATAAGTTTACCGCCAAAAACACATCTAAAAAATGGTACTATGAGAAAAAACTGAAAGAGAAAAAATAAAACGGATAAAAAATAAGCGAAGGAAAAAAAATAAAGGAGAACACGGTGTGTTGATGCATCCAGTCACTTTTTTTCATCGCCTGCTTGTTTTCCATATTAAATTTTAAAACACAGATTCCGGAAGAACCACGGTGTTTAAACGAATTCTGTAAAAACACAAAAAAAGGTTATCCCTATAAAATTAATCGTGCATTGAGAAAATAAAAATATCTGATTCAGATTCCGCAGGATTCAGAATTCAATACAAAACTCATACAAAAAACAAAAAAATTTTTGTGCATGCGCAACAGTTTCATTTCGCCAAAAAAGGATTTTCACTGCATTTTTACAAAGGAAAAAAGAAAGATTCTGAATCCCATAGAATCTGAATCAGATTTTTTTATTTTCTCAATGCACGATTAATTTTATAGGGATAACCTTTTTTTGTGTTTTTACAGAATTCGTTTAAACACCGTGGTTCTTCCGGAATCTGTGTTTTAAAATTTTATATGGAAAACAAGCAGGCGATGAAAAAAAGTGACTGGATGCATCAACACACCGTGGAGAATAAAAGATATTTGTTTTTCAATAATAAATTATGATAAAGAGCTGGGGCTTACCTCGATGTGATGGATATGTCATCATAAGAGCATAGAACACAATTCTGGTACGACGTTGAATTTGGGTATCACCATGAGGAACAAATTGAGCCATGCTTCAGAGAAAAGAGAAAGAGAAAAGGGATTGTCCAGAAATCACGTGACCAAAAAATCGTGATTTTCAAACCCCCCCCCCCCCCTCACCCGTGACCAAAGATCAAAGCTTTTTGCCGACAACATCAAAACCGGGTGATCATTGGGCTTACCCCCTCCCTCCCCCTTAATGGTCACGTGATTTCTGAACAATCCCAAAGCAGAGATTTGATGCGTTAAAGAGTAACACAAAATGAGATAGTTGAGATGGCTTTCAAAAATGAATAAATATGAGTATTTATTCATTTTTGAAGGGTTGCGCTTTTGAATTGATTTGCATATAGTTCTACATATTTACACTCTATCTTTTTCAACAGAAACATAATTAATTGCAAAGCGGTAGCATGCAAAAAATGATCAGTCTTGACTTTAAAGAATGTATTTCAAAGCAAATCCGTTGTTAAATTTCGAAAAATAAAAAATTTATTGCAAAATAAAACTATTTTTTACATTTGTAAGAAGTAAAATTTTACGATAACAAAATACATTTTGAAATTTCACAAAGCAATATAATGTGATAGTATACAATTAAAAAACAAAGACTCCTGAATTCATGCGTTCCAGATAAAATAAATTAATTTCACAGTTCCTGACAATTAGTTAGGTACTTTTAGTCCCAAAAATAAGGAGGAATTTTAGATGTGCAGAGGAAACAAAAATACAGTAAATCAACAACTAATGAAAGAACTGTGAAATCGACCTACATTTGAACAAATTTATTGATAATTCATTGGCATTCCGGCATTTTCATCATCTCCATTCATATCAGCACCACTTAAATCAACGACAATTTCAATTCTGCCATTGTGATTGATAATATAATTATAATCATTTGGAGAAATAATGTTGCCATAAATTTTTCCATCGGCATCAGTAAGATAATAAAAAGTGAATGAATTAATTTTACATTCAGGACCATTATCTTCTTGTCGATGAATTACTGCTTGAATATGGAGGGAACCATTTTCCATAACAGTTAATGATAATTGAGCTCGAAAAAGAACATCAGAATAAAATTCAATTTCCTTAACTGATGGACTTAAGGCTCCTTTTGATGCAGCAATAATCAATTCACGTCCACTTAATTCCCACCCAAATTCTTTTTTTGCTTCATAATGATTGAACTAAATGAAGGACACGGTTTTACGTGAAATATGTAAAACAAAAAATTATTACTTTTGCAACAATCGTCCCCAAATATTCAGGAAAAACAACGGGATCGGGGTTGACATTGTTGTTATTGGGATCCAAATGACGGAAAGGAACAGAATTGTAAGCCATCTGAAGATAATTATTTTTGAGTTTTAGGCTTACACAAGAAATGCTCGAAATGCCTCCACAGGTAAGTATAATCAAGGCTTTTAGATTCAACATGAATATTTTCGTTTTTATTTAGAAAAGAAACATTACAACTATTTAATTAATAAAAGCAAACGAAACTCGCGCTGGTTTCATTTTTATAGAGCTGAGAAGATGAATGAGACAAGTATCATTTTTTCGCATATCTTCAAGATCTCAAAGTCAAAGCAAATCTTTCAAAAGATCATAAAAGCAAAAACAAAATTCATAGTTGTTTTAAAAAAAAGATTTTTTTTAAACAAAATTTACGAGATTTCTCTTCTTGTGAATCGGGCAAAAAAATGAAAAGAAAAGTTGGCAGCCTTTTTAAAACTTTACAACTGATGATTAACACTTTTGAATCAAAACGAAGTAAAAAGAAAAAGTCAAAGATAGTCGTCAACAACACGCTGCCCAAATACGTTTGGTATGCATATATTCTGCTAATTTTAACAAAGCCGAGAAAAGTAGACAAAAAAATCTCACTTTTAACTTTAACAAAATCTTTCGAAACAAGAATTTAAAAAATGAAACAAAAAAAATATTTTTACCGATTTTTAAAAGCTATTTCATGCACATTTTTGAAGAAATGATTCATATTAAAGAAAAACAACTCAACGCATAATTTTCTTTTGCTTTAATAAAAGTATATTTTCAAAAAAATCAAAACAGATAAAGAAAAAATCTGTAAAAGATGACAAACACGATAAAATTTCTGTATAACGAATTTCTAGATCAGGCAATATGCCAAGTTTAAAAACAACGATCAATTTCAGCATTTACGAGCAAGCCGTGTTACAAGTAACTAAAATGGATCTGCTGTTGATTTTTCATGCAGAAAAACATATTTTTTTAAAAATTTTATGTTTGCTTTTAATAAAAAAAGATGATACATCATTTTTGACACATACTATTGTAAAAAACAGATATTCAGTGGTACTGATTTTAAACATCATTTTTCGCAGTGGAAGAAGCAAAAGAAAAGGAATTTTTTGATTGTTTTTCTCATTCAATCTTCACTTCCGTTTTCGCTTGCTTACACCCGTTGCTTACAGCTTAAACCAAATCCGCTTGCGGAAAGAAAAAACAAAGAAAGAGAGATATACAAAAGATTTAATCACACCTTATGTTGCTGAAAAAAGGATAAAGCATCCGGTGTTTTTGATCTTGTATAGGCATTTTATGGTCAAAAAAAGAAAAAATTTATGTTTATAGCAGCTTTAGATTTCGCAAAGCAGGAAACACAAAAATTTTAATTTAAGATCCCTGAGATTGATTTCTTTAAAATTAAGAAATAATTTTTGTAATTTTATTTAACAAATGTGAAATGAATGTGAAGCTGACAATGTTATTTTGCAAAAGAGCAAAAGGTTTAAAAAGTTAAAAGTTCAACGTTTAACTTTTGTGATAAGAAACAAAGATAAGCATGCTATCATTACATCGAATGACAAAATTACTAGGGCAAACGTATTCTCAAATTAATTTGCAGTTTTTTGTCGACTGAAGCTATTCTCTTCATATACGTTTTTTGAACAATAAATGTCCGAAATTTCTTGTTAAGCTTTTAGCATTGTAATAAAAATATTTAATTTTATTGTATTTAAAAAAGTTGATGATTCACCATTCATTACTCTAATTATGCTACGACTTTGTGAATCAGGAAAGATAAAAAATTAAATACTTCATTGCTAACATAATTTTACGTTCAATTTTCTGTTTGTAAACTGATCACAATTTATTATTTTATTTTTCACACCACCTTTTCGTGATATCAGTAGAAGAACCTATTTTTCATTAGTGTTTGTTCTTTCAGCTTGATAAAAATTTCTTTACCACTTGATATTTTTCATCGGCAGTTTTAACCTTTTAATTGTTGTGAAAATAATTTAGTTTGTTAAAAAAGAAACTTTTTTTTATTAATAAAATGCTTTTAAAAAAGTGATTATCATGAGTTTTGTCAAAATTAGAATTAAATAACTTGATGATTGATTTCTACGTATTTTATTTTATACAGTAAATAAAATAATAAACACTAATAAAAATCAGTTTAATTAGTTTCCATTTTTGAACCTTTCGTAGCTTCCAAAATTTTGTCTTTATCTTCAATATTGAGTAATACAATGTTTTCAACATAATCACATCTAATGATGTAATCAAAGCACCATTTTCGGAGATCGTTTAATTGATATTCAAACGCTAAATTAGCATATTTGACAGCATTTTGAGGGGTAAAATTTATACATTCTTTTGTTGCTTGCTACAAATATAGTTTTTTAATTGTTTTTGAAAGGATTAAACTGACTTTTAGGCGTTCCAAATTGGCAGCAGATTGTTCAATGAAATCTGTTTGGATTTTCATTGATTCAAGAAACATACAAAAACCAATACCTGGAACATTTATTCCATTTTCAATTATGCTGTTCGACATTCGCTGTAAAATTGAAAAATAATCTTGTTGTAATTTGTCGAATTTCTGTTGCAGTTCCCCTGCTTTTATTGCAGCAGACCATTGTTTGATTAAACCAAGAGCTGATTCACTTTTACCCAAAGGTTGTCCTGCACCAAATCTTGATCGTTTAACTGTATCCCAATGAAGGCATTCTTTTTCACATAACGTTGAACATTGGGATAATGAAAAATTATGTAAAACGACAAAATTTACAAAATATTTGGTTTTTTCATTTTGATAATCATTTGTGTACCATTTTTCATTACGATAACAAAGCCATTTGTTGTCTGATTTATCGATTTTTGATATGCCAGGAATGCCTTCAATATATTGCTTTTCATCTTCTTTAATCAAAATAATGCGAATTTGTTCGGGGGGAAGATTATTACAATAATACATATCATAATCTTTAAACTCATTTAATGGCACTTTTACCCGCCAATGACGACTATCTGGTTGGGCATATGTGGGATATGGAGTTGTTGTTGTGAGACCTCCGCAGTATTTGGTTGTTGTAAAAAATACACAAGGAAGATTCACAAGAATCCCGTCATATATTTCATCTACTGCAAGGGTATATTTTAATTCCGCAAAAGCAGGCTTTTCGCACTAAAAAACTTTATCGTTTATTTTCAAAAAATCTTAAATAATTACTTCTGCGCTAATATTAGTTACATGATAAGCTAATTCAGCTTCAACAAGATTTTCAGGAATTGTTGGAAATAAGTTCTGAAAATCCATCGTTCTAAAATCATAAATTAAAATAAAATTAATTTCAAATAATCTCTTTCTGTAATTTACATTACAATTTTGGTTTTCAAATCTTTTTTGTGCTGCAGAAGTTTTTTTTTGTTTATCTTTTAAAAAAAATCACTGTGAAGTATGTTTGGATTGGGCAAAATTACACAATAAATCAGAAGCAAAAAAAGCGCGTTGTTTAAAAATACCAAATATGGATTGAACGAATTAAAATTTAGACATTTAAAAAGAATCGACGGTCACAATAAAAAATCTTTTCGAAATTATAAAAAAAAGAAGCAGTAAGTTATACCAATAAGCGATAGACGTGCTTAAGATAACATCGGTGTTTTCTTAATAAATATACAAGTTTTTTTTGATGTCTACAACCGACTAAAAGACACAGTCGCGCAGAAATTTTTTGAAGGTCAAAAATAATGAATTTGTTTAAAAAGAAACTCACTTTAGAAAAAATGACTGACATGCGCGAGGAAAATAATAAATCAGCACTATGTTAAAAATCCAACGAAGAGAGCATCTGTTCTTAGAATTTTTCGGCATAGAAACATGGTCCAGAAATACAGAGAGAACAATTAATATGAACAAAAAAATTCTGGTGACTTTTTTGTGTCATTTGTTCTCACTCGTAATAGCAAAGAAACAAAAGGAAAATGGCATTTTGGCAATCTCCCGTTTTTTGAATTATTTTGGTTATTGATTTATGCGAAGATTTTTATCGCAAATTTGAATAAAAAGGGCTATTATTCAAGCAAGAAACATTATTTTGTACCACAATAGGGTGTCAAAATTGAAAAAAGATTTTATTTTTTTCTGTTACAATAATTTTGTTAGCCAGTGAAAATAAAAAATTGATCGAAGATTTACAAACATAATTGACAAATTTTTACAATTTTTGTTTAGAAACGTTTAATAAAATTGCAAGAAAAATGTTTTGGTTGAATTGTAACACCAGAAATTTTATCCAAGGACGGTAGATTCGACGAATCAATGGGGGTCACTTTATATAAGTTGTAAAAATTTGCAACAAATAAAAATAATTCCATTCGAGCCAACGATTCTCCAAGACATTGCCGTTTACCAATTGAAAATGGAATTAATTCATCAACCTTTTTAAGTTCACCATTGCTGTCAATAAATCTTTCTGGTTTAAATTTGTGTGGTTCTGGAAAGATCTAAAAAGAAGGACGGAAAATGAATGCAAAAAGTTGTTTTGTAAGAGTCTATTTAATTATTGATTACCTTTTCATCATTCAGAACAACAGATATTTGTGGCACAACTACCGTATTTTTCTTGAGAAGATAATCTCCAACTTTAACGTCTTTCAAAGTTTTATGAAGCAAATTTAATGGCAATAAATTTACACAACGTTGAACTTCGTTGATGAAAGCATTAACGTAAATTAGTGAATTTTTATCAGCAAGATTAATTCTTCTATCGGATCCAATTACAGTATCCAATTCGGCATGAAGCTTTTCTTGAACATGGGGATTGTGAAGAATATAAAGAATTGAAAATACAAGGGTATTGGCTGTAGTTTCTTGTCCGGCAATCCACATATCAAATAACATGTACATTAATTGTTGCTCCGAGAAATCATTCTTTCCATTTTCTGCTTCACGAAGATACGCTTCAACATAATCTTGTGGCTCTGCCTTCTCTTCCACCAAACTTTTCATTGCTTTTTTATGAGCTTCGATTTGTTTTCGACAATAATCTTCAATAATTAATTCAGTTTCCCAAAATTCGTCAATATCTTTTTTCAAATACGGCAAATGCCTCAAGGGATAAAAACTGAAAACAAGGTTTACACTGGGCCAAGTTGCTAATCTCATATGTTTCCCGATGACATCTTTCATTTTCGAAAATTCAGTTTTTTCTTTTTTGTCGTGATACCCAAATCCGAAGAGAAGTTGATTAATGATATTTGCTACGGTAATTTCAAATAATGGTACAGGTTCAAACGTAATATTTTTATCCCTTCCAAATGCTTCATTTATTTCATCAAACATATTGCTTAATTCAAGTTGAATCTAAAAAATGCATATTTTTGAATTTATTTCATTATCATTCTTTAAATTTACTTTTTCTTCCATCAAACCTCTACCCATTCCAAAATTCCTAAAAACTTGCAATGCAAATCTTCGATGCTCACGCCATCGTTCACCATCAACAAAAACTACGCCATAATCTCCGCCTCGAAGAATTTCAGCTTGTCTTCCAACATGCATCCTTCCAGAAAATGTATCCCCATCCTTGACGAAATGTTTTTGGATTAAATTAAAATCATTTACAACCACGACAGGAGTTTCAGCAAGCCAAAAAGTGTGAACATCACCATAAACTTTTCGCCATTTTTCAAAGGTTTTGTATCCGGGTGGATCAGATTCAAGTTCTAGATAATTGCCAATAAAAGGCAGCGGTAGAGGACCTAAAAAGCATTGAATTGCAAAATTTTATCTCAATTAAGTCAGAACCTGGCGGCAATAATCTTCGTTTCCAATAAAAATTGTAAAAACAAACAATTCCAAAAAATAACCCCAAAAACCAAAGCATTTTCCGCTCACCAAAATTGAAAAACAAAAAGTAGGGGTTTGTTTGTTCGTAAAAAAATATTCGACAGTGGAGTATTTATATGTGACAAAACTAAATCAAATTAGAAACCATAAAATATTCAAACTATTAACACTCCAAATATTGTAGATAAGGCTAAACAAATAAGAGACAAAAACAAAGTTAAATTAATGCATTTTGACAAATAAAGAAAATGTCTAAAATACAAATTTTGAATTTTTATTTTTGAAATAAACTTAATAGGCACTTGTTATGATTTGAAGTTTCATACCGAAAAAACGAATAACGCATTGTACATAATAGAAAAACGAGATTATTTTCTTTCAATTTTAAATGTAGTCGTATTTATGTAAAAAGATATGAAAAAATATTCGAAAATTGACATCACAATTTCATAATGTCATTTTTTTAAAGGAATCAGTTCTATTTCAATCAAATTCTTTTAAAATGTTAATTTTCTTCGTCATAATTATAAATTCTCACATAGAAATTTTAGGTTCCGTCATGCAAACTTTTTCTTCTTAATAAGACATTTTATTTCATACCACCTTGGAACTTTTTAGAACGTTTCTTTTCTTGCGACAGTATAAATTTAATTTTTTCATAAAAATAATTGGATATTTATGCAATACTATTTTGCAGCCGCCACTTTTCCAAAAAACTACCAGGTGTAAAAAAAACCTTAAACATTTAAATTACATTCATTTTTCATTTAAGAGAAATAATAATATTTTCTTTTTCATTTATTAAACGGAAAAATGCAAAATTTGGTTGTTTACAACAAAAATTTTGCAGCCATTCTGTCACCGTTTCATTACATGGTTTACTGTAGTTTTATCAATAATAGCAGTGATTGTAATTATTAAACAAACACCATTAGAATTAAAAAGTTGTAAAAAGTATTTGGTCATTTTTACAATTCATTCAATGCTTTTTCAAGTTACATTTGCTTTGTATTCTCCAACCTTATTTCACCCAATTTTTGCAGTTTATCCAATCGGAATTGCAAAAGCTTTTCATCCAATGGTCTCTTTATCACTTATCGGAATGACAATAATGCATAGTATGGGAATGCTTGATTGCAATACTGCAATGATGATGCACAGTTATTACGGTATTCAGCGTCTTCGTGAAACTACAAAAAAGCCTCTAATTATTTACATGTTTTTAAGTGGATTAACTTTTGCTGGAGTGGCATTGGGAGCTTTGATCGTATTTTTCAAGCCGCTGTTTTCACTGTTTTTTATTCCGCCAGAACAAGTCTCGCAAAGTCTCGGAACAATTTTTGTGAATGTCTCAGAAGAAATTACCACTAAAAATGTTTTGCTTTTTGTCGATTCAAATCCGAATTATATTCCGGTTCTCATAACTATACTTGGCGGATGTGCGTGTATTCGAGTAATTATTTCCTCTGTTTATTTATGTTTTAATTGGAACGTTTATGCAAGCTTGGAAGGCGAAGTTCCATATGATCATTATCTTCGAAATTTGATGTTTTTTCGAGTTACATATATTCAATTTCTCGGTTTTGGAACATTTGTTGGAATTCCGATGTTAACAAATACCATCATTTTGTTATTTGTCAAAAATCCATCTTTAATCCCAAATATTTTAATGATTCCCTTGAACTTTTTTAGCCTATTTAGTGTTTTCGTATTGTTTATAACTGACTTTTTTTCAACTTCGAGGAAGGCGGGAAAAATTTGGAAGTCGATTTGACGGTAGAAGGCTGAAACTTTCAGGATAGACTAATATGAGGTCAAAACCACCGAATCCGAAGTCCGTTTTCGTTTATACGCCCTGGGGGCATTTATGCAAATTTAAATTTGCATAATTTTAAAAAAATTATTTTTGGCATCGGAACGTGTTCTCCTAACTCAGGGCTATCCAAAAATACCAAATTTATAATTTTTGGATCATTTACGGCAAAATGCCATCAAATTGAAACATGCCAAAAACAGTTTTATGCAAATTTCTCGAAAATTTGAATGGGGGATAGTCCTGGTTTTTTCACCATTTATAGCCATTTTTATTCTGAACAGGACTGTATCGGTGAATTTTTTTACTTTTGGGTGGAACAAATTCATTTCCGGCAAAAATGCCATTTTTGAAAAAAATCCACGTGAAATCGAAAAAATCGAAAAAAAATTTTTTTTCTTAAAATCATTGGAATCGATAAAAAAACACTAAAAAACATTATTCTAATAATTTTTACTTCATAAAAAACATTTTTAATGCCGTTGGAGCGCTTACAAAAACCTTACCGATATGGTTACGGCAGTTTGACGTTTGAGCCGGTTTTTTACATTTTTATGAAGTAAAAATTATTAGAATAATGTTTTTTAGTGTTTATTTATCGATTCCAATGATTTTAAGAAAAAAAATTTTTTTTCGATTTTTTCGATTTCATGTGGTCCCCCCTGTTGATTTTTTTCAAAAATGGCATTTTTGCCGGAAATGAATTTGTTCCACCCAAAAGTAAAAAAATTCACCGATACAGTCCTGTTCAGAATAAAAATGGCTATAAATGGTGAAAAAACCAGGACTATCCCCCATTCAAATTTTCGAGAAATTTGCATAAAACTGTTTTTGGCATGTTTCAATTTGATGGCATTTTGCCGTAAATGATCCAAAAATTATAAATTTGGTATTTTTGGATAGCCCTGAGTTAGGAGAACACGTTCCGATGCCAAAAATAATTTTTTTAAAATTATGCAAATTTAAATTTGCATAAATGCCCCCAGGGCGTATAAACGAAAACGGACTTCGGATTCGGTGGTTTTGACCTCATATTAGTCTATCCTGAAAGTTTCAGCCTTCTACCTTAAAATCGACTTCCAAAATTTTCCCCAATTTTCAAATTTGCTCGAAGTTGAAAAAAAGTCAGTTTTATTGGTGTACGACCTTATAGATTATTTATTAAAAGATTTGTTAAAAAATGTGCTGGCATTAATACTCAAGTTAGCGTTTATAATGCTCCAGAATAAAATAAATTTATTTGTTGAAACAGTTTTTTTATCGAAATATATTTGCTTTATAATCACGTGCAATTGATAATCGACTGTCACTAACACTCATACATTGTTATGAATAAAAAAAACTTAACGTCAAGTATTAAAAAGGTTGTTATTAACCATTTCCACCAGAGTATTCAATTTTTTAAGGAAATTTTGTTGTTGAATAGTTTTGTGAAATTTAATGCCATCAAATAAACAAACATATAAAACTTACTTTGTAAAGCTTTTTTAAAGAACTACATTTGTATTCGTATTATAATTTACCAATTCAAATGTTGTTTGTCTCAATACCCAACCCAGTTTCACATAAAAAGATACAATTTATGGAAAATTGATACGTCTGTATACGATTTCTCAAAATGGTGGTGAGAATTTTTTTATGGTAAATATGTAAATTGCTTTTTTAGATATGATTCATCATTTTGGTAATGAGTAATTAAAAATGCACCCGCCGTATTTTGAACAAATGACCTGAATAAACTTTTTCAAACACGAATAAGGCACCTACGTTTTTTTAAACGTCTAGGAAATGGTGGTCATTTATGTTTCGCTATTTAATAACTCAATTTCAAATTAAGTTATATTGGTATTTTAGTTCCCGTGTAACTGTTAATTGAAAAATAAACTTGTGATGCACAATTTATTAAAAAATACAATCTGGAAGTAATATTTAAAATTTTAAACTACAAAACTGTCTCACATAATTTGGATATAAAAACAATATTTTTTTGCTTTAATTTAAAACATTTGGTTATTATTCTTTAAAATGAGCTTCGACAGTAATCCAATTGTGGAAATATCGAGATATATTTTAGGAACAACTGCTGTCACTGGAAATATTTTGATTTTAATACTAATTAAGAAGTATTTAAAAGTTAAGAGCCACACATATAATCAGTTAGTAATAATGTTAAATTTATGCGACATTTTGATTGGTTTGTTTCAAATTATAAATTATTGTCGGACAACAGTTTATAATATTTTTACAGGGAGCGGTTCTCTCATTCGATCAATTTACAAAACTTATGCAAATATATACGGTGTTGAACTGTTGAAGCTTTCATGTTATTTAGTTAGTATTTTACCGGCATGTGGAAACATTTGTGATCATACTGTACTTTTCGCTTTAGCTTTTGATAGACTGCTAGCAATTTCAAAACCAATAAAATATACAATTGGTAAATTTATATATTTACCAGTAGTAACAATTGTTGTGTGTATATTAATGGCTACTTTCTTCGTTTTTGGTGGTTCAATTAGTGTTGAAATGTCTGAAAAGGCTACGGTATGCACTTTGGGCGGCATTCGCGGAAAAACTGGTGATTTAATTTTCACTTTTATCGGATTTGTGTTTTTTGTTTCTTCAACATGTAAGTACTTCCTCAAAAAAAATGAAAGAAATTCCATGTCGAGTATTAATTGTAACATTTGTTTTCAGCAACATACCTGACAACATTTGTGATATTCATGAAAAGCAGAAAATCCTCAACAGTTACACGGGAACTAAAATACCAATATAACTTATTCTTTAGCATTTCATACATTTTTGTTATCAATTTTTTTGTTTACGGTGTTCCAATAGTATTTTATATCCTCAAATTTACCACCAGTTTACCACAACCTATGGTCGATATAATCTCACTTGCAGTTGCGTATGGAAAATTAATGACTGCAAATTTAAATGCTTGCATTTATTTATTTCAACATCGAGAAATTAATAGATCACTCAAAAAGCTGCTCAGATGGAAAACCGATAATTCAACTGTGATTCTAATTAGCAGTGTTCAAAGTTCAACTAAACAATAACTAATTTGCATATGATTTAAAATTTTTAAAAGAGCAATAAATAGTTTTTTATAAAGCTTGAGACAAATATGATATTTGATCACCGCAAATGTGGAATATTAAATGACATGAAAGTTTGTAAATCAAATATTTTTATTCTTTTTTTATACTTCAATAATACATCTAATAATTACAACAAAGTTTTTACAATTTGTACAAAATTTTGTATTCCAGGAATAAGATCGGTTTCACTATTATTCTGGAATACAATGTCATAAAATATTCTAAGAATATCAACAAGCGTATTAAAATATCGATTGACAACAGGTAATGTAAATTGCAATAATTCATCATCAATTTCACTGTAGCAACTTGCAAAAATACTATTCACAATGATATTTCCATTATCAGTCAATGGAGCATAAATACCACTTTCCTGGACTATCTCAATTTTCGATATTCGAGTCGGAACAAATTTTGTGTCGTGAGTCAAAGATAACAGGCAATCAGATAATTGAATATTTTCTGCTTGAGTTTTTTCATATGAAAATCGATGAATTGTTCTGTTTGTAATTGGTTGGGCTAAAAAAATGGCAAGATTTAATTAAGAAGTTAAAAAGTCTTACCCAAACATTCAGTTTTATAAATAAAATGTTTTTGAGTAATCTTTAAAGTTTTTCCATTTTCTAATGTGAATTTTAAAAATTTAGCAGATATTTTTGGCATTTTGTGAAGCCAAGAAACTACTTTTGAAAATCCAATTCTATTGTTACCAGCTGATAAAATCCAGTCATCTGTTGATATTTCATCCAATCGTCTTTCTTGATAATCAAATATTTTTACAATTGTATCACCAGAAAAACATTGCATGGTCATTGGTGGCGGAGGTGTTGGAGGAGGAACTGTAATAATTTCGGGTACTCTGAAAACACTTGGATCTCTGGGAGGTGGATTGATAAGAGATGCATCGAAATTATTCTGGAAGGGAGCTTGAAAAGGATTAGGAGGATTTTGTGGAAGCAATGGCTGAAATAGTTGAGGTTGAAGAGGTGGAACAGGAATACGGGCAACAATTTCATCATCGGAATCCACTTCTTCGAATCGATCACAGTCATCAAAGTCAAAGAAATTATTTTTTTCATCACAATCACTAAATGATACGGAAGTATCTGAGGGTCTTTCTGGGGTATTTGGTGGTGGTCTATTTGGTGGTTGAGGTGTTTGATTGGCTGGATCAAGAGGATTCTCAGGTGTGTCAGGATCTTGACCAGATCCATCAACATCATCATCGGAATTATCAACTGTTAAAAGGGAAGCTTGAAACAGGCGTTTTGTTTGAATAATTCTCATTACCATTGAATTTGTATTAATTCGATGTGATCTTCGACCTCTGTTTTGTACAGTGTTTTCTTCTCCAAATTCTTCCTCAAAATCTTCTGCACTTGAAGTAACTTCAGCTTGACAAGCATCAAAGTCCACGGCAGAAGTGCCATCGTCTTCGCATGCATCCAATGCCACCGAATGATCGGTCGAACCACCGCTATCAACTGCTAACAATGGAGCTTGAAATAATCTTGCAGTGTTAAATTTTAGATGAGATTTGAGTTTAACTGGATGCAATTTTACAGCTTTCAATGATGGCATAGATGATTTACATGGTAGGCGATTGACAAAAACTTTATAAACAATACTAAAAAAATGTCAAGTTGTTATTATGCAATCAATAAAAAAATATTGCCTTTTATCAGTAATTAGTTTTACAATATTACTAATATAATCAAATGCAACGATTTTATCATTATCTTTAACTTCTCCACCTCTAACCATTTGCCCAATTTCAATATCATAAATATCAAGAAATTTTGCAGCTTTCATTGCCTCATGTTTACAGCAGAGCACATTCAAATCATCTGAATTATTCGCGATCGATTTAATTCCACCAATCCATTCACCGTCTCCAACACATTTTCTTGATTCATAACTATTTTCACAAATCTAATAATTTAATTATTGACATTTATATTATTTCTAAAAACATACGTACAGCTAATTCTAATACACCGGTATGTGATGTTGTATTTAATCCTGCATTGTAAAATGAATTACGATTATCGTGAAACTGATCATCAGAAAGTAATGTTTTTGGCCAATTTAAACATATCGGTTGTGAACATCCCAACACGAAATAATTTGTTGCAGTTACCTATTTATACATGTAATTATTTTATAAAGTTTATCAATATAAACTTTATAAAATAATTACAAAAATGTTTCTCTGTAACAGTAATCTTTGAAACTTACTTGAATACTTGATGGTAAAGCATTTTTCCCACAAAAGGATGCGATTGTTATTTTAAGAAAAAATAATAAACAGTATATGAGGAGAAAAAACAACATTAAGAATTTCAATAAAAAAAATTAAATGAAGATGACGCGATATATCATGTACGAAGAAGTTCGGTGATAATTCTTCTTCTTGTTCGTCGAAAAATGCATCCTTTTCTTTTTTTCAGTAGAAATATTGGATTCAAGATTTTTTTATCCCTTTGACCTCAATTTCTTTTTATTTTCAAACTATTCGTTTTTACCCGTTTTTTTCATGTTCATGAACATCCTTTGTTTAAAAAAATTTTCGATTAAAAAAACTTGTTTGCTTAACATCTTTAAACTTGCTCTACTTTTCATGTCAAAAAAATAAAAGTTCAAATCATTATTTATTTATGTTAACAGCGAACTTTTTTCGACAAAAAACGAGATCAGGATCAAACAAAATCAAGTATTATGTTTGTCTTCATTCAATGTAGTTATCACGGAAGTATTTCTGTTATAGAAATATATGCATCAAAATTTATCTGATATTAGTGTTTTCGCTGTTTTATCAAATACTATCTCGTCCTCCGCTAGACGAAAACACTGTCTGAAAGTAATATTTCAACAATGAAATCTTTCAAATAGTTCATCACCGTTCTTTCTTACGTCTTCTGGTTATCTGATTAACAATAAATACAATATTAATATCAACAGTTGTGACATTTTGAGTGTTAAAATCTATTAAATAAGGATGCGAATTTGACGCTTTACTTGTTGTCTTTAAATAAAATGTGATCTCTGTTTTATATTTGAATGAAATGTATTATAAAATAAATTTATTTTGTTTAAAACTATAATAATTATTTTGAAGATTTTTTGTTGGAACATTGGGGAATTAGTATACTTGTACATTGTTGTATTCCTTTGTTGTATTTCTTCTCTCTCCTTTCTATTGTAAAGTGTTGGCATTATGTCAGTAATGACCTCGCTTCCATCTCCATTTTTCTATAAAAGGGAAAATTGTCCCTCAAAAGTTGTTCATTCTTATGTTTTTCTCTCCGAATATGTTTCATCAATAAACTTCATCTTTATTAATCCAACCTCTATTCATCTTCGTCCAACATGGAGGGCCCACCAAATCTTCTTACTACTCTTGTCGCTGATTAATATCGCCATCTCGCGTGGATGAAGGGAAAAAAAGAAGATCGAATCAGAATGCGAAGATTATTATTATGGGTGCAGACATAATATGTGAATATTGGTTATTAATGGATGGATTTTATTTGTGGCTCGGTCAGAAGAGACATGGAATGTCCCAGGTGAAGATTTATTAATGGAAGAAACTCGAGGAATTATTCTCCGGCTCTCAACTCTTTTTGGTGATCCTGTCGTGATTGCTCTCTACTTAATTTTTGACGTCCGTCTCAATTTCGTTGCGGGAATTCTCCGATTGATGAAGATGTTATTCAACAGCTCGTGAATTGGCATATGTTCTTGGTTCAACTGGTTCAAGTTGGTATGTAGTTTATTATTGTTGATATTTGTTTTGTTGATCCTCGTGGTGTACACGTTGGTGATGGTACTTTATCGTTCATGGTGGACATGGTAAATCGATAGTGCTTTTATTTTTTGATTACGTTAGCTAAAGATTGCGCGTATATCTGTGGTATGGTTATTATGCTTGATGCTGAAGATTGCTGATAGTATTTGTTCAACGTAATATATTCCTGCTTGATGCTCGTATATGGCCGATGGTGATATGCTCTTGAAATGTGATCGTGATATATATGGAATGGTTACAAATGATTATTATGTGATGTTGTGGATCCCGCTGCTCATCTGAAAGAATAGATGTCCCTTGTGGTAGCAGTATATCAACTCTAGATTTGTCTAGCCAGCTGATCAAAGTACGAATCTGTAATGCTTGGAAATATCTATGCTCGATCGTCGTATGGAAGAATCCTGTTGATCTCTCAATCGTGGTAAAGAATCCTCTTCGTGACCAAAAAGAAACAATAGCGAGGACGCTATTTACATCGGGGACGGGGCATGTTGGAACATTGGGGAATTAGTATACTTGTACATTGTTGTATTCCTTTGTTGTATTTCTTCTCTCTCCTTTCTATTGTAAAGTGTTGGCATTATGTCAGTAATGACCTCGCTTCCATCTCCATTTTTCTATAAAAGGGAAAATTGTCCCTCAAAAGTTGTTCATTCTTATGTTTTTCTCTCCGAATATGTTTCATCAATAAACTTCATCTTTATTAATCCAACCTCTATTCATCTTCGTCCAACATTTTACAGGGAATTTAAAATTTAACTTTTTGTACATTTATCTATACTCGCCATGTGAATGTATGATGAAGTCTTCTAAAATTTGCTGGTCTGGGCTCATTTTCGTCATCTTCATCATCTCCAGTTGCATCAGTATTTTTCGGGGTTGCATATAAAAGAACGTATCTGTAAAATTTTGGAAATTAATTGTTATATTCAATTAAAAAGCCCAACCTATTGCCACTTTTTACTTTACAAACAAAATTACTGAAAAAGCGGGTTTTTGATGCAAAATTACTGATTCCAACCATCGTTTCAAATGTCGTATTAAATTTCTTTTCTGCCATTTCCTAAAAAGCAAAATCATTTAAAATAATAATTTTCAAAATAATCAATTCTGACGAAATTCAAAGCTTACCTGAATTTTATTTGCCATTTGTTGAATGTTACAATTTGAAAATTTTTCACCTTGTCTTGCTTTTTGTGCTTTTAACTCATCAATGGCATCATTCACAACGTCTTCAACTCCATCATTGCAACACATAAATCCACTTCCATTTGTGTGACATTCAGGAAGTGGATATTTCGAAGGTGAATCTCCATCTGCACCACCTCCGCCACCACCATTATCATCTGCGCGTGAACACCTCCTTGAATTTGTCTTAAAAATTATAAATTAATAAGCATCTGACAAAAAGATATCTTTCTTTAAATGTTTCATTTTTAGAGTTCAACAAGCAAAAAAAAAGAATATCTATTAAAATTTAAAAGTAAAAAGATAACTAACTTTCTGAAAAAAAATTGAAATAAGAAAAACGGCAGTAAATACAACTTTCATTGTCAATTTGTAAAAATTTGAAATAAGAACATGGAAACAGACAGAATCGCTTTTTATTCGCTCAAAACTCCTCCTTTAAAGATTCCGTTTTTTCAGTTTTTATCGGGATTCATAAAAAAGAGATAAAACCGGAGATGATATAAAACTCATGATAAAAAAAGAAAAGAAATGTTTTATTGACCTTGTTGCAAACGTGTTTGTCTGTGTTTTCTAACGTTCATTTTTGAGAATAAATTTTTCAGGATCAATGTTAACAAAACTTAAAGATCCTGAAAAAAACGTTGTTTGACGCTTTTTAATTCATTAACAAAGAGTTAAAAAAAAATGATTAACACGGAGGCGTAAAAACAGATAATCATATTTTGTTTGTTTTAAATAAAGGTTAAGCAAGCAAACGAGCATTCATTTTAATTCTCTGTTTACCGGACTGTTTTTTCACGTTTTTCTTTTTAAATGCTTGCTTCCTGATCACATGATTATCCAGATTTTATATTTGAATAGACCAGCTTAAATAGTCATTTTCGTTAATGTAATTTTCTATATCGAGAGCATCATTAAACGAAAGGCCAATGTTTAAGCTTTTCACAGTTTTTCTTTATATTTTTTTAATTCAAGGTAAAGCAGCCAGACCATCAATTCTTGTACCATTGTATATCTACCCAGAAGATAATGCCTGGCAACCGTTCTATAACGCTATCAAAAGTTTTCCGACTGTAAGATTCGATATTATTGTAAATCCCGAAAATGGACCCGGAAATGGAAAATATCCTGACAATGATTATATTGCAGGTGTTTCAAAGTTGAGAGCTTTTCCGAATGTTCGTTTAATCGGTTATGTTTACACATCATACGGTAAACGAAGTCCTGCACAAGTAAATGCTGATGTTACCAAATATGCAAATTGGAAAACCTACACAAAAGCTAATATTAGTATTGAAGGAATATTTTATGATGAAGTGTCGGATGCTGCTAATACAGCAACATATTTAAAAGGTTTAACAGGTCAGTTAAAACTGAGATCCCTCTGTCCTTTTCATTCCGTTTTTCATTTTAACAAAGCTTTTTATAAAATTTTTAAATACTTAAAATTAGTCCTTAAAAATATTTACAGATTTCGCAAAAAGTGTTATTCCTAAAAGTTACAATGTATTAAATCCCGGTACAAATGTCCCAAAAACCTTTTACAATTTTGCTGAAAATATCGTATAAAGCCCATGGAGAAACTATAATGATAATCAATTGGCCCAAGTAAAAGGATTGGAATCCAAATCATCTGTTATTATCCATACTTTCACCGGAAGTGACACCACACAACAATTTGCTGTTGCAAAATGGGCAACTTCGGGAGTTGCAAGTGTTTATGTGACAACAAGTAGCGATTATGATTCGGTTTCTAAAAAATGGATTCAACTTTGCGCTGCTGTTGCAGATATAAAATAAGCATTTCCAACCATGTTTTTGCTTTTGAAAACTAACAAGAGTTTTAATAATAAATATGCACACAAAATTCTTAATTACCGTAATCTTCATGCAATATTATAGTCATATCACAATTTTAAATATCAAATAATTTATGGAAATAAATCAAACGCAGAAACAATATTTACACATGCAGAAAATACTTGTGTTATTTTTCAGCCGCACATGCTTTCAGCTTTTCTTCAATTTCTTCTTTGGAATATCTTTGAGTTGTAATCAGCAATACTTTCGAACGTGATTTGGCACCCTAAAATACATACACATAAAAATTAAAAATGACAACACAGAACTAAACTATACAATAGAGTAAATATATCCAAAACTGACTATTGCATATTTAACATTCTAAAAAATAATAATAGACACTAACTTTATCAAAATCGATTTCAGCTTTTCGTAATCCTAGAAATTGCATCATTGAATTAATTAATTCTTCATTTGCAGCACCATCACGTGGAGGAGCAGCTATTGATACACCAATTTCTTCTTCACCAACGTCTAAAAGAACAAATTATTCCATTTCCCAATGAAATTAAGAGTGATCTTACCAGTGATGACACTTTTCTTTGCGCCGGGTTTTGCATGAATTCTTAGAATAATTTGTCCATTTTCATTGACAGATATTGCTGATTGTGACTAAATTGTATAAAAGTTAAGAGTGGAAATGAAATGGATAAATTTTAACTTACATTAGAACTTGATGATGGAATGTTGTCATCAGCTTTGGATGAATTTTTTGAAGATTTTTTCGTTGAAACCATTGCTAATTGTAAAAATGTGGTTGTAGCTCGAGGCTTCAAAAACCATAAATAATTGAATAAGGCCAGGTTTTTGTAAATTATGGCAGAAGAATTATAAATTGAATTCTGAGATTGTTTTACCAAATCCACTGTGATTAAATTTTGTTTTGTTTTCACTTTGCTGCGTTTTGCCAAATTGATATTCTTTTTTAAATTTAAAACTTTGGATAAATATGGAATACTTCAATTATTTCAAACAAAAATAATACGTTTCATGTGCTAAATAAATACGATTCTCTGTGAAGTAATTAATGTGGGTTACATACTTGAAAAGCTGATTGAAAATTAGTCTTAAAATCATGTGCTTAATTCTTTTAACAATGTATAAACAAACAATTACAGAAACGAAGGTTTGTGATGTAGACAACAAAAAGAACAAATCATATGACAATCCCAAAAGCTTTTTACTTCCTTATTGAAACAAATATTTATGTGTAGCAGCTTAAAATTTGTTTTTTAATGAGAAAAAAGAGAGCATTGAGAAATTTTTATCAATAACACTGATAAGCGAATCCTTAATGGTACCAAATTCGTGTATAAAAGATTCTTAAAAATTATCCAAAAATGTACTTTGTTTGACATCTTTGTTATGTTAGCTTTTTTCAATTAATTTCAATAATTGATTAATATTGAATCATTTCAGAAAAAATGTCATCCTCTAATTTTCGTGCTCCAAGAATCTATTACGAACCTCGACAGCGGTTGCCATCAATTACTCCCAGCACTTTCAGCATCGATGAATCTTCTGTAGCGTATATTGATAATGAAGAAGAATTTTCGCCACAATTAAATCAAAATATCCATCAAGAAAGAAAACTTGACGAAAAAAAGGTATAAAAATGTGTTAAAATTAAAATATAAAACAGAATTTTTTAAATCATTTTAGGAAGCAAAAGAGTATAATTCGATCGAGGGGCATGATGATAAAAAGCATCAAGGAAAAGTAATGAAAGGATTCAAGAAAATGTTAAATAAATTTATGTTTGTTGATGTCCCGACAACCGATATCAATCATGACAATAATTATATTGATGAAAAAGGCGCTTACATCACGTGGTTGGTTGGGTTGTAAAATAATTTTACAAATATATTTATATGTAATTACTGTAATTTTTTTGACAATTTATTAATGAATTGAATAAACGTCTTATTATTTTATTTAAAAAAAGCAACCATAAAAACTAAACATTTACAGTAGATTGTAAAAAAATATTGCATCTTTGATATAATTCAAATAAAAGCCGGGCAAGATTTATTATTTATTAATATCTTGAATTAATTGAAAATCCTTCAAGCATTTTTGATTTTGCAACTTTTCCATAAAAACCTGCCGATGCTTTGGGGGTTCTCGCTCTATCAGGATCAGAAAAATTAACACGATGGATTCCAAACTTAGTAGAATATCCATCATTCCATTCAAAGTTATCCATTAAAGACCATACTGTATGTCCCATAACATTAACTCCGTCTTGAAGAGCTTGTGCGATTGCCATTAAATGCCCTCTAAGATATGCGACCCGGCTAACATCGTTCAAATCTTCATCGTAATTATCCATGCAGCCATTTTCAGTTATCAAAATAGGAATCTTATATTCGGTATGGATATAATTTAGTAGTTTTCGAAGTCCAAAAGGTGTATAATAAACCCATGGATCTGAAGCGTTCATTCTAAAATCATGGTTTGATTTTAGTGATATGAATTGCAACATAGCTTATTAAAAAGTCATCTTTTTTCCTCCCAATTTAATGACCGTTTTTGCACTTACTGTTTCCATTCAGGTGATGGCCATTGTCTTATTTTAGTATCATAATCAACAGTTTTAATTCCCAATTCCCATCGATTTGCTTCTTCTTCTTCAGTTCTTGAAGTGACCATTAAACCATTATAATAATTAACTCCAACAAATTGTGCAGATCTATTTAATGCTTGAATTTGTTCGGGAGTAAAAGAAGGCAATCTTGAACCAGTTCGATTTTCTTTGGCAGATAATTCTGCAATCCGTTCTTTTACTCTCGGAGCCCAGTCACCGACAAAAAGTGGGTGTCCAAATAGCCCCCAATAAAAATCAAATCCACGAGCTGACGCTTCTGTGTCGTTGTCATTTGAAAGATCCGCAGGAAAAAACCATGGACCATTAAGTGCAATTCCAAGAATTCCACCATCTTTATCTAGCCCTAAATCTTGAAAGGCTTTCCATGCTTCGGAATGTGCTAACAATAAATTTTTTGCAGCAAGATACAACGACCAAGCACAATGATCTGCAAATTCTCCAGGGGCACCCGAACCATTATCCCCACAAAATTCTCCTTGTGCAACTGATAACGGTTCATTGATTGGAATCCACTTTTTTACTCGGGTACCAAATTGTTGGAAGATGTAACGGGTATATTCACCAAACTTGATTGCAGTATTTTCATTTAACCATCCACCAAGATCCATGAGACTTTGAGGTAAATCCCAATGAAACATTGTAATCTAAAGTATTTAAAAATAAAGTCACAAGTAAAACTTTGAAAATAAGTCTACCACGGGTTCAATATTCGCAGCTTTTAATGCATCAATCAAATCACTGTAATATTTTACTCCGATGAGATTGATGGTAGAATTTGTTCCATCAATAAAAATACGGCTCCATGAAATTGAAAATCGATATTGTTGAACATTAAGACTTTTTAAAAGTTCAACGTCTTCTTTCCATTTATAATAACTTTTACATGCATCGTCCCCAGTATCATTATTATGAATTTTATTTGGAAGATGCGAATATGTATCCCAAATTGATGGTCCTCGATCTAAATTATAAACAAACATGATAAAATAAAGTTATGTTTTTGAACTTACTATCCCAAGCACCCCCTTCAACTTGATAAGCAGCAGTTGCACTTGAAAACGTAATTTTGCTCAAATCATAGATTATTGGATTCTGAAATAATTTTTTACTTATCACATCTAATTTTAAGAATCCCTTACAGTAGCATTTTGATGAACACACAAATCTGTGTTGCAACAACAAGTTTTTGTACTTGTTTCATAATCATTTTTACACCAATTGGTTGTTGTGCAATAATTTGTTGAATCATCACATCGAAGAGTATAATTCAATGTTTGTCCATCATTTTGATATTGACTCACACAAAATCCCTTACAATCAATAACTTCAGGGCTTGTAAAAGCCATAAAATTTGTTACTTCTTGAAAAGATCCATTGTAACATTGTATGGCAGAGCTGTACCGAAATAGAAGGACAAAAAATATATATAATATGGGATTACCCATGTCTAAAGTGAATATCATTAATACAAAAAACTTTTTGAATAGAACAGTGAAATTAAAAGATGTAGCTAAAACAATAAATTAGTTTTTGGGATAACACAAGACTACGAGGTTTTTAAAGTATTTTCAAAACCTATTTATGAATCGGTTTGTAATAAAACAAAATCTGTCCACCAGTTCAACCGTAATCTTTTTTCAAAAAAAACTTAATGATCAAACATTTAGCTACTTAAAATACCAGTTATTATGGTTTTATTTTTTAGAAGCTTAAAGAAAGAGTGCTACTCAAATAAAATCCTTATCAAAAAGCCATAAAAACTATCATTTTGTTTGGAATGAATTTTCATATGCGGTAACAACCTGGAATTATAGAATAAAAATCTGATTAATTTTTATTACCAAAAAAGAAGATTAATGGCTTTCTTTGGACTCAATAGAAGAAGCAATGTTGAAAAAAGGTGTTTTCAATGTAAAGTTTTGATAGAAATTTAAGATAAAATTTTTAATGAATTTTATAAGAAGGAATTTTGATTAAGAATTTTATTGTGTGCTTTGCTTCAAATAATTTGTGCAAAATTGCAAGAAAACTCAAATTTCTTTCTTTTTTTTATTTTATTTATTTTTAAAGAATTCAGTTGTTAAAAAAATTTAACTTTGATAATGCATTTTTTAAAATTTCTTCTCCTCTTTTGTCTTACAAAAATTGCATCAAGTAAAATAACATGTTATCGGGGCATGAATATTATTATGCCCGGCAGTGCTAACTTAAGTCAAAATATGGCGTCACTCGGATGTAACAACGCAAATTTCTGTCTTCGAGCATTTGGGACATTTAATGGAAAAGACGGATGGTTTTCTACTTGTGCCAGCGATGAAACTTGCAAAGTTAGTATTTCAAAACTATAAAATTTTAAATCATTTTGCATATATTTCAGTCTTTTCCTGGTTGTGACACAGTAACAGGCGGATCAAAAGATTTTGTTACAAATTACACTTCATGCTGTTGTAACACGACACTTTGCAATGATCTTGAATTTACTGGTGTCAAAAGTTTTACAAAAGATACCCCTGGATCCGCTGATAAAACAAATATTTATTTAGTGTTGTTTTATTTAATTCCTTTGCTAAACGTTTTTACGCTGGTTTAAAAGCTTTTTTTATTACATTTTTAGTGTACAACAAAAACAATAAATATTTAAAACGTTAAGAATTCAATGATGTTTCAACAGCAACAGCAACAGCAACAAAAATATCGACAGCAACAATTCTTTCTTTTGATTTCAGTTTTTTCTTCATTTTCTTTTGCCATGAGATTATCCGCTTCTGTCGAAAATTTAAGAAAAACCTAAAATATTAAGTTTTAAATATTATTATTGTAAAACCTTTTTTAAAAATAAAGTGTTAAGATTTTTGTGAGAATTCGACTTTTTTTTGTTTAAAATAGTTTTTGGATAATAGCATTTTTAAGATTAAAGAATTACTTGTTCTAAAGATGTTTGTGAAAGGGAATAATCAACAATTGGAAGAGTAGCAATAATTTGCTCCATTCGGGCAAACAGTGATGACCATGTAATATCATTTTTTCTTTGCAATTCATAATTTAATTGATTTAAATGTTCTTCCTGAAATCGAATATTGTTTAAATAATTTTTTTTGTGACAGAATTTACTTTTAATTCAGCCGATGGAAAATTCATGTTAATTGCATGCTTTATTTCATTTGCAGCTGTAGGGACATCAAATTTTATCAATAGAGTATATCCCATTCCGTATCGGGATTTAATATGTTGTGAACTTCCTAAACATCGGAATTGTCCATAAACCATTATTGCTAAATTTGTGCATAATGCTTCTGCTTCTTCCATGCTGTGGGAAGTTAAAACTAAGGCGGTGCCCATTTCTCGAACCTTAATTCCATTTTATTGAATCCATTTTTAAAAATAAAGTTTACCTTTAAAAGGATATCCCAGATAAGCCTTCTTGCTTTTGGATCTACACCTGTTGTTGGTTCATCTAATAATAAAACATTTGGCATTCCAACTAATGAAATTCCCAAGCTTAATCTTCTTTTATTTCCACCACTTAAAATTCTTATTCAAAAATTTGAATAACACATTTCTAAATTACCTATATGTTTTAATCTGTCGTTTTGCATACATCCGAATGCCAATGGCATCAATAATTGAATTAACAACAAAATCAATATTTTTTCCATGAAATCCTTTAATCCGTGCAAACATTGCTAAGGTTTCTTCTCCAGTAAGTTCTTTTAAAATTGCATCATATTGGGGGCAGTAACCAAAATTTGCAGATCTCCAATTTGATTTTACATTATATTGATTGATAAATGCATTCCCAGATGTAATATCTGTTTCATGGGTTAACATTGTAAATGTTGAAGTTTTCCCTGCACCATTTACACCTTCAAACGTGTCAATTGTATGTGTTTTTCATCGTCAAATGATGTTAAACTAACCTAATAATCCAAAGCATTCGCCACTATTCAAATGAAAGTTCACTCCCTTTACAGCTTTATTTTTTCCATATTGCTTTTTCAAATTTTTCACAATCACTGTTGCATCATTCTTATTCATCAATGCAATCTTTGATTTTTCTGCTAATACATCTGTATCCTCAACTTGATTATTTAGGTCATAATAATTATTTTCACCCTTCTTTGACTTTTTGCATAAATTAAAGAGTTTTGAGAAGCAGTCCATAATAAAAGCAAGAACTTGATATTCGCGCATAAAAACAAATATCCAAAAAATGATTCCTTCAACTCCCATTGCCAAAAAGATATATCGTAATCCATTATGTCCATAATTTGAAAAAATGTCATCAAAATATATTCGATCATCTCCTGATGCACAACAACCTGATGAACTGGAAACAGTGCAATTCACAGATTCACAGGAAATACGAGTGGCTTCATTTTTGTAAATTTTCATAAGACTGTTACAGATACCGTAAGACGGGAAGCATGAAGACATAACAATTTCAACGACGTGCCATGCAACAACTGAATCAGCAGCCGTTGCTTGAACAATCAAAACAACCAAAAGTCCACAAAATCCTTAAAATAATTTTCTAATTATTGACCTTAAATGAGATGTTGATGTTTACCAGAAATTATACTGAAGATTAAAATGGATGCGTATCCTTTTGCAGAAGATCCAAATGAAAATGACCACCAATAAACAAATGGCAAATAACACCATGCCAGTAATAAATATGATTTATAAACGGTCCAAATTGCATTAAAATTGTGAATGAATGGTTTAATGTTAAAAGCAGCAAAAATTCCAATGAATGTCAAAGTTGGAATTAAATATGAAATGAAATCCCAAACAAAATTTACAAGCCAATATGTCCATGGCTGAATTCCAGCAAGATATTGCATATGCTTGAATTTCTTTTGTTTTTCCCGAATTATAAAACTGCTATACCCAGCAAGAATTAAACTCATTGCAATAATACTTCCATAACCAATAATTGTTCCAGCACCTCCAAATTCTGCAACTCCACTATTTTTAATTGTATCACCGCTTGTTGGAGGCAAAGGATGAATGGATACCTAAAATTTTTAATTGTTAATTCCAAAATTATATTTTGTGCGTCGTAATTGTAAATTTATTTAAAATAACCTACTTTTATTGTGATGTCCCTTCCAGTTGATTTTCTCAGTAATAAAGAATCAGCTAAACTTAAAGCCAAAGCGGGGGAATGTATTCCAATATTATTAAACAAAGCCCTTAATCCATTTCCAGTTGAAAGCAACGGATTAGTTGTCACAAAAAATGCAACTGGATTTTCAACTCCAAAAGCTCGAACACCGTCTTCTTTTTGACCATTAATTAAAGTTTCATTTAATGTATCCGATGCTTTAACATCAAAGCCAACACCTGGATTCATATCTTTGAGCAACTTATTTATTGATCTTAAAATTCTTTTTATTATTATCGGTCAAACATTTAAAGCAACTAACTCTTTAAAAGACAATCCATTAATCCAATTTGGAGAATCAACAAGATATATAGAAGCTGGATGATCTTCGTGGGAATAATGGCTTAAATCCATTAACAAACTTGGTTGTGGTTTGGGCTGTGGGACCGTTGTTGCACCAAAAACAATTAAAGCGATAATCAAAATTGGAATTATTAATTGAAGAATAAATTGCACCCAATAACGTGAATAATAAATTACACGTTTTCGAAACATTGCATTAATGTGTTGAAAATAGGTTAAAATAAATGATAACTTCGGCAATAAACGGATTCTTGGAAAGTTTTCTAAGGCTCTGTTTCGAAGTTCAATTTCATCTTCATTAAATCTCTTTTTATTCACTTCTTCATCGACTTTAAGAAAAACATCTTCCATGGTTGTGATTGAAATTCCGAATGATTCAATTCCATATAAATGTTGTGTTTTTTCAAGCTTTTCAAATAAAGCGGAAAATTTAGAGCGATCTTTTTGGGGCAACAAAAATGTTACTTCTGCTCCAATATCAGAATTTGCTTCAGCATTTGCGCAATAAGTTTTCAAAAAGTTTAGCGTTGATTCTTTGAAAGCTTTTAATGCACTTGATTCAGCATTTTTGTATTCAATTGTTAAAAGATATCCGGCTTTATACAAATTTTTGAGGAACATGCTTGATCCACAACATTGTAGCCGACCATGTGCCATGATTGCAATTCTGTCTCCAAGTAAATCTGCTTCTTCCATAAAATGTGTTGTTAAAAGTATTGTCCGAGATTTCTTTTCTTCTTGTAGCAATCCCCAGGTTTCATGTCGGGCACCTGGATCCATCCCGGATGTCGGTTCATCCAGTGTCACAATCTTAAAAATCAATTATTAGTTTATTTTAATTTACAAATTTTAATTAATTTTACAGTCTTCATTCGCACGCGTGTTTGGGACGGTCGTCTCTCGACTGCCGCTCTCTAAACATAATTCTTCGTAAATTTGCATAGCAAGTTTGCGTTGATAGTGACGAATTGGGGGCACCTTCCACCGTACCGTAGCGGGTACAACAAAGGTAAAACTTTGGGAAGTAGCTTAAAATCGACTAATTATGGCACCACTGATAAAGAAAATGAATGTGATGATATTGTCCTGCTATCTCAAACTCTCGAAGGTGTGCAGTCATTGCTAGATCAAGTTGCCGAAAAATGTCGCCGTGTTGGATTACAAATTAATATTGAGAAGACCAAGTGGATGTCAAATGTTCCTGATCCAGATGAAAATATTTTGCTAAACAATGAAGAAGTCGAAAAGGTCGCTGAATTCATATATTTGGGACAGCTCGTTAAATGGCCTTCTCAACCCGGAAGATTCAACAAAGAAATATCGAGAAGAATTAGCGCTGGATGGAATGCCTTCAATAAAGCAAAGAAACTCCTCATCTCAAGAAGAATCCCTACCAATCTGAAAAGAAAATATTTCAATCAATGTATATTCCCTGCTATGCTTTATGGATGTGAAACATGGTGCTTGACCAAGACCGAAGAAACAAGATTAGCTGTAGCTCAACGACGAATGGAAAGAAGGATGCTCAATGTAAGACTGATAGATCATCATTCCCGTGATTGGCTCCGTGAAAGAACTCAACTAAAAGACATTATCCATGCTTCTCGTGAACGAAAATGGAATTATCTCAAAAAGCTGATGACACTTCCTGAAGATCGCTGGAATAGAAAACTAACTGAATGGATTCCACATACAAAACGTCCCATTGGAAGACCACCTACAAGATGGATGGATGACTTAAAGAAATTCACGAATAAAAAACCTGTTGAATTGTTATCACTTTGTTTAACTAATTATTGGTGTCTAAATGTGTCCCCTTTCGTCCTGCGCGACAGATAAAAGGTTTTAAATAAAATAAATAAATAAAATAAATAATTAATTTTACCTCTGAACCACCGATTAATGCAATTGCCAATGATAATTTCCGCTTTTGTCCTCCGGATAAAGTTGAAGCTAATGCATTTTTTTTAAAACCGATTTTTAATTTTGTTGTTATTTTTATTGCTTCCTCTTTAAACCATTTTCGTTCTTTAAGCTAAAAGTGTCGTTTTTATTACTTGTAAATATTAATTTCAAGAAATCTTACTTTGCAAAAGAATTCCAAATGTTCCATTACAGTTAAATCATCAAATAGAATATTATATTGAGGACAAATTCCAAGATTTTTTCGAATACTTGGAAGTGTTGTACGAATATCGTAATCATTAATAATTGCAGTTCCGGATGTTGGAGCAATTACACCCGTTAACATTGAAAATGTTGTACTTTTTCCTGCACCGTTATGCCCCAATAATGCAGTGATTTGAGAATTATAAACATTCAAATTTAGACAGTCAACAGCTGTTTTTTGAGAATTCACACCTCCAAATTGGCAATGCAATAAATTTTTGAATACATTCGTCGAATAAGTTTTGCTCAAATTTCTTATTTTTATAACTGGCTTTGCGTTTGATGGTTCGGTTTCAAATTTTGTTTGATCGATTTCGTAATTACCATTATTGTCATAGATTGCATCAATACTGATTTGAGTTTTATTTAAATGTGGAAACCAGTATGATTTTTGTACGAAAAACCATGGTTTTTGTGGGACTCCTTCACCACCAGGATTGATAGCTTCAATGTACCATGTCAAAATTATAAAAATTATTCCATCAATTATAAACATCATAAAAATATGTGCCATTGTTAAAGTTCGATCAGGAGAAATTGGATGAAAAAGATCATTCCATTGAAGGCCATCCGCTAAAAAAACTTTGATTTTATTAACCTCAAATATACTCATTTTACAAACCTTGTGATTCAAATTGTTGAATAAGCTTTAATCCCAATGCCAAAGCTATTAAAGGATTCAAAGAGCATGCCAATCTAACACTTGTTGAAAAAAGTTTAGCATCATCATATCCCATAAATACGTTTTCCCAAATGTATAAACATATCCATGAAATTACAGCTAACAGTGTTCCACCCATTCCTATGCATTGATTAAACGTAAAAAATAACTAAACTATTATCATTTACCAGAATGTAAAATTGTTGAAATCATGAATGCAAAGTATACGACATTGAAGGCGAACAACATATAAAAAATTATAAGTATTGCTGCATTCATATTTGGAACCATAATGTAAGTTAGTCCAAACAATACTCCAACAATAGCCAAAATTTTTGTATAATTTAAAATAAAAAATGATACCCATTGAATCCATTGTGATAAGCCCATTACTTTCATGTATTCCTAAAAAATTACTGTAGGCATATTTTCTAAAATTATCGATACGGTACTTTGAGGCGGGCTTCTTTTTCCATAACAATCGTTCGAACAATATAAATTACAGTAGTTAAAAGAGAAAAAACTAAGACATCTGGTGTAAAACCTGCTGCAAGTTCAAAAATTCGTTTTTTATAAGCTGGAAATGGAAAACGTTGAAGCTAAAAAGAATTTGTTAGTTTTGGTAAAAAAATGTATGATAAGTTACATACTTCAACAAAATCCATGTCATTTCCAGAATTCTTTACCAAAAACTTTTGAATAGAAGAATCTACGGCTCTTTGCAAGGTTAAAAATCCTTCTTGCCAATATCCTGGATCTCCACCATCACCATCATCAGGATTAATTGGACCAGCAAGAGAAGAAGTCGCAAAAATTTGTTTAATATCCCATGGCAAATATGAATTTGTGTTATCACTGTCATCATCGTCATCATCATCTGTATTACTTGAGCGATATCGACGTTTAGTATTTGCTAATCGAATTGTATATGCGATATCGTTGGATGTTTGAACATTATTTGCAAAGTCATCAGAAAAAATAATACCACCTGCAAATAAATATTTTTAAATGATAAAGGATATATAACTACAGTATAACTGAATAGTGTATCTCATGAAATTTGCATTCTGCAACGGTTTTTTTACCAAATGCACTGCGGAAATTGATGCTATGGGAAGGAACTCTTTTTGAACTAACCAATAAGTGCATTCCCACATTGATCAGCAAATGATTGTTTGACATAATCAGACATACTATTTTCATTGGAAAATTCTTAAAAATGAGAACTAAATTTTCTTTCAGGGCAAAAGTTTTTCTCTTACGTGAAACTTTGGTTACAACTTTAACACTGTAATTTTCAGGCAAAACAGTTCGTTTCAATTTTTTTAAATAAGGTATAATGTTGTCATTTGTAAATCTGTCCTATAAATATAAACAAATGTAAGAAAATAAAGCAAGCAAAAATTTATACACACTTTAACCATGCTCATAATTTGATTGATGTCATTAGTATTTGGAGCATATGCAATTTCAAAGTTGACAACAAAATTTTGATCTGTTATTTTATCAACTTTTAAGAATGGGCACTTTCCAACCTTGTTTTTCAAAAAAATATCCATGTCAAGCATAGTATCCTGCAAGTTTTTAATTAACATAAAAGCAAATTTTTTGGACAAAGTTTAAAAATAAAAATATTTTATATGATTTTTAATATACGATAACATTTTTCAATTTGATCACACCAAATTTGAAAACGATTCTCAAAATTTGCTTACATTTTTAGGTCGATTTGGATCAACAACCATCAAAAAATCATATGCTTGACCGGTAATTTGCCAAGATGGAAAAAATACATCTGAATAATCTTTTTCATACTGATCTTTTACCCCATTTAATGAGGAATAGCTGCTAACAATAAATATAATTGGCATTAAAAATTCCAAAAGAGTAAACCATTTTGATCTCCATTGAATAATTAAATTTTTCCATAAAAGTAACCGTAATTGTTGAAAAATTGCAGGCATTCTATTTTTTAAAAAAAGGAAAAGAGCTACCAATTTTAATGCGATGAGGCAAGCTAAAAATTTATCAAAAAGTATTAAAATTTAAAATAAATTTGCATATTCAAGAGGACTTAAACAGTGACAATATTTTTGATCACGAGACCCTAATTAAACTTGTACTGCTTTTTGTGTCATCTATTAAATTTTTCACACCTTTTTTAAGAATCCACTGAAAACTTAAAGAAAAAACTATATACGATAAAGTATTTATAGTGTTCTCTAAAAAATTTCGACAGCAATAATATCATTTTTTTGTTATCTTTTTGCACCAAAAAAAGACAACAGTCTTTCCATTCCATTTCCCTCTATCCTTGATAGCAGGCTTCAAACGATAAAAAAAAGTTAAAAAAACACTCATAGATAGAATCATTTTTTTTTGAAAGAAAGAGGTATAAATTGCACTTTTTCCCTTTCAATTGTGTTTGCCAAATGATTTCATTTATTTATGACATTAGCTTGATTTTCAGACTGTGATGTGTTATGTGTGCTTGGAAGGACTCATGTGCAACAAAAGCAAGAAAATAAACTTTTTCACGTTTATCTTTTTGCAAGCAATCTCTTTTTTCTTAGAAAGTGATATAAAAACGTCATTTTAAATATTTTAGAAATGAGTCAGAGTTATTTATTTTTTTTTAGATTCATCATAAATTTTAGAACTTAATAGAACTAAAAAGGTTTTTTTTTGCAAAAATCTGAACAAACGGAGTTGAAAGAAATACTGTAAAAAGTGCACAAAAATGTGTGTCGTTCTACAGTATATTTATTTCTGCACAACAATTCATACTGTTTGAGAATAAAGGTGTGTTTACAGTTTCTAATTTAATGCCATAACTTATGAACTGCTCAACAATTATTTTTCTGTTATAATTTTGCCCCACCATCAGTTTATTTAAATTATTTTGAATGAAATTAGTAAATTTTACTGTTTAGTTCAAAAAAAATTTATGTAGGAAAATATAAATAAAAAAAAGTAAAAACAATAACAACTGAAAAAGAAAAAAACGACTGTAACAAAAGTAAAACAATACAAAATCATACTCTAATAAAAAAAAACCCAAAATTAAGAAAAATTAAAAAAATTAATTATTGGCACTTTTGAAATTCTTTTTCAATTAAATCCATAATAAATCGGTAATCATTTTCATCTTGAGTGAGTAAACGAAGATACCTTGTACTATGTGGCCCGACAGTATTAATAATAAAAAACCTTGGAGCACATTCACATAAAAGTTCAACATGTTCTGTCAGTTCTCCACCGGTAAGCTTAATATCTTGTGCCAGACGAAATAAAATCAATTCAAGTTTTGTTGTAGCTTTTGGTTTGATTCTTGAAAAATACGACCAAACATGATACAATAAAGTTTGCTTAATTAATTCAAGTTGATTTCTTCTTCGCTCCATTGCTAATTTAATTGGTTCCAATTTTGCTTCATCATAAGTCTTTCATAAAGTGATAGTTTTGGAGTGTCCCCGGCAAATTTCGTTGGAGATAATGGCACTTTTCCATTTGGTGTATGAGTTTGTTTCTCTGGTGACTTAAACTGTAATAATGTTGCCTAAAAAAAAAAAACCACTAAAATTATTATTAACATATTCAAAAAACCAGTGTTTGAACGCCGCCGGGCCACCGCCGCCGGATAAAAAAAGGGTTTAAAACGTTTTTGGGTAGATGAATCATTGTTTTTTAAAAACTACATTATCCCCCAGATCCAGACGCTTCATTTATGACTATTTTTATCATTTATGGATTATTTGGTGAAGTTTAATTAAGCCGTAAAGAGGGCCGGCGGCGGTGAAAAAATTTCTAAAAAATTCTACCGCCGCCGGCCATCTTTACGGCGTAATTAAAGTTCACCAAATAATCCATAAATTCTAAAAATAGTCATAAATGAAGCGTCTGGATCTGGGGGATAATGTAGTTTTTAAAAAACAATGATTCATCTACCCAAAAACGTTTAAACCCTTTTTTTATCCGGCGGCGGTGGCCCGGCGGCGTTCAAACACTGCAAAAAACTTACTTCAGCATTAGCAGGTAATACAAATGATTCTCTCTGCTTCTCCAAAAAAGGCTCCAATTTTGTTTGAATAACAGTTTCTTTTGGAGGTTGGGGTAATACAGAAGGAACAATATCAGGAACTGATTCAAGTTTAAATTTTGGATGAAATTCACCTTTTTTGAGTTCATCTTTTGAGACTAAAAATAAGGTTTTTAAAATCTAAGTTTTTGCATCTATAGTTTACTACTGTAAATTTAAAAAAGCAAAAGAAGCCCCCGAAAACAAATTACAAATTTAAATACTCTAAAAAACTTACAGCCGCGTTCATTTAAAAATTTATCATGAAGTTCAAAAACAGGCAACAACAATTCATATTTAAAAATTGCTTTTCGACAGGCCATCCTCCAAGGTTCAAGACGATCATAATTAGCTAATTGAAGTTGCCGAAGTTGGGGTGTAGCTTTTGTTGGAGATTTTCTTGGTGAAAGTGGCACAAAATCAACATTCTTTTTTGGCGATTTTAGAACAGATGTGAGCTTTATTGGTGAACCATACTGTACTGTTTCAGAAGGTTGTGGCTTCATCAGGGATGAAGGTATCCAATACGATTCAAGATCTAAAATAGAAAATTAATGTAAAAGTTAGTTTAAAAAAGTTATACCTTTCTTTAAATTTGGTTCTATAACTAAATCATGTTTCTTTCCTGGGGTTTTCATTCCAAATGCTCGATGTTCTTCCAATTTAACAGTGTAGGAATTCGGATAAACAGTCAAAATTTGGCCAAGAATACCAGCGGTAAAATTCTTTTTTGTATCCTTTTCAACGTTCTTTTTTAATGCTTCAAAAACACATCTTTCACTTCTTCCTTTCTTAATACCAACAACACGTTCCATTCTTTCAAAAGTATCATACAGCGGTTGGTATTTTTTAGGAAGTTTATAATTTGCTGCATTTTTGATAGGAGATCTTAATCGAGCATATTTTCCCTCTTCTGCAATTCGTCTAAAATAAAAAAGATGGATGATTGTAATTGTTATAGATAGATTGCAGCTATCAGTTAAACTTACCGTTGTGTACCGAATCCGCTTTGAATTGTTTTCGGTGGTTTTGCAGAAAACGTTGAAATATATAAATCAGATTTTTCACTGGTATCATCTTGATCAAATAATTTTCGACGAGCACTTTTTGGTGTTTCAAAGTCATTACTAATATTTAATTTTACAGATCTTGAAGGTGAACGAAGCGGAGTCGAAAATCCAACAGATTTCGGTGGTGTTGAAGGAAACAGGGATCGTGGAGGAGTTAACGGTTGTGGAGTAGAATTATCAGAAGCGTCATCGAATTTTACAGGAGAAAAAATAATTTGTTTTTTCTTTCTTGGTGTTTGAAATGGTGATTGTGGAGCGGTAGTTTCAGAGAAATTTTCAGATACTAATTTTGCAGCTTTTATTCTTTTTGGCGTACCATCACCATCAATTTTTATACGACGTTTAACCTGTAAAGTAAATGATAAACTTTGAATATAGATAAAATTAAAAACTTACTCCTCCACATCTTGTAATTGATTTCGTTGGAGTCCATGTAACAGTTGAAGATGGTGTTGATCCCCCTCCTCCTGCCAGTCGGCTACTTCTTCGTACTGTACTCATTTTTTTTGAGTCTATAATTAAAATAGTAATAAAAAATAACAATAAATTTTTTAAACTAAAATTATTAAAAACAAATATTTTGAGATTGAACAAAAATTATTTTTGGCGCGCATTTTTCTCTGCCTTTTTTTTCGTGCTCGATCAATTTGGTTTTTTGTAGATCGTTGCTCAACTGCGCAAATAACATTCCATCTTTTAAAGATTGCTGTAAAAAAATGTGACTCTATCTTCACGAAACCATACTTTATTTAAATCCACCCTGAACTTTTTCCAAGAGCTAAACCGAACATCACTAATGCAACCCCAATATACGAACGCAAAATTTGAACAAAATATTTATAAAAACATAACCCAAACATCACAAAAATTAAATTGAAACAATTTACAAAACATTTTCAATCTTGAGCTTTTTCAGATTGAGGTGTCTTATTTTCATCATTTTCTTCATGGGATTGAACATCCTTAGGTTCAGATGACTTATTTTCAACAGTTTCTCCATCAGATTGAGCATTTTTAGGTTCAGATGCCTTATTTTCACCATCAGATTGAGCACCATTTTTAGCACCACTACGACGACGATTACGGCGATTTCGATGACGAGATGCCTTTTTTTACCATTTTCTCCATCGGATTGAGCACCATTCTTAGCACCGCTACGACGACGACTTCCAGGATGAGATTCTTTCTTTTCATCATTATCTCCATCAGATTGAGCATTTTCATTTTTGGTACCGCTACGACGGCGATTGCGACGATTTCCAGTTTGAGGAGAGCGATCACCTTGACTACGAGAAGTATTGCGACGACGACGATTACCACCTAAAATTGAAATAATAGAATAAGAAATGCAATATTTATACGAATTACCGGGGCTGGAACGAAGGGGATATCGAAGTTGGATAACATATACACCTTGAACATCAGTATCATCAGGTCCGGTAACATTTGAAGCTTCAAGGCGGTCACGCGTGCCTTTAACAACATCAAATTCAACCTTTTCATTGTGAGCAAGAGAGCGAAGGTGGACACGATTCATGCGAGATTTAGCAATGTTCATTTGATGAACAAAGACATCACCAGTCCCATCATCACGAGCAATAAATCCATAGTGATAGCGAAGAGAGAACCATTTGACGGTACCAGTAATTTTTTTCTCCAAGACTTCTTTAAGCTTTTGAGCTTCTTCATGTTGTTTCAGAAGAACGCGATAAGGAACATAAGCCTGAAAAAGGTGGAAATTGAATCAGAAAAAACATTAACAGTGAATACTGCAACCGAAGAAAAAGGGAAAACTGTTGCAACATTTGTATTAGAAAATATAAATTTAACTTACTTGGCGATTATTATCCTTCATAATTGGTTTTTTATTTAGACGAAAGAGCGTTTGAGCGGCCACTGGCACACACGACTGTTCTAATTTAAAAATGATTTTTTTTCAACAAACGTTAAAAGTTGGCAGCTGCGTTACAGTACCCTTTTTGCGCTCTGTCGTTTTTTTCGCTTCGATTTTAAAATGCGTTGGCGCACATTTTAAATTTTTCGGAAAACAGGTTGAAAAAATAAAAGCGATTTTTTTTACTTTTTTTTCATTTCAGATACTTTGTTTTTTGTACTGATTTAAGCAATAAAACATATGACAAAGCTATTTTATCATTTAAAAACTAGAAAAAAAATATTAGTAAGGATATTTTTATTATTTTTTTTCTAGTTTTTAAATGATATGATTTTTAGCAGCAAATATACTTGAATTCAAAGGTTTAAAATATTTGTTATAGATCTTTTATTTTTGTATAAAAATGGCAAACTGAAAAAAGTTATAGTTCGAATATGCCGGATTGTTTATGAGGTGATTTAATCATGAAGCATCCATTTGTTTAATAACAAGATCCTTAATGGAATTGACTTCATAATGAATTCATTCATGTTATATCATATCTATATATGTAATTTATTCATTTAATTTTGCATATACTTTATTCCAATTAGTATTTATCGCGTTTGAACGCATTTCACATCTATTGTTTATTTTAATCGTCACAATGCTGTTTAGAGTGTTTCTCTTGCTTTAGTCATTTTCGAATTTGGACTATATAGTTTTAATATTAACCAAGCCTTTGGTCTTCAATAATACTATCAATGTTTTGCCTGTTTATTACAAAGATATTACAAATGTGAAGAACGGTTCTTTGATTTTAAAACCAACGAAAAAAGGAAAAATGTTAAGATCAGTTCGTCAAGGAATTGATCCAATTAAATTTTCACTTCAACAAAATTCCGAATGTATCTCACAGTAATCTTGTTTTAAATTTTTTATTGATTAATACATATTATAAACTTTTAAGGATTCATTTTTATTTTCCTCAAAAAAAGAAATCCAAATTTTATTACTGTATGCTCGATATAACAAAGTTTTCAATTGAACTTAAAGGCAATAAAGGTATGCAGTGTTTCGACTCCCCAGCCCTTTCTCCTCCCCCGGGGTTCGGGGGAGATTAAGGCTCATGCTCAATTTTCAAAAGAATTTGGTATTGATAAACAAGGATGTGAACCAACTCAAGCAAGTCGAAAAAAATCATATCAAAAAAGCTGAATTTACAAATGGAACAAAAGCCAAGAAAAAATAAGTTGTATTTTGTGGATATTACACAAGTAATTCCCCCTCACTAATTTCAAGACTGAATTTTTACATATCAATCTTTTGATATTATGTTTTATATAAATTAATTTTTTTAGGGCTGAGCTCTATGCTCGTATGTTTACCCCTGATGGAAAATGAGAAATGCAAAAGAACTTGCTGAATATAATGCTCAGAAAGCTGCTGCTGCATCAACTAAAGCAAGTTCAAATAAAGCTGCGGTGCCGTTTTAACTTCTTGTCAATTTTTGTTTATGTAGATTCATACAATGTTTCTCAGGATTGTTAATAATCAGAATTATTAACAACAACCACCTTGAAGCTAAGTGCTGGTTCATTTGAACGAATTGTAATTTGTTTTGCCGTTCAACAAAATTGTACTGCAAAAATATTTTGTTCAACTACCACCATATTCTCATTTTTTGTGTCCCTATTATTTAAAGTGTAAGCCAAAAATAATTGTAATGGAAAATTATTTCATTAAAAAGCTTTACAAAAATTAGTGTTGCACATCTGATGCCGTTCTAGTTTATATCTGCACAAACTATAAATTGAACATCAGGGGAAAACATGCGGACACAAAACTTCAAAATGGAAAAAAACGTTGAAGACACTTGTGTGCTTTTCTTGTGTCCCTTACATCATCTGCTGCAAAAAAATTTTGTAGTGAAAAAGAAAAAAGTATAAAAGTCGACTAAAAATTTGCCGAAAACATCAGAATTAATAAAGTGAATTAAGAAGAAAAAGATGGAAAATCGTTTAAAGGTAAATTGAAAAATTATTGGTTAGTTTTAATGTTCAATTTTTTTAAAGGAAATTGCATTTAATGGTGCTTTGTCTCTTTCACTTTCATTTGGACATGAACTTGGTTTATTTGATGCTTTGGCTGCCATTGGAACTAAATAAGAACCAGCAAGTCCATCCCAACTTGCTGAAAAAACTGGAATTGATTTAGAGTAACTCTAGCTTTTATTTATAGAATACTTTACCTAGAAAGAAAAAGTTTAAAATAAATTTAAGTTTAGCAATACAATATAAATATTTAAGCACAAATATTTTTTGTAGTTTGATTATCTTTTAAGATTTGAAAAAAAGTAAAACTTTATTTTAAAACTCCGAGGCCTCATAAAAATTTGTTGATAGAATACATTTTTAATATTAAATTAAATATTTTAGGTTTGCATCAGTATGGTTAAATGGAATGGTTACTGGAAAGATTATTGAACGAAATGCTGCGGGGGATAAATTTTGGATTGCCCAAGAAAATATGGCTGCTTTGACTGGCGAAGAGCCTGCTGCTGGTTTGGTTTATAATCGACTTCTTCCAATTTTTTCATCGCATTATAAACAAGCTGTTGAAATGGCAAAAGAAGATCCAGATGAGAAAAATCCTGGTGAAAATCAACAAGAGCATTCACATGGACATGAACATGGCCATAGTCATGGACATCATCAACATGGTCATGATCATTCACATGGACATACCCATGGACACGGTAAAAAAGTTAACAGATTTTATAAAAAAGTTACATTTAAATTATAGGTGATAATCATGGAGATGCATTTCCGCTGATGGAATTACTTTCAAAAACAACATACAGAAAACATCTCATTCCTGATTTTGTGCCATTGCTTGGTCTTCGTGAAAAACTTGAAAATGGTGGCATGGAAGTTCTGGATGTGGGATGTGGCACTGGCTTTCATATCTGTGAATTTGGTAAGAAATATAACTGAATCTAATTCAATGTATTTGATTATTTTTAGCTCGAGAATTTCCAAAATGTAACTTCACTGGAATTGATATTAGCCAAAATGCTATCAAACGTGCTCAAGAAGTTGCGAAAGAAATGAATTTGAATAATGTAAAGTTTGAAGTTGTTAGTGGTGAACAAATGCCGGATGAATGGACAAAGAAATACAATTGGATTTTTAGTTGGAATTCAATACATGATCACAAACATCCAAAAGTTGTAAGTATTAATTAAATATCCTGAAAAATGATAATTATTTGGAGTCTTTTAGGCAATTAATGAAATTAGTCGCGTTTTGAGTGATGATGGACGTTACACAATGCTCGAAATGAATAAACCTGGAAATCCAAATGATTACGGTACAACACCAATGTCAATGTTTTGGGCCGTTGCCGGTTTATTCATTGTTTTACCAGTTCGTAAGGCTCCAGAAGGTGACACTTTTTTTAAAAAAATATTTGATATTCTTAATATTATTTTTGTTTAGTTTTTAAATGGACAAATGCTGCAGCAGTTGAGATGTTGAAAGAAGCCGGCTTTAAAAGTGTTGAACCCGTGAAAACTCCATTCTTTGAGTTTAATATTCTTTTTATTTGCACAAAATGATGTATCAATAATTGGAAAGTCATTTTTATAATCATCATTTATTAATTAAATTGTTTTATTGTTGAAGTTTTAACATTGTATTTAATAAACATTTTTATTTGCTTTTAACCATTAACTATGAACAAAATATGCATTAAAATAATCTTATACAGTATGACATATACAAACTTATTCAATAACATAATTATTACGACAAGCAAAATTCATTAACCATTTTTCGAATTCCTTCAAATCGTAAAACTTTGCAAGTTCAAGATAATCTTTAATATTATTCTTTGATGCTTGCTCAGCCATTTTTTCGAGAACAGTTCCCTAAGAAATCAACTTTTATTCCGCTTGAAAAAAATATATTTTAAAATGACAAACCATAAGATCATCCATTTGATATTGATGAGCAATTTTGAAAACTTCAATTTCACAACCATCAAAATCAATGCTGGCTTCATTTTCACAAAAATCTACCAATTTTTGGACAACATTTGAGTCATAATCAGGAATTTGAACACAATTTTCCGCTTTTTCTTTCATATTAATTTCAAACATTACCTTAAAAACTGGAGAATGTGCGGCAAGGAATGGTTTAATCGCCTAAACATTGACACGTTTACAGCCTTTAAATTGCATCCTCGAAAAATTTACTTGAATTTCTGCATTGCCTGCTTTCAACGTTACTTTAACAGATGAATCATTTTCCCAAATTTCTTTCAATCGATTAAAGATTCCATTTGATTGTTGGGGGAATTTGAATGAATCAACTTCAAAAGCTGAATTCTTTTTTGTGACATAATCAATAAATATTGTCAATTTTGTAATTTTTAACCAAAATTTAGTTAATAAGTTATATTTCCAATAGACGCCTAAAATTTGATCTTTTTTAAATTCTGTTTCAAAATAAACTTCTGCGACTATGAGTGGAAAAAACTCATAAAATTAACAACTTACAATTGCCTTTTTGTAAATGTTTTCTGTCATTAATTTGAACGGAATAATGAAATACTTCAAGTTTAGGCTTGCAATCGAGAATAATTACACCATAATCATCAAAAAACATACTTGCTTAGGGGGGTGGATAATTTTGAAAATCCTTATCCTTTTCCCAAATTTTCGGGGATTTTGCAGCGGTCCTGTTTTAAGGCCAGACGTTATCTGAAAAATTTTTCGGCGGCGCTTCGCGCCGCCGAAAGTGTTGCGGTCCTGTTTCATGCTGGGAAGAGTACTTTTCTTTGTTTTTTTGTAAGATATACCCTATTTTTTACTCGATTTCGTATCTTTTATAGGGTTATTGTTAAATAATTATACTACTGATTATGTAGTTGTTTTTACTCTAATTTATAAGGTTAACTTAGTGTATTATTTAATTGAAAATTATCAGTCTAATAAGCTTAAATTGATATCATTGCTACACCAACACAGTTTTTGACTTTAGGTTTTCAGATGTGTAATACAGTAATGTTATTTTTTTTTAAGGCTATTCTTTGTATATGTGATTCTGAATAACTTTTTTTAATTTAATTGTGAGCGGCTTTTGAAATAACTCTATAATATTTTCTGTCAATAAGTTAATTAGCATTTAGATTTTTTCGTGTTTTGGAAAACTATAACTAGAGATGTGCACTGGCGTTATGCGTCGCGAGTGTTCCCCGCATTTTTTTTCAGTCAAAGGAAATCGAAAGAGAGGTATACTGTAGAAATTAAAACTTTTTTGTTTCTAATTAATTTTTATCCTACCAAATGCAAAATTTTACGGAGATTCCGAAAATCCAACTTTCGAACATCACTTTTATGCAAATTCGCAAAAAAAATCTGAGAAAACTGCATTTTTTTACGTTTTTTTGAAAATAATACACTAGGCCATATCAAGCCGTTTTTCGGGACCCGGCCCATTCGATCCAGAATTTTATTCTGCATCTGATAGAATAAACAAAAAATGCGCGAAAGATAGCGGTGAGAAATTTGCGCCTACGTCCAAGTGTTAGACACGATGCGCAACGATCCGAAGGTCGCAGGTTCAAATCCACTCCGATGTTTTTTGTTCGTTTTTTTGTTCAAAATTTTAAATTTTCATTAAAAAAGTGTTTTGTACATTGTAGCATTTAGTTTTTTCATACGTGATCTTAAATTTGTCAAATATGTCACGAAATGATAAAAGCATCAAGGGGTATCATGATTTATTATCAAAATATTAGTTCACTATTGTACCTCCCAAAGCTTACCCCTACAAAATCCGAGATAAATATAAAAAGGTTTTGTTTATTCAAGTACAAATATTGCAAGTAAGTATACAAAAAGAATTATTAAATAAAATGATATTACAAAAATAATACATGAGATTCTTTTTCAATGTTGATAAGTTCATTTAACGCCGATATTTTCCAAGCACTGATTCCACGACGTTGATTATTTGAAATACCCATAACAGTTGCTTCATCTTCTTCAAGACGTTCATCATGAATTTCTTAAACTTGAATATTAAGTTTATCACAGCTATCGTTGAATATCCAAGATATATCTGAAGCAAACGGAACCGCTTTTTCAGCATACTAAAAACAACAGCTTCTTTATATCCAGAATAATTAGAGTATGTTACATACCTTTACATCACGAATGACACAGTCGAGATTCTTCATTAACAAATATTTCCAACATCAAAGCCTTGTGCAGTCAAATTACACGAAGATGACCTTCTTCGAATGAGGAAAGTGTTGTTAATGATATAGATGATATCCTGTCCTTGAAGCCACAACCAGCAAATGTTAAAGATGTCCATCACATACATAGAAAATCAAAACAATAAGTTGATTTTGAGTTTCTTTCTTCATAACTTGAGTAAGATGTTAAGCAGGAGTCTTTGAGATCATTGTTGACTTGTTCCAAGGCAGTTTTGAATTAATTTTCTATTGCAAGATAATCATCGGCAGCAAGAAGTAGCTTAGTCAGATTATAATAATTCAGATTCTGAAAAAATTAATATTATTATTTTACATTATTTTTATAAATTAATAAACAACACATGAAACAAACACATTCTTTTTGTTTACAACAGGAAAAACAGCTTATTCTTAAGAATTAACCAACCTTTAGCCACCCATCAGATTTATAACATTGATAAAAAGATATAACGCTGCTAATAAACGTATTAAATGAAGATTCTTAGTTGAAAAACATTTGATAAATATTCAACGAAAATCAAACAAAAAAAATTGCTGCAAAAAAGTGTGGTTTTTTTGCACCCCACACGAAAATATTTAAGAAGAAAAAGTGTTCCCCGACTGAAAAAAAATGTGTTTTTGGTATTTTTCTTTATCAATTATATTTTTTATCAACATTATTACTTTTAATTATTTTTATCAATTATTAATCAGAAAAAAATTCTGCATTTAATGATACCAAATTCATATTTTTAGCTAAACTTTGAAAAAACGATGCACATCTCTAACTATAACTAATAGCAATACACTTATTAACTTATCAAATGAATATAACTAAAGAGTAGCATCTTCAAACGTTTTGTGTTCACTATGAGTTTGTTTTTCATAGTTTTGACTATGGACGATGTAATAACGTTCTCAACAAATTTACCCTAAGGCTAAATTAATCTCGGAAAAGGAAAACAACTACAAACTGTGCAACAACAAAAGCTTAAAAATTACTTAAACGAGGACTCATAGTTTCTGGAAAACCTTTACCGCAAATCCCCCAATCACACAAAAATGCAAAAGAAACCATTTTATCAGGTTATAAAAGCAACAATATGAATAAATAATAATACAGGCCAAAAGAAACCTTTATGCAAAACATAAAAGATAAAAAAAATATTAGACAGAACACGATGAAAAAAACATTTAAGCCATATCTTGTTCTTGGATAGCAAGGGCAGATGCATCAGCTTCGTATTCACCTAAAAATGAACAAGTTAGTGCAAGAGTGAGCCTCTTATGGACGGGGTCGAAGGCAAACGATGTAATAACGAGTTCAACGTTACAACAAGGTTCGACTGTGACATTATAATGTAGAAGCTTTTATTTTGCTATTATTTTAAAACCATGGCCGACAATGCCATTTGAGATACGTTTCTAAGATTATCAGACATTTTAAAAACACTAATAAGGTTAGCAGTAAAATATTACGTAACAAGGTTTTTTCTACTTCGAAAGTTTCTTCCCCAAAGAAAAATTTTAATTTTAGGTCGATTAGGCTAATTACCTCTGAGTCATATAGCCCAGAATCTCAGCTTTCCGAAAATATGTAATTTATGATAAAAAAAAACTACTTTTGGATAAGCTAAAAATGTATGATATATTTTTTATTTTTAAAAACTCCATACCTACATGCATAAGCATGGAAATTATCTGATTTTTATCTTTAAACATAAATTTTTTTCATATCCATGTATTTTTGCTTAATAGTCAACTTTACAATGGTGGAATTTCAAAGCTGTGAGAGATAATGAGCTAATACTTTCCAAACAATGTTTTTAGATCATACTCTATCCTAAAATAATAAAATAATCAAAATAGAGATGGTGAGTGCCGCATTTATGTGAAATCTTTAAATTTTCTGGTTGACTTTCTCTTAAATGCTTATGCAGAGAAATTGTACTCATATACGAAAAATGTGTTGAATCAACTTTGTTAGCGAAATCAACAAGTTTTGGATTTAGCATATTGAATGACTAATTAACTAAAATGTTGCAACTGTTGTTCCTTCAAATAAAAGTATCTCCGAAAGTTGTAAGCTAAGGAGGGTTTTTACGGAGCAATGATTGTCACTTTGCTTTGAGCAAACAAACTGATGAAGAGGGATTCAAATTTTATGAAATCTTTTCTAATATGGAGTTATTACGTAACACCCAATGCTGAATCGATGCAACATCTAAGAAATCTCGGAATAACATCTTTAAGCGATCCGTTTTAAAACAAGATCATACTTGCTAAAAAAGCTAACTACGCAACGTTTTAAGCAAACTTTTGTAAACGCATGATTCTGTAAAAATCTTAACGCTTGATAGAAGCTATGCATAAAATCATAAAAAGTTTAGCTATTTCAATTAATTAAAATTGCCTGAAAAGGTGGTGTTTTTCTGGGGCAATTTTAATTTATTAATTTAAAATCTTTATCGATGATTTATTGTATAAACCTCAACAAGTGTGAATGGTGTTAATTAGAATGTTATAGTAAACATTAATAAATAATTTGAATTACGCAATATCAAGAATGACAAACCTTTCTAAATTTTATCCAAAATCCAAAGGGTCCACCCTTTGAAATATTTCTCATAATTTTGAAATTTTTGGCCAAAATCAACGTACTCCCCCCTTTGCACCAAAATGGTCGACCGACCGCTCCGCGGTCGGTCGGTCATGGGGTGGAGAACTCCACCCCCTAAGAAACTATGTCAAAAAATTGGATTTTTAAAGATGCTTTGTATTTGACACCGGTGTAAGGATCAATTGCAGTCATTTCTGGGCTTTTCAGAATGTAAACACAGCTTCCAGGACTTTCCTCTTCTTTTTCCAAATGTTCTCTTTGAATATCATCAAAGTTATCAATGGTCCAAGAAAAGATTTTTTTAATTGTAACTAGGGACTGGCAGGGAACACTTTTTTCTTTTCTTTTTCCTTTTTTTTCTTCGTTACCGTAACAAAAAATTGAATTTGCGCATACTTTTTTTTGAAATTTAATAATCTGACCTACCAGACGTATTTTTTTACGCTGATTCCGAATATGCCATTTTTGAAATAGTTTTTTCTGAGAAAAATACCCAAAATTTGCATTTTTAATAGTTTTTTGAGGATTTGAACCCAAGCTCATCCGAGCTCATGGATAAGCTTGATACCATTCGATAGCCCTTCAAAAAATACATCTTAGGTCAAAAGGAAAAGCAGGCGAAAGCAAGCGAAAAAATATTATAGCGATCGTAGAGCTAGATTTGTATAAAAAATGCTTGAAAAACAAAGGAAAGAAAAAGAAGAGAACTTTTTTTTGCACGCGCGACAAAAAAATGCATTCTTTTTTGTGCAAAAAAGAAAAGGAAAAAGTGTTCCCTTTTCTTTTTTTCGACGAAAAATTTTTGCTTTTATTAATTTTAAAACGTTAATATTGGCATTTTAACTATTTTTAATAATTTTTTTGATTTTATTTTCGGTTTATTCAGGTCTGAAAGTACCTAGAACAAACCACAAAATAAATTTTTTCCAACTTTTATTTTTGACCTGCCAGTCCCTAATTGTAACAAACTAAAAATACAATTTTTTTCAAAAAAACAGCTTTTTAACTTTAAGTTTTACCTCAGTTAATGCTGTACCACAAGACATATTTCTTATAAACTAAACAAAACACAAAAGAAAATAAAAATATGATGAATGTTTAAGCGTCAGAAAAAAGCAATTTTTAACAACAAAAATGAAGAAGAAAAAACCGATCAAATGTGTGCTGCTCTTTTTAAAAGGATCGAATATTGCTTTCTTCTTTTTTTGTTCATCGTTTTGTTGCTATTTGCAATTGATTGTAATCTTTTGAAACATGCTTTTGCATTATATAACCTTTTGAACAATTTGTATGTATGATAATCGCGAACGTGGAATCATTATCAAATCTTTCAGTTTTATTAGCATATTGGCGCAAAACGTTTGACAACTAATTTTTTAAGTTTAGAAACAAAAAATATCTAACAAACGAAATTTTCAAAATAAAAAATTAAGTTTGTGTTATTGTTGGTAAAGGAACGGTATTGGCTGTATAATTTGAATTCGAATTTTGTCTTAAAAAGCATTTCGTTCCAATAATTCTAAAATAATCGCCTCGAATTTGTTTATGAGTGACCAAAAATAAAACTGATGGAAAACCTGTAAAATAAAAAATGTAATAAAAAATATAAATTTTTTTGTGGAACTAGCCATGTACAAATAACCAAGAAAATGACGCAGCTTTTACCATAATAGTCGGAATCGCAAAAAATTGTGTATAATCATATACCAAAGCACCACAAAAGACCACAACAGAAATAACAAAAACTGGTAGAAATAGTGCAGCTTCAGATTTCATAACGTGAAGTACTTGCTGTTGATGGCCCGAAATTATCAGGTCGTTCCAAAAGTTCTTGCGTTTGGTTTTTTCAGTGGCATATTTGACTGGGGGCTTCAAAAAATTTGAAACTTTGCATGGAGGTAGTCCAAGGGGTCATACAATTGGTGTAACTTTGATTTTTACGATATCTGGGATTTTCATGGAATTCTGAGGGATTTTCGTGGCGAGATCCGGGATTTCCAATATTCATGTGGAACGAGCTCAGTTAAAAATCAAATTTGGAGGTTTAAAGCATCAATTTGACCTATAAGGGTAGCCAGGACACTGTTCTTAATGAATTTAAGGATTTTGGAATTTTTGGGGATTTTTTGGAATTTTCGTGGAATTTTCAGTACTGAGGGTACTGTAACTCAGATTTTCAAGAAAAATTTTTTTCTGGAGCACTTGAATGACCCCAAAAATGATAAGAAAACATTATTTAATCATTTGTTCAACAAATAATATAAAAAAGAAGGCTTAAAAATGCTTTTACAGATTTTTTATCCTCCAAGAAAAGCTTACTGTAGGTTCATTAACTTCAGATGCTTCCAAATCGCCAAATTTGCATAATTTTGCAAAAATCTTTCACAAAACACTTAAACACCCTTCCCAGCATCCATTCCAATCAAAAAAATCAAAAAATAAAATTTTGACTTTTTTCGACTTTTTCACTTGGCCCCCCCTTAGGGTCAAAAATTATCCACGTGGGGGAGGGAGTACGTGAAAAAGTCGAAAAAAGTCAAAATTTTATTTTTTGATTTTTTTGATTGGAATGGATGCTGGGAAGGGTGTTTAAGTGTTTTGTGAAAGATTTTTGCAAAATTATGCAAATTTGGCGATTTGGAAGCATCTGAAGTTAATGAACCTACAGTAAGCTTTTCTTGGAGGATAAAAAATCTGTAAAAGCATTTTTAAGCCTTCTTTTTTATATTATTTGTTGAACAAATGATTAAATAATGTTTTCTTATCATTTTTGGGGTCATTCAAGTGCTCCAGAAAAAAATTTTTCTTGAAAATCTGAGTTACAGTACCCTCAGTACTGAAAATTCCACGAAAATTCCAAAAAATCCCCAAAAATTCCAAAATCCTTAAATTCATTAAGAACAGTGTCCTGGCTACCCTTATAGGTCAAATTGATGCTTTAAACCTCCAAATTTGATTTTTAACTGAGCTCGTTCCACATGAATATTGGAAATCCCGGATCTCGCCACGAAAATCCCTCAGAATTCCATGAAAATCCCAGATATCGTAAAAATCAAAGTTACACCAATTGTATGACCCCTTGGACTACCTCCATGCAAAGTTTCAAATTTTTTGAAGCCCCCAGTCAAATATGCCACTGAAAAAACCAAACGCAAGAACTTTTGGAACGACCTGATAGCTTCTTTTTAAGAATGCTTAAAGGGAGAGGACGGGAAGGAAGAAGTTTATTTTTTTTTATTACTGTGGTCCCACCCCGAAAGCTCTCTACTAATCGAGTAAAAATTTTTTTTTGAGAATCAAAAATTTTTTTAGTAGAGAGCTTTCGGGGTGGGACCACAGTAATAAAAAAAATAAACTTCTTCCTTCCCGTCCTCTCCCTTTAATGCGAATACAAAATAAAACAATGCAAGAAAAATGGGAATGCATGTATTGTGGGAAAAATGAATCCAGTTTCGATACTAAAAATATCATTTTCTGTTTCGTATAAATTATACGATATAATTTTGAGAAAAAAAACTTGTTAGACTAATTATAAATTACTATTTACTTTAAGGAATGTACTTTCTTCTTGATGAATGTGATACATAATTTTCAGAAAATTTTTTCTGCCTTCTTTTTTACAAAGGGCGACCAAAGTGCTAATTTCAGTTCACACGTCATGTTACTTCTAATAAAACAGTAATTTCATAATTTCTATTTTTTTAAAGTTAAAATAGTTTTTGATTAATTGTGTCCTTCAAATTTTCTGCATTTTTCGAAAGTTTTTTTATGTCTTTTTCTTAAACTTACATTATCATAATCATGCCCCAAGAACGGGGTAAAAAACCATGCTCCGCCAGCAGCATTAAAAAAGATTGATTTTGTTGTGAAAAACAAAGCCACCATGTAAAAGATATCTATGGCAATCCAAATAAATGTTCGTTTATCTCCAAACAAGATATCACCAAAGTAGGGAGAAACCATTGATAAACACCGATTTAAGGCTAGGACAACCGTCAGAAATGATTGTCCCATCCAAAATACATTCCCAAATGCTCCTGCAAAAAGGATCGTCATTGGATAATCACAATATGTTGAACCATGAATGAAAAAATATCCAGTAAGGCCACCATTGATTGGCATTGTAAATATATCTATCCATGTAATAGCGTACATAATTTGATAACAGCTTTTTGTCCGATAAAATGGAAGAGCCAAAACGATGAGCAAGGGTAAATATAAATTATGTTTATGAAATTTAATTGATGTGTAAAAACAACTTACTTCAAAGACAGCAAAACAAGTAAGAAAAAAGTATCCCAAAATTGGTGAAGGATCTCTAAAATCCGAGAGATTTTGAGCATTTGAACAGTTATAAAGTTTATTGAATGTTTGTTTATCAAAGAGATAAGCATTCATTCCGTTTACAAAAATTGGATTTAATAAATTCCAAAAACAACTAAAATGCTAGTCAGATTTCCAACAGTTATTGCTTTAAAGTGATTCCGAAAGATTGTTTCACACAATTATTTTTTGATTTTTATTAGTTTCAAAAAGCTGTAAATTTTAAAAAGGTATAACTGAAATTAGGAGTTTTATTCTTCGAGGTTAATCCAAATGTAGTATAAAACCACCCTTTTTTATTGAATATGATAACAAGAGCAGTTCTATGAACGTTATATAGAAAATGAACTTCTGTTTAGATTTCCCCCCATAATTTACATTTAGCACCTGCCGAAAAGAGCTAGGAAAGGGCACAAATTATTCTTAATGCCACATATATTCATCATTTAAAAAACTGAAAATATTGCTTTTTGTTTGTTTTACTTATTTGAATACATATTTGCTATGGTTTTTTGTTGATTTGTATATCTTTTTTAGCTGTAATAACTTAACTAGAAGTATCAGAGAAACAATAAAACAACATGCAAAAATGACATCATAATTGATATCAATAACTTGTTTCAAACAAACATTAAAATACTGAGAAGTGCAATTTTTTTATGTTATCTATTCAGAATTCTATAGTTATGAGACAAAACACTGTGAAGAAAGTAATGACATCCGAGCCTAAACAGTTAAAAAAATAAAATTTGGATTTTTAATTAAAAATTTATTTTTCGCAAGTGGTATAAATTAATTATGAAATCACAATAACCTCATTTCTTGAAAAGTTAATACTTTTATTTTTTGTACAAATTTTTGATATTGTGTTAATCACTTCCTTTCTTATTTGTAGGTTTGTGGCAAAAATGAACCATGCAGGAGTTAAATCGCATATATCAACCATAAGTGACGGCACAAAAATAAGTGAAATCTAAAATTTTCAAAATAGTGCTTTTATTACAAGAGCTTTACTTTTACAAAAATGAATATTTTCCAGAATTATACTTTTTAAGATTTCTTAAAAAATAAACATCTTTGCTGAGTTTTTAAAAAGGGCATCAAATCTGTGTTTATGTTGAAAATAAATTCGTTATTTTAAGAAATAAAATACAAACCTTTTGCACACATACAATTACTTCTGTGGAAAATAATAACAAATTATACAAAATCAGTGCATAATCATTTTTAGAAATCTTCAAAGAGTTATTACTACCGTAATAACGTAACCGAATAATCGAAATAATAACATAAATATTTAATAAAAATGATATAACTGACGTAAAAAGTATTTGAAAAAAAGTGATTTCCTGCAAATCCCACCATTTTACCAAAAATTTCGTTGGAACCAGAAAAAATATAAAATTTCCAAACGGACGATTTTCAATCCCGATAAACGGAAAATCCCATACAAAAACAAAAGGGGCAAAAAGGCATGCAATAAGAATATATTTAAGATATTTTTTCCAAAAATAATTATATTTTGCATGAAAAACAATAATCGTAAATCTGTTAAATGAAATTGCCAAAGTATAAAAATGGATTGCAGTGAATGAATAATAGCTAATTGTGTACAGTATGGGATATAAAAGGTTTCTTCTCGGAAGTAATTTTAATAATGGATAAAAATATGAAATTTCTGGTACTTCATAAATCAGATAATAAGAAACTCTATTTATTATATTATTAACAGAAGCAAAAATAAATAAATAATAAAAAGATGTGTTAAAATGTTTTTTATTCTTACGACAAAGCAACACATAGAATATCAAAAAGTATAATATCAAAGTTAGAAGAACATAGGCTAATGAAACCAAATTCTTTATATCATTAAAATCAGTCATTATCAATCCCAAAAAGCTTCTCTGAATTATTATAAATATAATTGTTAGATTTCATACGATAACACGTATGAAAATTGATCATTATCCTTTTATGTATTTTCTTATGTATTTTTTAATTTTACGCCTACCAGGAACATTTAAATACAAAAAAACACCAACATTATTAATTAATAAGCTATATATTGTTGGCGAAACAAAATATTTTCTCACGTTAAACAACAAAATACAATTCATGGTATACAGTAGGCTTTATCTTTAACATTTATGGAAGTTTGTCATAGTTATTCTTACCGGAATATTAACAGACACATTGTTTATTTATTGCATCACTTGAAAGGTCTTCCGTCATTTTTGTATTTTATTGAACAAGAATGCAATAGATCGAAAGATTATTGCAAAAAAAAAACAAGTCCATGCTTTCACAGTTTGACCGTAAAGTTTTTTAATCATTTAACCTGTGAGAGAGAAATTTAATAAAAATAAGTGAAAACAATTTCGCGTAGATTATGACGAAAGGCACATTTGAAAAGGATGTGTATCACCAAAAATATGACATGATTATGTGATTAGTGTTTGATGAAGGATAATGTTCTCTCTCTTTCTCATTTCTTTAATATTACAATGCCAAAATTGTATTTTCACCTCTGTTTTAAGCTCTTTAATTTGGAAAGAAAGTCCAAAAAAATACTTTTATTAATATTTTGAAGGAACTATTAATTTCCTTGTCTTAAAAATGATGACTATAATCGGCTTTCATTAAATGGACAATAACAGGTAATTGTATCAGGTTGTTCGATAAGTCCTTTCAGGTGTTTGACCCTCTGGCATTTTTTTAGATTTTAATGAATTTTTATAATTTCTTTTTTAAATGGTGCCCATGGATGTTAGAAATGATGCCTGAAAACGGTTTTTGGCTATTTTCATTTTTGGGGGATTTTGGGCGGATATACGGGGATTAACTCGGATTTCCAGGTATTTTGCACAGAAACGTTACAAAAAAGTATGCAAAATATGCAAATTTATACACGGAACTAAAGAATAGGATGTTAGAGACTTGACAGAAAACATTTTACCAAAGTCAGATGTGCCGGACTTAATTTATGCAAATTTTTCCACGTGTACTCAGATTTTCTCATTTTTTAATATTTTTTCATTATTTTTTTAAACATATTGCATCAGAAATGATAGAAAATAGTGAATAAAGGTCCTGTGAGTCCAGTGGTATGCTTTGGGACGATCAAAAAATATTTTTTTAATTTTTTAACCATTGATGAAATGGTACGGTAGGCATACTCACTTCAGATGCTTCTAAATCGCCAGATTTGCATAATTATGCAAAAATCTTTCACAGGGCACTTCAGCACACTCCCTAGTATCCATTCTAATGAAATAAATCAAAAAATAAAATTTTGATTTTTTTTCGACTTTTTCACGTGGTCCCCCACGTGAAGAATTTTTGACCCAAAGGGGGGACCACGTGAAAAAGTCGAAAAAAAATCAAAATTTTATTTTTTGATTTATTTCATTAGAATGGATACTAGGGAGTGTGCTGAAGTGCCCTGTGAAAGATTTTTGCATAATTATGCAAATCTGGCGATTTAGAAGCATCTGAAGTGAGTATGCCTACCGTACCATTTCATCAATGGTTAAAAAATTAAAAAAATATTTTTTGATCGTCCCAAAGCATACCACTGGACTCACAGGACCTTTATTCACTATTTTCTATCATTTCTGATGCAATATGTTTAAAAAAATAATGAAAAAATATTAAAAAATGAGAAAATCTGAGTACACGTGGAAAAATTTGCATAAATTAAGTCCGGCACATCTGACTTTGGTAAAATGTTTTCTGTCAAGTCTCTAACATCCTATTCTTTAGTTCCGTGTATAAATTTGCATATTTTGCATACTTTTTTGTAACGTTTCTGTGCAAAATACCTGGAAATCCGAGTTAATCCCCGTATATCCGCCCAAAATCCCCCAAAAATGAAAATAGCCAAAAACCGTTTTCAGGCATCATTTCTAACATCCATGGGCACCATTTAAAAAAGAAATTATAAAAATTCATTAAAATCTAAAAAAATGCCAGAGGGTCAAACACCTGAAAGGACTTATCGAACAACCTGATATACCAAAAGATGATTAGCAATACAATATTATGCAATATATAAGCAGTGATAACTTTTCAAAAAGTATTCCTATTTTGACATTGTTTTTATTAATCATGCTTCTTTTTGGAATTATTCTTGTAATATTTACTGTAACTTCATGTCAGCCTCTTCCTTCATTGTTCAGCAACTTTGAAATGGATTCAATTATTCCAGCTGAGATTAAAAGAACTCTTGAATACAATAAACCCGATTCAATGCCAATTATTTCTCGTTCAATGCTTGATGCAAATAAAGGTCATCTTTCCAGAGCAAGTACATCAAGGGCATTGTCGAATATGAGAGATGTCGTTGCACAAATTTCAAATTCCGTAGCAGAAAAGCGTAATGCAAATCTTCTTGGTTACGATTATTTTTTACCTCAACAACAACAAAATACACCATTTAATCTTTTTACATCCCTTCAACAAATGCCTTACAAACGCGCCTTTGAGCAGCCTTTATTGTTTTAAATTATTTTTATGTGTTTTATTTTTTCTTTTTAAAAAAAATAAAAACATTTTTAAATTCAAAAACTGTAACAGCAATTTTGTTAACCTTAGTTTAATCATCATTTTTACTCTTGATTAAACATACAACAAAAATTATCAAGAATCTTTACCACAAACAATACCCAACCAAAAATTAATTGAAAAAAATTTTCCGTTTATTAACAACTTTTTAAACCTGTTGTTTATTATTTACTCAAATCATGTTCATTAATTTCGCGTCACTAAATTCGAAATACAATTTGTTTTTCTTTTAAATTTTTCACTAATGTGTCAATTTGAAAGGGACAACAATCAAACGAAAAAAAGTGAAGTTTCTTTTGTTCCAAAAAATGTGCGAAAAAAACTTGCGTTTGCATTTTTCGAAGACGTCTGTTTCAAAATGTCCAAAAAACAGGTTTTTTTCTTTGTTCCGGAAGTTTTACGTAGAACAAAGAAACCACAAAGAAATCAAAAGAAAGAGAAAAATATTTTTATCAATATTTTATTTATTACTGACATAAGAGGTAGATTAAACCCGTAAAAATTAAAGAGAATCCTAATAAATTTGGAACTGCGAAGTAATCCCAATTGTAACGATAGAAAAAATTGAAAAGTTTTGGCCCAACTTTTGATTTCTTTAATCTTGTTCCATAACGTTTTGCCCAATTTAACCAATAATTTTGTAAATTTGGAGATAAATCACGATGAGAAGTTATCATTGAAGCAACCAAACGTGCTCGATGTTGATGATATTCAAGATTATCATTCATTCGAAGCAGTGCAGGTTTAAGATTGCCGTTCCAAATGCTTTGAATATCAATCATTTCTCCGAGACCGAGTTCCACAAGACGTTTGAGATTTGAAGGCTGATCCCCTTGAAGTGGAAGCCCAATGACAGGAACTCCAAAATTCAGAAGCTCATTCAGAGTATTGACTCCACCATGACATACAATATACTGTAAATTACGATGGGCTAAAAATTTATGTGATCATCTACATATTAATGCCATGGATACGATATTAGCCAGAAAAAACAACAAAAAATATACTCACCCAATAACAACTTAATTGGAGCCCATTGAACCATTCGAATATTTTTCGGCATTTTTTCTCGTTCTTCTTTTGTTACAATTTCTTCAGGATTACTGTTTGTTGCCCAAAGTACCAAATTATCCGTTGCTCCAAAGGCGTCAACAAAAATTTTAAATAACTTTTTTGGCATTGTTGCAACTTTTGCAACACTTCCAAAACTGACAACTACAAATTTTCTGATTTCAAGTTCATCAAAATCAATATTAGGAAAATCATGTTTGGCTTTTAAAAATCTTTGTTCAGCTTCAGTTTCATTTATGGCTGATATTGTTGTTATTATTGGAAGAGTAGCTATTTTTAAGCGTTTTTTAATCTTTGTTGTTGGATTACAGTCAATAACAGAAAAATTATTGAATGCCGGAAATGTAATAACAAATGAATCATTCACTCTCAAAGGCTCTGCATCCGCTTTTCTTCCAGTTTGTGAAGAAAAAAAGCCTTTAGGAGATTTTATAATGTATTCATTTCGGGATCTATAAGGCATTTTAAGTAAAACAATATTTTATTTAAAAATGATTACTTGCAAGCGGCACAACCAAAATGCTTTATTCGATTATTAATTGGTCGCAAAGGTTCCACCAAAAATTCGCTTCTTCCAGCATACAATAAATGATTTGCTTCAACATTATAAAGTTCAACTTGGTGATGTCCAATTCTGGCATAAAATGAATTAATAACATATGTTTGAATTGTTCTTGCAATTACAATTATAATGTGAAAAATTGTATTCCTTGCGCGTTCCAATAGTGTCATTTTTGTACTTGAAAAGAATGTACCAGTTTTTGCGACATAAGATGGATATGCTGGAACATTGAGAGAAGTTATATATCCATCCGCAATTGGCCAATTTGAAAATTGTATTGTTGTGGCATTCAACAGAGATGCCATTGTTGTTACACATTCCTAAATTCAAAAAAGTGTTTACATTTCGAAAAATTATTGTTTTATTTTGTTTCAGCACTCAAAAAACAACCGTATACCACGTACGGATTTTTGGGAAATGAAAAAAAAACCACTTCAAATATTCTCGGAGGGCAAATTTGGACGGAGCAGTTGTGTGCGCGTTCGGCTTGCAAGCCAAGAGGAGAAATGAGTGAAGAGGATCGAGTCCACCCAGGAACATAAAAAATATTTTTTTCGTAAAATTTATAGAACTTGATCTTGATAATTATTAATCATTATTTGTGCACATTTAAAACTTTAAATACATACAAAAACAACTACTTTTTTCTGGTATACTTTTTTAATTACATTATTTATCAGTATTATCACTGCTGCTAACAAGATTTTGTAATCCCTGTTATATTTGTTAATTCTAATTCTCTATACTTAGTTATTACCTTATTAAAATACACTCTTCCTCAACATTATTTTTCAAACATTCTCGGGATTAACCTTATCTATAAAAACCACTTAACTAATATTATATATACTTGCTCTATAACAATGCTTATTACAACTTTAACTGCAACTAACTATAATTTCAAAGAAAGAAAAATAAACAATTACATTTACTATATCCATTTATATCAATACAAAATCATCCAAAATAATAAACAGTCAATATCATAAATAGTTTTTCAGATTCTTTTGTCGACGAAGATCAATCAAGCTTAATTTCAAGTGTAGATTTCAACAACGAGTATCATCCGGGCTTCAGAGAGTTCTTACAATAATCTAAAAAGTAAATACATTACATATATAAAAATATATACTAAAAGCAAAACGTACGAATTTATGACCTTCTTCATTTGTGTATCACAGTACATATCTTCTTCAGCTCCATGCTTTCTTCAGCAGCATCATTAAATCCATTGTTGTATGTAGTAATTCTTTCTTATTAACAATATTCCATGTAGTTTCATCTTATTCCAGCAACAGCAAACTAAAAAAGAAAATTATATAAAAATATATATCAAGCAATTCATAAACACTAACCTGATAATCAAACTTTCAGCAGTACTGTTGGCGATACTTTTATCATTTCCAAAGTAATTTACAGATGGTTTTTTATCAGCTTTCTCTATTTTTCTACACCACGAAAAACAAATACATAAGTAAAGTGATTACAAATTAAATGAGAGGAAGGACAACAACTTTACTGTTTTTTCTCATTAATTTTCAGTGAAAAAAGTCATTGAATAAATAAAACAGATAAATTAATGCATTTTTTAAAATAAAGTATCATTAACTAATTTTTTTATTACTTGTAAAATGTTTTTTAATGCAACAGGAAAAGAATCTAACACCAACAAGCAAAAAAAAATTTTTTATGTTCCTGGGTGGACTCGATCCTCTTCACTCATTTCTCCTTTGACTGAAAGCCAAACGCGCACACAACTGCTCCGTCCAAATTTGCCCTCCGAGAATATTTGAAGTGGTTTTTTTTTTTTCATTTCCCAAAAATCCGTACGTGATACCGTACTTGAATAAAATGATCAACGATAACCAAATCATATTTTCTTTGATATGCAAATTTGTAAAATTCTCCAGAAGTCAAAAGTTGGGAGCATTCACGCTGACTGCGTTGCAAAATTTCCAAAAAAAGTTGATTGCCACGAAAATCCCAGGGTTGTGAATGATCAAATGGTAAAAGCATTTCCCAAAGCAATGGAGAACTTCGACTTTGCATTTCAATTGCTAAAAGTTCAAAAACCTTATGAACAGTTTCATCAAAAACATACCATCTTCGGTTACTCTATTAACCAATAATTTATTCCAATGTGGGGGTAATTGAGCATTTCCGAATCCAAATTCATACAAATATATTTGAACCCAACTAACATTATCGGCAGGAAATTCAAATCCAATTTCTCTCATCATAATATCATGGGAATAACAGCCACTTGAAGGGAATAAAGCTATCTCAGAAGCTCGAGTAAAATTAAAAATAAAGAAAAATAAAGCCCAGCAAATCGAAATCATTTTTAATGGTTTATTCTAATCATTAATTGTTGAAAGACAGTTAAACATTTTTTAAATAATAAATTGCCATCAAAGAATATTTGGCAGGAAAAATAAATTTGTTTTTGATCTTTGAAGTTCAAAAAATGAGCTTTTTAATGGACCATTATTGCAGCAAATAATAGTAAATACCTGGGGGTAACGAATGAATGTGGTTTGGGGTTTTGCAATCGGAAATTCACAGTAAAAGAAAACACCTTCTATTTTGCTGTCTCTCTGAAACGCATTCCATTTTATCAGTGAAGGTCACACTTTTATTGTCTTCTTTGAAGACACAATAGAAATAATATTGAATTTGATTATGTTTGTTTGTATGTGAATCAAGTTTATTTAAAACAATTATTCATTAAGGTTTGCTGGTAATTTATGTGTAGCAGACAAAGTCTAAAAATGTTGACAGGAAATGCAAACTCTCGAAAAAATATCAAAATGATCAAATTGTTTCAAACAAAGAAACCAAAAAGGGTTAAAAATAACAGTCGGTAGAACTAAGAATAAGAAAGAAAAAGTTTTAGCTGAAAAATTAATGCTTCATTGATATTTGGGATAAAATAGAAAAAGGAATTGATTAATTCTATTTGAAAAACAACCTTCCATCAAGAAAGTATTTTCATCAAAACAAAATCATTAGTAACAATGTTAAAAATTTTGGAAATGTAAACAATTTTATTAAATCGTAAAACGTATAAAACATAACAGTTTCTCACTTTCTAAGCATACAACTAGCTTGACATTCTCTTTAAAACATGATTAATATAAGTTCCGGAAAAAGATTGAACTACGGTACTAAACTTCGAGGCCAATGTGAAATCAAAAAAGTCTTAAGAAACACAAAATACGCTTTTAAGTAAATTACGAAAACTGTAAACCAGAAACAAATTTTTTTCCAAATCTATTAAAAGTGTTGACAAGTTATAAAATTGTAAAAATTAAAACTTGTTTTACCCAAACTCGAAAAATGTAAACCGTAAGAAAAAAGTATTTTAAATCTGAAAGAGTACAAAGATTTTTTTCAGAAACGAAAACTAAACTCGTCTGAATCCAGTTATGCAATATCTGAACTTTTATGAAATCCTATTATCTACTTTTAGAGATCACTTTTTCGACAATGAACTTGTGCTCCTCATCTGCACCATAGAAAAGATCACACATTAAGGTCAAAATGAATGAAAGACGTGAAAAAAAGGGGGAACCTGTTTAGGGCTACAAATTTTTCTTTTGTAGACAATTAACGACATCAAAACTTTCACTGCGGTAAAAAATAAATCAAAACAAAAGAGAAAAAATTAACTTGAAAAAAGGAACAGGTTTTGTAATTTTGACGCAATTGATGCCCACAAACAAACCAATAAAAGATTACGAAAGAGGATAAATTAAATTGGAAAATTCGAGGTTGATAATTTGATTAAGATTCGTTTGAAAACACAGATGCATTTGCATAACTTCTGTTTTATCTGTATTAAACATAGCAATATAAACAAATCTTTTTTTTGAAATGTACAATACAAATGTTATTATAATTTTTTGCATTACAGTAATTTTTTACCAAAAAAATAAAATTTAGTTGTGCATTTTAAAAAGCGAAATTAACATTAAAAATGTTCAAAGCACAATTGTTGGAGTTTACTTTAAATTAGACAAATTTGCCTTTTTTAAAAAAGAAAAATCAATTTTTTTGTTTTATTCGATAAAAAAAATTAATTGATTTGAAGTGACCTTAGATAAATCTATTCTTGACATTGCGCAGACAAAGGCCACGTTTTTCTTTCCTTTGATTTTTTATGAGATTTTACTTTTTGCATTTTTTGCGTATTCTTCGGTTTTTAACGAATATTTTTGTTAGTTCTGTTACCACATAATATTAATATACAATTCCTGTCTCACTGTAATTTTGTTTTCACTTTTTTCACGTTTTTGTGTTGATTTTTTTCTTTTTGCAATCCTATTTCCGGTTTTTCTTTTAAGAATCAATGTTTTCGTGGCTTTCTGCATTTTTTTATAAACATCCAATTCATGTTGATGGCTTTGTTGAACCCGGCTATGAAGTAATAAAAGAAGCATTTGAGTGAGTATCTAATTTCGTTTGAAGATTAATTCACTGTGATAAATTATTCATTGGTTTGGTTTTAGACAAAACTTTTTATGGGGTTGGGAACCTGAAGGAGCATCACTTACAATTTATCACAGAGGAAAGCTAGTTGCAGATTTATGGGGAGGATATGCGGATAAAGAATGCCGCAGGTTTTGGAAAAAGGATACACTTTCTTGTGCATTTTCTTCCACAAAAGCTGTTGCAGCTTTGTGTGTTGCACTTTTGGTTGATAGAGGTTTAGTAAGTTACGATGATAAAATTATTGATTTTTGGCCTGAATTTGGTAAGAATGGAAAAGAAAGTATTACGATTCAATGGATTTTATCACATTTATCTGGATTGGCATATTTCGATGAGCCTATAAAAGAAGAAGATGCACGAGATTGGAAAAGAATGGCAAAATTAATTGAAAATGAAAGACCGAAATGGGAACCTGGAACTGCAGTTGGATATCACGCTATCACTTATGGATGGTTGGTGGATCAAATTATTCGACGAGTTGACCCCAAAAAGAGATCATTAGCCCAATTTTTTAGAGATGAAATTCAACAAAATTCGGGTATGTTTTGTGCGATTGAAAGGAAAGGTATATTCAAAATTTTATAGATTTTCATACACTGAGAAAAAAAAATGAACAAAAACTGTACAGTTTGGCATGGGTCTATGTTCATCAAAAACTGTACATTTTGTGTTCATTTTTAATGTACATTTGATGAACACTGAGAGTAAAATCCAATGTATAGATTTTGTCTGGAAATTGTTCATTTTCCTCTAGACAAAAAATGAACGTTTTTAGATAGACAAAATATGGACATTTAATATACTATTTGTAGACATTTTGTTTAATTTTTTCCTTGTTTTGATTTTTTCATATTTTTATTATTCCATCTCTTTTGTGTCCCCAATTCAATCCATTCAATTTTTTAAACGTAAATCGATTTATTCACAATTATCAAACAACAATTATTAACAATAATATAAATTAACGTGGAACTAGGAACGATTCAATGTCATGTTTTAAACAAAATCGAGAATTGCATTCACGAGATTTGAGACCCAAAACATATTCCAAAAAAACAAATAACGGTGCCATAGCTTTATCGTATTCTAAGTTAAGAACAAATTGTAATTCGTGTAATGATTGTAATGCATCTGCAAATGTTCCAGGAACTTTTAACGCAATTTGATCAACGATAACATAAAATTCAACACTTGATCTCTGCTTAACATATGCGACCATTGGTGCAGTAATTTGCATTTCATCTTTATGACGAATGATATCGTAGATATTTATCGAATCCTAAATATACAAATTAGTTTTTAAAAAAATACATAACTTGCTTACCCGTGAACCAATAATATATCGATCTTTAATGCAGTCTTTAGCTTTTGCACCGATATAATGTTTAACGAGTAAAGGAAGAATTTCTCCTGCCGAAGTTTCTTGATCATTTTCAGGAACAACAGGAATAAGACGTAAAGATAATGCAAGGCCGAAAATTCCCGGAACATATCGACGAAATTTTGTTGCCAAGTCACAAACTGGATATTTGTGATGCTTCATGAAATAAACGTAATCGTCATGTATCTAAAACATTGCATTAATATATTTAAAAAGAATGTTTACTTACGTAGTGAACGTTATCAATTAAACGAGGAAAGCGATCAATGACAGCTTCAGCGGCACCATTTTCAAAATCGGGATGTTTCAGAATATATTGAATCCATAAATAACGATATTCACTGAACAATACAAAAGATTAAATAAACGCTTAGAAAATCAAATTTTAACTTACGTGCTTTGCTGGAACAATTCATGTATTTCTTTGGGAGATTTACTTTCCCGCATTGATCGAGCAACTGATTCAAGCTCACGATTAGCCATCGTATAATCTTGTTCAGTAACGTTCTTTGACATTGGAAATGTACGCTTTTTAACGATTTTTCTTTGAACAACGTCAGCATCGCCACCTGAACTTGAACGTTTTCTCTTATTGAATCGATAACGAGCTGTAATATACGAATTCCAAACGACTTCAACAAGTTCATTTTTAATGCTTCCCATCATTGAAGATCGTGACCAATTCGTAATAGCGTTATACAATTGGAACATATTGATTTTTTGACAAGTAAACCTGAAAATGTAAAAACGACAGTTTATGAAAAGAGTTAACCTTTAAAAAGTTACGATGGATATGCCATATCAACGATAATTCGAAGAGAGCGTCGTAAGCGACCACGACATGTATCAAGTATCAAAACATTATGTGACATTATCGATGATGTTAATAAGTAAACGACGACGCGATCATTAGTTGGAGAAAAGAAATTGTAAAAATTTGTCTAAAATATTGTTTTCAAAAGAGACGAAAAATTGGATCACTAACATTATAATACCACGTATCTTTATTTAACGATTCATAGAATTTATTAATATCATTCTGCCGAGCATCGTAAAAGCTTTGTAACGTTAATTCATCATTAATAACACCATCTATAAATTTACTTTGTGAATATATAAACCAATAATTAAAGTTATACCTTCAATGTTCGAGCTTGCAAGATTTTCATTAGGACTTTCGTTGGTGCTAGAAACACTAGTTGATGTTGTAGTAACGTCTTCAACACGATTCAAAGGGGTATCGCAGTTAACATGTATTTCATATTCATCACTTGCTCCAACAGTAAGATCGTCAGGAACCGAATTGTATGTTACTGCATCATCGATTAAACGTCTTTGTAGTGCTTGAACGTCAGATTTTTCCTGCCAATCACTTGTTGAACGATAAAACTGAACGATTTCTGCAATTGTAGTTTCTTCCGATAAGTCAAAGACATAATTCTTTCTTGAAGTAATTTTCTTTCCATGAAATATTACAATCGTGATTTTAACTGTAGACATCTGTAAAAAACAAAAATATAAATTCAATTTCAGAAAAAAATAGTAAACAAGCACGAACAGAAGAAAAAAAGTAACACAACGAAAGAAGGAAGTAAAAGTTTAGCGAAAGAAAAAAACTGGAAATGTAATGCATTTAGTCTTCAAAAATCCCACAACGATTGCCTGGGAACACGTAACCTTTTTGGTAGCCTCTTTTATTAATTTTTCCACAATAGCTCTTCAATATGTAACTAATTAATGAAAAAATTGAACTTTTATTACTGAAAGTAAAATTACTTGTTCAACTGAAATGTACACTAGCGGGATTCCTACTAACAAACAAATGTCATATATATTCTTGTACGTAAAACAGAAAATAATAAAAGTATTTGATAACGCAACAATATTTAATGTACCCAAACAATTCTATTAATATTGATAAAAAAATTACTTGTAAAACTGTTAAATAAAAGTAAAAGAAAAAATAAAATTAGTAAGGTAAACGCATCCTTTTAAAAACGAACATTTACAAATGTTTTGCACAAACTTTCGTGCAAAGAAATTTATCGTTGTTTCTTTTGCAAAAAACAAGAAAGATTTTTTATCATCTTTTTTGCTAATGGAGGCTAAAATATTGATTGTTAGCGACGAACAATTTTGCTGTAATGGAGTTTTGGCTTTAATGGAAAAAGCCAGGCATCAATTAAATATCGATGCTGAAAAGCAGCCGTTGTTTAAGGTAAGTTGTTACAAGCATAAATTAGTTTTTATTAGTCAAATCGTTTTAGATTAGGACTCCCAACTGGTTTCGAGATCATTTTATCGTTAATAATGAAACATTATTATATTCGAAATTTAAAGACAGCAGCGTTAAACAAACTTCTTATCATTCACCTTATTCTGGAATCGTTGCAATGACAACTGAAAGCCGATCTTACAAACTTGAACAGAACCATTTTCTTAATGTCGTTAGTGAAATTGAAGCCGTTCAACATCGTGTTACTTCTGTCGATTTTCGTCGTCTATTCACAGAAACTGCTCTGACCAAAAAGCCACCAACTCGATATATGGAAAATTTAAATGGATCGTTTATGGATGTCGTTTATAAGAAAAACAAAGTCTCGTTACCTCAAGGTTATTCGTTAAACTCGTTAGATGGCGTTTTGAATACGTTAATACCCGTAAGTTGTTTACTTAAATTTATACGAAGCTCAAATAGCATTTTAGGATAAAATCCCAGGTGTCAATCGTTCAATGTTGTATATCGCTGAACCGGGAACCTATGCGCCATGGCATGTGGAGGATATTGTTATGATGTCGATTAATTATCATGTTGCTGGTTTGCCGAAGGTAAAATTTACTAATTATATTCTTTTGTAAAAAAACTATTTCTAGGCATGGCTAGGAATTCCTTCGGATGAAATGCATTTTATCAATGATTTAACGCGGGAACATTATCGCCCCGACTGTCCAACGCCGTTGCTTCATCGTGATATTCTTACAACAATTGAAATGTTAGAAAAGAACAACGTGAATTACATTTTTACATTACAACAACCCGGTGAATATGTCGTTACAATGCCAATGGGCTGGCACTGCGTGTCCAATGTCGGATGTAATTTATCAGAAGCCGTTAATGTTTATTGTGATGGATGGCCTGTCGTCGCTGGAAGACAAAATTACTGTAAATGTCGTGATCGTGGAACAACTTATAATAACGATGCTTGGGATACAGTTGTCGATTGGTTACAATATGGAGAGCAGCAAATGATTGCAGAACTTGCCGATGAGAGCGTTGACGTTGAATTGTTAGAACTCGATGACGATAAAAATGATTGTATTCCTGATTATCGTGAACGATCTTTGGAAATTGTCGAAGAAAATGAATCAGATACGTCACCGATTTCTCCTAAAAAGATAAAAAAACGATCTAAACGTTCAAACGTTCATAAAACAACATCTCAACGTGTCGCTTCCGCAGTCGATAATGATGAAATTACTGAAAATTCTATTAATCGATATGATCAACTTTTTAATCATCAATCTCAACAAAAAAGTGTGGAAAATTTGAATTCGCGGACGCAACATGCTGTTATCGATGGACAATACAATCCTCTTGCGTTTAATAATGTTTTTCTTGATGTTGATTCAATAACAAATCGCGAACGTTCTTCAACTATCGATGTCGTTACTAGAGAAGAAAAAATTCGTGAAATGAAAAAGAATAAAAAAGAATATGCAAGGAAAGCTGCAGCAAGGAAAAACGCTCCTCCAAAACCTTCTTCAAAAAAAGTCGATAATTATGAACGATCGCCAGTAGCAATTTATTTTCGTGACAAAATTAAAACGGCAAAACGTGCAATCAAAAGAATTGATCTACAAATTGCTGATTATCACTCCCATGCCGATACTGAGCCGTATTCAATGTGTCAACGTTTAACTTACGAAAGAAGCGTTCACGTTAATGATCATGACAATCTTACGAAACGTCGAGACTTGCACAATGTAGTGCTGAAAATATGGGGAGCCGAAAAATTGTATAATAGCACTGCAAAAGGGCATACAGAAATAACGATTTTGAGAGATTATTTTAACAATAACGATCAAATCAACGTTGAATACTTCAAAGAGTGCATGGGAATCGTTCAAGTTGCTCATCGTGAATTTTGGGAAGAACTCTTAGCCGATCAAAATAAATGGAATGAATATTTTGGTGTCGATGAACGTTATCGAATCCCTTGGAAAGTATGGCAAAAATTGATGCCTTTAAAAAAGTAAGTTCTTTTATTTGACGCCCTTTTGAGTAACTAATATAAACCCTTTTCCTGTCGGTTGCGTGTGGCTAGACAATCGCTGTAGGACCATTTTTCCTCATTGTTTCTGAAAAAAAGCTTTCCCAAAAAAAAAACATTTTTGAATCTTTTTAACACTTATTTGTTTTAGGTAAATGTTGCAGCTGGACGTTCATGGACAATACATCAAAGAATATAATCATTGTTAAACGCTAACGATGCTTCTCTTGATTATTCTATCGTTCATCTGTTTCACTTTATTGTATCGTTTAATAAAAATATACATTTGACATTTCTTTAAAGTCGTATATGGAGTAAATTGTCTCTTATGTTATCTTAAGAATGCTTTGTTACATACCTATACTTTAAATTTGTTTAGATGCTTCAATGTCCGATATGTTTGCAACAACATTCCATTGGCACTGAACATTTGAAGCATCTAGTTGATACACATTCACCAGATCATCACAATATTATGTTTGATTGCTCAACATGCCATAAATCGTTAAAATGGAACACCTACAGACGTCATGCTCATATTAAAGAATATATTAGTGTCGTTACAGAAGCTGCAGAAAAAACTTCTCAGAGTATCGATTTCAATGACGTTGCTCAATTATGTTTCGATAAATGGAATGAAGTGAAAGGCCGCCCAAATGCTACGATAGCGATTGCTAATGAAATGTTTGAATTTGGCAAAAAGTTGATAATGTTAATGTGCCACAAAATTGAAGAACGATACGATCCACAATGCTGTGAAAGTTATCGTTATAAAATGAATAGATCTTTCGATAACATTGCATCATTCTACAAAAGAAATAAAGCTGCTTTCTCAAGTCCAAATTATGTTCGTCCAACTCCATATACGATCAAGAAACGTTTTGAATCTCAACAATCTGGTGGTGACGTTGTTCTAAGACAAAAAGACAACGATCTTGCTTACGTTAATCCAAGAAAAACTCTTGAAACGCTTCTGCAAAAGGAATCCATCACTGCATTGCTTAATATGCCGTCAGATTACATCAATAACATTCAAATTGATCACATCTTTGCATCTCGCCACTGCAAAACGTTATACGAGAAAGTTGGAAGAGACTTTATCGCTGTTCAACTCTACGCTGATGATTTTGGTACAACAAATCCTCTGGGGCATGCTGCAACGACGTGTAAACTTAATGCTTTCTACCTTCGTGTTCTTAATTTGCCTGCTACGTTATTATCACAAGAAGAATTCATTATCTTGTTATCACTTGCTTATACCAACGATGTCAAAGAACATTTTCAACGATTAATTAATGAAACTCTTATCGTGGATTTTCAAGAACTGTTTGATAATGGTATCAATTTAACTATTGGAAACGTCGTAAAAAATTTTCCTGTTGTTATTTTTAACGTTGTTGGAGACAATCTAGGCATTCATCAGTTATTCGGTTATCTCCAATCATTCAACACTATGAATCCCTGTCGAATGTGCAAAGTTAGCAATCAAACGTTGAAGAAGATTTCATCGTTAAAAGAATGTGTGAAAAAAACAGAAGCTGAATACGATGTAATAATTAATCAAGGAAATTTGGAAAGAATGAAACAAAATGGTATTCGTGAGAAATGTGCTTTCAACAATTTAACGTATTTTCATATTCTTCGTTGCCAAAGTTTGGATGTGATGCATGATGTTCTGGAAGGATGTGGAAAATGTATCATGCTTTACGCTCTTCGATGCTTACCGTTAAAAGAACTGAACGATGCTTGGTCTTTATTCCCTTTCAAATTAAATGATAAATCTAATTCTTCGATGACTTTTACTGAAGGTCAACTGCAAAAAGATCAACTAACTGGTTTAACCTCTTCAATGATGCTGACGTTAATCCGATTTCTTCCTTTAGTCGTTTATGAATCTAATATTGTTATCAGCACATCAACGCCATGGTGGAACATTTACATGGATTTTGTTAACATATTCGATATTTTAATGGCTCAATCTTTTACAGAAGAAAAACTCGTCGATCTTCAAAATCATGTCGAGGTTTATTTAAAACGCTATCAAATTGCCGGTGGGCATATGACAGTTAAATCTCACTTTTTTCTTCATGATCCAGATGTTATTCGTGAAACGGGGCCTCTTCGTTGGAACTGGTGCATGCGATTAGAAGGCGGTCATAGACCATTTAAACAACATTCTGTTATCAATCGAAACCATCAAAATGCCGTTATGACATATGCTGAAAAACATCAACACAACAAGATGAATTTGTACACCTCCTTAGACGATCGCAAGTTTTTCTTTGTATTTACTGTGAAATTTACAGTTGTGTTTTATCAAATTTCCTACAGCAGCATTTAAAAAAACGTGAACTTGAACATTTTTCAATTGGCTCATTCGTCGTTGTTAATACTGAAGAAGGCGTTCCTGTTTTTGGACTTATTAATGGCTACAATGAAGATGTCGATATGCTTGAAATTATTGTTTATAAAACTCTGTCATTTGATAAACTTAGGCATTGCTATGTCGTTCAATCTTCTGATGTTACAAATACTGTACCACCTACATCGTTTTTGATTCCTGATGTTATGCAATTGTATTTTGAAAAATATATTCGTTTACCATATTGTATTATTTGACCTTGTCCGTTAAAACGTTAAGAATAAATCGATTTACGTTTAAAAAATTGAATGGATTGAATTGGGGACACAAAAGAGATGGAATAATAAAAATATGAAAAAATCAAAACAAGGAGAAAATTAAACAAAATGTCTACAAATAGTATATTAAATGTCCATATTTTGTCTATCTAAAAACGTTCATTTTTTGTCTAGAGGAAAATGAACAATTTCCAGACAAAATCTATACATTGGATTTTACTCTCAGTGTTCATCAAATGTACATTAAAAATGAACACAAAATGTACAGTTTTTGATGAACATAGACCCATGCCAAACTGTACAGTTTTTGTTCATTTTTTTTTCTCAGTGTATCGGTTTAGACCCATCCGAGGCTTACAGAGTAGCTCGACTCAAGAACCCTTCTGTTATTCAAAGAATAAGTGAATTTTGTACAAATCCAAAAGCAATCAATTATCTTCACGTTGTAAAAGATTTGGCAACAAATGGCATTTTTTCAAGAATTGAAAAAAATCCTGAATGGTTTAAATTTTTTAAAGGAGTATGTTTGCCTTCCCTATACCACTAAAAGTAAAAATATTTTACAGGAAATTACTTTAAATAATCCCGAGTTATATACCCTTGAACAATCAGGTGCAATGGGAATTGGAAATGCTAGATCATTAGCAGAAATATTTCAACGAGCAATATTTGAGGGAAAAATATTTAAAAATCCTGATACCCTTAAAAAGCTAACAACTCCATTCACAAAAGAAAGAGATATGGTAACAGGAGTCAAGCATCCCAGGGGTCAAGGTTTATGCTTTATTCGTTATTTTCATGAACCTACAGAAACAACATGCCAAACTTACGGTCATCATGGCTATGGCGGACAAAATATTAAATTTGATTTAGAGAATCAACTGTGTATTGGATATGTTGGAAATGGATTAAAATGTGGTCTTGGAGATAATGCAAGAACATTCGAAAAACTTCAGCGTGCAATTTACGACTGTGTTTTATTGAATAAAAAACATAAATAATTATTTTAAAATTATTTTTAACTGCATTTAATTAACAATTTTTAAAATTGAAACATTGAACTCGGTAATAAAATTAATTCAGATTTTGCTTCCTTAATTCCAAATTATTTTTGAGATCATCATTGTCAGCATCAGGTGGATAACATAAAAACTTGACTTTTCTAATATCAATCAAAAGTGTTAAATGAAATAATAAATAAGAAGCAATGAAGAAATATTCATAGATTGCTTCATTTTTGTTTACTAAAAATAGTGTTGCAAAGTTTCATGCATGTTTTAATTCTAACTTAATCTTACCATAATGGTGACATTCAATATTATTTAAAAAATTTGAATAAATTTGAAAAACACTCAGTGAACAATAGTTATATGTAACAGTTGCAAATAGTTTCATGATGATTGAAGCAATATCAATGTCCTGCAAGCAATAAAATTTACAGAAAATTTTTTTTAGAATCAATGTAATATTCAATTTACCTCTTTATTGCTATTCACTGTTATCAGCATTAAAATGTTCCTCAAATACATGTAAATCACAGAAGTGAAAACAAAGCTTGCAAACGCATATTCAAGAAAATCTAAAAAACATAATTTTATTCTATTACAAGAAATTACTTTCGATTAAAAGACAGACAAGCAGCATCAAATCTTGCAATAAGTATAGAACATATCGTAAGCGACAATATTTCCAGTGCTGCAACAAAAGGAATAGTACCATTAAAAAATTTATACAAATTTGAGAATCTCAGTTGAGAATTTTCGGGTTCATTGTACATCCTCAAATGATAGATTAATTTTAAAGATATTAAAACGGATTATCAGTTTTTACCTTAAAATATAAGTAAAAAATATTCTTAATGGCATTGGTGCCATAATTGATATTCTGAAGTAAACATTTGCCCAATGACTTAATTGAGTTTGTCTTAAAAATGATGGCCACATACCATTTTCATATGGTGCATTCTCCTATAACCATACTTAAAATTTAATATTAAAAAGTAATCAAAAACTTACTATACAAACAAACCAAGTTACGCCATACTTGTGAATATAATTAACACCATCCGATTTCCATCCCGTATTATAGTCAGTGTTATTTAAATACAAAAATGCAATTGCAAGAAAAACAACTGAACTTGCTGTTACAAATCCGGCAGGCCTAAAAGCTTACTTTTGGGAAAAATCATTCAGTAAGACAAACCATAAAATGCTTATGTAAAAGAATGGCATGTCATCGTTATTATTATTTGAAACTTTGTTTCGAGTCTGATGTTGATGAGTTGTACAACACTGTATTTTTTGTTTCTGCAATGACAGTGTCATCTAAAGTTTTTATCATTTTTTAAAATAAACAACAGAAATTTTTGACTCACTCTATTAAAAAGTTTATTTTAAAAATACTTAAAAACAAAAAGTAAAAATTAATAAAAAAAATTGAAGGATCTTTCGACAGAAGATCAGTATTTTAATTAAAATGAGAAAAAATTTTTCATTTAAATATGGAAATGAGAACTTGTTAGATAATAAAAAATCCCAGAATGGATCAAATTTTTTTTTGCGTCTAAAAATTTTCTCAGACGCTCCCGTAAAAAAGTTAAAATATACCGGTTTTTATTGCATGTTCCATATTTTTTTGACTGCTCTTGATAAAACTTTTCTTTTCATCACGTTTCTCTGTTAGTTTAATATATATAAACTTAAAAGTTCATTCAATTACACTTCCGAAAGTATTTTGTAAGAATATTGAAGATTAGCAACAACATATTCAAGGAACTGAGGAATATTCTATTGTTAGTTTTAATATTTATTTAAAAAATTCCATGTTTCCGATATTTATTAGGATTTGGAACATGTTTGCAAACAGCACATAAAAAACATTTAAAATTATCATAAACTTAAAATTTGAAGAACCGCCTTATATGAAAAGTATTTTTGACAATTAGAATATATCGGAACTTGGAACCATTTTTTTATTGCAGTTATTATAATTAACCAACACATCCATTTTTGTCACATCTGGGAGTATTGTTACAATGCGATTTTCCTTTTTCATCAACATAACATTGTCGTTTTATTCTTGCACTGGAAATGGTAAAACTTTAAAATGAATATATTCTTTATCAATATTTTTTGGTTATATATTTATAATACAATTATGCCATGAAAAAATACAAAACAAAGAACTTACCCATTTTCAGTTTGATAAGCATTGTAAATATCTGCTTGACCAAAGGCAATCAAAATTCCAATAACCAGAAGGAAAACTTTTACAACATTCATTCTTTTAATAAACCTTTTTTTGACAATTTTAAACATTCTCTTTTTCTAATTTATACTCCAGCATTTCAGTATCAATCACGGTGAAAAAGAGATCAATTAATAGCAATAAGGAAGTTATTTTTTGTTTGTAAACAATATTTTTAAGTTGTCGCAAAATTTTTGTGACAAAAAGTATTCTCAAAATATTTGTGTTTTTAAAACAGTTTTTTTTTCAAAAAATGATTTAAATTAATGGTTCGAATTTGATGGTATCACTTATCAGAGAATCATGGAGGTGAAACTCGAGAAATAATAGTTATTTTTGCAATCGATTACTTCATTTTTAGCCGTAAAATAAAGAAGAACTTGTTAGTTTAACATTTTTTTCAGTTTATTTATTTAGTTTACCAGTTTAAAAAAACACAAAAATTAAAAGTTTATTATGACACAATTATTACATGCATACACAAATATTTACATCAATAACATCCTATTAAAAGTTGTGAAAAATTATAAAAAAGCCGTATTAAAATTTGTTGAAGTCAATTGTCAAAAATTTGCACCAACATTCTTTCACGCAGAGAATTTGAGAGTGTTCAACTTAAAGGGTTTTCTGAAAAAAATAAAATAAAATTTTTTTGGTAAAATAATTCAAAAATACCGGGTCAAATCCGCCCTTAGATTCTCCAGTGCCACCAAGTTTTTTGTCAATTTCTTTGAAGTGATCCTTATTCACTTGAATAATGTCTTCGACATGTGCCTGAGAGCCTCGAGGATCATATGTTGATGATTTGCCTTTTGCAGATGGAGTTGTTCCATCACCCATTACACTGATTTTGGCATCATGAACTTTTTCTTTTACCTGTTGAAAGGCATCGCTTGCAACTCCAGATACACCCTTTTCACTGACATTATGGGCCATATTTTGTACTTTTTCTTTTACATTATCCATTGCTTCACTGGCTTTTTCAGAGAGATTTCCACTGCTAACTGTTTTAGCTGCATTTACAACCGATTCTTTGGCATGTTGAATTGTTTCAGATGCTTTTTCAACAAGATTTTGAGCGCTCTTAAAAATATGGATTGCTTATCAATTGTTTAATTAACTTAAACACAAAGCAAAAACACTGCTTTTCCATTACATTAAAAGCAATGACCATTATTCTGATTTTTTTAGAAACTATGTTCCAAAAAACAACGAACCTCTTTTGCTTGATCCATGGCATTTTTATCTCGTAGAGATACGGAGGATGCATTGATTAAGCGAATTTGGCTCTGTCGTTGAACTAAACTTATATGATGTCTATTTTTATTAAAGCTTAAAAAATAACATACCTGTCTTTAGTGCAATAAAAGAAGCATTTCCAACAGTACGAGTAAACATTTTGTAATTATAGATTCAAAAGTAAAAACTAAAATTTAAAAATATTTTTAAATGATAATTGCAAAACAAAAAATATATTTCGAACAAATGGTTAACGAACACACTGAATGAGAAGGCTCAAAGTGACTTTTTATTCTCATCATTGAACACTTTTAAGTTAGTTTTTTCTCGAAAAAGTTTGCAATGTTTTTTAATCTGTTACAAACTATTTCCAAACGATGATAAATAAATAACACAGTGAAATATTTATATTAAAATAAGACTTTAATTTGGAGGATAAATTTTTAAAGTTCAATTTATTTTATAATAGAGAGTAAATAAAGATGGATTTTAAAGTTAAAGATTAGAAAAGTTTATCATAAAAATGTTTGAATTTAACAGAAATGAAACTAAAAATGCTTTCGATGACCAAACAGCAGCATAAATTTATCCAAGGACTAAAGTATTTCCACTGCTGCAAGCTTCTTTTTTTTACGACAAACAACAAACAAAAATTTCATTCCTCTTTTTTGTTTTTTTTTTTGTTTTCGTTTATAAACATAAATGTGGGACGGAAAAAAGAGGGCACTTTCAAAAAGGCTGCAAAACATAATATTGTTTACGCATTGTTTTTTGTGGAACAACAAATCATTAAGTTATATGCTTTTTTGCCATTTATTAAACCACAGCAAACAATAGTGAATTAAACCTGCAAATACTTTTTTTAACAAAAACATCTTTTCCTGGATATTACAAATTGATAAGAAATGCCAAAAAACAATGCTTCAATATATCTCTTATTACAAGACAATTTCTATCATTACGTTGAACTTTTCATTGTAAATCATGTGTTTTCATGAAGTTTAAAGAACTTCAGCACTATTATCAAAAGACTAAAAAATGTCAATGAACCATAAAGTTTAATTATTGCAATATGCTTTCAAAAAGTAAAATTCTTTATAAAGTTACTCTTAATCCCTGAAAACATTCAAATACATATGGAATATTCTTTTCTTTTTTTAATGTTTTCTTTCTCATCTTCTACAATCATCGTTCATCTGTGGTTTTGGCGCCTTTTCCTTCAATTTTTCCATATTTATATTTTTATAAAAAGAAAAAATTTCTCCTCGATTGCCAGATTGCAAATTGACCTTTTTAAATGAATAGTAAAAACATTGCTTTTTTCTTCGCACTGTTATTCAGTGATTTTGTTTTCATTCTTTCTTCAACACTTCAACTTTACACTGTTTGAAACATAAGAAAGTAGTGCCTTATTTTTTTCTTGCTTTTCACTTTCATTCTTCTTTAAAAAGGTGGAAACGTTTTTGAAGATGCAGTTGTGCTGTTATTTTTTGTTCCCTTTTCTATCACTATTGCTAAGATGCAATTAAAATTGAAATTTTAATAACTGCATTAGATTGTTTAAGTTTATTAAAAGCCATAACTGAGTTTGAAAAAAAATTTATTGTTGTTTCGGGTTATTAGAAAATTCTTTGACATTTTGTTTTTTTGAAATGCATTATTATTTTTCAGATGTCACAAGCAGGCATAATTTGTGTTCCTTCGTTTAAACGTAACAGTTGTTACAACATTTCAAAATTGATTCCTTCAAACGGGATTGATGATGATTTTTTGGTACATATTCTTCCATTCGAAGATCGTCTTAAAGTTAGTCTTTTCGGACGCCAAAGTAAAGAACTTCGATATCAAGTTTTATTTTGGCAAATTAAACACTTCATTGCTGACATTCCAAAAATTTTTGATAAAAAAGTTTTGGGTGGATATGGCTTTACTGAAAACGATGAACATCCTATTTTAGTTGAATTTGAAACCTTCGATGGAACGAAACGTGCAGCACCTCCAGAATTCCTTGCTGCAATGATTCTTCGTGAGAATCTCAAAGCAGTCTATGCTGAAACTGGTGAAAAGGCAACTTCAATTGCTTTCTGCATTTTCAATGATTTTACCGAAAAAGAAAATCAAAATATTCAGAAATCCCTTGAAACAGCATGTGATTTAATCAGAATTAAAGAACGTTGCTTTGTTTCATGGAAGTAAATTGTTGTTTTACATTTTGAACAAAACGTTTGTAATACCTTTTTTTGAATTCTTTTTAGTAAAATATATTAGATTTATTAACGTACTTAGTTGTTTTTTATATTTTTATGATGAAAAATATCGCTTTTATTATTGGTTTACTGTATAACAATAGAAATAACAATTCATATTTTAATTGATTATTGTAATTCAGTTAAAATACTGGACATTATTCCATCTATCATTATGAGATCATTTTTGAATAAAAAACTCTCAATATTTAATTGATGACTGCTAGCTTTGTTTTTTCCAAAAAAATTCTCAAATTTTTTAAAAGAAATTGTTAAGATTGTTTTATGAATGAAACATTCTTTAGCTTATTGTAGAACTGCACCAAGCAATATAAATGACAAAACACAGGATATAAAAATAGTTTGAAAAAGCTTCTTTGCTTATTTCTCTATCTTTAATACGAATGATCGAAGAACCAATAATTTGGTGTTTTTCTTCAACGTTAAAGCATTACAAAACTTTTATTTGTTTTAAAAGCATCTAAAAATTGCTTTGTTCCTTGAAAAAGAAGAATGTTAAATAAACGAAAAAACTTGAATTCTTTTTCATTTTAAAATATTTTCAGCAGCTTTTCTTTCATGATGAAAAACTTTTTGGTTTCTTTTGTATGCTTATTTTTATTATTTAATTTTAATTATGGCCAGGAATTTTCATGTGGAAGTGGAAATTTTCAGACCCATGTCGCTACAACATTGATGTCTAGAAGTTGTAAAAATGGTTTAAGTAAGTTTAAATTTAGTTTTTTAAAAGAAGATAGTTTTAACAAAATTCTCAAAAGCTTTTTTATTTGAGAATTTGTTGAATCTGTTAATACTTTTGTAAGCAAATCCAACGAAAGATTGAATGGACAAACAATTGTTAAAAAAAATAAATTTTTAAGCTCAATTTGATGGATGCTGTCGGACCCATGATTCATGCTATCGTGATCAACTAGGACGTAGCCTTTGTGATAATAATTTATGCGATTGCTTAATCAATTCTCTACTTTCATTTGATTCACAATCATGCAGAAGAAACGCAGAATTATTTTGTAATTTGGTAACAATATTTGGTTCCAATGCTTACAGCAATTCAGGGAGGAGAAATAATAATGTTAATAATAACAATAAATAATTTTAATAGATTAAATATTTTTGAAAACAAGAAAATTCTACTTAAAAATGGGTTATTTATTAAAATAAAATGCTTTTTCAATGAAACATACACACAAAAAGGAAAGAGATTACAAAGTTTATATTTCATTTTTCAAAAAACGCTGTTATTTCAAAAACATAACAGGTTCAGCTGAATTTACCAAATCCATGGATTTTAACACACGCTGAATCCATTCAAACTTCCTTAAAGTAAATGTTTTAGAAAGCTTATAACCTCTACAAAAACATTTGTAGATACTTATTTTAATAACTGGGATATCTTTTGGAGGTAAACGGAGTTCTACAAAATGTCTTGAAAATTTTGATTTTATAAGTTCAGTGATATCTTTTTCGGAAAATACTGAATGACGAATAAAAAGATGTATTCGAAGGTTTTCTGTTGTATTCATCTGAAAAAGAGAAATTTATTATAATATCACAAACAGAAAATATCATCATCTTGAAAGCCTTTTTATTCCTAACTTACCGTAATAAAATCAACAAGTTTGACAACATCGAACCGCATACTAGAAATGTGTATTGAAAGTTTTGACATATGATTTAAACATGAATGCCTCATTAATTCATTAACCCATGTATCATTAATTTCAATATTTGTTTCATGAAGTTCAAGCTCGGATAAATTTGGAGTCTTTTCAATAATTTTTGCGAAAGAAGTTTCTGCAAATTTTACTTCCACCGTATTACATTCTAGTATTTTCAAGCAAGGTGGAAGAAGTTGGAAAAATTCAGCAGAAGAAATTTTGACGCATTTTAGTTTCAAAGTTTTGATGTTTAAAATCAAAACTTTTTCCGCAATTAAATCGGATAAAATTTTTATGTTTATGGCATTTGAGCTAAGATCGGAGATTTTTAATTCGTTAGCTGCGATTACGTTTGATTCGGGATATTGTTTAAAACTTTCGTTATCAACATTTATCACATCAATTATTTTTAGAGGTTTTAATGAAAAAAGTTTAAATATGTTTTCTGACGATAATGCAAAAGTAAACTGCTCCAATAAATTAAAAACTCCAAAGAATCGTAAAAACAAATCTCTATCAATGTTTGGAATAAAGAGATTTGAAGCTGAAAAAGTATTGTGAAAATTAAACAAACATTTAAAAAATAATTAAAAGAAAAGCCTTTTGTTTTGTTTATCTTAAAAGAAAAGCGTAAATGATATTAAGATTTTCTTCAGGTATGATAGCGATATTCAAATATTTAAAAAACATTTACCTGTAAATCTTTCATGACAGTAACATGTATGATGCTCTCGAGAAAAACAAACAACACATTTTCGATAAAGCCGGCACTGGTTTTCATAGGTTTTGTGATTTTTACCGGATAATTCTAAACAAAATTGGCAGCGATTATTGAAAGCAGCAGCTTTTTCACGTTCTCCATTTGTCACATAATTTTCACAATTTTTTGACAAATGAAAAAAACTGTCGCAAAAAGTACAAGACATTATTTTTATTTTTGCAACAAGAAAACGGATATTTCTTTTGTACACTGAAAAAGAAAAGAAAGAACAAAATCGATGACCTTTCAAAGCTTAATAATTGTAACAGGAACACAGCTGCCAGACTCAATGCGCAGTCAAAGCTATTTTCTCGGGTTTTGGTTTTTGGGTGTCAAGAAAACACATTTCAGTTATTAGAAAATTTTAATATTCTTTTTATCCTCTTAGCAATTCTTTTTGGAGTGTTCACAGCGGTGTAATATTAGGTTATTACATTTTCATTTTGCGCTATTTTAAATTAGTGATTGATCTTATTTTTTTTTGTTTCATAGGGTGTTTGCTTTGATGTTGAAATCAAATTGATATGCAAATAGCTCATTCGTAAAATGGACATTGTTAGAGCAGTGATTCACACCTTGTTTAATTTCTGTTGCTTCATCTTTTTTTAGGAATAAACTTTTATTGCACAAAAAGAAAACGTTATTTAAAAAAATTGTTTTTATAAAACTACAAAATGTTTTCTTTACACTTTATGCCATTTTTAGTTTTTTTTGCCGTAGTTTTGTGTGCTTCTTTTGTGCTTCCATCAATACCTTATTAAAAACATCATCTTTTTTTCTTTTTAAACTCAAACTAATCTCTGTTTGAAAAGCATAAAGTATAAAATAGAAACTCAAATTTATCATTGGAAAGCATAATTGCAATTTTTATACTTGTTTGTTGCTATGGATGCTGCAAAAAAAACCTGCAAGCACAAAAAAGACACAATTTTTCTGCGTTAGTCTTTCATGTGCTTTGGCCTTTACGGTTGTATAAATAAACACGAACTTTCAATTTATTCCTCCATTTTTTACTCAAACAAACAATTTTTGCTTTGCACTTTCCTACTCTCTCCCTCTTTTTTAGACTCTGTTCATTTTTTTAATCATTTTTATTGATTTTTAGTGAGAATCTTGTACAAAAACAATGCCTCATTACAAGTTAAACTACTTTGATGCCCGCGGCTTCGGGGAAGCTGCCAGAATTATCTTCCATTATGCTGGACAAGAATTTGAAGATAATCGCTTCACTCATGAACAATGGCCTGAAATTAAACCAAGTAAGTCTAGAAAATCCAAACTGAATTACAATCTCACTCGACTATTTCAAAAAATGTTATCACAATTTGCATTTTTAAAGATATTCTAGACAAAGAAATAAGGAAAGATTTTAATTTATTTTTTGGTTTTAGAATCTGAGACAGGAAAAGCTCCTTGGCTTGAAGTTGATGATGAACGCATTTATGAATCAACTGCTTTAACCCGATATCTTGGACACACATTTGGTCTTGCTGGTAAAGATACCATGGAAAATGCACAAATTGATTCCATCGTTGACACCTACAAAGATTTTCTTAATGATGCCCGCCCATATCTTATGGTAAAAGCCGGAAGAGGTGAAGGAAATCTTGAAGAATTAAAACCAAAATACGAAGAAACTTGCCAACGTTGGTACGCGTATCTCCAAAAGCGACTTGATAAAGTTGGAAGTGGCTTTATCGCTTCCAAACTTTCATGGGGAGATCTTTTCCTTGCTGAAGGAATTAAAACTGCCCAAAACTTTGACGATCAAATCGAAAAGAAATTCCCCAAAATTGTTGAATACAAAAAGCGCGTTCATTCACAACCAAAAATCAAGGAATACATCGAAAAACGTACTGACACAATCTTTTAATTTTTTCTTCCCTTTGAGCTTGAAATCTTTTTAATGTATTTTTGTAATTTTGAATAATAAATAATAAAATAAAGTACCCTTGGGAAATCGAATATGAAGGAAACGTTTGTTTGTCACCAAATCGAAAAAAATACGAGAACGAAAAAGCATTGCACATTTGAAGTAAAACTTGAAAACATTTTATAAGGTGAAAAAAGATGAATAATTTCGAAAACAGTGTAAAAAAAGGAAAATCAGCTAAAACTGAATTAAACAACAAATTTTTCACCAATATTGAATGATTTTTTGGCACACTCATGTTGATCATTCCATGTAAGAGCAACAAGAATGCCTCTTTTAGATTAAAGCCGTTTTGTCAAAGAAAGAATTTTTTCAACAAAATAGAAAGATTAAAATTTTATAAAGTTTTATGCTATACATACAAAATCAAAAACAATATATACAAAAATCAACAATGAAGCTTTTGAATATCAAATAACTCTGGCAGTTTAAGAAAATTGAACATAATCACGTGACAGCAATCGGCATGTACTTGCATTTATTATGGTTGCATTGAAAAATGGAGCAAATTTCGTACAAAAGCTGCTCTGAAATATATAAATTGTTAAATATAACTTTTTCTTTGTAACTTTTTCACACGTATGTAAAATTACAAGATTAAAAATATCTTTTATTTGGACAAATGGTTTCTAAGTCTGTGCCAAAAAAAAACTTCATGGATATTTAAAACGACAATTCTGTTTTTTAACAGATACCAAAAAGTAAAAGCTTACCGGCGTAGAATAAAGACAATATGGATCTTGAAAGGTTGTCTTTTCAGGGCAAACTCCGCTGTAATAAAAGTTGAAAAATAATATTTGTTCAATCGTGGAAGCAGATCCTGTATCCACAGTATTATTTCGACGATCTTTAATATAAACAATATTACAAGGCACTGTTAAATCAACCACTAAATTTCTGAGTATTTCAATACTGGCATATGTATTATTTGAAGGTTGTTTGTATATTCCCATACAAGCTGGTAAACCTGCACAATATTGCAGGGCTGTTTGTAAATCTGGTTTTGAGGAACTAAAAATGGCATCAATCAGCATTAAAAATCTTCAAAGTACAATAAATAACGTACCTTGGAATTAAACTAATACTTGCAGAATATCCTGCCATATTTAAGAAGTTTGTTTCACTTTGAAATGATGGAGCAAAAATGAATAACAAAATTGCAAAAAGCAACAGTAAAATCATTTCTAATTTAAAATATTTCTTGATTGAAAACAATTGTTTTACATGCGTGGCTTTCCGGAAGTTGTAAAAAAAATATTTGATTTTTGAAACAATTAAAAATACAGAGTTTCAACGCTTTGAAACTTTTTTGTCTGATTCCTTTTCAAAAGAAACATGCTTTCTTTCTGGCTATCTGTAAGCCTGCCTTTTATATGTTAAAAAATACACAGTCTACTTTTTTCAATAATTTATCATTTGTGTTTTATTTCTCGTTGTTAAATAAAAATATTCTTTGAATTATATCAAATATTTATATATTCGATTAATATTCCAAAGATTTTGTCATGTCTTTTTTATCGTTGTCATAGTTTTGAATATTAACATTTTAATAATGTGCTTTAACAGTACACATTTGTATCAATCTTCAAAAGGATATATTTCATCCGATCTTTGTTGCTAAATCCTTGTTTAAAATGTTTTTTGTTTCATTGGATCAAAATGAAAAATGAAAAATGAAAACAAACACACAAAAATCCGTTTACAAAAATGTTGAATATTTATTGCGCGTATCCATGACCGCTTTCTATCATTTCGCCCTGTTATAAATTACAGCTTATAATTATTGTCTTAACATCAGGCACAGAAAAAATGATTCAGCAATGCAACTGAATTTGAAAGAAACAGTTTTTACAATGTGTCACAAAAAGAAGTTCTTTGTTTTTAAATGCGTCGAAGGTGATTGGATTTATTGAACTTATGAATTTATATTTCATCTCAATCCTGCACCTGGCAGAAAACTTCAAAATTTGCATTTTTAGTCAACTACTGCAATTAAATGATCTGATAATTGTCAAATGGTTAAGAAAGTTTCATACTTAAAATTTAAATGTTAATTTAAATAATTTTGGTTAGTTCAGTTTTTAATACATAAAGAAAAAAATCAAATTTCTTCTTTTTCAAAGGGTTACATTTATTATATCACTAAAAATTATCCAAAACATAAGATTAAAATTAAATGATGCGCTTACATTGAGAGCAGCGAAAAACATTTCAATTTTAATAATTTTTTTAATATGGAAAATTAAGAAAAATAATGTGGCTATAATTTTTTTTATCATTAAACAGTTCCTGAATGTTTTGAAGCTCCACGTTTGACCAAATCATGAATATCTTCGTTGAGTGTCATAGCATTTGTTTCTAGTAATCTAAAAACATTTTAATTGATAACAAATAAATTAAATTACATATGATTTTAATTATATTTTATATTGGATAAAAAATAAATCCATAAAATATTGTCTCGTATTTTAGCTTTGTATTAATTGTCCCAAGAAAACTTACGGTAATGCCATTGCTGCTGCTAAAAGTACAAGAAATACAAATAAAATAACTAAAAATCGCATTTTTTTCTTCCAAATGAAAAAAATAACAAAGATAGTGTTTGCTTTTTGCTATCTTCACTTTTATATCATTTTAGGTTTTTTTGTTCAATCAAGTCATTGTTTCCTTTTTATGAATCAGGTTTTTTGAGAGATGGAAAGTTATTTAAAACAATTAAATTCAGGTCATTCATTAAATAGTTCTTCATTTTACACTATAGTAAAGTTAAGTAACTGCAACAAAACTAATGATTGTAAAGTTTTTTTCAATAAGATGACAAAAATTCAAACAAAAAATTTGTTCATTCAAAAACCTGTTGTTATAAAAAAAATATTTTGTCTCGATATTGAAGTGATATTTTTTAAGTCATATGGTCTTACGTAAACTTAGTTTTGTTATGCATATAAATTAATAAGGGTTTTTTCTGTTTTTTTTTTGCGTTAAAGCTTTAATACTATAATTTATGATGTACAAAACAGAACATGAAAAATTAAGAATACGGAAGAAAATTTAAATTTAGACAATTAAGAAATAATTAATGAAAAGAACACATTAGATAAGAACTTAAAGAGAGCGGACCAGATAGAAGAAATTTATTTTTTAATACATGTGATCCCACCCTGGAAGCTCTCTACTAATTGAGTAAAACGTTGAAAAGTTTGGAGAATTTCTTCTATCTGGTCCGCTCCCTTTAAACAAGTTCAACGAAGTATCCAAAAGGTTAACAATAAAGGTACTATTAATGATGCCGTAAAAATATCATATTTTCTTGCTGAATTACAAACATTGTTGTCACATCTGTAATAATGTTAAATTACAAAACATTGATAAAGTAAGAACACTAAAAAAACCTGTAATAATTTCCGTAACCAGTTCTTCCGGCACATTGAGCTCTTAATGCTTCTGGTTGAGTTTGCAGATCTTCGTAATTGATGCAACCTTTTGTTACAAATGGAGCTGAAATATGTTTTGTTAAAAAAAATATTTTTTGACGGTTTAATATTATTAAAATTAAAAAAAGCAAAAGTTATGCAACATAATTTTTTCAATGGAAAACAAAAACTTACTCTGTGCCATGCAAACAAATTTGAAACATTCTCGAACTGCTGGAGGACAACTAACTATTTGAGAATCAATTGGAACTTGTTCTTGGCCATTTTGGGTAAACCGATAACACTGGATCGCAAAATTTATTTCGAAAAAAGAGAACAAAAAAAGACTAAGAACTGTTTTTTGCATTTTTGAAAACAAGACAATGATTGAAAAAAAACAACAAAAAAAGCGAAAAAAAACTTTTGTTCAGAATCCCTGTGAAACAAGTTGCATGGCAACTGTATCATCTGGTGCATGCCAACAAAACTGAAACATAATGGTTTCCATATTTTTTTTTCAACAACATCACAACGGAACAAAAAAGAGTAAGAAAAATTGGTTTTTAGGGAAACATGATTTTTGAAGTTTCAGAATGGCAAAACATTGTTCGCCAAAATAAGCAAAGAAATCTTTTAAAATACGGTATTTTTGTCTCCAATGTTGGCTAAGTTGTTAATTTGGAAATAATAAGACAAATTTACCAAAAAGCAAATTAAAATTTTATTTTTCCGAATTTATAAATCAACGTCAGTTCTGCTATTACTTTTGAAACACAAAAGAAAGAAATACAATATGTTTTATTAATGATAAAAACATTTAAAAATAAGACAACAAAAATAATTTAAGCAAAACCGTTATCATTTTTTTACAAATTTTTATTAAATTTCAGAGTTTTTTAAACAACAGTATTTATAAATTTAATTTTCTTAAGTTATTTTATGCTTTCCATGCTGAAAGTAATTCAGATGGTGACTTTTCTTCAACATCTGATCGGGCATCATTGGTCAAAATGCTACCATCTGGTTTGAGAATAACAAAAGTTGGAATTCCTCCAATTTCGTATTTGTCAGAAAGAGAGCTAAAAAACATGCTACTGTTATTATATTGAAGATACACCAACATACTCAATATTTTCATCACCAAAAGGAATGTAAAGCCATTTTCCATGTTCTTCCTCGAGATAGTTGTCCATTTCTTTTTCACTTTGGTCCGATGAAACAAAAATAATCTCAAAATCATCGTTTCCAATAGCGTCATAAAATTCCTTGAGTTTTGGCGTGAATTGACGGCATGGCCCACACCAATGTGCCGAAAAATAAATGCCAACAATTTTGTTCTAAAATGTATTCAAATATCACAAAAAATGATACCTTGGTTCAGATAAAATTTTAATTTAAAAATCAGTTTTTCACCCTATTACTATTTTTCAATAAAAACAACCAAAAATGGATTTTTATTTATTTTTACTGCAAGAACCACTATTTAAAAAACCTTACTTTTAATGTTGAACTGTTTTCCTCAGATCCACCATTACGGCGAAGAGGAATGTTTTCAAATACGGAAGCCATTTTTAAATAAGACAAGGTTTCTGCGAAAAAAAATTTTAAAGGTTAAAAATTTAATTATAGAAACGCAAGTTAATACACGCAATTTTATGGTCCACAAAAAAGTCTTCCGTTTCTTTAAAAGAACCAACAAACAACTTTTTCTCTTCAATAAACAATCAATACGAAACCCGACAGCTGTTTCCCAAAGAAAAATAGCAGTTTGTTTTTGGTGAGGGTTAAATATAAATAAAAAAACGTTTGATTCATGTTCCTTCCTCAAGAAAAAATTTTTTTGTGTACAGTCACCCCTTTTTGTAATCATTAACATTTTTAGTGAAAATAAAACCGTTTCCGTTGGCAAAAAACTTTTTTAAATTCTGTTGCCATGGCTGTTGGTTAAAAAAAAGAAAATACGCGAAAAAGTGCCCAACTTATATGTTACAAGTTGAAAATCAAAACTTCCGCTTTTGCATTTTACTAAAAAAGCAATAGGCTTTAAGAAAAAGCGCTATTTTTACGCGCAAAAAATTAGTTATTTATTTTTCAGAAAAACAATAAAATTACATTTTTTTATGTAAATTAAAAGAGCCTGGAAACAAAAACTTAAGTTTCAAATGATTCATTATTTCAAACTCTTCAGTTTGACTCATTATATTTTTAAAGGATGCAAATTGGATCTTTCAACAAGAAACATTTGCCAAAAAAATTTGTTTTGTTTTTGACAAGAAAATCAATGACTAAGCAAAACAACAGAATTTTTGCAAAAATTAGTCCATCAAAAGTGATGTCAAATGTTAAATAAAAACCTTAAACAAACTTTTTGACATGGTTTTTAAGATATTAAACTGAATATTTGTATACCTAAATATTATGTGTAACGAACATCTTTATTTCCAAGTACGTGTCACACAAATGCAAAACAACACAATAAAATGAGATTTTTTTACATTCTTTTAAAACATTTTTATTTGCTTAACAAATGTAAATGGGAAAACAGAAAAAAATATTTTAAAAATTACAAAAACTGCTTTTAAAAGTAGGCTATTATATTTTAAAAACGTGAACGATGATTTTTTTCAACATCAAGAAATAAAGACAAAAAGCCGTATATTAAAAAAGAATTTAATGCTAATAAAATTATTAAATATTTTATAGTTCTAAAAATAATAATTTAAATCACTCATGTAATTTACATCCAGGACAAGGAGTTGGTCGATCATCTCCATCATATAATTCAGGTCTTTGTTCTCCAGCAACTTTTAAATACCCTACGGCACCTTTATCTATTCTGTAGATGGAATGATCCACCAATGTCATGGTTCCTGGAACAGCTGTTTTTAATTCTACTACAGTTGCTGCACCGGGTGGTACAATTGTCGTTGAAATACCGCGTTCAGGAGGTGAAATGAGACCACCTTCACGATAAACTTTATCAAAGATTGCACCAATTACATGAAAAGATGACGTTAAATTAGCACCAGCATTGCCAAAATAGATTCGGATTGTTTGATCAAGTTCAGCCATGAGGGGGTTGTCAGTGAGAGCACCTTCACGTCCATTGAAAAATATGTATTGAGGATTTTCGTTTAATCCTAAATAACAGTAATTTTGTTAAACAATGACATTTTAAAAATCTTGGTCAAATTATTACCTTCAACATAAGAATATTCTAACATTCGCGGATCCTCAGTTGAAGGTTCAGTATAGAATTCACTTTGCATGACATAAAATTCTTTATCAACAGGGGGTAAGCCTTCTTCAGGCTCAACCAGGACAAGCCCATACATTCCATTTGCAATATGCATTGGAATTGGAGCTGCTGCACAATGATAAAGATAAAGCCCAGGATATAATAATTTAAAGCTGCCAACTTTTGTTTGATTTTTTTCTAAAAATGAAAGAAAATTGTCAAGAAAATACAGCAGAGTTTTTACCTGTAAACAAAACAGGTGCTCCCCCGCCAGGACCAGTAACGCAATGAAAATCAATATTGTGAGCGATGCCATCTTCATCTTTATTCGTGAATTCTATTTCTAAAACATCTCCAACTCGTGCCCGAATAAATGGACCTGGACATCCCTTGTTGAACAACCACGCTCGATATTTATGTTGACGCGTTAAAGGAATATTTGCTGTTTGCGTATCCATTTTTGCTCGAAGGCGAACCTTTAAAGGTCAAAATTTATGTTCAAATTTAAAAAATCTGTCACGTTTTATTATTATATAATGTTATCCATTAATTTGGCCAACAATATCAATATTTTTCTACTATAGTATATTAGAATAATTTATAAATTACTTACTGGATAATTTCGTTTTATTGGTGGTGGCACATTTGGTGCTAATGTTATAATTGCATCTTCCTGTGGCAAATCTGATACCTCTTTTTTCAACTTTACAGTCGATGAATTGCTCCCATCTGGGGCTAATAAAGTGTTGTCTTTTGTTCCAAACCATCCAGCTGCCAATAAACTTCCGCTTCCAAATATTGATGCAAAGACGGTCTTAAAATTTATGACTTTCCTTCGATGGAAATTTGAATATGTTCGATTTGAAAAGGTGTTAAAGGCGTGCTTTGAGGGTGAATTGAAAAAACTCGTAGATTTAATTGAAGGGGATATACGATTTTTAAACGGAGATAATATTCGTGTTGATAACATTGAATTTCTGAAATAGAAAATTCTTGTTTATGTTTATGAAATAGATAAATAAATAGACAAAAAAATCATTTTCAATATTTATAGTTGCTGTAACAATGACAAAACACATCATAAAATGTGATTTAAGACTATTGCACATTTGTTTTCTTAACCTTTTAGGAGATTGCTGACATAAATAATATATCTGCGAGCGTAGTCTTCTGATAATGTTAACGTAGTCATATGAAAGTAGCCATCTCAAAACGGTGTCACTTTGTCGTAGTCATTAATTTATTTTATTTATTACCTCCTTTTTCCGCTCACTTTTTTCAGCATATTTTTCCATTAATCATTTTCAAATCGGGGTTTTGAAAAAATGAATATAGTTTTTTCGCAAATTGTAAAATTTCTGGAAATATTACTTTTTACATAATTATATGACAGATTCAATGAAATATTTAAAACTATCAAGACACTCTTCTGTGTTTTAGAAGATTAATAATATCATGATGGTAATAATATTATTTACTCAATTTTTTAAGATTAAAAATTGTAATTTGATTTCATTATCTTAAATAAACCATGACTCAAATATTGATGCTAATAAGCTTGCTCTTTTCTTGAGTCAAAATGGACTTTAAGATAATTCTTTATTTCATAATCATCAACAATCATTTAAATCTTTCACAATAGTTATTGGTCACTCACATCATTGTTGTTGTTTATGATTGAATTGCTCACAGTGGTAAATATTAGCTTGCATTTCTTATCAGTGTTTTTATTTTTGAAACATGGAATTTTGTTTTTTAGACCCCTTTCTTCATCGTTTCAATGAAAAATGTCTAGTACATTGGTCAGTTAAAGCAGTATAAATACTGGATACCTTAAAATTGAAATTACTCACATTTTTTGTTTTTATCTTTACTGTAATAAACATCTCTTGTTTTCTTCTATTAAAATGTTTCAAATGAACGTAAATGAAATCCCAAGACCGTATGTCCAATTTGATGGACTGGTTCATTATTACAAAAATGGTTGGCTTTCTAACAAATGGATTGTTGTTTATGCCAAGCTTTGGTCAGATTCAACCTTGGAATGGTTTCAAAGCAAAGTAAGTTCACTTTAATTTTTTGATATTTTTTATCCAATGTGTTTTTAGGGAAGTAATCAACCAATTGGATCAATTTTGCTTAGCTCTGTTATTCCATACATTTGCGTTGGGCCTCAAGTTCGAAAAATTCCGACTAAAAAACCGAGAATTGAAGTTTCATGGGAAAAGGAATTGTTGATGGCAATTGCCATGGATCAAAGAGCAAACAATGTTCATTGGTTCTATTTTGATAATGGGAATAATCTTAGACAATGGATTTCAAATATTATGCAAAGCCTTCCACGACTCAACGAGCAACAATTTGCTTATCCAAGGCAAAACAGTATCCCACAAAGATATGGAAGAGATTACGGTAAGTCAATTAACTCCTTTTTTCAAAACCTGAAACTAACAATTTTAGATATGCGATTACCGTATCCACATGATGCACGAGATGACGGAATTCGGGGAATACATTTGTCCGTCAATAGCAGTAATCAACAACCTAAAAAACGTTCAAGCTTTGATCGTCTTTTCGATGAATCATTTCTCAATTACGGCATCGGAAATTTCTTCTTTCCTATGAATGTCGATGACGACTTCACCAGTGATAGTGACAGTGATGAAGAAGATTTTCGCCGCCGCCGGAATATGCAAAGTGGTATTACAACTATGGTAGACGATGATAATGCTCATGTTTTACACCTTGGTGATGCAACAACAATCACACTCGGAAGCAATAATAACCGTGCAACTCCGAATCCAAATGAATTTGGCAGCGGATTTAATCATCAAGTTTACCGCTTTGATTTGTAAATTTTGAATTAATGCAAAATTATGTTTGACAAAATTATTTGTATTTTTATTGTCTTTATGTGCCACTTTTAAATAAATTTTTGTTTTTATATATTTCAATGTCAACAAAAAAACAAATTGTAATCAAAATGACATCATCTTGACACGTTTTTTCGCAGAAACAGAGGGGAAAATTATTCCCGTTTATTTTGAGTGTAAAGAAAATACTTGAACAAACTTTGTTTTACCAATGAATATTTTTACTTTTCTTTCAAATTAGCTACATATGAAAATTCCTATTAAATTGTGCATTATTGATTATATTATTTAATACTCTAGTGTTGAACGTAAAAATGAAACATATCACTGATAATATATCATTTTCCATTTAAAGCTTAAGCCGTAGCACTTTCAAGAAGGGTTACACCTTTTTATTGTTTGCATTCTTTGTCCTTTGTGTGATTCTGTGACATCGGCGAGCAGTATTTAAACGAGTATGTGTTTTCGATACCATAAGATTCTTGTTGTTCAAGTTAGAGAATTGAAATATTTGACAGCGTTTAAGTGCTATTATTTCGGCATTGTTATAATTTTTTAACTTTGCTTCATTATTATTAAAATACTTGAATTTTAGCTTCAAATATGTTTACTCCTAAGCCATCTATTCTTCCACATCCAAATTTTAATTCAAATTCTGATGCTGAAAAACTGCACAAAGCAATGAAAGGTTTCGGATGTAACAAAGAAAAAATTATTGATGTATTGTGTGAAAGAAGCAATTGGCAACGACAAGAAATTGCTGAAACATACAAAGTTATGTATGGCAAAGATCTTGTTCATGAATTGAAATCCGAACTTTCTGGAGATTTTGAAAACCTCATTCTTGCACTTATGGAAACTCCATCGCATTTTGATGCGCATCAACTTCATAAAGCTATGGCTGGAATTGGAACCAAAGAATCTGTTCTCATTGAAATTATGACAACTCGGACCAATGAACAAATTCAAAAAATTAAGGCCGCTTATGAAGAAATGTATCATCACAGTCTTGAACATGATCTCTTTGGTGATACCAGTGGCCCATTTCAAAACATTCTTGTTTCACTTTGTACTGGGGAACGAAATGAAAGTCATCATATTGATCATCACAAAGCAAAACATGATGCACAAAAACTTTATCGTGCTGGTGAAACCCGTCTAGGAAAAGATGAAAGTTGTTTCAACGTAGTCCTTGGATCACAAAACGTTGCACAACTTCTTCTCGTTTTTGATGAATATGAGAAAGCTGCAGAGCATTCAATTGAAAAAGCAATTGAAACTGAATTTAAAGGTGATATTCGCGATGCCATGCTTGCAATTATTAAAGTTATTCGTAATCGTTCTTTGTTCTTTGCTGAATTACTTTACAATTCAATGAAAGGAATGGGAACTCGTGACAACGATCTTATTCGACTTATTGTTACCCGAGCAGAAATTGATCTTCGTGATATCGCTCAAGTTTATCATCAAATGTATGAAAAATCACTTGAAGATGCCATCAAAGGTGATTGCTCCGGGGCATATAAGGATGGTCTTATTGCTCTTGTTAAAGGCAACCATTAAGCATTGCGTTTATAAAAATTATAAAAATTGCTTTATTTTATATGGTTTTAATTAAATAAAATCCTTTCTGTGTTTTACCGCTTTGGTTTTTGTTAAAACCCCATAAAAAATGTTACGTTAAAAACATTATTAATATCAGTTAAAACCTGAATACCCAATAAATGAAAAATTAGACTTATTAAATAATTTTAATCTAGATGGTTCAAAATTAATGACTGAAGACATGAATTTAATTGGTCTCGCCCCCTTCTACCGTAAAAAAAAAGATTACAAAAAACGATAAATAATACTTTTCGTATTTGGTCATTCAGATTAATTAAAAGAGTAACACGAGTTTCCATAATTAAAAATATTTTTTTTTCTGATGAATTTTCATTACTTTTTTGAAGGCTGTTAAACTTTACAAAAATGTCTCCATTTTTTTATTACGGCATTCTATTACCGTTTTTAATTTTTCAAATTTCTGTAATAATTTTTGTAAGTCGGGAAAAATTATGTAAAAACAAGTTTTACTGCTCACCTTTTTTCACTCTTTTTCTCATGATTACTGTAATTGATACAGTAGCAGAAATTAATACAATTATTGGATTACCAGTTTTTCCTTTGGAGTTTATAGAAAACATTTTTCTGAATAATCCGATTTTTGGTGGTATCGTATACCAAATTTCATCATATACTCTTTTTACACAATGTTACCTTCATTTTGGAATCGCAATCAACAGATTTTGGACATCTTTGACAATTATAAATAAATCAAAAAGCGTTCAAAAATGGAAAAAAATTGGAAACATTTTGATTATTTGTATACCGTTTATAACAATTCCATTTATAATACCCAGATGGTTTTTTGATTCTTATGTTGTTCGAGATGGAAATGGAAATGTATGGCCAGGTTTCAAAGTTTCTTCTGGTTATCAGGTATGTCTTGTTATCTCAAAATTTAGACATTAAATGACAGATTTTTACAACGTTTATTATTTTAGTCATTTATATTAATTTATTCTCCGACGTTATGTGTTTCATCAGCGGTAATAAGCTTTATAATACAAATTGCAACCCTAATTCAGTATAAACGTATTCTTAAAAAACATTTTATTAAACGAAATCAAATTTATCAAGAAATACGACTTTTAGGTAAAAAGTTCTAAGCATTTTATTATTAAAAAAATTCATTTTAGTGCAAGCAATAATAGTTTTATTAGCCCAAATGTTAATGACAGGAATTCAAGTAATGTTTACAATTGCCTATTTTCGTGAAGACTGGAAACTTAATAAAGTGGCTGCAGAAAATTATTTATGGGTTCAAAATGTTTCGAATTTAAGTGGACCAATTGCTTTGATGTTTGTAGCAAAAACAATCCGAAAAAACTATTTTCATTTTTTATTAAGAAGAAAGCAAGTCAAATTGACGTTTATTAAATCCACCGCAGGAAACACAAATGTTACCACAGCAACAACGTATTAATACATTTTTAATAAGTTTTTAAAAATCTTATGTTTTAATAAACATATTAACTATGAAAACATGTTTTGTTTCAATTATAATTTCAGTAAAGTTTATTAAATTTGAGCATTCGAAAAAATTGTTTTTAATTAATTCGGTGTTTTTCTGTTATTTAAAGTAAATTATCAAAAACTAAAAACGACATAAAGACCAAGTTTTTTCCATTGCATATTTCCATGTTTTTGAACGAAATTCTAGCCATTTTTTATCTTTACAGTTATATTCCAAGACATGTTTGTAACATTCAAACAAATTTTTGGCCATTCTGAATTAAGCAAAGTATACTAATCTTTTTGTAACAATATTACTCACTTGCATCCTTTTCCAGTCAGGGGACATTCATCGGTAAAATTAATCGCCATCTCGCAATCTATGGTTTTTTCTTTTACTAAAATTTTTTTCAAGATTTTTAAATAATTTCTTTAAAGCATTACTTTTATAATCTTTATCAAAACTATTTTCACATGCGTACTCTGAAGTATAATCAAAAAGCAAAAACTTTACAGCTTCAGCATCTGAAACTTCAAAAACTTTGGAAAATTTTTCGACGTTTAAGCAATGCTTTTCATCATCACCAAGACATTTTTCTTTCTCTCCAAATATTCTAAAAATTTCGTAATGCCAGATTTAATAGATTTAATGAATAAAAATAAGTTCCGGGAAAGGCAAAAATTTTGAAACGTACTTGCAAAATTTCTTATTTTTAGTGGATTCAGGATACGCGATGGCTTCACTATCTGATATTACGGTAATATTCAACGATTTGAAAAAAATATTATAGCATTGCTTGATAATCTGAAAGTAAAAAACTCAAACTGTGATTATAGATTTTAGCCTACTGTTTCGTGACGATGGTTGCATTCAGAATTAACAAAATTAAAAAGAATTAAAACTAAAAAGACGCCGATAAAAATATTCTTCATTTTGCAAACTAAAAAAATCTCAAAAAATTTAATGATTTTGTCTTCAAATTAAGAGTGGTCAAAATATTTGTTATTGTATTCGACCAAAGTTCTCTTTTTAAAGATCAATGATTGGTATGAAAGAAATTTGGATAAAAAGTTAACAAATTTAATGTTGTCAATTGCGGAATTTTGAAAAAATCAAATCAAAATATTATTAAAGATGAGTCGAAAATACAAACCAGGAATCTACAAACAAAAATATGAAAACTGGAACAATAATAAAATTTAAAAAACTAGTATATTTTTTTGTTGTTTTTGATCGTCGTAATAATGCTCAAATAAGTGTTCATTATTTGGTTGTTTACTGTTTGAAGGTCAACTTTATATTTCAAAAAAGATTTTTAAAAGACACCGGAAAAAATTACTGATGTATTTTTTAAATATGTAACTCAAGGTATTTTATTGACGTTTTTTAAACGAAACAGGTAATAATTTGGCATCCATTTGAAATCTGCATTTTATGGAACAATTTCAAGAAAAAAATGATTGAAGGTGTTTACTTTTTATGACACTTTTTTCACACAAGCGAAAAATGATCCACGTCATAATATGTTTTAAGGCTGAACTATAATAATTTCTTCATACAAGTTTTGTGACTTATTTTTGTGCTTTTCGGGTATTTTCATATAAACCCCAATAGTCTTAAATTTTGTAAGTGTTAGATTTAATATCAAATACAAATATATAAAAAGTTATTTATACCTGATATGAATAGTAAAATGGGCTAAAAAATACTTATTGTACAGAATTTCAGAAATATTTTGAGTTTCAAAACATGACGTTTTAAGGTTTATCACGCAGACAGAAATCAACATAGAAACCTATGACACACATATTTATTTTTTGGTTGCTGCACCTTCTTCCGCGGTTTTTTGAAAATCTTAAACTGCCATCTTCACTAAGAAAAAGTTTTTGATGATGCATATTGTTGATAAAAAGGATTTTGTATACCTTTATAAAATGGAGTTGAAACTCCCAAAAAATGAGTTTAACCTTGGAAAAGTTAAAAATGAAGTTTTTGATTTTAGTTGCAGCATTTATTTGTACGTTTAAACTTTCTGCTGCCTTACAATGTATCTCCAGAAGAGGTTCAACTCAATGCCCTGTTAATGATAATCTTTGCATTTACATTAGTTACAATAATGGTGGCCGAACTTACTATGATCAAGGATGCTCTTCACAAGTTTTTTCTGTACTGGATGATAAACTGTTTAAATGTGAAGTAAGAAAAAAACCATATTTTGAATATCAACGTTTTTTTTGTTTTCAGTCGTACGGCACCACTCCAATTAACTATCACAATTATAATGGTAAAATGATTTGTTGTGATACAAATATGTGCAACAATGGTAATGATCAAAATCCAACTACGTCTAGTACTTCAACCACCACCACCACAACAAGGTATGTCAAATCTTTTAAGAATGTTTGATTAAAGAAATATGTATGATGTATTCATACGACATTTTTACTTCTAAAGTGTAATCTAAAACAATTAATTTGTTGTTATTTTAGTTCACATGGTAATTCAATTCGAGAAGTATGTGGTTTAATGATTGCCATCATCACAACGTACTACGTTTTATCCAAAAACTAATGTATTTGTTAATCAAAATGTTTTTATTGATATTTTTATTGATTGTTTTTACATTCTTTTTTTAACCTTGCAAACTAACATTCAAAATTCTATTTCAAAAAATAATAAAATATTTTTATGAAAATGCTTTTCAAATTATTCTTTTCTTTTTGTTTACCAATCATGACAAATTTTATTTTTCTAACATTGTCTATTCCAAACAAAAAAGTTATATTGAGAACTCAAAGTGATGATATATTTTTTGAATAAATGCTTTCTCTTTTTTTCTTTTCCATTACCACGCCCCAAATTCCATAAAAAAAGGATAGGCCTTTAATCGTTTTTCGATTTTTCCTTTTTCTCTCATTAAAATTTTTGTTTGCTGATGTTGTAATCTATCAAAAATAAGAGAATACCTTTCTCAATAAAGCAATGATAAAAACATTATCAAAGAGAGCTTATATAAAAGCGGACGAAAACAACACAGTTATACATTTTATACGATTTTGTCAAAAATGAAAGCTTTTATTTTCATTTGTGTTGTAAGCTCCTTGACTGCTGTTGTATACGGGCGTAAGTGCATTTATGGTATCCCTAATACTCCATCAGTTAACGACTATGCATGCGACAATAGTATGGATTTTTGTATTGAAGCTTATTACAAAGTAAATGGTACAACTTATAAAATGCAGGGTTGTGGTAATACATTTAATGGTACAAGTTTCCTCCCAGATAAGTGCACCGTAAGTTAACCAAATAAAACAGTATATAAAAATAAAAGACTGATGAATCTAAAATTTTAGGAAAGTGGAACAAAAACTTTAAGTGTTTCTGGTATGACAGGACAGTACGATTGTTGCAATGATAAAGATAATTGCAATGATAAATCATTGAATGCAGATGCCACAAATAAATCTGCAGCCCAATCTTTTGCATTTTGTTTAATTTTTCTTTCAATCATTGTAGCATTATTCTGGTAATAACAAACAGATAACTCCGTTGGTTTTGTAACACTATAAATATTTGTTATTAATTTATAAATTGTGTTAATATATTAAAAATGTATTTGCTAAGTGTAACAAATAATCTTTTAACAAAATAAATATTCTTTCACTGAATCGTCTCTATTTATTTTTATTAAAAACATTTTTTCAAATAAACATAATTTTGAAGAAAAGATCTGAAACATGTAACTAAAATAATCCGAATACCCATTACTGAAAAAATGAAGCCCTTTTTATCTACATATACCTTCAGACAAGGGACAAATCAATGTACTACAATTTTTTTTGATCCATAAAACTGCGCACCAATTTATCATCCTGGCGTCATTGGATGCCATATATAAATAAATAAAAGGAATAAATACAGCGCTGTATTTATTATAATTTTTACATCGGACTTGAAATTGTTTTTTGTTTTTGATTATAACAAATGATTCAAAGTCATGAGTTGCTCGATCGCATAATATGGTAAAAAGGCAACTTTCAAAAAACATAGGCCAGACTGTGGCTAACCGCATTTTTAACTCTTGCACGCTTCGAATTCAATAAAAAAGAAGCACAAATTCGAAGCGTGCAAGAATATAGGAAAATTTGAATACATTTTCCTATATTCTCCGTGGAGGTGTGATTAATAATAAAACTTTTCTCTATCACTCCGTGATTTGTTATGGGCCTTGCTTTACAAAACAAAAATGAGTTTTTGAGTCCAAAACGATCGAGGGCGGGAATTAAAACAATTTAAAGACCCCAATTTTCGATTTCTTTACCTAATTAAAACAATAAACATCTTAATTTTCGATCATGTTACCTTCAAACTGCTCAACACGTGCTTGCTTAAACCCACAGAAAAAATGCGATCTGAAAACAAATAAAATAATTGACAAAATTATTTCAACTCCAACGTACATTTTTAGACTAACGCTTGTTTGTCTTTAGAATTATAAAAATAAACGTTAAACGCAAATTAATACACTTATAAATTGAAGAACCAATACCATCAAAAATTGTTCAAATGTTAAAAAAAAGTGCCAGAAAAATTTTCGAAAAGTCTGTTTTGACCGTTTTATAAATTAAAAAAGCTTCCATAATTATATTAGGAGAATTTTTTAATTAGATTTTTAAGTTATCCGTGTTTAAAAATTTGCGTTGAAAATTCGTCGATTGCTTTTTCATATTAAGTTTTTAGGTTTATCATGACCACCTTTGAAGTTGAAAATGTTGATTTCAATAACAAAGGCATATATCTTGACTTTGAAAATGTGAGTCAATTTCCTTTAGGTATTTCAAAATCATCAAAACAATTATATAGCATGGATTTATCTGAATCAGAAGAGAATGGATTCAATAAAAGTTCTATAAAGTTTGAATAGAGTTATTGGATGTTGCAATGATTGAGTAATTTTAGAAATCATATTGTTAGTTTAGTTACAGCATTTTATGTGGTTATATTAGTTATTTATGCTGTTGTATTAGAATTATCATCATGGCTTCTTCAAATGAATGTTAAACGAGGTGTTGAACGTGCTGATTCATTCGTGTTTTACCTGTATATTTATATAGTGTCATTTATTTATTTTGTATATTGTTACGTCATATTCTGCAAGAAGCTATGTTTAAGAAGTCCCAATGATAATCCTAAATTACATCCTGTTGGAACTTTGTATATTCGACTTGGTGCAGTTGGTTAGCTTATCATTTTCCCTGCATTTAGTAAAAATTCCATTTTGTAAATGCAAATTTTTTAGTATTTGCAATTGTTGCTAGTGTATATTTTGGTTTTTCTGCGTATTCTGGTACATCTGTTATCCTTGATATCTGTGCCATAGTATTTACAGTAGTTCAAACACATTTATTATTTTATAGTTCAACGGTTTTTTAACCTAATAAATTTTCTCTATCAATATATTTCTTTTTTAGATGTTAGATGACAATCATTTTGTTATTTCATGTTTTGGAACAATGCATCTTGTTGCTGCAAATTTAATTACATGGTTTCAGTTTTTGTTTGTCAAAAATCGATCGACTCATAAAACCATTTTGTTAGAACTATACCATTTTAAAAAAGTTTTCTACAAAATTATTTATTTGCAGAAAAAACTCGAATAAAAACAAAACAATAAAATATTTGTCATTAATGACGACCCCGATGAGCATTTTTAATTCAGATGAAGAAATGGACGACAAATTCAGTGATGCAGTAAAAAAGATGGAAATGACTGAAAATTTTATTTATGTAGAAAGTCAATGGGTAGAAGGCACTTTTGGTGAGCTTAAATTTTTGCCCTGAATTTATCATTACTTAATTCCTGAATTCAAAAATCTAGGAAGTTTCACAAAAGTTTTTTACACGGCTGTTGTTGAATATTCGTTGATTGCTGCAGCTATAATGTTTATTGTTTGGCACAATATTGGAAAAGATCATAAAAATATAACAAGTCATCAAAACCAAAAGAAAGGGGCAAATCGTAAAAGATGGTTAACCGATTTGTGCTACAAAAATTTTACATGGCTGAAGCAAATATATGGTAAATTTTGCACTATTGTTTTTGTTTTTCATCAAACACTGCTCCCTTATCGGGGCAATAAATCTTGTCGTCAGCGGCATTCTGTGATCTCCAGCAAAGCCTTGAAAGTGTTTCGAAAAATCGGTTGCTCGAAAACTTGAGCACTGCAGTATTATCTTTTTGAAATTCTAATTTTTTAGGTTTCGGAATTGGTGGTGTATTATTCTTTGGCACAATTGTTTCAATGGTATTTTTCTACATTAACTGTAAGGAGGATGAACATTATACTGCCGCAAGAATTTTTAATTTTACAGATGTTGTCCACGTAATTGAGTTGAAATAGAAATAATTGTTTAAAATTTGATTTTCAGAACGTTATAGGTACTGTTACATGCGTATTTGCATTTTGGAGAATACGATCACTCAAATTTGTCGATCATGAATCCGATGAATTTCATGCAAATCAAGTAGGCGATGTTTAATTTTATATATAAATAACTAAAGTTTGAATATTTCAGGAATTACTCGATATGATTTTATTAGCAATTGGATTAATTGGAGAACTTGCTTTTTCAATTGCTGGTTTAACGGTTTGTTTATTTTTTATGAATCATTATGCTTTAAAATTTCCATAGAAATTTATAAATATGTTGTAAACGTATTCCACTCAAAAACTAAAGTAGTTTTCTGTTTTCCGTATATTAATCGGAAAATTTATAAGTGTGATTTATGAATGAAATCCATTCGTTTTTATCTAAAAAACAAAATCAAAGTTTATTCAATCAAATTCAACATTTTATGCAAAATCTTTGCAACAAAGTTCTGTAGTTCCCATTTTACCATCGTCAAAGAGAACAGATGTATAAAAGCAGTCATTGTTTTGTGTGAATGCAACTCCTTCTTCCATAAGTATTTCTTTATTTCTGATAACAAGTCTTCCAGCACTTATTGCGTAGTTCAAAGCATGATCTGCTCCATGAATTTGAAGCAAAAATAGATATTTTGAATCTCCCATAACTAAGAAGAATGAGCATGAAGAAGTTGTATCAGTGTGAGTCATACACATTGTATAATATCCATTTGCTGAAATATCTAAGCTTGTACCAGATGGACCAGTATAATCAGATGTAACATCAAGAGACATCATATTGGGGACGATTGTGGTATTGACTGTTGCATAAATACTGAAGTCTTTGTTATGGATAATTGCACGGGAACGATATTTATTGCATTTTGGAGCAGAACTTGGTGGAGGTTTTACAGTAGCAAATGTCGAACAGCATTGCTCAACTTGAATTTGAACATTTGGTAATTTATTGGCTAAAATGTTATGACGTATTTTGATTTTCAAAAACTGTAGAAACAAAGAAATGTCTGCTTAGGATTGATTAGCAATTAGAAAACATCGAACTTACTTCCTTCGCCATCTTGATTACATTTATTTCCAGATTGCAGAATTGGGCCCCATGCTAAGCTGATTGTGTTTTCATCAATAACACCTTCAAAAATTTGTGCATCTGCACTATTGCCATCAATAACTACAGGAAGATCGAGGTTAAAAGTTGAATTTGTTGTTGCCCAACTGCAACTTCCTGCTTTTGAACCACTGCTGCTGCATTGAACCATATCATGACCATTAATGGAGGCTTTAGCTTTAGCATCTTTTGACAAGTGATATTTTGAGGCATCTTTAGAAGTTGTGGATACATTTTCTACGGTAACTTGGGTAGCTCCTTTTTCGCCGCTATCAGCTCGAAGAGTTGCATTCCATTGAAAAACTGTTTCATTTCCAACAATAAAATTTGCAACAAAATCAACAGATGTGCATGATTGTTGAGCTGTGGTAAATCCGATGATTAAAGCTGCAAAAGCGAAATATGAAAAAGCACCCATCTTGAATGCAAATAAAAAACAAAGAATAAAACAAAATGCAAAAAATCAGCAAACAAAATTTTATTCTTTGATATTTGTGATAAGAAGTTTTTTAAAGCTGTAAATGATTAAATGAAAAAATAAAGGCAGCTGAAAGAAATATTGCTTATCTTAAGCTTCCTTTCCGGTAAATATCGCATGTTTTTTAAACAAAAAGTTTATTCGGTTCAATTTTCGCTTCCCTCGGATTTCCATTTCCATTCCTTTCATCAAACTTTGATCAAATTTGTTGATTTCATAACATTAATGTTGAACAAAAAATTAAAATGAGTACTGCTTTGCTCTTAATCTGTCTCTTTACTCTGCTAACTCTAAAAAACATTTGAAGAGTGATAAGGAGTTTGGATTATAATCTTTTGTATTAAAGTAAATGTATATGATTTTTAGGTAAAAAAAGAGAAATTCCAAGCTTTGTTTTGATTTAAAGAAAAATAAAACACTAAAAATTCAGGGAATTTCCAGAAGATGCACAACAAAATTTTGCAAATAGTAATAATTTTTACATATATTTTAGGGCATTTATTCAGTACACCAATGGCATTCGTTATCAGTTGTTTTAACGGCATCTCACATTATTCAAATTATTCAATCAGTTTTTCAATGCTTTGTTATTTGTTTTGCTTCAAAAATGAGGTCAAAAGATTCAACTGAACAACCGGGGAAACAGTCAATTACATTTTTGATTATCCTGAATATTTCAATGTTTATTTATTATTTATTCATTTCGGACAAAGCAGGAACTTATGAAAGCATAATCAATTTTTATGGAGACCAAAATTGGGTTTTTCTTGTTCGAATTTTTAGCCCCTTAACAATATTCTTTCGCTTTCATAGTTCTGTATGCTTTTTTGAAATTTGGCAACACACATATTCTGTTGAGCATTAAGTTTTGTATTACTCATTCATTGTTTAAAGATCTGTAAAAAAATTAAGTAATATTACGGATCGTTCATTGTGTCAACATTTGCAAAATAAAAACAACAGCAAATTTTTAGCATTTTAATGCTAAAAATTTGCTTTTTTTTTTTTTTTAAAAATCAACGTAAATTTAGTATGAAAAAAACACAACAAAATTAAAACGAATGCAAAAATGAATCATTCTAACAAATAATAGAACTTTCCAATTTTGTTTTCGTTGGTGTGTTACATAATTATTTTTTAAAAAATTCAAGATTAATGCTGGAATTTAAAAGATGCGTGGTAAAAAATTTAAAACAGTTTATTTTCAAACGATACAAAAAATAAAAAATTTGAGCACAATCATTTATGTTTACACAAAAAATGACGAACTTTGCTAAACAAACAGTAGCACAAGAACACACATATTTTAAATGTTTTTTTGAGCTTAAGCTACAAGTGCTTGTAGAAACACCAAACCGCTAACTCAAAGGAAACCGACTGAATAATTATAAAAACTCTGCAAAATTTTTTTCAACCATACAAAATGAAGTGCTTTGTCTTTACTATTAGTTTTTCATTATTGCTTTCTTCCGCCACTGGATTTTATCATTGGCCAATCAGAAACATACAAAAGCGATCAGGTGATGATTTTCAAGATAGCAAAATTCAAAGTAAGTATTTTAAATATTAAAAATATATTTTAGCTTGATATATTTTGGCACAAAAGTTTAAAAAACCTTTTCAGCAATTCCATGGCTAAAAGATAAAATATCGTATGCAATTTTACAAGAATCTAATATTTTGTCACCAACGGTAGTACGGTAGGAATCACTTTTATAAGTTCAAAAAAGACTACAAATTTTTATTCTATAGAAAAATTCTTCGTGAAGCATCTGAAACGTGGTCAGCACAAATCCCACGGGATTTTGTTGAAGAAAAAGATGGAAATTCTGCCGATATTAAAATAAAATTTGTTACCGGAAATCACGGAGATACACAACCATTTTTGAAAAATAGTATCGTTTATGCCCATTCTGATACTTCTGGAATTTTACATTTTAATGATGATACATTTTGGAAAACATATGAAAATAATGATAAAATTGAGCCTGCAGCAATTGATTTTTACACAATTACTCTTCATGAATTTGGTCATATATTAGGTTTAAGACATAACCTTAAAGTACCTGAGTCAATAATGAAAAAAGATTACAAAAATTCCGTTGATCTAAGAGGATTTTATGTTCGGCCAAGATTAGATCCAGCTGATATCGAAGATATTAGAAAAATTTATGGTGCAAGAATTGATAGTGCGAGTAGAACAGCATCAAATATTACACTTGCAGGTAATTTTCATAGATATTTTAATGAATCATTTCAACAAAAAAGTATGTTTCAGAATGTTCCGCATATAAAGCAAATACAGACATTATTGGGAATGATCTCACATTTAAACCTGGGCAACCTCAGCATTGCTGCGGATTTTGCCGTACAACAAAAGAATGCGAAGCATTTATTTGGAATAATCATAATGGTGGAACGTGTTGGCTAAAAACTGGTAGCAAAATTACAATGCCCAAAGATGGCTTCTTTATGGGAACTACCTAAAAATTGTATTTTGTAATAATTTATTTTTTTTTTTAAAAATTGTGTAAATATTGTAAATAAAAGATGGTTAAATTACTAGTCGATCCTAGTCGATCTGTAGAGTGTGAAAATTATTTATGTCTTCAAACCCCTTTAATCACTTTAGAGATGAAATAAAAATTCAGATTTGAGGGTTTACTTAAAAAACAGTGAAAAATCGAAAGAAATGTGATATAAGCTCAATAAAAATCACTAAGAATAGAATGAAAATCAAAGCGAAATCACATGCTTTATTGATAATCTGTCAAGTTCCAGTTTTAGAATGTGTTCGTTTGAATCGATAAATTTTAATTTAATTGTTTCTGATTCATTTTAAAGTCAAGTATATTTTGAAAACTACTTATAAGGCATTTTTTCTAAAAATCGAGCTTTTTTGAAAAAATCTGGCATTTCGAAAAAAACAAATTTTAAGTTTGAAAGCTAATTCGGCGTATATATATCAAATCGAGGTCGGAGAATCCGAATTTTTGGTTTATTTCGAAATCAGAGCAACCGATTTCGAAATACAGGTGCGCGCGCGTATATTACTGTCAGAATTGTTAAATTTAAGTTAAAGCTATAAATTTGGTATCATTCGACGCGCCTTAAACAGCTCTACACGAATCATGAACTTTTAAATCTTCAACACTATTTTTTACGGGTCAAAACACCGTTTAAAGGGAAACGTGTGAGGTTTTTGCGTCGCCCTACTTTTATTTGATACGTGCGGGGTGAAATGAAGTCAGATTCAGATTCTCCATAAAATTCTGAATTGAATACACTCTTTTCTTTTTTTATACGAGTTTCATCTTGATGCGAATTTTCGAAAAGCAATATCTACAACATCATTTATTCGATGCCACTTGATCAAAAATTATTATTTTTGGCCAAAAGTGACACTAAACGATGCAGAATTAAATTTTGCATCCATTGGATACTGGTTTATAGGAGTTATCTACCCCAGGTAGGTCAGGGTCCGACAAAAACCGAAAAAAATTTTTTTTCAGATTTTGACATAAAAACGTTTGAAACAGGGGTATTCGACCCCGCTGATCACGAATATCAACTTTTTAACATAGGTTTATCTGTTAGTTTTCGAGAAACTAACTGTTAAAAATATAACTTTTTTTGAAATTTCGATTTGCGTTTTCTATATGATGTTGTAGATATTGCTTTTCGAAAATTCGCATCAAGATGAAACTCGTATAAAAAAAGAAAAGAGTGTATTCAATTCAGAATTTTATGGAGAATCTGAATCTGACTTCATTTCACCCCGCACGTATCAAATAAAAGTAGGGCGACGCAAAAACCTCACACGTTTCCCTTTAAACGGTGTTTTGACCCGTAAAAAATAGTGTTGAAGATTTAAAAGTTCATGATTCGTGTAGAGCTGTTTAAGGCGCGTCGAATGATACCAAATTTATAGCTTTAACTTAAATTTAACAATTCTGACAGTAATATACGCGCGCGCACCTGTATTTCGAAATCGGTTGCTCTGATTTCGAAATAAACCAAAAATTCGGATTCTCCGACCTCGATTTGATATATATACGCCGAATTAGCTTTCAAACTTAAAATTTGTTTTTTTTGAAATGCCAAGCAAAGCTCGATTTTTATAAAAAATGCCTTTTATTTGGGTAAAAAACGTTTTAAATTTTTTTAACTCTTTTATAGACAAACAAACATCAAACCATTATACATATAATACATTTTTCAAGAATTTCCGTTTTATTTTACAAATAATTTTGCCAGTTATAGCCATCAAACTTGTCACTTCTATTTTAATAATTTCCTAATGTTATTTTCCAACTCTTCCACCATATATTTCCTGAATATCTTTAACATCTGCAGGTATCAATCTTGGCTGTCGATAAAGTCCTCTTTCATCTTTTGGACTTCTGTAGATACTTTCCATGACTGATTTTGGCACTAACAAATTATGTGCTAAACCCAAGACATGTCCAAGTTCATGAAGTGCAACCCAAAAAATATCAATTTCTTTCAATTGAATTTTATCATTATTTGAATATACTTTCCAAACAATGTCATCATTAAAATGTAAAACCCCTGAAGGGTCAGCATGAGCATATACATTGCTGTTTTTCTCAAATGGAGCTGAATCACCATGTTCACCGGTAACAAATTTTATTCTAATATTGGCAGAATCTTCATCCTTGACTTCTACGAAATCTCGTGGAATTTCAGCTGACCAAGTATCGAATGCATCACGAAGGATTTTTCTGTAAACAAACATTTAATTTTAAAAGATACAAATTTTGCTTACCGTACAACATCAGGTTGTAGCTTCTTTGACTCTATCAAAATCATATATGTTACTTTATCTTTGAGCCACGGAACAGCTAGAAAGAGTGTTATCAATATTTTTTACTATTGAATTTATTAATTTTGAGAAATTAAGAATTTTATTTGAATAATCAATATTTATTTGTTTTATCAATTTTTAACGTCTTCTCAAATTACGAGGGTATTTTAAAGAAATCTGAAACTTACTATCACTAAGTCGAGCACCTTGAAAATCACTAACGCCGCAAGAAAATTGTATTTTTGATTCATCAACGGCTTGTCTTTTTTCAATTTGGCGCATCATAGTAGAATCACGTAAATAAAAACCATAACTTGAAGAAATGAAAACAAAAAACAAAGTGGCAAATTGCACGCTGGGAAAAGTGTGGACAAAACGTTTTTTTGAAGCGATGCTCCCATAGATTTGTCCCAAACTTTCACCATAACTTCTTTGAGGTGTCTAGCAGGCATGTACGGGAGGATTTTAAAAAATATGCATTAGTTCTGTTTTTACAGACCCAAATACGACCAAAATCGACAAAAAATGGGTAAAAACTTAAAAAACGTCATTTTTTAAATTCGAGATTTAGGGGAAAAGATCCCGTAAATTTCATCACCTGTAGTAAAAGAATGATTTCAGAAAAATTTTAACAGTATACGATTAATAGTGGCTACAAAAATATAGCTTTAAGTTTAAAGATTACGGTAGCTCCTCTACTATTTTCGCGGTAAGAAACACGTTTTCCCAGCGTGCAAATTGTAATTTCATTTCTGCTCAAAATTGCACAAATAACTTTTTAAAAGTGAAGTTTTAATAATATACCTATTGTTCAATGATTCATCAGCCTTCTATCAAAAATGCAAAAGTTTGTAGTTAATAATTAAAATATCAAAGTATGTTGCGTTTTATTACCAATAAAAAAGCCGTAAAATAAACATAACAAAACCATCTAAAAGCTTTTTCTTTGATTTAAAAAACTCATTTTGTTTGCTTTTTTTATTTGGGGGCAAACCACGCATTTTTTGACAAAAAAAGTTGGAAAAAATTCAAACTTTGCAAATACATTTTAAATTATGCATTAATTTTATTTAAATACCCTGCAAAGCTGATAATAGTTTTATGCAAATATTTCAAATGCTTTCTCGTTAGTCAGAATAACCTAGGTCTTTTCCTCTTCACTTTTTATCATTTTTACCTTTTTTACCTACGAAACAATAGTAAATGTTTGCTTTTCTTTTCATCCTACGCATTTTTTACAATTGAAAAAGTGATCAAAGTAAAAAGAAACATTTTTTAGATGACGAATTTGAGCTACGTAAGAAAAATCTATCTGGTTTTTCTATGTAGCACACTTTTTTTAAATTTAAACGAGGTTATTCATAGAGTTTTTTGGGAGGAGTTTACAAATTTATAATATTCATATAACATATTTTTATTCCATTTTTTTACATTGTCTTTGTACAGGTAATTTCTTAATAAGCAATAAGCTATAATGAGAGATAATAATAGTAATTGTTGCTGTTTACATGTTAAGGTAAAAAATTTTAAATAACTCATTCACAAATGCAATCACGATATTGATTTTAGACTTGTGCCACAATCGTTTCAGTTTTTGGAATTATTATTGCATTATTATCAATTTTATCGGTAATATTTTTATGGTTTTATATTCCATTAGCAATTTTAACAATACTTGTTTATATTTTTGTATTAATCGGAATAAGATTAGAACGTTCAGAATTTTTACTTCCAGCAACAGTTTTCTTAGTAAGAATTTTTTTTAATATACACAAAAAGGGAAAAATAAATCAATCTTCAGGCTATTAATATTGTTTTAAATATTTTTATGTTTGTTGCTTTTATTATTGTTGGAAGCATTGCTCCTGTTGATCTTGTCTCGAGATATGCAGTTGACACAAATGGAGATTTTCAGGAAGCTGAAACACGTAAGATTACTTTTAAAATAATTTACTCTATAAAAATCGTTTACTTTTAGTAATTAGAATATCATTTTTTGTCTGTGCTGTTATTATTTTGATTGTAATAGTTTATTCTGTATTTGCATTCACCATTTTTTTGAAAGCTCGAAATTATTTGATTGAAACAGTTCAACCTCATCCTTATTCCACATTGGACTAACGAATGTCTTAGCACGAAAGTTTTTTTTCGTGGTGTGTCACTTGGACCCGATGATTTGGGGCTAATATTTGTTATCTATTTTATTTTTTTTGATCTTATAATTTTTTTCTCAAAAAATGCTACAAATTGATATATCACATGTGCCATTTGAAGCACGGGAAGTGCAAAATTCGTAGTGGTGGTACATACTTATCTAAAGTTTTTGAAGCCGTGTTCTGTACGATTTTCTTCATTTTTGTTGCAAATAATAGCCAATATATCAGAGCTGCTATGTACAGGAGCTTTTTTGATTTTATGCACAATTGTAAAAATGCCATCAAAAATAGTGCAAAACTCGTCATTTTCGAGCTAATCACGATTAGTACATTTTACAATTGATGCATATTTTAACTCACACTACGTTTCTCTATCATTATCATGCATTTACAGAATGTATAATAAAGAATGCAGCACTACGAATTTTGCACTTCCCGTGCTTCAAATGGCACATGTGATATATCAATTTGTAGCATTTTTTGAGAAAAAAATTATAAGATCAAAAAAAATAAAATATATAACAAATATTAGCTCCAAATCATCGGATCCAAGTGACACACCACGAAAAAAAACTTTCGTGCTAAGACATTCGTTAGTCCAATGTGTTATTCAAATGAATCAATGGAACCACCTTCTTATTTCATTTCTTCTACTCATTTTCCTCAATTTTCCAAAGCATAAATGTTATTTTTAAAAATCTTTAAAGTTTTAATAAAGACATTATTTTTAAAAATGTTGGTTTTGAAGACATTCAAATTACAAATATTACTGAATTTAATAACATTCATTGTTGAACATAATAAACACTCATAATCTACGTCATGGACAAAGTTTTTTGAAGAACCAAAAGTATTTACACAACAAATTTTAAAAAAAAGTAAAACAGATAAATGTTTGTAACCAAAAATCATTTTCTTTAGTTTGCATTGATTTTTGCAGCAGCTAATATTTTCTTATCCTGAAATGAAGACAAAATATTTATAAACAACAAAATCAAAGAAACGAGCTATGTTTTATAAGATTGTATCTTAAAAACCAAACGCATCCCCTTTTGCAACTTTTCAAGCATTCGTAAATCAAATAAATTGAAAAAAGTTTTTTTTGTGCTGCGCTTAATTATCTATGTTGTCCGATTTATGTTTCATTAAAACTGAAGCCTAAGCATTTCGTTTATTCTTAGTTATTAGGTTCTTTTACAAGGAGTACTTGCAAATTTCTTTCTTTTTATTATGAACTAAACTTTTTCCGCGTCAGCCGCTTTTTTCCTGTGAAAGATTTTCTTTTGTCTTACGCATTTAAAAAACCCAGAGTTGCACCATCAATTTTTCAAATGAATCATCTGCAAGTTTTTAAATAAGATGTTTCAACTTTCTTTTGTTTTTCTTTGTGCCGTCATTGACTCATTTATTGGTTGCAACTTGCAACAACTTGCAAGGTAGAACTGTGGATTTTTTTATGATTCGCGAATTTTCTTTCAAAAAGAGCACGCCGTTTCGTTTTTGTTTTTTTTATTTTGAATTATTCCCCCTAATTTTTTTTTCAATTTTAATTTTCGCCATTGCTTTATCTTACTAATTTCGGTGCGTTTTAAACGTTTAATTCTGATTATTTTCAACAAGAAAACAATTGATAAATCTTTTATATCATTTAATTATTTCCGATTTTTTTAATTTTATTTTCTAATTTTTTAATGACTTATTAAGAAAAAATTTATTTTACAGGATTTGTGACAGTAGCATATTGATATCACTCAAAAATGAAGGAAAGTCAATTTGTAAAAGTATGCACAATAAAATCAAATGATCGTATCAACGTTTCATTATATCGTTCAAAGCTAAGCGGAATGCGAGTGGCATTTGCTGAGCAATATGGGCCAACCGTGAATGCCCAGTTTTCATTTGGTAATTTAATAAATTATGTTTTTTACATAATAATATTATTTGTTGTATTTTAAGCTACAAAGGCGTCAAGTGATGACGGTCTCCCGCATACATTGGAACATTTAATATTTCAAGGCAGCCAAAATTATCCTTATAATGGATTCTTGGACATTGTTTCAAATCAGTGTTTTGGATCAAGAATTAATGGATCTACGGATGAAGATATGACAGATTATACCATCAACACACTTGGTGAAGAAAATCTACTTAAAATTTTACCGGTTTATCTTGATCATTTATTTTTTCCTCAACTTACCCCTGAACAATATGCAACTGAAATTCATCATATCAATGAAGAAGGACGTGATGGCGGAGTTGTATATGCCGAAATGCAAGGCCGAGAAAATGACATGAGTGAAATAATGAATTTTTCACTTCGTCGTGTCGCTTTCCCTGAAGGGCATCCTTTTCAAGTTAACACTGGTGGAACTTTATCAGCTCTTCGGGATATATGTTCCTTGGAACGTGTAAAAGCTTATCACAAAGAATTTTATCAACCTTCCAATATGATAATGATTATTGTTGGACTTGTTGATTCAAAAAAAGTTATTGATATTTTATCAACTTTTGAAAATAAATTTGAACATATTCCAATCAAAAATCGTCCATTTGATGATGTTGAATTGCCTGAATATTTTCCTTTCAAAATTGAGCATATTCAATATCCAGCGGAAGATGAAAGTGTTGGAAATGTATTTGTCTCATGGCAAGGCCCACTTTTTTCTGATCCAGATGCCCTTTCATTGCCATATTTACTTTCACATTTTTGTTCTGGGGCTGAAAGTCCTTTACAACAACGCTTCACACAATTAAATGATCCAATTTGTGATAATGTTTCTTCTCGATATTGGAGAAGATCTCGAAATCAATTTAAATTCTCTTTTTGGGGTGTAAAACAAAAGTTTCTCAATGATGAAGAGCTTTTTACATCTGTTCTTTTTCAAGTATTAAAAGAATCAAAAATTGATATGAATCGTTTGAAAGCTTCCATCAATCAATTAATTCAACGAAATCAAATTCAATTGGAAGAAGATTTTTCTTCTTACTATATGGGCATTTTTTCAACATATCTTTTATATGCTTCTGGAGTTTCTTTTGATAGTGATAATGTTCCATATTTACAATTATGTTTGAATCAAAATGATTACCTTAAATCTTTATTGGAATATGATGAGGATTATTGGAAAAATCTTGCTGAAAAATATTTTACAAATGATCGAATTGTATTAATTGGGCATCCCAATGCCAGTTTAGTTGATGAAATCTCTCAAAAAGAAAAAGATCGTCTTGCAATTCAAATTGAAAAATTGGGAGCAGATGGATTGCAAAAGTGTGGAGATTCTTTGAAAGCTGCAATCGAAAAAAATCAAGCTGCCGTTCCTCCAAAGGACATCCTCGAAAATTTTGTTGTTGATGAAATCAACGCAAAACTTATCGATGTTGAACGAACTCTTATCGACAGCAATTCTATTAGCCATTATCCAATTATTTGTCACAAGTTTGATTCAAAGTTTCTTTCCGTTGTTGTTATGTTTGATCTTCATGAAATTCCTGAAAAACATCGATCATTGTTGGACCTTTATACTTCATTAATTTTTACATCAAATGCCGAAATCGATGGCAAAATTGTTAGCTATGAAGATATTCCGACCATGCTTAAAAAAGATTTTATTTCATACAATACTTTTTCATGCTTTTACAATGAATTTCTTTGCTTCAGTTTTACTCTTTTGCCAGAAAAATATTCAAAGGTTGAAAAATGGATGCAAATTTGGTTGAAGAATTTGATCTTCGACAACTCCCGAATTGGCCTTTTGGCAAAGAATTTTTCTTCAAGCTCGACCCAGCTCAAACAAAATGGAAATGCAATTGCCGGTGAGCTCTCATCATATTTGGTTACTTCGAAGAATTCCAATGTAATATCTTCTTCCTTGTTAACATTTGGAAAATTTCATCAAGAAATTGCTGATTATGCTTCTGATAACAATGGTGCCATGATTGTTGATGCCTTAAATGAATTATCTGAAATCATTATTCATTCTCCAGCAAATGTTCATTTGAAGGGTAATGAGGATGCGTTAACTTTGGCAACAACAATTAAATGGAATTTTTCAAATCAAATTCAACCAACAACAACATTTTTTAAAGGAGATTGGAAGTATTCCCTTGACTTTTCCCAAAATCAAGGAAGAACTGTCATTATTCCTTACGGTACAAATGAATCAGCATTTCTTCGACAATTTTGTGAAACGAATTTTGAATATATGTCCCCACAAATTGTTTATGTGCAGCTTCTTTGTCAATATTTAAATCAAGCCGATGGTCCAATTTATACGAATGTTCGAGGAAAAGGTCTTGCATATGGTGCTTATATTTCTGTTTATGAAAAATGTGCAATAAAACTTGAAATTAATCGAGCTGCCGACCTTTTGAAAGCATATGAAGAATTAAAACGTGTAATCACTGAAATCGTAAATTCAAAATCAATGGATGAAAATTTATTTAAAGCTGCCAAAAGAAGCATGATTTCTGATTTAATTCAATGTGTTGGCTTTCCATCATATGCAGGCAATGTGTCACTTTCTGGTTTTCTTCGGGATATTCCTTCCACTGAAATTGCAATAAAATATCACATGGATCAAGTTCGTCAAACAACTCCTGAAAAACTTTTTGATGCCGTCTCTCAGAATTTTCTTGATCTTTTTGATGAAACAAAATGTATTCGAGCTGTTGTGCCATATCAAAATGATTTGGAAAACTTTCAAAAATATTTCAAGGGGGCACAAACAATGTCAACCGATGATTTTCACTATGAAAATACCCTTGTTTAAATAATTCAATGTTTGTTTTTTCACTTTTTTAATTTTTGCTGTTTTTTTGAGTGTTTTTATAATTTTAATAAATCAAATTTGTTAAAAAATTTCAACTATGTCATGTCACTTAATACAGCCTTGACAATCAAGAATTTCATACAAGTGAGGAAAGACATACAACATCATGTTTAAAAAACAATGCATGAAAAAACATGGAAAATGGTTGGTTAAAAAAATCGAATCGAGATTTTTCTTTTTTCTAACGTCAATGATTTAATTTGTCCTTGAAAAACATCTCCAAGTTTGAGAAATTGAAGAATTTTGTTTGCTTAAGTTGATAAAAATCTTTAAATAAACAACGTTCTGTTTATAAACTTTTACCGAAAACCAGGTAACATTTAAGAAGCTAAAAAATGATGTACCGGTAAAAAGTCAGGAAAAAATTTAAAAAAATTTTTTATTTTCAAGTAAACATTCGTTCCCAAAACAAACATCAGTTTTTCTCTAAAATATTTAAAACAATCAAAAATCTAGTAAGAAAAATTCTTAAGTATTGTTGAAGCATCTGATTTTTTAAAACATAAAAATGATTAATTTATTCATTGTTACTTTTGTTATTCTTGCAAGCATTCAGGAAATTAATGGATGTCTAAATTGTGAATGTGGTATTAGTTCCAATGTTAAGACTTATGATGGCACCGATAATACAAAGGTATACTACTGTAAAACGGTTTTAAACAGAACAACCTTTTTTGTCTTTAGATATTAGGTGGAAAAAGAAGTAACCCTTCCGAGTGGCCATTTGTTGTTCAAATACATAATGGAATTGGGCTTTGTACTGCAACAATCATTAATGAACAATGGATACTTTCTGCAGCACATTGCAATGAAGATAATAATCCAATAACAGGTTTATTTTAGGAATATAACAACTCCTTTTAATGTTCTACTTGTAGTGATTATTGGTGACAAAGATTATTCAAGTGATCGAGTAATTAGTCATGAAAATTATTTAAGTAGTCAAATTACAAATATCAATGATATTATGTTGATAAGACTCACAAGACCTATTAAGTTTTCAAGGGAAATCACAAATGTTTGTTTGGTTCGAAATGTTACAGCTGAAAATGGGGAAATGGCTGCGGTTGTTGGGTTCGGTGAAAGATTTCAAAATGTTAAAAATGTTGGCGCCACAGAAAGAGGTTAATTTGCATTTTTGTTACTTGAAACATATTCATTGTTTTTATTACAGAGCATCTCAAGTATCAAGACATAAATTTCAAAGGATCCTCCGTCCTTCATGAAACTCCAGTAATGATCCGAAATATGGATTATTGTAAAGCTATTGAAGCTTTTGCAGTAAATCGAATTTGTGCCGGTGGTGAAATGCAAGGAACAACCCGGGGAGATAGTGGTGGGCCATTATTGGTTGTTCGAAATGATCGTTGGGTTCAATTCGGAATTACATCTTATGGCAGTTATAAATCTGTTGCACAAAATGTTAACCAAATATCTGATATGGGTAAATTAATTTAAAAAAAATTTCAGTTATTTTTAAACTTTATGATATTTACAGGAGTTTATACCAGAGTCAGTGCATACTGTGATTGGATTGAAAATAATACATCGGGGGAAGTCAAATGTAAATAAATGCATTTTTTGTTTATAATGACATTTTTTCATTGTTTATATTTTGTTTTGGGTATTTAATGTAAAGTTATTAATGTTTTCTGCTTTTTAAACTAAATAAATAGAGATATAAATAAAACTTGAAATCATTAAAAAACCGAACTCCAGAAATTCTTTTGCGACGCATTAAATGTTTTCAACGGTATTGTTTTTTTTTAAAATTTAACAGAAAATACCTGAGTTAAAATACGTGTGTAGGAAATACGCCTACATTTCAAACTTTCGAGAACTTTCCGCTGTTTATAATTGAATTTCGATTTTAAAAACTTATTTAAAAAAACATTTCTTTTAATCCCGAAGTCAAACATATGATTTTTTTAACACTAATATCAATTCATTTTTTGAAGTTTTTACATTTATTTGTTATTAAACGCAAAATCCATTTTTTCTTTTAAAAAATTTAGCAGTGTTAACTTGAGTAGTAAGTCTACTCAAGTTAACACTGTTGTTTATTCAGAGAAAAAAACTCAAAATGATGTTAAAATTATGACGATTTAAGCTTTTCATCTGAAAGAAAAATATTTATTATATTTGATGTTTAAATGTATGATTCACTCAAAATTCTATACATTTTCAACATTTTCTGAAAACAAAACATATAAAAAAATAAAAAAATTGGAGAAAAAAACAGTTTTGTCAAAGCATCAATAAACTTAAAGAGTTCAACATTATTTATTGTCACCAATTTTTAAACAATATTTTGCTGACAATTGTATTTTATTTAACACACAATGAAGTTTTTATTCGCAGCCGTCTTTGTTTTTTCAACTTTAAATATTGTATTTGGGCAATGCGATTCACGAGGAATAACAGTGAGTTTAATGATAAACAATTTTATATGGGTAATCAAAAACATTTATAGGGTTTAAAACAATGCTACACCACAATGTTAAAATCATTGAATGTTCCATTTTCAAGGAACGTGACAGAAATAGTTAATCATCCAAATATGCAAAATCTTGATCAACCTGCTTTTTGCACGTACGAACTTTTGATACCTTTTAGAAAATTATGTTTAACTATCCTAAACTTTTAGCATATTTAATGAAAAAACAAGGTGCCTCGGAAATTACGAAAAAAATTGTGTTAACGCAGCAGGATTTTCAAAAGCCATTCAAACAAATGCAAGAGAAAGCTTAGAATTTTTGATGATGGAATATTTCTCACAATACTTTTGCAATAATACTAATTTTCGTAAGCCATATTAATCTTTTATAAAAAATATAGAAAGCTTAATTTAGCAAATTCCACTGAATGTAGAATTGATGGTAATGTATTAGTAGGTCAATGTCAAGATTTGCAATCAACAACTTCCGGTTGCCAGTAAGAACTTTTATCTCTATGTTCAAATAATTCATTTTTAATTGCAGATTTATTAATGCCACTTTGAAATGCTATGATGATGGCATGACTGAACAATGCAATGACCCGGCAACTGTTAAATACCTTTCCGATGCATTCCAATATGTCTTTCGAAAAATTGCACCATTTTGCGGTTTATAATTTTCTTTAATATTTTTATTTATGATAATAATAAACTTTTTTTATAAATAAACTTTTTAATTTTTAAAACCTCATTTTCTTGCATGAAAGCTTGAACTTTTTCCACCAAACGTGCCAAAGTTTCTAGTTGTAAAAACTTCTTAACTTTCACAGTTTAAAAGAAGCAAATTTTCAAACACATCACTATGGAATTTGTTCTTCTTTTTACCGATGAGAATGCAATATACTTGAAGGAGATATTTTCCACTCGAGAAAAATTTTTCGTTTTTTTCTAACATTTTTTTCAAGCTTGTTAATAATTCTTGTTATTCTTAATTATTTTAAAGAAGAATGATGTTTTTTAAATCATCAAAATTGATCTAGCCGATGCTGAGATCTGCAAAAATCTGATAAAACAGAAATTTTTTTGTACAAGGAAGACACTCATCAAATCGTTTCGACACGAAAATACGTTTTTCATGTATATCGTTTTTCCATCGGCAAAAAGACACATGTACATGTTTGAAAAAAATACTTTTTCTATTAACGTAGCAGTTGAAAAAACACATTTGACAGCCACTTCATTTTTCCAAGACAAAACTAATTTGATGAAGAAAAAGAATTTTAACATTCTTTTCCTTCATACTATGTTTGCAAAGCATTCTTTTTATCAAGGAAAAGAATGTCTGTAAAAAAATTTATTTGAGTACTTTGTTATTATCATAGAGTGCTACCCTATTCGCGGGAAATACCATTCGCGGGATAAAATCCGATTCGCGGGACGTATTCGCGGGAAATGAATTAGATAAAATTATTCCTTAAATTTTAATTTTAAAATAATCATAACCAAAGACATTCAAAAAGTCAGCGACAGCATAGATAACTTCTTAGTTGGAACCTAATAACTTTTGTAAGCTGATGATTTTTTTTCTAAATTTTATTCATCTTTTGCTTGTCTATCTTGTGAATGAAAAATAACGTAAGCTCGAAAAGCTTTAAAAATAACTGTTCATGGGCTCATTTTCGGGCCCAAAAGTATACTGTAGAGGCGAAATTTTATAATTAAATTAATATTGCTGTAATAACATTGAAAAATCATTTTGAGGTTTGGTATTTTGTGGTTGTCCATGCCAGAAACAAAAATCTGCAAAAATGAAGTTTTCCATGATGTTGAGGTAGTTACATTAATAAAAGTAAACACAGCGGCCATTTTTTGGACCACATTCAAGATTGATAGAAGCATACATGATCACGATCTCTGATATAGCCCAAAAACTACTAAAAGTACTCTCCCACACCTGTGCCTAGATATAAATCCATCATTTGGTCAAATTATTCCAGAATTTTAATTAATTTAAAAGCAGCAAAAAATAGAAAAATAGCTTTAAAAATGTTCCTCCCGCGAATGGTATTTCCCGCGAATGGCATTCCCGCGAATAGGAGTTCCCGCGAATACGTCCCGCGAATCCGCCTTTTTTTCATCCCGCGAATGGTAGTTCCCGCGAATAGGGAATCTCCCATTATCATATGACGTCTGAATACCAAAAGCATTTATTTTGAAACTCAATTTTATTTAATTCAGAAACAAATAAAACGATGAAGGATGTACAACTTTGTAATAATGGTAGTGAAAAATATTAAACTTCTTGGGGATTCACTTGTGGTATGATTGATGACTCTGGAGGGAAACATTCGTTAATTTCCGTGAATAATAAATCTAAAAATTGATTTACTTTTTTTATTAAATGTTTTTATTTGTGTTTTCCGAACTTTTTATTTTATCAATGCTGTGATCGTCGAGATTTAATGTTGTTACATTGGAAGCATCATCTTCAGTTTCGGAAGCTTCCTTCCATAAATTTAAATATGGATGCTCCAAAGCTTCTTCAACACTTATTCGATTATTTGGTTCAATGACCAGCATTTTAGATATCAAATCTCGGGCATTTGCAGCTATAAAACAATAGATGTGTTTAAAAAACCAGAATTAAACAAACAAAAATTTACCTGTTAAAACTGGTCTTGATTCAGATGGAGAAGGAAATATCGAATCGGGTAAAATTTCTTCCCACGTTTGAGAGGGATATTTCGGTAAACTTAATAAAAAGCTTTTCGAACTTTTTGGAAGATTATCATAGAAGGATAAATCTGGACTTCCAACAGTTTGAATAATTTTAGTCCATTGATGAATATGATTTTCACCCGGAAACAAAAATTTTTTTAAAAACAACTCAGCAAAAATGCATCCCATTGACCATACATCAACTAAAATCTTTATATGTTATAGTAGTTAGTTATTAAATAGGTTTTACTTTTAGGCCCATATTTTTCACCAATAATAACTTCCGGAGCCCTGTAAAATCTTGTAACGACATATTGAGTCATCAATGGAGAATCATTAACGCATGCTAATCCAAAATCAAGAAGTTTGAGTTCGCAACGACTTGTTACTCCAATATTTGATGGCTTCAAATCCTGTAATGACAAGATTTTTAACGAAACCATTTGACAGAACAACTAACCCGGTGAATGATACCAGATTTATGAAGATGATGAACTCCACAAAACATTTGATACATTAAATATGAGATTTGTCGTTGTGCCAAAGATACATGTCGAAGTTGAGAAAGATCACCCTCCATAAATTCCATGACAAAATAAACATCAGTAAAATCTGATACGTTGTCATGCGAAGTAAAAGCATTTAACATTTTGACAATCTTAAAGTAACAAAACTTTTATTTTACAAATAAAACACAAAACGTACATTTTTATGGCTAATTTGTTTTAACAACACAAATTCCCGATATGCCCGTTTTGCAGAGACAACATGATCGAATGGTTGCTCAAGTTTTTTAATTGCAACTTTCTGCTTCGATATTATATCAATGGCACTTCTGAAATCGTTTAAATGTAAAATATGTTAACATTCTTTTCCTTCATATTATGTAAATATTTATTAAACATATGGGGTTGTTAAAACTTACATAACACTTCCTTGGCCACCTGCAGCAATATAACATGGATCTCGATACCTTGAGAAAATTTGATTGCTTGTCAAATTAATATTTTCCATTTATAACAACAGAAAGAAGTAAAGAAGGATAAGAAAATTTAGAAAGAAGTATTCCGGCAAAATGAAGAACAATAACAGAAAAAAAACCTGATTAAAACTAAACGCAAAAAATAATGTTTTTTAAACAATGCAGTTCTTCCGTTTTTTTTTAAATTCTTTCAGTGCTTTATTGCAATGTAAATAAAAAAATGAATTTGTTGTAGCTCTATTTTACAGTGCACAGTTTGAAAGTTAAAAAAACGAAAAGAAGTATTAAAAATTTTTTACCGCAACAAACATCTCCGGAAAAGCTCTTAAAATATTGACTTGTTTTTTAACAAACCTTTGTGAGTTTAAATGCGTAGGAACTGATTTTTGTTATGATGAAAAAAACTTTTTTCAAGTCTTTTCTTCGTAGTTTGCTTACATGCTTTTATCTAGCCTATGCAAATAAGATAAAATACGTCATTGAAATTTTGAAAAAGAAAACTTAATTCTCCCGGGAAAGCAGCACATGTTTAAAATCCCGAAACAATCGTTTTTTGGGTGAACAATTTTTCCGAACATAATATATTTTTAATATTTTTTGAAGTACTTGTTTAACTTTCTCCACATCGCATTTTGATTTCGTTTTTTAAAAATATTTATTGCTGAATAAATAGTACACAAGTCACAAATAACTCGGTAAAATGTACATATAAAAGCATTATAATAATACAACACAAAAACTATCATAATAAACAAAAATTAAGTTGGAATAAAATAATGCAAATACAGTGTTTTTTTGTTTTGAGCGGAAACCATTTTTATTGATTATTCCGAAATGATTTTACTAAATTTATTTTTAAATATTTACAACAATTTATTATCTCTAAGAAGTGTATACGAAAAAATTTAAAATATCTGTGCACATTCCTTTTGAAGGTTTTTTTTAATACGGTATCCAAAAATGATTCACGGTATATAAAAAAGAATCTGTTGTTAGATGACGAAAAATTTATTTTCAACAAACACAAGGAATTTTAAACAAACATTCTTCTTTTCTTTTTCAAATGTTGTAGTTTGAAGGGACTTAAAAAAGTGAGCGGTAAGCATAAAATGGAACATAAGCAAGAGTTCGGTAACATCATAAAAACTTTTTTAAGTGGGTGTCTTTTGCTAAAACAAATTTCTGAGTCATTAGGGTCAGCGCTTTGAAGAAAATTGTATAAAAGGCTTTCCACTTTGGCAGAAAAAAACTCAAAAGTCAGTATTGTTTGAAAATGATTCCTTTTCTTTTTGTTTTTCTTTTATTTGCCCTTAATGTCATTGCTAAGCCGGTAGAAAATAGTCAATGTGGAATTAGTCCAAATGTAAAAACATACGATGGCACCGATAATACAAAAGTATGGCAATTCTTTTAAAACTTTAAGAATATATGTCATTTTTAGATTTTGGGTGGAAAAGTAAGTAATGTCACAGATTGGCCGTTTGTTGTAAAAATCAGTGATGGGCTTTCATACTGTACTGCAACCATCATTGGAAGACAATGGATCCTTTCTGCAGCACACTGCAACGAAGACAATAGTTCTTTGTCAGGTCATTTACAAAATGATTGATTTTTGGATAATATTGGGAATGGATTTTAGTAATAATAGATGGCCAAACTTATGAAAATGGTCAAACTTACCTTCATGAAGAATATGATCCAAATAACAATTATAAGAATGACATTATGTTATACAAGCTTTCAGACCCCTTAAAATTTTCTAAAACTGTAACAAATATTTGTTTGCAAAGAAATGTCAATGCTAAAAATGGGGATATGGCTGCACTTGCTGGTTTTGGTGTCCTTTTTGATGGAGTTAAGAATATGAATTCCACTCATTTAAATAGTATGTCATAAAAGTTTTGATTTTTTAAACTTATCCTTCAAATTTTTTAGATGGAATTCCGATAAATAATATTAATTTCAAGTCTAATAGTTTACTTCATGAAATTCCAGTTATGATTAGAGATATGGATTTCTGTTTTGGCAGTGTACCTGATAGCACAAAAATTTGTGCAGGAGGTGAAATGCAAGGAGTAACACAAGGTGATAGTGGTGGACCATTAGCAGTAGTTCGGGACAATCTTTGGGTACAGTATGGTGTAACCTCAACTGTACTTTTTTCTGGTGTTTCTGGGAATGTTGATAGCGTTAGAGATCATGGTAGGGAAATGTAATTTATTTGAATTTGAAATAATTATAATGTTTTAGGTACTTTTACAAGAATTAGCTCATACTGTGATTGGATTAACAAAACCACAAATGGCGATGTTAAATGTCAATGAATGCGTTTCATCTCTTTGTTAAAGCATTATCACAAATTTTTCTTTTACTATTACGGGTTTTGTATCAAAATTTATTTAAAATTAATTAATGAAATATAAATTAACCTTTTGTTGAATCAGTTAGCTTTTAAATGAAATAAAAAATTTCAGAAAACGCCTTTTTTTAAATTAAAATGCTAACAAGAAGACTTTCAGACATGTTTTTTTCTTCATATAAATTAATATTTTATATTTTATGAACAAAAAGGTTTTTTATTTAAATTACAACTTTATTAAATAAAATATTCAAAATGTACTTTTGATCAAGTTTAATAATTATTGAATAGCTACTGATTATCAGCAGGCGCAATTTTTACTGAAGAAAATGCAGAATTTTTATCAAGATTCATGTTTTCATTTAATTCTTTTTTCGCCCAATAACAAGGTTCACCTGACGCAAAAATACAATAGAATATATTACATGCAATCATAATTCCAGCCGTTACAAAAAATGCCCATTTCCATTGCTCTGGGGTATTGTCTTTTGTGATTGGATTAACGTATAACGGTACAGTTAAAATCATAATTGTAATTGCATTTGAAACTTGCCCCATAACAACTGGAGCATATGGACCTGAAAGAATTGCAATTTTAACCTTTTAAAAATTTTCAGCGGCACACAAAAATGTTTTATAAAAATGAAATTTTACTTCCATAATCAAAGTTGCAATCAAAATATGATGAACTAATAAATCACTGACCTGCAATAAGAGATCCCGATTTATAAAATCCGCCAATGTTAAATCCCAAAAAACACGTTCCAGTTGTTAAAACTATCAAAGCAGTCGAACCATTTCCTGGTGGAATGAAAGCTAATGCAACAATAAATAAAGAAAATGAAACAAATGCAATCGTATTAAATATTTTTGTTTTGACAGTTTCATTTATGAATGTTATTTTATCATTTACAACACCCGCCAGTTCTTTGCAAATTGCTTCAAGCAGTGGTGGAAGAGCTGCAACAAAACCGGTATCAAGAATTTCATAACCTTGTACCTGCAAAAAAAATTGAAAATCTGATTTTTATTAGGTCATAAATGACCTGATAAAAATCTGTTAAAGCTAAATCACCAATATTTATTTTTGCAGTATTTTTTAAGCATTTTAAAAACGCCCATCGTATTTCTGTTCTATAATTAGTGTAACATTTTTTAGCAATGGTTTGCATTTCTTGGTAATTTATGGCAACGAAAAGTTGGTGGCAGACAAAGCTTCCATAAAAAATATGATTTTGAGACAAATAAATCATCATTGATTTTTCAAAGATGAATTCATACTGTCCCAAAAAGAACTTTTTTTAAATGAAAAAGTTAATCTGATTCCAAAAGAGGGTATTTTTGTTTAGTAAAAAGCAAAAGAATCTTGATTGAAAAAAACAAGTTCAAGAAAATCGATGTCCATTATCTAAGGCTGTAGGGAGAAAGACATTTTGGGGTCGGCATTTTCATTTTGGAGAGGGCACATCTTTGATCTTTTGCCGCTTTAACACGGCAGTGGCAAAACATCAAAGGATTTTTTTGATTTGGGGGTCACAGGTGCCAAATGCTCCCCTTTCTACGGCCTTGTCATTATCGTTTAGTATGTGAACTTGTTGAAATGTTTACCGTAAAAGCTAATTTTTGTAATTGATAAAAAAGAAAAAAACATACCTTATTTAAATAAGTTGGCGAAAACTGGTAAACAAAATTAATTCCGGCAAAGTTACCAATTGCTCCAACAAAAACTGCCCAAACTTCAAAAGATTTCAGAATTGCCCTATAAAATTTTGAACAAATAAATGGCATTCATTTTTATGCCAAAACTTGCATGTATGGAATATGTTTTTGAGTTCCAGTCATTTCTTTTCCTTGACCTCGCTGATTTTTTTCATTCTCAATATCTGTAACAAGGGGATGTTGTTCGGGATCATTACGATAAAAAGTTAAAAACATTAAAAATAATATTGCAGAAATAGCTGCATGAACATAATAAACTGCTGGCCAGCCGAATGATGAAGAACAAAGCATTCCAGATATTGGATTTGTAAATATTGGAGCAATTTGCACGTAAACGCATAAAGTGGCAGTAAATATAGCAACTTGTTTATAATATGTCCAAAAATTGATAAAACTTCCAAAGGTTGCCATATCACCTGCAAATGCAACACCTTGCAATCCACGAGCAATTAAAAAATGTGTAAATCCCATTTTCATTGCAAATGGAATTGCTGCAGTTGCAGCTGCTCCTAAAATACATATTTGTAGAAAGGAAAGTAACTATTTTCGATTATACCTAACAATCCAACACATGCAAATAAATATCTTGGCCCATATTTATTTATAAGAATAATCATGGGAAAATTTGCCAACAAAGCTCCAACAGCAACGGCAGCCATTGCCCAACTTTTTTGATGTGGTGTTGATTCAATACCGTATCCGATCGTTGGTACTTCAATGGTATCACTGATGTTCCCATTTTTACCATGTAGCCCCATGCAAATAACGGTAAAATTAAATGACAAAATATTTGCCCAGTTAAACATTAAACATAACGTGACCAAAATTAACATAAAAAATCTTGCTCGATGAGCAAAAACTTTATTATTTTGAAAAAGACGAACAAAGGTTCCCATTTCTGAAATATTGATACAGTACTTATCATAGAGATAATGGTAGAGAGATGCTGGCTAAAAAAATCAAAAGGGGCTGCCCAGATATTACGTCATCTGAGCAGCCCCTTGTAGGTAGAGGGATTGGGAATTATGACACAGCTTTGATGTTGTGGCAAACATCAAAGGGATTGTATGACGCATAGAGAGGTAAGGGTCTAAAAAAAGTCGAAATTTTGATGAAGTAATATCTGGACAGTCCCAAATTAGCAAACATATTTATTTTACAAATGATTTCATTTTTAACTGTAGTATTGTAATTAACAAAAAAATTAAAGACAAATGTTCACAATTTGAAAAACTCGATATTTTTAATGAATGACCATTTAGTAAGATTAAATTTTGTAATATTCTACCCGATTTTTTATTTTCAAATAATGAAATAAATCTCTTTGATGTTTTTGTTTTTAATATGAAACAAATTGCTTTGGATTTTATTTAAAGATAAAAAACACGATTAAAAAAATCGGAATGCATCAATCAAAAATTTTAGTGTTTTTACTCCCAAACATGTGCAATATTTTTTTCTCTTTGTTTTTTTTTGTCTGCTCTTCCGAGTGATGAACCTTCATTTTTTGTTTTTACTCAATGAACTTTGATTTGTTTTTTTAAAAAAGGATAAAACAGAAAACATTCAGTTTTTAACAAACGCTTCTAGAAGCATGTGGAATTACATAAAACCAGTTGAGTAAAAGGAGAGCATATGTAGATATATAAATACCACACTGGAAATAGGTTAAAAAATAAAGAACTGTAAAAATAGTGAATTCCCAAGTTATTAATAAACATTTTTAATTAGTTACATTTGCGCCATTGGTTAAACAAAATTGAGGACATTTACAAGTAATATGCAACTGTTTTATTTGTTTTCTAAGATAAACATTTTATAGAGAGAAAGAATCAAATTATAATGCATAAATATAAATATTTAATAATATTTGTAACGTTGTAATCAAAAACTGTCCTATTGAATTGTATATTCAATCAAAAATGCGTTTGATGCAGGGTTCTTTTCTTCGTAATACAAGTTATAACTTGAAACAAAAGTTGTGATATTGGTGTTTGAAGAAAGCCTAAATTTAATCGTACATGGTGTTTTTTCCAGAATCAAAATTTGATCCAACTTACGTATAATTTGTTCCAGCAGCATTTAAAATAGCACTGGGATTTCCATAGATACTTTTAACTTGAAAATTAACATGGAAAAAATCAGGCATATTAGCCTGATAAAGTGTTAAGACATCAAAGGCTTGCATTAAACCAGTAAAACTTGGGGATGCCATCAATCCTTTTTGAATTGTACTTGATTGCTTTTGGGTAATACCTAAAGTTTTTAAACGTTTCAAACCAATCAAATTCAAAACAAACCCGAATTTTGTTGAGCAAATTGAATTGCGATATTTGATGATGGAGGAACAATGACATCAATGGCAGTTGAATAAAATCCAAAATTTTGCCATTGTTCTGCATCATCGGAACTTGAAATATATTTTTAAAACTTTTTTTAAACTTTTTTCAAATAAACTCAAACCTTATTTCGAACAAGGCATTATTATTTGATGTGCTTGAAAAGACGGATTTCAAGTTTGAAGATGCATTAATACTTTGAATCCAAATATACGGTAAATAATTTTGTGTTGCAGAAGCAGTTATATGTGAAAGAATTGTAGCTTTGCACACACTGGTCCAAATGAGACTGTACTCATAACGCCAAAATGCGACAATTTCATAAAAAAATGTTGTATGAGATATTGTGCAAATTACCAAAATTGCTAAAAACTAATATAATTACTTATTTTTCATGTTAAAACTAATGGATAAGCATAATAGAGACTAAATCAAAGGTGTATGAGCAAAAAACTTCATGTTGGATATATAATTTCAGCGTTGGTAAATTTCCTTTTAAAATGATCAGTTTTGTGATCATTCAGTCGTTTAAACTTATTGTTAATCAATCTATATATTCTTAAGAACACTAACAGCAATATTATTAAGTGTTAGAAACAGTAGAAGTAAAGAAAAATAAAAACAAAGCAGTTTTTTGCATTATTGCTGCTTGATGATGTATGACATCATCGTCTTTGAGGGGAAGTTTGAGATCAACGGCGCAACCTCAAGCGCTGAAACTTTTTATACACCTTCTTAAGACTATTATAATTAAATTTACGGCGTTAGATTTTTAAAAGAAACGCTTATAAAAATAATCTGGAGCAAATTAATGATCAAATTTTTTAGTTTTGTGCAAATGCGTCACCGAAAAGGGGAAGTTTGAGCTTTTTGAGGAAACGTAGAAGCGTGAAACTTTGCATAAATAGATAAAACTGCCCGACAAAAAAGATTACCGCGTTAGATTTTTTTAAAAATGCCTCAAAAAAGTGGAATCTGAAAAAAGATGCAAAAATCTTCTCATATTTTCTCATCAACTCCCATCTTCGTTTGGCGTTATGAGAAAAGACTCATTTGGACCAGTGTGTTTGCAAGATCCAGCAGATGTTGAATTTATTGAAATTGTATAAGAAATGGAATGAGAATCAGCAGCTTGAAAAACTGATACATCATTTTCGCAGTTATTCGATGTTTCTAAAATTAAATAATCAGGGTTTAACATAATTTAACAGTGTTTACCATCAAAAGCTTTAAAAAGTATTGTATGATTGAGTCCAAGGTTATAATTATCATCGGGTAAATAAAGTGAAAAACATCCTGAAGCTGATTTTAGATTCCGTGGAACTGGATTATATGAAGTTGGAAGTGCAGTTTTAAGGCTATAAAAATATTATATAGCCAGGAACAAATAAATTTTGAAATGTATAAACCTTCCAATAAAATTATTCAGTCCTTTATCATCAAACAATTTATAAAAATCGAGCTCATTTTCACTGTACGTTGAAGAGATAAACATTTCTAATTTTCCTGTTGAAGAACAAACAGAAATGACATCATGGTTTTTTAAATCTGCCAACCAAAATACGAAAGAAGAAGATGTTTTATTCAATGTAATAGTAGTAAATTTTGGATAAATTGGCTCAACATTAATGTACCACCGTTTTGAGTATTGACCCGTGATAACATCAGATTTTGCACCAGAATGAAATTCAAGATTGTATGTGTTGGACATTAAATAATGATTGTTAAATTATTTAAATAAATCAATTTATCCTATATTTATTTGTTGATATTTATCAAATAAAAAAGGTAATTTTGCAAGCAGGGTGAGCCCAAACAATGAAAAAAACTTGAGAAAAAGTACAAAAAATCAATTCTGTGAGGGACTTCGGTATTTATCTCAAAGTAAATTATTTTCATATGAATCACAGAAAGAAACGTGAATGAAATAATCAATCTCATTATAGCCAAATTAAAACATCACTGATAGGAAAATATACAGAAAAAGAATATGCAGCAGAAAACAATAAAAAAAAAGAAGGAAGTAATCAATTAATTGCTTTTATCTAAAGTTTAAGAACAACGGGAGCAAAGGTTCATTTATGCTAAAGAATGTTTTTTTGCAAACAACTTATGCAGTTAGAGATTCAGGTTTTATTAATAAACATGTTTTAAACATTTAATGTTAATTTTTTTTCCAAAGTTACTTTTATTTATGAATCAACAACAAAAAATGTTAATTTTTTAGGTTACAGCTTTGCAAACAATGGTGACAGATTTTTACTTCTAACGTAGTAACCAAAAATATTCTTCTTTAAATTTGGTCTGAAATGTGCATTAAAATACTCATTTCAAATGATTTCATTTTTTAATTAAAAATTTGCATACGAGTAACAAGTGAAATCAGTAATTTGCATATGACTACGCAAAAAAACGTATAAAAGGTGATTGCGACATCATTTCACGCTTTTTCTTCATTTATTGTGGTTTACACTCGTGTTTTCTCTCTTGCAAAATTTTTAAAGATTTTGTATCGTTCCTCTGTTTGCTGATTTCCAGCTCGTATATTTCTTCCTCTGATATCTGTAATTCATTTATTGTTGTTTGCTTTGACGTGCGCGCAGTTGACTGTAACGAATTTCAACATTGTTAAATTTACTTTACTATTGACTATTCTAAACTTTTTAGGAAACAAATAACCACTTTCGTTCATTATTCTTCAGTTGGACCGATGATGCAAGCAAAAAAGGAAGAAGGAGAAAATTCATGGTTTGTAAGCCTCTTTTTCCGTAATTTATTTTTTTAACATGTTTTTAAGGACACAAATATTTGCTGAAATTAGCTCAAAATATGGTTCAAATGATCAAGGAAGTGTCATCATTCTTGGGGATGAATTTTGTGGAAAAACTTCATTAATTCAACGAATGACAAAGAAAGAACGTCCATCACTTTCACCACCTTTGGAATATACCTTTTTGAATATTCAATCTGATTACAACAAAGATGACTTATATGCTTATCTGCTTCGTAGTGGCGCACCATCATTAGCTTATGTCAATCTTCCAGTTTATTTGCTTAATGGTCGAACTGAATGTACACTTTTGCTTAAATATGCTTTTCCTGAACATTTGAGCAAATGTTGTATTGTTTTAATGGCGCCGCTTCTTCCACCTGAAAATATTCTTCCATCACTTGAGAAATGGTACAAAGTTATCGAAGAGAAAATCAAAGAAGATTATGGTGAAAAAGAAATTCAAGCTGGAAAACAAGCACGTAAGTTTGTTCTTGTGTAGTTTGAATTGTAATAACTAATAGTAAATTTAATTATAGAAATTCGATTTTGGCAAGAATATGTTGAGCCGCTTGATACATCAATGCATAATGAGCATACTTCTGCTGAATCAGATTCAACTCTTTTGCCACCAGAACCAAATGTTTTAACGCATAATTGTGGTGCACCAATTGTTGTTGTGCTATCAAAATGTGATCAATATAATGAATTCACTAATGACCAACTTAATCGTATTCAGTATCATGTTCGAAAATTTTGTATTAACCGTGGAGCTGCTTTATTTTACACATCAGCAAAAGATGACCGAAATACTCAGTTGCTATACAAATATCTTGCTCATCGTGCTCACAATCTTCCTTTTAGAACACCGGCATACATTGTTGAACATGATTCTATTTTTATTCCATCTGGATGGGATTCAATTCAAAAACTTGAAATAGTTAAAGAAATGATTTCCGATTTATCACTATCTCAACCAGTAAATAATGAAACTCGTAGTTGTTTTAGCAAAGAATCTGCAATAGCAGCTGAAGAAGCTGAAGAACAAGCACTTTTTGGAAGATTTGCACCATTTCTTAATGATACTGTTGATACTTTTCAATGTGAACCAACAATTGCAACAACTCATTATTCCACTTTAACTGCACAAACGACATCTGCTGCTGCTCCAAAAGATGCCGTTACTCCAATTAGATCATTCTTTAGTAATTTAATTAAAGATCGAAGTATGTTCTTTAAAATTTAAAGTTCAAAAGTTTCAACTCATTTTCAGGTAAAACTTCTACGCCTAAGAATGCGATAAATTTTGGAGGAAGCGATCAATCAAATTGTGATGGTTTAACTGCTTTTTCATCCACAAGTGCTCTTTCTGATCAAGATATGAATGGCAATAAATTATTTGAAGATGGTGATCCTAGTGATCCAACTCCAACAACTGATTATGGAAATGAATCTCAGCCAAATTCTGCACGTGATTAGCCCATTCTATTTTAATATTTATTCTTAATTTTAATGCTTTTATTGTACCGTTTAAAGCTGTATGTTTTACTGTAAACACTAATTTTTATGCATGCAAAAATAAAAGTTTATTACTCAAATATTTTTTATACTTCAATTTTAAATGTCGTACATACCTGATTTGGGGGGTTGTAATTTCAACCCCCAAATCAGGTATGATGTCGTAAGAAAGCATTTCTTTAAGATTATGACAAAAAGAATAAAGAGCAAAGAGAGAGACAGAGAGCTAGATTCACCCGAAATACTAAAGCCTAAAAGAAAAAGTAAAAATTCATGATTTATGGATTTCGTTTAATTTGATAAAATTGAGAATAAAGTAAAGATGTTACAGGAATTGCATCATCATAAACTATAACAAGATAAGTTAAAACTAAGAATACTGAGCAAATTATGTATCATCAATTTAATAAATCTTTTATATCACAATATCTATTTGTTACATCTGGAAGTTAACGGAAATCAAAATTTTCAATTTACCACATTATGTTCTGAAGCTTTAAATTATTAAAATAAGTAGCTTCAAAAATGTGGCAAAGAAATTTGTAAAAGAAATAATTTATTTAATTATTAATTAAAAATGAAAAATTAGCAATCAGCAAAAGTAAAAGTTGCCCCGTAAACATTTCCAACATCAGGATTTTCTAAAGCTTGAAATGCGGGGAGGGATAAATCTTGATGATCTCGAGGACATGATGGGCATTTGTCTTTGACGGGAACAGTGATGCTGAAGAAAAAATTTAAAAAAATTTAAATCATATCATCAAACAATGTGATATAATACCTTTTTCCATTATAGTCAACTTTTAAACATTTTTGACAAATTGGATCATTGTTAGGGTTAGCAATTGATGGATCCCAAAGTTCATGACTTACAGCCACAAGTTGATCAGAATTGGCATTTATTTGAGATCCACAAGCACCGTATCCGACGTCGTTGTAATAGGTAAAATGCCCAGAAAGTGGTTGATTTAAATCAACTCCAAAGGCAACAGTCGTTATTACAGCAAGGAAAAGAAATGCAGGATGCATTTTCATTCTCTTAAATATTATTCGAAATGTTAAACATGCTTTTGATGGAACATTGAAGTTCCATTTATACTGAAAAAGAACAAATAAAGATGTTAGTAACACCTTAATAATATTACGTGGGTTTATTTTTTCACCTGCTGCCCCCGATAATTATTTGTTTGCAAAGGGAAACTCATTGTTTTGATGTTTTTGTTTAAAAACCGTTAAAAAATATTTGGTTTACATTAAAATATTACAAAAAACAAATTAAATTAATATCAATGAGGGCTGCGCAGGAGTGAAATGTTAGTATTACCTTCGTTCATATTTCGTAACATAAAAAGTATGTATGTTTACGCAGTTATTGTTAAAAATGAAGATTTTTACCACATTTGAAAAATCATAACCATATATGACAGCGGTTTACTGTAGTGCAAGCATAACTGAATTTATTTGTTTACAAATTTTAGTAATCAGAAATAATTCTTTTCATTTTAAAAATGAATAACTATACCAATTTGAAGCAATTTTTGTATGTCTTATTTAAAACAGAGCAACTGCTTTGATGTGATATTATGTATCAAAATAAGATCTCCCAATTACTTGTTTTTTAAACATTATTTATTTAACAAAAATACATGTGAAATTATTTTATTCATAAACCCAAGAAACAACATGACTGTGAATCTTGTTACGGCCTTCTGTAAGACTTGCAGGATCAGATGTTCTTGGTCCATACATGTCAGCACAATGGAATGTTCCGTCAATAATGACTGGATAAGTTTTGTCATTAGTGGGTGACAAAACGCTTAAAACATGCCATGGATCATTTGTTCCATTTGGGAAGACAACTTTTGTTCCCTGAAAGATCATAATTTTAAGTAAAATGTTAAAAGTATATAACGAACATTAAATCCGAGTTGACCCAAGTATTGTTTGTTAGTTTTATCAATGTTTGTGTATACTGTAGCATTTCCCATTGAAGAATCATATACTTGTGCACATTGTTGAACATACCAATCAATTGAGATATCTGCACCGGTGAAGTCTCCGGTAACAAGGGAACTGTCAGTGGATTGATAAAAGCCAAATTCATTACATGTTTGCCATACCCATGCTCGATCTAAAATAAGGTTATCAGATCGATAAAAGTTAAATGCAATAAATTTGCATACATTCAACTCCTTCAGCATTTACACTTGTGTCTTTCATAAAATCGATGTAAGCTTGATAGCTAACATCAAGGCATCCTGCACTTTCCATTTGATTGACAGCAACAACACCTTGAAGATCATCACCTGCAGACATTTGAACTTGGCAAAGATATGGAATTGTTGAAGGATCAGAATATTGTACTTGTCCCATGTATGTTCCAATGATAGATTCATAAAAGTAATTGAGGGTATCAGTGTCACCCTTCAATGTATCACATGTACTAAATGATTTACTCAAACTTTTTCGACCGTCTTCTGTTTTAACTAGTTCATTGATCTTCAAAAAGCCATTGTGGACAGAAGCAGAACACTTTGGATCGTAGTTGTTGAGAGCATTATAAACAACATCAAGATATCCAGTGAAATCAACAACAGCTTGAACAGGGCCAGATGAAGCAACCGCAGCATAGATAATATCAGGGTAAGTTTGGCGAGCCCATGCACTTAATGCTCCAGGATATGATCCTCCGAAAGTAATCCATCGTGGATTCGTGAAATTAAATTGAGCATTCATATCAATGATGAAATTCTTTACATCAGCAAGTGCTTGTTCGCTGGTGAGATATTTTAAGCTTTCAAATGTCAAATCTCCTCTGGGTTGTGAATCACCGTAAAAGCGATGCTCAAGATCAAAGACCATTGCTCCAACTTCTTTTGCGATAATTGTCCATTCAACATTCCCGGAATCAACCCACGCGGAACTTTCTGCAGCTTCTCCACCAATCATAAGAAATTGTGGTCCACCCGGTTTATACCATTTATCATTGTACCAGTAACGCTAAATAATTCAATTTTCATCACAAAGTTTTTTCTCCTTTGAAACTCACTTGTTTATATGTTTTCGTATTGCTGGGATCAAAGTTATCCACTTTAGAGTCATGATATCTGGTGGGACTTTTGGGTGTTCTTGGATCAACTGGAGGCTTATCCATGCCATGGACGTCCACGAATTAATCTATTCTTAGAGATTTTGTAAGATTTTACAGGATTTGCATCGCTGCAAAATAAAATTACAGCAACTACAGCTAAAAAAAATAGTGTCTTCATTTGTCCAGTCGGCCGAAAAAATAAGAAGACAAATGAAAAGCAACAATTAATTTTAAGCCTTTTTAAGCAAAGTTTTTATATTCATTAAATTTATTAGTACCGGCTGATAAGAGGATTTTCATCATTATAGAAAAATTAAAGTTATATTGAAAGAAAAAAGGATTAAGTGTGTTATCAAATTCTGCTGTATTAATTTTTTGGGAATTAATGATGCTATTTTAACTTTTTTTGGTTGCGTTAGATAAAAGCTTAAATGCCCATTTGGTCATTAAAAGAAGAAGTTACAACTTGAGAATTATATTTGTATAATTCTGTACTTGAAAGAAATCAAAATTTTAAAAAATTCAGAATTCTTTCTGTAGCTCATCAAATTAGTAGATAACTAATCGCAAATATTAAACAGCAGATTTCACTTTTCATGTTTTGTTCTTACAGATCAAAGAAAAGAATGCATATTGCAAACATCACACTTGGGCAAGGTGTATGGCCATGTATGGATTCCATACATAGGGTCGCGGAAGGGTTGAGAAGAGGGTCTCGGGTGCGAAGACCAAAATCCAAAGGGTCTTTCCTTTGGACTAAAAAATAAAACAATTTTTCGAAAAAATGGCTCGAGTACTCCGCTTTTTAGGGTGGCGGATTTTTCAAAATTTTTCCATACCCATCTGCCCAAGTGTGTTCAACATCGATTCAGTTTTAATTATTGATTTTTTTAATTTTCGATCTTATTAGTGAGTGCATTTTTTGATGACTTACACAGAATGCCGATTAATTATGCCCATGGAGCTTCACTTTTAGTTTTTTTGTATCCACCTTATTTGTAATGATGTTTGTTATTTATCGTATTCCAAAAAACATAAATCCAAGCTTATTCAATGATCAGTTTTTTTAATAACAATTTTTGTATTGAAATGCAAGAAGTGAATTTTTGATTTAATTAAAGTTAGAATAAATTTGTTTTTATTGCACCTGTTTGTAACTAAAATTCATTATTTTAAAAAAATACTCCATCTCTTTTTTCTTGTTATTCTTCAAATTGTACAAGGAAGTTTGTTTGACATATTTTTGTCATATTATTATTTTAACTTTTTACTTCGGAATGTTTGCAAAAATGATGCTCAAATACAAAATTCCTTTGTATGAAAATAGGACGGCATTGAAAGAGTTATCAGAATATTTACCCGTGCTAACAATGTGTCTGGAATTATTTTTTAGTGTTTTGGCAATCATGATTTTTATTTATGTTTTGATTCAATTTTATAAAATTAAAACCTTTCATCTTAATTTAAGAATTTTACTGATCGATACAATGGCATCGTATTTGATAAGAACACTTTCGAGAACGGGGATTTGCTTGTACGTTGCAAGCAGAATTTTCGATCTCAAAAATATTGGTAAATTTTTTTATAGTTTTAAAAAATCACTATTAGAGTCAACATTGTTGACTCAACAATAATAATTAAATTGCTGTTTATGTTGATTACTGTAATCCCAAGTCGTTATTTTAGAACAAACGAATATTTATCATTACTTTGATTTTGGTTGTAATATTGGGCAATATGTTTGCGGAACAAATATGTTATTGATATTTTTGGAAAGATTATATGCAACTAAAAAAGCTTTAACATACGAGCATCAGTTTACCCCAGCTGTTATGCTAATTGCTTCAGTGATAATTGTGAGTCCCTCAGATAAAATTTTATTTTTTGGTGTGAAATAAATTTTTAGTGGATAATTGTTATATGTTTTTTATGTGCAGTTTTTTATTTCGAAATTACTCTATATGCTCCTGTAGCTTCTTGTATTATAATGGTATTAATAAGTGCAGTGGTAAGTATTCATTTATTTCGAAAACAGCTTTGAAATCATTTTTGACTTAAGCGGTAAAGGTTAAATGTGAAAATAACTTTGTGCAGATGTAAATCAGCTGTAATCAAAAGTTAATTAAATTTGCCTCTGGATACATTCTACACATTTATGCTTATAACTAATTCTTTAAACGAAACAACATGTTTAGATGATATTCTATTTTAGGGAATCGGCTATGTACTTTATTTGAATCGTAAATTATATGGTGAACGAGCAAATTTAAATAAAAATTTATCATTTCGTTATCAGGTATCTGAAAATGTTCGAAGCTTTGAAATATTAATTCCAATGTTAATTATGCTAATTGTTGGTTGTACCATTACAATGGTTGTTTATTTGACAATGCCACTTTTGACAGTAAGTTTCATGTATTCGAGAAAATTAAGTTGTTCAAATTTCCCATTTATACATTTTAAAAATACTTTATAACAAATTTTTTAAATTATTTTAGAGCGTTCATGCAAAAGCATTACTCGGAGCCATATATAATATTATTATTGTTTCGGGAGGAGTTATTGTTCCTTCTGTAATGATTTTATCACTTCAAAGTTATCGTGACAAATTCTTTGCATTCTTAAGGCGTTACTGTTGCTGCCATAAAAATGCAAATAAAAACGTCCAATCAAAAGTTATTTTGTTAACTCTTTCCGAAAAACAACCAGATGACGTAACAAATTTTTATTTTAAACAAATTTCTTTAATGTGGAATTAAATTTTAAAAATATTTTTTGATTTTATTGTTATTAAAGAATGTTTATAAAATTGTTGTTTGTATTTTTTGCTAAATTTAAAAGGAAAAAATTTTTAGCTTTGAACTTGATTCAATTATTTATCCAAATTTTGTTTGTTAATCTAATTTTCACTATTATTCATAAATGTGTCAAAGATCTTTTCTTTTTATCAAAACATACTCACAAGGGAACCGCGCGAATTGATAGTTGAGTTTTGGAACGAAAAATAGTTTATTGGCATCTTATAAGGTCCAGAACCACCATAAAAAAATATTACGTGCCCCTTTTTAGGTTACGGTACTTTTTCGGCACTTTAAAGTTTTTGCAGGCACCAAATTTTGGATTGTGATTACATTTCTCAGCGATTGCATTCGTGGTCGTTTGGCGCAGTTGTGTACGCAAAGGATGTTGAGTTTCTTTTACAAGTTCGAGTCCCACCCAGGGCATTTCTTTTTTTCCTTTTTTTAATAAAACAAAGATTTTTAAATTATGCAAATTATATTTAAATTAAAAGTTTTTATATATTTATTACTTTTAATACTCACAATTAATTTTTTAGAAAAATCGACGACATAGAGTTAAACATTCGAATTTTTTATAAATTAATTATGCTTTTCAACAAAACGCATATATTTTTTAAATTGATTAAATTTTTGTATCAATAAATATTAATATTTTTTATGTTTAAAAATTTCTTTATTGAAAAGCTTCCCAACAAAGTTTTCACGATAAAATTTTTAAAAATTGAAAAAAAGCACTAAAGTTTGAAAATTCAACTTTTTGTTTTTGAATTTTGCAAGAAAAAGAAAACATCATGGCTAGACATCGTTTTTGAAATTAAAATGTTTGTTTAAAATATTTCAGCAGATAAATCCAAAATTCAATCATAGCATCGATGTAGACGTAATACCATATGATCAAAGCAATAAAATTCCATACAATGGGCACATTTCATGAACCCTCTTTTTTCACAAGAGCTGCAATGAGAATGAACATCAAGGCTATCAAAACACACAGTTACTGGAGTTTGAAATTCTTCTGGCCGTTCATCAAGATATCCTGCAGCGTACCAAGCGTATTGGATCATAGGTTTAAATTTTGGAGCAGAAATCTGACCAATAGCGATATCCAGAATTATGGCCATTCCCTTTCGATCAGAGACAGAAAAATCTTGTTCCCGTCGGGCTTTGCAAGTTAATAACCGAATTAAATTCTTGAAAGGTCTGTTAAAGAAAACATCAATAGGTTGAGCTTTTGCTGTGGATTTTGGAGGAAGGATATAATGTTGAATATCGTCTTGGTCAAATGCCTTCTTGTATCCATTCCATGAATCAGCAATTAATACAGGATTTGGGCCAGCTTTGGATTTGAAAAATTTCAACCACCGGATTCCATCATCAGAAAAATTTTATCGTGAAAACTTTGTTGGGAAGCTTTTCAATAAAGAAATTTTTAAACATAAAAAATATTAATATTTATTGATACAAAAATTTAATCAATTTAAAAAATATATGCGTTTTGTTGAAAAGCATAATTAATTTATAAAAAATTCGAATGTTTAACTCTATGTCGTCGATTTTTCTAAAAAATTAATTGTGAGTATTAAAAGTAATAAATATATAAAAACTTTTAATTTAAATATAATTTGCATAATTTATATTTAAATTATTGTTTTATTAAAAAGAGGAAAAAAAGAAATGCCCTGGGTGGGACTCGAACTTGTAAAAGAAACTCAACATCCTTTGCGCACACAACTGCGCCAAACGACCACGAATGCAATCGCTGAGAAATGTAATCACAATCCAAAATTTGGTGCCTGCAAAAACTTTAAAGTGCCGAAAAAGTACCGTAACCTAAAAAGGGGCACGTAATATTTTTTTATGGTGGTTCTGGACCTTATAAGATGCCAATAAACTATTTTTCGTTCCAAAACTCAACTATCAATTCGCGCGGTTCCCTTGTCAATATTTCTGTTAGATGTAACTGGCTATAGCTTAACATCCTCATTACACCTCCAAATGGTACCATTAAAAACACAAATAAAATAGACGAAACGGCAAACTTTACCCTTACAGTAATTACTATTTATGGCGTCTGATAATTGCAATGTAACACACTGAGAAAAATGTGTCACATTTTCATGACATATCAGTCACGTTTACATTTTAAAACAGCCATGAAAAAACCCTGACTTTTGTAGGCTTGTCACGACATTAAAAAGTCTCGAGAACGTGACGTTACCAGTCGGCAACAAAAACGTCACGAAAATAAGACAAAGCAGTCGCATTTTGGCCTCTCAAAACGTGACTGCTGCCGGGCATTTTTCAGTCACGGCCTCGCCATGAAAAGTGGCCCCCCCCGATAAAGGGTCAAAAAAAATTTTTTTTCAATATGCTAATTTTTTATGCTGATCATTTCTACGTTTTTAGTTTTCGTTTAAATCCCCTCTGTACCCCTTATTTTGCATCACAAACATAAAAATAAAGAAAAACATAATTTATTTACAATAACAAAAAAATACAATAAAAACATACAAAAAAATTAAGAATTGTCGTCAAGGACGTCAGCAGCATTTTGTTTCGAGGGGGCAAAAAACCATTTCGAAGGGAGCCTTTGATCTTGTGCCGACGGCGGTAAAAGATCAAAGGATTTTTAAGTTTTTTTGAGGGGGCGTTTGCATTCTGCTGACGTCCTTGATTACCATAAAGTGGAGTCCATATGTTGTTGTTGATGTAGTTGAGAATGCCGAACATGGTAGTCTAAAAAGGTAATCATTAGGTACAGTAGATTTTTAACATAATGGCGCATGATTGTAACCAAATTTTCGTTGGCATTTTGCTTCTAATTTGTTCCAAAAACAACAAAAAAATTTACCGTTTTTTTTGCGTTGTCAGGGTATAATCATAATAATTGCCGCAACAGTTTCAAATTATCATCGACCACAGATATTTTATGCCATATTTTTGAGCAGTTGATCACAGAGGTGCCGCATAAGGTTCGTTGTCCAACACCCTGAAAATTAATAAATAGAACATTATTTTTATATATCCTCATGGATTCTGGGCATTGTTGTACTCATACATTTAATTTTTAAGAAACAATTAAGTTTTATAGCTAATGTTACGTAATAGTACACATCACTAAATGCCCAAATTTTATTTAACTTAGAATAGAGCTGCAATGAAGAACACCGGGGATATGCATTAAGCTCATGCTTTAGGCAGGGAATATCCAAGCATTACACAATTAAAAGCTGTGGTGTTAAATTTTTAAGTGGTTAGAATGCGGCTAGTCCGACACAAAAAAGTCACGAAAATATGACAAATCGGCCATTCAGCCATCTAAAAGTCACGAAAGTACGACAAACGGCCACTAAAAAGTCACGAAAGTACGACAACCGGCCACTAAAAAGTCACGTAACGACGACAAATCGGTTACTCAGTCATCTAACAGTCACGAAACTGTGACAAATTGGCAATTTTAAGTCATGAAAAAGTCACAAAACTGCGATAAGTCGCGATCGAAGCTCAATTGAACCATATATTGATCGCTGGCGTCACCAATACTTGCTGAGAAAACAGTTTCGTCTATTTAAAAAGTCAAAACTGAAGGGGCCAAACACTACAAATCTATGAAATCAAACTTTTTGTCAGGACACAACAGAGAGGGAAAAATGTTGTGGAATAAAGTAATATGCTCAGGGGTTATTGAAGTTATTCTCAGCGGGGTATATTTTTATTTTAGAAGTTGTTTTTGAAATATCGTACTTGACGAGAATGGCTCGAAAGTTAGGAATGACCTCTTGTCGAAAACGCCCTTGATTAAGGTTGGGCTTTGAAAAAATGGGCATGTACAAATAACTTACTGATGGTTTTTCATTTGCCGTAGACTTCCCATACGTAAAGTTCCGTAATGATGACAGTGTCGTGAGCTATGTATGCCATAAGTGTTCATGTCTAACAATCTAAACGTCAAATATTAAGGATTAATGTAATACATCGAATGAGCCTACCTGAAGTTGTACCATAATTGAATTTTTTTAGGCCATTTCAGCAATCAGAAATGCTGGATACCATAAGAGACTGATCATTGATATCATATATTAGGATTAACACATCTAGATGCATTACATTGAAGATCATAAAGTGTCAAATGAGCATACACCTAAAACATTGTATATAGACAAGGAATTTAGCACGAATGAGTTTTACCACGTTATCTGAATCAACATGGCTGCCCATCCATCAACGTAACAAAGCATCCAAGCATTGTCAGCTTCCGCAGCATAAGCTGTATGTTCCATAAGTAGCCTAAAATAATAAACCATTAAATGAGAAATTCAATGTGAAAAATTTTCTTACTACAGATCTACCATAAGAGCTTTCATATCGTGTAACAGCAGAAGATTGCCATAAGGGGCTTTCATATATTCCATAATTGAGAAGATGACGCAGCTGGGAAAGAATCCTAAATATATGTATTAGAAACATTGCATTTCTATCAAAATGATAAGCTTACCTTTGCCACTGGTTTAGTCCTCCAGAAGATGCCATGGACTCGATTGTTGAAACAAGCAGAGGTGCTAAAAATTATAAAAAAAATTAAAAAGTTGGTAAGCAAGTTGAACAAAAGTTGGAAAAAAACACGAAGAAGAAAAAAAGATGACAAACATTTTTCGGAAGCCAAAGGGTTTCGTGTTAAGAGTTTTTTCCCAAGTGTTGGGGGAAAAAACTACGAAAGAAAAGAAATGCATTTTTTTTGCAAAGTGATTTTTTGATATATTTTTTTTCATTTGTTTTTTGACACTTCTCATTTTGATTTTTTCTCCTTTTTCTACATTTGTGAAAATCAATGATGAGCCTCGTACATGCTCTCACCCCCTCGGTAATTACTTTTTCTCGCTTGATCGGGTTTGTAGAAATATAGAAAAAAATTATGGTCAAACGGGTCTGTTATAACCGAAGAGTTAGGTTATACAAATAAACAATATTTATCAACACTAGTAATAAATGGTTAAGTATTTTTGCACGGAGCTAAAAAAGAGATAGCAGGTGAGAAACGAAGTAAAGAGGAAAACAATTAGGTTGCATAAGCTTTGTTGCAGCACAAAAATTGTGAAACTCATTGAACGATGGACGTTCAACAAAACAGTGGCAGTTGTGTCCCTTTTTGGAAAAAAATGAAGCAAAAAAAGCGCGCCCTCTTGCTGTTTTTTATTTTTCGTCTTCTTTTTGCAGCGAGATTTTTTGTGATGAGCAAACGTCGTTGCCAATTACACATTTTTTTCTTTGTGCTTCCATCCGCAAAGCTCTTTAATTAGAACTAAGCGATTTTTGAGAAAAACTGTAAAAAAATGTAAAAATTTTTTCTGAAAGGAAACAAATATTTTTTCAGTTTTTTATGCTTAAGGATAATTAAGTAAAAATGTAAATGCATTTATATTTAACTTTTTTCTTTGATTTTTTTAAAAAAGGTCATGCACTGTATCCTTAAAAATTTTTTCTGAAAGGAAACAAATATTTTTTCAGTTTTTCTCAAAAATCGCTTAGTTCTAATTAAAGAGCTTTGCGGATGGAAGCACAAAGAAAAAAATGTGTAATTGGCAACGACGTTTGCTCATCACAAAAAATCTCGCTGCAAAAAGAAGACGAAAAATAAAAAACAGCAAGAGGGCGCGCTTTTTTTGCTTCATTTTTTTCCAAAAAGGGACACAACTGCCACTGTTTTGTTGAACGTCCATCGTTCAATGAGTTTCACAATTTTTGTGCTGCAACAAAGCTTATGCAACCTAATTGTTTTCCTCTTTACTTCGTTTCTCACCTGCTATCTCTTTTTTAGCTCCGTGCAAAAATACTTAACCATTTATTACTAGTGTTGATAAATATTGTTTATTTGTATAACCTAACTCTTCGGTTATAACAGACCCGTTTGACCATAATTTTTTTCTATATTTCTACAAACCCGATCAAGCGAGAAAAAGTAATTACCGAGGGGGTGAGAGCATGTACGAGGCTCATCATTGATTTTCACAAATGTAGAAAAAGGAGAAAAAATCAAAATGAGAAGTGTCAAAAAACAAATGAAAAAAAATATATCAAAAAATCACTTTGCAAAAAAAATGCATTTCTTTTCTTTCGTAGTTTTTTCCCCCAACACTTGGGAAAAAACTCTTAACACGAAACCCTTTGGCTTCCGAAAAATGTTTGTCATCTTTTTTTCTTCTTCGTGTTTTTTTCCAACTTTTGTTCAACTTGCTTACCAACTTTTTAATTTTTTTTATAATTTTTAGCACCTCTGCTTGTTTCAACAATCGAGTCCATGGCATCTTCTGGAGGACTAAACCAGTGGCAAAGGTAAGCTTATCATTTTGATAGAAATGCAATGTTTCTAATACATATATTTAGGATTCTTTCCCAGCTGCGTCATCTTCTCAATTATGGAATATATGAAAGCCCCTTATGGCAATCTTCTGCTGTTACACGATATGAAAGCTCTTATGGTAGATCTGTAGTAAGAAAATTTTTCACATTGAATTTCTCATTTAATGGTTTATTATTTTAGGCTACTTATGGAACATACAGCTTATGCTGCGGAAGCTGACAATGCTTGGATGCTTTGTTACGTTGATGGATGGGCAGCCATGTTGATTCAGATAACGTGGTAAAACTCATTCGTGCTAAATTCCTTGTCTATATACAATGTTTTAGGTGTATGCTCATTTGACACTTTATGATCTTCAATGTAATGCATCTAGATGTGTTAATCCTAATATATGATATCAATGATCAGTCTCTTATGGTATCCAGCATTTCTGATTGCTGAAATGGCCTAAAAAAATTCAATTATGGTACAACTTCAGGTAGGCTCATTCGATGTATTACATTAATCCTTAATATTTGACGTTTAGATTGTTAGACATGAACACTTATGGCATACATAGCTCACGACACTGTCATCATTACGGAACTTTACGTATGGGAAGTCTACGGCAAATGAAAAACCATCAGTAAGTTATTTGTACATGCCCATTTTTTCAAAGCCCAACCTTAATCAAGGGCGTTTTCGACAAGAGGTCATTCCTAACTTTCGAGCCATTCTCGTCAAGTACGATATTTCAAAAACAACTTCTAAAATAAAAATATACCCCGCTGAGAATAACTTCAATAACCCCTGAGCATATTACTTTATTCCACAACATTTTTCCCTCTCTGTTGTGTCCTGACAAAAAGTTTGATTTCATAGATTTGTAGTGTTTGGCCCCTTCAGTTTTGACTTTTTAAATAGACGAAACTGTTTTCTCAGCAAGTATTGGTGACGCCAGCGATCAATATATGGTTCAATTGAGCTTCGATCGCGACTTATCGCAGTTTTGTGACTTTTTCATGACTTAAAATTGCCAATTTGTCACAGTTTCGTGACTGTTAGATGACTGAGTAACCGATTTGTCGTCGTTACGTGACTTTTTAGTGGCCGGTTGTCGTACTTTCGTGACTTTTTAGTGGCCGTTTGTCGTACTTTCGTGACTTTTAGATGGCTGAATGGCCGATTTGTCATATTTTCGTGACTTTTTTGTGTCGGACTAGCCGCATTCTAACCACTTAAAAATTTAACACCACAGCTTTTAATTGTGTAATGCTTGGATATTCCCTGCCTAAAGCATGAGCTTAATGCATATCCCCGGTGTTCTTCATTGCAGCTCTATTCTAAGTTAAATAAAATTTGGGCATTTAGTGATGTGTACTATTACGTAACATTAGCTATAAAACTTAATTGTTTCTTAAAAATTAAATGTATGAGTACAACAATGCCCAGAATCCATGAGGATATATAAAAATAATGTTCTATTTATTAATTTTCAGGGTGTTGGACAACGAACCTTATGCGGCACCTCTGTGATCAACTGCTCAAAAATATGGCATAAAATATCTGTGGTCGATGATAATTTGAAACTGTTGCGGCAATTATTATGATTATACCCTGACAACGCAAAAAAAACGGTAAATTTTTTTGTTGTTTTTGGAACAAATTAGAAGCAAAATGCCAACGAAAATTTGGTTACAATCATGCGCCATTATGTTAAAAATCTACTGTACCTAATGATTACCTTTTTAGACTACCATGTTCGGCATTCTCAACTACATCAACAACAACATATGGACTCCACTTTATGGTAATCAAGGACGTCAGCAGAATGCAAACGCCCCCTCAAAAAAACTTAAAAATCCTTTGATCTTTTACCGCCGTCGGCACAAGATCAAAGGCTCCCTTCGAAATGGTTTTTTGCCCCCTCGAAACAAAATGCTGCTGACGTCCTTGACGACAATTCTTAATTTTTTTGTATGTTTTTATTGTATTTTTTTGTTATTGTAAATAAATTATGTTTTTCTTTATTTTTATGTTTGTGATGCAAAATAAGGGGTACAGAGGGGATTTAAACGAAAACTAAAAACGTAGAAATGATCAGCATAAAAAATTAGCATATTGAAAAAAAATTTTTTTTGACCCTTTATCGGGGGGGGCCACTTTTCATGGCGAGGCCGTGACTGAAAAATGCCCGGCAGCAGTCACGTTTTGAGAGGCCAAAATGCGACTGCTTTGTCTTATTTTCGTGACGTTTTTGTGACGTTTTACTGGCTGGCCAGCAAACGATAAAATCGTCACTTGACCACATCGTGGTGGGGAAAAACCTGGCCAGCTGGCGGCTATCATTTTTCTCAGTGCAGGTGATAATTGAGGGCAAAATATTGAACACTGGAAAAAACAACTTCAAAAGTTTTCCGAAATTTTCCAAATTTTTCCACATTTTGTTAAATGGATAACGAAAGTAAAGCGTTTTGGGTCAAACAAAGTATTGATGCTTATGGAAAACGGTTAAATTTTAATGCAGCTTTAAACCTTTTAGTGAATATTTTAGCCGGTTTTATAGTTTTAAAATATTCTACAAAAGCAATGGGCTGGTATAAATATTATATTTTAATGACAATTATTAGTGCCTTTTTAATGGATTTTCATTCGTGCTTCATTTATGGATTTTTTATAATTCTTCCTACAACTATAAGCTGTCCAGTCGGATTGACAAAACGTTTAGGATGGTATTGGGGAAGTCATGCAAATTTTGTGAGTATTTTTATCTTTAAAAAACACCGAAAATTGATTTCAAATTCAAATTTTTCATATTTAGGTAATATTTCATCTTAATTTAAGCATATGTGGATTATCACTTCTTTACTGCTTTGTATACCAATATATTACAATAACAAGAGATTCAAAAATTTTTCAAAAACCAAAAATAATAATTGCAATGTTTGCTACAATGACTTTATATCCAATGCCGGCAATATTTCTATATGCAATAAATGTCGATTACGAAGGTGGAAAAGCTTTTGTTCTTAAAAATTATCCATATCTCGAAGAAATTTATGTTTCAACATCGTGTAATATGCTTCCAGTCAATTTTAAGTTATATGCTTATTTGGTCGATGCCATTATTCAAATCGGAACAATCTATATTTTTGCTTTAATTGTTTCTTTGAAAACTCGTATAAAATTAAAAGAAGTAACAAATTCTTTGACAGTAAGCACCCTGAAGGCACGAAAACAATTTTTGATTGCTTTAATTGTGCAAGCTACAGTGCCGCTTATTTTTATTGTGATGCCAGTTACAGCCATATTAATTCTTGTTTTTTCTGGACAGGTTAATCTCGAAGGTTTGTTCTCACGTTTAAATTTCAAATATCGGGTATTTAAACTTTGGACCCATACCCGATATCGAAAATTTGACATTTAATAAAAAAATAATAGTGAAATAAACTTTTATTTTAGACATTGGACAATATATTTTTCAATTTTTCGGAATTCATTCATGTGGAAATGCATTGGCAGTTATGCTTATAATTAAACCATATCGACAAGCACTTTTTCACTGGTTTCAACCTATTAAAAAAATGTTTTGCAAACAGTCGTCTTCTATCAAACCAGCCTTATTAATATCAATGACCAATACTTCTAGCCAAAAATAAACCTTTTTTAATCAAACAAATTTTTTATGTTTTACTTTTTTTAACGTGGTTAAATTTTTATGAGGATAAAGATTTTTTATAATAATGTGTAATTGAATAAAGAAGAATTTGTAACTGTCTTATTAAAAATAATATTTCATTTTTTTAGCTTAAAATTTGTCACAAATGTTCTCATAAAATCATTAATTTGGTTCGCCTTACTTAAGTCATATTTTTGAGTCATTGTAGAATATCTTTATCAATTTTTTAATGACTAATAAAAAATAACAACAGAAATTTTGTATCGTTCTTTTTTTCTTTGGAGGTTGGGTAGTTTCCGTCTATTTTTAAACGTAAAGGAGAAGAAAAAATAGACACATAAAAAGCAACGAAAATAGAAAACAACTCTCTTGAGAGAGTAGGTCCTCTTTACTTCACTTTTTAAATTTGAGTTGAATCATAGAAAGTATTCATTTTTAAGTGTTTCAAATGCGAAATTTATTTCACTTGGATAAATTCTTCTGTTGCAAATCGATTCTTTATGATATTTGTTTTTATATTTTTACCCCATTTTTCTGTTTTTTATCCAAGCATCAAAATAAAATGTTTTCGAATGTTTTTAACATAGAAACAGAAGCGGCTTTTTTGATATTTAGCATTTTTCTTGATCTTTAAATTATTTTCGGCTTTCCTTCACAGAGCAGGAGCATTCTTGTTTTTCATTTCGTTGTTTTTGGTCTACAAAGAAATCAAAACAGCCAAAAACATATAACATGTTTCATATTGTAAAGCTTTACTTGTGGGTTTTATAAAACGTTCGCGATCTTTGATGGGGACAGAAATGAATCATCATTTTGCCTGATTTCTTTTACTGTTCAAGAATATTTCAGGAGAGAAAAAATGACGGCCGAGAAAGTAATCAAAGCTTTCCTTTTTTCCCTTTTTCCCCTTTTGCATTTCAAAATAAGCTCCTTCCGACTTTTTCATTTTAAAACGTCTTTTAATACTCCATTATTCATTGTAATATTTTTAAAAGCTAAAAAACATACCGAAACCTTTTTAATTGATATAAATGTTTTTTTCTTTTTTTGCAATTAAATAATTGGCTTATGGAACTTTTTTTCAACGTAGAGGAATTTAATCTGTAAGTTCCAATTAAGTTTCAACCTTTCCCATTATTTTGTTTGTTTTCTTTTTACTTTTTTAATTTCCTTTCCAAAAATGATGCATTTTGTTGACTGACAAAAAAGGGGGATATTTTAAGTGGAAACTGTTTGTCCGTGTTTTTTTTCTTTTGCGATATTTTATGTTTGTTTTTGTTTACGTTTTAAAATTTTTTCGGTAAAAAGATGGGCTCTTCTTTTTTGTTTTTCATCCTAAAAAGGAATAAATTTTCTTTAAAAATAAAAATAAATAAATTTTTGTTTTAGCTTTCAATCATGCATCATCAACATCCAACGATTCGTCCATATTCTGGATTTAATCCAAATGGAGACGCTGAAGTTTTACATAAAGCTATGGCAGGAATCGGCTCCAATAAAGATAAGATTATTGGAATTCTTTGTCAACGGTCAAATTGGCAAAGACAAGAAATTGCTGCAGCTTACAAAGTTGCATATGGGAAAGATCTTGCTGATAAACTTAAATCTGAACTTTCTGGAGATTTTGAAGATCTTGTTCTTGCTTTAATGGAAACTCCCGTCCGATTTGATGCTCATTCTCTCCACAAAGCAATCTCTGGAATTGGAACAAAAGAAAACGTTTTGATTGAAATTATGACAACTCGGAATAACACTCAAATCAATGAATTGAAACAAGTTTATCAAGAAATGTTTAAGCAAAGCCTTGAAAAGGATATCATTGGTGATACTTCTGGTCCATTCCAACGTCTTCTTGTTTCATTGTGTCAAGGTGGACGTGATGAAAGTCATCATACCGATTCCCTTAAAGCCAATCAAGATGCTTGGAAGCTTAATCGTGGTGGTGAACAAAAGCTTGGAACTGATGAAAGCTGTTTCAATCAAATTCTTGCAACACAAAATTATTTTCAACTTCGTCTTGTCTTTGATGAATATGAAAAGGTTACGAAACATACAATCGAAAAAGCCATTGAAGGTGAATTCAGCGGTTCCATCAAGGATGCATTAATTGGAATTATTAAAAGCATTCGTAATCGAAATGGATATTTCGCTGAATTACTTTACAATTCAATGAAAGGAATGGGAACTCGTGACAACGATCTTATTCGACTTGTTGTTACCCGAGCCGAAATTGATCTTCGTGATATCGCTCAAGTTTATCAACAGAAATATGAAAAATCACTTGAAGATGCCATCAAAGGTGATTGCTCCGGGGCATACAAGGATGGTCTTATTGCTCTTGTTAAAGGAAATTACTGAACTTGCTTTAATGTTTTTTTTATCATAATTGATGAATTAATTTCTCGTCATTTTCTGTCGCTTTACAGTTTTTTAATTTGGGTGTTTTTTATTTATGCAAAAAATCTGTTATATAATAAATTTATTTGACGCAAAAACTTTCTTAAACCTTCCTCAATGAATGTTAGTATAGTAGCATCGAAAAAGACTAATTCTAAGTTATAAAAAATGACTCAAAACGGAGATTTTTCAAGTGAAAAAAATAAGTGGAGGTTGCTTGAACAAAGTTTAATGAATGTCATGTTTGTAAAATATCATCATTTTTATTATTATGGCTTTTGTTGACGGTTTTTTCAGAATGTCTATCAAATTAATTTTTGATTTCAAGAGTACACATTTAATCAAAAAAATGTTGTATAAATTGTGGGAAAGTGTTTTTATTAAATTCATCAGAAAACTACAGTTATAAATTTTGTTGCGCATGTTCGGATTGGTTTTCCTTGGGATTCTTCTACTTTTAAAAAATTTAATTTAAAAATTTGTTCTATGAATGCAAATTTTAAAAACGTCACACCACTTTTTTTAAAAATATATCCTAACTTTTGCCATTTTTTCTTTCATAAAGGATTAATCACATTTACCTATTTCCTGATTTTTTGAAGAAAAATAGAAATAAATTTGAATAACTTTTAAAAGTGTAAAAAAGAAGTCATCTTAAAATGAAGATTTCAAAGGTTTTTTAAAAAATGTTTTGTTCTTCTTTTCCTGGGATTACCTTTGTGGGCCGTGAGAGAAAATGCGTCTTTGAAGATTGTAGTTGTTGAATATATTCTTTAAAAATTACATATTTTCTGATATCAAAAGAGCATGGAAAAATATGAAAAATAAAAGATTAAAATATTTGTATAAAAGATGAAAAACTTCTACGCAAATTATTATTTAGTAACCGTAAGACAAGAAGTGATTTGAAAGCTGTTTCAAGCTTTCCATGATATCTTTTTTGCATGTTTTGATTTTCATATGGATAATTTCTTTAAATTTTTAGTACTGCATCTGCATTTTTGATACAACACTTCCAAAATGGATAATCTTCTTTGGCGGCATAAAACTTACGAAGAATACTATAATTGTTCATTTTATGACGTCAAATCGATTCCATTGGAACGACGTCAAAAAGTTGGAATCGGTATTTCATTTATTGTAATTTTTGCAATTTTTGAAATGCTTTACATTCCACTTTTATTAATTATGAAAAAGCACGTTTTCATCCATCAAGCTTGTTACAAAATTATGTTCTACGTCGGAATTGTGGATGTTTTATGTTTGTGTTGTAATGGATTTAGTACTGGTCTTTTTGCCGTTCTCGGATATGTTTATTGTTCGTCTCCAAAGTTAATTCATACACTTGGGTGCATTGCTTTAGGTTAGAATCATTTTTTGTTTTTTTAAATACAATCTTCCATGACGGGTACGGAAGCTATCATAAGATATCAGTCTTTTTTAACTTATTTTGAGATGAACTGCTACTACTATCGCGTATGAAATTTGATAAATAGTTTTAAAAGTTCTTTAAAAAATCATTTACATGCTCTTTTACTAATAATTTTTTATTACGATTAACATTCAGACCTCTTACTCACAATTACAGCTACCTTACACTCCAAAATTTGGTAAAAAAAATGTTTGAATTTTACTCAAAAATTAGTTGTTGAAGAATCAGAAGTATATTTAATTTTTTTAATGCAGAGCAAACCAGTAAAAATGCTTTGAGGTCTCGTTCGCTATCACTTTTGAATTAATAAATTATTGAAAGTTTTAAATATACAATTTTATTAGTTTTTTCCAAATTTTCTAAATTTGAATAATATTTTTTCAGGTCTATGGGTTGCTCAGTGTGACAGCGCAATGATTATTGCATTGAATCGATGCCTGGAAATGTATAATCAAAATCTTGCGGCACAACTATTTGACGGCAAAAAAGTATACCTTTGGCTTTTAATTCCAACTTTTCATGGCTTATTTATCGTCTTTTTTACAACTCCCATCGTCTTCAGTGGTTTAGCTGTTTCATGGTTTTTCAATCCACATATGGGCTATTACGATGACTACGGTATTCGATATGCAAATTGGTATCATGTTGTTAACAATTTTACTCTCGTCACAGTTTTGACTGCGCTGTATACAACTTTTATTGTTTTTTATACCCGAAAGGCAAAAGGTGTTCAAACAAGTTCAACACAAAAACAGGTACAACAAAACACAAAAATAAATTTAGACTTTATTGTTTTTAGACATTTTTACAAGTTCTTATCATTTGCATCTTCAACATTATTGCTGCATCAATTTACATTTATGAACAATTCTTTCCCGTCACAGATTTCTACATTCTCGTAGGATCATACACTTGGGTCTGTGCACATGGGTTCCCTGCGGTGATCTATTTAACCATGAATCGATCCATTCGAAAACATTTAACTAAAGCTTGTGGTTTTGATACTCAAATTCACAGCACAGGAGTTCATCATATTGGTACTGCAAGCACCATGTCAAAGCATTAATTTTCTTATGAAATCATACTATTGCTTTGCACTTTCTTTCTTTGTAATGTATTCAGTTAACAATTTGTAATATTTTATTTTGATGTGATCTAATTTTTGTTTAGCTTTTTTTTAAACAAATTCTGTAAAGTCCATGATAACATTTTTAAAGCAAACTGAATGCATACATTATCGACAAATTGTTTTTTATTAACAAAAAACAAATATTCATCTAAAATGTTGCAAATGAATTACAAATCATAAAATCTTACATTTATGTTGGTCCACGTAGAAATTCATCTAACCTGAAAATTAGATGTGCTCTAAGATAATTTTATCGAAAACTTTAGCAAATCGTCATTTGTAACTACGCTTCTTTATTTTAAATAATTGACTGACTCTTTTTTTAAATGTTGTTACAACTGTAAGTATTAAAAAATTCTTCAGTTTTTAAAAACTGTTAAATATTAAGATATTATCCTAATTTTTTTGGTTTCCTAAAAAGTATGATTTTATATATTGAGTTGTAAGCAACTTTTTATAAAGCCAAAATAGTTTACATATTTATATTTGTTTTCTAACCGTGAAATTTAAATTTTAAAAAATCCCAAAGATTTTAAGATTTTTTTGTGTTAAATAATCATGAACATATTTTTCTAGAACTGCATATCAACCTATTTTTTTCATGAAAGACTTTGTGTTTAAAAAATGATTCAATAAAATTGGTTCATTCGCCCTTTGCTGTTTTGTGCTTGAGAGAAAAGTAAAGCAGAGATCAATTTTGTTTCTAGTTCACCATAGTTTTTCTAGACAAAATTTGAAGTTGTTTTGGGTTTTGAAAAATGTGAAAACGTAAAATCAAACAATTGATTAAATTGAAAATGTAATTTTTGGAAATTTTATGGATAACTTCTTTTTTATAACATCTATTTTAATCAACTTGTCGATGTTATGGTATTGAAACATTAATGTTTAATTAATTTACCCTAAATAAATGGTGTCAGTATATTGCTAATTGAAAGAAGCAAAAAGAACGGTGACAATTTCGTGCGAACGGCAATTCCAGTTAGGTATTAAGCAATGCAATAAGAGGATTAACAAATATGGTTACTGTAAAAAAAAAGTTGAATAGTAATAGTTGTTAAATTGTTAAACTTTTTTATAGTTCACTTTTGAGGTACTCTCTTTCTCTCAATTATTTTTCATATCCTTAACAAATATAATTCTTTAAAAAATCAGATTTTAATATTGTTAAGCGATTCCTTTTACAGAAATTTACCAAAAATAATGAAACTATCAATATTTTTGTTAATATTATCACAAAAAGTTTGATTTTTTCATAGTTTATTAAATATGGATAGAAAATTTAAAAGATTATAGTTTTTACGAATTTCTTAACAAATGTTGCATAAAGCAAATAATTTTGAATTTTGATTTGAGGAAAAAACTTCGATTTTATTTGCTTCTGTTTGGGCATATCTTTGAACCCGTTCAACGCCAAAAACAGTGATCATCGTGTTTTTCTGATTAAAAAACCTTTGTTATAATTATTTGAGTAAAAGATGTCGTCAGCCAAAATTTGTAAAAACGCAGCACTAAAAATATTTGTTATTACTTAACATTCTAAGGAAATTTTTTTTAATATGGTTGAAGTAAATGCTTATTACTTGAATCAAAATTTATTTTTAGAAACTATTTTTTTATGCAAAATGCAGTTTTTTATTCCTCTTTCCTTTGTATTTTCACTGTTCTTAATAATTTTGTTCGTATTTTTAAACATGGTAGGACACAATGTGATGTGGTTGGTTTTAGTTCACCAGTAGTAATTTTTGGAGCAATATAGCACCTAAAAAGCAATGCAAAAAAGGCAGAAGAAGAACGAAGATGGCGTCTCCTCTCATTTTTTGCTTTCCTTTTCAATACAAAGGAGAAGAAAAAAAGCAGGCAAGTCATTTGAGTAGTAGTTGTTGTTGTCGTCAGTTTTTTCCTATATATCTTTTTCCCTTCTATTTCCATACATTTTTGCGCGCGATTAAGACAATGCTCGCTTTCCTACTCGCAGCCTGCGTTCGTCGGACATACACTACCACCATCAACTAAAATAGAAGAAAATTTTAACTGGCATTGAAAAAAATAAAGGCTGCTGACGATAATGCTTTTTTAGCTCCCCTTTTTTCTTCCTTCCTCTAGTTATTTTTGTCATAGTCGCATGCTCCTGCTCGCCTTGACTGCCTGCTTCTTTTTCCATTTCCCCCTTTTCCCTTCATTTTTTTCAATTCGCTGTAGTCGCAAACACAACGCTGACAACGATGGTTCTTCCCTTTATTTTTCAGCCTTTCTTCATTTGCTTCCTGCTCGCTCACATTTATTTTCTTTTCTATTCTCCTTTGGTTGGGCTCTCTTTAAAAAAAGGGGAAAATATTTTCATTGAAAGTTGTTGTAGCAGCAGAAAATGAATAGGGGAAAAGAAAGCAAGCGTTTTGTGTGATGGCTCTCAGTTTTTTTCCAACGAGAGCGCAGAAATAGTTGGTAGTGTTTTCCCCCTTATTTCTGCCAAAAACACGCTTAGGCAATACGAGCAAGAGGAAAGAAGAAGTAGAAAAACCAAACGGCTGTCTTCTCCTCTCTTTAGTTGTCAGTTTTTTGCATGGGCGCAATATAGGGTGAAAAAATATAAAGGGGAAAGCATGACTTTTTCTGATGTTTTTGGTTTTAAAATACCGATAAAATAAGTGTTTTATTGGAAAAGATGAAAATAATTTCATCATTTAGTTAAGAAAAATCAAAAAAAATAGAGTTTTAATCAAAAAACGAAGGAAAATACTAAGTTTTTTGTGAAAATTGCATAGACAACAGTTGGCTTTTAACACAATGATAGTAGTTCTAAACTTGTAAGCTGCAAAAAACGAATTTCAGCTGAATTTCAATTAAGAAGAGTTAAGTAAGAAATAACAAATCGACAAATACGTCTAATATATTTCTCTTATCGCATATGCGCCAAATTTACGTAAAACATACAAAAGTTTGCCTTTTTTGCTGTAAGCTGTACCAGCGCAAGTTTTCTGATGAAAATAGAGAAAAAAGAGAAAAATAATACGTAAAAATATCAAATTTGAGGGATTTTTTCATTACCGTTTTTTGCAATATTTTTTCTTTGATGTACATTTTTCAAGTTAAATGGTTGTTGGCCTTTTGCCCAAAAACGCGCCAAGGTTTTTCGTTTGAATTTTTCTTTCCCGCTCTGGTTAGCGTTTTTCAGGGAGGAGAAAAACGCGCGCCTTTTTTCTCTTCGTTGTTTTTCCCCGCTAAAAAATACTGAGCAGCTGCTTTCTCCTTCTTGCTTGTCCTTTATTTTCTTCTCCTTCAATTCTATCTCCCTTGCCAGCAACACGAAAAAATTTTCTCCTTCTTTCTTTCTATTTTCCATATACGCTGCTGCTTGGTTGGTAGAGCTTTCCTTTTCCCCTTTTTTGTTGGCTGACGGTTGAGCCTCTCTTATTTTTCTTCCTTCTATTTTCTTCTTATTGCAGTTTTAGTGAGCGATGCTGGTAAGGCGAACGAAGGCCGTTCTCCTCTTAGTTTTTGTCCCCTTTTTAAAATTTATACGTGCGCGAATTTGTAAATCTTCATCGTCTTATCTGTCAATGATATATATAACTAAATGTGTATCTTATACTAATGCATGCTTCTTTTTAGCTTCATCTTGTTGTTCAACTTCCAAACTTTTCTACTTTCTTCTGTCTTATAAACTTCATAAACAATGGCAAGAGAACGTGGTGTTGCTAAGAAAGTTAAGGACCCAAATGCTCCTAAACGTGCTTTAACTGCTTACTTCATCTGGCTCCAAGAAAACCGTGATGCTATCAAAAAGCCTGGTATGTCTGCTACTCAAGTCGCTAAAGCTGCTGGTGCTGCATGGTACGTTTTGGATCTAATAAGTTTTACATGTCATACTCATGATACATTATTTTAGGCGTGAACTTACCGATAAGTCCAAATGGGAAAAGAAAGCTGAAGAAGATAAGAAACGTTATGAAAGAGAAAATGCCGAATACAAGAACAGCGCATAAATTGATCTCTCGTCTTTTCTGTATCTTTTTTTAATATTATTCACGCTTTGTTTTTTTTTTTCAGTTGTATTTTATTTCTTTGTTCAATAAAAATATGTAAAAAGTTAATCTTAGACAGTTGTATTGGAAATTGGGGTATAATGTTGTCATGAGAAGCTGTTAGCATAGGATAATGGAAACAACGGGTGCTTTTTTGTATGCTTGTTTGAATATGTAACAGCGTGCAATCCAAACTAAAAATGTAATCTAACGTTTTTGTAATATCAATGTCGCCAATAACCTTTTTTATTTATGTTGCCAAGTAGAAATTGTTTGAACTAAAGTAACGGTATTGGCAAAGTGACTCTTTTTTTTTGTACTTAGTCTTTTGTAAACTGATAAATTTAATTTTAATTTTTTGCTCTAAAGAAAACTGACTGCGATGAAGCAGGCGGTGTTTCTCTTTCACGATAAAAAAAGAGATACTTCAGCGCATAAAAAACGTTAACGAACCATTTATCCATTCAAGGAAAGAAAACAAACAACAAAATTCTTTCACTTTCTAAAAAAACTCAAATAAAATTGCGCAGATTTCTGAACTTGCATAAATTCACCATGGGCTGATTTTTTGTAATGGTTTGTTTTGTTGTAAAATGATAAATAAAAAGGAACATACAGTATCATCGTTTATGAATTTGAAATTTACTTTATGCTAAATTGCAAATGCGAAAACACAATTTTACATCCAATTTTTTGAAACGAATTTAGTAAAAACATTATTGGTATCAAAAAATTTATAATGAAAAAAAAAATGTTTCAATTAATCGTTGCTGTAGCAAATAATCACCTTTTTCATTGCACGCAAACCTACCATTTAAGATTTTAAGATTAAATATAGCATTTTTATTGCGGCTTTCATTATGTTATCAAAACAACAGGAACATTTGACAAAATAAGAGATGTTATTAATTGATTGAATCTACATAGAATATGAAAGTAGTAATAAGATATACGTGTAAGATAAACAAAAGCTGAAAAAAACCGTGAGAATATTCTCTTGTTTTTTATGATAGTTGTTGTACCAAAAGTTTTCGTTTTTTCTCAAATTTTCGATTTCGTTTTTCTTTTTATTTTAAAATATTTAAGATCAGTGGAACAAACAAATCTCTAAATTTGCATTTAATCTTAACAGACATTAATTGAACTCTCAGCTTAAGCTGATTCGTGATCCTTTTTCTTCTTCTTTAAAACCAAAATTTATCACACATCACTTTATTTTTCCCATTTAATTTTTTCCATTCTTATTTCTTGGCATGAATCTTCTTCTTTTTTTATCTAATGGGGGTAGTGGCAGAATATTCAAAGAAAAAAGGAAAAAAGAGAAAGAAGATTGTTGTGTGAAAGGCTCACAAAACTTCCGGAATCCCGAACATTTTTCTTTTATTTTTTGTGCCTTTTTTGTCGTTGTTTGTTTTTGAAAATTTTCAAATACCAAAAACTGATTCATTCATATTTAAATTTTGGAACATTTTAAACAAATTCCTATTCATTCATGAAATATTGTTCTTTTTGAAGTTCGCATTACGATTTTCTGTCTTCTTCTTTCTCTCTTAAAATTTTTGTTGATTGTCATTAGAGTTTAGGGCCGAAACATCACATATCTCCTTTAAGTTAAAGGCTTTAACTTATCCAAAAACTTTTTCCACCTTTTTACAATCAAAATTCGAAAAATAATTTAACAGTTTTTAATTCAACATTTCTTCTCGGGTTGTGAAGACACTTGAAACTTTTTAAACTCTTGTTTTTCTTATGTTTTTTTATTTGCAAGTGTATAATTGATATAAAAATATTATCTAAGAAAGCTTTGACGAACAATCATTACTTCCGAGAAGTAAAAAAAGCAACGATCCAGGCGTTCATCATTCATGAAATGTTGTTGCTTGTACACACTAAGTTTTTCATGACCCTAATAAGTAAAAACATAATTAATCCTGACATTTATTTGTGATGATTTAGCTAATTATACAAAACATTAATTTTGTTTCAATATCGAATTTCACATCAAAAAATTCAGTTGCTTGTCTCAGATGTTTCTCTGCAGTCTCATTCGATAATTTAGAAAAACAGCGATTGAAAGTAGATAATATGCGTTTTGACTCTATAAATATAACGCATTTTTATTTTTGCATGTTAATTTTGTCTTTTTTCTTGATTTTTTTGATATGCGTGTGGTCTTTAAAACTTTACTTTGCATTTTCTTTTTGCAATAACATCAAAAATCAAATTTTTCTTATTTTAATTTGGAAACAATCTATTTCTTTTTGATTTTCTACTTTTTTAATCTCAAAAACATTACAAAAATTATATTCTTTTTTTGATAGTTTTTGTTCCTTCTTTTCTTTTTCAAAAATTTTGAATCAAAATGTAATTTTTTATTTACTTTCAGTACGACGGATACAGTATGCAGTTTGATATTGCAATATTTATAAACATTTATTTTATATTTATTTTCGCCTTTTCTCCCCCCATATTTTTTTCTTTGACTTTTTTGATGTTTTTTCTTGGACTATATTTCTTTAAACAAAAAAATTTATAGGAGTAACAATTTTAGAATTATGTTTTGACGAATCTCAAGTGTCTCATATCCATCTGAAAAAAACTGCTTCTTCTTCCCCTCAAAAAATACATCTGCATTTTTGACAATTTTGGATATTTTTTTCAAAGCCGTTCAAAAACGAGTCAAACAAAGAGGAGACCCGTCAAAAGGCAAAGAGGACAACACCGACCTTTTTAAAATTTTCTTTCTTCTTGGGAATTTCTAAAATGATTTAATGGCTTCTCCCAAAACGATAGCGCCACCGACATCACTTATCACTGAACAAAACTGATATATGTCTTTATAAAAATTCCTCAAGGATTTTCATAACATCGAAGCCCAAAAATATCTACTCCAGAACATAAAAAAGTTTGAAAACAAATATATTTATTATTGGGTGATTAAAAATAAGATTTATAGTAAAAAATATTTTTGGTGACTTGCAAAAAGTTCTGAAAAAAAGATAAAATTGCGTTTGCTTTGACGCGAAAAAAATCTTCAAAAAAACGATTCCCTTGAGAGAAATGGTTTTCACGCTTGCTTCTTCTTCTTCTTCATCGCCAACTTCTTTTACTGGATTGTTGATAGCTGCTGTTGGTGCCTTTTAAGAACATTCACAGAAATAGAAGACGGCGAAGTTCTAGATTGAAAGAAAAAATTCTGTTAAATGGCACAAAAGTCAAGCAATTTTGTTGTTGCCTATGAACTTTTAAGGAAAAAATTTTATTCTTTATTGAAATAAAATTTTCATTCATCGTTTTGTTGCATTTATTTTCTTTGATAGCTTCAGCTGGGAATTATTTTGAGCCATTTAATAATATATTTTCTGCATTATTGAAGTGATAATATCTAAAACCCTCTTGTCACATCATGTTGTTTTCATGGATATGTTGTGCAAGATTGCGAGAATGGTTTTGGCCATATCGACAAACAATTGGAGCAAATATTGCATGTTTAATTTTTGTGCTCGTTTATTCAACAATTGGTTCATTCGTTTTTATGCATTTTGAAAAACCTTATGCTGAATATGCACAAACAATGGCAATTCAAGCGAAAGTTCAATGCGTTAAATCAATCATTGAAAAGTAAGTTTAAAGTCAGCATACCAAATTCTTTGATTAAATTTCCCCGTACATAGTCTGTTTTGCCCTTGGTCATATTTATGCCATAATTTATAATCTTAACTTTCTACAAAATGCTTGCTCTCATGAAATATGTTTTTAGTGATCCACATAATAACAAAACTGAACTTGCACTCTTGATTACCGAATACTGTTTTACACAAGCAGATTTCGACGATCGAACAGTTTGGAATTTTCCAAATGCCTTTCTTGTTGCCTTCGGAATGATTACAACTCTTGGATATGGTATATTAGATCCAATGACAATTAACGGTAGAGTTATTTAAAGTTTAAATTTATTTGTCTTGAATCAAAAACTTTAATAAGCAAAAAATGTAAATCAGGATATTACAGTGATATTCGTTTCAGGTCGAGTGTTTGCTGTAATCTTTGGATGTTTAGGGATTCCTATTACTGTAATTATGTTTTCCAACTTTGGTCGATATTTACAGAATTTGGAAGTTGCACTGACAAGACTTTGTTGTCGCCGAAAATCTCGTGAAAGAATAAAAGATGAGGATATCCATGATGGAGAATCTATAGCTGGTGGCTTAGGAGAAGTTGACGGAGAAGTTAGTCTTGATGGGAGTGAAGAAAGTAGTATTGATTTATTAGATGATATGGAACAAATTTCTGCTCCATTATTAATTGGAACTGTGATATTATATATGGTAAGGGAATCTTTGTTCCAAAATTTTACCCATTTTGATGACCACATTATTAAATCTTACCGTAATCGAATCTGACATTGAGTTATTTTTAGGCCCTTGGAGGCGCGTTAATTCCGTATTTAAATGGAAGCTTTGATTTTTTTAATGGTATTTATTATTCATTTCTTTGTTTAACTGCCATTGAATTTGGTGAATCTGTTCCCAGAGGAAAGTGAGTATCTTTTTCATATTTTCCTATGATTATGCTTAACTTTAACATTTCAGTCAGCAATATATTCCAATTGTAATTGTATATATGAGCTTAGGATTAACTATTTCAACGATTGCTTTAGGTAAGTTTTTTTTAAACAGATTTCATAACCATCTATTTTTCAAAATTATAAGTTTAACACATTTCTCAGATCTTGGAGCAAAATATGTCAGAAAACTTTATTTTATTGGTAAAAAGCTCAAAAATATTGCTAATGCCAAAATTTGGTTTGGAGCTAAAGAGTTAGTTTTACCTCAACAGTTCCGTCTTCGTTACCTACTATTCATAATTTTCAGCTTAAGCGTAAAAGACGTTATTCAAGCATTGGGTCAAAACATTGGCCTTGACGAAGCAGTTCTTGCTGAAATAAATCTTGAACAACTTATCAGTGATGCAATTTTGGTCAAAGAAGGAAAACTTTCTCGCGTTCCACAAACTCATATGCTTGTTGAGGGAATTTGGCCACCAGAATTGGTGCCATTATTTATTAAAGACGGATACTTCCCTGGGTTTATGGATGATGAAGAAAATGAAATGGAGAAAAAAGTATCCCCTCTAACAAATCTTCCCCCGACTTTATCCCTTTCAAATGCCAGTCGATTGACGCAATTCGCGGCACAAACAGGAATTCCAGGAGCAATTCGACGGGCAAGTCGAAAATTCTCAAGTGGTTCGACAAGAAAGGGGGAAAAGCTTACCGTAAGATTTGAAGATGTTGTTTATTCAAATGGTGATGAAAGGGATTTTGAAGCTTCATCCATTCAACATATAAATCATAAAACGTTAACGGATGTTGATCAATCTTCGGCATTATCAGATCCATCTTCGCTAACATCCTACGCCAGATTTTTACACAGTCCTTCAGCAGAATCAATTGATTCAAAATTGAATATCGGTGATTAAAATAAAATTGCTTTCCTGATAAAATTTCATAAATTATTACATTGCCTTTGATGTTTGTTCGAAGCAATGTGAATGTTTTTCACAAATTCAGAATAAACTGTTTTTTTGCAGTCAATTAAATTACTTTCCCAGACAATATAAAAAAATATTTAAAAAGTATGGGAAAAATTAAGGTTAAAATGTTTTTAGATTTTTTTAATTTTCACAGCAAAGATTAAAAGTTGTATTTTTGAAACAAACACGACTCATTTTCACAAATGACAAGTTCGCTTTCAATCTATTAAAAGAATAATTGGATTATTAGATATCCTATCTGAATTAATAATAACAAATGTATAAAAAAATAGCTTCAAGTTCAAAAAATTAGAAAAGCATAGATTAATATTTTTGAGCCTTAATTTTAAAATTATTTGAAGCATGTACTAATTGTTTTTATTATAAATCTTTAATTTTTTGCGTTAAAATATTAGAGTGAAAATGTCAGAAGTATAAATAACACAGTCTTATGATATCTTAAATAATTTTTTTCATTCTATTTATTGCATCTTAAAGATATCATAATTTATGAAAAATGTTACCTTTTTCTAAGTTACTTCCTGTTTTACTGTTAGCAAATGTTTACGGCTTTTATAGTGCTTCAATATTAATATCAAACCATAAATTTAAGATTTTTCACGGTTTTCCTATTTAAAGGGCAAAAATCGTTTTTATAAAAACTGAATTATTACTCTGCAGGTGAAACTTGGTGTAGGCTGAAAGATTTAAGGTTATCTTTTAGAGTCTTTTAAAAAGAGTTGTATTGGAAATTGTAAAACAAGATTTTTTATTGTTACTTGTATTGAGTAACTGTAAATTATTCTATGTCTTCGCCATTTTTATTTATTTCATATTAACAAGCATAAATTAATTTTTTTGTTGGTTTTACATTTTTTTCATCTTTCACTTTGCGAAACGTATGCACAATAGAATTTCGTTAACGTCGCAAAATTTTTTAAAACCCTGCTCATTTTTTGAAAGGATTATTTTTTAGCCTTATGCAAATGTCTGAAAAATTGACATTAAAGCGGTTTAATTATTTAACCCTTAATGATTTGTATCATCCAGAACTGGATACTGCTGTACATTTAATACTTACATCAATTACTGTAGTAAATACGATAGTTCTACCTATTATGATTTACCTAATTGTAAAACATTCAACGAAAGAAATGAAACAATACAAACATTTGTTAATTATGCAAATAATATTCAGTTATATCTTTGATCTTGTAACATTTGCCTGGCAACCATCACTTCTTTGGCCATTACGACAAGGATTCCCAAATACTTGGATCAGAATAGGCTCAATTACTGTATATGTGTTTTTTATCCTTGAAGTTTCATTTATGTTTAATATTATCGTAATTCAACTTTATTTGGTTATTTATCGATTAGCTGCAACTTACAAATATTCATGGTTACAGTATGTTTACGGTAATATAAAATTATTGTATGTCACCTTTTTTGTTACTATTACTGCTGTTCAAATTATTACTATAAGTAAGTTTTTTTGAATTCCTAACTGCTGTAATTTTCATGGAATTTTTGAATATCTTTTTTTCAAATTTTTAAACAAGCATTTTAGCACCGATTATTTATGATGGAGCATATCCAGAAGAAGTTAGACGATTAACAGCTTCTGAACTTCCAGTAATGGCGAAATTAATTGAAATCCAACCAGATATTGCTGGATATCATCCGGCTCTTGCTAGAGGTGGCATTGATTTTTTGTTATTCCTTGGAGTTGGCATCATTTGCTTTTTACCGGCTTTGTTCATAGCTTTATTGGTATTTTTTTCATATCGATTACGGTGGCGCAGTCACGAATGAGATTTTACATTTGAGATCTAAAACATTGAGATTGTTAATTTAATTTTGTTAATTTAAAATTGTGATAATACAGTACAAAAAAATAAGATTGAATAATAAAGTTTGTAAAGTTTGACGACAAATGGTTTAAAATTGCAAAAAATGAAGACGAAAATTTAAAATTGAAAATTTCAGGATGAATGTTTAAAGTTAAAAACATAAAAGATTAAACCATTGAGATTTTTTATTTGAGTTCTCAAACTTTAAAATTGTAAAATTTGAGAGCCAAAAATCTCAGCGCGAATATTTTACCCGCGAAAGTTTGAAGTTGCAAGCGGGATATTTTATTTTTAAAATTGTAATATTTGAGAGCCAAAACTTTCAGAGCGAAAGTTTTTTACTGCTTTTTTAGGATTTTATTTTTCAGATTGTAATATTTGAGATCCATATTTTTGAGAACTAATTAAATATTTTTTGATCTCATTATTAATAATATCCATTTTTTCACGGTGATTTTGATGCCGTTGGCTAAAATATACCTGTGTCGATCCCCTGAAGAGCAGATCAAGCAATTATATGCATATAAAAATCGTTTTTTCAACTATAATTATCTTTTGGGGTCAGTTTTTATGAGAATTTCGATGCCATTGATGATTCCATCGAAATAAGATTGTTTTACAATAATCAAATCAGCCATGGGAATAACCCTTAAACAATCAGTTCTCAAAAATTTGGATCTCAAATATTACAATCTGAAAAATAAAATCCTAAAAAAGCAGTAAAAAACTTTCGCTTTGAGAGTTTTGGCTCTCAAATTTTACAATTTTAAAAATAAAATCTCCCGCTTGCAACTTCAAACTTTCGCGGGTAAAATATTCGCGCTGAGATTTTTGGCTCTCAAATTTTACAATTTTAAAGTTTGAGAACTCAAATAAAAAATCTCAATAATTTAATCTTTTATGTTTTTAACTTTAAACATTCATCCTGAAATTTTCAATTTTAAATGTTTGTCCTCATTTTTTGCAATTTCAAACCATTTGTCGTCAAATTTTCAGTTTCAGTTTATTGAATCTTAAATATAAAATCTTGTTTTGTTGTTTTTAAATTTTACAAAATTAAATTAACAATCTCAATGTTTTAGATCTCAGATCTAAAATCTCATTCGTGACTGCGCCATTACGGTATGTTAAAAAGCATTTCTCGTCTGCAAATTATTTGCTTCAAAGAATGTTGTTCAAGTAAGTTTTTCTTTTGACAGCTGCATATTATAATTGGCTTCAAGCACATATTGTCAAATTTATGAGTTTTCAAAAGTTGCTTTTAAAGGCTTCAAAAAGTGATGTGTTTTAGATCTTTGGTTGTTCAAATGTTTCTGTTATCGGTTTTTCTGTTATTACCAGCAGAGATATTTGTTTTAACAATATATTTTGAGCTTTCATGGGGCAGTTATGCTGCTGCTGGATGTGTTGTAGTTTGCAGCTTTCACATGTCATTTGATTGTATTGCTCTTATCTATTTTATTAAACCATATCGATATGCAATTCGAAGAAAGTTTAGATATTTTACGAAACCATTATCACATGCTATTGGCCCAATATCCACCAGTAACCAACATGTTATCCCAAGTATCCAAATCAAATTTTATCATTAAATATTAAAATTGGTGTCACAAATTACAAATAAATCATTTCAAATTCAAAGGAGCCTGGTCAGCCGATACAACTCACTCAACAGAGGGAGCAAAGAAAAAAAGATTTGTTTTTCTTGTCAAAGAAAAGAAATAGCGCAGCAAGTTGCCTGATTTTGCTCCCTGCTGCAAACGAGAGAGTTATATTGGCTGACCAGGCTCCTTTAAGTGGTAATACACCCAAAAATATGGCACCCGACGAAGCAAAAAGTTACAGAATATTTGTTAATGATTTTAAACCAATCTTTACAAGAGCTCCTATTGTTTCAGTTTGTTTTACGTAACACATTCTTTCAAATTATAAGGTTTAATGTTGGAAAAATCTGTAAATTAATTTTCTAACTTTAAACCATTGTTTATGTTATTTTTCTTGTCATTTAAAAAAGACATAAACAAACCTGTTTGAAAATATTTTTTCTTCTATTTTCTCCAAATTCGAGAAAACAATTTCAATAATCTTTGATGATGAAAGATTTAAAGAACAAAACAATGCATTAATTATTGTCGGATATCTAAGACAAATCTCCAAAGATAAAAGTATTTTTGTTTATCGCACTCCGTTTTACAACTTCGAAACAGGAAAATAAAGGGTATTTTTCGAGAACATTAGGTTTTATGATTTTTTCTGCGCATGATGATTTTTGATTCCTTAAGCGCGAATGTACTTTGAAGGTTGCATTGCCCCATTTGCAAAAAAAGATATAAAAAAGAAAACTTTAATTAGTTAAAACAATCAACAAAGAGTTATTTATTTTTAAAAAAGTAAATATGAAATTAGTTGTTTTATTTTTGATTGTTTTTGTTATCTCTGCTGCAGCAGCAGTTTTTAATCGGTAAGTCTAATTGAAAAACGTCGATTCAAAATTAGCGTATGTACTTTTCAGTGATCGCAGACAAGTCGTTGGACAATCAGCTGTTGCTACCCCAGGTGGCGGTATTACTTCTGTCCCTGCTGGCAGTCAAGTCGTTGATGCATCTGCCCCTGTCCCCGGTATTCGGACGGATCCTTTGAGACCTTCGGTTGTCAGTCTTCCCGGAGGCGGTCTTACAAATATTCCTCCAGGTTCAAAACTTGCAGTACCAACTCGGTCCCGTCGTCAAATTGTTACTGGTCAATCTGCAGTTGCAACTCCAGGTGGCGGTATTGCTTCTGTTCCGGCCGGAAGCGCAGTTGTTGATCCTTCAAATCCAACTCCTGGAATTCAAACTGATCCCCTTCGTCCATCTGTTGTCAGTCTTCCTGGAGGCGGTCTTACAAATATTCCGCCAGGTTCCAAAGTTGTTCCACCAGTTCGTATTCGTCGCCAAATTGTTACCGGACAATCAGCTGTTGCTACCCCAGGTGGCGGCATTGCTTCCGTCCCTGCTGGCAGTCAAGTCGTTGATGCATCTGCCCCAATCCCCGGTATTCAAACCGATCCTTTGAGACCTTCTGTTGTCAGTCTTCCCGGAGGCGGTCTTACAAATATTCCTCCAGGTTCAAAAGTTGTACCCGGCAAATAAGCTATTTATATTTTGTTAGCATCTTTGTATTAGATGTTTTTATGTGTATATAAATCTTCTTCAAATCTAATATATGTTATGAAGCCAACAACAGATTACATTGTAAATTCGCATTTTTTATGAAATTATCAAAAATAATTAATTCAAATTTACAAAATTCAACATATGATTTTTCAAAAAATTTACGATCTAATCATTTTTGGTTGAAAGGAAAATTTTTTTAAGTTTAAAATTAATTAATTAATTGCATACTTTTGAAGACATTTATGTTCACGGTAGGCAAAAAATGTCTTCAAACAAAAAAGTTTTTTTGAGTTTAATAATTAAACCCTAAAAAACTTTAACCAAATGAAATTTGAAAACGCTGGCAAGCTGGCATCGACAAAAATGTAATTATTATATGTTTCGGCTAACATTCAAATTGTTTCGAGGTACAGGATTAACTTTATTCAAATTTTGTAGCACATTTTTGCAGTACACTATTGCACCAGTCGCAACTTCAATGGAACCAAAAAATAAAGTATGAGGCCCTTGAATTTTTGATAGTTCTTGGGGTAAAAGCTGAAAATAAATTTGTTTTATTATACTATTAGCCGGTATAATCATAGAAAAAGCGGTTCATGTTTTTAACATTTTTGACTCTAAAAACAAAAAAACTCATTTACCAACAATGCAACAAAATTTGGTAAAAAATCAAAAATGAATCCAAGAATCATTGTAATAAAAACGACTCTGTTTGCCTTGGCATTTATTGAATTTCCGTGCAAATGCTTTTTGAGAATAATTCCAAGAATAACTCCAAATATCACATTTAAAGACGCCATCAGAAACTTGCCAAATAAATACATTAAAGAGGAGGCATTTTCTCTTAAACAAATTTGAATCCGACAATGTGTAACATTTGTTGTTGGAAAGTGTTTTAAAAAATCAAATGCTATAATTCCAAACGTAATTAAAGTAATGACAGAAATAACAAATATCGCAACGAATTTTTTGACTTCTGCATTGTATTTGTGTGGAAACAATACAATCAATATTCGATCAAGTGACAAAAAGTTTAAACTAAATGAAATTACCATAATAAAAACACCACCCAATGTACCAGTAATGAACATGTAATATGCATTATAGGATACAGTATCTTTACTCCAATAAATCGATAAATGCGCAAAATGAGTAAAGCCAAAAAAGCTTTGTGTAATGCAACATCCAATATATAGTTTCATGGAATATGATAATCGAAAGGTTTTAAATTTTTGTGATTTGTATAGCAAATAACTGAATGCAAGAAATGCAAATATTTGTAAGCATATTCCAATTAAACATTCAATCAATACAGTTGTTGGTGAAATAATACTTTCAACCATCTTATGTTGTTGTTTTTGCAGGCATGTAGTTAAAAAATATAAATATAGAGTAGGTGCTTATATTTAATTGCTGCATCATTAATGTAGTGCAAAATTGCACCATAATGCTGTTTTATGTAAATGATTGACACAAAGTACAATTTTGGAATTTTGGAGAAAGATTATTTAAATGCTTCTGTTTTTTTAGCCATTAATACTCCTGATTTCTATTTTTCTATTGAAATAAAATCTCCTTTTCTGAATTCATTTGCATTACTTTTGTTAATTGTTTAAACAGATTTTTAATTGGTATTGCTTTGGACTGTTTAAAAGATACTGTTATTTGTCCACCGAAAATACTATAACAGTTTTTGAAATTAGCAGTATTATTTGAATAATAACAATTAATTTTTGCCACACAATATTATTTTGTCAATATCCGATATTAACTATCAAAACTTGTACACAAAATCACAAATAATCTTTTTTTTATTTTAAGACTCTCTTTTCTCATCCAAATTGTATTAAAATGACAATGTTTGCAATGTAAGCAGACTTATTTGTAAATTGTTTTCCGCAGCACTAGGTTTGTCAAATTTTATAAATAAGAAAAGCATGTTTTGATACGCCACGACAATTCATAAAGTTATCTAAAGCAACGATTATTTTTGTTTTTGCGCTTGAGAGCATTTAAAATTCATATTTTAAACATTTCTATTTTTAAAAACATGTTTTTAACTTTAATATTTCAACATATTAAAAAGTACTTATTGTCCTTTTGTTTTTAACAATAAAAAGTGTATATAAATAGTTTAAATGAAGAACATTGTTTTTATCATAATTTTGCTGTATTTTCCTATTCATCAATTTTTAGAATAATTATATTGTCACAAATTTTGAAAGTTATAATTGCTGCATTTCTTTTGATTTTCATTTCTTAAATAGTTTTCTCTCACGGTTTGTAAAATTAACAAATAGCATTGTTGCAATTAAAACGATTTAGATGCATGTAATGAAGATGAATGTGCAGCAGAATTACGATGTCCAGAAGATAATACAATCGGATCATGCTGGAAATCTCAATGTGTTTGCGGTATGCTTTTATTACCCTTTAAAATTAATTTAAAGTCAAAATTTTTCAGTCGGTGAAAAAAAGTAAAGATTTGATTTAAATGTAAATATCTTTCATTGTGTAAGATTTTGTTATTAGATTCGTTTTAATAATAAATAAAAAGAACAAAATTTTAAAAATTGAGTAAGGACAGCTTTTGAAATGATTTCAATCATTATGATTGAAATGCAGTGAAAAAAAATCAAAATTTAAATTTTGTGTTCTCTTGTGGCAAAGCGTGTCACTTTGTAAAACCGCTCAAACAGATTTTCTAATTGAAAAAAAAATTAAAGCTTGGTTTTTATTTACTTACTTTGCTTTTTTAAACAAAAGTTATTGTATTATAATTCTTTGCTGACTATTATTTCTGCTGTAATATTTACACCTTTTGACAATGGCTCGTAAGTATTTTATATATTTCCCAACAACTTGTATTTGAGTGCTAATATTTTAGGTGGTGGAGGTCGTAAACCACAAAAAGCTCCTGCTCGCAAAAAAGCAAAGAATCCCGAAGATGAAGATCGCGAAGATAATGCTGAACAACCACATATTGCTGTTACACCTGAGATGTTGAAGCAACTTAAAAATGTCGATATTAAAAATTATCCCATCCCTGAAAATCTTAATGCTGCTTATAAAATGGATGGCAAGCAACGTTTAATGATTGAAAAAATGGTTGTGGAAAATTTTAAAAGCTATTATGGTCAGCAGGTTATCGGACCATTTCATCCTGTAAGTGCTATTATAATTATTTTTGATAGAATTTAATTGAGCAATGTTAATTTTAGCATTTTTCTGCTATTATCGGCGCAAATGGAAGCGGTAAAAGTAACATTATCGATGCCTTGATGTTTGTGTTTGGTTCGAAATGCTCAAAGATTCGATCTACAAATGTTAAAGCTTTAATTCACAAATCTGCTGCTCATCAAAATCTCTCTCATTGTAGTGTTACCATCTTTTTTGTTTTATGCCAAGATGAAGTAAGCAATTTCATAAAAATTTTCTTGATCTTGTGCTTTATTTAATTTTTTAGGATAACGGCAAATATTCATTTGTTCCTGGTTCCAACTTTAATGTTAAGCGAACTGTTACCAGCAGTGGTGTTAGTAAATATTTTTATAATGAAGACAAATATGGTCGAGATGATCTTCGTCAAAAACTTCGAATGCATGGAATTGATATGGATCATAATCGTTTCTTAATCTTACAAGTAACCACTCTTTGTTATACACAGTTGATAAAGTGTTATAATTTTAGGGTGAAGTTGAATCAATTTCGACAATGAAACCGAAAGCTGAAAAAGAAAATGATAAAGGTTTGCTTGAATATTTGGATGATATCATTGGTACTTCTCGTCTGCGAAAAAAAGTAATGGAATTGGATATGACCATTATTGCTGTTGATGCTGAAAGACAAAAGCAACTTATGAAGTTTGAACATTTTATGATTTTCAAGGATTAATTCTTCCTTTTTAGAGTCCAGGAATATGACAAAATGCGGCACAAGCTTGTTAATCCTGTTCGAGAGATTGTTCAAATTTTGATTGTCGACAATAAGCTAGCTCATCGTAAACATAAATTGCTTAGTATCCAAATACATCGAGATGAAAAATCCGTGAATAAAGCACGTAATCGAAAGGATGAACTTGATGCAATTTTGATCCAAGAAAATGAACAGTTGAAACAAATTGTTGATGGGAATACTGAAGCGAAAGCTTTTGTAAAGCGAAAAACAAAGTAATACATGTTTTGAGAAGCGATTACTTTATTTCATTTTATTTTTAGGGAACTTGAAGAAGCACAAAATTCTCAACGGAAGCAAAAAGAACAGCTTGATCGTGAACAGATGAATCTTAAAAGAACTGCCCTTAATCTTGAAAAGGCTGAAAAGATTTTTAATGACAAACAAAAAGAAAAATCAAAGCTGGAAGAAACGGTTAGTCCTCTGTATAAACAAAATTCTGTCACTAAGTATCAACCAGTTTAGATTAAAAAGTTTGAAAATCGTCCAACTAAAAATGCTGATGAAGCAGAAAAGCTGAAAGATGAACTGGAAGAAGTTAAAGCAAAGATCGAAGAACTTAGAACTCAATTACAAGCTAAAAATAAGGAGGCTAATGATCGTACAGCTGAACTTGAAAAAGAACGTGTACATATTGGCGAAGGACTTGCTGAAGCCAAAAAAGATGAAGACGAAGCTAATTCCCAACTTTTACTAGCTCAAAGCACACAAATGAGAATGCGGGAACCTCTTGAGAAAGCTCAAAGACGCTACGATGAAAGTCGGCGGGATATTGAAAAACTGGAGGAAACATTTGCTGAAGAAGAAAAGTTTGTTTTTTTTTGTTCCTTATTAAATGTATCTTCGTTACTTTATTTAAACCATGTATTTCAGGAAAATTAAAGAAACCACTGATAAACTTTCATCTCTTGAACCACGATGTAACAATTTAAAGGATCAATTTGAATCTTTAACACAACGTGAAAAAGAATTCTCATCTAAATATTCTGCATGTAAACGTGAATACGATACTGCTTCCAAAGAACAAAGCTCATCTCGAACTCACAATTCTACTATCGAAAAGCTCATGGAAGAAAAGCGTAGTGGCCGAATTCCTGGAATTTGTGGACGATTAGGAGATCTTGGTAACATTGATCCGAAATATGATGTTGCTATTTCAACGACAACAAATCTTGATTATATTGTCACTGATACATTTGATACAGCTAAAGAATGTTTATCTTTCATGGAAAAATCAAATCTCCCCAGGCTTACGTTTTTATCGTTAGATAAAGTTCAAGTTAATAGAGATGGAATGCAACCAATGCAAACGTAAGTTTGGCATTGTTTAGTTTTTAATAACATGCCTAACTTTTAAGGCCAAAGAATTATCCTCGACTTTATGATCTTGTAAAACCTATCAAACCAGAATATGCCATTGCTTTTTATTTTGCTCTTCGAGATACCATTGTTTGTGATGATATTGTTAAAGCTCGGGAAGTAGCTGATTGGAATGGAAAAAGATGGAGAGTTGTAACTTTGGGAGCCGATCTTATTGAAAGTGCAGGTACTCTGACTGGTGGTGGAACAACTGTAAGACGTGGTAAAATTGGTACTAATGTCAATGCAGCAGTGAATGCTATTTCTGAAGCTGATGTTGCAAACTTAAAAAGAAAGATGGAAAAGTATCAAGAAGAATATGAAAAAGTCCGTGACCAGCTTCAACGATTGAAGGTTGAGAAAACTGAAGTTTCAACTTCATACGAACGAGAAAAGAATTATCTTCAAAAACTTAGAGCTTCTTACAAACAGCATGAAGATGATTTAAAATTTGCCAAGACTAACATTATTCGACTTCAAACTGATCTTGATAAAGAAAAGGCCGTACTCACTGATGAACATATTCAGAATGTCAAAGCCAAAGTTCAAAATCTTGCTAAAGGTAATTAATTTCATGTCTTGATCGGCCACTAACTATCAACATTTTTAGAACGCGATGATCTTTCAATAGAATGTGAAACAATTCAAGAAAAATATGATAGTATCACTTCTCAAATTGCTATTGTCTTTGATAAAATTGGTGGCAGCATAAAAACCACGTTCGATCAATACCAAAAAGAGGAAAAAGATGTTGAACAGAAGCTTGCGGAGTTGAGAAAGGCTTCAAGTAAAGCTGAAATTGATCTCAAAAAGTCAACAAATAATCTTAAAGCTGTTCTTCAGAAAATTGAAGATGCTGAACATGATATTGAAAAATCCACCAGTGAAAAAGAAGAAAGTGAACAAATTATTGAAAGGCTTGAAGCTTTGTTAAAAGAAAAAGATGTAGGTTTTATTTATGAATATAAGGTTTTTTATATTCTGTTTGTAGGAATTTATCGAAAAAATTGAAGCCGAAATTAAAGAAGAATCCGAAAGAGCTGAACAAAACAATGAAGATGAAGTTCAGCTTAAAAAGAGTATTAAAGAAAATAAAGCTGAAATGGATGCTTTGAAAATTGGAATTTCTCGATACATTGATAAAATTAACGAATACGTGGCTAAAGTAAATATGTTTTTTTTTCGTTTCGTTTGAAGCTTTTATAAAATTTTAGAGAAAATTACTCAAACTTCATAATATCGGTGATTTGTTGGATGATGAAGCTTTCAAGAAAAAGCCTAAAAAGAAGGCTAAAATAGCTAAAGATGATAATAGTGATAGTGAATTAAGTGATACTGATATGGAAGTTGATGATGATGGTGATGTGCCTATGGAAGTGGATAAAAGCGAGGGTAAAAGTGTTTTTGAAGAAGATGATTTGGAAGAATGTCGTTTGACAGAATTTGTTGAATACACTCCTGAACAAATTGAAAGTACTGATGTCAGAGCATTGGAAGATGATTATGAAGAATATCAATCTGATCGCCAAAAGTTAAAAACTGAGTTAAATTTGAATGTCTTGCAAGAATACCGCAAACGCGTATGTTTTAATTGAATTTAACATTATTTGAATGGGAAAATTTTAGGTTTCGGAGTTTAAAAAAGAGGAATCTCATTTGCATGATCTTTCAATGGCTGTTAATAATGTACAAAGAGTTTATGATCGTTTTGTTAATCAAAGACTGGAAGAATTTACTGATGCTTTAAATAAGATTAATGAATTTCTTCGTATTCAGTATTATTGTTTGTCTCTTGGTGGTGAAGCCTATTTGCAAGCTGTTTCTCCCATGGATGCTTATTCTGATGGGATCAAATTCATGTAAGTTTTTAAAATTAGATTTTATTAAAAATTTATCTAAATTTTAAGTGTTCGTCCGAAATCTAAAGGTTGGCGTGAAATAGCTTTGACTTCTGGTGGTGAAAAAACAATTTCGTCTCTTTCACTTGTTTTTGCTCTTCATCAATATTTACCAACTCCTTTCTATGTTATGGATGAAATTGACGCTGCTTTGGATTTTCGAAATGTTGCTATGATTAGTAAATTTGTTAAGGTTTGAATTTTTCTGAGTTTATTCTCTTAAAATATCTATTTTTGCAGGAAAAGACTAAGAATTCTCAATTCATTATTATTTCTCTTCGTGATAACATGTATCAATTGGCAAATTCTTTAATTGGTGTGTATAAAGTTCAAGACAAAGCTCACACCTGTTTACTGAAGCATGAAGTTAAAAATGTCAACGTCAACGTCAGTTTTTTTATTCAAGTTTTCAAAACTTTATCAATTTGTTTTTAGAGAAAGAAAGCTCCAATTATGCCCGCTTGAACTCTTTCAGCTTTAAATCTTATTATGTGCATTTATCGTGATGTCTTTAATTTTAAATTTCTGTTTTTCTGTTGAATAAAAATTTTTTTGTGAAATTTGTTTGCTTGTTATCATAACAAGTTGTTATGACTTAAAGATTATTATGCTTTGGAAAAAAGTGTCGGAAAGAATATTTTTTGATCAAACTTTAATCAATTGTACTACAAAGGATGATATTTTTGTACACTATTAAACAATCCCTCATTATCAACATATCGTTATAATAAATTACTAATAATGTTGAAAAAAATTCATACTTTGAAATAGATCAATCTATTCTTGACATAGTATATTGAAGAGAAAATGCATTCCAAAAATAGAAGAGGATATAGTTGGAAAAAGTGACATGTAAAATTCAAAGTAAATTTTTAACAATTCACCAGCATTTTTTGTAAAGTTTTTGTAAACATTATTTCTTTTATATCCTCTCTGCATGATTCTAAGTAGGCATGGACGCGGGACCAGGGCTGTGCGAAACTGCGTTTTGTTCTGCGAAACGAAACGAAATAGGAATTTCATTTCGTACGCGCGAAACGAAACGAAATTTAAAAAATCATGCGAAATTTCGCGAAATGCGAAACGAAACGAAATTTTTTTTAAGAAATCGAATTCAAAAATTCAATCACCAACTACCGTCAAGATAAGTCCCGCCTAGTCCCGGGACGGGACCGGGATTTGTTAAAAATTTTCAAGTATTGTAAAATGTTGATTTTTCCAAACATACTGTAAAAAGGTTACGGTTTATAGGTGTATATGTGCAATTTAGTTAATGCTACAGTTTTTTTAACACAGTTTTTAGCAATAGTAACAATACAAAATGGAAATTAAACATAAATTTAATCAAATACACCGAATTTCCTTAAAATAATAAAAATCACGGGATCCCGGGAAAAATTTTTCAAGTCCCGTCCCGTCCCGTTGAAACTCTGTCCCATCCCCCCGGGATCCCGTCCCGGGACTAAGCGGGACTTCAAGTCCCGCGTCCATGCCTAATTCTAAGAAGACGTGCTTCCCTATTTAAATGCTGCAAGAGAGATTGCTTTTCAAACAATGTTTCTAAAATGAATAAAATTTATTAACAAAAAGAAACATAGACGATTTAAAGAAAGTAAATACGTGTGTACTGTATGAATATGAGATCTTCAAATGATAATGCACTACTGTAAAAGCAAGCACCAAACAAAAAACAAAAAAAATTGTCAATATTTACAAACAAAAAGGAAAAAAACATAAAAATTGAAAAAACACCACCAAATAAAATCTACAAGTGAAAATACAAATGTAAACTATTTCTTCGATAAAGCGGAGAACTTCTTTAATAAAACATTGGATTCATCGCAAAGTTTTTGTAATTCTGAATTTTTTCCAACTGCTTCTTTTTTAAGATCAGAAAGTTCCACTTTACGTTTTTCAAGTTCAGCTTTCGTTTCAGCATTGCAAGCAGTTAATCGCTTGTATTCACCATCAAGAAGTTTATACTTTCTTCTTTCATCTTCCATTTGGCTTTGAAGTTGAGAATGTTTATCTTGCAAATGTTTCATTGAATTGCGCAAATTTGAAATTTCAGCAAGTGCTTGAGATAACTTTGAATGCAATTCTTTAATTAATTCTTCTTTGACATCTTCAATTTCATTTATTTGCTGTTGGAGAGTTAAAAGTTGAGTTTGTAAATGAATACGTTGCTCTTGTTCAGATTTTAATAATTCTTGGTTCTGCAAAAATTGTACTTCATAACATGCAAGTCGAGCAACCGCTTCATCAGCACGCAAAGATTCTTCATTTTTGAGTGACATTGCTTTGTCTATTAGTTCTCTACTTTTGGAAATAATTTCTTTTGATTTTTCATTTTCAGCTTTTTCTTCAACGAGTTCGGTAACAACTGACTGCAACGTTCGTTGTGTTTCAGATAATTCATTTTCGAGTCTTTGCTTTTGGGAAATTAAACCATCATTTTCACTTGTTATTTTCTTACATTCCAATAAAGCTTCATCTTTTTCTTTAACAATTTCAGCCATTTCAGTTTCTTTTAAAGTTTGAAGGTCATCATTCAGTTTCTGAAGTTCTTTCACTTTTTCTTCGAACATATTTATTTCATTTAAAGATTGTGACAATAAAATATCGTTATCATCTTTTTGCTTTTGTATTTCAGCAATAAATTTATCCTTTTCATTCAAAGTTTCTCGAATATCATTTACTTCTTTTAAAAGTTGAACAATATTTGAAGCATTTTTTGAATTTTTTTCATCTTTGGCTTTTAGGATATCCACTTCTTCATTGGACTTTTCTATTTGATGTCGTAATTTTTCAGCTTCTTGTAGAGCATTTTCAAGGTGACGTTGAAGCGAGCTCATTGCATCTTCCTTTTTCTTCATCTTATGACCAAGATGTGATTTATCAGATTTCAGCCTTTCAATTTCACGTGCTGCTCTATTTTTCTCAGAGCGCCATCTTTTACCGAGAGAATCGTTTTCCTTTTTCAATTCAAAAATTTTGTCATCCTTTTTAACCAAAGATTTTGTATTTTCTTCAATTGCTTGAACATTTTCCCTTTCAAGATTGTTGTATTTCTGTTGCAGTTCGTGGAATTGAGCACAAATTTGAGCATATTGATTCTCCAACGATTTTGCCTTTGATTCAGTAACATCGATTCGGACATTTACTTGTTCATCAAAATATACTTCTTGAACATCAAGTTTCTTTCGAAGTTCTGCAATTTCTTGATTCTTTTCATTTATTAAAGTACGAGATTGTAAAAGCTGTTGTTCAAAAGTTTCTCTTTCACATTGACTTTCATATAATATTTGCTCATTTTCAGTTTTCTGTTGCCCCAAATTATGTTGCAAATCTTCAATCTGCTGTAAAAGTTCATCATGTTTTTCTTTTGTTGCTTTTGTAGTTTCTTGTAATTCAACATGTCGATTTTCCAAAATTTGTCTTCCAGCTTCAAGTTCCCGCGATATATCTTTTTGACTTTCGAGATCTTTATACGCTTGTTGCAGCTTTTGATGTAAACCATTTATTGTTTTATCTTTGAGTGATATCGTTTGACGAAGCTCATTCTCCAATTTTATATCAATTGCTTCAACAACAGTTTGTCTTTTGTTATCATTTAATAATTTCTTTAATTGAGAATTTTCTTCATCTTTTGTTTGTATAGTATGTTGAGCTTGATTCAGTAGATCTTGTAACTGCAGTCGCTGTGATTCTTTTGTTCTCACAATTTCTTCAGATTTTTTGAGATTTTCTTCTAATGCTTCCGCTTTAATCTTTGATTCTTTCGCGCGGCGATAATGCTCCTTCGATTCAGCAAAAGCTTGCTTCAACAATGTATTTTCATGTTTCTTGTTACTTTCTTGTTTGGTTTGTAGCTTTGATAGTTCTTCTTTAAGTTTACCATTTTCAATCTGAAGTTCAACAATTTTCTTATTTTCCTAAAAAATTGTATAAATAAAAATTCAATTGTAGGATTCGATTGTACAACTAATAAAAATAGTAAAAAAAACTTACATGATCAATCGAAGAAGAGGCAGTATTATTTTGCGGTGATTCACTCAGAGATGGCAATTCATGATTAATTTCTTCACTATTTTTGAGCTTTAAATCCACAGTATTTGACTAAAAGTTAATTCGTATTTATTACCAATATAATATATAATAATAATACATTCAAAACCATTTGTATATTGCAGCTTTTAACAGTATATTTTCATTTAATACACTGTTGATAAAAATACAAATGAACTTACAGATAAAGTTGATGGTGCAAAAGTTCTAAAATTGTTTTTGTGAGCTGCAAGACGAACATTTTTGTACTTTGGTTTTCCCAATTGCTTCTAAAACGTTAATTGAAAATTTAATTTTATATTCGTATAACATTTTTGTATTTAACTTACTTCACTCGTACTTGCAGTATCTTCTCCATATGGCCGATTTCTTTTCATATTTGGAGCATGGATTTTATGAAACTGAAACAATATGTAAGTATTTAATGACTTTCCAGAAAATCTATAAAAAAGGCATAATTATATGATTTATATGAAGCTAAAGCGTTCACTACAAACATAATAAGGACAAAAAAATATGATAATCGGTTGCAAAGAATAAGTTCACGAAGGAAATTTTCTGTCAAGTCTAAAAGCAGCGTTACGTAAACATTTTTTGGCATAAAAAACAAATCAATAACAGCTAGCTTAGACCCATCCAAAAAGCATGCTTTAAAAGCATTTCTCTTTCAAAACAACTTTTAAGCAAAGGGAACAACAACTTCGTTGCTTAAGCCTTTTATTATAACGGATTTCTAATAAATTTTTTGATTACTAATAAAAGTTATTGTTTTGCCAAAAATAGAAGAAAAACCAGTTCTGGTGAAGCAATAAAGACCCAGGCTAACAATGTCTTTTTTTGTCACAGGTTCGTTCGTTCCCTTTTTTGCATATTTGGTGAAAGAAAAAATTGCGTTATATCGATCTGCGCAAAAAAAGAAGCAGAAAGACATTTTTTGCTTTGCAGTTTTCGGGAAGAAAAAAGGACTGAAGAAGACTGAGTGACAGACAACCCAATCATAAAAAAGTATAAAAAAACTACATTTTTTCTGGAGTTTGATCACGTGAGTTTTTTTCTTTTGCATAATGAAGATATGGATTCTCTTTTTGGGACATCGGTGATGGTAACTGTAACATAATTCAAAGATGTGACCTATTTTTAGAAAGTGAAACAATAAAAGATTCATTGATTTATTTATCTTCATGACTAGTTTTTCATTGATTAAAATATTTTTGTTTTGAACAAATGTTCCAGTTTCATCATTTTCATAATTTGTAACCTGGCATCATCGTATTATAGAAACAACAATTAAATTAATTTGAGTTAATATTGCAAGACAAGATAAAGAGTATTTAAAGTTAAAAAATTAAGCTTTTCTTATAGAAAAAATGTTTAACATTGCATTAATTGGCAATTGCAGAACGTTAAAGGGTAAATCGTAGCAAATCGCATTTCAGAAAGAATGTACAAAGCAAAGCAAGTTTATCAAACACTATAGAACTGGAGCAGACGTAGCACATTAAAAGATAAAATAAATTGATGCATCAAAGCATTGCATAGTTTTTATAAATATGTATGCAGGAGAGTGATTATGTTTTTTATAAATGCAAATCTGAAGGTTTAAAACCAGTTCATGGCTTGCTTGATATTTGCAAAAAAAGAACAACTTAAATATGTTCTTTATCTTTCAACCAATAAAATTTACGTTTAAATTTAGGTTTATGTTTTACAAATATAAACGCATTTTTATTATCTGTTTATAGTACATATATTTTCATTTACCTACGAATATTAAATATGTAAAGTTTGTGACATATTTCGTTCGATGAAAAACTGCTAAAATAATCTCTTAAAAACTGGGATAATCTTGAATATAATTTAATGATTCCTTTTCGATATGGTGTAACAAAATACAAAGTTGCAAGACTTTCGACAAAGGAATGAGTTGCAATTAAACAAAAAGCAATGATTAAAATATTTTGCATATTTGAAATTTCAAAGCATAATACTGTTATAAAAAAAGTAACAGGAGATAATAAAAAGCAAATTGTTACAGAAAGTTGAACAATTGCACTCATGATTAATGATAGTTGAAGTTTTGCAAAATATTCCAAGGGTTACTGTAGCGATGAGAAAAAGCAATAAAATACAAAGAGCTGCAAATAAAGCATTATGGCCAATAAAATGAGGAGTAAAAATAAAACTCGGAATTTCGAAATACTCCTTTAAACATGAATCGTACTCAATGGCCCATCGATAAAATTCTTTTTCTTCGATAACAAAATACGGTACAATTATGAAGCTAATAATTATGTAACTAATTATCAAAAAAATAACACAAAAAATTATTCCAGTTTTTAAATTAAACCATTTTGTAAATTTTGTGGGAAATACCATTAAATATCGGATTAATATTGTTCCCATTAAAGCAATTGAAGAATTAACTAAAAGTATAACTCCAATATAGAGTATTATTGCAGATGAAAGTAAACTTCCATTTTTGAATAACCCATCTGGAAATCCTGCAATTGCAGGGGGAAGAAATATTGGTTTAAAAGTTGTAAAATGAATTTCAAAAGATAAACACCAAAACGAGTGATTTAATATAAACCATAGCATTTAAGATTTTTCGATTGTGTTAAGATTATAAAGAATAATAAAGGTGTTATTAATAAATTTAATATTAAAGCAAAGTAAGAATAGTAATAATAAAAATTTACAAAAATTTGTGATGGTGGAACTATTTTTGAACAATTCATTGGCTGATTTTTCAACGTTTGTTAATGTTAAAATGAAATTGTGTAGTTTACAAAATGCCCTTAAGAAAAACAAAATTAACCTATTGAAAACCAATTCAATTAATGTTTGACCACTTTGTTCAATAAAATTTCTTAAAACATAAAAAAAACATTGACGGAAATTTGATGTATATTGTACCTGAAGGTTCATAAACATAAATTTAATCATTTATTACATTTTTATTCTAAAACAATAATACTTAAACTTTGTCTTTAAGGAAATACTTGATAAATCAAAAGAAGAAAATAAAATAAATACATTTTATTAATCCATTTGTTTAACCTGAAAATCAATTTTTTCTAATTAATTGTTACAAGTTTAAAATTCAGGTCTTATTTTTAGTAACGTTATTTGTTTGTCTCATTTATTATTAAACTTTCATAATGTGCCTGCCATATGCATCTCCTCTATTTTCACGGCAGAATTTTTTGCCTGTGTTTTGGAAATAAACGCTTTTTTCAATCACCGCGTATGTCAAGGAGATACCTCGCGATATTAGAACTTGCATATTATAATCATTCTCTATCACTGTCTACAAAAGCTTGAGTTGTCATCATTTTTCTTTGTTGTTTGCATCATTTATCTCATTAATGTAAAGTCGTCTCAATAAAATTCTCTTGTTATGAAATCGTCGTAATAGCGTACTCGATTACTCAGCCGATTTACTTTCAATTAAGATATTTCGGGGCGTAACTCCGAGGCTATGTTTCTAATCAGCATGAGTCAAACTAGAATTATGGAAAACATGTTGGAGAAGACATAGGGAAAGTTTCATGCAAAAATGTTAAAAACTAAAAAAGTTCTAACAAAAATTTGAGCAATTTTTTTTCTATTTCCAAAAAATTCCGCCCTGTCTTACAACATTCTAACTACTTGTTTTAATATACTAGCAATAATTAAGCCGAAGAAGAAAACTTTTTGTTAGAATGTTCAAATATGTGAACAAAACATCGAATAAATTTAAGAAAAAGAACGAAAATTATTTTCAACAGATTTATAAGGGGTGTTGTTGCTTTTTTAGTTGTTTTTTGTTGATCAAGGTGGTTCTTTGAATATTTGATCATCTGGGAAATTCTTATCAGTGATGTCGAAAATCAAAATGAAAAACAAAACTCACGAACAATATGATTTTTGAAAGTTATTTCAGGAGCTTTTAAATCAAAACACAGCCTTATTGTTTTGAATAACAACATTTAATCAGTAATCAATAAAAATAAAAATACTGATAAATTCGTATAACAAATTTAGGTTGGTATAACATTTTAAATAATTTTATTCGTTTGTTATATCCCGTAATTGAAAGCAATAAATTAATATTAAGTTTACCAGATATGTCTGAAAATGATAGTTGTTGCTTTTTGAATATAACGGTAAAAAATATTTGTATATTTTTTTATTGAAACGTGAGTTATTTTTTAGAGATGTGCAAAAGTTGTATCGATTGCTGGAATGATTATTTCATTGCTTGTTTTTGGATTTAGTTTATCGGAAGATGATTGGATTCTATTTGGAATAAGTTTCATATTTCTTATTACCTATATATTAGTATTTATTGGAGCGCTAAATGGTATGACATTTTATATGGTGCCTGCTTTGATAGTTTTGGTGCGTAAATTTAAATCTTCAAAAATGTAGAAAAATAAAGTTTTTTTAGGCCTTAAACATTATTGCCGGATTATCATTAGCGATAGCAGCATCTGTGATACAAATTTCACAAAATCGTCAAATTATAAGTGTGTTGATTTGATTTTTTACTTGAAACAAAATTATCTGTGTTTTTAGGTTATGCTGTATTTGGTGTAACAATTTTTAAAAGCTTTTATAGCATTTTTGTTTTTGTTGTAATATTTCGAACTCGACAATATTTTATTTCACAATCAAAAAAACATATTGATGTTTATACAGTTGATTCTGCATGTTGATATAATATCTCTAATTTTAATTTTTTCCATAAATTCTTTTTTATCAATAAAATGGGAAAAAAACTACCGTATCAAATATCAAATACTGAAACAAGATAAGTAATAATAAATTTAAAAACGATGTACACCATTTGATGTTTTTTCCTTTAAAAAAAGTTGTTAAAAATTTTTGATGTTTTTTCCTTTAAAAAAGTTGTTTAAAAATCATCCAAAGAGTATTACAATTTTCTTAATTTACGTGATTTGTTCTGTGATTTTGATGGATTATGAATTTGATTAAACGCCTCCTTGTAAGAACGTTGTTGTAGCTAGAAATACAAATATGATATTTTCTTTCCGTTAAGTAATTGATGAATCATTTGACGTCATCTTGAATGAGACAAGCCTTTTTTACATACGCAACATCTTCATCATCCCTACAACGTTATTTGACTTTATTTTGATAAGCAATAAAATGTCTAATATAAGGAGTGTTTTTTGCTAAAGTTCAGATTAAGGCATTATTTGTTCATACGCCAACTTTCTTTACAGCATTTTTCTTCAAAGTTTTTTCTCACATTTCACTGCGATGAAATTCTATATCATTTTATCAGCTTAAATTGTTGTTACAGCGGAAGTGTAAAAAAAACGTTAATGTTACTTTCTTTTTTTGTCAATTATCAGGTCGTTCCATAAGGTTCTGCGTTTTTTTATAGAGGAGAACACTTTGCCAAGTGTAACAAAATGCAGAATCTTGATAAGTTATTATACTGTACTATATTTAGAAGTTTTTTGCGGGATTTTTCGTAAAATTTTCAAGGTTTTCAAATTTATGTATTTTAGATACCCTATTAGTAGCTCAAAACAAAAAATTATGGCAGCTGGTAGTAATTGTTGTTGCATGCATGTTAAGGTAAATTTCTAAATTTAATTCTAAGGACTACCAAAGCCAAATACGGTTTTTAGACATGTGCCACAATTGTTGCAATTATTGAAATTATTTTTTCAGTTTTTCAAATTTTATCAGTTTTTCTATTATGGTGGTATGTTCCGATGAGTGTTATCCTTTTAATTACATATATCTTTGTTCTTGTTGGCGTTAGCAAAGGACGACCAGGGTTTTTATTACCTGCAGAAATTATTTTGGTAAGTTAATATTTCATCTTATTTTCAGCATATTTTTCTAGTTTAATCACATATTTTATGATAAAAACGTATCTTTCAGGGAATAAATCTTGCATTTAGTTTATTAATTATTATTGGTTTAATACTTGTTGGAGCAATTGCACCTGAAGGTATTGTCGATGAATATACCGATCAAAGGACTGTGGATGAAGCAAAAAATTGTAAGATTTTAAGTTAATTAGCAGTTTTAAAAAAATTAATATTTTTAGTTGTGCGAATTATATTTTTCATTTCGGCATTTATTGTTTTACTTGCATCAAGTTATACAGTATTTTCCTTCTTTGTTATTCACCGAGCCCGAAAATGGTTGAGTGAAAATGAAGGAGTCAATCATCCTGGCTATCCACATGGATGCGGTAGTGCTCCACCAACAGTGCACGTTTATCATGCAAATCCTCCTCCACCCCAACCTTACGGTGCACCAGGATATCCACAAACATATAATCCAGGACAATATCCACCCCAACAACAACAATATAATCCATCACCACAGCCATCACCTCAACCAGGATATCAGCTTTCTTCCCAACCGGGATATAATAATAATGCTTTTAATAAATTTTAATAAATATTTGTGTGTAAAAATCTTAAATTGCAAAATCAAACAAAATTGTGTGAACTTTAAAAATTTATTAAAGACTTCTTTAATAATGTAAATAAACCAAATTCTTTAGTTTTTTTTTGTTTCTTGCTTACTCCCGCTGTTTCCCGTTATAAAAAGGTCATCTGCATCATAATATTGACTTTAAGCGATAATTTTTAAAAACTGTAATATTATTTAAAGCAAAGATTCATTGCCATTAATTTCAACATCTTATTCTTAAAAAATTATATTAGCAATCTATAAAATAAAAACATTTATTTAGTATAGATTTACAGATTTTGAGTAATTTTTGTTTTCAGTGTCCCGTAAACAAAGTATTATTTTAGTAAACGTTTTTTAGATCCTGATTTGCTTTTGTTTTCAAAATTACAGAAATCGAATAGCCAAATGTCCGCTGAAAACAAATATTGCTGTATGCATATTAAGGTATTCAAGTTTTAATCAAAAATTTCTAAACGCATTTTAGACATCGGCAAAAATTGTTGGAATTATCGGATTAATCCTTTCATTTGGTGCAGCTTGTTTGAGTATTTTTGTAGCAACATTTATTTCTTTTGCTTTGGGAATTCTCCTTACTTATATCTTGATTCTTGTTGGGATTCAAAATAAAAAACCCGGTCTTTTGTTTGTCGCTGAAATCTTTTTGGTAAACAAAAAAAATTTTAATTGTATCATTGACTCCAATTTTTAGGGTGTAAAAGTGGCTATTTTCGCATTAAATTCAATTGCATTATTATTGTTTGCTTTTCTTCCACAGGATAATTCGCAATGGCTTATTGGACAAATGATTTATGAAATGCAAAATTATTTTTATCATTATTATGATCTTTCTGATTATGGCAAAAGTATAAAACTGACACCTGTCTTTGTTTTCATTAAATTTTTAGATATACGAAGTATATTTTTGGTTTCTTTTGCATTTAGTACTGTTTTTATGATTTGGGACATTTATTCATGCATTGTTATACATCGAGCTAGAAAATGGTATATTAGGAATTCTCCCCGACCACAACATTCATATCAGTATGTATATGGCCCTCAAGCAGAATATCCATATAGATACGGAAAGAATCCAATGCAGATACATGTCTTTGGAAGTAGCCCATTCCATCATGGTCCTGCAAATCCACCAGGATATTTTATTAATGCACCACATTATCCCTTCTCACAAAATAGTCCATCTGTTTCTCCAATCATCCCAACTACAAATACTCCTCCTCAAGAAGGTTGATATGTTAATGCAAACTATGATTAAATAAACGTGTTAATGAATCTTTATAAAATAACTTCAAATCGTTGTTTTTTGTTACCGATTAAATTTCCTTCTTTTGAAAGACACAGTATCCCAAAAATGTAATCTAAATTTTCATAATTCACCTTAAATATTGAAAATGTTTTACAACATAAAAATATCATTAACGCAGGCCTTTCATAAAAAAAGACTGTAAGCAAAAATATTAAAGTTCAGATTAATAAAAATGTTAATTGCTTTTAAAACTTTTTGTTCAATAAGTCACTTCTTTAAATGTTAAATGAATCATTTTAAATGTTATAAAACACACTTTCCGCAAAAGAAAAAATTGATTTTGTTTTGTATAATTTTTGCGTCTTTTTAAAACATGTTTTAGGCTTGTCCATGTTCATAGCTCTTTATTTTATTTATTACAAATGATATCAAATACTGAAAATCGATGCATAACGGTATTTTGAACTTTCTGCAACATTTCAATGTAACTTCATGCTTTTAGAAATGTGCAAAGATAGTTGCATTAATTGGAATCATAAGCTCTGTTGTAACAATCATTTTGAATTTGTTTACATTAACATGGTGGTACATTCCAATGGCGACGGTATCCATTTTAACTTATGTCCTTGTATATTTCGGTGTTGAAGAAAAACGTTCGGAATATTTAACACCTGCTCTATTGATCTTGGTATGTTTCATATCTCTGTGATCAAGATAACAGAACAGATTTTTCGGGGATATTCAAAATAAAGCTTTAACAATTTTGATGAAAATTAAATGAGTTATCTGCCAATAAATTTCTAAAACAATTATTTTTCATTATCATATTTGCCATAGTTTTGTTACTACAATTTTAGGGTATTCATTTAGTTGTAAATATTTGGATCACACTCGGATTAATTTATATTGGATATGTTTTACCTGATGACATTGAATACATTTCCCATAAAATTGCAGAAATTTTGAATATTCACAGTACAACATTCAGTAAGAAGCATTATGAATTAAGAAATCAAATAATAAAGGTAAAAGGATTATAGAAATTCAACTGTTTTATTTCATCACAGCTTTTGTTGTCTTCTTGCTTGCGGCATATACACTTTTTTCATTCATTATTATCCATAAAGCACGAATGTTTTTAAAAGAAAATCATCGATCATCTAATAATAACCTTAATGCCGATCGCCCAGTTTATGTTGTTCATGCAAATTCCGCCGATCCATGCACAGATATCTTGGAATTTCCTCTGATTCATTCTTTTCGGAATCCTCTTCAAATCCTTTCATCTAATGCTTCAGAACCTGAAGTCGTCGGATATGACAATACTGCTTTTTAGATATTTTTGTGACACTGATGAATTTGTTTCTTAGTTTTTATTTATATAATCGATTAATATTATTTAATTTCATGTTTTTAAAACTTTGTTGTAACGTTTTTTGAGTAGTTGTGCCAATTCTTTTATTCAAATTTCAGTTAAAAATAAATATAGTAAAAAAACAAATTGTCAAAAAAGATGTATTTAGTTTGCAATAACACTTACAATAACATGAACTTGGACCCTTCGTATTTCAGTTGGTGCTTGTGTAATCATTTGTATTCCGGGTTGATGTTGTTTTATTTGAAGAATTTTTGATAACTGTTTTGTAATATATCTACGGTATGGTGCAACAAAATACATGGTGGCAAGAAAATCAATAACACAATAAGATGAAAGTAAACAAACGCAAAAACCACTAAATTCAGCGCTATTGGAAACTTGAAAAAGCATAAACGAAACAATTATCAAAACTGGTAAAATTAAAAAAACACAAGTTAATAAAATTTGAATAATTGAACTGATAATTAACGATTTTTGCATTTTTGATGCTGTTGCAGACATACTTGTTTGAACAAGATGAATAAAACACGAGCCGCGTTTTTAAAAAAAACCGGCATTTTCATTTCTTGCAAAAAAGAGGCTTGGCGAAATGATTTTTTTCCACAAACACATTTTTTTACAAAAAATACACTGGAAATTAAAAGAGATCCGATAAATCCTTGATTTTTTCATGGATAACTATTTTTTATTATCCATTTCTTTCTGTAATTATTCTAATTCGACTTCGGGGATTCTAATGAGACCAAGCTTAAAGCACATGGATGCAGATTTCAAGAATTGATGCATTTTAAAAATTATGTCTTTGCTTACATTAGAAAACAATTTATTTTTACAATGTTTTTCTTTAAATTTAATATCCAAATAATTAAAAACTCTAAATATAAGCATAAAGATACAAAAAACACTTAGTTTCTCACTGATAGTTTTTTTAAATCTGATATACAGCATCTGTCATACTGTAACTTGAGTGGTATGCTTATTAAATACTGTTAGTGTTTCTTTTACTCCCATACAGTAAAAAATTAAAAATGTAAATCCAAGAAAAAATACTAAATTTATTGAGTGTAACACCTGTTGTAAAGATACTGTAATTTCAAAGCCTCATGATAAACAAAACCCTTCTATGATTTTACACTTTTTAATGATGTCCTAAAAGCTCTTTTAACCTAACAAAGATACATACCAAAGTAAATAAACAATTTTGAACTTTTTAATGCAATGTAATTGTCACTAATAAGGAAAAGTTTATTGAATTCTACCGTAAACCACTGTCATTTTCTAATGTAAGCAAAGACATAATTTTTAAAATGCATCATCTCTTGAAATCTGCATCCATGTGCTTTAAGCTTGGTCTCATTAGAATCCCCGAAGTCGAATTAGAATAATTACAGAAAGAAATGGATAATAAAAAATAGTTATCCATGAAAAAATCAAGGATTTATCGGATCTCTTTTAATTTCCAGTGTATTTTTTGTAAAAAAATGTGTTTGTGGAAAAAAATCATTTCGCCAAGCCTCTTTTTTGCAAGAAATGAAAATGCCGGTTTTTTTTAAAAACGCGGCTCGTGAAAAATGAACATTATCGAAAATGCCAAAACTGTTAAGAAAATTATTATTCCAAAAGCCCATACTAAATATGTTTGAACACCTTCATATGACATAAAAATTAATGATTTTTCGCGAAACTCTTGAAAAAAGATGTCGTATTCTTTTGCCTGGGAACGAATATCTCGAACATCGGCAGAAAGTGCGGCAACTGCAATTACAATGATTACAATATATGCGGCTGCAGTAGCACAACTAGCAACAATTGTTACAATTTTTAGGTTTAAGTATTTCATAACTTTTGATGGAAATATTAGCAAATATCGAGTGCCAATTGTAGCTGCAAGGCCAATCACAAAATTTACACCACATCCCGCCAAAACAATTACTGCGACAGAAGTTTTTAAAAAGCTTCCGTTTTCTCTTATTATCGATAGTGGAAATCCACTGACAGCAGGAGTCAAAAAAATTGGTTTTAATAAACAAATTAAAGTTTCAAATATTAGACACCAAAATGAATGATTTAGAATAAACCATTTGAATCCCTTTAAACCTTTTGATTGTGTAAATATAACATACAATAATATCGGGGTTAGCAACCATGCAATCCCTAAAGTAACATATGAAAAATAATAATAAAAATTTATCACAGCAACAGAAGGATGAATAATTTTTGACGTGTTCATGTTTTTAAAATTATTAGTTTTAACTGAAATTCTATTTAATTTTATTTTTTTTTGTTGGGAAATGCCTAAAGCACCTGCGATGACCTCACATCTGCTTTCTTTGAAAATTGAAATATATAGCAAAAAGGGGTATGGAGTTTGCCTTAATAATTACTTGGTATTTAAAAGGACAAATGCACAAATATGCAACAGCATGACAGTGAAAACAAGAATCATGGTGTGCTGAAAAATTCTGTTCTTACAAATTTCTTCTAAACTGCTCCATTTTTTCTGAATCTAGGTTGGAAAATTTAATGTGGAAAAAAACCAGATAATAAAAAAATATTCTCAGAACGTTTCAACACGCCGTGAAAAATACAATTTTGATATTTTTCATTTAAAAAATGTTTTTGATTTTTAACAAATACTAAATAAATTTTTTCTTAAAGAAATGCATTCTATAGATTATAAGCTTTTTCCAATAAAATGATTGCGTATCTGCATTACCAAAATTTTTCCTTAACCTTTAAAACACAACAAATATTTAAAATAGTTCATCCATCACCTTAATACGTCTAATGATGATTCACGCAATTCTTTTCTTCCCTCATCAAGGTTTTACAATGACATAACTTTAAATAAAGTGAGAACTGTTAGACGTAAAAGTCAAGAGATTATCACTAACGTCAATACTTTCCTTATAAATATGCAAAAGAAAACTGTTATCAAAAAAAAGAGTCATCGAGTCTTTTGAAACTCTCATTCATCCTTACTCACAAAGTCTTTTCGTGACAAAGATACATATTTCTGGTGTGATAAATTTATTTTACTTGCATTATTAGATAATAAAATTTTTAATTAAAAAATGGTAAAACATCGTTGCTGCTGTTTACATGTAAAGGTAAATAAATTTTTTGTAAATTATTGTATACCAATAGTTTTGTAATTTTGATAATATTTTCAATTTGACAATTAAACAAAGCTTTTATAATATTTTTTAAGTTTTTGTATTCATTTTTAGACATGTGCAAAAATAGTTTCAATTATTGGAATAATTGGTTCATTATTTTTATTGCCCTCGGTATTTCTATTATTCAGTTGGATTCCACTTGTTCAAGGACTTGCCCTTTTCGTTACATATATTTTTGTTTTATATGGAGTAATTAAAGAGCGCCCCCATCATCTGTTACCGGCACAAATTGTTTTGGTAAGAAAGTTCAAATAATCTTTTAATAGGTCAAATATAAAAATTTAAGGGAGTCGATATTATCCTTGGTATTGGATTATTGATTACTTTTATTGTGTTAGAATTTATTTTACATTTTAATGCTCTGGGTAAGCATCTTTATTTTGTAAAAACATGTAAAGAATTTAATAATTTTAGGTTTTGCATTTGGTGGCATATTGCTTTTTCTTCTGGCATATACTGTATTTGCGTTTATCACAATTCACCGAGCAAGAAAATATTTATTGCACGAAGAAAGATGTCATTGTTGAACATTTATAATTTTTTAAATATTATTTTAAAGGGAGCGTACCAGATAGAATAAGTTTTATTTTTTCAACACACGTCCTCCCACCCCGAAAGCTCTCTACTAATCGAGTAAAAAAAATTTTTTTTTCAAAATTTTACTCGATTAGTAGAGAGCTTTCGGGGTGGGAGGACGTGTGTTAAGAAAATAAAACTTATTCTATCTGGTACGCTCCCTTTAACAATAAAAAATGTTGAAAAATTGTGTTAAATAACATAAAAAATTTATTAAAAACTATACTTATATTTAACGTTCATTTATGATTAAGAATAAATTTATGCTTTGGGTGTTACTGTTTCACCAAACCGATTTTGATGAGAGGGAGAGGAAAAAGAGATCAATTTTTGTTGAATGATATATTTCCTGGCAATGTTAACAATAATAAAACATAAAATTGCGAAAAATATTCCCAAAATAAAATTGACGGTTTTTAAAACAAAGAAAGTTGTGTTTTCAGAAAAATCAAAATACTCGGATTTCATCGAGGAAGAAACAATGAATTGAATCATTAAAGCAAAACAAAGAACAATATTTGCCCCCTAAAATGTATGTCAAAATTTATTTTAATTCAAATTAAGAACAAATTGTTTAAAAACCCAAAAGAAATCTTATTACTAAAATAGAAAAAAGTTAACCGACCAAAAAAGTTAAAGCAGGAAGTAAACAGGAAGAACTATTTTTGAAAACACCATAAAACAATACAATGTATATTAAAATTGAAATTATGTCGCAAATAAGAGGTAGAAAATCATTTGATAATAAATTAAAAATTAAAGAAAAAGATTGAAACACAATTCCAATAATTGCAATAATTTTTGCAGCTTTCTGAAATTAGATTAGTATAAACACAAAGTTTAAAGAATATGTATGCTTACGGTAACATGTATGCTATAGAAAAGGGTTTCTGAATGCATTTTTTAATAAAAAAAATTGAAACAGAAGTTAGACGATATTTTGTGTGAATGAACAAAAAAGCATCACTTCACAAAACGTTTTATAAAAATGTTGCATCATTTACCAAAAACAAATGTTACGCAAGAGTGTGCGTTTAGTTAAAAAAAAATGATGATGATCCCAAAATAGTCGATGAATCAATAGAATGTTTTTTAAAATATTAAAAAGAACAGTTTTCGCGTAGAAAATGCTAACAGAATCGAAAAAAATGTTTCTCAAATTATCAATTTTTCTGCAATGCTGAATTTAAGCTTCTTCAATTGTTACAGTAAACAGCATGCCAAATTTAGGTCAAATTTTATTTCATCGAATTAAGATAAAGATTTTTTGAGACAAAGTCATAAAATAATTTAGCTTAATAAATTATTAAAGGCCGTTAATTATTTATACAATAAAAATATTGGTTTTTTCAATTTTTGTGCAGCAAGAAAGAAGATGGGAATATATTGATTAACTTAGGTCACGAAAATAATAGGTGCCAGAAAATTGAAAAATTGATTCAGAAGAAAATCTTGTATATAAATACGAATCAGCAAAAATAGAATTCATTTAGAATTAATTACAAGTTTTTTCAAAAATATTATCAGCAGCGATGACGAATTTATGGAAGATTTTGATTTTTACTGCAATATTTTTTGTTTATGGTTTTTGTCTTCCACTTACACGATCACAGAAAATTTCTTCTGATGATGATGCAGATAATAATGTAAGTTGCTTAGTACAAATTTCACTTCTATAGTTTATGTGCTTGACGACTTTTGATATTTTTCAACATTTAATTTTTAGGTTCAACCGTTTAAAGAAAGCTTCCAACTCAATAATCAATTTCGGGATATTCGATTAACAGCATATAAAAATTTTCAACCGATCAAAAATGCTGTTACTTTTATTGAAGAATACAAAAATCAACATCCCAATAGTAACCTTTCCGAATTAAATCTTCCAATGAGTCTTGCACATCAAACTCAACGACGCATTTTGTGGCAGAAATGTTGGCAAAACGTGTGTCGTTGCAAACAAAAAAGCGGGAGATTTAAAAAATTTCTACAAAGAAAAATTGTTTTTTTTAACGAAAACTTTTCAATTAATACTCCAAACATCCATAAATCAACTGTTATTTGACAGAAAAATGTATTATAATCAATAGGAACAGTATCCGACGCAAAATATTTGCACCAAATTGTGTCTAAATCATCAGCGCCTCAGACATCAAGATATATGATAAAATTAATAGAAATCATCAATCTGTGTTCTCTAAAAGGCTCAAATAGATTAATAATGCTGTTTTAAACATGAAGTAAGTATTAGATTCTTGTTTGACATTAATTTCGATGTTTCAGATTACTTTGGTGGAATCCATAAAATCGCTAATGTACTGTATTTTTTTAATTTGATTGTAAACGCTTAATGGAATCATTCAGGAATTGTAAATGCTCGTGTTATTGTGTCTGCTGATTGTCCATATATAATTTAGGAAGATACAAACATATATGGACAACAGCAACGTAGTAGATGGTGGTAGATATTGAAGATGTTCAATCTAAGAACAGATAGCATCAGAGTATTTTAGATATGTTTTGCTCGAATCAGAATGAATTTGTGGTCTTTTATAAAGCTTCAGAGACATCACTGAAACGTATTCAAGCGTCTAGGATCATATTGAAATAATACAGTACATAAGCAATTTGGAGGATTTCCAGAAAATTACTTGAAACATTGAAATTAGTGTTAATCATTAATAAAATACTTACTTCACAGTTAGGACATCATTATTAATCTATTTGAGCCTTTCAGAGATCACAGATTGATGATTTCTATCGATTTTCGTATATACAATGATTATGGTGGTATTGATGACTTGGACACCATTTTGAGCAACTTTTTTGAGTTGTATAATGTTTCTCTTGCTTGCAATACACTTTAATATTAAATATCAGCTCATTTATAACTATTTTGAGTATTATTTGTAAAATTTTTGTTAAAAATTAGTAATTTTTCTTCGTAGAAATTTTTTAAATCTCCCGCTTTTTGATTTGCAACGACACACATTTTGCCAACATTTCTGCCACAAAATGCGTCGATGTAAAGCAAATGAGTTCGATGTGCTTGATGCTTTAAAGGAATTTTTATCATCAATCGATATTTATGATCCAAAGAATGATTATGCTTTTATTCGCCCGGAAACTTCTCAAAGATTTATCTCAAGTCAAGATGGCCGTGGTCCAATGGAACTTTTAACCACACATCCTGAAGTTCCACTTGGATGGGAAGTTTTTGCTTTTGAAAAACATGAAAATGAAAGTAAAGTAGCTTTAAAATCTCGTGGAAAATATGTTTCGTCTGAAAATGGTAAAAGCGCAATGAAATGCAATCGTCAAAGTGTTGGAAAAACAGAATTATTTGAAATGATAGATCATGGAAACGAAGTTTATTCTTTTAAATGCAACAATGGCAAATATGTTTCTTCTGATCCTGCCGAATCAAATTATCTATTTTGTAATTCTGATTCAATTACTGAAAATGAAAAGTTCAGTCTTGTTTTTATTGGTGATCTCTCAGATGAAATAAATATTAGCTGGAATTATTATGATTCGTATTTTTCTGATCTATTCGGAGAACATGATGTCTATGTTTCAACAAAAGATGTCGTCAAAAAAGCATATGTCCAGCAAATTATTGATAATTGTGATTACAAATCTTTGATGAAACAATTGAACACACAAATTTGTCATATCGAAAATCTCGTCGATAAAGAAATTCAATTTTTGAATGGAATTTTATGGACTGAAGTTTCACGTGCTGAAAAAATTGATCGAATGCTGGAAAAGCTTGCTTCTGCAAAACTCAATATTATTGAATGATCAATTGAAATTTTTGTTGAAATATTTTTTATTTGTTTTTTTTCTTATTTTTGTGATCTTTGAAAATTTTGAATGAAAAACTTTTTATCAATATATTTATGCTTTTTTAAAAACAAGGACACAAGCTAGCACAAGTGATTTAACGTTGTAAGTACACAACACCAATTTTTTTAAATGAAAAGAAAGTTTTTTGTTAACGTTTTTTTAAAATACAAGTTTGCAAAGGAAAAATTTTTATCAATGAGTAGGGGTTGTTATATAAGTATTCATTTTCTTCGATATTAGCTGTATTTCATAATGTTAATAGTAAACATGAAAATTAAAACTATCGCTGATGTTTTTTTTTTGAGAAAACTAGTCATTCATGGTTGTACCAAGAGAGTTTAGTTTCTTTGAATAAGATAAAAAGAGCATTTGTTTTTTAAGTTTTAAATTATTTCAAAAATGTTTGAAAATGTCTATCTTTGTGGTATTAGAGTATGGGTAAGTTTAGTGATTTTATAAAATTCTCATAAAGTTTAGACTCAATAACTAAGCTGCAATATATCAATTTCTTTTTTTTATGCATATCTCCTTTAGAAATGGGCCAAAGTAGTTGCAATTATTGGAATTTTTAATTCTATGTTTACTTTTGTATCAATGTTGATATCATGGTTTTATGTACCATTGAGTGCTGCTGTCTTTATTGCATATATTTCTGTATTAATTGGAATAAAATATAAATATTTGAGTTATCTTTTTTTTGCTGAAATAATTTTGGTATACATTTTCTTTTGTTTTTGTCTGAAACAAGAACTTTACTTTAGGGATTTAATGCATTTATTAATTTGTTGTTAGAAGTTGCTACACTTTTTGTCGAAATTTTCGTTCCCAATTATGAAATCAAGCAATTTATTGAAGAATATGGTAATCATTGGGTTGAACAAAGTTTGTTTATTTTTGCATATAATTTGCTGAGGAAAAATTATTTAAGTTACAGATTTACATTTAACTTTTATCATCACAGAGTTTATTATTTTTCTTCAAGTCGCATTTACAGTCTTTTCATTTATTATTGTTCGCAAAACCCGTTTATACTTCACTTTTACCTATCCATATGGATACTGTAAAACTCCAAGTCAACAAAGTTCATACAGTAGTAAAGGTTCAACAACAAACAATTTTCACAATTTTAACAATCGATTTACTGGTCATCAACCTTCAAATAACGGAATAGTGTGATTACATTTATATTTTTAACCGGTTGTATATTTAAAAAAACATTTATTTTATATTTCTTTTTGTGTACATAGAAAACAAGCATGCTTCATGATGTTGTGAATGTCTGCCATTTTTTCCTTCTTTTTATTTGCTGTGTATTTATTATATCCATAAAAAAGGCATAATTATTGTAATAATAAGCGACTAATGTAAACTAAAATACGAATTAAATAAATTATTGGTTCATTTGTTAAAAAAAGTACGCATGATTTTTAAAAATTGTAAACGTTTTATTATGCAAATGTCTGGCAAAAACTTCCTTTTTCCATATTTTTTCATACTTATTAGTTGAAATTATATAATACTGTAAAAATGCATGTATGATTAATTTTTCATATGTCTTATAAAGTTGAAAAAGAATTATTATTTTTAAATAAGTGTTTTATGTTTTTAAAGAAAACCATAAAATTATTTACAGCTTAAAATAAAAATTTAAAAATCACAGTTTTCCAGGAAACCAAAAAATTTTATAATAATTTTACATCTTCTAGAATTTTTAAAAGTTGAAGAATTTTTGTCTAATCTTTAAAACTGTAACATTTTACCACAACCTAAACAGAATTGAGTTTTTTAGAAAAAAAAAGTTGCTAAAATGACGCTTTTATTGAAATTTCTTCGATACAATGATATTCTGGCCCCTGTAATTTCCGTGTTTGGCAATTTTTTATTGATCTATTTAATTCTCACTGTGAAAAATATGAAACAAATTGGTTTTGTTTTAATTCCAAATTGTGTGATAGATATTTTATTAGCAGTTGTAACAACTGCAATGTCGCCTGTGGGTTTTTCGTCTAAAAAAACTAATTAAGCAATTCTTTATTTAGCTCGTATTTTCAAAGGATCAATCTTTTTATGTAATCGTTGGGGGATGGTTTTCATCATTTGGCTTTACGGCTGGAAGTATAATTATGCGTTCATGTAGCACAATTATGATAACAAATGTGATTGCAGTTTGTATACCATTTTATTTACGATATCTGGTCATTTGCAAGTAAGCTTTAATCAAAACTATTACTGCATTTTTCTCAACCCATGCTTAAATTATTAAATCTTCACGTATCCAAAAATACCGTAATTTAATTTCTAGACATAAAAAATTAACTTTAAAATGCATTTTCCAACCATATGCTGTTTTATTAATGATATCGTTTGTGTTATTTTTGCTCTTTTCATGGTCATTCCCTCCGTTATTAGAATTAAACGAACTTCAGAAAATTGCAACACAAACTGAATTTTGGTTAGATGAATATCCAAATGGCCCGGCATTTGTTGCAACTAAAAATGTATAATCTTAAATTTAGTTAAGCAGATGCACGATCGACAAACTTTTAGGATGCCTTATCATTTCTGATTCCTTATTCAATAATTTTAGTCATAACTTCTGTCAGTTTTGGAATGGTAATTTATTATTGTATCAGAATTGGTAAAACTCTGCACACACATATGAATCAAAATGCTGGATCAAAGATCTTAAGCAAGCAATTCCATAAAACTCTTATCATTCAGGTATTCAATCAATTTATCACTTTATGCAAAAATGTTGTTTCTTTTGATTTTAGGCAATTGGTCCAGTTATGGTTGGTAATATTCCTGTTGCAACCTTGATTATTATGACCTTCCTTAAACATGAAAATCAGAATATTACATTATTTTTTTCATTTTTTCTCGGCTGGATTTCAGTTGTTAATCCCATTGCAGCAATAATTATGATAACACCGTATCGAAAACGTATCAAAGAAATTTTAGGATTTAAATGGAAATTACCGTTTAAATCAACACAAATTAAAATTGTTTCACAAACTTATGTTACTGTTTAATTTCTGTTTGAAAATCTTTTATTTTTTGTAAAACCTTTGCAAATACAAATAAAAATGCTAAAATTAAACTTTTGTTTGACAAAAAATCCCTTCATTGTGATAAAGTAAAAATCTAGCAAAAATTATTCGAAAGTACATATTTTTTATGTATTCGAAATATCTTATCAGTTAATGGGTTAAACGTCAACAAAAAGCATGAGCAAAAGAGGAAAATATTTTCAAAAAATTTCTATTTTTATCTTTTTGCAAAACATCACATGATAAAAATGGGAGCATGTTTTCTTATCATTGTTCAAACACTTGTTTCTAAAGGTATATAACATTTTTAAGCACACCTTCGGCACTTAAAATTCGATTTAATTTTCTTATTAAGAGATTCTCAAGATATTTCATTTTCTTCATGAATATGAAATATTGTTGTAATTTAAATATTTCAGTAGGCTGCACGTTCGAAATATGGCTTTAAAACTAATTACAATCGTTACAGAAAAGTGCAAACCTTATCGGATTTATTGGAACTGTTATTTTTTCTTTCATATTTATCAGTCTTTGGATTTCTTCTCCCACGTTACTCACATGGATATGCTCTCCTATTTATGGGGCATTTATTATCGCATTTATTTTAATTTCTGTTGGTGCTGAAAAAGAGAATAAAGGATGTTTATTTGCTGCTGCACAAATCATTTTGGTAGGATCATTTTAATAACATTAATAAAAAATTTATAGCTTCGAAAATAAAATAAAAGAAAACTATACTTTGTCATTTTTAATTTTTAAAATAGCTCTGCCAAAACAAAAATCTGCATTTTAAAAAACTGTTTATGTTTCAATTAACAAATAACAGTTTTTAGGCAATAAATATTGTCATTTGTGTATTGTTCGTAATCGCATTTATTAGTATTGATCTCAATGACTCGAATAACAGTGAGGAAGAAAATTTTGATAAAGAAAACTACCGTTCAAATAATGCTCAGAAAAGTAAATACGTTTAATTTTTACAAGTCCTTTAGATTTTTTTCTTATTCAGATCCAGGCCTGGAAAATTTTGTAATGATTTTGTTCATAGTTATCATCACTATTGGCTTTGCTATATTTGCTTCAATTATCGTTAGAAAAGCCAAGAAATTTTATTTACAGAATTCATCAAAACATTCGTTTGTAAGTGATTCAACTGTACCATCATCACATTCCATCACTTCTGTAAAAATGCAATACAATAATCCAATTTATGATGTCAGATTTTGTAGATTCTTATAAGTAATGAAAAAGTTTTAAACAAAAACAATGATTTTTAGTAATGAAAATGTAATACTGTTTTTTGACTATAAAACTTTTGACATTTTTATTTTCGTTTCTAGCTACTTTTGTTCGACATCTACGAAATCCATTTTCAATAGGGTCTGAAATTAAAATAGGAATCAAAAAATTGTTTTATACAAATAATTTAATATCTTTGTGTTGTGGAATCGGACATTGAAGTTTCATCATCTTTTTGTTCGTTGGAATATATTTGTGGCGGTGATTCATTTTGAACAACGTATTTTCGGGTTTTGTCGACAACAACAAATGAAAAAATGGCATATAATGTTAGAAATGCGATCAGGCCCAAAAAAAGACCGTTGTTTTTTCCATTATAAAAAAGAACAGCAAAAACGACAATTTGTGAAAATCCCATGCAAATATTAAATGTCTAAAAATATTTTTCTGTAAAATTTATGCACGAATTATTTTGTGGAAAGACAAAAAATTTTGAAAAACTAAAAAATTACCAGAAAAATCTGTGCAATAAGCAATAGATTATAATGCTTTTTTATCAGGCAATATATCACAAATGCGTAATTGAGAATAAAGAAGACAGAAATGCCGACGGATAAATGATTCCTTTGAAGTACTGAAAATATGATGGAGCAGAGCGAAACACCAATTCCAATCAAAGCAATTGTTTGTGCAAAAACCTAAAAAATATTGTTTGTTTCTTTTTAGTTTTTAAGAGAACAAATTAACTTCTATGTTGGCTTTCAGCTTGAAAAGGAACCAATTGAATGTTCCCATTGGCAGTTCTTAATTATGATACAATATAATAATTCAAAATAATAGAAACAACTACAACAATCTTTTTTTGAAACATTTTGAAAAAAGTTTTTGTAATTTTTTAGAACGATTGCTCATTTTTTCTTGAATATAAAGTGTATTTTTCTAAATGAATCAACCAACATTTTAAAACAAAAATAGAAGTTTCAACCTGTGAAAAAAAACATGACCATGTCTAAAATTTGTTCCAAACTAGATTTTTTTGGAGCATTATTCCGGCTCCACACGTAACTGTCTATATTTCAGTGCATTATCTTGGCACCGCAAATTTTGTGGGAGAAAAGTTTATTTTTTATTTTAAATCATTTAATTCCACTATAAAATAAACTTAGACATTTTTATTGTTATAGTCAGCAAAGGAATTCTCACATACATATTTTATTTTGAAATCTTAAATCTCACTGATTCATCAATGTCACTTTCAACAACGCAAAAAGCTTCACCCTTTAAAATAAACAAGATGGACATTTTTATTTATTTTTTGGTAAGTGATAAGACATTTCAGGGGAATGAGTTTTAGCTAAAAACAACATTTGTGCGTGAGTGCGTGACAAACACCAACGATTTTTTGCAATATAAAACGTCACTTTTTGAAAAAAGGGTGCTATTTTATCAGTGATGCTTTAAATTTTTTTGTATAAAATACTACAACGGAAGCTTAGATGTTGATATTAGCCAGTTATGATAAACCGTGCGTCACAATCTCTTGTTATTTTAACACTCAAAACAGAACTACATTATTTTATTTTAGATCCACATTACCGTATCACATAATAAAAAATGTCAAACGATCATGGCTGCTGCGGAATGCATATTACAGTGAGCTCAAATTTTTTTTATCTTCTCCTTTGAAATGCACTTTTGCATTTCAGACATGTGCAAAATTAGTTGCAATTCTTGGAATAATTAGTTCAATTTGTACAATTATTTCTGCATTCTTTTTATGGTATTATGTTCCTATGGCAGTTATTATGCTTTTAACTTATAGTTTTGTCTTAGTTGGCGTAAACAAAGAAAGACCAAGTTATTTACTTCCTGCTCAAATTATTTTAGTAAATTTTCAATTTTTTAATCAATGTTTTTTCCCGGTTACATTTTTATCGATTCTGATCCTCTTTTATTTTTCCGATATTTCGATTCCATCGATTCTTACATAAGAATCGGAAACGAGAATTGGAATCGGGAAAACACTGTTAATCATCATAAAACAATTTATCGTAGAATATTTATCTTTAAAAAAATTTAGGGTATTAACTTAGCAATAAATGTTTTAATTATAATTGGATTTATTGTTATTGCAATTGTTGTACCAGATAGCATGGTTGATTATTTTAAAGATCACGGAAAAAATTCTGTCGAGGAGGCTAAAAAATGTTTGATTACAGATTATATTTTTATATTTTTTTAATTTAAAATTTTTTAGTGATCCAAATTGGCTTCTTCCTTTTTGCCTTTGTTGTTGCATTGGCATCAGCATACACAATTTTCGCATTTACAGTAATTCATAGAGCAAGAAAATATTTGCTTTGTCATTTATCTTCCTGTCATTAAAAGCTCGTTAAATAAATATCTTAATAAGTTTCATAATTTTGCCTTGATGGTAATTACTATTTAAAACAAAACATAACAAAATTTAAACATCAAAAACAATTTTTGTTCTACTTAGGTGCCAAATTTTAATCAATCGATATTATCGTTATTGAGCACAATGTAATATCTGGATGATCCCGTTGCGTAAATTTGACTTTTAATCACAGATAATTTTAACGGTGCTGAAAAATGGATGGACTGCATTTTTCTTTAAACAGTAAAAGATGGGGATGGATGAAAAGTTTGTATTAGAAATATTTTTGCCGATATTGATCTACTTAAATATTATTGGAAGGCCTGCTTGAAAGAAAGGGTCAGCCCATCTTTCTTGATAAACTTCTTCATATTGTAGAGAAAAAGTATTTGTTTTGATAAACAACTGTTTTTTCACGTCAATAAAGTATAACCCTTAGAGTAAAAAAAGATATTCCAGAAATTTTAGTTTGCCACCAAAAAATCTAATTTGAATTCATTTTTATTCATTACAAAGTCTTGAATTTGCTGGCTGCTTTTTCTTTTTTCTTGGTCTTTTAAAAAGTATGGAATCTCTTCCCGTTCTTCCATCGGTTGCAATCAAAATCAAATTGAACTTAAAATCTTTGATCCCATTTTTTTATTCTAAAAATGGTTTAACTTTTGCTATTGAAAAGGATTTAAAGCCTCCAAATTGCTTCATCAAAATTGATGTTACAAAAGGAAATGTCAAAGATATCAAAGTCGCTGATTCATGTAAGTTTTGTTAAATTTTATCTAAAAACTAATCATACAAGTTGTCTTTTAGATAACTCTAAATCAATAATTCGTAAAGACAAGAATAATTTTGTTATTCAAAATATTGGAGAAGATCAAAAATATGTAAATTTTGTTCTCTGCTTTGAATTCATTTACCAAAAATGGGATCATTATGTTGCTGATCTTTGTGTTCTTGTTCCATTCCATACTTTACCACATCTCAAATTTGGTGATTACTTTTATGATGAATTTATTTTTCAACAATCACACGTCAAAAACAGCAGTAAAAATATGAAATTTAAAGCTTATTGGATTCGAAGCATCGATTCCAAAAAAATGCCAGTGTTTAAATTATATATCGAAAAAAAGGATGGAATTTTTATTATAGGTATGTTTGACGATCTTTTTCCAAATCTAAAAATTAAAGACATTATTCATTTTTAAGGCGCTGATAAAGATAATATGGTTTTATCCATTCTCGACAAGCCAAGCAGCCGAACGAAGCATGCTACAGAGAATTTAACATTCTTTTTTGATTGCAAAGTTTATCCGCATTTATCAACTTCATATGATTTTTCACCGGAATGTTTTGGATGTCAGAATTTATCTGAATTTGGAATGAATTTTTCTTCAATGTATCCAAATCTTTATTGGCCTTATGCTTATTATTCAACAAAAGAAATGCCAAATGCTTACCCGAATACATTGAATTACAATGGAATGTTTCCAATGCATCCACGTTTTCCTCATACTTGTTTTTCAACGTGCAATCGAACTGCTGAACCTCAAGTAAAAGAATCTGAAACTTCCAAAAAAACTTATTCATCAGATTTTACAAATGTTTCAACAAGTCAAATTTTACCAGACGGATCAATTGGTGGTGAAAATGTTCCTCCAGCATTTCATGATATCGAAATTAAAAATATCCTTAAGCCGTACAATTCAAAAATGTTCCGTCAAAGCAGCATTTTATCAAATTCTGGACAAGCCAGTGTTATTGATCTCATGGAAGAAACTCGAGAAATGCTTTATTCATTGCCATTTACTAGCGAATTTGGTGCACCTTTTGGTGGACGTAAAGCTTCAAATGATAGCTCATCCGAAGATGCTTCACTCCAAGTACATATGCCGCAATATTTGGTTCCTTCAGAAAAAGATGAATTTTCTTTGGCAACTTCAAAGACATCTACCGAAGCAATTCCTTCTTCAAAGCCGAATAATGCAAACGAACTAGATTTATCAAATCCTATTCTGGCTAAACTACTTGAATTCCATGATGGAAAACCCACATCGATTTCACCACTACCAACACCTCAAAATGTTCTTAAAAAATTATTTCCATCAACTTCTTTGAATTCTGATTTAAAAACAATGAATGGTTCTTTTGAAATGAGTGATCCGTCAATTCTTGATTGTGGTTATTCTTTCCAAAGCAGTTTTAATGAATCTTTTAAATCAACTTCATCTGAACCTCAAAGCTTCGCCAACGCGTTATGCTGAAAAACATTTACAACTGAACCACTGTTTTTTATTAATGTTTTTTTATTTCTTTTTATATTTATTTTGCATTTCTTCGTTTATAAAATTTTATTTTGCAAAACAAAGTTCGAGTACTTGCGGTCGTATAATTGTTTATAAATAAGTTAGTCAAAAACAAAACAATGAATGAATGAGTGATTTTTTTAATCAAAATTTGAATCTACAACTTTGGTGCGCAAAGAAAATATCGTATCAGATAACGTTGTAATTCCATTATTTTTTCAAAGAAAGATCCTATATGCTTAGGATCTTTCTTTGAAGAGTTTTGTCCTTCTTTTTTTGTTCTGTTAAGCATTGTTATATTTTTTTCACTTTTGACTCAAAATATATATTTAAAACTTATATGCTAAATCTAAAATTTATTTTTTACGCTGTGCTCCCTATTTTTGAGTCAAAAAAAAGTTTTGAAGGCCATATTATTAATCGGTGAGTTATTTTAAAAACGAATGAAACAAAACAAATTTCACAACTTAAACAATCGAAATTGGTCATATTTTTGTTGTTTTAATGTTAGATTGATTAATCAAACGTGATTCAACATTGCTTTCAACAGTTTGAGCTTTAGCCAAAAAACACGAAGTCATGCGGAAAAGCTGAAACACTACTTTTGTTCGTTTCTTTTTGTGATTCTGTTATTTTTGTTCAATTAGTCAACAACAACGGGGCCAACATTCATACGTCCTTAAAAGGCACTGTGCCTGTACCAAAAATTCATAAAAATTGAAATTTTTAGCCATTTTTGCTCTTCAAATAAACACAATAATAGCTGTTTCTAATTGAAATTTGAATTCTTCTTTGTTGTACTATTATCAAAATGACTTCTCGTTGTTGTGGAATGCAAAGTACTGTAGGTTTTTTTTTTCCTTTTTTTGCATCGAAAAAGTCCTTTATTTTAGACTTGCGCCTTCCTTGTCTCATTTTTTGCAATCATTGGAGAAGTTTCGCACATTGTTTTTTCAATTGTTGCGAAAAACTATTTCTCTCTGCCGATGGCGATTGTGTTAATTCTTATTTACTCTTTCGTCATTTTCGGAATTCATGTTAAACGGCCCAGCTATTTACTTCCAGCATGCATAATTTTGGTTAGTTTGTTTTTAAAATGATGTTTGTTAAAAAATGCAATTTCCGATAATTAATATATTTCTTTTGGCAAATCTAAATATATTTATTTTAGATTATCTCTATTGTTCTTTCAATCCTTTTAATGACGGGATTTATACTTTTGGCAATTCTTAGCAATATGCTTGCAAATCCTGACTACAAAACTATGTTTATTGTGTGTTGCGTTGTTTTTGTAATCGCAACTGCATATGGTATTTTTTCGTTTATTGTAATTAACAAAGCTCGGAAAGATTTAAATGAAAGAATTGCATATCCTGCACCATGATATCCGCATGAATTTGTTCAAAATTGACTTGTAATGAATGAAACTCATATCTGAAATAATTAATTTTCTCATGTAATATTTATTTTGTTTACCTGAAAAATATATAAAGTTCTTTGCGATTTTACATACAGTTTTAGCATGAAACTTTTACAATTTTTTTTTGGTTAAATGTATGCTTTCAAAACACTTTTAGAAAAAAATATTAATCAAAAGTGATTCATCATTTTTCGAACAATCAGATTTTAAAAAAAAGAAATGTTTTCTTTTGAATTGAAAAACGACTTTTTCTTTAAAATTTGTTTCTTTACAATAATTGTATTTTTAAAAGTCATTGCGGCAGTAACCTTTTAAACTTTTTATTTCTTGTTCCAAAGTTTAGTTCTTATTTTTTTAGAAACATCAAACAAATTTTAATCAGAAAAAATATTTTTACTTGCAAAATGGATATAACTGTAAGCTTTTGATGTTAGTTATTTTTATAACAAAACTTTAGACATGGGCCCAAATTCTTTCCATCATTGGAATTATTGGATCAATTTCAAGGGTCGCTGCAGCGTTGAAATCAAAGAATTACGCATCCCCAGTTTTTGCAGTCATTTCTATCTTTGTCTATTCATATGTGCTTTATGGAATCCATGAAAATCAACCAAGTTATTTGCATTCTGCTGTAATCACTTTAGTAAGAAAAACATTTTTACGCCTATCCCATTTATTTTCGATTGCTACGATTTTGTCGTCAGCATAAAAGTGATGAAATTCTAATTTCATAAATGAATTAATCGTATAATCAAAAACAATTTTTAGGGTGCAGTTACGGTTGTTGAAAGTCTTATTATGATTGGAATAATGATTTTCTTTGCATTGGGGAATAATTTTTCTGAACCGGAAATCCGGTCAGCTTTTATGTTAATGGTTTTATTTTTGATTTTGGGAACGGCCTACTCTATTTTTACAATAATTATAATCGATGGTGCTAGAAAATTCTTAACTGAACAAGATCCCTCCCCTTTATCCAATGATGACACTATCACTTTCAATAATTTTTAATCAATCAACCGTCAAAGAACCATAAGTATTTTTCATCAATTTTTTGTTTTAAATATTTTTTAATTTTCACTTTTTACATATAAAATCAAAGCATATTTTATAAGATACTGTATACGTATTTTGTGAAGTAAAAAATTTTAACGATTTCATATTGTGCCTTTGTATGACTAACAAAATAAATATGTACTAAAAGTTATTATTGAAACAAAATTTTTTCCAACAAACAAGTTTATAGGCATATTTATGTGCTTTTTTTAATTTTATTGATTATTAATTGGTTTTTCTGCCAAAAACAATAAATTCCACGAGTCCACTGGGCTTTTCTTGCTTGTCGTGGTTAACCTGCCGGATTTAGTAGATCTAATATTTATTCCTTACATCGCGAGTTTGGTATTCTTAGAAAAACTAATTTATACTACTTTCCGTTTGTTATTTTCTTGAAGAATGTTTACATGTGATTCCTGTTGTTTACAATATTTTTCCATTCCGTCAGCAATTATGCAGTATATTATTAAAAATCCAAAGTCTCTCAAAGGAAATCTAAAATTATATCAATGTTGCAAATATTTCATTTACAAACACCGTTTAATTTTCGCACAGTCTACGGCAAAATTTGTTATTTTAAAATCTCCAGCAGAAAGAAAAGAGTTTTTGACATACTTGATTAAATCAAAATAATAATCTTATTGAATGTTTATCAAAAGTTTTTTTTCGTATTGTTGTAGTCTGTGGATTTAAATAAAATTTCATTAACAAGTAGCCTAAAATTTTTAATTCCAGAAAAGATTTATGTATTACAAGTTCCGAAAAACAAACATTGTTAAAGATTTATTACATTAAAAAATAAAGAAGAAAATAAACAAGTATCACAAAATAAAAAGATTTAAATTAAATACAAAGGGAGTGAATATTTTCGCTTGTAATCAGATAACATCTTCGTTAAATCAGATGTGGCAGCGCCGAGACAAAAATCATTGAGATCAAATTGTTTAGAAAACCGTTCCATAAAATCTTCTTTATGTTGATGAAGGAAAGTATCTTCTTTTTTAACGGTAGATTCAGAAGATGAATTAATGGAAATCATAAAATTAAATTCTTCAACGAGCAGCCATTTATAAACAAGTGTAAAAGGTTTGAGCAATTTTGCAGCTTTCATCAAATATTCAGATAATACATAATCTAAAAAGAAGTCTATAACAAAATATCGAAACACAAAAAATTTACTTGGAAGAATTCGAATTTCTTTAACATTTTGAAGTTTATTTGTTTTTGAATAAATAAGATATTTAGTTAAATAAATCATTCCTGCTTCCAAAGACGGAACTTCGACATTAATCTGGACTGCTTTACATGTTTCTATAGCTTTGTAAGCACCGGAAAGATTATCCATAAAAATATAAACAATCGCAAGTCTTCGCTGGATCATTGAAACAAATAACAAAAGATTCAATTTTGTTGATAATTCCAAAGCATTTGTAAGTTCATCAATTGCATTACGGTATTTTTCACATTCGATAAAGATTTGAGCTAATGCCATGCGACATCTAAAACAAAGGAAATTATATTTCTACAGTAATTCGTTCATTTTTTTATAGCATGCTTCTCCCGCTAAAAACCACAAATAACCAAAAAACAAACCTTAATTGAATTGTTGGAAGAACTTCAATCGATTTGCTATGACCTAATACTTGATACACTTTACGAATAATCAACGGATCAATGTCACCATAAAGAATTTGAAATGTAACATCGCGGAATAAAGCTTCAAGTGGACATTTTTCATACAATGTTAACAGCTTTAATTCAGAAATGTTTCTTGAATTTTTAAAAAACGATTTATCGAATTCAATGCAGGATTTTGCAATTGTATTATGACACCCAACAATTCCATTAACATTTGCAATTTCAAGCTTATCAATAATTTTGAGTGCATCATCAAATTTACCAGAATAAGCTAATTCATAAGCATTCACGATATTTTCAACAATCTAAAGATAACAAAATAGATAAATGTTCGGATAAAGAATAGCAGCAAAAACATACAGTTCCTTCAACACAATGCCCTTCACGTGGATCACGAATTAGCTGAGGTTCGGGTAACAAAGATAACTGTGGTCCAAATCCTTTTCTGCCAATTGATAAATAATATGAACGCATTAAAGTTTTGGCTAATCTTTCAAGTTTTCGGGTTTTACCTTCATGGAATGGAACAGAACATAATGTATCAAAAACTTCATGAATCCTGAAAAATTTTAGTGATAAAAATTTCATTTATAGCTCATCACATTTCTTACTCTTTAACATCCTTTTCTTTAGCTGATAATGTATGATGTTGAAGATAAATATATTGCATCATCAGAAATCGACAAGTTGATTCTTTAACGATTTCTGGAATTGCAGCATCACCATCTTTTGAATTCTCAAGTCGTGTTTGAAAGTAATCAATCAAATTTGAAATATCATGCATAATCTCAAATGTAGCCAGAGAAAAAACTAAAACATGACAATATTATTGAAAGAAAAAAAGACAAACATAAACTTACAATCGGAAGATTTTTCAAAAAATGTTTTAGGATGTTGTGCGTAAGGATTGATAAGTCCAATTTGAGATTGTGCATCTATCGTATACATCCAGTGAAGAATATCTTCATCTTCAAGTGCTTCATAATCAGCTGCTTGCAGTTGTTTAAGGATTCGGCGGCTTTTTTGGCTAAAAATTAACATTTATGAATTTACTTTAAACGAAACAAATGTGCAATGATAACTTGCGAAAATAATAAAAACTCACTAATTGAAAGTTAAGATATACAAAGAACTTGTTAAAAGAACTGCTTTTCTTTCACCAGAAAATACGTTTTCATTATTTTCTTTAAATGTAGATTTTTCAGATTCTGAAGTTTCAGGAAATGGATGATAAAATTTGTTCATTCCTGCATATCGCATTGAATAACACCAATTTGAAATTTCTTCTTCCATTCCAATGTAATTCTTTTTGCGGAAATAATCCATAACCAGAAGATAATGCTAAAACAAATCGTATGAAATAAATTTTGCGAAGATGGAAATATACCAAAGATGCATCAAAACATTGATAGTCCCTTGCAATTTTAGCAAGTGTTTGAATTTCTTTGTGAGTCATTGAACGTGCAGGTTGATTAAAAATACGAAAAGCTTCTTGAGCATAAAAAGTATCAGGTCGAGCATCAAGAAGTTTATATAAAATTAAATGAGCAAACGAGTCATCGTTATTCGAAATGTAACGATTGAGAGCAACCCGGATAACCAAATGATTCCTATAATTATACGGTAACAAAATATTAAAAGTACCTAATTAAAAATCCTTACGTATATTCTTGTACACCTCTTGGACATTCATAAGGCAATCTTGGTGACTTCAAATCAAATGGTAGACCAGATTTAACTTCCTTAACTTCTGGAGTTGTTATTAGCTTTGGTGAAAGAGGTTTTCGACAAGGATGTGATGAAAGAGTAGCCGTGCATGTTTCTCTTGGAACAATGGATGGTACATTGTACTTCTCGAGTGATGGATAATTTGAATATGGATTTAATTTATTTGGGTCAAGCGGTGCAGCACCATTAAGGAAGCTGATACCACTCTGATCATCATCTTTAATTTGAGAATATAATCCTTCTGGATCGAGCTTGAGCTTCATTGTTAAACTTTGAAATAAAAAACGGATTTCATAATCATCTTCTTCACAGTTACGTTGATCATTCAAGAATAAATTCCTTAAATTATTAATTTCTTCAAGATGTTTAACATCCCACTCATCGTTTTCTACTTTTGTATCAATAGTATAATCAGAATTCAACTGCCATGGAATATTATCAGGATGAGCAAGAAATTCTTTGAACTCCAAAATCAGTTTCTTCAAATCAACTTCATCTTTTTGAGAAGGTTCGAACGTGGAAGTTGTATAACGAAATACACTTCTGGGGACTAATCCATTAAAAAGAAAATCTGGCTTTCGCTTTTTCTTTGCAAGTTTATCATAATCTTTATATCCAGCACTATGATCATAATAGGTATTTCTCATGATAGATTCATCTAATGGAGCAAAACATTTAGTTGTTGGACGAATTGAACTTTCGACATGATCAAAAACATTGACTTCACAATCAATAAGAGAATCTTTCTTTAAAAAATGCGAATCAAATGTTGCAGCAGCGGTATCTTCATCAGCAAAAGATTGTGGGAATTTATGTTTAGTTTTATATGCATCAGCATCAGCTAAGAAATTATTTTCCAAGGTTGCCAAGATTCCATCATCAATTCGATTATAAGTTTGAATTAAGGTATCATCCATATTGGCACGTTCAAGTAATACAAGATCTTCAGCAATAACCCCAGCTTCTGGAGCATTCTCTTCGTTGACAGCAGTTTCAAAGGCAGCTTTAACCAGCAAAGAAGTATCCAAAACCTCATTTATTTCTTCATAACATTGATAATCATCGATATCCTTTGAACGAGGCAAAGGACTCCACGAAAGATCCGCATCAAGCTCAGGAATATTATGCATTGTATCATTCAGTGACATATTTTCGTCTGGACAATTAGAATATGGTTCACTTAGCATCACATCGTAATCGATATTTGTTTCAATTTCAGCAATGTGAAATCTATAAATAAATTAGAATAAATGACAGCAGAGAATGGAAAAAACCAACAGTCGATCATCCATAAATTCTGAACTAATCGATGGTAAATTTGTTCGAGGAAGAGATACTCGGCGACGCTTCGATGGAATTCTATCTTTCTGACGGATTTGGTTTTTGGCAGATCCTTCACGTTCCATATCAAAGCTGAAAAAATTAATGAGGTACGGACGTGTATGAATCATAAAAGAATCAAAACATAATAAAAAAAAGGGGGGAAAGTAGTGATCGGTTAAAATACAGTGCAAATATAACGGATTTTACAGATCTATGAAATTGAAAAGCGCAAACAATCGAAACAAGTAAAACGTAAGAGGTATGAAGTAAAAAAGATTGTTTTTGAACACAGTGTCGCAACTTCACCAAAATAGGTGGGGGACTGGAAAAAAATTCATGTACTCCCTTTGCATTTTTTCATGACTTTAAAATCCTGTAGGGGGACCAGTCCCCACAACCCCCCTCAAGTTGCGGCACTGTTTGAACACAACAACCGTATTACTTATTTTACAGTATACATTGAACAAATTTTTAAGAGATAATTTATCTGATCAAAACAATTTACAAAACATCGTGAGGAAAAATGATAACAAAGTTTATTTCAACATTAAGTATAACAAAAAATAATTTATTAAAAAACAATTACAAAATAAAATTGTAATTATATGTTGCAATTACAATTTTAGCCACTTTTGTATCCTGCTCTTCTTTTCCATTTCTTATCAGGAACGTAAAAACCAATGTACAATTTATCCAACACATCAGGTAAAATTTTCTTCGTAATCTTCTGAACAGGGTGTGACGATCTTCCAATTGTGCCCATAAGTTCATCCTGAAAAAGGTTGATATCAAAATAAATGCTTAACTAGACCATACATACCAAGTTGACAGTTCTATAAGCTAATAAATTGCTGTAAAGTTCATCATTTACTGGTAATCTTAACCATTCAAGCATGGCTTTTGTTGCAGTTTCAACGTCCTAAAAAATAAAAAATTTACTGGGAATTGTAATAGAAGAAACAGACGTTTATTCTTTTAAGTCCTTTCGTTGGACTGCTACCACTCGAAGGCCCAATTGTATCATCAGCATCAAAATAAAGAGATTCTTCAGGATTGTCTTCCATGCTTTCGTTCAAAATATCATCATTATTATCATGCGAAGAATGAGACCCATTTGATGTTTCTGCTTGATCAAGATCGAATGGAATCGGAGATGGTCGTCTTTTTGGAGTTGCGGTGGAGAGATCAGGAACAAATGGATGAACTTCATCATAAATATTTTTTAACATTTCAATCGCTTTTTTTCTTCCCAATGGACGAATTCCAAATGCATTTAATGCTGCCTACAAAAAGAAGATATATGTAATTAACTTTGTATGGTTCAACAAATAAATGTAACTTGCCTTTAATTCATCATCAGTATACTTTTCATATGATGGCATAGGAGTAACATCATATACTTTAATAACTTTTACACCAGAACCAAGTCTTGCAGCAATTCTACGAGTCTTTGCGCTCAATGTTAAAGATGGTGGTGTGAATATTTGTGCAACTTCTGCATTTGCATTAAATGGTGACATTATTATATTGTTATCATGCTGTTTCAAAATTGCATCTTCATCACCTTGGTGTGTGACCATAATTTCTTCTTGTTGGTTCATTATGGTACCATTAATTTCTTCTTGCTGATAAAATACGGTAGCATCATTATGATGTGTTGATATTAACAAATCATTATCTCTTTCTTGTGCATTCATATGATCATCACTATCATGTTTCGCCATCACATCTTCATCATCACGGATGTCCAAGACATCTTCATCTTGATGCGTCATCATTAAATGCAAATCACTTGGACCATAAAGTGTAGCTAATTTTCGAATATCCTCCATATCATTCAACGACCAATCAGTAGCACCAGAATATAAATACAAGAGATACATTTCAACAACTTCACTAGAAAAATCAGTCAATGATATTTCTGTCGCATTTGCTTTAATCTGAAAAGACATAAATTGAAAAAAATTATATGAAAAAAGAAAAACATACGTCAAGCGATGTTCGGGCTTTTAAAACAAAAGTATGAGCAGAGATACTTAATCCATCTTTTGTACAAATTTTGATATCAGTTTTTTGTGAAAAAAGAGCTCTTCGAAAATCATCAGCCAGTCTACTTAATCTATCAATCTAAAATAAAGTTATTATTAACGAGAAAAAAAACTGTCACATGCTCAAACCTTTTCAAGCTTTTTTCTGAAGATATTTTTTTCAAGTAAATCATTATTTATGTCATCTTGGCATGGTTCTTTCTTTCGTTTAAATTGTCCACAAAATCGATTCTGTATCAGATGCAGACCTTCACACCGACAGCTATGCTTTTCTTTTTTACCAAAAACAGTACTCTTTAGAAGGCCCGAAGTAAATTTGCGACTGGATGAAGTTGATTTTTTCAAAGGAGGAGCCAGCTCGGTATCCGAAGAATTTTTAGCAGCTTCTTGTTCTTCAAGAACACGTTTCTTTGCACGTTGAATCATTTCCATCGTAACAGGTCTAAAAAGATATGGTAAAAACAATAAATTAAGAGCCGTGAAATTTAAGAAGCTTGAGAAAGAGGCATTGTCCTAAGACTCGACCATTTTGATTCCCTTGTTCACGAGCATTTTGATATACTCTTCGCGGAAGAGAAAAAGGGAGATCCAATGAAGCAAAAGAGGACTTCACTCATTTTGATGCTGCAAAGTCCTCCCCTTTTCCCTTCTTGAAGCCGCGGAGGTAAAAAGAAAGGGACCACGGGACCATGGAAAAACATGAAAAACGCACCCCAAATCTGATCAGTGTAAACATAGTAAAAAGCTTACGCTGCTTTGTTAAAACCATTTCTACGAAGCTTTTCTGCAACTTGGGCTTGCGTTTCTAATGCAGTAACCATTTTTGAAACAGGCATATCAAAAGTTTTTGCACATTTATTTGCATGAGCTATCAAATACTAAAAAGGATTCAATGTTTAGCCTAACATTCGCATAAACAACTTACAGGCCCTTTAGCAACTGTTTCATTGCAAAATGAACAAGTAAACATAGTTTGAGCTTCTTTAGCAGCTTCTTCAACAGCTTTTTTATTTACAGATGCATCGACACATGTGTTAACATGAACAGCTCGACGAATTTCAGATAAGCTTTCAAGATTCTTTCGACAAATCGGACATTCCATATGCGCTCCCCGTAAAGCATCACCAACTTCAAGTTTATCAGATTTTAATCGAGGAAGTTGTTGTTTTGTCGTCGTTTTCTTTGTCGTTAAAAAAGAAGATGGTTTGCTAAAAAGTAGAGGAATGTTAAATACTGCAGTACATAGATAATTTTACTTCTTTATTGGTGAAATAATTAAAATATCATCATCATCATCCATTATAATTCTGCGAGTACGTACAAAGTTATTACAAAGAAATGTAAACAAAAAATTTTACAAAGTTGATAAATTAAAATGAAGTATCTCCTGTAAAAAAAATAATGTAAAAAAAGCTTTTCAAAAAAACATTGCGCTTCTTTTTTCATTTGTTCAACATTTTGCCAAAATGCTTGATCAAAACATTTTTTAAATTACATGAAATTAAAATTATAAATCCAGCGATATTTAACAGAATAGTTGTCATGTACAACTATTATTTGTTTACAAATTTATTTTGTTCAAGGTTATTTGCAGCAGATTTCAGAAGAATCGAATATCTCAGATATCGGGCTATACGAAATCTTTGAACGCAAGTTTTAAATTTTTATCGATGTTGGAGATATTGAATGCACTGTTTTGTTTTGAAAAAACGAACGCAAAGAGGAAACGGTTCTGAAATCTTTTTTATCTTAAAAAACTCTAGAAAAATCGAATCTGCAAAAAACTTGCACTTATGGACTTCTAAAAGGGTCAGAACATACAAAAACCGGCCAAAATCAATTTTTTAGGTATTCCACCGAGGGGCAAAAATACCTAAAATAAGGACTTTTTTGATACTTTTTTTGGTGATTATTGTTCACCTGGACGAGACAAATACGTCCATATCAAATTTATATGCGTAGCTCCAAAGGTGCAGAAAATCCTTAAAATTAACATATAAACCTTCCAGAATCTCAACGGATTCGAATTCTTTAATCGAAAAAACCTATTTATACCAAAAATTAGCATAAATGGACAATTTGAAAGCAATTTTCAGCTCATAAAGCTATGTTTACTCACAAAACGCTTTGTACAGTAGCCAAGAAAGTAAAAGGTTCTTTTATGTTTCGAAAGAGAAGTTTAAAAAAAAACAACGATGTGAATATTTTGATTTTTTTTCACATAAACAACAACCCAACCCATAGAAAAAAATTTTGTTTTGACTTGATTCACTTGAAAGGATAGAAAAAAAACAGTGCTTTTTATGAAACTCTCAAAAGAACAAATGCAATGAACTATGAGTAAATAAAACCACTTATTTTATCATATTTGTTTACAGAAAATTAAACTTTTTGCCAACTTTTCATTATCACATTTATAATGGTATACCATGTGATACTGAAAAGTAGCACATGGACCATGCACCGGTACACTGTACACAAATAAGAAAAAATTAAAATCAGAATTTTTTTGAAGTCATGAACTTTTTTGGTAACATTGCATTTTCTTAATTCAAAGTATCCAAATGAGACGAGAAGCAACAGTCTAATCAAAATGACAACAGTTTTGCATTTAATATGCCATGATTGTCTTATAATTCAAATTTTGAAATGCGATCGTCAGACTGAAATCAACATATTATCTTTTCTTTCAACTCTTTTGAAACTAAACAACGTCCTTAGGACTTTGAAAAGCGACAAACTACATTTCTTAATGCACGAAAAATTGAATGAAACAAATAATCAATAAACTGAAAAAGGTTATTCACATTGTGATTTTCTGGCTCTTGTTTTTGTGATTTTAAAATTGAGGGAGTAAACATGTCGTTTTCCCAAAAAGGTATGCCTTTTCTTTCATATTTTTTAAAGCATTAATATTGGAATATAAATTTTAAGAAGCTGATAGAATTTATGAAGAGTATCAAATTGAAACTGGTAAACATTTTGCTGCAAAAGATGCAAAAGGTTTAACTTCAATGTATCATCCGGATTCTGTTCTAATTTCACAAGGTGAATGGGTTGCTTACGGGCTTGAAGGTATGCAAAAAATCTAATCAACCCTGGAATCTTTTAGAATTTGTAATTTTTGGTTAAGAAACTTTCTATCTCAATTCTTTAAAATTAACAGATACGGTATTGGTTAACTCTATATAATTGAGACATCGTCGATACATCATCAAAATAATTCTTTAGACATAAAATCATTTCAAAAAACGCTGTTCACGCGGCTATTTAAAAATGTTGTTCCTAAAAATTCTGATTTAATAAATATATTTGCGTAATAGAAAATTTGGAAATTGTTTCAGTTCAAATTACTTAAGTAATATAAGTTTCAGAAATTTTGAAAAAGAATGAAGAAATCATTAAAATGCCATTCAATTTTGATGTTAAACCTGAAGGCACAACTTTTTCAAACAATGGAGAATTCATTCATCACAAAAGCTTCTTCTATCACAAACAAGATCCAAAGAAATCCGGATGGTATCTATTATTTTAAAACGGGGTGATAATGGAAAATATCTCGTTTACCATGATATCTTTAACATGAAATCCTTGTTTTAAATACGTTTTGAGATTTCTGGTCAAATGTTAGAATCATTATATCAATATACATGTACTCTGTTTATTATAAAAGTCTTATGATGCCAAACAGTTTTGTAAATGCAAAAGTAACAGTAATATTTATTTGTTCAGTTAATTAATCACAGTAAATCAAAAATTTAAACTCCACATCCTTTAACGCGTGATTTACAAATTGCTGCATTGACATCTGCGGCAATGCTGGGTAAATTTGAATAATCTGCTCCAAAATAAAATCCTTCTCCATATGAAAGTGTTCCGACTTTTTTAACGTCAATATTTGGGCCCATAGCAATTGTTATAAGTTTTGTATCATAAAGATCACGAGATCGGTGTGCAAATTCTGTCGCTTCATAAAAATCTTGGTCATCACTGTAAAAATTAAAGAATGAATGTTCAAAATTATGTCTCAAAAAATGTTACATTGGATTTTGTGCAACAAAAACAATTTCAATTTGTTCAATTCCTTCTCGATGAACAAATACATTATCATCTTCATTATCAGTACCGTAACGGAATAAGCTTTCAAAATCTGATCCATTATTTTGCATAACATCTGGAGCATCATTTGTTAATGCTAAAATTGTTTGTCGCAAAATATCAAGTGTTGGAACATAATCAAATGGATAAACAATGGCAAAATCAATATCAACTTGAAGATTTAAAAATACTCTTGTTTGTTGTGGACCAATTGTCCAATTACTTATTAAATAATTTGCAATAAAATCAAGTTCTTTTAAAAAGTTTTTTTGTGATCCCAAAGATGAAAGTCCATTAATGACAAGAAGGATATCACGATTACATGGAGTTGAAGCTAAAAAAACATGCAATTTCATGATCAAAAATTAAGTGTCATTGGAAATTTGAAAATGAGAAACACAAAACTTAAATTTAAATTATTAACTTACTAGTAGCAGATGAGTACTGTAATCGAAAACCTTTTTCAGATTGAACTAAATCCGTTGTGAAAGTCATTAAAGCATATCGAGTGCTTGAATAAAACACGCCAGTTGGATAATCTGCAGTTCTATTTGGACCTCCAAATCTGTAAATGATATTTTCAAAACTAATGTAAACAATTGAAATAATTTACTGCGCCAAAATGGGTTGCAATTCACCATATCCGTCATAAATTGTTACAGAATCACAGCAAGCTTCAACTTCAAAATCCGTAAAATTAAATTTAAGAACACTTCCAATTTCGGCTTGCATGTAGTACCAGCATTTAACATTATTTGGATACTGTGATGGCCAAAATGGTGAAGTTATTATTCCTTGTGTCCAGAAGTCATTATTTGTTGGACATCCGGTGAAGTCGTAACCTTCATTCGGATTAACGTGAACATTTTTAGGATTTTGTTGTACCTTAACTCCTGATTTTATTGCTGAAACAAATGAAGTTCCAACAAAAAATAGACACAAAAAAATTACGACCTTCATTTTTTTAAGGAAGCTTAAACAATAAAATGACATAAAAAATTGCTTCCATTAGAACATGCATGTACAAAGGGGAAATGATAACAAAGATCAGTGACGAAAATCGATTAAAATATGATTGCATCTTTGATTAGGTATTTTAGGTGAATAAAATAGAAGTACTATATTTTAGGCATATCCTGTTACAAAAATCTTAATGTAGAACTTTTTTTTTAATTTTTATGAAACACTAACAGATGTGAAGCTTCATGTGAAGCGGTTGAACAGACATATTTTTTAAAAAGTTAATTAACTATAAGCATTAATATAAATCAGACCATTACTATAAATAATATGTCAAACATAAATGCATATTTAATTACAACATTTTAACATGAATTTTTTAATACGGTAGAACATCAATATTGAAATTTTCTGTTTATGTGCGCGCAGCATGCCGCATTGTTTGCATATTGCATTTCACTTGATTCAAAGAGTTCGTTCAAACATTTTTTTTGTTGAGTTTTTCTTCAACGTTTTCATCGACGACGACGACATCATATCATCTCTGTTAAAACTGGCGATGAAAGAGATAAAAAAGTTTTTTCTATGTTTAATTTTTCGTTTTATGTGTTTTTTAATTACGGATACATGGTTCGTTCCAGATGAATACTTTCAAGTAAGCAAAACCTCGTAAAATCTAAAACTCAAAATTTTATGTTTTAGTGTACAGAAGTTGCATATGGTATGGTATATAACAGATCTCATTTAACATGGGAATGGAAAAGAGATCCTCCGCTACGTTCAATAATTCATCCATTAATGGTATCATGGTTATACAGATTGTACAAATTTGTTGGTGGTGATACAAATTTAATTATTCGAGTGATACCAAATTTGTTGCATTCTTATTTTTTTGCTCTCGGAGATGTATTTTATTTTATGCTTTGTGAAAGAATATTTTTTGCAAATCCTAGAGGTATGTTTATTGCCTAAATTACTCGTTAATTAACTAAATTAAACTGTGTCTTTTAGGATACACAATAACCATGATCCTGTACTTTACAAATTGGTTCATTAATTATTGTTCAACCAGAGCTTTAGCAAATAGCTTAGAATGTGTATTGGTAATTATTGCACTTTATTGGTATCCATTATATCCTGATGAAGTATCACCAAATAATCCTGCTGCTCGACGGAGACAAAAATCTTTTATTCCATATATGATCCTCGGAACTTTATCAATCATTATTCGGCCAACAGCGGTTCTTATTTGGGGTTTACTTGGGCTTTATCATCTTTATCGAAGTAATGAAAAATTTTCGCTGTTGGGGTAATACTTTAATTCAATTTTTTGTTAAAATTCTTATTCTTTTTAGTACTGCAATTTTATCTTGTTCGTTACCAGTGTTTTTTGCAGTTGGATTAGATTCTGATTTTCATCGTCCTCTCAAATTTCCTTTGCTATCATTTGCTCAGTTTAATTTTTTCACCAACGGATCTGCTCATTTTGGTGTACATCCATGGTATTGGTATTTGATTGATGGCTTATTGCTCACTTCTGCAGGAATGTATATTGCTGCAATTGGTGGATACTTATATCAACTTGATCGTCAATTACCAAGATCACCACCAAAGATTTTATTTTTGACTGCTGTATTTTATATGATAGTTCATTCATGGCTTCCTCATAAAGAACACCGATTTGTGCTTCCTATTATTCCCTTGCTGTTGCCATTTGCGGGTTTATTTCTTCAATATATGTTTACAAAGATGCAAAAATTTGTTCAATGTCTTATATTTTTTTATATCCTTGTGAATCTCACTGCTGGTATTTTCTTCTGTAAATTTCATCAACGTGGTGTCCTTGAAGCTACGAAAGATATTGTTAAAGATATTTCACTTCGAAGACCTTCGAACTCGATTGTTCATATCGTTCAACTAACTCCATGTTATTCTATGCCACAATATGCATATTTTCATCAACTGCCTGTTGAACATCATATGCTTGATTGTACACCAAATTTATCAAATAAATCAAATTATATCGATGAATCAGATCTATTTCATGCTGATCCAGTGAAATTCTTGTATAATCCGGATAACTTCGAAGAATATTTGCTTCATCGTCATTCATATGTTGTTATTTATAAAAAAACCTATCAAAAAGTTTCATCAATTCTTAAAGAAACGGGTTACAGAATATGGCGAAAATATTCTCATACAATTATGCCTTCATCGAAAAATGAGGATACGGTATTATTTGTACTTAAACGTTCGTCGAATGCTTTAATGAAATAAATTATTTTTGTTGTTAAAATAAATGAATTATAATTTTATATTGAGCATAATTGGGAAAGCAACATTATCAATGTTTTTTCTAAGATGTGTAAACATCTTTAACAAGTATTATAGTATTATTCCTCGGCTTCGTTGGTTTTGTTTGTTCAAGTCTATAATTTTGCTATCCAAAATTTGTGTTTTACTTCAAAAATGATTATTTTTCAATAGATACATTAGATAACTATTGCACACGATGAAGAGAAAGTAAGTGTAACTCGCGAAATTTGGCAAAGAGAAATAACACAGATTTGAAGGTCATTTGTTACAAATAATTTGTATTCAGGTTTGGTGACGCCATTCAAGGTCAGTAGGTTGAAAAGATGTCATTCAGTGTCCAAAAATATGAACAAAATAAATTTTAATATTTCTCCTCTTGATATTTAGTAGAATTTTTGTGTTTCACTATCGTTTTTTGTAATGCTGCAGTTTTCCAGTCTTTAATGTAATTTTTCTTTTGACTTGTTATTCTATCGATCACTCTTGCAAAGGCCCTTGTCTTTAACTTGCTTTCTGTATTTTCAAAAATGAATAAGCGTTTACAGATGTAAATAATAAGTATTGTAATTTTTCATTTAACTCATAATTTTTATTTAATTAGCTATTTGTGATATTATGTTTTTAATTTTTTAAAATTTAGAAATGGCTTTTAATTTACAAAATTTTGTAAAGCAACAATTAACAAATGCTCTCAAACGAGCAGGTTCTCCATCAAATATTAACAATAATGCTAAACAAAATCCGGCTCAATTCACCCCTGCTCGAGCAAATCCATTGAGCAATTATATCACAGATTTGATGAAAGTTATAAGTGAAGGAAATTCCAAATATCAATCACCCCGGAAACAATACTTATCACTTTTGTACAATGTTATCAAATATATCATGATGAATCCGTCATCTTCAAAGGAACTTGAAAATCTTTATCAAACATTCAAAAATTTTATTTCTAAAAGAAAAATTTTAGTTCCATCTCAAAAATGTGATTTTGTTGGAGATATTTTTATTATTAAAGATGAAAGAAAAGATATAAAAATCAAAGTTCGAAACATTATTAATTGGCTTAATGATAATTTTTATTTGGAAATAATCGGGAAATCAGTTGGATCAAAGATTTATCACTGCCGTGTTAAAAAGATTGAACTTATCAAAGCTAAAATATCTTTCAACGAATTCGATACTTTGGTTTCTGAAAATACTGTAGAGGATTTTGTATTTTTCATTTCTGCCATTCTTGATTCCTTTCATCAATATGTTCAAATCGATAAAATTCTACAAAAGCTTCCAAATGTTACATTATTCACTTATATAACAGCGGCAGAAAAGTATTCCCTTGCTACTCTTAAACATTTAAATGCCATTAAAATATGCCGTAAATTCAATTTTCTTCAATTAAGGTTGTGTGAGGTCGATGAAACATTTAATCCTGCATTATTTTGTCATTTTATTAATCAAAACTCTGGACCATTGACACAAGTTTCCATTTGGTTCAAAAATAATTCCGAAGAAGTTAAAAATGCTCTGGAATCTGCTCTAGAAGACATGAAGCAATTATGGAGCGGAAAGAACCTTACATTAATTTTTTGAAATTTGAATAAGATAATTCAACAAGTATTTAATGCTATATTATTTTAACCAAACAATACCTTTTTTTACATTACAGAATGTCTATATCATAATTTTTATAGCACTGAAGATTTTTTAATATAAATAAAATTTTATTTCTGAAGATGTATTGCTTTCTGTAACTTTTCAAAGTTTTTGGATCCAAAGCTTTTCTTTCTTTTCCAATTAGCAATGATTTGTTTTTGCCTGTCATCAAAAAAAAGAAAGTTTTTTTCCATCTTTTCCGTCACATCTGGCAAAAATATGTGCAGCTGCAATAAAAATAAAAAAAACTTTGAGAAAGAAATCGAAGAAACGAAGGAAAGGAAACTGAATAATGGCTCTTTTTTGTTGCAATAACAATTCGATCTCAAAATCTCTTTTTTTGATCGTATCCGATTTTTTCGAAAGAGAAAAGCTTTCATTGCTTAAATCTTTTATTACTATCTCAGATCTTAAAATAATGAAAAAATGATATTATACAAAAATAATAATAAATAAGAATAATAATAGCAGCAATGAATGTCAAAGAGATCAAATTACATTTTCAAAAAAAATCACACTTGAACAAAGAATACTGATGCTGACATTTTTGTTTTTTGGAACTTCTTTTTCATTGATTTATTGCCTGCCATTTGACTTAGGTTTGCGGCAGCTTTTTTGATCCATAAAAGCGCTGGCATTATTGTATAAAAGTTTTGAAGAATATTCATTCATTTCATCCTCTTGTTTTGTTATTCTTTCTAAAAATTTATAAAATAGTAATCAAAATTAAGAACTTTTTATTAAAGGCATGCTAATTTGGCCCATTTAAATAGTTAAACCTTTTATCTAAACCAAAAAAGTAGTGCAAAATGTAAATCAGGCCCAAAAGTATAAAATTTTGGTCTAACAACTTTAATAAAAGATATACGAAATTCTGAGTCTGAGAAAATACCGTAAACTACTAAAAACTAAAATTTACATCAATTTTTTTTGTAGTTCAAATTATTTTTTTTAGCTCTTTTAAATTTCATAATTTAAGTTATTACTTATTTAAAACCTACAGTATTCATTTGCAGAAAATAGTTAAGATAAAAAATTGATTACCTTGTTTATAAAATATTTCATTTGGCATACAATAAGTGCTCTCAGATAATTCCATAAAATTATATGTTGAATTTTGAGGTTTGTAATTACCAGCTGATGAGGAAATATGTTCTTGAGCTTTTTGACTTCTCCAAACATGAAATGATGACTTGAAGTTGCAATCAATAAATTCTGTTTGACATTGACCATTGAGCATCTGGAAATGGAAGGATTCATATGTTTTTTGATTTGGATTTTGAAATGAAAATAGACAAACCTCAACAAGATATGTGATATAAGCAGTTGCAATTCGCAATGAATGAACTTTACTTAATTTATCGGCAGGCATTGAAGGAATTTTTCGTCGAAGTTCATTAAATGCATCATTCAATTCCTAAAAATGAGATATTGGAGATAGTTGGCTACTGGGAAATCCAAAAACTGTAAAGATTACAGTTTTTTCAGAACATGTTGTAGCAATACCGAAAAATTTTTAAAGTTTTTTTTCCTTGAATAAAATCTACAGTACCTCTCTCAAATTTGGAAAAAAGAAAAAGTTCTTACCAATGTTCTTTGACGTTCACGCAAATTTGCAGATTTTCGACGTTGTTCATGTTCAACAACCACCTCCTTTTTAATTGTTTTCCGCGTACCGTTTTTCATAATCTTCGTTTACAAAAACCGTTTTCTTTTCGTTTATGAAAATTTTTTTTGGAATCAAAACATCAATCCAATGAAAAATCACTTTTTCTCTTTTTTTTCTTAAGCAGCTTTGATCTGTTGCTCCGCCTTTTCTTTATCCAATGCAATTTGTGAAGAGCAAAAAAGCATTGATTCAAAGTTAGAAAAGGGTAGTTTCTTTTTATAAATAAAAGATTTCTTGAAGTGGTTTTGCAAATTTAAAAAATATCTTTGTATCACGTTTTTACTTCAACATAAAGCAACCGAGAAAAATGACAACAAATACGATAATTATTTATCAAAATTTTAAACGCCAGTTTTTTCGAGTACACTTTCACTTTTTATTATGCAGTTTGACTTTATTTAATTTGTTACAATAAAATTATAACACAGAAGTACATTAAAATTTTGTAAGAAGCGTTTAATAATTATGAAAAAAGTAGCCGAAAAATAGTTACTTTTGCAAAAAAAGGAAATTACGGTAGCATTTCGTTTTGTGAAGCTTAAAATTTATTCATCACAGAAAGATTGGAAGTCCTTGCATCGACCAGTTTTGAAGCCATGAGCTTTGCAGCATGATTCTTGTTCACGATTTGTACGATGACAAACTTCATCACATGGTTCATTTCGAACATTGTCACGAGCTTCAGCTTCATGGACAGAAACTATAAATAGCATTTTTTATGCAGTTATTTCAAGTTCAATTTGTTTCTGCAATGATCTTACCGGCAATGAAGAAAACAAAAAGCATGAAAAGTGCGGTAATTGGGAATCTCATATTGTTAGGGGTGGAAGAACAATCAAAAATGCAAGTATAAAGTTGCTTTTGAAAAAGTTGTTGCTATTTATATTGATCAAAACATAATGTAAATGTCATTAGTCGATCTTTTAAACAAAAATATCAAAAAATAAAGGGAAGTAAGTTCTGTATTTTTTTAACAAATTTAAAAGAAAGAAAAGTTCATGAACTTTTGTTTTTAAAAAAACTTTAAAATGTTCAAGCATTTTAAAAGGCTTCTTGATACTTCTGTGAAACATTTAAAGAAAAAACATTTAAAAACACACAATAGGAAAATGTGATTAGTCACAAGCATTGTTTGAAACAATTTTTGTTCAAAAAAATTAAACATTTTAAGATTCATAATTTATTTTTTCACCACTTCGTGGCTAAGATAAGGACAATTTTACTTGCAAAAGAATTTTTAACACAAGCATTTCTTAATTAAACTAATTCTGAGTTCAATTTGTTGTAAAAAAATTTATTTAAGCCATTCTGCAATCAATTCATTAATTTTTTGGCGTGCTGCTTTAAGTTGGGGAGGATCGTCAGGATACGAAATATCCATATCTCGGCAATGTGATGTGCCATTGATAAGGATGGAAGTAATTCCAGTTGGTGAAGTATTATTGGTATATAATCCCAAAGCATGCCATGGATCATGTGAACCATTTACGAGAACAATATTTGTAGCATTATAATTATCTAATCCACCGTAATTTTTAAGTGAGTATTCAACTCCTGCTGCAATATCAGTTATGTTTTTGCCAAATCTTTCAAGACATTCTTCACCAATAATATAGCTAAAAACTTCAATATTTTCATGTAATCCTGTTCAAAACTTACTCCACGGGAGTAGCAGCACCAAACATATTTCTTGCTCCCATGTCAGTAGATTGGTACCATCCAAATTCAGTACAAGTTTGCCACAGCCAAGTTCTACCAGCTAAAATATTCGAGATATAAGATATATTTAAATTTTTCGTACCATTCCACGAAAGGTCATCATTTTCTTCATCTAATACATCTTCAGCGTAATCCATTTTCCCTCTTCTATTTAATGCTGCTAAATTTTCTATTGGAGTATTACTGTTATTTGTCATGGTTTTACAGTAGGAACTGAGGTCAGATCCATATTGAACGACTCCAACAAATCCTATCAAATCATCCAAAAAATTTCGAATTTCAGTAATATTAGGGCTTCTTCCCAGCAACGAAACATGGAAAAGTTTGTTAATTTTTTTTCTACCTTCGATACTGTAAAGCTTAATTTGAACATCGGCAAAAGCTGCTTTTAAATTTTCAGCACATTTTGGATTGAACTCATAAAACACATTTTGAACAACTTGTAAATATTCGAAGAAATCAACTTTTGGAAGTAACGGCGCCGAGCTGGCAACCGCTCCAACTGTCATTTCTGGATACTTTTCTCTGAACCATGCTGAAAGCGATCCAGGATACGATCCGCCATGTGTAATCCATTTTGAATTTGGCCGAATTTCATTTATTGCTTCAATGAAATTTGCCATATCCGCCAAAGCTTGCTCACTTGAAATATATTTCAAATTCGAGACTGAAGAGTCATTTGCGGGCAAGCTTTTGCCGTAACCTCGATGCTCAATGTAATATGTGTCAGCTTGGAATCGTTTAGCCATGACTAGAAAATGCGAGTCTGCATCATAGATTTCATGAGCACCACCGTCATCTTCACCGCCGATCATCAAAAAAATTGGTCCACCGTGCTTATAAAATGCAGAGTTGTTCCAAAATCTTTGGCTCCAAATTCTTGAATCAGATTTATTAAAATGATCAACCGGTTGTGAGATTCTGTTTTCAGTAATTTTCATTAATTTCACATTCTTTTTTAACGTTTCTCTGCGTAATATTGTGCGAATTCGGAAATTTCGAGACCGTTTTGATGGTATCTAAAATGTTTGATTTTATTTTGTAACACATAATTCTTAATATTTTACATGCTCAAAAAACTCTGTAACATTACTCCATTTTATTTCAGAAACGAAAACTTTCTTTCTTTTTTCGACGTATTCCGTGGTTTTCGACATTGTTGTAACATTATTGATTGGAGAAACACCTGAAAATTTATAAATATTCTTTGTCTCACATTTAAATTTTATAATCACCAATCCATTTTTTAATATTTTCAATGATCAATGCCCTCAAATTTTTTAATGATTCATTATCATTCTCAGATGGCGAACCCATATCAGAACAATGTGATCCGCCTTCAACGAGATATGGGATGACAGAAGGATCACTTGAAGTTTTGAGAGCTAACGCGCTCCAAGGATCAAGTGAACCCCTTGGGGCAACCACATTTGTGCCGAAATAATTATCTGCTCCACCATAAAGTTTCAAAGTTTTTTCAATTCCAGCTTTAATATGATCAACATTAAATTCTTCCCCAAAGACATCCATACAAAGATCAATGAAATAACTGGAAAAAATTTATTTTTATTTGGATCATCAAATGTATTATCATTTACTTTGTCGTAACTTTACTGCCAAAAAAACTTTGTCCTCCATCTGTGGTTGTATAAAATCCAAATTCATTACAAGTTTGCCAAGTCCAAGAACGATATGCTGCATGAATTCTATTATCATATCCATCATATTTTAAAAAATTAACCATATCCGAGTATTTATGTTGTGAACCAATGTTAAAATCCATCAACTGTGGCAAAAGTTTAACAACTTGTCCAAGGTTTACAAGCAAACTATTTGTGTCATCATTCATGATTTTACAAAGATTATTAATTCCGAATGGACACTGCAAAACAATAAAAACTGTGAAAAGTATCTTTGTGTTATATCATATGCTTACATTTTTGCCACAATCATATTGAACTGCCTGTTCAAAGTATCCAATAATTGTCAAATAAAAATTTTCAATATTATCCGATGTAAGATTTAGCATTTTAAGGTCATCATCATTGCTGAAAAAGAACAATGTTTTGAAGAGAAAAAGTGTCATTAAATTACTGAAAAATCTCATCAAGTTTTTTCCTTCCAAGCGTGAATTCCATATAATTTTGTAATTGTTGGAAAGCTGCTTTCGTCTTTTTTGCACATTTTTGATCCCGAGTTGTAATCGAATTTTCAACAAATTGAAAGAATTCTGTAAATTTTTTTCAAAATTATAAATTTATCTAAATTACCAAATTTACCGTAAAAATCGAGCACCGGTTGAACAGGCCCCGAACTTCCAACTGCTCCAGCAGCAAGTTCAGGATATAATTCCCGAAACCATAATGCCAAAGATCCAGCATAAGAACCACCAAAAACGACCCATTTTGGATCTGTCAAATTTAAATTCTGATTTTGTGTTTGAATAAAATTTGCAACATCTGCCAAATATTGTCTGCTGGAGAGATATTTCAAGTTTTCAACAGTTTGTTTCCTGCAAATGTAAAATTTAGTTTTCTTCAATTTAAAAGTGTATCTTCACATACTCAAATGGCCGACTTTCACCATAAAATCTGTGTTCAAGTGTCCAAACTCCAGCACTAACATTTTTTGCCCAAATCATAAATGGAGCTGTTTCATCTGTTACAGCGAATGCGCCCTGTGGCATTTCTTGCCCCATTATAAAAAACTGTGGACCATTTGGTTTTGAAAATTTCATGTTATTCCAATATCTCTGTAACTAATTTTAACAACCTGTTTTTGTTTCAAAAGCAAACCTGATTCCAAAAAAGATCATTTGTGGAATCAAAATGATCTAATTTTTGAGGGAATTGCTTAGCCTCCACTTCATATTCAACTATCTTAAGCATAAAAAGATTTTAATCTATCATTCTACTTTTTTTACCTTTCTGTCATCAAATAATTGTCTTCTAAAACCAGTGAACGGTTGTCCCATAAACATTTTGGGCCCCAAAACGGATGGATGATAACACCCAGTGCTGTCCAAATCTCTGTGAATAGAGAGTGATCTCTAAAAGTAATGATAGAGAAAAAAGTGTGAAGAGAAAAATCTCTATTTTGCAAAACAGTGATAAATCTCTATCACTGTTTTCTTCACAGTGACGTCACAGAGATTTTCACTGTTTTTTAAATGCGGGACTTTTAAAAAGTAGTGAATGATTACTTTTTTTATTGTTTTTCTGTGTTTGTGTCATGCAAATTCCAACAGTTTATTATCTTTTACATTTTTTTGTACAGAAAAATGAAGTTTTGAATGTCCCGCATTTAAAAAACAGTGAAAATCTCTGTGACGTCACTGTGAAGAAAACAGTGATAGAGATTTATCACTGTTTTGCAAAATAGAGATTTTTCTCTTCACACTTTTTTCTCTATTCACTTTTTCAGTGAGAGAATCTCTGTGATTTCACAGCGTAGAGATTTGGACAGCACTGATAACACCATGATGATCCAAGGAATAACTAAAATGTTATGTTTTTTGCAAAATCCAAACAAAGATAAGCATTTACCAAGATGCCAATGCCAAATAACCACATGGCAGAAATTCAAAAAGCTTTATTTCAGCTTTTTCAATCTTTCTCCAGTTTTAATTGAATAAAAAATTGCTTGTGCAACAAGCCTTTTTGTAGTCATTCGAAATAATTGGCAATACCTTTGTCATGGCCCAATTAGTTAAACAACAAAGGATAAACATTTTTGTTATAAATTTGAAGTATGGTTTTTCCTTTTACATTTTATAAATTAAATATTTTTTACACCAAAAAATTGTTTTAATTTTTTTAACAATGGATTTTTCCTTTTATTAAAGTTTGTTGAAGCAAAAATGCATATCAAAAACAAAGTCAGAAAAAATAAATACAATGCAATCACATTTTTTTAAATTTCAAATTATTTATTTAACATAATGTAAAAAAATTCTTTCTAATCAAAAAGATTAAAACTCAACCATGAACACAGCACAAAAACACATTTAAATATAAAAAGGACGGTTAACAATGTTAGAATTGATAAAAAACGGTTCTTCTCTTCCCATTTCATCAAATAAATTTGGTTGAACAGTAACACAACGTTCCAATAGCTTTGATGCTAATCCAATAGGTGCAGGTCGTCGGAATGATCGTTTTGTTTGAGGCATCAATCGACAAAGTTGATACACAATTGCCAATAAATTATCCGCTTTAAAACGATTCTCATCAAGAACAATTCGGTATTTTGCAGGTTTTGTTGTACCCTAAAAAGATGACAATGTGATAACAGAATGAGGAAAAGGAAACATACCATAAAAGTTTCATGTGATACAAAATAAAAACAATCTGGATTTGTAATTTCGCTATCAATAACAGTTCCAGGGGGTACATTCAATTTAATTCCTTCAGGATCAGTATCAGATCTTAGTGGTCGAATTCGATTCTCCATGGTTAAATCATAAAATCTAACTCCATGAGATCGATTATATCCAATGTAAGTAATATTTGGTTTATCATTCTGTAATCGAAATTCGTCCATATATTGAAGAATAACACTTTTGATATGACTTATCTCCAGAAGTCCTTCACCTTGTGCCAAATCAAATTCATTCATTCCTGCACGAAAAATGACGAGTTTTGAAGGAAATGAAAGTTTTCCATCTACCCCTTCATATGCATTAAAAGATTGATAAAGAATTTCTTTATAATTTGAACAATATTTTTGAACTCCATTTGTCATAATAGCAAAAGCATTGTATCTGTAAAAAGAAAGAATTAACGGATTTTTAGAAAAGAAAAAATTCACCTTGTTCCTTTGTTATCAATACTTGTAGTAATACCAACAATTCCAAGTTTGTTTTTCTGTGTTGAAAGTCTTGTATCAATTCCAATAAACATAATAAGTTCATTAGGGTTCCATCTAAAAAGCATATATGAATTAAAGAAATTTGATATAGTGCAATAAATGATGCTTTTTAAACAAAAAAACTTACAAATCCAAAGGATCATTAGAAGGATTGCAGTTAATACCACCTAGTTTTGCATTAATATTCAAGGCAATATTATATGTGAAGTCTTCACTTGTTTCACGAGCATCCCTTCGATATGAAATTTTTACATTTCGTAAAACACCAACAGTAATTACTTGATTAATGATTCCATTATAATCCAATTTTTGCTTAATTACTTCTGCAATAATCTAATATGCAAACATATTCAAATAGAATAAATAACATACGGTATAAATCATTATTAGATTCATTATCAATCACAACAATAAAGAGCAATTTGGTTTCATACTCAACCTTCCCAACATTTTCATACCAATTTACAACATTATTCAAATCAGTTTCAGCATCGCGAGGATAACATTGAAAAAAGTGCACGCACCTTTTGCCGGCCATGTAAAGTCTAAAAATACGTATATAAAAAAGAACAACAGTCACAAAATCTACCCAATATTATACAACTTTTCCATAAGAATATCAACATCATTTTCAATTGAATCATCACGATTTGTACTAAGACGATGGAAATCAACAATAACATAATCAACAGCTTCTTTGAATGGTAGTGCAAGAGTACCCGGAGCCATTGAATACGTATCACGAGGTACATCAAGAAGCCGAGCATTAACTTCAATAGGTCTATCATCAATGTCTATTCCAATACTTTTCAACAAATTTCTTTCAGGAAAATCAATCAATTCAGCATGCAACTTTCCAGCAATGTCTTCAATGAATCGAAATCTTGGTCCAGGAACAACTGCAGCAAGCTAAAATAAATGTGTAAAAGAAATTTTATAAAAAGAAGGCATACTTCTTTAACTTGTTGATTCAATTCTTTTAAAATGTTTAACGCAGCAACACCAACTCTTTGAGGTCGATCAGAGAGGCATACAAGTTCCAACGGTACATGTTTAAAACGATTCTTAAATTTAAGTTTCACTGCATTCATCGTTGGATATTCCAATCTTATGCGAAATCTATCTTCAAAAACTCGAACAATAGTTCTACCATCTTCTACATTAAAACGTGTAGCAGATCGATTGCAAATTTCACCAAATTTATACAAAACATTTCGGCCACCTCGTTGCTCTTCCCCGCGAATATAAACATCAAGATCTAAAAATGAAAGTCATTCATTACAAATATTATAATATGATCAGTTTACTTGCAAGTACACCATTTAATAAAGAAACACTAGTGGAGCTCAGCATTCCGCCTTCAAGATCACCAGGCTGAAGCACTCTTTGAGGATCATAAGGAAATGTACAAAGATCAATGTAACACTCAAGAATTGGAACATCTGTTCGAGTGCAAACTGTTTGAGTCACTAAAATAATAAAAATAAATTTTTCATCACCATAAAATCAAACCTACAATCAAGTGAAATCATATTTCGTGAAGAACCATCAAATTTAGGAACATTTGTTTCGAATCCAATTTTAAAGCCACTGACCAAATCAAAAATATTATTTAGAGGTCGTTTAGGGAAATGAGCACGTCGAGGGTCAGTTTCAAAAGTATAAATTGCTTTTTTCATCATTGTAAAACCATGATTATGAAAAAGTCTGAAACATTCAAAATTCAAAATAAGAAACAGCTTTGCAAAAACATACTGTGCGATACTTTGCAGTGCAGCTCTTTTTAAAAATCTTCGAAGTTCGTTATCGAAATTTTTCCATTCATCGAGCTTGACATCACCGCGAAAATCAGCTTTTATCCGTATAAATCTATTCTGTTGATCATGCTAAAAACAAGATAAAACGTTTATCAGTTAAATGTAATAAATAAACACATACCTTTTCAGGAAAATTATCATTTGGATAAGACGGAACAGTATAAACCAAAAGACCATGTTCAGTAGGATATCCTTCAACAGTTTCATAATCTCGAAGTTCAGCAGCATAATTATTTTTGAATAATGAATATAGCTTTTTGGATTGGACGTGAACTCTAAATATATTTATAATTTATTTGATGGAAGAATAAAAATAACAAATACATAGGCCCATCTTTAGTTTTCTGAGTTGCAATTACTTCAAAAGTTCCAATGCTTTTGCGTCGATCGTTTGTGCCTCGATTAAATTCCATATCAAATAAATTTGTTCTAACAAGCATATGTCTTCCAGCACCACCCGGAAAAGCATACGGATCTCGTGGTTGTAATGCCATTATTTTTGGAATTAGTTATACGGTAATCAATGATAAAGAATAATGAATCACTGCTTTTTTATCACAGAAAAAAAAAGATTTCTAAGGGTATTGTCAAATTGCAACATCTTGCCAAAGAAAAATGTTTTAAACAATTTAAATCAAAAGAAATAACTATACTACCAGTGTATTTTCGAATTAATATTCATGATTAATTATTGCAAATGAATCATAAATATTAATATCTATGTTAAAAACAGTTTTAAAATAATAAATTTGCTAATGATAAGTTTAAGGATTATAAAATCTTGTAATTTAGTGAGTTACAAGCAATATTCACAAAGTTTGAAAGTAACTTTCATGTAAAGTTGCATTAATTCATTAGATCAAAATGTTCCGTGTTTGGATATAAATCGTGAAACAGTTTATGTTTTTTGATAGATATGTCAACATCAAATAGTGTTCCATAAAAATAATTTATTTTTTCACTGTTTTAGTAGTTTAACAAATTTTATGCTAATGTGATAATTTTCAAAACAAAAAGTTCAAAGCTTAAGTCTGACTAATAATTTTTTCTGGTATTTCATAATTGTGAGCCCTTTTTTCAGCAATCCTACTTGTTTTATGATTCATCCTCCAACAGAATCTTTTTCATTTTTAAAATTGTTTGGCTGTTATTTTTTTGATCGGATGTTTAATACAAAACAGATGTGCGAAAAATGGGTGGAAAAAATGGATAAACAAAAAAGCGATTATCTTTCAATCGGAAGAGCAAAAAACATTGAAAGGGGTGTTTTTTGATTGCTTTAAATTGGCCACATGTTTTTACATTTCTATTATGTACGAAATAAAAAAATCCTTTTGTTGATTTATTTCTATTTTTTGTTTATATTTTAGGCAAAAAAATATTTGTTTCCACTTCGAGGGATTCTTCGTTTTTTGGGCTATTTATGAAATTAAATATTTGTTTTTTTCAGAGCGTTTTATTCTTTTGCCATTGTTGCCTCTTTCTGAGAATCATTAATAATTATAACAAATTTTAGTTATTTGAAAATGAACAAAGTTATTCTTTCTCTTGCTGTTGTACTCATTGTCATCGGTGCCATTCAAGCTGCCAGTGTTGGTGTTCGTCCTGAACAAGCAATTGGTGTTCGAGGTGTCTTGAAATGTAATGGCAGACCTGCATCTGGTGTCCTCGTAAAACTCTATGACCATGATAGTAAGTTTTTAAAGCATAAGTGAATTGACCTGTTTAAAATGATTTTAAGCCTTTACCCTTGACGACAAAATTGCCTCTGGTCGTACGGATTCTCAAGGTCGTTTTGAAATCTCCGGAACTGCTCGCGAAGTCTCTAGAATTACCCCTAAATTCAATATCTATCATGATTGTGAAGATTGGATGGTATGTTTGCTATCCGTTTTAACTCCATAAAATGAAACCTATTTTTTTAGCCATGTCAACGCAAGGTCTCAATCAATATTCCAAAGAATTACATTACTCGTGGAAGTAACAGTAAAAATGTCTATGATGCTGGTACCATGGAATTAGCTGGAAAATTCCCTGGAGAAGGACGCGATTGCTTGCATTAACTTTAATCTTTTATGCTTTTAATTTGTATTTCTTGTACAAAACAATGCCATTTTATGTTGTAATATGAGCCTCACAATTTAAATAAACTTCTGTTATTTTAACATTTGTATGCATTAGAATTCTTCACAAATTACATATCTTTCTGATAAATTAAACCTTTTTTTGGGAATAACAAAAGTATAAAGTTCGTTTTTAAACACATTTACGCTATTGATAAATTTTTTAAAATGAAAGAAGTTTTCTTCCGGCTTTTAAAAAGTGCAAAGTTCTTAAAAGCAATGTTCTTTGATTGTTATAAATTTGCCAACTGTTGTTCGCATTTATTCAAAAAATCATTTATTTTGTTGTCTGTTTCACTGTTTGTTTATATTTAGATATAAACATTTGTTTTGCCTTTTTTTTCATTTGTTTCTGGTTGCTTTGAATTCAAAGTATCGGGCTCAAAAAATTTTGTTCCGCTTTTAAAATTCAAACTTTTTAATTTAGCTTCTACTATTTTTAGAGTTTATTCGCAAAATGAATAAATTTTTGATTATCATTGTTGTTGTTCTTGCTGCAGTTATTCATGGCAAAGAATACATTAAAGCTCGACCATCACAAAGTATTGGTGTTCGAGGCATGTTAAAATGTAATGGAAGACCTGCATCTGGAGTTCTCGTAAAACTCTACGATCATGATAGTAAGTTTTTAAAAGATGCTTGAATTTAAAAGTGACCAAAAGAATGATATAAGTTTGCATGTCCTACTTTTTAGCCTTTACTCTTGATGACAAAATTGCTTCTGGCCGCACAAATTCTCAAGGCTATTTTGAAATCTCTGGTACAGCACATGAAGTTTCTCGAATTACACCAAAGTTCAATATCTATCATGACTGTGAAGATTGGCTACCATGTCAACGCAAAGTTTCTCTTGAAATTCCTAAGAGTTATATTACCCGCGGAGAAACAAATAGACGAATTTATGATGCTGGTACAATGGAATTAGCTGGAAAATTCGCCGGAGAAAGTCGTGATTGCTTGCATTAACTTTAATTTGTATAATTTTTATTTTTATTTTAATTTTCGTGTATAAAACGCTTTTAAATGTCATCAAATAAACTATGTAATAAAATAAACTTTGCTTAAAATATCAATTTATTTGACATTTTAAATGTTTTAAAAAACATTTTGGCTGCATGCAACTATAAAATTCGTTTAAAATGTTGTCAATGCAAAGGGAAAAAACAGTTCTTTATTCAAAAAATAAATATACAAATAAATTGATACACATTTTCTTTGGCCATTTTTCTTTAAATAAAGTTGATTAGCTACGATATAAAATAATGTTTTAGAAAATAGCATTATTATATAAGCTTTAATCTTTCATTCATCAAAAAGAGCAAAAAACATGAAAGACATGTTTTTTGATTGTTTTAAATTAGCCATATGTTTTTCATTTTCAACTCTAAAAAATCCCTTTGTTGTTTATTTATGTGTCTCTTTTCCTTCAATCTTTGTTTCACATTTATCCGCCCCTTTTGGATATATAAAAGCGAATAGACATTTTTATATTTTTAACTTTTGTTTCATTTTTTTGACAGAGTTTATCCAAAATGAATAAAGCGTTGATCGTTTTTGTCGTTGCTCTTATTGCTGTTGGAATTATTGATGCCTCAAGTGTGGGCGTTCGACCACAACAATCTATTGGAGTGCGAGGCCATTTAAAATGCAATGGAAAACCTGCTGGTGGAGTTCTTGTAAAGCTTTATGATCATGATAGTAAGTTTTAACACTTATCTCAACTGTATTTTAATTAGCTAAGTTATAGCATTCACAATGGATGACAAAATTGCATCTGGACGTACCGATGCTCAAGGTAACTTCGAAATCTCTGGAACTGCCCGTGAAGTTTCTCGTATCACTCCCAAATTCAATATTTATCATGATTGTGAAGATTTATTGCCATGCCAACGAAAAGTTAGCATCAATATCCCAAAAAATTATATCAGCAGTGGCGGTTCATCCAAAAGAATCTATGATGCTGGCACACTTGAATTGGCTGGAAAATTTGCAGGAGAAGGACGCGATTGTCTTCACAAATAAATTCTTTGTTGTAAATTATGTTTGTAAAATGCCATTTTCCAATGTATTATGAATCTCGTAAAATAAAAACTTTTATTTACTTTGTAAAAAATCAAATTTCGATATAAGTTTAGATAATTATGTCGAAGTAAAAAAACGTATTAACATAGTCAGTTTAAGTCCAAGTCGACGTTTTAGATATATTACATTTTTTTTGTAATGAAGTAAATCCACATATTTCATATACGCTTTGACGAATAGTTTTATTCATTGTGAGATAAACCATTGCCGGCAAACCTAAATTTAAAAAAATGTAAAAATAAAGTAATTGTCACTTTTCTCCGATTCCCTATTTTATATCATAATCTAAATTGTTATCGTTCAGCAACCCTTAACAATTTAAATTTAAAAACTTACCATCTAAGATTAGAAAAGAGTATGAAATCCAAGGATTTAAATATGACGGGGGTCGAATAAATTGTGTTATCATAAACGCCGTCATTGTAAATAGAAAACAAAATGATATTATAAGAATTTGCCCAAATACCTTTGTCTGAAAAGATCTGTTAAGTTTTAAACGAAAGTTTTTTAATGCTAAATTCTTTCAGAAGAAAGATAATAATATTGTTTGAAAGAACTTGACTTACGTGTTTAATTATTCCAGTTTTCTGTTTAGTTTTCGCGACAATGTAAATTCCAACTGCACTATAAATTGTAAAAATTGCCACAGCAACAAAGACATTGTTGTATAAAATGACTGGATCAGCGTACTGTAAGGAATCATGGAAGTAACCTTCGTGTGGATTGTATGTTAAAGTGAACAATATCGGATTATACAATCCCGGAGGACCCCAAAGTAAATCTTTTCCACCCCAAACCAATGGTAGCAACATCCAAAATGCTAATTGTTTTCCATTAAACAAAGTCTGACTTAAATGTCCATTAAATGCTTCTATGCATCGATTGAATGCTAAAAGTACGGTAGCGGTGCTTTGAATTTTCCATGCAAACGAATTCAAAACACCCATTATGTAAGCAAAAGTTGGCCAATGACAGTAAACATTTCCAGTGATATTGATTATGCCTGGATATAAACCAACGTAGATACTTGTATTAAGATCTAGGATTGCCACGTAAATCATTATTTTGTAACAAGAATGTTTAATCAAGTCTTTTTTACACATTGCAATAATGCATGGAACATAAAATATCTGAAACCTATTATTTTTTAAGTTCAAATACCATTTTTAATATTAAAACTTACCCAAATTGCAACAAATGTTAAAATAAATAAACATCCAAAGAATATCGATGATCTCTCAGGGTACGGTACATCTTGATAATTATAAAAACTGCAGTTATAATACTCAGAATATTTATTAGAAAACAATAATACTAATGCCATTTTTTAAGAGCGACAAATTTAAGCTATTTGTGTTAAGTAGCTAAATTTAAATATGCATTTGGGAGGAAAAAAGTTTTACAACTCATTTCTAAAAAGTTATAACTAGATGCAGCTGTCGCTTTAAAACAGTCACAATTAGCCGTTTATTAAAAAAGTTTTTAATTTATAATTATACACCTTAAAACTCCAAATATCGGGGAAGTAAAATTTTATTGGGATCTTTTAAAAATATGTTTACAATGTTTTTTTAAAAGTTCTTAACACTTTGAAAAACTGACTAACTGCCAATTTCTGCTGACAATTCCTGACATTTTTTTAAATATATGGCGGACTTTATCTCATGGTTTTAATTATGTACAAGTAGAAAGGACAATTTTGTTGCCTTTTGACTTTTATAATTCCATAGCAAAGAATGCGAAACCAAAGTAAAATTCATAATTAGCCATTTCAATTCTATGTGATTAGGCAATCTTTGTTGTCAACTAAACAGTACTTAATATTTTAAGTTCCGACTTCAACTGACGACTAATCACACTGTTTTTTAAAAGTTATTTTATTACGAAAGAAATATGTCTGTTGATTTTTTGATATTTTTAATAATTTTTACGGTAATTACCAGAAATTCTATCTTTTGGTTTATATAGACAAAGTTAATAAATGTTATTTAAACTTTTAGATTGGAAGCTTTGGATTAATTTGCAGTTTTATATCTCTGCGATATGTTATCAAAAAACCAATTCTTCACAATGCCTTTGGCCAACTTTGTGCAGCTCATACAATATCAGAGGGTGCTGTATTGGGGATTTTTTCAATTTGGACGGCTATAATTCTAAATTTGTAAGTCATTAATGTTTTATCATCTAACCGAAATTGAAGACAAAACAAAACTTTATTTAAGTTTCTCTTAATTAGGCAAATTTTTCAGCGACAAATCATATAATCAAAGCACTGCAAATCTCATCCTTGGACAATTAATCAATGTGTTTTATTACAATGCAATGTATTTGCATTTATTAAAATCAGTTAACCGATATTTCGCGATAGTTCATTCATTTAAATATCGGCAATGGTTTACTATAAAATTTTCACGAATATTAATTTTTGCAGCTTTATTAATTTGCATTGCACAAATTATACCATTTTTTTCAAATGAATGCACATTTTATTTCAATTTGGAAACTTATATTTGGATGGTGCAAGGTACGGTATGCGCTGAAACGACTGCATTTTATATTGATACTGGGTGTACGGTAATAACGATGGTTACTTCGTTAATTTGTGATTGTGTAACATTTTGGTACATTCGATTTCGACTCATTAAAAGAACTGTAAAATTAATTAATGATATTCGATTTGTTACCCAAGTAAGTTTTCTAATTTGAGGAGCAACATTTATAAAAATTGTTTATTGTCACTAAATATTAAATAATAATAAATTATGTTCTTTTTAGACATTTTTAACATCGTGTTTTTATTTGTTGATGGTCTTTTCGACGTATGTTTTGTCCCGATTTGCTACCAATCTTTGGACAGGATTTGCTTCAGTCACATTTAATTGGCAATTGTGTCATGCTTTGAATCAGTAAGCTTTGGTAAAAGTATTGCTAAAAATGATAATCTTAAAATTTTAGATTTTCATTCATCGTTTTCATGGCTTTATTAAAAACCAAATCCAAAACAAAAGTTTTAAAAATTTCAATTTCTGCGAAATAAATTAAAAGCGTTTTATGAAGTCGAAAAGAAGTGATTTCAGTTTTAAACAAATTAGTAACTGTTCCGGCATGGTTGCCATAGAAAACGTGAGAATCAAAAGGCACAATTATTGTCGGGGTTTAAGAGGCTTTAAAATTGTATATTAAAGATTTATTATTACTACATGTCAATTTAAAATAAATAAATAAAATTATAGTTAAAATTTTCTGAGAATTTATCTTCTAAAAAGATATGATGATGAAAAAGCATTTAATTTTCCAGTCTTTTGAAGTGACAGAGATGTTCCATCACCAAATGACCCGGCTCCAGCTATATTCATTTCAGCAGGTCTACTACTTCCACTTCCACCAACTTTAATACTACCTGCAGCAATAACAGCTGGCAAATTCTTTTTGCTGGGCACCGGAATCTTTCCTTTTTCAGCTAATTCAACTGCCATTTTTGTTCGAAATGCATCTTCCACGTCATCTGGTGTTCCATTGAAAGGGATATCAGATAATCCACCATCATCCGCATTAATAAAAGCAATAAAAGCAAAAATAAAAATTATTTGATTTAACATTTTGGGATGTGTCATCAATACACTTTTGAAAATTGCTTAATCATAACCTTTAAATACTAAAAAAGTACATCAAACTTGTTTTTAATCAATCGTTTGTTTTTTTTTTGAAATCTTTGAAAAAAATAATTGTTTGTATTTTGATTTGTTCCCGTAGAAGATGTACTGAAACAATCTTCTGGTGATTATAAATTAATGACTTTTTTTTTGAACTAGACAGAAAGTGAACAAGAAACATCGATTATATTTTCAATATAAAAGTGTTGACTAAAAAATGGTGTTTATTGTTTTCATTAAACTTTAAATTTTTACTTTCTTTCATCAGATTAACCTTTTTATTTTCGAGGAATGTGTTTTTTAAAAACTAATCAACGCCCAAAAATGAGAAAAGTGGATTGACCACATTTTTATGATAGTACAAAATTACTTAACAAGATTTTGTAAATTGTTTATATTACCAAAGACCATTTTTCATAATTATTTAACAAAGATATACAGTATGAAAAATTTCACAGAAAAACTGTAAAAGGGGATTTTGTATTTTGTGTATGGTGCTATATTTATTCATGATTACAATAAAAAATAACTAATTTATCCTTTGATGTTTTAAAAATTAAAATTGTTAAATTTTTTACGCATGCTTAATAAAAAGCATGACTTTAAGATTTAAAGATAAACAATACAAATGCAAAAAAATGTTGCATTTGATTTAGCTAAAACTTAATTTTTTGTCTCTTTCATATTTCAAAAATAACAAAAGGAAATGAATACTAATAAACCAAGCATTGATTTGCGTCAGATGTTTTTAATGACGGCAAATATCTTATCTTTCGTCGGTTTTTCATTAAATATATATTTGTTTTATTTAATTAGTTACAAAACACCAAAAATAATGTCAGCGTATAAAATAATTCTGTTACAAAATTGGTTTGTTGATTTTCAATTTAATATTGTGAATGGTATTGTCAAAGGCGTAAGTTATATGTATACCCATTTGGAGAGACATATTAATGATTCTTATTGCAGCAAACAGATTACAAATACGGTACCTTCTATATAATTGGTAGTGATTTACTGAAAATATTACCGTATTCATTTTCTGCTTCTTTACTTATTTTGTGGACTTTTTCTCTATTTTGTTGTGTCACAACAATTCCAGCACAATTTTTCTATCGATATTTTGTTATTGTTCAAGAAAGAAACTTAACAACATTTGCATATTTAATGTTGGTCATGGTCTCATTTATGACATCATTCTGTCTTGCAGGAATATGGATTTATATTGAATTATTTGAAACAGTTGCTTTGAAAGATAATTATTTACTTTTAGAAAATGATCAGTACTATTTTCAAAGTGTTCCATTTTTCCTGGTTGCGAAAATGAATCAATTACCAATGCAATTGAATTCCGCACTTGGTTATATTTTAGTTTTTGCATCATATGGAATTACTTTGTATTGCTTTTTGAAAGTTCAAATAATTTTGAAAACAAGGTCAAATTTATTTTCATCGACAACTCAGCGAATGCACGCTCAAATGACAAAAACCATGATATTACAGGTACGTTTAAAAGGAAATTTTAATTATAAAAGTATTATGGTAATTCTTTTTACGAAAAAATTGACGCTTTTCATTAAATCATCCATCATACTTAAATGGATATCTTTAGGCCATAATACCGTTAATTTTTATATTGATTCCTGTTGGAAGTGCTATTACATTTGGAATTATTCTTATTAACATTCCTGGCTTAGGAATGGTAATTAACTCAATATGTTGCTGGTAAATAAGATTTAAAACAAAATTTAATCATATATATATATATATATATATATATATATATATATATATATATATATATATGTATCTTATTTTAGGATACCAGTTGTCAATCCACTTGTTACCATAATAACAATTAAAACTTATCAAAAATTAACGCAGCTGTTTTTCAAAAAAGCATTAAAAAGATGTTTTACTTTTTTCATGTTTAATATACAGCTCAAAAGAACATCATAAATCATTTATTTTTAGAATTTATAATAAATCCAATGAATCTTTTTGGTTCAGTTTTTTCATCACAAGTTTTTTTTGTGAAATCCCTAAAAAATAGTTTAAAACGTAATTAAACATAAGTGAGAGTATATAATATGAGCAGCAAAAATGAATTCAAAAATTGAATACAAATTTCAAAAAGTTAAAATTTATTATCACATAGGTTTCATATACATTTTTACCAGTATTATATTTACAAAATTATTCTATCGCAATTTATATATGTTGAAGGCTTTGTTGTTTGTAAACTTTTCGATGACTTTCAGGTGAATGCATGCCATTTTGGGTATTCACAGAATAATATAAACCATTGCTTGCGGTGTTGAAACAGAAGCAACAACTGCTTTGTAAAAATGCGATAACACTTTTTCTGATATGTTTCATTCGTAATGCATAAATTAATGGATTCAAAACCAATTTTACCATAACCTTTAAAATGTGTAATGGTAATTTTGAAATTATTTGTTGCAAAAAGCACTTACCAAGAAATTTACAGTTGAACTTATCAAAAATCCAACTCGAAAAGTGATTGAATATCGATAAATAAAAACACAACCATCATTGCAGACAAGAACAAAATACAGTACACAAACACCCCATGAAAAAGTGAATGTTGATAAAATGAGCAAAGTTGTCCATACTAATTTTAGATTTGATTTAACTCGTCTTCTATAATTATCATGCATGGATCTTCTAAAATAAAATTACGTTTTAAAAATAAAATAAATAAAGCAACGAGGCAAACCTTAAATCATTCCAACATTTAGCTTTTTCTTTTAAAAGTGTAAATAAAATATTTCCATAGAGTGCGAATGTTGCCAACAATGGCACAATGAAGCTCACGAAAACACTTAATCGAAAGGGCAGCTGTCCGTAGAAAGTGAGCTTGCAATTTGGATGCCGAAGTCCGTCATTTGGAGTTGCGATAAACCACGTAAAAATGAAAACCAAAGGGACTGCCCAAAGGAAAAAAATAAGGAATCTCTGACGTTTTGCAGTTAGCATAGCTTTATATTGTAAGGGATATACGATTCCAACAAATTGAAGTATTGTTAATGCGCAAATATGCAAATTAGATGTTAACATTCCAGATATGCGAAAAATTTCAAGAAAAGCAGCCAGACATTCCGTTCTCTTATGAATACCAATTACAACAGGCATGTAGCTATTCACAATTAAGCCTAAAAATTTTTAAATGAATCATATTAAACCAAAAAACAAAATCAAAGGGATCAAAATACAAGAATTTTGGAGCTTTTTTTGAACTATAGAAAACTACTTTGCCAAAAATGCGTGGTATTTTTTTGTTAAATATTTTCCTTTCGAGTTATTTTTGGCATCATTCACCTGGAAACACACTGGTCCAAATGAGACTTTTCTCATAACGCCAAACGAAGATGGAAGTTGATGAGAAAAAAAGAGAAGATTTTTGCATTTTTTTTCAGATTCCACTTTTTTGAGGCATTATTAAAAAAATCTAACGCGGTAATCTTTTTTGTCGGGCAGTTTTACCTAGGTATGCAAAGTTTCACGCTTCTACGTTTCCTCAAAAAGCTCAAACTTCCCCTTTTCGGTGGCGCATTTGCACATAACTAAAAAATTTGATCATTAATTTGCTCCAGACTATTTTTCTAAGCGTTTATTTTAAAAATCTAACGCCGTAATTTTAATTATAATAGTCTTAAGAAGGTGTATAAAAAGTTTCAGCGCTTGAGGTTGCGCCGTTGATCTCAAACTTCCCCTCAAAGTCGATGATGTCATACATCATCAAGCAGCAATAATACAAAAAACTGCTTTATTTTTTATTTTCTTTACTTCTATTGTTTCTAATGCCTTACAATATTGCTTTTAGTGTTCTTTAGAATCAATACAATGATTAACGATGAGTATAAACGACTGAATGATCATAAAACTGATCATTTTAAAAGGAATATTGTCAACATTGAATTTATATATCCAACATGAAGTTGTTTGCTCATACACCTTTGATTTAGTCTCTATTATGCTTATCCATTAGTTTTAACATGAAAAATAAGTAATTATATTAGTTTTTAGCAATTTTGGTAATTTGCACAATATCTCATACAACATTTTTTTTGGAAATGGTCGCATTTTGGCGTTATGAGTACAGTCTCATTTGGACCAGTGTGTGGAAAAGTAATTTTCATTTTTGTTTTTTTGCACGAAAGCCCCGAGGGGTTTTTGGATATTTTGGGCATTCATTCAGTCTTTACTCTTTGTAATACAACTATGACAGTTAAATTAGTCTTCTGTCAACCTTTTAAAATGACATGCACTTTTAAAAAACGTGTTTTTATAAAATTGCTAGCTTTTGTTGCGAAAATAGGGGTATTTTTGACAATACGATATTACACATATTCGAACGTTTGTGACAATTTGTTTGACATAATTACAAACAAGCAAAAACAAACCCGTAACAACAAGTGAAGCCGCCCATGTGTCAGCAGCTGCCAGACTGACACACAGTCGATGATAAGGACTTATTGGATGACTAAGCCATGGCGATGAAATCACGATTAAACCATTTCCGATGACAGCAAGCTGAAAAAGTACAATTTTAATTAAATTATGCTCATACGTAAATTTACATTACCGTAAGAATAAAAACCATGAAAGGAACAAGCCAAACATATATATTTCTGGCAAAAACCATGTAGGTTTGTACTGTTAAAGATGGATCAATTGGGGATAAAGTAGATGAAAAATTTAATGAATGTGATGTCAGATTTTGTGGCATTATTGTAGATATTGGATAAGAAGTAGCTGGAAAATAAAAAGGTGGAGGTGTAACGGATGTAGTTTGATTTATTACATTCGAAACAAACATCGTACCATTCAACATTGTTGAATCCTGCAAAACTAAAATTGAAAATAATGAAATTACGAATAACATTGTTAAAGTCACGCAAAAATATTTAAATGATAAGTTTTCGTCCTTTTTTCGAAGACAAAAAATAGCTCCACCTATGCCAAAAAAATGATGAAGAAAAAAGAGCAACGAGGTTTTTGAAAAAACATTTAACGCTGCAGATAAAAAACAAAGTTCATTTAAGAGCATGTCTTCTGGGACAGAATTAAGAATGAAGGAACTAATCTCTAACGAAGTAGTCGAAGTTTTTTCCATATTTAAAAAAACAGAAAAAAACCATTAGTAAAGTTGTAAGTGCAGAAAAAAAAAACTTATGGCTAAAAAAGGCTTCATTTTGTTATTTATCGGCAGGAAAAAAGTTATAAATCTTTCTCAAAAAATCTTTTTACCAACAATGTGACATTTCGTAAAATAAGAAAAGGAGCAAATTATTAGTTATAATAATTTTAAGGTTACCAATTTTTGAGAGAAAATTAATACTTTTATTTTGTTTAAAGGTAAATCAGCATACGACACAACTTTGACAGTAATCACACTAAAGCTTAATTAGATGTTACGGGTTTTTAAGACTGTTAAAACATAAGAATAACAATTAAATATCGGCAACGTAAGCTTTTGAAAAAAAGTATTTTAATTTATTTTAAAAAAATACTGTGTAAATATTTTTCTTTTTAATTTTTGACAAAAAAATTGGCACAAATACGCCAACGTCTAAAATTGAAAGATTCGAAAAACAATTTTAGTTATTTGGCAATGCCAAAGTTTTTCAAATAAAAAGCAAAAAAAATTTGCCAACTGCTTTTAAAGCAGCTGAAATAAGTAATTAATCTTGGATCATTTTTATTGTAAAATACAAAAATTATTTTTTTGTCCTTTTCTGTCACAAAAAAATTACCAATGATTTTTAGAAAAAATTGTAAAATCTTGTAAAACACAAGAATGAAAATGAATATATATATATATATATATACATATGATCATTGAAATGTGAAACAGAAAAGTCTTAAAATTCTTAACGAAGATAAATGAATGAACAAACATCTTTGCAAAAGATTTAATAAATTAGTTTGGATAAATAAGCAGCTTTCAAAGAACAAAGTCGCGTATTTTGATTAAATCTTTTAAATCTTCAGCAGCTATATTTTCCAATAAAATGAAATTTATAAAATATGTGACTGTCAAATATCGATATTCTAATTATGATGACATTTATGCTTTCCTTCTTTCAAAGGACTTAAGTGCATTCTAAGATTAAAAACTTGGAAAAATATGGATCTTAAAAAATGAACGGAAAAGAAGGAGGGAAAGAGTTTCGAAGAAAGATGACACTTAGATTAGACATTTCCTTATTAAAGTTGAAAAAATTTAAGAAAACTGCAAATTTCAAAACAACGAAAACATAAAATGTCCTAACTCAAACAGCTTGAAATTTTTCAACACTTTGGAAAAAAACAACCGATATTTCAGCTATAAAAAATATATAAAAAAAAACAAAGTAAACCAATTATAAAACGCGCACATGTTTCGAAAAAAAGGAAAAATTCCGCATGAAAAAAATAACGTCTTTTTAAAATGCGGGGAAGAAAATAAAACCTCTTTAAAACGAAAAAATTCGTTGAAAATGCTTCCTTTTTAATATTCATCTGGGGAATAAAAGGAAGTCTGTCAATCCATGAAAACGTTCCAAAAAGCCAAAAATTTTAATTTCAACGTTTTAAATTTGATAGTAAAGTTTTGTTTGCTAGAATATTGCGAAAACATCATTGATAGAAATGCAATGATGATGCAATTATTTCCTCATTAACATTATATTCAAAGATCAATTTGCAAAGTTGACTACATTTTGTTAGGTATGTCTATCAAAATGAAATTTGATAATGTAGTTGGTAATAAAAAATAAATACATAATTAATATCAATATCATATTTCTTTAGCACATCTCTGGTATTTTTTGTGTGAGGAATTTCTGTCAATATTAATTGTTTGAAAATTACAATAGAAAGATACCAGTATGCTTCAAATTTTCTGACCCAGTTTATGACATGATGAATGATTTATCTGAAAAAATTAAGTTTGAAAAATTAAGCCATTAGAAACGTTGAAAAAATGGCTTTTTAATGTATATTTTGTGTCATTAGTTTATCCTGCGCATTCATAAAAAAGTGCAAAACTTTTGCACCTAGTTTTATTAAACTTTTGTGTGATCTGTATTGGGGGGATTACAGTTCTTTGCAGGTGGTTTTTTTTGTTTTTGAAAATATTTACAAAATTTTCCAAATTTTGAGTTGCTTAAAATTTGGTAAAAGCTTGTTATTACGCTTAAAAATAAAAATAATTTTGTTTATACATTTATGTGTTTATTGTTTTTCAAAATTGTATGTGAAAATAGATTTTTCCTTTTTCAAAACATGTCAAACTAAAAATTTACAAGAAAATTAATTTTCTACCAATATAATAATATTTACAAATCAAAGATAACGTGATAGGGCATGCAGAAGGGACAACATAGCTTGAATTGCCGAAAAAGCTCTTAAAATTGTCATCAAACTTAAATCAAGGTGTTGTTATTGTTGGCAGTTAATTGAATGATTGGTGCTGTAACAGTAGTTTGAGACCATTGGTTGCAGAATAATCGGATTACCCGTTTTCTCATTGTTGCATTAAGTGTTAAATAGATAATTGCTGGTTGACCTTAAATAACCTATTTTAGTAATATCTCAGAATTTAAAAATAACTAAATAAACCATTATTAAATTTAGAAAGACCAAGTTTTAAAAAATTTAAAAAATTACATAAACTTGAAAAAGGAGTAAGCTGAAACGAAGAACCTACCATCAAACAACAGAAACAAATACTGTAACCATGGATTAAAACTTGGTGGTAATTGAATAAATTGAATAATCAAAAAGCCGACACTAATCATAAATAAAAAGATTGAAATGAGAAAAATTTGTCCAAATACTTTTGTCTTAAAAAAAATATTTTTTAAAAATTAATTTAATAATTATGTTATGAAAATTCAGAGATCAACAAATATAACAAAATTATTCACCTGTATTGCTGTCTTAGTTTCAGCTGTATGTTTTGTTTTAATAGAAATTAAAAACCCAAAAAGGCCATAAATTAATGGCACCGTGACGGAAACAAAAATATTATTAAAAAATACCGATTTATCAGTGTACTAAAAGGTATAAGGTTATTTGATCCTCATAATAAATAATAACTTACAAAAAGGTTATCATTATCAAAATATCCTGCATGTGGATTATAAACAATAATCATATAAATCGGATTAAACATTGCTGGGGGTCCAAATACAATATCATGCAAGCTCCATACAAACGGTAATAACATCCAAATGTATGTCTTTTTACCATAAAATAATCGAGTGCTCCATTTAATACTTAAAGCTTCAAGACACCTGTTGAATGCTAATAAAACAATTGCAGTGCTTTGAGCTTTCCATGCCATGCCATTCAGGATACCAATCCAATAAGATAAATTTGGCCAATGACAGTATACTCCACCAGTGATACTTACAATTCCAGCCCATAAACCTGTATACAAACTAGTGTTGAGATCCAGAATTGCAAGATATACCATTAATTTATAGCAAGAATGCTTTTGCAATTCTTTGTCATACATGACAAAAATGAAGGGAACGTAAAGAAACTAAAAATATTAATTAAATGCAAAATACAAACTCAATGTAAAATTGAAAAAAGTCTTTTATTTATATTTGAAAAATTTGAATAAACTTACCCAAATAATAAAAAAGGTAATAATGTAAAGCCATCCAACAATGAGAGAGGATCGATCCTCAAGAGGTTTACTGTGATAGTCATAAAATGTACAATTGTAAAATTTTTCATAATCTTTGGTAAAATATACAAGCGCCATTTTTTGTTTATTCAAAAAAAGTTAAAAATGTAACCAAAACAATTTTTTCGAATAATATCAGTGAACTTTTATAAGTCTGTTAATCTTTATTTTATGTTCCGCAAAATTTACCAAACATTAAAAAAAACATAAATTGCATTTAAAAATAAAATTACATTATTTTAAGTTTATATGATTAAAAAGTGCAAGTTGGAAAAACATTTTTTAGAAAATCCAACGTATTACTTGTTTTCAACATTTTAATGTTTAAAAACAGATCAATCTAAAATAAATCCAGTTTATCGAATTCTCAAATTAGCTTTACTTTATGAAAAAAGTTAAATTTAATATTTAACAGTCCTCTTTTGTAGGTTGTATTGCTAGTTTTGGTAAATATTAGTGTGGCTTGGAATATCGTAACTCTGGGAAGTTTCTCGTCTGTTTTCAATTTCCGGGGAAATGGACAACCCTAGAAAAAGTACTTTCTTAATATTTCGTGATTATTTGTATTTTGAATATTATTTAAAAAATCATCTTATTAAAAAGCTACATACATGAAAAAACAAACAAAAAATGATGGAAAAAATATCAACAGGGATCCAGTGCCGTAACTTCATCAAAATTCTGGGGGGTATCGCGCCTTATAAAACTTGAAAAAAAATTTCATTTTACCTAGTATGAATTTCATTTTTTCACCTTAAATTTCGATCTTCTGGGGGGTGTCGCGACACCCACGACAGCCCCCCCCCCCCCTCCCCCCAAGTTACGGTCCTGCAGGGATCAGTATTTTGACTAGGCGTTTTCTCTTAAATTTTAAAATGACAATACTGTTAAAAACACTTAATGCATTACATGATGTTTTATAATAACATACAAAAATTTTGGAAAATATACAGTTTATATTTTCTAAAATTTTTGTTCGCTTTTTTAAAATATTATATACTCAGCAAAATTTTTGCTAACAAAAACCATCGCAAATATTATTTTTGTTGCCACTTTTAAAGAACAGAAAGAACAGAGACCAAAAATTTCGTGAATCACAAAAACCTTTTAAAACATTCGTTATTGCGAAAAAAATGTAAAGCAGACGTGCCTTTTGATTTCTTTTCACTGCTAGACAGATATTGATGACTAAAAATGTGATTGTTTTGAATTTTTAAAAATTTTGCATGTAAAATATGTTCTTTTATTAAAAGAAATGGGGGGGTTTTGATATGGTTTATCATTTAACAAAATGAAATCAGCAAAAATGATTCCTTACCATTAAAAATAAAAATATGATTTTAAGTTTTACATATTATAAAAATATAACGATATTTAGTTTCCAAGATAAAAAGTAATTGTTTTAGCCTTGTTATATCAAATTATAAAATAATAATAAAAAATATTAACATTTAATTTTTTTTAAATTTAACAGTTTAACTGATACAGCATCGTTGAACAGAAATTTAAATGGACTATCATAGTGATTAGTTGAAATATGTTTGGTATACAAACATGTTCATATTTAATCCTACATTTCATATGACGATCATGACAATTATATATCTCGTTTTCATGTGCAGCTGCTGCGTCTGATATTAATGATGTGTATCAATAATGATATTTGCAGACGAACGACTAATTGCAGGCATTTGAATTGGAATAGGTGGTGGCGGAATAATTTGACGATACATTAATAAAATTGCTTTCCGATAAGGAGTAACGAAATACAATGTTGCAAGAGATTCCAGAAATGCATGAGTTGCAATAATGCTAAACAAAATAAGCATAAGATTTTCGGTATGCGGGATTTCAAAACAAAGAACAGTAATAAATCCAACAACTGGAATAATGTTAAAGAATACTGTTATTGAAAGCTGAACAAGTGCACTGATAATTAAATATCTTTGTCGCTTTGCAATACTTCCACCTTTATGTTTTCCAATAAGACAAATAAAAAAAATTCCAAGAAAAATTGTTCCCAATAAAAGTAATAGAATCAAAATAAATCCTAAAAGGAAGCCATTATGTGCAATTTCATGTGAAATAAACATGAACGAGGGTTCATTTTGGAGATACGGTTTTAAACATGGATCATAATCAAGTGCCATTTTATAATATTCATCACGTTTATAAATAAAAAATGGATAAAAAATATAAATAAGATTTAAATAAGTAAATATTAAATAAAATCCAATGATAATTACACTCAATTTTTTACTGTATTTATTTGTTGAAGGGAACACAAGTAAATATCGATTTATCATTGTTGCGCCTAATGCTGCCATACTATTGAAAAGCATGCCCAAACAACCAAAAGTTGCAATTGCAGTTGTGTGAAAATTTCCATCCCTTAAAAGTACGGTAGGAAAGCCACTTATTGCTGGAGGAAAAAATACTGGTTTTACAGTTGCCATAAAAATTTCAAAAGATAAACACCAAAATGAATGATTTAAAATTAACCATTTGAAGCCTTTGATTTTTGTGGATTTTGTTAAAATAATATATAATTGTAAAGGAGTTATTGCAATGCTTAAAAATAATGTAAAATAAGAGTAATAAAAATAAAAATTTATAAATATTGGTAATGGAGGAGTAATATGTCGACAATTCATATTTTTCCTTTAATTATAAAGTTGTAATAAAAACTTTTTAAATGTTCAAATTTGCCTTTAAACAGGTGTTTTAAAACAAATATCTTTAAAGAATATGCTTTTAAAAATATGCATCTGTTTTTTATTGTCAAAATCTTAATATCAGAAGTGGCATAATTCTGTTTAATTTAAATTAAAAACATATGTAGAGTATCCACATAAAAACTAAAGATCAAATTAGTATGATCGGTAGAGAAACTGTAGTAAATTTTCACATATGAAAACGGCATTATTACAGGACTGAAAAAAATTACTTTTTATCTTGGAACTAAATATTTTTATATTTTTTAAATTTGTAAAATTAAAAATCATATTTTTATTAATAATGCGAAATTATTCCGATATGTTCATTTTAAAAATCTGGAATACTTTTATACTTTAAGTCCTCTATATAGAAAAGCATTATATCTCACATGCAAAATTTTTAAAAAATTCAAAAAAACCATGTTTTTAGTCATCAATATTTATCTAGCAATGGAAAGAAATCAAAAGAGGCGTCTGCTTTACATTTTTTCGCAATATCGAATTTTATAAAAGAGTTTTTGTGATTCACGGAATTTTTCTTGCTCTATGTTTTTTTAAATAATGTAACAAAAAGGAAAAGTTATAAAGAATATTTAGGACCGTCGCTTTCACCAGCAGAAAGTGAGCTTTTCTCTTGATTTTTTACATTATAATAAATAGTGACGATGAAAAAACTCGTTTTTCATGGTCAGAAAAAAAGAACAATAGAAAATTTGAAAAAAAGAAAAAAATGAAACCTAAGTCGTTTGCCAGTTTTTAACGACGCATCGCCGGTGGTAATTCAAAAAGTACAAAGAGGTTTGCCGACGATCAAAGGATGTCGATGAAGGTGGTGATTTTGGCGGTATTATTATTAAAAACGAAAACAATGGTGGGAAAAAGGGGAAAAAAGGTTTGATTAGGGCCGAGCGTGTCAAAAACTTTGTTTGAGTTCGATTCTTTTGCGGTTGCATTAAAAGCATTATATTGGGGGGATCGAAAATTTGGCGGTATCTCATTTTAGTACCGTTCATTTTAGTACCAACTCATTTTAGTACCACTCATTTTAGCACGTTAGTAAAAGAGTGCTTTTAGCACGAAAATGCACCCAATAAGCACATTATAAAATTTTTGATGTTGTAGATATAGTTGTGCATATAAAACTATGTAAAAAATTGTTTTGCGCTCAATTTTAAGCATTTTTTATGTGTTCCCATAAAAATATGGATGTTGTTTTATATGGAGATGCACCAACATGTATTATAAAAGTAAAACTTTTTGCAAATTTCTGCTTTTCACAAAAGTGTTGCAAATTTAAGCATCTTCTTTTCCCTACTACTTTGTTATTTTCTATAGGTTTTTCGTGTTATTGGTTTTAAATGATAGATATATGTATTAGGATTGTATATAAGGAGTGTTTTGTTTTTTAGTACTCAAATATTCGAATGCGATCAACTACAGGGAAAAGAAAGCAATCAAAGCCAGAAGAATTATCCGTGGATCAACATAAATCGAAATATTTATATATATTATCTCTGGCAACCTTCACCTGACTTATTATGATAACGTCAAACACAAAACAACCGGTGAAAAAGATTTTATTATGCTGAAATAGATGTTCATCAACTACGAGTTATATGGTAAGTGATCTTTTTTATATTTATATTTTAAAGCCCAAAAGCACATATTTTATTGTTTATAAGTGTTTACTTCTTTAATTACAAGATAAACAGATAGTATATATCTAAGAAAAAACGTTTTAAGAAAGTTTTTATTGTACTCACATTAGCAGATACTGCACGTAGTATATATGAAACAAGTTTTTGTTTAGAATGGTTTTGTATGTAATAAAACACTACTCCATTCGTCTTGTAATTAAAGAGGTAAACGTTTATAAACAGTGAAGTATACGCTTTTGGGCGTTAAAACAAAAATATAACAAACATCACTTACCGTATGACTTGTAGTTGATGAACGTCTGTTTGAGCATAATAGAATCTTTTTCACCGGTTGTTTTGTGTTTGATGTTATCATAATAAGTCTGTTGAAGCTTGCAGGAGATAATATACATAAATATTTTGATTTATATTGAAGCACGGATAATTCTTCTGGCTTTGATTGCTTTCTTTTCCACTGTAGTTGATCGCATTCGAATATTTGACTACTAAAAAACAAAACACTCCTTATATACAATCTTAATACATATATCTATCATTTAAAACTAATAAGACGAAAAAGTTATAGAAAATAGCGACGGAGTAGGGAAAACAAGATGGTTGATTAACATGTACAAAAAAGAGAACAACTTTTACAAACTTAAATTTTCTGTTAAAATGTTTTTTATGTTGGGTCATCTATGTCTCATTTTTTAGCCCCTTTTCTCTAGTTTATAAAAATATAGTGCTTAAATCTATTTTGGCATCGCATGAGATATAAAATATATCACAAAGATATAAAAATAGCTTTTTACTCAAGCATCAAAAACTCGTAATTTGAAAAAGAACAGTTTGCCACAAACTTGACTTTTTTACTAGCGTGTTTTAGTACCATTTCATTTTAGTACCAAAAATGTTTCATTTTAGTACCAACTCATTTTAGTACCACTTCGCCAAAACCTTTATTTTTTAAGCAGATGCGAGTAATTTTGTGATGAGGATACTTGGTTAATCTTATAAAAGATATTTTACCAGTAATAAGTAATTTTACTATTAAAAAATCACTTTTTGGCAATGTGGTACTAAAATGAGTTGGTACTAAAATGAAACATTTTTGGTACTAAAATGAAATGGTACTAAAATGAGTGGTACTAAAATGAACGGTACTAAAATGAATGGTACTAAAATGAGATACCGCCGAAAATTTGTGTCCGTTGTTTGATGGGTTAAAACCCTTACTAATTACTGAAAATCCCATATACCACAAAATCCATGTTCACACCCTTTTACCAACTTCTTCATGAAAAATTCGAACCTACACCAGCTACTGTACCTCAAAATATTTACCCATCAAACAGCGGACAGAACTTCCCGATTACCCCAATGCGTGTAATAAAAACCATAATTAACACTCTTTTATTAATAAAATACATTTATTTATCTGTTTCATTTATTCACTGTCAATCAATAATTTAGTATAAACAAAAAAAGAAGGCGACGTAGCGGTGCTCTTCCTTTGATTGTTTCTTACTATGAAAATAAAAAGTGCTCGCCGGAGATTTGCTAGAACTTTTTGATTTTAAAAAGAAAGTTTCACATCGGAAATCAGAATTCTTGGAAATTCTAAAGTATTTGAAAATACAAAATTTATTTTTTTAATATTACTTTTATTTTTTGTTTGATCTTCCCTAATAGCAAAACATCATTTTTCAAGTCCTTTTAATATCATCAGCGGAAAACAACTTTCGAGTTGTCAAAAATCTTATTGGAAGCGATTAAACAGCCATATTTGGGTAGTAAATAATTGACCTAACATTTGTTTAGCATAAAATAATTATATTTGATCAATTAACTAAAAATATATAGTCATCAAAATGAAAGAAATGAAACTAAACACAATTAAAAAAGTTTCATTATTGTGACCATTTTCATTTTGAGTTATGCATGTAAAAAAGTCATCACCTTGAAATCAACCTTTGTCTAATATCAGATTCGAATTCCCAGTCCTCGAAAACCTATATAAACCGAAAATTAGGCGTTTAAACGAAAAAAATTTTTTTGAATTTTCGTGGTTAAACGATGAATATTGACCCAATTGATGTCCTGAGCATCTTAAATTGTTGATAATCAATCAGTTAATGTTGCCGATGCACTGTTTTACATTTAGAATCAAAAAAATTTGAATTTGGCGCGGTTTGGCAAAATGTCCCAAAATGCCAAAATTTTTGGTGCAAAAGATACTCAACATTGTTAGTGACCTTCCCACAAAATATGAGCTTCTGGGACCTTCTGCAACCGATTCACCATCAAAAAACATTTGCACATTATAAATGGACCACCCTGTATAATTCTCAAATTTTTTGTTATCTCAAAAAAAAAAATATGCTTATTTGTTATATTAATGTATTCTCATAATAAAATAAGTTAAACAGAAATAAGAACGCAAAACGAAAAATGAAGTTTATTGCAGAAAATTGATATATTTTTTCCCAAAATAGTGATTCGAAACTTATATTTCGATATTTATTTAATATTGATCGATGAATTTATCTGTTGTGAAACATCGAAGAAAAAAATTCAGAATATAGAACAGAACATAGATTTCCGAGAATTACTAACCCTGATAAATAATTTAATTTTTTCGTTGAAAAACTTTTTTAATAGTCGTGTCTATTGATTCTTTTGATGCATGAAATCTTTTATGAAAAAGTTGTGATGCACATGTTTCGCTCATAATTTTGTGAATTTCCTTCCATATTTGTTATTGCTTAAACCAATATGTGCTACAGTTAAATGTATATTCGAATCATGTAAGTATAACTCAGAATATTTAGAGTTCTTGTTTTTTCTTGTTCGTTGTCATTCCAATACTAAAATATTCAAAATAAAAAAATAAGCGTTTTTTTCTGTCGCTGTCGATAAAAAAATACATTTGTCTGGGCAAGAAAGTGATGAACAGAAAATGTGTTTTTTGACAACTTTGTTTTTTTTTGCATCCACATTGAAAGCAATGAGAGCAAAGAACTACTGCTTTTTGAGCGGACGCTAAATGACATTAACAAAATGGCGATCAATAATTAAACATTTTCTGCTCACAAAATTTTATAAAAACCCTGTATTCCTTTCAATCATTATTTTTAGATATTTGAATATTTAAGCATTAAAAATTAAAATTGAAAAATTTGTTGCACTCTTTCTTTTTTTGTTTAATCACGTTTCACGGCTTTTAAAATTGTTTAAAGATAAAAAAACTCATTAAATATACAAGAGTGAACACAGTTTTTTACAAATGTTGTCCTGAACATTATGATGAATTCTTTATTAAAACAAAAATGCGCCAAAAAAACAAAATTACAGAGGGTTGTATATTTTTTCAGAATCTTTTTATTAAAGCGCTTTTAAATTCTCATAAAATTAATAATGTGTAAACAAATTTGATGTTTTGACAACAAAGTCAAATTTAATGTTGAAAATGTGATAAATTCTTTCTTATTGTTTTTTCGGTTTTTCATCAAAAAAAATTCAAAAAGAAAAAATAAATGCCTTTTTGGATAAATGCTTTTTTCTTTCTTATCATTTCTTGTCAAAAAACGAAAGAAATGTCCGGCCCCTAAATTTGTTATTGACAAATTCACTTCACATCTGTCTGTACAAAACAAAGATAAACAAAAAATGCGTTTTTTTCGAATTTTCAAAATTTCGTTATGTATTTTTCAACAAAAATGTTTAAAATGATTTTTCGTAAAAAGATATTTTCTATATTATGAATATTTAATGCTTGACTTAACCTTATTTTAGGCACATAAATATATCACATAAACACTATAAAACATGTTTCAAAATTTGATTTTTAAAAGAAATTTACCACAAAAGCCAAAAACAATACCAATTTAAATTTTATATGCAAATTTGTCCAAACGAAATAACAGTTCATAATTTTTTTACAACATTTTCATTTTCAAAAACATTGTTTTTATCCAGCTGCGATAAAAAAAGTACGTAAAAATACCGAATTTTTTATTTTTACATGTTGCAAAAGAAAAAGGATTATTTTTAGCCATGTGTGATTTATTAAATTTTTAAGCACATTGTTTAAAAATTATTTTAACATGACTTATTTATAACAGTTCGTTGAATCTCAAAATCCTGAGATTAAATATTCAAAAAACGGCATATTTTAACCTAAAAAATGAAGTTCTTTTTCAAATTTCCAACAATGGCTTAAAAAAAACGAAATGCATAATATAAATTTTTTTTATATTGTATGTCGTCTTCGCGACGATTTTTGTATTTTCTTGCTAATTTAAATGCATCTTTTTTTACGTGGAAAGAAGTATATTTTTTAATCTTTTTTATTTGATTTTTTTATTTATTGATTTTTTAAAATTATTCGCCCTTTTCCAATAATTCAAATAACATGTTTGTCCTGAAATTTTCTTTTTGGGCTTCGAAAAAAGAAATATGTAAAGCTGTCGCTGAAAAATGCATATGTCTCCGCAAAAAAAAACAACGATAAATGCGTTTAAAAATGTTGAAGCATTTTGTCATGGCTTTTTCAACGGAAAAACTTTTGATGAAAATTCTTTTTAATGATCTTTTAATATTTAATACAATCTTTAAAGTTTTCAAGTAACACAATATATTGGATAAGCATAGGTTGTATTTTTAAGAGACTGTTAATTTATTAGCTACCACTGGGAAATTTAAAAAAAACAATTTTAATTATAAAAAATTTTATTTAAAATAATTTACAGCTTTTGTGAAAACGCAGTATTCTTTAAAAACAAATGTCTATTTTGTTTTATAATATTGCAGCAAGACAAAATAAAAGAAAATTAAAAAAAACTAAATATTTTCAATGGAATTAATACCATGGGCTTTTTTTTTTCAACAATTCGCATAAGGCAAATAAGAGGAACAGCAATGGAAATAATTTGTTTAGATTTTAACTTTTTAGTAATGAAATCACAAAAAATAAAATTAGAAAAGCGGGTCAACATTTTCCAGTAAAAACTATGCACGCCAATCTTCCCGTTGTGTTAAAAATTTGCTCATTTTGAAAACAGTAATTATTAAAAAAAACATGCATCTACAATTTAACATTCGAAGAAAGAAAAAGAGATGGTGAAAAAGAAATCATAAATTTTCAATATGTTATTTTTCATTTCTGATGATGGTTTTTATATCTCTGGTAGTTTTAAGATGTTTGTTATTTCTCAGTTTTAATATTTTACGTTAAAACTAATTAATTTAACCTTTATCTATTTTACTCATCAACAAGGTTATTTGCCCAAAAGGCTTTTTGTCCGCGCTCTTTTTTCATTTTTTACTTTGTCGGACTGGAACGAATTTCGTCATTGTTTTTCCAGTTTACATCAAAATTCAAGATGAAAACTCTTTATTGAAAAGAAATATTGTTTCTACATTTTACGATCTTTTGAAAATGAAATAAATCAACATTGCCCAGTGTAAATAAAAAACTTAGATTCTTTGTTTGTTTTACATATTAAAGAAAAGTAGTTGTTTCATTAAAACTTTTTTTAGAATATTTTGTTTCACACAATTTTGTACAAATTTTTCAAAAGATAAGTATGATATTTATTTATAAATTTTTTAACAACAGTTAAAAGACATGCAATACTGAACAAAACATTTTTAAAATGATTATTTTTGTTCGGCAATTTAAATTATAAAATGTTGGAGAATGCTTTAAATTGATTGCAAACATGAATTTTTAAATCTACATTTCACTATATTTTCACGCAGGGAAGAAACTTTAAAAAATACTTTTAAATAATTTACAATCGATTAAATTCATACCAAATAAGAAACATTCTCATAATTTATGCTTTGCAGTTTTTTATTTAAAAACTATCTTTCAAGAAGAACTAAACTCAAATTTAAAATCAATTGTATTCTAAGTATGCAAATTAATTCCGACAAACTTATAAATTCTTGTACAATGATTATTAGTGAGAAGCGCAGCTTAAGACCAACGAAATTGAAAATTTTAATTTTTTTGTGTTGTTTATGAAGGGTGATAATTATTACATTATATTATTTTTATTTTGTTTAACAAAAACATGCCAGACTTTTTTAATATTGTACCGAGAACAAATTCATTTCTTTAAAAGTTTTTTACAATTATTTTTAAAACTCGGAAAAACAAATAATTTTAGTATTGTAATATAAAATTAAGCAGATTAAAAATTCAAAATATTGCTTTTTTGAATTTCAATAACCAAGAAAAGTGGAACTGATTTTAAAAATCAAAAAGCAAAAACACCGACGCTTTTTTTTAAATCGGAGAAAATCAATAAAACAACACTTTGTTAATTTCGAACGTCTTCAAATAACGTAAAAGGTGTTGTTGACCGCAGTTTTCTTTTTCTTAGATTTATAAATATTGAATATTGAAGCGCAGAAAATTTTTGCGTAAAACCTTTTTAAATATTTTGTTGCTTCGCTTTTTTGCTTAAGAACATTAAATTTATGGACAGCTAAAAAATTTGGGTTTGCTTGTACAGCGTCGCAACTTGTATCCTAGGTGAGAATTTAATATTTTTAATGCAATTTCTACACTTTGGATATTTTTGATGCAAACATTGTTTCTTTAATGAAATTTATTTATTTTATATCAACACAAAAGTATAACAAAGTCAATCAAAGATATTCAAAAAATAAGAGATGGAAAATGAATACATATTTTCCAGCAACAAAATGTGCGATGTCATGACATGTCATGAAATTATTACTTTTTAAAGTAAGAAACAAATGAAGACTGCAAAAAAAGATCATTTTTTCTGTCATTCAATTTGGTACATTGCCTTTTTCATACAGTTGAAAAAACAAATTCAGAGAAAGAAGTATCTCTAATTTTGCTGAAAAGAGAAAAGTGAATTTTATTTATTTTAAATACAGCCATTTGTAAACTCTTTTTTATATTTTTTTAATAATGAATAAATGAAAGCTGGCTTTTTGAAAAAAGTCAAAATCAAACACTGAATGTTATGAATTTTTTTATTGTTTTTTAGTCTATTTCTAAAATATTCAAATAGAAAATTAGACTCAATCATTTTTTCACGAAAAGCTTTTTTCCTTTCCCTTTATCGTCTCTGTGCAAATGTGTGCAAACAATTCATCAAATGTGAAATTCCATTGCCCTTTGAAAATGAAATATTTTAGAATGAGAAAAAAAACCGCGACAAATCCAGAATGAAAGAAAATGTTCAAAGAAAGCAAACATTTTGCAAGTGTCAGTCACATTTTCTTATCTGTTTCAAAAGATGGGAAAAATTTTATCGATTTTAATTCGTCAATCTTCCCATTTTTACATTTATATAAACGAAAACAAAAAAAAGGGACTGCATCAAAAACGGCATTGTAAAGTGATTCATGGCTTTTAATTTAATTTTGAAAAAAATATTAATAATACTTTGAATTTAAAATGTGTTGTACAGGAAATTCGAAAATTCATTATTTTACATAGTTCGATATTATTCAAGACAAAATAATGTTAAAAATTTAGTGCAGAGTTTCATTCTTAAAAACTCAAAAATTCAAACACGTCAAAAGTAAAAAAAAGCAAATTTTTGACAAAAACAAATGAGTCCTCTGTTTTGTTTTGAATAAATAAAAATCAATATTTTAGTGCATTTTTTTGCAGCTTTTTCTCTTGTCGTAGTTGGCAAAAGGTTGTTGGACTTTAAATACTAACATGTCTAATTTATTGAAAAGAACCAAAATTTTATTACAAAAAAGTTTTAAAAAAGGTTACACAGCACAATGCCGTCTTTTTCTGACCATTCTTCTTTTAAAAGCTTTTTAAATATTAAATGGGTCTTTCTTTTTGTTGTTTCATTTTTTCAAAGGATAATTAGAATTTAGTTTTCACTTTAAATTTGTTGAATATCTTAAAAAAGAAAAGAATAATAAATATTCACAGAAAGTTCTTGTGCAAAAAAATTTATATCTTAAATTTCTTTGTTGAAATTGAAAGCGATGTTGAAATTTTTAAACAAAAGATTAGAACATTTTTTGTTTATTTCAATTTGGGACAGACATCTTGATTCGGCAAAAAATATAAACATAAACAGAAGTCAGAAAAAGGTTGTGTTGTTTTATTTGAATTTTTTATTAAAGCAATGTATCATAGAAAAAATATTTCACGAACTAAGTTCACAGATTTTACTTATTATTAATAAATATAATTTACAAATCGCCTTTTTCGGTTTTTTTAAAATTCAGGTGACATTTTTTGCACTCAAAATAAGTCTAAAGCGAAACAAATACTAAAATTGAAATTGAGATAATTTGCTTACCAAAAGTTTCAACATTTTTTAAATCATAGTTTTGACATTTAAGTTCAACAACATAAGCAGTTGAAGATTCCCGACGAATTGAATATTCCAAAATGATAAAATCATAAACAACAACTTGTTTTTCAAAAAATTCATCAACCTTCATTTTTTCAAGAACCTCTTTATCAAGGATAAGTTTATAAGTGTTAATTAAATCAGGTTTTTGCAGCTGTATTTTCTTCAAGGGAAGTCTGATTATTTTAATTATCCGAATATTTAAAATAATAATGAGCATGGACTAATTGAATTTAAAATTTATTTCTAGCAAGGACGAATTTTAGCAAAATCATTCTTATTAATTGAATAGCACAAGATTCCAACACCGCTAAAGAATTAACAGCTAACGTGAATTTTTTTAAAAAAATTTAAATAATATGCTTCATAGATTGGTTTAAAGAGAGACTTTATCAAAAAATGCAAAAAAACTTCGAAAAAATCTAGACATCAAAAATTCAGCAGTAAATTTAACAAAACACTAAAAAAGGATTTTTGTCTGAATTAAGCAAAAACCCTGTTCAAAACTGTTTTAATCAGCTATGAATCTTTTTCATTCCCAGCTCCAGTAGTTTTGGCTGCAGAAAAGGTTTTTAAAGCTTCTTTATCCGTTTTTTGGAATTGATTAGAAAAATAGCAACCACTTTTATTAAAATGTTCAAGAATTGATTTAACGTTATTTTTTACTGCAAATTGATAAACTGAATGATATGTAGGGTTTCTGATATCAACTTTTTGAAGATTTTCAAGGCATTTTTGCTATAATAAATATAGTGGTGACGTCATAATAATGCTAAAGCATACCTTTAAATCTGGTAATCCATATTCTTCAGAAAATTCATAAACTCCCATTTCGTTACCACTGATTTCAATGGCACCTTCATAGATGAATGCCATGGCACGATAAATGATATCTGCATTATAATTGGCAACCATTTCATTACCATTGGTAGTTTCAAATAAGACTTTGAAGATATCCGATTTGATGCTCAGAATATTTTTATGAACTTTAATAATTTTTTCATCAAGAGATTTTATGTTGAAATCAGTTGGTCCATAATCATTCATAATTTCTTGCATTGATTTTTGTCTTTTATAAATTGATAAAGTCATTGAAGGTGTGTTTGAAAATTGTGAAGAAGGACTTTTAACAAAAGTTATAACACTTTCTGCGTCGGGGCAAGTTGTAAAAGCTGACCGCTTTTCATCAACAAATTCTAAATCAAGGTAATCACTGACTAGAGATTTGCTGCCTGAAATACTTAGTGTATGCTAATTTGAATAACAAAAATGGCTACAAAGATAAAACTTGCAAGGGAAATGTTAAAAAGGTTAGTTTTTCAGTGAATAAAATTATGAAGTTAGGTCCTGAATAATGGCAGGGAGACCTTCCGAAACGTGATCCCTCCGATAACCTGACTATTTAACATTTGAAATCTCTGCAACTGATGATGAAGAATAAATGTTTTTTTTACTTTTGTTGTTTTAATCTTTACTTTGTTTTTTTTGTATAAATGTTGATTTGTAAATTTTTTGGTCTATAATATAGTGCAGGTTGGTCATGGGTGCAGGTTGGTTAGTGCAGGTTGGTCATAAGTGCAGGTTGGTTAGTGCAGGTTGGTCAGTCGGTGCAGGTTGGTAAGGTGCAGGTTGGAAAAAGTGCAGGTTAGTAAAGTACCAAAAAGATCGAATTATGAAAATTTGCATAAAAATTGTTTGTGCTTAGGGTACTTTTTTAACATCTCAAAGTAGAACTCTCGTAATTCATTTTGAAAAAGTTTGACCAATCGTTAAAATTCATTTTTTTAGTTTTAAAGCACTTTTTTGTGAAAAAAAGTGCCAATATTTATCAAAAATCGTAACAAATTCATTGAAAAGGAGCAATAAATCTTACCACTTTTATTTTCCAAATCATGACTTTTAGATTTTAGGGTAATCAAGTATCCATAACTTCGATAGCTAGCTCGTTTTTGACACAAAAATTGAATTGTACAATTAATTACAACTCCTTCAAAAGGTTCATATCGGCATTCAAAAAGTTCACCCAAATTTACACTTTTTAAAATTTCATCATTAAATTTGAGGCAAAAAGTTTTCTTGAATTTTACATCAAGAGGAATAACAACTTTCTTAAAAAACTTTGTCGATTTTAAAAATACACCTGGATCAATGAAATTTTGAGTGGTAAGTTTGTATTTGTTTGGGGCCAGAATTTCAATGCGGCATTTTTCGTCTAAAATTGTAAAATTTGCATAAAAAATCATTTAAAAACTAAAACAGACTATTTGAACCATGGATTTTTGTTCGGGGTAAAATTTCAACTTTTAAATTTTCTGGAACGAAATCACTGATACCAATTTCATATTCAGTATTGCTCATCTTTTTATAGGTTACAGTAAAATTTCGATCAGTGCCACAATGAATATTTCTTTTTCCAGCAGAATTATAAAGGAAAAGAGTTTCGTAGAATTCAAATTCTTTCAACATTTTTTTGGTGGAAAAAGGAGTTTTTTATAAACTGTCTAAAAATGACAAAAATGAATAATAAATTAAAATTAAGATTGGAGAGTGGCATAAATATATTAATTTACTACGTAAAAATATTATAGGTCATTCATTTGCAGCAATTGTTTTGATTTTAGTCAAATAAAAAATAATTCATTGATCAAAAAATACTTCAAATATTGCCTCAAGCAATCATCTGTTAACTCAAGTGTTTTTTGCTGATCTTTATTTTTGCCTACAGGTATCATCCCAGATTTAAAAAAAAACTTTTTAATCAAGTCTCTTTTCTTTTTCATAAACCTCAAAACTATCTATTAATTTTTGTTACTTTTTAATTATCATAGAAATGACGGATACTTATACAACCGAAGAAGACTTTTATCTCCATAACATTTATGGGGAAGAATATTTCAACTTTTCTGATGATTATGGACTTCTTGCAAAATGGAATAAACTTGAAAATGATACAATTTATGATGTTGAAATTGTTAAAATTTGTGGTGATTTTACTTTTGAACTTGAAACTAAATGTGAGTTATTTTTCGCTATTATTGCGGCAGCAGCCATTTATTTTGATGGGGCAAAAACCCTTTAATGACGAGCTCGCCTTTGATCTTGTGGGAATTGCGGTAAAAGATCAAAGGATTTTTAATAGGCACCCACTGTGTGCTTTCATTTGTTATCAAAAGTACCGCATTGCTCGGTCCCAATAAATCATTGATTACATTTTCAGTTGAAACAACAACCATCGAAAAACTTGATGACATTAAATACAAAGTAACAATGACTGCTTGGAATCCTTTAACAATTAAAGCAATTTTCCCCTTAAAGAAATTACAACTTCAGAAACCTGATTTAATTAACACTTATAAGCTTATCTTTGATAAAGAGGTTCTTGAAAAACTAAATATTGACGAATATTTTGAAAAACAAGTTGTTGTTTATGATATTATCAATTTGGAGTATTCGATTCGTCGGGAATCTTCAACTGCTTATGTTGTTGAACTTAAATGTCAAAACTATGATTTAAAAAATGTTGAAACTTTTGGTAAGCAAATTGTTCTTGTATTTCCTAAGGGTATATATGTGTACGTCCTTTGGCGGGACAAAATTGACCTACCCTGAATTTAGAAAATTAGCATTCCTTGACCTTTATTACATCCAGTTTTTTAGTCCGAGATAATCCACTCATTTATCCAATTTGGTGTGATTTTATCGAATTTGAATATCCGATGCTGCAGTACACCAAACATGAAAGTTTCGAAAAAGAATCAACTGTCACATTTTGGTTGGATTCACAAGGACGACATATTGTAAATAAAAAAGTTCTTATTAAAAATCGTGGAAATGAATTAGATATGACTAAACTTGATTTATGCAAATTTTGCAATTTTGATATTAAAATTGAAGGGAGTGATGGATCTGTTGAGATGCACAAAAACAAACTTGCCGAAAAATCAAAAGTTTTTAAAAACATTTTTGAAGCCGACAATTTACTTTCTGCTACAGTACCGTATTCTGTAAAATTACTCCAACATGTTTTGGCATATGTATACTGTAATGCAAAAGAATTTCATGGTCTTGAAATGGAATTGATCAAATTTGCCAAAAAATTTGAAATGAATGATTTATTGGTAAAGTTCTTGTTTTTTTTTTCACAAGCATATTTGAACCATATTAAAAATTCCAGGATGACTGTTTTGAATCACTTGAAGAAAGCTTTTCTCCTGAGAATATTTGCAACATTACCAAATTTGCATATGACAATAAACTTGAAACAGTGCTTAAAAAATGTCAAGATTATTTATTCATAATTAGAGGCGATCAGATATCTAAGGAAAATTTACAAACTCTTACTGGTGACATGATTTTCAATTGTAAATAATTTTTGTCCTACAATTTTATTGTTCTTGTAAATAAAAATTTTCCAATTGAAAGTGACAAAATCGGCGAGTTTTTAGATAATTTCGGCAATGAAACTGCTTTATTTTACGCCATTTTAAAAAAAACTTACAAGATTTTGTTACACTAAAATAGCACTGACTTGTAACAAATATTTGTAGAAAAAAATGCCAGATCTTTCTAGCTTTGACTTCCTTTTTAAACCCCCCCCCCCCCCCAACATTTTTACTTTTTTTGCTTTTAATGTTTTAAAATGTGTTACGCATTTTCGTCATTCTTTTTCAAGATTTGAATATTTTATGGTCCAAAAAAGAAAACTGTTATGCAGTATTTTTTTGTTGAATTTTATTTCAAATATTTTGGCACGTCGACAAGAAGAAAAAATGGATGACATTAAATATAGAAAACTCAAACACAACTATTTACAGATGCTGTTTCTTCTGGAAAACAAAAGGACACTTAATCGACACATTTGAGTTGTCTGGGTCATGCAAGCTAGATAATTCAGATTCTTATCGTCCACATGTTTTTGACCTTTTTTCTACAGCCAAAACGAATTCATGCCGGCCTCTTTTTGTTGTAGTATGCAAAAACAATGGCAATTAGCTCTGTGAATGAAAGCAATATTATTATTTTTTTGTAATAAAAAAGTATTTAAAACTTTAGATATTAGCATAGTTTTTGGGAAATGCCGTAAGGTGGAAGAAATTTTATTTTGGGCTTTTTGAAAGAGACACAAATTTTTGCTGCAAGCGGCTAAAGATCAAAAGATTTTCGAAGTCTGAAATTTTTAAAATGCATTCATAATAGTTAGACAATTTTTGTGTTTGATTCCATCAATAAAATCTTAAGTATGATAATTAAATGCCAAGCTAACACTTTTTTAATAAATGTCTGTTTTGCTTTATCGGTTGTATATTTTTTGTTGTGAAATTTTCATAAAAGAAATCGTTTGATATTGAGTATTTGAGTAATTTTAAATATTAGTGTTGAATTTATTATTAAAATATTCAAATCGATTGCAATAAGCCAAGTCTTTATTTTTGCAAAAAAAGAAAAGCTTATAATTTATGTAAAAAAGACGCCGTCCATTAAAAAATTGCACACAAATTTCATACAAACAAGAAAAAACATAAAAAAATTCATAGTTTTTTGTTCGTTTCGAAAATGTTGTAAATAAAAAACGAGCAAAAAAGCAGTTTTTTCGTATTCCGTCGAAATTTGTGCCATTTTATGGGTAACAAATTATTTTCATTAATTATTTATTAATAATGAATGCTTTTTTAAATATTTTGTTGCATATATCTGTGCAATATTTTTCAAAAGATAAACTCTGTCCTAATTTTTCATGACAAATTTTTCAATGAACAAAGACGGAAATGTATCGTTATAAAAATTGTTTTTTTCTGTTATTTCATTTATCCAATATTAGAATTTTTTCACAAACTGTTTGGATTAAATTTTACAACTATTTTTGTGCATTAGAAACGGAACAAGTTTTTCTGAAATTCTCATAAGGCATTTCCATTTTCTCATACCTTTAGGGTTGTTCTTGTTTCTCAAGCATCTGCTTTGGGAGATATAACACTGGTCAAAGAGAAACAAAAATAAACCCTTGCAAAAACAAACCAATTATAAATTATATCATTCTTCGTTTTTTTTTCTGTCTGGTTTTTAAAATGGCTAATATCAACGATCTTGCCCAATTTGAAGAATCAACAATGCCAATTCAGCGAACGTTTCGTAAAATATTTTTACAGTACCTTAAGAAAAATGCAAATAAACCTGCAGTTTTATTAAAATTAATGCAAATTTCCAAATTTTTCTGGATAGAAGAATTTCCATTTCTTATGGTTAAAGAACTTCACTTTCATTACGATAGATGGTCTTATCTTCCATTAAATGAAGATAAATACGAAATTTATGATAGAGAAGAGGTTTGGGTAACTGGAACCATTAAAATACATAATTCAAAAGAAGGTCATGTTACAGAATTTCTTCCAAATATTGCTGTTTTGGGACTGAAAGAATTATGCCTTGGACACCAAAATCTAACTTTAAAGCAACTCAAATTTCTAACAAATGGATCAATCTTTTTACTGTGTATGGATGATACAATTGTAACAGATGAAAATGGTGACATTATTCCAGTTGAAATACTTTTAAAGCTTATTCCTTCTGTTTGTGAATTTTACTAGTAAGTATTTCTAAGGAGGATTTTTAATTCACAATCACATGTAAAGCGGAACCTAAAGACCGCAAAATGCTCCAAAGGTTTTAGTTACTATTTTTTATAAGTATCCTCATTTACAATTTAGAGTTAGTTGGAGAGACCAAATTTACAAACTTAAACGTTTAAATCATTAACAAAATTTTTTATTTTTTCAGTTATTACAACGACAAAACTGCTTTAACTGTCACTATAGAATCAACAGCTAATCTTATTAAAGTTTTGAAAAATTCAAAAATGAAAGAATTTGGCTTACAAGAAATCCCGGATACATTTGACTTCAAAGCATTTTGCAAATTTTTAAATGTTCATGTAAGTTAAAACTTCATTTTAGAAAAGATATTTAAAAATTTTTTATTTTGCAGGGTAAAAATTTGGGAATAAAACATTGTTCTTTACATTTCCGGGAAGATATTTCTTTCCAATTTAAAGAAAAGCTTAAAATTTACAACATCCAAATGATTAAAGAAACAACAGATAAATATTATCCTTTGTGGCTTAGTTTTCCGCGTCAATAAGATTATTGCTATTCAGATAAATTTACATAAATTTACATTTATCATGTCATGAAATTTAAAACATTTATTTAATTGATTATATCAATAATTTTTTGGCCTCTTTGTCTATGCAAAAAGATTTCTCTTGAACGAAAGTGTCAAATTTGGTCTTTGGTTTATTTAATAAATATTAAAAAAATGTTAAGGTTGTTATTTAATTCCTAAATCAAACACATCGATTCAACATAAATATTTTTATGTTTTTTAATAACGTTATTTTTGTTGTAAAGTTTTTTAAAAAGGTACGTAAATCATGTCCAATTAAAATTGTTGCGAAATTTTTATCTTTTTTATTCTTTATTTTACATTACTAAAATATTCAAATAAAGAACCCCTTTTCGCTAACAACATTTCTCCTTTTTGTGTGTTTTCACTAAATTTTTGAAAGAAACATCTGCAAATAATTTGTTATTGACAAATGCTCTGCTGTATGTCCCAAATTGAGATAAACAAAGAGGCATTTTTTTTCAACGAAACCAATTCATCACCTCGTTTTTAAAAAAAAATAAGCGCGACTTTTTGAAGAAAGCTCTTTTCGACTTGTCGACTTTTTGAATATTTTGTTACGATTTTTTAAGATGTCTAAGATATTCATTGTATTTTATGAGGAACTAAATTCAAATCTTTATGTGAAAAATTAATGCACCATGATTAATCAAAAAATTCACATTAATTAAAAAATAAGTTCTTCCACAAAAGACCTCACTGAAAAAAAAATTGCTCTTTTTTCGGTCAAAAAATTAGCCCGCGAGAGACTTATGATAAACGCTTTTGACCATTCCAAAAAGGCAAAATTTAGCCGAATTTAGGCTAATATTTTGGCCTAAATGTGGCCAAATTTTTGTCGAAATAAAAATTTAATTTAAAAGTAATTTCTTAAAATTTAAAGTTTGAAATATCATATCATGCCTTCGGGGGTACTCCCAAACATCTCCAAAATTTAATGGACACACCTCGAAACGGGATGCGCAAGATTTGCGTTGAAGGGGGCTGTCCCTCCACCAGCGGAAGGGACAACCCCCTTGCACCGGGGTGTGCACCAAGCGGTGCAAGCATTTTTTTCTGCCACTGTATAGTGGTAAATCCTTAAAAAGGAAGCAGAAAAAAGCTTGATGGGTAAGGAACCGTTTTGGGTTTATTTATGGCAAAAGACCTAAGCAACATCATCCAGATGGTGAAAAAATCATTATTTTTTTAAAGACCCGAAATGATTTCTTTCTGTTTAATATTTATAAATATTATATTTTTTAAATGTCATATGATTTGGAACGTGTATTTTGAATATTTTGTTATAAAAACAATATACGTGAAAAGCCTCGGTTACAAAGAATAAATATTGAGAAATGTTTGTTCTTCTTTTATCTACCCGATAATGTTGAATTATAATAAATGGGGGTCAAAAAGTATTTCATTTTCTTTCCTTCTTCATTTTTAATTTTTCCATTGAAATTTAATTTAAAGAGCGAGTCACACTTAGTACAACTTGTTTTGTTCTGAAAGTTATTGGAAATCAGGGAAACGCGTTGTTGTTTTTGCATTCTACATTGATAAAGAAAAGAGAATCCAGAAAGATATTTTTAAGTCAACTGGGAAAGAAAAAAACAACGCATTTCCCTGATTTTCAATAACTTTCATAAGAAATAAAGTTGAACAAAGTGCGACTCGCCTTTTAACACTAAGGGCTTTTTTGAATATTTTGTTTTAGACATTTGTACACTTTTTTTCCTTTTATTTTCTAATGTTGAAAGAAATGTTTACAAAAAATTGGTCGCCCACAAATGACACAGATGTCTGTCTATAAACTTATAATATTGTGTAGAAAATAGAAGACACAATTTCCAAAGTATGATTCGTTAATTAAAAAATGATAAGTTGACTTAATTTTTGTCACAATTTTTTTGATGCAAATTGGAAATTTTTGATGCAACATTGGTTTCTTAAAAAAAAATTTATTTATTTAATATCAACAGACAATTGTTTTTATAGCAAACATAGAATACCAAAAAATAAAAGCTTGAAAATGTTAAAAGTTGTTTCAGCATCATAACGTGCGATGTTATGAAATTATTACTTTTAAAAACAAGAAAAAAATCAATATTTCTTTCAGGTAACCACCATTTGAAATAAATTTTTCATACAGTTGCAAATCACGCCCAGAGAAAGAAACATCTCTAAATTAACAAGGGAGAACTGAAAAGATGGAAACCGAAAAATTACGAATGACTTGTAACAAATATTTGTGGAAAAAATGACAGATCTTTCTGGCCTTGACTTCCTTTTTAAAAAACCCCCCAACATTTTTACTTTTATTGCTTTTCATGTTTTCAAATCTGTTACGCATTTTTGTCATTTTTTTTCAAGATTTGAATATTTTATGTTCCAAAAATAAAAACGTTTTGTATTTTTTATTATTAAGTATGATAAATAAATGTCAAGTTCACATTTTTTTAAATTAATGCCTGTTTTGCTTTATCGGTTGTAGATTTTTTGTTGTGAAATTTTCATAAAAGAAAGCGTTTGATATTGAGTAATTGAGTAATTTAAAATATTAGTGTTGTATTTTTTATTAAAATATTCAAAACAATTGCAATAAGCCAAGTCCATTGTTGGCGGTCTTCCGGTCTTTCGGGCGACCGAGATCGAAACTTTTTGGTCCAACTGAATTCAATTTGTCAAAATTTTCAATTTTTCGAAAGTTTTTTAAAAAATTCAACGCAAAAACAGAAAGAAGGAGGTTTGTTTTAATGAGGGGCAGTCATAATTGTGATTTTGCATCATTTTTCTTTTGTCAAAACTGCATATTTTCGATGATATTGCTTAACTAAAAGTGGGGGTACCTTTAGTTGATATCATCAATATTAAAAATAGGGCTAGCAAAAGTATGACCGATTTTTGGTTTTTTTGGTGCAAAAGACTGCCGTTTTTTTGCACCAAAAAAAGCGAGAGAGTTTTTTTCTTTAAGTTTTTCTGAAATTCTCATAAAGCATTTCCATTTTCTCATACCTCTAGGGTTGTTCTTGTTTCTCAAGCATCTGCTTTGGGTAAAAAAAGTGGTCAAAGAAAAACAATTATAAACCTTTGCAAAAACAAACCAATTATAAATTTTATCATTCTTCATTTTGTTTTCTGTGTTATTTTTAAAATGGCTGATATAAACGATCTTCCCCAATTTCAAGAATCAACGATGCCAATTCAGCGAACTTTTCGTAAAATATTTTTACAGTACCTCACGGCAGATTCAAAGCGGAGTTTAGACGTTTGCAAAGAAGTAAACATTTTCGTGTCGGGAGACGCTTTTGCCTCTACTATTTGAAAAAGCTTCGATTTTGAAGTAAAAGATGAACGTTGTATTATATCATTTGAAAGCTAAATTACATTTAAATATTTTACTTTTTTATTCTGACATTTTAAAAATAACTATTACAGACATTACTTATTTTTTTATAAACGTTATTAGTTGTTTAATATATTGGTGAAAAAGTACTCAAAACGTGTTCAACTGAAATTGTTGTTGAATATTTCTCTTTTTTTTCATTTTTAAACATAATAAAAAGTTCAAACAAAAAACCCTTTTTCGATAAAAACATTTTTCTTCTTATTTGTGTGTTTACTAAATTTCGAAAGAAACATTTGCAAATAATTTGTCATTGACAAATGCTCTGCTGTCTGTCCCAAATTGAGATAAACAAAGAGGCGTTTTTTTTCAACTAAACCAATTCATCACCTCGTTTTTCAAAAAAAAAGCGCAACTTTTTTTGAAGAAAGATCTTTTTCGACATTTTGAATATTTTGTTACAATTTTTTAAAATGTCTAAGATATTCATTGTATTTTAAGAGAAACTAAGTTCAAGTCTTTATGTGAAACATTAATGCACCATGATTCATCAAAAAGTTCACATTATTTTAAAAAAAAGTTTTTACACAAAAAACCTGAAAAAGACAAACTTTTAAACAAACATTGTTTTTATTCTTACAAAAATCATTATCGGGAACTATCTAGGTTTAGTCTTTCTGCTGCGAAGCCAAAACAAAAATATTTCGTCAACGATCATTTCAGCGACGTTTGAAAAGTTCACAAAAATACTGCTGTAATGGAAAGCAAACAAAATATCGCAAAAGTTTAAGACATTTCGAAAGAAGACACATTTTCAAAGTGTGAAAAATAATGCTTTTTGCATCTTCTTCGTTTTTGGTTTTGAATTTTTTGTTCCTTCAAAAAATATTTTCTTATCACATTTTACTAAATACTTTCACTTCAACAATCAATGATAACTTTCAAGATGATTAGTAAAGATCATCTTGAATCCTGAACTGAAATGGTAGCACTATATATTAAACTGTGGTTTTACAGAAAAACAGCAATTTGTAAAAAATATTATTTTAAATTTGTGAACATCATGATTTTAATGTTGAAAAGAAGAAATTCAATTTCAATTTACTGCGCAAACTCGACATAATTTGATAATAGTTATAATGATTAAATTTATGAAGCTGAAGAAGCATTCAACATTTACAAACATCCCCTTCATTAAAGTAACGTTGATTTATTGCACCTTTCATTAATTAACTTTAATAGTATAATCATGCTGAATTAAAAATTTTGTACGAATTGAAAAAGAAAAATCATGCAATTTGTTCGAAATGTGTTTAACAAATTTAACAAAAACGAAAGAGATTTGCATAAAATAAAAAAATAAAAATTTTGTATTTTTTTAATTTTTAGTGATATGCAAATATTTTAGGAATGAGTAAAAAAAGAATGAAAAGGTTTTGATTAAAGTTTGAAAAGTAGTTGCAGAATAAGGGGGTAAAAAATTGATTAAGACTGTTGTAATTTTGAAAATCGCCGTGTTTATCGCTTTGTTAAAAAGCACCCGCTTTAGCGGGGGCGAGCTTGTCACTTCGTTTATTTCAGAAAAAATATTCTTAAATCACAAAATTTTGACCACGATACAATTTTTATAAAAGTAGGATCTTTAGTCGCCAGTCGCAGTGTCGTAGAGAGCAGCTTTTGTTGAAATAATGTTATGACGCATTTTGCCAAGCTTTGAAAAACTGCTAAAAGTTTCGAAAATTTTCGGCGCAAAAATTTTTCACTTCCAATTTGTTGTTCGATTTTTTCTATTCTGTGGTTTTAGTTCATTTTTAATTTTTCCGTCAAACATTGGATTCTTTTTTTCTTTTTTTAACTTAGTTGTTCACCTTTAACAAATTTATTGCATCATTATTTTTTGCGTGTTCTTACTTTATTAAAAGTATATCAAGTTTTTGCACTGTTGATGACGAAAATCTTTCGCGATTCTATCTCTTCGTTTTTTGTATGTGTTAAATCAGTATAATCATTGTTTTAATATTATAGCTATCGGATATGGCTTCTCCCGATATCTTTAAATCTATGCATGATAAGCTCTTTGAAGATTTTAAATCTCAAGATGTTGAAAATGGTTACTTTGATGTTTGCTTTAAGATTGGTGAAAAGGTATGTTTGTTCCTGGTATTATCTGTATATATGCTACATTCTTGTAAATTTTTAGTTTCTCCACGCTCACAAAGTAATTTTGGCAGCAGTTTCAAAACCACTTGATGTTATGTTTGCTAATCGATGGACAACAAAAGATCAACCAATTGAACTTACCTCATATTCTCATGACGATTACAAGGAATTGTTGACTTTTATTTATTCTGGTTCTTGTACACTCAATAATAACAATATCATCAATCTTCTTGATATGGCAGAATCTTATGATATTCCTGATTTTAAAAGCTATTGTGATGCATATCTTGCAAAAAGACCTTTTACTGTCACGTATGTATTCCAATATGTTGAAATTGCCCGCCGATATTCTTTGGCCCACCTTGATGAAGCGTTGAAAAAATACGTTGCTGTGAATTTTCGGGCATTATTAGAATCTGAACAATTTATGAAATGTAAAAAAGCAATTGTTGAAGCATTCGTCGATTATGCTGGTGAACTTGGTGAAGGTGAAAATGAATATTGCTTTAGTCGGGTATGTCTTTTTTTTGTTAGTCTTCTTATCGTTAAAAGTTTTAGGTTCTTGAATGGGCTCAAAAACAAGCTGAAATTAAAATGAAGGATTCGGATGATGAAAATTATGATGGTCGCGATGGAATTTATGGTGAACTTTCTGGAATTTTATTAAAATTCAAGTTTTCAAAAATGAGCCATTTATTTTTAGTTGAACATGTTGGTACGTGTTTAAATGTCATTGAAAAAATAACACCATCATTTTTATATATTTTTAGCTAAACAATCATATCTTTTTTCTGGAGAAGAATTTAGCGATCTTTTGTTGAGTTCTCGAAAAATCTTTCGTAAGTGTTTAACGTTTTAAAGTTCAAAATTATACTTATTATTCATAAATTTTTAGTCACTGTTACAAATAATCAAGGTTACACTGTATCTGGCAAAATTCCATATAATCAAGAAATTTTTGAAGTTCTCTCTCCTATCAAGAAAACTGCTTCTTCTGATGGTTGTTGGAACAGCATGCGACGAAGAATTCCAAAAAGTCCAAGTTCTTTGAAGAAAGATGATAAAATTCCATTTTATTTGGTTCTCAAAAATGATGGATATGTTTGTTTACGTTCAAATTCTAATTTGTTTGATACAGATTATTTGATTGCTGAAATGAAACGTGATGATGGATTTTGGATTTCTCCACAATGCACTTTGCATGTCTTTTCTAATTTTTAATTGTTTTTCTACTTTTTTGTTTGGACTTTGATGTTTTTTGTTTTTCATTGTGATTTTTTGTATTCTTTATAAATTTTAATTGTTATTCTAGCACAAACGTTGTTTGAGAAAATCTTTCTTTTCCCTTGAGGGATTGTCTAGGCTCATTGGATATCCTGTAGAGATATATTTTAAGTTTTAGGGGTTGACTGTGACCATTAGGGGAGAGGGAAGGGGTTAGCCGAAATGTCACATTAATGTTACCTGCAAATTGCTTTTATCTTTGGTCACGAAAACAAGCGAGGGTTTAAGACTTACAATAATATTTTGGTCACGTGATTTCTGGACAATCCCTCGTTAAGAAGCCTACTGTAATTTTGGAATGTCACACACAAAGTTCTGATGAATTGCACCTATCGAAATTGTTCACTCTTAACAAACAAATTACAAGCATATTATTATTAGGCTTTCTAAAAATAAACAACCAGATCATTCACGAAATAAAATTGTGAATTTCAAACAATCAAATAGAACCACCATATGTTGCTTAGATCTTTTGCTCTTTTGTCGTTTCTTCTTTCCCCTGCGTAAAAATTGAAGCAAAATGGGTGTCATAAATAGAGACCACCGTCGATCGTTGAAAACGGTTTGCCAAAGAAAAAAAGTGATCCTTTTTTTCCGAAATTTTAAGAGAGAGTCTGTCAGAAAATTTGCAATTTCCAGGAATGATGCGCACAAGATTTTTTAGAATTTGGTTTTTTGTTAATAAATCGACTAAATAGGTTGTAAATAGACGATTTTGAAAATATAAGGCTCATCTGATGTGTAGTTTTGATATAGGAGTAATTCAAAGTTACATATGTGCAGAAAATAAGAAAATTCGGCATATTTTTTGGCTTAAAGTTATAAAATTGATACTCTGCAGTTATACTAAGTTGGACATGGGCTATTTAATGGTATATAGAACATAATTTTCCGATGACGAAATCGGGTCCAAAATTCACTTTTAAATTTTTGAGCTTAGATATCGTCATGAAATCTTTGCTTAGTTTCTTAAGCACATATCCCACAATGTTGCCCAACATGTCTAGTTTATGTGTGGAAAGTTTCATCCAAATCCAGCATCCCCTTTTTCGTAGACTGTAAATCAAAGTTGCTGACCCAACATCTCCAACATCATATGACCCACATAAGTTACGAAATAGTTGAGCAATCAACTTCCGGTGACTTTTATTATCAAATACTATGCTAATAGACTATTCTGGGTGAGTTTCATAACATTTGGACATCATTTCGAAATATGCCACCAATTTGAAAATCCAAAAATTAGCAACATGAAACATTCAACTAAAAATCGCAAAAACTTGTTGTGGCTTGTAGTTTAAAACGTGTTAATGTTTTTAAAATGTTGAACAGATGCAGAAATATCATGTAAAAGCTTAAAATACTGGATTCCGCGACCTATCGATTATTCCGGATGTGTCGCAATTTGCCTTATTTTTGATATATTTTCAAAGTATCAAAATTATATCAAAAATTTAATATATCAATATTTTTAGGTGCTTACAACAAAATTTAGCATGTTTACGTCATTTTTGGGCAATTTCAACGCTCTTGGATGTCTGCTTATTATTAAGCAAAATTTCAAATATGAGCTGTTTATTGGCATATAAAAAACCCTTAAATGAAAAATCCAAAACACCGGATTAATCATAACTAACTATTGGACAATGTACTACTATGCCAGGGAAACATACTGTGAAAGTTTCAGGTTTTTATATCAACTTTAACCTACTTTTTGAGTTACCTGAAAACCATTATTTTCGGTTTTTGGGGCAAATCTCAAAAATCCAATGGAGTATGTTAGATGATGTTTGCACCATAAAAAGACCATTTTTAGGGCTACAAAATAGCATAAAAATGACTTTATTAGGTGGCGGGCAAAGAAGCTATATCTGTCAAAAACAGGTATTTTTGCATATTTGTGCCAGATATGTGCCTAAAAGCGCCTATTTCAACGAAAATGGACATCACCATTGGATTCCCCATGGTTGATTTGCTATATACCTTTAAAATGAGATAAAACCGACAACTTCTAAAAATTCCAGATTACTGTATTTTGGTGTTTACCTAAAAACTACAGCAATACTACCTTAATCTGGAAATTTTAAAAAGTAGAACGTAAACATGCTAAATTTTGTTGTAAGCACCTAAAAATATTGATATAAAGTATGTCCCAAAACTTTAGCCGAGGTTCAGAATTTAAGGATTCTGATAGAATCTGGTATCGGTGTTAAAAGCGGTTGTTACCATCGTATTCCTCATGTTTAAAAACCCCTATAATCAAACTTTCAGCTACCGTACTCTTCTAGAATTCGCGTCGGGACATTAATCACAAAATTTAGGTCTCCCAAAACTTTAGCCGAGGTACAAAAAAAATTGAAAACTCAATAGCAAAACATAAAATAATGTTTGGAGGTTGTTTAGCATGCTTAATTTAACTTATTTGTGAAGAAAAAACCAAAAAATTTGTACTGGCATCGATTTGCCACCAACTTGAAAATGCTATTTTTGCCGTTTTTGGCGATTTTTACGTGCCTATAAAATGGCTCATAGTAAATTTTAGAAGATGCCACATATGCCATTTTGTAGCCCTTATCATACTAAACATGTCTACAAAGTTTCATGGCTCAATCTCACACACCTGTCTCAAATCAGAATTTCAAAAATCCTAAAAAATGCAGAATTTTATCAAAAACACTGAAAAAAGGTGAAAATTGTGTTTTTCGAAAAAGTGCGTGAAGATGCACATTGGATATTAAGTTATAAAACTTGGTGGACTAAGTAACTTTAATATGGGCTACAAAATGGCACACATGGTTTTCTGTAACAGTGTTTTCCCGCAGAGATATTAGCACCTGAAAAGTGCCAAAAACTGAAAATAATGGTTTTCAGGTAACTCAAAAAGTAGGTTAAAGTTGATATAAAAACCTGAAACTTTCACAGTATGTTTCCCTGGCATAGTAGTACATTGTCCAATAGTTAGTTATGATTAATCCGGTGTTTTGGATTTTTCATTTAAGGGTTTTTTATATGCCAATAAACAGCTCATATTTGAAATTTTGCTTAATAATAAGCAGACATCCAAGAGCGTTGAAATTGCCCAAAAATGACGTAAACATGCTAAATTTTGTTGTAAGCACCTAAAAATATTGATATATTAAATTTTTGATATAATTTTGATACTTTGAAAATATATCAAAAATAAGGCAAATTGCGACACATCCGGAATAATCGATAGGTCGCGGAATCCAGTATTTTAAGCTTTTACATGATATTTCTGCATCTGTTCAACATTTTAAAAACATTAACACGTTTTAAACTACAAGCCACAACAAGTTTTTGCGATTTTTAGTTGAATGTTTCATGTTGCTAATTTTTGGATTTTCAAATTGGTGGCATATTTCGAAATGATGTCCAAATGTTATGAAACTCACCCAGAATAGTCTATTAGCATAGTATTTGATAATAAAAGTCACCGGAAGTTGATTGCTCAACTATTTCGTAACTTATGTGGGTCATATGATGTTGGAGATGTTGGGTCAGCAACTTTGATTTACAGTCTACGAAAAAGGGGATGCTGGATTTGGATGAAACTTTCCACACATAAACTAGACATGTTGGGCAACATTGTGGGATATGTGCTTAAGAAACTAAGCAAAGATTTCATGACGATATCTAAGCTCAAAAATTTAAAAGTGAATTTTGGACCCGATTTCGTCATCGGAAAATTATGTTCTATATACCATTAAATAGCCCATGTCCAACTTAGTATAACTGCAGAGTATCAATTTTATAACTTTAAGCCAAAAAATATGCCGAATTTTCTTATTTTCTGCACATATGTAACTTTGAATTACTCCTATATCAAAACTACACATCAGATGAGCCTTATATTTTCAAAATCGTCTATTTACAACCTATTTAGTCGATTTATTAACAAAAAACCAAATTCTAAAAAATCTTGTGCACCCCGTTTTAACGAATCTCACAGACTCTCTCTTAAGACAAGGTTTGAATTTTTCGTGTTGAGAACACCGAAGGCAAAAGCGGTTTTTTTCTTTTTCGTTTGTCGAAGGAATGTTGCATGCAATATGCAAAAATAATTGCAAGCAAAAATATGAAGCTTTTTTTCGAATCACTTTTTCTTTTAGAAGTCAACTTCTCATTACAAAATATGAACTTCTAATTTATTTTATTAATTTTTTTCTTTTTATTTTTGAATTCTCCATATATGAAAGTATCTGAAAAGACATAGCACAAGCACCAAAGCTAACAAATTTTTTTTCGTCGGTTGTCTCTAGTCATAAAGTCTTTCATTCTCTATTTTTTTCCATGGTAACACTAAAGGATTTTTCGAATATTTTGTTTTATACATTTGTACAGTTTTTTTCTCAAATTAAACATAAACAATACAAAGGCTAATTCAACTTCAATATTATTGTTGGCTTCCATATATTTGCAGGTATTCATGACCTAAACTCTCGGACGATAATCTCATAGGAACATAAAAAAAAGATTGAGAAAAGCAATATCTACAACATACATTAAGCAATTTAAAAATACTAATATTTTAATAATAGTTGCGTCTGATTCATGCTTTGAGGTACGTAACACAGGTACGTTTCTAAATGTTGTTCATTTTCTTCTTATTTTATAAAATTACTGAAATTTAACGCACTTATCCGTAATTGTAAATTTAAACCGAATGAATAGATTTTTATTTCAAAATCTATGACGAAATTAATCAAAAAAATTCTTTTTAGTTTAATAACGATGCAGGAATCCATTGCAGAATTTATTTAATCGTTTTGATCTATTTGTCATGAAATTTTTTAGTTGAAAATCGTGAAATTGAATTGAAAAAATTATTTACAAAATGTTCAAAGAAACGAGAAGGAAGAACAAGACAAACAAAAATAGTATTATTCGAATCAAATGTTTTGAAATATTTTTCCGCCACAAATGGCGCAATTTTGTATTCAATGACACAAACAAGTATTTTTTCTAAAAATGTAAATGTTTGCCATCTACTTTTTCAACTAAAAAGATGTTAAAAGTTGTTCATTTCATTTTCTTTTTTCTATCGAAATTTACGTCAATTGTTGGAAGGTGAAGGCTTTTTTGAATTTTTTGTTTTACAAATTTGCACAATATTTTCAAAAAATAACTTTGTACCATTTGTTCCTGCAAATATTTTAGTTGGCGGGAAGCTCAAAACAACACAAACATTATTTAAAATAGTTAATTTTGTTCGGTATATTACTTATCAAATATTGGGAAATTTTTTTTACTGTAACCATTAAATTAAAAAGTATTTTCTTGTGGAAAGAAATTCAGCGGCAAATATTTAATTAATGTCCAATTTTTGTATTTCAGCAATCCCGAAGAAAAGCAATTCTTGCCTTTCATTCTTTGTATCGGAGTTATTTTTCCTTAAAGTATTTATAGAAACAATTTAGATAAAATATTCAAAAAACACTTCGAAATAAAATATGTTAAAAAAATTATAGTTTTATTTCTTCGATAAAAAAATCTGTGTCGCCAGGTCGGTAAAAAAATTAACACTACACAAATATTTGATTTTTAAACACGTTTTGTTGTCGAAAGCCGCTTATTGTAAATGTAAATGCCAATAAACTTCAGCCTTTTTATGGTTCATTCCATACCAAAATGTTGAAATCTGGAAAATTGGCTTTTTAAGTTGTCGTAATTTTCGAGCATTACTCTAAAAGATGTGTGCACGTCATTTTACGAGCAAAAATGATGATCCTTGATTGCAATACTATTGCTAGAAAAAAGCAGGATCTTTCCATGCCAGTTGATTTTTCATTGAAAATAATCCGACATTTTCATTTGGAGGATACTGTTTCCATTTTTTGGACGGATTTATCCCATTTCGAGCATTGTTAATTCATCCAAAAAAGTATATAAATGTCACAAAATGGGACAAATTAGTCAAAAAAATAAGGAAGAATGAAAATTTCAGACTATTTTTAGTGAAAAAACATTGTACTATTTCTATTCAATTTTCAACATTACAAACGCCCATCAATACTCCGGTTTTACATCCCATGAGACTTTTCCATTTTCTCAGATCTTTAGGGGTTGCTCTTGTTTTTGAAGTATATACTTTTGGTCACAAAGATAATAATAAATTAATGAAAAACAATTATAATAATTTGCAAAAACCAAACAGTCATAAATTTAGTCATTCTTCTTTGGGACAATTTGTTGTATTCCTTTCATTAAAAATGACTGATATCAACCATTCTCCGCAATTCCAATCGCCTACTCAACGAACCTTTCGTAAAATATTCTTACATTACCTTAAGAAAAATGCAAGCAAACCTGCAATTTTATTGAAATTAATGCAAATTTCTAAATTTTTCTGTTTTAAAGAATTTCCTTTTTTGATTGTTAAAGAACTTGAATTTGAATATGATAGATGGGGATGTATTCCATTAGGCACAGATAAATACGAAAGTTATGACGAAGAAGAGGCTTGGGTAACTCGAAACATTACAATGATTGATGCTAAAGAAGCAGACATTACAAAATTTCTTCATAAAATTGCTGTTTTGGGTCTGAAAGAATTATGTCTTGGACACCAAAATCTCACTTTAAAACAATTCAGTTTTCTAACATATGGACCTATTTTTATACTTAGTATGTGGGAAACAATTGTAACAAATGAAAATGATGACATTGTTCCTGTTGAAATACTTTTGAAACTTCTTCCTTCTGCTTATGAAGTTTTCTAGTAAGTTTTTATAAGAAAAATTTTAATTTCACATGTAAAGCTTACCTCATTGGCCCGAAAATAGTTCCAGGGCTAGCTATGGTTTGTTAAAGAGATAATCAATAGCTCCGGATTCACCGTTCTTCAGAAGTTTCTGAAGACGCGAGGTAATTGAAGTAGGGCATTGTTTACGTTTGAGGACAAATCGCGTTCTTGTTTGTCTTAAAATGTATATAATATCATATCTGACTTCAAATATGAGAAAAATTATTCTCATACTTACTTACAAATTAACCATCTCAAAAGACAAATATATTAGGAAACCTAATTATAATAACAACTGTGGCGTTGCTATCGAACTTTTCCATTGTGATTGTTATTATTGTTCTTAGTTTTTAAACAGCTGCTAAATTTTAGCGACTACAACGATAAAACTGCTATAACTGCCACCAAAGAATCAACCGCAAACATAACTGAAATTTTGAAAAATTCTAAGATCAAAGTATTTGGCTTACAAGAAATCCCGGATACATTTGACTTTGACACTTTTTGCAAATTTTTGAATCTTCATGTAAGTCAAAATATCTCATTTTAGAAAGATATATTTAAAAATTATTTAATTTTTTAGGTTAAAAATTTGTATATGAAACGTTGTAATTTACATTTCCGAAAAGATATCTCAATCCAATTCCAGCAAAATATTCAAGATTATCATAACCAAATGATTAAAGAAACAACTGATAAATATTATCCTTTGGGGCTTAGTTTTCCTGGTCGATAATATGAATCAATTTCAGATTAATTTGCATAAAAATACATTTTTCATACTATGACACTATTTTGTGCCTGATTTTTTTCAACTGATTTTTTCGTTTTTTTTTCTTCCAACAAAATGAACGAACGAAAGTGTTAATCTTTTGTTTATTCAACAAACTATTTTTAAAAAAAGTTGTTACTGTTACTTTCTAATTTCTATATCAAAACATTTATTTGAAAAATTTAATTTCATATTTTTTAATAACGTTCGCGAAATCATGATCAACTGAAATTTTTGTGAAATTTCTCTCTTTTTGTTCGTTACTAAATAAGGATGGACGAGGGCCCAATTTTTTGTGCCCCGGGGCCTTCCCGGGGCCTTGAAAATGCCCTGACAAGCTTTGTGAAAAAAAAATTTTTCCAAAAATAACACATTTCTTCTAAGTTATCATGAAAAATGTTATTAAATTCATAAAATAAAATCAACAATGTTTAGATAGAACACAAAAATCATAAAATGAGTAAACAAAACAAAAACCCATCATGCAAATTTTGACTGTTTCGGTACAAACCAGTGTTCTTTAACCGGGGCCCAGGGCATTTTTCAAGGCCCCGGGGCCCAAAGAAAATGCCCTGTCCCGGTCCTGTCAACGACTGATGGGCCCCGGGAGGGCCCTGCCCCGGGGCATTCCCGGGACTGTCCCGGGGCCCTCAAAATGCCCTGGGCCCTCGTCCATCCTTTTTACTTAACGTTACTAAAATATTCAAATACAAAAAAGCCCTGTTTCGCTAAAACATATTCATTCTGTTTCGCGTCTTTTCTAAATTTTGAAAGAAACATTTGCAAACAATTTGTGACCAACAAATGCCCAGGTGAATGTGTCAAATTGAATTTCCGAAAATCGAAATAATCCACAGGGGGGGGGTCTTATAATGCATTAAAAATTCTTTTAAAACGCCCATTTATGTGAAAAATACGGTATTCTTTAAAATTATACAAACGAATGTTTTGCTTTGTTATATTAGACAAAATAAAAGTAAATTAAAAATAACTAAATTTATTAAACGGAATGTCACATGCTATTTTTTTAAAAACATTCGGGAAATGAATGATTGGAAAACACAAAATTATAACGATTATAAAACTGTATATATAAGCTTTTTTTAAAATAAATAATGAAGAATGCAACATCAATAGGTATTCGGAAAATGGATTTCGCTGAGAATGTTGATGTTAATTTTCTGATTTTTCATTCGTAATTTCATTACTGAAAAATTCATATAAAAAGGACAAATATTTTTCCATCTCTTTTTTCGCTTTCGCAAAATGATGAAATAAACATCGTCGATAAATGAAACATTTGTCTCACCAAAAAAGCCAAAAAATGAGTTGTTTTTTAGAGTTTTCATTTCACACGTTGGAATCAATCGCAGGTTTTTATGGTTCTCTTGGTGTTGTGTCCATATAAAAATTGAGGTATATCTGTTTTTAGCAATTAAGTTTAAAGAAAGCTCTTTTTTACATGATTAAGCTTTTTTACTGATTCTAAATATATAAGGATCGAAAAATAACACTTTAGCTAAAGCTCAAAAAAATCCGATAAATGTTTGTATGGGAAAGTCAGGTTTTTGGAGGTTTTTGGCTAATTTATTTTATATGTAATCTACTTTTTAAAAAAGGTCTCTATTACTCCACCACAAATTTTCTGCTGATTCAGCATATGCAAAAATCAAGTCATAAAATTTTAATTAAAGCTCAGGATTTTACTTTAAAGCAGCGCTATTCGTGACAATTAGCTTGATTCTAACGTGATGTGTAAAAGAAAAAATAACGCTGCAAATGTTTTATTTGTTAACAAAAGGCCTCTTTTATTGCAAAGAAGGTTTTTTTCTACTTTTTTAACATTTAATTATTGTTTATTTAAATATTGTTTAAACCATAACTGTGAAAAAAGGGAATAACTATTCTGATTTCAATCATGTGAAAATAGACTAAAGATTTCATCGATAGTCATGACTATAGTCAAACATTTGTAATCAATACAATTTTCAATGATGTCTCAAACAAAAAATCTTTTCATTTCTTAAAAAATGCCCAATATTACATCATTACTAGTGCATGGAAAACATTGCAAACAGTATCTTTTTTATATTTGGTTAATCTGTTTTTAATAAAATTAAAACATTCAAAACAAAAGCTCCATGAAAATGTCAAAAAAATTAGACATTTGTTATATTGATCGCCAAAATTTTTTTATATGTTTATAGAAACATCTGCAAAAAATGACATCAACAAATGACACATATTTGTCTCAGAGAAGCACTTAATTTTTTATCCAAATACAGCGATTTGGAAAATTATATTTCCTTTTTTTTTAAATACGATAACCAAAGATGGTCAACACATGTTCAACTCATAATGTCGAGAATTTTTTCCTATTTTTTTATCTGTTGTTTCATCTATAAAATATTCAAAGACATAAAAACCTTAATCGTTTGTGGCAAAAATTTTTTCTTCTTTGTAATATTTTTTTCCAAGACGCGGCCGCGAAAACATTTTTCATCATTTAAATTTATCTGCGAAAAAATAAAAAAAGTTGAAGTATTTCGAAATTCATTTTTTCAACAAAAAATAGAATCGATACAAATTCTTTTAAAAAAAGACTATTTATTAATTTTGAATATTTAATTACCTTCTTTAATATTTTCATGTTGATTTTTTTGATAATGAAAATAAATGAAGTTCTGATCGAAAACTGAATTCTATTTATTACATGGTGAATCCTCCGTTAAATAAATTAAAATAATAAATTCATTGTCATTCAAACAGAATTTAGATGCGTTTAAACTTCTTTAAAACCATATGATGATGTTTAGGTTTTTTTCTATCCAGCAAAAAGAAAAGAATTTTTTTTTTCAAAACGAAATCAAAAAAATTTTCATGAAAGCACTTTGTTAATTTAATTTTTTGCCATAATACCCTAATAAAATATCTGTCTGTGCCAAAAATAGAGATGAACAAAAGTATGCGTCTTTTTCTGAAGCATTTTGTCATCCGTTGAAAACTTTATGATACAAATGTCACATTTGTCAAAGAATATAAATTTTTTTTCTATTTTTCCCAAAATGCTGAAAGAAAAATCTTAAAATAATTTATCGATGAAAAATGATTTTTTTTTGCATTTGCAAAAAAAGATATTATAATCTAAAAAGTTGAAAAATTGCTTTCGTCACAAAGAAAAAACAAAAACGGTCTCAAAAGATTTGTCATTTTATTTTGTTTTCACTTTTTCAATTTTTATTTTTCCATTGAAATTTATGCCTATTGTTGAATAAATGATTTTTTGAATATTTTGGTTGATAGAAATTTTTCATATATTGATTAATTTTGTGTATCAATTATAAGTGTCAATTTTTTTAAATATTCATATAGAAATACCTAGCCAACAAACCGTTATTTAAAATGGTAATTTTTCTTTGGGGTTTTCGGCAATAAAAAGTTGGATAATTTTTTAATTAAACATAAAATTTAAAATCATTTTCTTGTGGAAAAAAACTGGAAAAATTTTTAAAAATAAAATCATAAACAGCCTTCAAATCTTCGTCACTAGCAAATACGAGAATAATTTAAAAAAAAAAGCAAACACAAAAACAAAAAAAGCACTGTAATCAATTTTTTTCGACCTTTTTTGTCGATTTTCAGCTTCTTCTGTAAAAATGTTAAGACGCATTTTGCCAAAGATAGAAGCGCTAAAAGAAACTTTGAGAATTTTTCAGCGCCAAAATTTTAACTTTTTTCTCCTCTCCCCATTTTTGTTGCAGTTAAATTATCTTTAATTTTTATCCTCAACATTTCAGTTTTTTCAGTTCATGTTTTTTAACTTTGCTGTTCCTGCTTAATATTTGTTTGCCTACTCATATTTTGTTAACTTTACTTGAAAATTTTCGTTTATTGTATATTTATGATTACGAGTATCTTTCGCGATTGTTTAGGGTGTTTATAGAATTAATACAACTATTTAAATTACTAATTCATTGTTTCAGCAAATCAAATATGGCTTCTACTGACATTTTTAAAAGTTTGCAAAAGAAACTCTTCGAAGATTTTAAATCTCAAGATGTTGACAATAGTTTTTTGGATGTTGTATTTGATATTGGTGGAAAGGTACGGTTGATTTCAATATTCAGCAACAAGTTTCATGCCTCATTTTTGTAGAAGCTTCATGCACATAAAAATATTTTGGCAGCAGTTTCAAATCCTTTCGGTGTTATGTTTGCTGATCGTTGGACAACTAAAGATGAACTTATTGAACTTAAAGAATATTCTTATGATGATTACAAAGAATTGATGACTTTTATTTATTCTGGTGCTTGTGAACTTAAGGATGACAATATTTTCAATCTTGTTGATATGGCAGAATTTTATGATATCGTTGATTTTAAAAGCTTTTGTGATGCTTTTCTTGCAAAAGGACCTTTTACTGTTGTAAATGTATTTCAATATGTTGAACTTGCTCGCCGATATTCTTTGGTCCAACTTGATGAAGCATTGAAAGATTACGTTTCTGCAAATTTTCGGGCACTATTGGAATCTGAAGAGTTTATGAAATGTAACAAAGCAACGGTTGAAGCATTCAATGATTATGCTGGCAAACTTGGAGAAGGTGAAAATGAATATTGCTTTAGTCGGGTATGTCTTTTTACTTTTTTAAAACTTTAATTTGCCTTTAATCAAAACTTTTAGGTTCTTGAATGGGCTCACAAACAAGCTGAAACAAAAATGAATGAATCAAATAATGAAAATTTTGATCTTCAAAATGGAATTAAAAATGAACTCTCTGGAATTTTATCGCGATTCAAATTTTCAAAAATGAGTCTTTTGTTTTTGCATGAAACTGTTGGTAAGACTTTTCGGAATTCAAAAAACAAAAACTAAGAGTGCTCTATTTTTTAGCTAAACAAACACATTTATTTTCTGGAAATGAATTAAGCAAGCTTCTTTTGGGTTCTCGAAAAATCTTTGGTGAGTGTTTAACATTTATTTCTAAAACTTTTATCATGTAGATATGTCGTCATGCATGTGTACACTGAGAATAATTAATCAACAAATACTAGACATTCAGATGTCGTCGAGTTTTTGTCTACAATTTGTCTAAAAAATGTCTATTTTTGTACATAAAATATCTATGGCATCTGAGTGTCTAATATTTGTTGATTCATTTTTCTCAGTGTAATAAGATGTTTTCCAACAGACATTTTCAACGTGTTTTTCGCAAGAGTAAAAGCTTAATTATTCTTTGACGTCATATCTGGATGATCATAAAAAATATAATTTTTTAATAATTTTTAGTTACTGTTACAAATCCTCAAAATTATACTGCAACTGGTGTTATTCCATATGATCAAGAAATTTTTAATGTTCTCTCTGCCGTTAACAATCGCTTCTCAAGTTTGGGGTATGTTTCACCATGTGACACTTGGGGCGTCAACCAATTTAAAATTCCTTCAACACCAAGTTCTTTGAAGAAAAATGATACGATTCCGTTTTATTTGGTTATCAGAAGCCCTTATATTTGTTTACTTCCACCTTCTGCTTTGCGTGATGAGGATTATTTACTTGCTGAAATGAAAACAAATAATGGATTTCTTGTTTCCGGACAATGTTTTTTGAGCATTTTTGCTAATTTTTAATTATTTTTCTACTTTTTTGTTTTGACTTTGATGTCTTTCATTGTGATTTTCTGTATTCTTTATAGATTTTAAATGTTTATTATACTATCGGTGAAGTTTAAACGCATCCTGGCTGAAAATTTGAGGTCTTTGGCACAGCAAAACATGAATATTTTTGAAACATTACCCTATTTTTTCGATTATGCTTAACAAGCCCAAATTAAGGTTGTCAAAGGAAGTTTTGGGAAACATTTCTTGGGAAATTAACCGATTTTTGATGGAAATCAAACAAAGTTTTCAGCAAACTTTTTGACAAAAATTAAATTACAGTTTATTCATCAAAACGCAACATTAGGGTGTTCCAATAGCAGTTTTCGAAAAAGTGACAAGCCGGGAAATTTCCCGCTTTTTCTGATTTTCCGGGAAATTCGATAACCCTAGTCACACGTCTTTTCATTTGTTTTTAAATAGCTCACGTCGGTAGCTGTAAATAAAGAAGAAAAAACATTAGTCGAAAAAGTTTCTTTTCATTTTTCTTTGCTTTTTTATTTCTCATATTTAGCCACTGTTTGCTTGTGCAGATGAATAAATAATAATAAATGCTATTTTGAATATTTCGTTTCACTTATTTGTACAGATTTAAGTTAATTTAACTTCGTATATCTAATCGTGTATAAAGTTTTTTTTAAGAAAGAAGGTTGTATGAAAAACGTTATTAAAAAAATTGGTGAAAAAATTTTGATTTTTTAGATCAATTTTAATGAATATATTTTTATTCCCCAATCAATGTTGAAATTAATTAAAAAAACCATTTTTATTTAAATAATGATTATCGGACCATCTTGTGGATAAATTTCGACTGATGGATATCTATCTCTTTATAGTTAAAAAATTTCTTAATCAAAATTTTTAACGCTTGTTTAAAAAAAATATTCAAAGAAAGCTTAAAAACAGCGGCAAAATCATTTTATTTGAGTCAGGCGTTCAGGGGTCGAAAATGCGGCCGGCCGGCCTCGGCCGGCCCCAGGCCGGCCGGCCGCGGCCGAGGCCGGCTTGTTTCTGTAAGGCCTGCGGCCGGCCCGGCCGCAAAAACTTCGGCCGCGGCCGGCCGCTCAAATTTTTTGAGTATTAATTATTTACAAAAAAGGACGATTTATGTTTTACAAGCCTTGTGCCTTTTTGTTATTTCATCTATAGTAGTTGTTTTTCAGTTTTTTTTCATAAAAATTAAACCATAAAACAAAAAAACTACCGTATTCGTGAATAACGCTTTCATTATTTGTCAAAAAAATCTTTAAATTTTAAAAGCAGAAAAATAAAGGCCGGCCGCGGCCGGCCGCGGCCGCGGCCGGCTTGTTTCTGTGAGGCCTGCGGCCGGCCCGGCCGGTAAAAATTCGGCCGCGGCCGCGGCCGGCCGAGAATTTCGGCCGCATTTTCGACCCCTGCAGGCGTTTCCAAATTTTTTTGTCCAGACGATGTCTTTTTTAATATTCAACTTTTGTGGACAATTTTTTTTAAAGATCGAAATGAAAAAAAAGAGCTTTATTTGATTTTTGCAGAAAAAAATTTTGTTTGCAGACGACTTTTTGTTTGAATTTTTAAGAATATTTTTAAAAAGTGTTTTTGTTGTTGATTCTTTAGCGTGAAAAAGAAATGATACATCTTTTTTTGTGCGTTATCCATTTTGAAGAATTTGCCAATAATTAAATGAACATTCAAATGTTTACAATTGCTTACAAAAATATAAAGAATATGAATATATTCAGTATACTCTGTTTAAATATAAATTTGAAACAAACCACGAAAATCAAATTATATCATTCAAAAAATTATTTTAATAAAATCATAATTTTGGCAAAAAAGTACAAAACCAAAACACATGGAATTTCAAGAAAAAATTAAGAAATTTTTAAAATAGATTTTGACCAGAATTGGAAGTATTGAGATTAGGCTATCTTGAATCAGTTTTAAACCTCAGAACAAGATTCATCAGATCTGTTTAATGTCCAGTTCCATTTGGTTTAGCATCAGCAAAGCTTTTTTATTCATTTTTTGTATCTATCAGAAAAACCACGCCCGCTTTCATTAAAATGTTCGAGAATTGATTTAAAGTTATTTTTCACTGCAAATTGATAAATCGAATGATAAGCTGGCATTTTGAGGTCTACTTTTTCTCGATTTCCGAGACATTTTTGCTGCAACAAATCTGTTAAAATCTGTGTTATTTATTAAAATAAAAAAGATTAATACAAAATAATTGCAATCATTTTTAGCACTTTTATCGATAAAAACCATAAATCTTGAGGGTTTCAAACAAAAAATTGCACCCCCTTGATCTCAAAATGTTAGAACGTTATAGTATACTCTAAAAAGTTTGACAGTGACAAACTCTACTTTTTCAATCAAAAAATGTGATCTTAAAAAAAATTTTTGTATTAATAAATAATGTTGCTGAATTTTCCAGTGCCTTATAAAAAGAATACGTAAATCAAATTCAGTAAGTAAAATTTATGCAAAGTTACAACGTTAATATTAAAAAAAAACAGTGGGAATTTGTGTAATAAAATATTCAAAAAAAAGCATCAATCCAAGAAATGTTTTGCATTAAAATTTTAAAGAAAGAAAAGAAAATAAAACCAATAAACAGGAAAGAATTTTTGTTTTCTTCTTTTTTAAAAAATCGATGTCGATTTTTCTGAAATGAACAAAATGAAGGATGCAAAATATTTTTTTCTGTGATTGTTGGTTGTTGTTAATGTTTTTGTTTTACTGAATTTTAAAGGCTTGCCTTTTCAGATTTATGTGTTTCCTAAAATATTTGCTTTTATTTTAAATATTTTAATTTATAAATACAGTCTAAATATCTGAAACAATAACAATTTACTCATACACTCGTCATCAAATGAGATTAACAGTTTAATAGCTTACGATTCAAAGCAAAAACCATTAATTTAAAAAAGTTAAAAATTAATTTGATATTTGCATCTTCGGAATTTTTATTAATTTTAAAACATATTGCACTAAATATTTCTTTTAAAAAAATGAAATGAAACATTTTCCTTAAAGGTATTGTCCAAAACTCCGAATCGAAGAATTCTGATGATATTATCTTTCATAATTATTTTTTCTGATTCCAAAGTGGCATTAACTTTTAAAAATGGTTGTATATTTTATTTTTTTATTTTATTAGTATAGAAGTTGAGTTTCAATGTTTTTGTATTAATTCTCGAGAATTACTCTTTATAGGGAGTGTAACAGATGGAAGAAGATTATTTTTTGGTAAACAGGTGTTCTTCTAAATTTTTTACACTCTACTAATTGAAAAAAAAATTTTTGGAAGAGAGATCTCACCGATGTCGTTAGCAAAAAAAAATAATTTTCTCCATCGGTTACACTCTCTTCAACATCGCCTTTGCCATTTTTTGGGCACAACCTGTAAAATTATTTTGCAAAATTGTATGTCAAGTTGTTGCTTAAAAGCCAATTTGCACTTATACAAAAGTATTGATTTAAAAGAAAGATGACCAAAAAGTTTGTACCTTGCTGGGGTTGGTCATTAAAAATAATCTTTTTCATTGAAAAAAGCAGGGTGGACGGAGAAATAGGTCGTAGCTTTTAAAAAAATCTGTCACCGAAAAATTAATCAAAGAATTTGAACTAAGTAGCTGCTCCCAAAATTCAGCTAGATTTCTAGTGAATTCTGGCAATAAAAAATTTCTATTATATAACATTTATATTTTTTAGGTTTAGAAATAGGACTGCCGAAAATGCTTGAAAATAACTGCAAAGCTGTAACTAATTCCAATGAAATTTCTGCTAATCGAAAGAAACTTCGACTATCTGCAACACCACTTCTGGAACTCACAAAGAATGAATTCATGAAATACACATTTCAATCTATATTACCACAAACATTTTCACTTCCAAAGAGTATTATTTATTACATTGCCCGAAATCCATCTTTCCCAAATGGACATCTTAAATTAATTTCATCATGCAAGTGTCTTGCCCGAATAAGTAGAATTTTTCCTGTTGAAACTGTATTCCATTGTTACAATGATGATTGCGAAAAATGGAATGTAGGCTATGAAGAATTAATAAATTTAAAAACTAACTATTTCAAACTTTGGATTTATGATGTGCTTCTAATATGCAGCACTTCGCTGTCCAGTCGTTCCTCAATTCTGGTTAAAGATGTTTATAAATTTTCACTTCGAGAGATTACTCTTCAAAATCAACGTTTGACATTTGGAGAACTTCAAATTCTTGTTTCTGGTGGTAAATTGGAAAATGTTAATTTTTCTAAAAATGTTATCAAAAATGATGATGGAAGTATTACGGAATTTGAAAAAGTTTTTGAACTTCTTTGCTGCAAAAATTTAACAATGCAAGTTTTTTAGGTTTTTTTTTAATTAATGCAAAATTTTCAATTTTAAATATATTGATAATTTAGTTTATTTCATCCAGAACAGCATGGTGTTGGCAAAATAACCACGAATAAAATAATTGAAATTTTATCATCTGATCAAATTCTAGATGAACAAATTATTATTTTACACGAGATTCCACAAGATTTTGATTTTAATTCGTTTTCAAAATTTTTAAAAGTTACTTTTTTCAATAGTTTTGTTAATCTTAATTCCCTCGAGTTTTAGGCGAATTTGACTGGTCGAAAACATACAATCGATCTTTGGTTTGCTGATGGAATTTCTGATGCCTATAAAAACCAACTCCAACAATTTGTTAATGAAATTATTCAAATTACTGGAATTTATGCTCATGCTGTTCCAAGGATTTATTTTCCAGATCAAGATGATAACGGATATGCCAAGCTTCGAGAAATGCGATATGAATCAGTTAAAGGAATTTTGAGGAAATCATGAATCTTTTAATCTTTGGATAAATTTTTTTTTGCCGTTGGGCTTTTGTATATTTTTTCTCACTTACCGTATGCATACTCAATATAAGCTTTTTAAATAATATTCTCATTTGATGACGAGTTTTTGAGTAAATCGGTATTGTTTCCGATATTTTAGTTTTATTTATAAAATAATATATTTAAAACAAACGCAAACATGCATGTTTGCTATACATGTTTTGTTATCGAAAGCCGCTTCTGTAGAAACAATGTTAAGACCCAGTTTGCCAAGCTTTGAAAAACTGCTAAAACTTTCGTGAATTTTCGGCGCCAAACTTTTTTTCTTCCAATTTTTTCAACTTTTTTCTATTCTTTGGTTTTACTTCATTTTTAACTTATCCGTCAAGCATTTGAATACATTCCTTTTTTGTCCTTAACTTTATTTCTCACTTTTACGGTAAAAGTTTTACCACATTTATTGCCTCTTTAAAATTTGTGTATTTTGACTTTATTAACATTAATAAGAATTCTTAATTTTCGGTGTTAACACTGGTGATGACCAAAATCTTTCGCGAAACTTCGTTTTTTGTTTCTGTTATATCATTATAATCATTGTTTTAATATTACAGCAAATCAAGTATGGCTTCTCCTTATTTCTTTAAAAATGTGCAAAAGAAGCTCTTTAAAGATTTTAAATTTCAAGATGTTGAAAATGGTTACTTTGATGTTTGCTTTAAGATTGGTGAAAAGGTATGTTTGTCCTGTTATTATCTGTATCTATAAGTCGTATAACTTTTTTTAGTTACTTTATGCACATAAAAACATTTTGGCAGCAGTTTCAAAGCCACTTGATGTTATGTTTGCTAATCGATGGACAACAAAAGATGAACCTATTGAACTTAAAGAATATTCCTACGATGATTACAAAGAATTCATGACTTACATTTATTCTGGTTCTTGTGCACTCGATGATAACAGTATCTTTAATCTTCTTGATATGGCAGAATCTTATGATATTCCTGATTTTAAAAGTTATTGTGATGCTTTTCTTGCAAAAGGACCTTTTATCGTCCCGAATGTATTCCAATATGTTGAACTTGCTCGCCGATACTCTTTGGTCCAACTTGATAAAGTATTGAACGATACCGTTGCTAAAAGTTTTTTGGCATTATTAGAATCTGAAGAATTTATGAAATGTAGCAAAGCAACGGTCGAAGCATTTGTTGATTATGCTGGTAAACTTAGTGAAGGTGAAAATGAATATTGCTTTAGTCGGGTATGTTCTTTTTTTAACGAATTTTATTATTATCCATTGGTTTAGGTTCTTGAATGGGCTCAGAAACATGCCGAAATTAAAATGAAGGAATCAAATGATGAAAATTTTGATCTTCACAATGGAATTTATGCTGAACTTTCTGGAATGTTGCCCCGGTTCAAATTTTCTGAAATGAGTCTTCCTTTTTTGCATGGAACTGTTGGTAAGTTGTCTCTACCATATTAATTATTAGAAATTAAACATTGATACTGTTTTTTAGCTAAACATTTATATTTGTTTTATGGAGATGAATTGAGCAACATTCTTTCGAGTTCTCGAAAAATCATTGGTTAGTGTTTTTTGTTTGTGAATTCGTTACAATGGTTATTATATTTAATTTTTCAGTCACTGTTACAAATACTCAAGATCAAACAATTATTGGCAAAATTCCATATGATCAAGAAATTTTTGATGTAATTTTTCCGTTAGCACAACAATCAGCGCTTTATTCGAATTATGATTGTTGGAACAGTATGCGGCGAAGAATTCCTTCAACACCAAGTTCTTTGAAAAAAGATGACAAAATTCCATTTTATTTGGTTATCCGAAATAAATATGTTTGGTTAGTTCCATACATTTATTTGGAAGATACGGATTATTTGATTGCTGAGATGAAAAGCGATAATGGATTTCAAAGACCTTCCAGGTGTTATATGAAAGTCTCCACCAATTTTTAATTGTTTGTCATTTTGATTTTGTGCCTCATATTTTCGATTGTGATTTTTTGTATTCTTTATAAATTTTAATTGCTTTATTTTTGGTGAAGTAATTTTTGGTTACACTGCCACACAAGTATTTTCGTTTTCTTTTTTTTAAAACCATACTGTAATTTGGAAAATAAGACACAAAGTTCTGTTGAATTGCACCAATCTGGCCTTCGTAATTGTTTATCATTAATGATGTGGCAAATAAATAACAAGCAAGATGTTGTTTAAAAATATGGAACAACAGCAACAAATTCAATACCAAATAATTGCAAATTTAACTCAACCAAATGGTAGTTGTTAAAATTTAAAAAAGCTAAAGTTATACATTTTCTTAAAACTGCTGCTTTAAGTTTTCTAAAAAATAGAAATTCTTTTTCGTCACTTTATAAAATATGACAAGGAATTAACTTTTGCATGAACCAAAAAAAGTTATTGGGTTACAGTAACCTTCCTCAAAAAATGATTCCAAAATTTTTTGCTCATAATTCACCTGAGGCTGTCATAGTAAAAATATTGTAAATTCTTTAAAAAAGAAGCGACAAAATGTTTCAGCCATTGTTGCTTAAACTTGTTTATATTTCTCCGCGCTTGCACTAAAAAACAATGTCAAAGTTTCATAAAAATTTTCAGTCTTGAATGAATCTGTTTCAATTTTACAATATCAATTGAATCTGTATTAATTTTCTCAGGCACAATTATATTCCAAAATTTGAAAGCTTAATTACAGTATGCACTATTGAGTTTTGAATAAATTTCTTTAAACTTCAAATTTGTAGTTTTTCTGCAACAAAAATAAAAGGCATTGTTGAAGTTGATTCTCCTTTCATTTCAGCAGCAACTGGTTTTTGAACTATTTTTTTAGGACAAATTTTATATGTGGTATAATTTTATAATATCATCTTTTAAGTAAAATTATGCACCGGCAATGTCAAATAAAATATTGAAACGATGACCTTTAAAGTCTGGTACGTGAGCATGCTTAACACCATTTAATTGGCACCAATGAATTCAAATCCTAAGTTAATTAAGTTTTGATTATGCCATTTAAAAAACTTAAAATATTCAAAATACAACGGAAAATTAGTTTTTTATCGCTTTTTTCCTGCAAAAAATAGAAAACCTTCGCAAAAAGAATTTGAAAAAATGGGAATTTTAAATTTTTAGAATAGAAAAATGAATATTTTTTAGGAATATTTTGATTTGTGGACGTGCAAAAACACAATATTTTTTCTTTTTTCATCAATTTTTCTCTGCGAAGAAAATGAAAAAAAAAACAATTTTTGGGCATTAAAACCAATTTTTGCGGTGTTGAAACTAGCAATTTTGAAATTTTTTTGAAGGTATTAATCCTTTTAAATTTTCAAATAAATTTTGTAAATATTATAATTAATAAATCCGTGTGCTTTAGATTTTTGCATACAAAGACAATTTCATTATTGTTCAAAGAAAAAGTTAAAACAAACTGACATTTTTTATAAAAAATTTAATTTAATATTTTTCAACCGAAGTTAAAATTCAAAAAGGATAACGGTCATTGCAATTGAAAATTTAATAATTTAAAACTTAACTGACTTAACAATTTTATTTATGCAATGTTAAAAATTACATGTGAATTTGAAATAAACTGTTTGGCTTGCAGAACATAAAATGCAACTTTTTAAGGGTTGTTGTTCATTTTTATTGCATAAAAGACATTAAACACAAATTGAATAAATTATTATTCAAAATATTTCTATTGTTTTTATCATGTGCTATACTTTTTTCTTGCACCTGAATTTTTCAATACCAAATAATTATGTTTATAAAAAGTTTTAGTTAAATTTGTTTTATAAACATGGTTAATGAAAAACTTAAAAATATTCAAAATAGAGAACAGCTAAAATACGACCAATTCGATTTGTTGCAATGCAAAAAACCTTTCTGCGATTGATTTTAGTCAGTCGAAGATATCTGCTAGAGAGAAAAAAATTGCGATCAAAAAAGACTCGATTTGTCTTATTTGTCATCGTTGCTTCAAAAAAGAAAACAAATGAATAATCGATTGCATTGAAATGGTTTTGTTAATCGCAATTTTTTCATTTTTGTTCATTTATATTTCTGTGCCATTTTACTTTCTGAATATTTTTTTTCCATTTTATTATTTTTTTGAATATTTTGTTTTTCTATTTTTTATTGAAAAACATTAAATCGAAGGATGGCAGAATAACACAAATTTAAGGATTATTGTTTCAATAATTGTTGCATAAATACATTAATTCCGGAAACATCATTAATTTATTAAGGTTACAAACAGTAATCATATGGCAATTGTGAAAGTAATTAAACACTCCGAACAACAATTATGTCAGTAAAAAAGATAAAAAGATATAGATTAATAAAAAACTGTTGGTGACGAAACATTTCATCATTTCGATGATTTGCTATTGATTTTTGCCCGTCAGAGATATTTGCTGCTCCTAAAATCGGCAAAAACAAAATATTTGTTTGACTTTGAAAACTATTTGTCTCTATTTTTTGTTCTTTATGTGAATTTTTCAGATATTTTGTAATTTTTAAAAAAGTGCTTTTGATTTTGGGTATCTTATGTTACACTTAAATTATTTACAGTTCCTGATGACCAAAATTTTACTTTATTAAAAATAAATATGTTTCATCTTTCTTTCAAGTACATAAATGAAAATAAAAATTATATTTAGAATTTGATTTCTTGTTTTTTAAACGATTAATATTTTCCTTAAATTATTCGAATCAAAAACCATCAAGAAATCAGTAATTGTTAGCATAGCAAGTTCTCCTGGAATATTATAAAATCAATGAACGGAAAGAATTTAGTTGTGAAAGCTTTGTGCATTGTCAAAAAAAGAAAAATTATTTTTTTAACACCAATAAAATGCTATTAATTTTTAAATTTGTTGAAGACCGCGGTTAAAGTACTGTAGACACATTTTGCCAAACTTAAAAAAATTCAAGATGCAGCTTCGATAATTTTTAGCGAAAAAAATTTATTATTTTTCTTGCTAGCATTTGCTGTTAAAATTTTTATGAATTTCTTTTTTTCTGATATGTTTTTTATTTTTGTATCTTTTTTACGTGGTTTTGTTCATCAACGTTTCTGTTTTGCGGTTATTCCATTGATTTTTGTTTGATCTTTGTTCTTTTTTTCGCAGTTTTAATTTCGAGTTTTGTTCGTAATTATAAATGTATGTTTGCATTATTATTAGTACATAAACGTAATAACCCAACTGCATATTTGCACATCTCCTAATTTGCATAACTCTTAATTGAAAAATTTGAGTTACGCAGCTTTAATTGTCTTAGATCGATGTTTTTTCTTTCACCAATGTTGTTTATATTTTTTATTTTTGAGTTTGTTCTTTTTTGCGATGTATACGTGTTTCTCGGTTTTGCTTATTTCTTTGCTTTATATATATTTCGTGCTATTCTTATGAACCAAACATTTCAGCAATTCAAAAATGGCTTCTGAAAATACTTTCAAAAGTATGCACTCTAAATTTTTTGAATACTTCAAAACTCAAGCTATTGAAAATGGTTACTTTGATGTCTGCTTTAAAATTGGTGAAGAGGTAATTTTTTGGTTTACATTTCTGTAATAATTTTTAATTACTTTGTTTCAGAAGCTTTATGCTCACAAAGTAATTTTGGCAGCAGTTTCAAAGCCGTTCGATGTTATGTTTACTGAACGATGGACGAACAAAGATGAACCGATTGAACTTACACAATATTCTTACGATAATTATAAACAATTTATGACTTTTATTTATTCGGGTTCCTGTGAACTTAAGAATGACAATGTCTTAACTCTTCTTGATATGGCTGAACTTTATGAAATTGCTGATCTCAAAAAGAATTGTGACGCTCATCTTTCAAAGTATACTTTTTCTGTTACAAATTTATTCCATTATGTTGATCTTTCAAAAAAGTACTCTTTGGTCAAACTTGATGAAGCACTGAAGAATTATATTTCTGCAAATTTTTGTGTATTGTTGATATCTACTGAATTTATGAATTGGAAAAAATCAAATGTTGAAGCATTTGTTGATTATGCTGCTGAACTTGATGAAACTAAAAATGAATATTGCTTTAATCGGGTAAGGGTTATTAAACTTGTAATTAGCCTGATAAACACTGTCAACGTCAATTTTAGGTTCTTCAATGGGCTAAAAATCAAGCTAAAGCTAAATCAAATGTTGAAAATTTTGATCTTCAAACAGCAACTAAAAATGAACTTTCTGAAATTTTGCCGAGATTCAAATTTTCAAACATGAACCATTTATTTTTACTACAAGATGTTGGTAGGTTTACTTTTATTTTTTATGATGGAAAAGCAACATTGTTAAATTTTAGTTAAGCAATCCTATCTTTTTTCTGGTGAAGAATTAAGCAAGATTTTGATGAATTCTCGAAAAATTATTAGTAAGTATTTATTGTGCTGCAAATTTTATCATCTGAAACTATTTACTTTTAGTTACTGTAACTAATCCACAAGGTCAATCAATTACTGGCAAAATTCCATATGATCAAAACATGTTATATTCTCTTTCTGCTTTAAATGGTCTCTTTTCTAATCGTACAATTTTTTCAAGCAATGATTGTTGGAGCAGCAAGAAACGAAAGATTCCAAAATCGCCAAGTTTAAAGAAAAATTCGAAAATTCCATTTTATTTGGTTATTACAAATGATCAATGTGTTTGTTTAGTTTCAACTTGGCATGTTAGAGATACTGATTATTTGATTGCTGAAATGAAATCAAAATTTGGATTTGTAATTTCTGGTAAATGTAAATTGGATGTTTCTTCTACTTTTTAAATGTTTGTTTTTTATTTGCAGTTTCTTTTTGTTCTTTGTAAAGAATTGTTTGCTATAAATCAATACTGTTTATTCTCGGTTGTTTTACAAGTGGATCATGCAGTGAAAAATGTATCGAACTTTTCACATTTTTACCTTATGAAACAAATGATCGTGTAAAATGACATAGCCATTGTGGTGGTTATGGTGTAGCGCGGTTCGAAAAAGGGGCATTGTGAGTCATCTCTTTATTATGGCATTACATCATTATTACGATAGAAGTTACAAAAGGGAACATTAAGAGAGAGGGATGAAGCCCAAAAGCTTCCGCCACGATGGTGATGGCTGGAGCTGCTGCGGATGAGATGAACTAGAGACTGCTGAAGAGTGAGTGAAAGAGGTAGTTCTAAGTTGCCATTTGGGCGGAGTTGATGTTGGCTTTATCAGTGTATGTCCTTAATCTGATGTTGATGATCTTTAGCTAATCAATATGCACTTTTCGATTAACTTTAGTTAAATACATCACTTCGATGTTGAAGAAAGATACAATGCAAGGGAGTGATATCATGATGAAAGCAATGAAATATGCAAATTAAATAAGCATTCATTACACGTGTAAGAAATCCCTCAAATAAATGGAGAATGTGCGTTGGTTTGTTGGTTGGTTTGTCACTTTTTATTTTTTCATTCACAAAACGAAAAACGAAGAATAAAAACGTGAAATTTGCATGCAACACCAAGAAATGAATTCAAACGTTGCTCCGCAAATACTGTTATGTGCAAATTCACACAAATTAAAGTAATTTGCATGAGATTGTGAGCAGTGTTATCGCGCTCCCGCTCCCACTATGAGGGAGCGGTTCGGGAGCGGGAGCGGTTCCAGGAGCGCGCTCCCAAAAGTTTCCAATAGTTTTTTGTCAATATAATAACAAAAAGTTTTTGTCAAAATTAAAATTTTACAAAATTTGTTTTTTTTGTGAAATTTGAATAATTTGCTAAAAAAGTACCAAAAACAGCTGTTTTTGTCGTTTCTTTTTTGATTTGAACAAATATTTAGACAAAATATGTTTGATATTTGTTTCTGAAAAAACTGTTCCAGAATTCAAAATATCATCAAACACAAAATGGAGTCATTGAGAACTTATTGTTCAGTCTCATAGAACCCCTCATGTACTGAGGTTATTTTTGTAAATGTAAAACCGGATTTTGGTTTTCGAAAAAGTTTGCCATTAAATTTACCATGTTAAAATTCTACATTGACGGGAAATTGGCAGAATTGGATGAAAATCCGGTTTTTCTAATTGCATTGGCAAAATTTATAATAGAAAAATTTTTACTGTAAAATTTTATCCTTTAAAAAAGCTGGAAGCGGGAGCGGCAAAAATCAGGAGCGCCCCCGGGAGCGGGAGCGGTTCCAGAAGCGCGGAAGCGGGAGCGAGAGCGCAACTTTTTCCGGGAGCGGAGCGGGAACGGAAAAAGTGGGAGCGCGATAACACTGATTGTGAGTGGTATTCCACATTACGTCTTTTGTATTTTTTGAGCAGATTGCACAATCGAACGTGTTTATGTGTATTTTTTTTGTGACTGTAGCTATTTTCAACAGTTCAGTCTTAAATTTTGTTACGCGGTTTGGAGCGTCCATTAATTTGGTTAATCCTCTCTTTGTTGTGTGCTTGCTTTTAAAATTTGATTGAATCTTTAATTGTTTGTTGTAAGCCTGTCAGGCAGTAAAGTCTAAAAATGCCAAGAAAAAAAATTGGAAGAAAACCTCTTCAAAAAGCTGCTCATAAAGAAGAACTAAAAAGAAAACAATCAGAAAGGCAAAGAAAAAGAAATAGGCCTGCTAAACAAACCTTTGAACAAAGAGAAACGAAAATGAGCTCAAACGACAACGGATTTTGTCTCATAGTCGAGAAACATTATCAGAAGCTGAAAAAGCCAGAAGAGCTGAAATAGAAAGATTGTAATTAGAAGCTCAAATTTATTTTTTGAAACATAGTTCTATAGTTTAAACAAGACGCTTGCGGGCCGAAGGCCTGCTTTATCCCTAGTGATTAAAAAAGGAAAGGGTTTTTTCAAAAAACCATATTTATTTACAATAATTATTTTTAAAATTTCCTAAATCAGCTATATATGATATGAAGTTGAGGAATACCAACCAGAGAAAACAAAGCAAAAACAGAAACTTTTATCACTAATGACTAAACAATAAATCAGGGTAATTGAGGTAAGAATTATTAATATTCTGCCAATTGTAAAGAATGTTTTTAAACTTCTGTTTGTTATTTGTATTGATGATGGGATGGATTCTCTGCTAAAGAATTGGAGCCAAAGAATAATCCTTACTTATTACTATTAGGGATCATGGCTATTGTTAATTCCAAGTATTTGTATGAGGATTCCATAAATTTAATAAATGAATAAATTATTTATTAAATTTATGGAAAACAGTGCACATCTGAATTTATGATTTTTCGTTTTGTTGATGCTGAAAAAAATACAAATTTCTCTGAAAAAGCTGTTGTTAAAAATGATTATCGACCGCGGTCGTGAAATTGTAATGAATGAAAAATTTGCAGAATCTTCTTTAAATGCTTTATCTCAGTTTTATTAAATAAAAAATCAAATGATAAAAATACAAATCATTTAAAACGATTAAAAAAACGATGATAAATTTTATACAACTTGTCTCTTTTTTCTTCATTTAATTCATTAAACAAAATCATGGGAGGTTTGTAATCTCGACTTTCTCCTTCAATAATTTCATCGATAATTTCTTCCAGGCCATTCTCATAAGCTTCAGAAAGTGGATCACAAAATCGTAGCCAGATATTTGTTGATGTGCGTCGCTAAAAAATTAACAAAGATATTGTTTTTTTAGAAGTGAAAATTTGCAAATACCTTGATGTAATTGTAAAAACTTTCAATATCAAAATCTTCTGGAATTCCCCCCAAATAACAATATTCGAGTGTTAAAAAATGAGGCATTTTTTCAAGTTCTTTAAAAGTTTGAAATGAAATACTTGAAAGAGTCGAATTAAAATAGCTGAAAATAGTGAATAAAATTTTATCAAAAATTTCTTTTTAAAGAACTTACTCAATTAATTTAATTTTCGGAAAAGACTCAAAAAATTTTTCAAACGGAACAATTGAACCATTTTTATATTTTACAGTAAATTTTTTAAGCCGAAGTTTTTCAATCTTTGAAGAAAGAAGCAAAAGTTCATCGTAAGAAATTGTTTGATCCCAAAGAAACAATGCTTTTCCATCAAAACGATAAATTTTAGAAAGCAAAAAAGATAAGCCCTTGACTGGCCCACAACTTAATGAAACAGTAACCCAAAGTTTGTTTGTATAAATATTTTTAGAGTCAAAACTTTTCGGTTCCCAATTGACAAATATTTCCCCTTCAAAATCACATGAAAATAATTCAACAACTATGATGGAATTTTGAATAAAAAAATATTTGCATGTTTGAACCATTTTTTCATGACATTTTGGAGAAATGGGATTTTTAGAGATATAATAAATGATTGAATCAGGTAAAATAAAGCATTGTTTAAAAACTGTTGAATAAAATTGAGATCGAGTTGGCAGCGTCATTTTTGGTGGAATTGAAATGATTTAAATGAAGAGGATAGTCAGTTTTGCTTCCCAAAAAAAATATAACTTTCCTGTGAAAAAAACAAATAACAAGAAACATCAAAATACTTGAGTTTTTTCTTGGAAGGGAAACATTGATTGGCAATAAAACTCAAAACATTTACTCAACTTATTTTAATGTTAATTCTTTATAAAACCTTTCTTAACAAAACAAATATTGATGTGTTCAGGGACATATCATTATCACGTTCAAATCAATACAATTTTATAATGTGCAAATTTTTCATGACGAGAAAAAAAACAACCAAAAAATTAGCGGTGAAAAAAATTAAAGAAAAAAAATTAATTCTATTTTTAAATAAATTACAATAAAAGTAATGCTTGGTGAGCCTTAACACAGTGGCGGCAAAAGATCAAAGGATTTTCTTGATTTTGGGGGACACGGGTACTGAATGCCTACCCCCTAAATACGGCCCTGGGTACTCATAATCGAAAGACAAACTATCTTGAAAATATTAAATAAATTATCAATACAAAAATATTACAAAACAACAATAAAAGGTACAAATTGAGTTGTGAAAGCAGGGTTAAAGAAAATTCTAAAAATCTATTTTACAACACCAAAAAAACTGTTATAAACTATTGAATTTGTTCAAAAAATTCAAAAGTTTATTACATTTGAAGATCGTCAATACTGTAATAAAGACACATTTTGCCAAGCTTAAATAATTTCATTAAACAGCTTCGACAATTTTTTGCGCCAAAAATTTTTTCTTGCAAACTTTTGTTGTTGGAATTTTTTTCTTTTTTTCTGACTTGAGTTTACTTAATTATATGTGTCCGTAATCAATAAACATAATAAGCCGATTGTTCTGGTTTATGTTAAAGAATTTCAGCTGAATAGTGATTCTTATTCTTATTAATAAAAAGGTGACTTATTTTTTGTATGAATTAAATCTCTCTTTCTGGTCGGATTTTGTGTGTATTTTTTGTTTTTGTGTATGTGTTATTGTAGGAGTGATGCATCTAGTTTATCATGAAATGAGCAACACTAATAGTTATATATATATTTTAAAGTTAACATGTTTCGAGCTTATTCTTGTTCGATATGTTTGTTTTTAATCGCTTTCTATCTACAATTTATCACAGGTTATTATTACAGAAATATAAAGATGGCTTCTCATGATATCTTGAAAGAAATGAATTCCAAATTATACGAATACTTTAAAACTCAAGCAATCGAAAATGGTTACTTTGATGTTTGCTTTAAAATTGGTGAAAAGGTAATTTATTTGTTAAAATTTCTGTAACAAATATAATTACTTTATTTCAGAAGCTTTATGCACATAAAGTAATTTTGGCAGCAGTCTCAAAGCCTTTCAATGCCATGTTTGCTGATCGATGGACAACAAAAGATGAACCAATTGAACTTAAAGAATATTCTTTTGCGGATTATAAAGAATTTATGACTTTTATTTATTCTGGTGCTTGTGAACTTAATGATGAAAATGTTATATCTCTTGTTGATATGGCAGAATGTTATGATATTGCTTCATTGAAGAGATTTTGTGATGCTTATTTTGCACAGCGATGTTTTGACGATGAAAATATGTTCCAATATATTTCAATTGCCAGGAAATATTCTTTGGTTCAATTTGATGAAGCATTAAGAATTTATATTTCTGCAAATCATTCTGCATTGTTGGGTTCTGAAAAATTTATGGATTCCACCACATCGGTAGTTGAAGCATTTGTTGATTATGTCGGTGAACTTGGTGAAGAAGAAAATGAATATTGCTTTAATCGGGTTTGTCGTTTTATAATAGCATCCCAGCATCTATTATCGGCGATTTTAGGTTCTTGAATGGGCTCAAAAACAAGTTGAAGCTAAAATGAATGCATCAAATGATGAAAATTTTGATCTTCAAAAAGCAATTAAAGATGAACTTTCTGGAATTGCAATGCGATTCAAGTTTGCAAAAATGAGCACTCAATTTTTGTTTGAACATGTTGGTTAGTTTTCTTACCATTTAAGATGTATTTGTTCCACATCGGTAATGATGTAATTTTTTTAGCAAAACATTCATATTTGTTTTCTGGAGATGAACTGAGCAAACTTCTATTGAGTTCTCGAAAAATCATTGGTAAGCCTTTTTTTATTGTTATGTTTACAAACTTATAATTATTTCACTTTTTTTCAGTTACTGTCACTAATTTTCGAGGTAACAGTGTTGTTGGAAAAATTCCATATAATCAAGAAATGTTTGATACTTTGATTTCTTTGAACAATAATCGTTCTGATTCTACATATTATGCTTCAAATGATGGTTGGCGCAATGAAAAGAGAATTCCTTCAACACCAAGTTCTTTAAAGAAAAATGATTCAATTCCATTTTATTTGGTTATTCGAGATCGACATGTTTATTTATTTTCACCTCGTTTTTTGAAAGACACAGATTATTTGATTGCTGAAATGAAAGGCGATAATGAATTTACAATTTCCGGACAATGCTATATGAATGTCTATTCTAATTTTTAATTGTTTTTCTTCCTTTTTTTCTTTGATTCCAATGTTTTTGATTGTGATTTTTTGTATTCTTTATAAATTTTAACTGTTTTTTTCTCGTTGGAATAAGGGTTTGAAACTAACCAGCTGCAAATCTTTTTTTAAAATCGTTCATAATCATACCTTTTTTCATACTGTATTTTGAAATATAAAAAAGTTCTGGTGAATAATTTTAAATAACAAGTATTCAATAACCAAGATTATTTCAGACATTGAACAACAATTACCCGATGATTTTAAATTTTTATAAAATTTAAATCATCAAAAAAAAATAAATGATGTTACAAATTTTCAATTTCGTAAAAATTCTAAGTCGACATTTTTTCGTTAGGCATGTTATAAATAGAATCACATTTTTAATTCTTGTTTGTCGTCTTTTCCTTCTTTAGTTTTATTTTGTTTTTGCTTCTTTTTTTCATCACAGTTTCCAAAACTTTTGTTTTTTAAAGACGTTTTTGCTAAGCATGGCACCGGGCCGGGCCGGGCTTCACTTTCGACGGGCCGGGCTTTGATTTTTAAAAACATTCCACAAGAGGGACCACGTGAAAATTTACAAAAAAGAAAACGGGCCGGGCCCAGCCCGGCCCGCGGCGAAAATTTCCACGCCCCGGGCGGGCCGGGCCTCCAAAAAGTACGCCCGTTGCCATGCTTAGTTTTTGCTCATTTTTGGCCAAAGAAATTGATTTGTTTTTGATCATTTCATTTTTTTGTTGTTTTTTTATTCATGTTTTAATTTATTTTGATCTTGTTTTTTATAAAAGTTGTTATCAAAAGGGGTGTGTCCTATGTTTGGGTGAGATAAAAATTCCAGAAAAAAAACTTATAGTTAATTTCAGTGAAGCCTAAGATTATCGATCAGATTGTTACAGCTAAGAAAAAACGAAGGTTTCTTTTAAATTGTCTTGAAACCTCCTAAACAAATATGCAAATTTACAACGAAATCATTTGCATAACATTTGAAATTTCTCTGCCAATTCAAAACTACGTTTAATTAGAATTAACTTCCTGTTAAATCCATTTTAACATGCAAAAATAGCTTTTATGCAAACCTGCAAAATTGCTCTCCATTTTTGCCCAAAAAATGAAAAAAAAAAAAAAAAAAAAAACTTTCCGTTTTTGGAGAAATATTAATATATCAGTCTTCATTCGCACGCGTGTTTGGGACGGTCGTCTCTCGACTGCCGCTCTCTAAACATAATTCTTTGTAAATTTGCATAGCAAGTTTGCGTTGATAGTGACGAAGTGGGGGCACCTTCCACCGTACCGTAGCGGGTACAACAAAGGTAAAACTTTGGGAAGTAGCTTATTACCGACTGATTATGGCACCACTGATAAAGAAAATGAATGTGATGACTTTCAACTGCAAATCCATTCAATCTACTGATCGATTGCTGGCGCTTCAAATGGAACTGGCAAAGCTGAAGAAATTTGATGTTCTTGGGCTGGCAGAAACGTGGCTTCCTGGTCAAACTTGTTCAAGACTTTCTTCCGGTGAGTTCTTGTATAATAGTGGAAAAACTGGTGATGCCCGTTTTACTGGTACTGGTCTTCTGATTTCTGCTGAACTTCATCGCAAAATTATTGGTGTGAAATATGTTTCGGACAGAATCATCAAAGTGCTTTTGAAAGTGCGTGCTGGCAAGACCTTGCGGATTACCCAGGTCTATGCCCCTCAAAGTGGTCGTGGCGAAGATGAATATGATGCGTTCTTGGATCAACTCAGCTCATCTCTTGCTCGTCCATCGACTTATGATATCGTACTTGGTGACTTCAATGCATCCACTGGTCCTCGTGAAAATGGTGAGCGGTTCATTGGTAAGTATTCCAGGGATACTCGTAGTGAAAGAGGTGAACTTTTGTGTCATTTTTGTTTGTCACATCAGTTGTACCTCATGAACGGGTTTTTCAAGAAAGGAAGAAATCGCCGCTGGACCTGGCACTCACCTGATCGCAGTGTAACTTAAGGGTGGACGAGGGCCTAGGGCTTTTCGAAGGCCCCAGTCAGGCCCGTCCCGGCCCTAGGGCCGGCCCGGGCCAGTGCCGAAAAATTTGTGACCAAGGCCGGGCCCGGGCCTGTTTAGGGCCCTACAAGGGCCCTAAAAAAGCCCGAGCCAAAAAGAAGCTTAAGTTTGTTTTACGAAAGGGACTCCATTTTCCAACAAAACATTGATAAATATTATAAAATTAAATTATTTTGTGTTTGGTGAATATTTATTATGTTGTAAATGCAAATTTTATACAGTTTAAAAAACTTTTATAACTAATAAAAATATATATTACCTTATGAGAAAAAATTATTTCAGGGCTTTTTAAAAGCCCTGGGGCCCCCGAGCCCGGCCCTGGGGCCGGGCCGGTGCCGGGCCTTAGAAATTTGAAAGGGCCAGGGCCGGGTCAGGGCCTTAAAATTTGGGCCCTCGTCCACCCTTAGTGTAATTAAAGAAATCGATCATGTGCTAACAAAGAAGAAGAAGATCATAGAAGACGTCAATGTGTTATCTCGATTATCAGGAAGTGATCATCGTATGGTTCGAGCCACCGTAAGTCTTCCCATTAGAGCTGGTCGGTCCCGACCATTTACGTTTGTGAAACCTGAATATGAAAAGGTGCCTTGTCTGATTTCTATGATCATGAAACTTCAACATCAACCAATTGCTGAATCCCCTGAAGCAGAATTGAATCTTATCAAGCAAGCCCTTCTATCAACTGCAAAAGAATGTGCTCGCCGAACAACAATTCATTCTCGACTATCTCCTGAAACATTGCAACTGATGGAACGTCGAGGTCAAATGAAACATGCTGTCCGTGGTGATGCTCTTGCTCGTATTGAATATGCTGAACTATCAAAGCTGATACGTAAGTATTTTAAAGCTGACCTTGATAAGCATTATGAGAAAGTGATGGGGAGAGCAATAGAGGAAAATCGTATAAAACGTGGTAGATCTGAAATGGTCCAAAAACAGAATCAGATGATACATCTTCAACGTACCGATGGTGCTATCACTGAAACTGTGGCTGAACTTATGGAAGAAATCGCCCGTTTTTACAATGAACTATATTCTTCTGAAGCTGGAAATCCTGTACATGATCGAAATCCTGAAGTTGCTCTGGAAAGAATAACTGCTGAAGAACTCATTGGTGCTTCACGACGAATGAAAGGAAATACTGCTCCTGGCGCTGACAATATTCCGTCTAAAGTAGTCAAATCAACAATATCGACTTTTGCTGATAGATTTGCTACTGCTTTACATGGATTATTCGAGGAAGAAAATTTGCCAACTAAACTTTTCTTTTCGAAGACTATACTATTGTACAAGAAAGGAAATCGATTATTATTAAATTAAATTTATGGAAAACAGTGCACATCTGAATTTATGACTTTCCATTTTTCTGATGCTGAAGAAAATACAAATTTCTCTGAAAAAGCTGTCACTAAATATGATTATCGACCGCGGTCGTGAAGTTGTAATTAATGAAAAATTTGCTTAATCTTATTTCTATCTCTTTTTTATTAAATAAAAAATCAAATAATAAAAAAACAAATCATTTAAAACGATTAAAAAAGCGATGATAAATTTTATACAACTTGTCTCTTTTTTCTTCATTTAATTCATTAAACAAAATCATGGGAGGTTTGTAATCATGATTTTGAGTTTCAATAATTTCGTCAATAATTTCTTCCAGACGATTCTCATAAGCTTCAGAAAGTGGATCACAAAATCGTAACCAGATATTAGTTGATGTGCGTCGCTAAAAAATTAACAAAGATATTGTTTTTTAGATGTGAAAATTTGCATACCTTGATGTAATTGTAAAAACTTTCAATATCAAAATCTTCTGGAATTCCCCCCAAATAACAATATTCGAGTGTTGAAAAGTGAGGCATTTTTTCAAGTTCTTTAAAAGTTTGAAATGAAATACTTGAAAGAGTCGAATTATAATAGCTGAAAATAGTGAATAAAATTTAATCAAAAATTTCTTTTTAAAGAACTTACTCAATTAATTTTATTTTCGGAAAAGACTCAAAAAATTTTTCAAACGGAACAATTGAACCATTTTTATATTTTACAGTAAATTTTTTAAGTCGAAGTTTTTCAATCTTTGAAGAAAGAAGCAAAAGTTCATCGTAAAAAATTGTTTGATCCCAAAGAAACAATGCTTTTCCATCAAAACGATAAATTTTAGAAAGCAAAAAAGATAAGCCCTTGACTGGCCCACAACTTAATGAAACAGTAACCCAAAGTTTGCTTGCAGAAACATTTTTAGATTCAAAACTTTTCGGTTCCCAATTGACAAATATTTCCCCTTCAAAATCACATGAAAATAATTCAACAACTATGATGGAATTTTGAATAAAAAAATATTTGCATGTTTGAACCATTTTTTCATGACATTTTGGAGAAATGGGATTTTTAGAGATATAATAAATGATTGAATCAGGTAAAATAAAGCATTGTTTAAAAACTGTTGAATAAAATTGAGATCGAGTTGGCAGCGTCATTTTTGGTGGAATTGAAATGATTTAAATGAAGAGGATAGTCAGTTTTGCTACCCAAAAAGAAGACATAAATTTCCTGTGAAAAAAACAAATAACAAGAAACATCAAAATACTTGAGTTTTTTCTTGGAAGGGAAACATTGATTAGCAATAAAACTCAAAACATTTACTCAACTTATTTTAATGTTAATTCTTTATAAAACCTTTCTTAACAAAACAAATATTGATGTGTTCAGGGACATATCATTATCACGTTCAAATCAATACAATTTTATAATGTGCAAATTTTTCATGACGAGAAAAAAACAACCAAAAAATTAGCGGTGAAAAAAATTAAAGAAAATAAATTTATTTTATTTTTAAAAAAATTACAATAAAAGTAATGCTTGGTGAGCCTTAACACAGTGGCGGCAAAAGATCAAAGGATTTTCTTGATTTTGGGGGACACGTGTACTGAATGCCTACGACCTAAATACTGCCCTGGGTACTCATAATCGAAAGACAAACTATCTTGAAAATATTAAATAAATTATCAATACAAAAATATTACAAAAACAACAATAATAGGTACGAATTGAGTTGTGAAAGCCGGATTAAAGAGAATTCTAAATATCTATTTTACAACACCAAAAAAACTGTTATAAACTTTTGAATTTATTCAAAAAATTCAAAATTTTATTACATTTGAAGATCGTCAATACTGTAATGAAGACACATTTTGCCAAGTTTAAGCAATTTCATTAAACAGCTTCGACAATATTTTGCGCCAAAAATTTTTTCCTGCAAACTTTTGTTGTTGGAATTTTTTTCTTTTTTTCTGACTTGAGTTTACTTAATTACAATCCCGTACATCATTTTTCGAACGCACTTCACTTCATTTCACTTTTCCTTGGCAGCTTTTTTTTCGAAAATTTTCGAAATTTTTTTCTTCCTACCATTTTCGCGCTAAGTCCTTTAAAAGTGAAGTGAAATGAAGTGAAGTGCGTTCGAAAAATGATGTACGGGATTGTATATGTGTCCGTAATCAATAAACGTAATAAGCCGATTGTGCTTGTTTATGTTAAAGAATTTCAGCTGAATGGTGATATTTATTCTTATTAATAATAAAATTAAGTCTCTTAATTTTTTGTTTTAATTAAATCTCTCTTTCTGGTTTGATTTTGTGTATATTTTCATTTGTGTTTGCGGTATTGGAGTTGTGAAATGAACAACACTAATAATTAAACATATTTTAAATTTAACTTGTTTCGCGGTTATTCTTATTCCATATCTTTGTTTTTTATTACTTTCTAGCAACGATTTATCACATAATATTATTATTGCAGAACTGTAAAGATGGCTTCTCAAGATATCTTGAAAGAAATGAATTCCAAATTATACGAATACTTTAAAACTCAAGCAATCGAAAATGGCTACTTTGATGTTTGCTTTAAAATTGGTGAAGAGGCAATTTATTTGTTTTACATTTCTGTAATAATTTTTAATTACTTTATTTCAGAAGCTTTATGCACATAAAGTAATTTTGGCAGCAGTTTCAAAGCCTTTCAATGCCATGTTTGCTGATCGATGGACGAACACAGATGAACCGATTGAACTTAAAGAATATTCTTTTGATGATTACAAAGAATTTATGACTTTTATTTATTCTGGTAAATGTGAACTTAATAATGACAATGTTTTATCTCTTGTTGATATGTCAGAATGTTATGATATTGCTTCATTGAAGAGATTTTGTGATGCTTATCTTGCACAGCGATGTTTTGACGATGAAAATATGTTCCAATATATTTCAATTGCCCGGAAATATTCTTTGATCCAATTTGATGAAGCATTAAGAATATATATTTCTGCAAATCATTCTGCATTGTTGGGTTCTGATAAATTTATGGATTCCACTAAAGCGGTAGTTGAAGCATTTGTTGATTATACCGGTGAACTTGGTGAAGAAGAAAATGAATATTGCTTTAATCGGGTTTGTCGTTTTATAATAGCATCCCAGCATCTATTATCGGCGATTTTAGGTTCTTGAATGGGCTCAAAAACAAGTTGAAGCTAAAATGAATGCATCAAATGATGAAAATTTTGATCTTCAAAAAGCAATTAAAGATGAACTTACTGGAATTGCAATGCGATTCAAGTTTGCAAAAATGAGCACTCAATTTTTGCTTGAACATGTTGGTTAGTTTTCTTACCATTTAAGATATATTTGTTCCACATTGATGATGATGAAATTTTTTTAGCTAAACATTCATATTTGTTTTCTGGAGATGAATTGAGCAAACTTCTTTTGAGTTCTCGAAAAATCGTTGGTTTGTGTTTTATTATTGTAATGCTTACAAACTTAATTATGTTTAACTTTTTTTAGTTACTGTCACTAATTTTCGAGGTAACACTGTTGTTGGAAAAATTCCATATAATCAAGAAATGTTTGATACTTTGATTTCTTTGAACAATAATCGTTCTGATTCTACTTATTATGCTTCAAATGATGGTTGGTGCAAAGAAAAAAGAATTCCTTCAACACCAAGTTCTTTAAAGAAAAATGATTCAATTCCATTTTATTTGGTTATTCGAGATCGACATGTTTATTTATTTTCACCTCGTTTTTTGAAAGACACAGATTATTTGATTGCTAAAATGAAAGGTGATAATGAATTTACAATTTCCGGACAATGCTATATGAATGTCTATTCTAACTTGGCGTGGCCATTTTTGCGGACAGATTTTTGGGGATATGATATTTGGGAATGATTTTTTGGGGACAGAAATTTAGGGAAAGACTTTTGGGGAAAAATTTTTGGGGACGGGAATTTTGCGGATATGATTTTTGGGGACATGATATTTAGGGACAGACATTTAAGGACAGAAAGTTGGGGATGTGAATTTTGGGAATGATTTTTTGGGGACAGACAATTAGGGACGGGACAATTGGGGACAGAAAATTGGGGATAGACATTTAAGGATATGATTTGTGGGGACACACTTTTGGGGACGGAAATTTAGGGATGTGACGTTTGAGGACAGAAATTTGAGGACATGACATTTGGGCCTATTGCTCCTGTAGTTTGGAGGTCGAAGATTTTTTGAATTTTTTTTCGCATTTATTCTTAGATTTACATGTAGTATCCGATGGACGGTTTTTTGTGACCTGGGGATTACCGGTGCGAGACAGGGTAAAGACACACATTACCATTTGGTATCCCAAAGTCTTAAAAAACCGTCCATTGCATTCTCCATGATAATTTAAGCATAACTGCGAAAAAATTATCCAAAAATCTTCAACCCCTGAGCTACGGGAGCAATATGCCCAAATGTCATGTCCTCAAATTTCTGTCCTCAACTTTCTGTCCCAAAATTTTTGTCCTCAAAATTCACATCCGCAAATTACTGTCCCCAAATTTCTGTCCCCAATTTTCTGTCCTCAAAAGTCTGTCCCTAATTGTCTGTCCTCAAAAATCATATCCTCAAATGTCCATCCTTTAATGTCTGTTCTTAAATGTCGTGTCCCCAAAAAATCGTTCCCAAAAATCATATCCGCAAAATTCCCGTCCCCAAAAATTTTTCCCCAAAAGTCTTTCCCTAAATTTCTGTCCCCAAAAAATCATTCCCAAATATCATATCCCCAAAAGTCTGTCCGCAAAAATGGCCACGCCTCTAACTTTTAATTGTTTTTCTTCCTTTTTTTCTTTGATTTCAATGTTTTTGATTGTGATTTTTTGTATTCTTTATAAATTTTAACTGTTTTTTTCTCGTTGGAATAAGGTTTTGAAACTAACCAGCTGCAAATCTTTTTTTAAAATCGTTTATAATCATACCTTTTTTCATACTGTATTTTGGAATATAAAAAAGTTCTGGTAAATTCAGCGTCATAATTGTAAAGAACACGTATTCAATAACCATAATTATTTCAGACATTGAACAACAATTACCCGATGATTTAAATTGTTTGGTTTTTGCTTCTTTTTTTTCATCTCAATCTTTATTTTTATTTATTTTTTGAAAGAAATTGATTTGTTCTTAAAATTGCTTTTATGCAAATTTTTTGAGGAAAATTGTGCTATATTTTTGCTTAAAAAATTATTTTCTGTTTGGACAAAAATAAGTATAACAATTAATAAACATTTTTTTACAAAAAAAATTACAATTAATGAGTCCTTGATACATTTTGATCATCTTTTCCATCATAATTTTATCAATTATTTTTAGAGTATTTTGTACTTGACACATTACATCAGCAACTCCATTGACGCATGAAAGTTGGTGCTGATATATAAACTCTTATCAGTATTTTTCATTTTCTTTCCATTTTACTAATTTCGGACTTAAATTACACTTTTTGAACTGTTTATAAATGAAATATTGTTTTTTGAGTTTTGTTTCGTATTTTTCTTGGTAAAAAATGATCAAAAATGGGAAAAACAGGTTTTGGATTGGGGTGACTTTTTTAACAATGTTTATCAATTTATGGTGTTTTTGAAGATTGTAACAACGATGAATTTTTTAAAATTATTTGGTCAATATAAATGAACTTGGTTTCAGGAACAACAACGTGTCGGGTATCGCCAAAAGTGCAGCCCGATATATTTGGGTTGTTCTGATCGGATTAAGCTATGAAAAAATTAGACCCTTATCGTTTCTACTGCGTTTTTGTTTCTAACGTTATTAATGGTAATTACAGTACCTTTTTTATTTGTTCTTGCCGTGGCATCAAAGATGTCACTACCGTTTTATTTTGGAACATGTAGAAATCGTTTTTAAGGCGCAAGCCTTTGATTTTTTTACCAATTGCGGTAAAAGATCAAAGGATTTTTATGAATTTGGATGGAACACTTGTTTTAAAACTCTTGAAATTAGAGCAATCAGGAAAAATTTAATGAATTGTAGATAAATACTGTGTTTGCCAAAAAATTTTTCAAAGGTTTAAACTTTTTAAGAAAACTTTGATCTTTGAAAAAGACTATATTTTTGCGATTTTTGAGTGCTTTTTAATAAAATTTGTTAACTTTTAATATAATTTTTATTAAAAACTTAACAAAGTTAACGGTTAACGGTCTTTCTTTGCAAATTTTTGTTTATTTGTTACTTATCGATCTTCTTGCTATAAAATATTTGTAAATAGTAATATTTTATTAATTTTTAAAAACTTTTTTAGTGTCAAAAAATATATATTTCAGACTGACTGACTGACCTTTGGTTTAAGACTTCATTTTTTTCCCTCCTATAAGCTGTTAAAAGTCTATTTCCGATAAAAATCAAAAATTCATTAATTCTAAATAAACTTTTTTGGACATTCTCTCTTTCATTTTTTTTGCATGTTTCACTTTTTGATGTTGTTTTTTGATCAAAAAAGAAGATTAAAAAGGTGAAGGTGGTTGAGGGTGGATGGATGGAAAAAAAGGGTGAATGTGTCTGGTTTAAAAACAAAGGGCTTCAATATGTCACAAACATTTTTTGGTCTTCTTTGTTTAAATGAATAAATAGATTTTTTTGGATAAATTAATAGGAAATGGAATTAAAGAATTATTGTTGTTAAACCTATTGAACTTTGATGTTGAAATAATCAAAAAAATAAAAAAAGAGCAGGTGGACGTGAAGGTGGAGGCCATAAATATAAAAAGAAAGTGGTAAATAATTTTAGGCATTTTTAATGCTTCATAAAGGCAGTTATAAGAAAAATATGTTTGAAAATTCCAAAATATGTAGTGTTTTTCAAGTAGATTTGGTTTACAAGCCGAATTGTTATGGAACATCTACTAATCTTCCAAAATGTTCGCCATCACTTTTTTTTCAAAAATGTGTTGGTTTAAAAAAAACCAAACCTGCACTTTAAAAAAAGGTAATTTTAATACTCTTGTCTAAATTCGACGTGACCGGGCTTAACTTTATCCCTAGAAAGTTAAGCCCGGCCCAACCACGACCAGAAAATTTTGACCCGTGCCAAGCCATGGTCTCCTCAGGGCATTACTTCGCCTGTAATCGTGTTTTGTTAGTTTAAATACATTTTTTTTGTCCTATTTGTTCCTAACATTGTTAAGAATAATTTCGATGATATGCAAAGTCTTGTTTTTGGACAACTTTTTCAATCTCCGTTAAACAGCATCCTGAATTTTATGCATTTTTGGTATTTGTCCGTTATACAAGTTTTGTTTTTTCCCTTTATGTGATTTAAAAATAATTGATTCTTCTAATTAATTAATTAAAAAACTTACAAAACATCGATAAAACTTTTAACCCTAATTTTTTTCGTTTCATTTTTCCAAGTTTCAATCATCACATAATAAATAAATATGTAATGTGACAACAATATTCTTTAAGGGCAACCCTTCTTTTTCTTTTTATTTCTCTTATTTATATTTATATTTGATTGAGCACCTTTTTAAAATTTGCAATCAAAAATATATGCACTTTTTCTTTCATTGGAAAGAACCAAAAAAGTTGTTGTTGTCCCTTTTTTGATCAACACAACATTAAACGAGTGTTGCCCATTTTTTATGGCACTTTCTGCTGCAATGTTTTTATTTGCATTGATTTTTTGGTGGTTTTGCATTTTTATGCATGTCTTCTTGCTTTTAAAAAAAATGTTAAATGCGGTTTCTATTTATGCAAATTTTATAAATCACTAATTAATAATAGTTTTTACCAACTTTCTTGCATTAGTTTTTTCTGCTAAAATTTACCATAGTTAAAAACCTTTAATATTCAAATTTTTTATTTTTCAAAAATCAATTTTATCAACAAAATAAGTTGAAATTGATATTTCCAGTTTATCAGCAAAAACGTCAACATGTTTTTCATTATTTTTTTTTCTCCTGCGGTTTTAATGTCCATCTTATTTCTACCAAAAACTAGTTATTTCTCTTTAAATTTTTTTATTAATAAAACCCAAAAGACATTCTTCAACTTTTTCTTTAAATTTTTAAATTTAGCTAATCTTTAAAGAAGAATTTCCGTACCACTTTTTTTCTTGTCTGTTTTAACATAAGACTTGTGTTTAAAAACACCAACTTTTATCGATAAATAATTTTTAGTTGTAACTTTCAAAGGTCATCAAAAGTGATACTGATATTTTTTTCGTTTTTACAAACTGCACGTTTTTCTTTAATCTTTATTGTTTCCTTTTTTCATGAAGTTGTTATTTTCTGTTTGAGCTGCTTGAATTAAAGACTGCCAATGGCACACCTTTAAAGAATTGAAAGTGGTCATTTTTTCTTCGTCTTTTTTTTTAACTCAGCTTATTTATAGACGTAAAAATTATATTTGTTTTTATCTTGTCAGACCTGTGTTTAAACCCAAATTAAACTGTTTTAGATAAGAAAAAAATTGAAAGACCTGATATTTTTTCCGACCAAATTTCTTTAATATTTTTCCTGCAAAACCTGATAAAACAAACATTCTTTTATGCAAATTTAAAATTTCCCAAAATTTTGTACACTTTTTACCATTTTCGAATGATCTTGATTGAAATTTATAGAGGTAAAAACTATAATACATTCCGCAAAAATTTGCATAAAAGTATGTTCGCTTATTGAGTTTTGCAACAATAAACTTCAATGAAATTTTTTTGGAATTCTTCTTTAATTTCTACCCTTTGTTTTGGTATTAATTTCAATATTTTTGCCATTTCTACAATAACCTTAAACTGTCCAAGATTTAAAAAACTGTTTTAATATGTTTGTTTTTTTTTTCAGTGAAAAACTTAAAAAATTAAGTTAAACGTTTTCCACTTTAATTTTTCTTCTTTTTTTTTTTGCAAGTTTTGCTTTATTTTCTCTTCTATTTATTTTTTTTGTCGTCGTCGTCTTCTCATTTCCTTGCGGTTGCTGATGTTTTTTTAAAGAGGAAGGGATACACCATTTATAGTTTTTTCTTTTCTTTCTTTTTTTGGTGGTGGTGGTGTTACTTCTGCTTTAAACATTTCTTCTCCCCTCTTTTTTTAGACATTTTTAAAATAAAAAAATTGAATTAATCTTTTTGGAGCAAAGCAGTAGTTAAAGTAGCAAAGTAGCAGAAGCATTAAAAGCTAAAAAACTACAAATTTATTTTTGTAAAAAATAAGAGATTTTTGCTTTCTTTTGGAAACATGTTAGATTTGTAAAATAATAAAAATAATGAAAATGAAATTGTTATGGCTACCTTAATGGTAGCTATTTTTGATATAATTTTCGGCATCTTGATTCATAATATTTTTAATGTTTGTATTTTAGATTTTGTTACAGTTTGCACAAAATGAAAAAACTTTTTTACATTTTTTGTCCAAATTTTTTAATCTGTTGATAAAAATTTGCATTAAGATTAAATTTACAAATTTTTTAACAAATTTTTTCTTTTTATCCAAAAATGGCTTGCATAAGGGTTTGGGTTACTGTATTTTTACAATAACTTAATTAATGACTTTTTATGATGTTGTACAAACTTATTTACCAATAATTTTTTCGATTTTATTCCCGAGATTACTGTAGTTTTGTAAATTCATTTTTTTCCGACTTTTGTAGCTATTACAATAATTAGTCGAATTGTAACCTATTATTTCTAGACACATTTTTAAATTTTCAACAGAATACAAAATTATAAACAAAACGTGCTTTCAAAATTGTACCAGTTTGTTCTTATCTCCAATTAAATAAGCCATACTATTAAAAATTTTATTGTTCAAATTATTAAAATAATTGTTATGGGAAAAAGCTTACAAGTATAGTTTCCCCATATTTATTTATTTACCCAAAAAAGGTCATCAATTATTCAAGATTTGTATTTTCAAGGTTTTTTATCTCTTAACTTTTGTGTTTTAACATTTAACAAGAAATTAATGACCTATATTAAAAATAAAACTCAAATACTCAACTGACCTTTTTTAAATGTTAAAAACAAGTTTCTTAGCTCAAGGACAAATAATTACCCACTTTTAAACTGTTTTTTCTATTTTTTAACATTTTTCAAAAAATTAGCTATAAAAAAGTAGTATGTGAAAATTTAAAAAAAGCAAAAAAGGAAAGAAATTTCCGCTGCTTTAACATGTTTAAAAAAATATTTATAAATAAGAGAGAGAATTTTTTAAGACATTAAATATTCAAGCATTCTCAACAGCAACAAGAAACAACAACTTTCTTCTTTTTTTGCTGCTGCTTTTTTTAATTATTATTGAGCCACCACCGCGCCACCTTCTTCTTCTTGATACTTCTTTTTTTATGTCTTTCACACTTTTTGCATCCTCCTTCTTCTTCTTCGTTCTTTTCATCTCTTTTTTCAGCTTTTTTCCATTTTTTTATAGCGCAAAAAATTTTAAAAAACAACCCCTGCAAGAAGGAAAAATGCATGTGTAAAAAATAGAAACAAACTAGCAAAAAAACTATCACAGATAAAATTTTTTTTAAAAAGTTGCCTGTTTTTTAATGGCAAAATTCAATCTCTTTTTTGCTACTTTTTTTATAAAAACATGTTAAACATAATATGTTATTTTCAACAAGCTTAGGATTGGGTCATATAAAAATATTAATGTTTAAATTCCCACCCTCACCTCCAAGTTGGACGCTCCAACCCTCAACTCCAAAAAAATATGCCAAATTTTTACTACGCAAAATACAATCTCTTTTTTGTGCTACCATTTTTTCTTATAGACTTATTAAATGTATTTTTTCAACAAACCTGAGAATAGTTCCGTAAAAAAGTTAAATTTTTAATTCCCCCCATTATCTTCGACCTGAAACATCAAAAAATTGCAAATTTCAATGGCAAAATTATGTCTCCTTTTTGCGTTACTTATTTTTCTTGGAAACTTGTTAAACATAATATGTTATTTTTAACAAGCTTAAGATTGGGTCAAATAAAAAATTAATAATTAAATTCCCACCCTAACCTCCGACCCTCAACTCCAACAAAAATTAAGCCAAATTTTTATGACACAAACTTCAATCTTTTTTTCCTTGGAAATTTGTAAAATATTTGTTTTTTGTACTTGCCTCGGGACTGCGCTTTTAAAAAGAGTTAAACTTTGAATTCCCACCCTCAATTCCACCTTCAATTTTCAGCATGCCAACAAAAAAATTGTGCCTTGCGCGAAAAAAAAAGCCAGCAAGAAAAATGAAAGTTTAACAAGGTCGTTGCTCTTTTTTTGCTGCTGCTGTTTTTGTTTTTTGTAAGGTTTTTGTGTCGAAAATGAAAAAATGCTGTGCTTTTTTGGTTGAAAAGCTGATTCATGAGAAAAAGAAAATATATATTTTACAACCTGCAAAAATATGTTTTTTTGAGTCGAAGGTCAAAAATACAAAGTGTTCAGTTTTTGGCATTTGTGCCTTTTTTTTATTTTTCTGCGTTTTTGTTAGTTTTGCAAACCTTCGTTTTCTTCTTATTCAAATTTTAAGACTAGCCCTCGAACCTTTAAAATCAAACTTGAGCTCATCTTTTCATGAATTTCTTTTATTTTTCACAATCCGGTATTTTTAATTTTTGGAAAGGTTCTTTATTTATTCATACTGTATCCAATTCTTTTTTACCACTTTTCTCCTCAAAAGTTTAACTTTCAAAGCAACGTTCTTTTTCCCCTTTTCTCAGGATTGAAAAGACCCACATTAAATGTTCAATTTTTTACATTCCAGAGGAACATTAATCACTTTTTAATGGCTATTTTAAAATAAACTCACGTTTGTTTTTCTCTTTAACTCATGCTTGTTTTTGTTTGCAATAAACAGATAAAAATGACTCAAATATTTTTGAAAATCATCCAAAATGTTTGTTTTGTTTTTGTTTCGTTTGAAATTTATCTCTTTATTCTTATCAATGCCATAAACATTTTGGCACTTTTGTATCAAAGGTGCTGTTGTGGCACTTTTTTTTTTTTTTTTTTTTTTATTTATTTATGCAAAATTCAGAAACCGAATCAAAATCACTCAGTTCGGCATTCACAAATGCCCAAAAACGCTAAAAGATCCGTAAACTTTTTGATCTTTGTGCCATCGAAAGTGGCATTCAAAATTGATATCTATTTTTTAACGTGTTTTTTAAGATAATAATTTCTGGCCTCAAACTTTTAAATTTTATAAAACCATGTTTTTAAACTTTCATGAAAAACCTTTTTTTACTCGAGACCAACGTTTATCTCTTTTTTTTCTCGTGATTGACTTAAATGCCATAAAAACACTTATATATTTTTCTTTTTAAAAATTTTAATTTCCCCCTACATTATTCATTTTTTTCTTTAAACGTCTCTTTTTTCAAGATTTTTTAAGATTAAATTCATGCTATTTTTTTTTAAATTTACCCTTTTTTCATCCTCCCTCAATTTCTTTTGTTTTATTTTTTGCCAAACACAACAAACAAAATGACTCAATTTTTTGGATAATATCAAAGAAAATTTTCTTTTCCATTTTTATTTCCGAAAACTATATTTTTTACTTTATTGAAAAAAAAGAGAAAGAAAATATTAAAAATGATTTACTTTTGTTTTTGTTTGAAATATATTCTTTTAGTTTTGAGCTCACATAAAAACAGTACAAAAAAGTATAAAATAGAATAAGAAAAGCTTTTTCAATCCTTTCACCTTTTTTTGGTTGTTTTTGGCTCAAAGAAATTACAATATATATTTTTATTCATAAATTTTTTCTTCATTTAAGTTAAAACCGATAAATTGGTGGGTTTATACTTTTTATTTTTTTATTAAAGTAAGTGTACAAAAACTGAGTATTTTTATTACACCTTTTTTGCATAAATTTTGTTTTATTCTTTGGTTTTTCAAAAATAATTTGTAATTTCTGTTAAATTTTATACTGTTTTAAAAATAGGGAACTATTAATTTGAAAGAAATTTTCTGGTAAAACAATTATAAAAATGTTTGAAAAAAGTAATGTTTGTTAAGAAAAAGCATAAACTTTTAAAAGTTTTTTATGCAAATTTAACCTTCCGAAATCTTATGTTACTTTTTTGGTAATTATGAAATTTTCATGTTTGTAGGATTACGGTAGCCTAAAATTACTTCAAGAAATATTCATAGATGCCCTACGAGCTTTTTCCCCACCAAATATGATTTTTCGGATTTAATTAGAAAATGTCTAATATTGTCCCCAGAAATAGTGATCTCCGGCAAAAAAAGGATTTATTGGTTTTTCACTTTTTTCAAAAGATTACCATCATTTACAGTATTGTATTTTGCACTCATTTCATTAACCTTGAGCAAACAGTGAGTAATTAATAATCTTCGTTTTCGTTTGTCTACAAAAATCTCTTCATCATTACCATTGTTAAAAATTTTACTATTAAAAAGCCCTCGTGGGAATGCAAACATACTTCTCCTTCTCCGTCATCAATTTTTTCTACTTTTTGCATTTTTTTTTGAAAGCTAGATTTTTTACAGTTTATTGTTTTATTAAAAGTTTTTTAATAAAACAATAAACTGATTTTGAAGAATTTTATAAATTTGATGTTCAAGTTTAATGATTTTTTAGCTTATTTAAATACACTTTAATAGTTTTAATAGCCTTTTTATTTTATAAAAATCTGACATATGCAAGTTTTTTTCCATTTGTGAAGAATTTTAATAGCCATAATAAAAACTTGGAAAAGTTCGTCATTTTTTTCAAGACTTTGATTGAAATTTTTTTATTACTTTTTTTCTTTACTTTTATCAGTTTCTTATAATATTTTTTTCTGATTTCTGATTCTGCCTTTTTTTGACAATCAATAAATTGGCTTTGATTACGTTAAAATCAATTTTTTGTCTTTCTTCTTTGCTCTTTTAAGCTAATTTTGATGCTTCTTGATAAGGTAAAAATTTAAAAAGTATTTAATGATTTTGTTTTGATCCAATAAAATTGTTGTTAGAAAAATTGGTGATAAATTTTGAAAAATAAATTACAGTTAAGTAAAAGTTTTCTCACTCTTGATTGTTACTGTAACATCCTATTTTTGAAATAGTTAAAGACAGCCATTTAAAAAACACTTTATTTAAGTGACTTTAGAGAATGTCTTCAAGTCCATAAGCACTCGCTTTCTTTAATTCCTTTAATCCTATTACCATTAGTCCATTTATCTATAAATATCTACGCGCAACCTTTTTCAAACCACATTCCATCTTCTTAATCTGTCATATCCGTTAACAGCTTTCAAAAGGGAAACTTTTTTATTTTTGCTTACTGTCGTATTTTGTTAGAAGGTTTGGATAAAAAATCTTGATTTCGTTGTAACATATAAATGTAAAGCGTTTTTGCAGGTTGGAATATTCATGTTCTGACCTGAAAATCGAATTTTTTTAACTTTCGTTATTTATTTCGATCAGAGATGTGAAGAACGAGATCCGGAAAACTAATTTCTTTTAGAAATGTTTTTTGAGCTACCACCACTTTTATGCAAAATCACAGATATCAATAATAAATTTCAATTTCCAAAGCCAAATATTCGCTATAAAAACCCAAAGACAAAATTTCAAATTTTTTGTTTCAAACATCCCTGATTTCGATGCCCATAAAAAATTACGTGTTCTGAAAATTTTAATATTTTTAATTCAAATTTAAAACTTTTTTAACAATGAATTTCATCAATCCATTAGCATTTCCTTATTTTGTTTCTAAAAAATTCAATGGCGGGTACATGAAGTTCATATAAAATCCCTTTCTTCTATTTTTTGCCAACCCCATCAACAGCATTTGCAACAGCAACAACAACAGCAGCAACAGAAGCAACAGCTTTTTTTCTTCAATTTTTTATAAGAAGGCACACACTAATAATTCTCATATTATAACAAGCTTATTAGCGAACGATAATCTTTTCCTCCTTTCTTTTTTTCCTTTGCTTTCTTCTTCTCCTGCTTCTTTTTTTATTTTCATACTTGACACATTAAAAAAAGCATAAAAGCAGCTCCGTTTTCTTTCTTCTTGAAATGAAAAATTTTTGGACTTGCTTCATCTTTTTCTGTTTTTCTTCGACACCGAAGAAAGTAAAAAGAATTTTTTAACACATTAGCTCAGTTTTCATCATCCCCACTTTTTTTGGTTTTTCGCGCGTTTTTTTCTTTTATTTTTTTCCATGCCGGTTTTTATCATAAAAATTTTATGCTAACTTTTTTTCAAGATTTTTTTCTTTTTTTGGCACAAGACTGTTGAAAACAAGAATAATTTTTTGATCTTGTTAAATTTTGCATATTAATTTGTCTCCCTCTAATCCAATAATATACTGTTATAATTTAATATGTGTTTATTCCTGCTTACCTCAGGGGATTTGTTAAACCAAAAGTTAAGAAAAATGTTAATCTGAACTATGAAGGAATGTTTGGCAATATGCAAATTTGCATACTATAAATCCGTCAAAAATGTTAATTTTTTTTGGAGAAGGTTTCTACCAAAATAAAGGAATGTTAAAACTTTTGAGTGACATCTCCAAATCCAGAAAATTTGCATATCTTTGAACGTATTAGGAAATTCATCCCTAGTTTTCATTTTAAAGCCACCTAATTTGCATAAAAAAAGACTTTCTTTATTTATGGCTCTTTAAATTTTATACAGTAAATAATACTTTTCATTATTACATAAGTGTTGTAGTAATTATTTAAAGGTCAATCGGTGTTTAATATAATTTGTATCTTTTATTACGTACTTGCAATTTTCAATGTTAGCCCATATTTTTAAAATGCACTAAACCCTTTAAGCTTTGTACAAAATTTTTATGGACATTTATGGAAGTCTGCGCACATGAATAACTGTTTGTATTTACAGTATCTGTGAACAATTTTCAAGACATAAAATACTAATTTTGACAAATTAGTTATAATTTCCGTATGTAAAAATCAACTTTTAAATTACAAAGTATAGGATCTCAATTTTATAATAAAACTAAGTTTATTGGAAACATTGATTAAATTTGACTTTAGGAGCTAAAGATGGCAACTTTTAGTCTTCTTTTTCTTTTGTTTTCATGCAAATTTTTTTTATTTAAAAGTTCTCCTTTCTTTAATCAAAACTTTTTAACTACGTTTAATTAAAATCGACTTTTTTGCCCACCATTTTTTTTAATTAATAGATTTTCGACCATTAAAGATGACACTAAAATGAGTCAGATTTTTTACTCTAAACTTTCAATTTTTTAAACAAACTTTAATTTTTCTAAAAATCTGTAATTAATAAATTCTGCTTGACTAAGTCTACCTATAAAGTAACAAAATATTGATTGAAAATTATTTATTTCCTATTTTGTATAAATAATGAATTAATGAACGCCAAAAAGTTGTAGCAAATTTTTTGTTTTAAATTTATGCAAGTTGTCTATTTTTAAACATCCTATTTTACGTTAAGCACAAAGGTTAAATTTAAAAAGTTGATGTTTTCATTACTCACTTTTAATGATATACAATATGTTTATGCCATTTGCATAATTATAATTTGTGACGAGAAAAAACTTTTTAAAAAAAAGGAAATTAGAAGATGCATTTTTGAGAGTCATATTTTAATGTTGTAACAAACAAGCTTTTTTCCATTTTTTTCATGTGCTTGTGACGTAAAAAATAGTGGTATATTGGATTCACTGCATTTGCTGATGCTTGCATTCTTTTTGACTGATAATTTTTTGATGGGTTGTTATAATTGGGTCTTTATCATTGATAACTGTTTTTCAGGGGTATCTTGTTTCATTCTTATTTGAGTTTTAATGTTACATATTAAGGCTGAAACAGCGTTATTCATTGAGATTTTGAGTTTTTAGTCATTTTCACAATTAAAATTTGAATCTGATCTCCAAAGTGAATATATTAAATTTTATGCAAATTTTTAATGCCCTTGTTTTTTATTTGTTTCAATGAACAATTTTTCACAAATTTGAATCTAAGGTCAAATTAGGGCCTCACTAAACGGTGGATGGACGGGTCCAGTGGAGTGGACGTCTAAACGGTGGATGGATTGCTAAACGGTGGACGGATTGCTAAACGGTGGATGGATTGCTAAACGGTGGACGGATTTTTTTTGACTTTTAAAAAAATTCAAGTTTTTTTGTTTCTACCGTACTCTCATCGGAATCCTTCCGGATTCTTCCTCCCAAAAATTGCGGATTAAAAAAAATCCGTTTTTTAAGTGAAACTCAAAAAGTTTCAACAAAAAAAGATATTCGAGTTCTTTTGGTTTTTTTTCCTTTTTCCTTTTTTTATGCAACATGCGCAATCTCATCGTTACACGGTTCACTTTGGCGACAGAGAAACAAAGAGAGATGCAATCTCTCTGCAAAAAAAAGCCTTTCTTTCGCCGTTGCTTTTTTTTTCTTCGTTCTTTTTTTAAAAGTTTTTGTTTTTTTTATTAAATCTATGATTATCTCTAATGTTATTAAAAAATTACTCATATATTTATTTTATTTGTCGGTGACTTACAATTAATTATTCTTTTAATTTGCTGAGACAATCCTTCCTTTCTTTCGCATTTTAAACTTTTATGATCCAAAATTAAAAAACACATAAATATTTTTAATAAAAACATTGAGGAAATATACTTGTAATTAATACAATACTATTTTTAAAAATAGATTAGTAGAAACAAATTAAAAATGTGATTTTGTTATTTACGGAAGAAATGCATTATTAATTATAAGAAACAGATATTTACAGAAATGATTAACACGAAAATGTCGGAATGTAAAATGAAAACTATATAAAAAACAAATAACTGTTAACAAAAACAATTTAAGTATTATTCAATGGTTTGTTTCATAGACATGATAATCACAAATTTGTTATGCCTCGAGTGTTTTTGACATCAAAAAAATCTAATTCTATTTCATTTTTTACTTGGTTGCAGCCGAAAATGATGCAAAAAATGTTTAATTTAAATATGAGAAAAGTTTTATTTCGGTAAAAATGTGCGAAAAGTTTACTGCTATGATAAAAAGGCTGCACTAAATTTTCTGACAAAATCATGCGAAACGAGTGCCTTACATTTTTTGAAGTATGCTTTAAAGTCGGCCCCCATCGATCGGCCGATTTGATTTTAAAATTAAGTATATTACCATGTCTAATTTTTACAAAAAGAAGTTAAAGAATAACAAGAAAACGAAAGAGGTTAATTTTTAGATTTTGGTGATTGAGTTAGGAAATAGAAGATGGTGCTAATAACTGAATTTCGTTTAACGACATGCTTTAATGCATCAGAAATGGAAGCAACGGGGTGATCGGTTTCAAGTCCGTCAAAGTAGACCCAACCACCATCAACGGGCAATATGGATACAAAATGGTCATTTCGATTAAAAGTAATTCCACCAATAATATATTGACGACCATTATACTTAAATATTGAAATTATTTCAAGCTTGTGTTTTAGGAAATAATTACCTCAACTTTAGCGGGCAAGTCTTCCAATTCCTTAAAGCCAAAAATTCTATTTACTGCTTCATTGGCCAAGCCTATGGGCAGAATCCAAGGGTATTGTTGAGCATATTTTATTTCAGATACAGTTAAGTTTGCATTACAACGTTGTCCATTTATTTCATTATCACATCTCATATTTGGAATTTCAATTGATCTTAAATTGAAAACATTGTCAATGGTTTCAGCCACTGAGTTACCAATAGTATTTTGCCTGTAGAGTTAAAATTTTATTAATACGTAATTCTCAAAATATCTTTTTTACCCGATGTAATTTTTTCTTCGAAAACCGCTTCTTGTTTTCTCTCCACAATTTGGACATTCAAAGTTATTGCATACCCCGCATACAGTAATCAATCGATCAAAGATTATTTCATCTTCAGTTCCGTACAAATTTCGATTCTAGAATTGGGAAAGGGAATAAAAAAGTTTTCTGAAAACAGCAACCTACATGATATACTTTGGTAATAAATTGTTGTTTAGCAGCAGCAATACTGCCAACTGTTGTACCCATGTGTAATAAAAAAGTTTTCAATGCTTCTTCAAAAGGAGTATCGCCAATGAGCCTAAAAAATGCCGGCCATTATATTGTGTCAATTATCTCACGTATTTACTGGATAAACTTTTTGTCTCTTTTATACTCCAAAACGCATCCGGTAATAACATTATCCATGGTACACGTGTTGGATCCACCATGACCCCATGATGGTAATAATGGCAACTTCGATGCGGAGCAATTATAGCAAAACCATTTTTTCTTTGATTGTCTATCCAACGAGTAATTAACACAGGTTTTGAAAAAATGATTTTGGCACCCACTGCACTGAACCATATCTGGAACCTTGAGAAATGCATTTCTTCTTTCTGTTGCTACAAAGTGACTGCGCTTACAGCAACACCAAAAACGTTGTTTCTTGTTTAGCAAAAAAGTTTGTGAATTTGATGGTTGTTTTTCATTGTAAACCTGAATGCAAAAGTTTTATGTAATGACGTTTTTCTTAGTGCATTAAAGATCATAACAACAACTTATATGCCAATGGAGATGTTGGCATATATAAATTGTCGAAAAACTATGTGTATTAAAATAATGTCAAAATGCAGGAATGACGGACTTACTTCTAAAAGCGCAGCATAACTTGTTTCTGTGATTTCATTTAAATTAAATTTATAAAATTCCGGTTTAAATTCACCACTCAAGAGCATAATTTTTAATGCTGCCATTAACAGCGGATGACGATCACCTTCATCTTTGTTGTTAAAAATCGTAACACTGACTTCTTGATTTTCATCATTTCGAGCACAATGAGAAGCAGTGAACACCATTTCTTCAGGTGTGTTTTCGGGCAAAGTATCATCCAGAGAATACAGAGTTAATTTGTCGGCACTACTTCTGTAACAAATAGCATAATGATCATCAGCCGTTACAAAAATAATTGCTTTTTGTTCAGGAATAACAGGAAGCAAGTTTTGAAAATTCGGCTTGAATACTTCTTTGAAATGCAGAGTGTCCATCAATTCATCAGCAATGTCATTCCACCAAGGTGGAACATCAAACGTAACTTCAGGAGGAGTGTAAACATTTTTGAAAGCTTCGTATCTTAAAAAAATAACCCGTAAAAGTTTTATTAAAAAATTCTATGATCTAACCTTGTTCTTAATTCCTTACGAAGCTCCTTTTCTTCTTTGGTTACATTTCTTTTCAACTGTTTCACTTCTGTTCCATCCATTTTATCTTTAAGCCCAGTAAGAACACCCTTTTCTACTACCCTTCTTTTCGACGTTGTTGGGGATGATAATGCAAATTTTCCAGTTGTTGCACTATGGCTGGCACTGCTCCCTTTTTTCTCGTCAAAACTATCTTCACCTTCTTCATCATGAACTTCAACTTTTTCATCATCATCTTCTTCTTTTTTTATTGAAGGTTTATTCATGTCATCATCCTTATCAACCTGTTCATTGTCGTCATTTTCGTCTTCAGATTGATAATTCTTAGTGCTTTCGCCTCGCCTTGCTTTTTTACCACCAGCTTCTGTTTCATTTTTATTTTTATTTCTTTGTCGTTTTAATAATTGCAAAGGATTCTTGTTTGCAATACAAGGGATTTCATCTGGTGGATAATTAAGAAATAAGCTGCAAGAATGTTGATATTTTAGTTTTTTGTACGCCACAAAACTTACAAAACCGCCCGAAGGTGAACACAATCTTTTTCAGAACAAGAACAGCGATAATTTTGCTTCGAAAGATCTCGATCTTTTAACTGAATTGCATGATAATTGTCAGCCAAATCAAGAACCTGGAACAACTTATCACTTTCTGGATTCTGTGTCACCCTTTTTTTCAGCACAAGATCCTGCGCCATTGCATTCAATGTATTAGGATTGCTTCCCCCTTTCTTCAGAATAAGAGGACCAGTTCTTTGCATCCCAGGCATCAACGGTAAAGATGATTTATTTTTAATGTACGGCATGATTTCAGTGAGAGCTGGGACATATGCAAGGCTAGGCACCTTAAATCTCATTTTCATAATGATGCTTTAGATTGTAGCAACAAACCTCTCGTGCTTCTCCTCGAATCTTATCAAGATGTTCATTAGTTAATGTGAATCCTTGTGGGACCCTGTAATAACCCTTTTGAATCTTGCCATATTGATCTTGTGATACAAAAAAAACAATGACAAGTAGTTCATCAGGGAATAATTTTGGCTTATGCTGGTACCTTCCAATCAAAGCATTCATCGATTCTGCAGGTTGGGTCATGACGACTTCATCAGGTAACTTGCATTTTCTGATAATCCAGCGTGAACATCTTTCTTTTAATTTTAACCCATAAAATTTGAAAATCTTTGCTGCTTTTTTACTATCAATAGCAGCTAAACACCTTTTGAGCTTTTTATCAAAGGATATCGGGGTTTCCTTTTGTTGTAGTTCAGTAAAGAGTTGCACACACAGCTCTCTATATGCTTTTCCCTTTCCTCTAAGAGCCCGCTTCATATTTTCCTAAATAAATTGAGTTTAGAGAAAAAAGAAGACATTTAAATGAAAAATGAAAGAGATTCATTGAGCAAACGATAGTGTTGCTATTACTGACCTTCATATGAAGAAAGCAATAAAGATTTTTTAAATTTGGCCAGATATTGCTGAGTCGAAACTCGCCATCCGTTATCAAGACGAACTCTCCGCCTTGAAGATACTGTACATTATTTTGCCAAATTCGACGAAAAAAATCTTCATGACGATTGTGTGATTTGTCATCGTGAATGTAGCCGGCAAGAAGGACATGTGTCCGGTAATAGGGGTGTTCCCAACTAAGAACAGAAAGAAAAAAATCTCCTAAACGTTTTTACAGCAATTAAGCTCGTTCTTATATACAGATAAAATACCTAAATCAAACTTTGTATCGTAGTAGAGTTTCATGATTATTCCACTTTCATTCATGACCTTTCCCATTTCTTCAAACAACATCGGATTTTCAAAGTACACAAAAAGATTAGTGTCAGTTAAACCCAAAACATCGATGAATGAACGAGGAGTTGTTGGTTTTTGATTTAAAAAATAGCCTGGATACTAGAAAATAAAAATCTGTGAATTTGGTTATCACTTCTTCAGAAACGTACCCGTAAGCGTAAACCCATTTTACTGATATTGTCGATGGTGTTTGATGACAAACGAGCTTCATTTAAAGCTCGTTGTCTTGCATTACTAACTTGCTTTTGGTTTTTAGGACCTTTAACAAGAGCAAGCTGCGGATCTCTTGCAACTTCTTCTTCCAATTCTTTCCAATAATCTGCAATAACATCAGTCGGTTTTTGGTCAACTGATTTCCTTATTAAACGTTGAATTGGAAAAAAAACCAAAAGAACTCGAATATCTTTTTTTGTTGAAACTTTTTGAGTTTCACTTAAAAAACGGATTTTTTTTAATCCGCAATTTTTGGGAGGAAGAATCCGGAAGGATTCCGATGAGAGTACGGTAGAAACAAAAAAACTTGAATTTTTTTAAAAGTCAAAAAAAATCCGTCCACCGTTTAGCAATCCGTCCACCGTTTAGCAATCCATCCACCGTTTAGCAATCCATCCACCGTTTAGCAATCCATCCACCGTTTAGCAATCCATCCACCGTTTAGACGTCCACTCCACTGGACCCGTCCATCCACCGTTTAGTGAGGCCCTCAAATTACTTTTTCTTTTAATTATAAAAAAATAAAAAACAAATCATCAGAAATTTGCACAAAATTCACTCATTCACTTTTTAAATCACGCAGGAGGCGAGCTGTCTTTTTCGTCCTTGAAAATATTCAAATTTTAACAAAAGTGTAAAAATCGAGGTGGTTTTAAAGAACGTTTAGTTTACCAGCCGACATTTTGCCTTTCTAACAACATGCAAAATGTCTGCTTGCAAGCCCCAAAACCAATTTATGAAAAACTTTGACCAAAAATTTTTGCAATAAAACCCGAATTCGAGGTTGTCCTTTGAAGTTAATGCTAAAAAAATTTGATTTTTCTATTTTCATCCGATTGTGACGTAAAAATGTTTTATTGGATTCAAAGTCTATTTATTTTGTACATTATTGATATCAGCAGCACTGACATGCTCTTATCAGTGATAAACAATTTCAGTACTTTTCTTTTGTCCACCATTTAAGTTCTTCTTCTTCAAAGTTTTTTTTATTTTAATTCAATCAAAAACATTTTTGTGACAGATTTTTTGCTTAATTTTTTTTTGTTGATGCTTACGTAGCATATTTTTTCGAGTCTTCAGAAGCATTGATTTAAATCAATCTTTAACCGTTTTTTTGTATTTTATCAGTTTTTTGTCCTTCCCTGAAAAATATATTCTTGATGAAGCCATTAAGCTTGTGTCGTAATCAATTTTTTATCACTCCTGTTTTCCACCTATTGTTTGAGTATAAATAGTTCGCGATAATTTTTACCACATGTATGAATCTATTTGTTGTAGTTAATTAGCTACTTTTCAATTGTTTAATTTATCCTCCTTTTCAGAACCAAAATTAAGCCAAAATAAATAACTTCCAGCAATAATATTTTTAAAAAATAATGTCATCAACAAAGGGTATACATCATTCTGGGCGACGGTCATGTTTACAACAATTTAAACAGGTATTTCCACCATATGCAAAATATGCAATTTTCTTTGCTTGCGGGTTAGAAGTATTATATCATGCATTTTTAATGGCAATAAGTAAGTTCTTTTTCTGCACCTTATTAAAACTTGCTGTGGATATAATTTATCTTTTAATAAAAGAACAAAAACGGTATCCAAAAATAACATTACTAAATTATTACGCTAAAATTTTTAAAGAAATTCTTTTAAAATTGTTTGAAATGTGGTTTGTAATACGTTTCGATGATGATCAGAAATAAGTTCAGGAAAATAATATATAGGTTATAACAAAATCAAAAAATAGTTTTCCTAAAAATATTTAAAATATTCAAATACTATCATCAAAAAAATTTATAAATGAAAAATATTTCAAGAATAATTTTTGTTTTCGCACAGTTTTGTCGTTTGCTCATTTTTGATCAATAAATGAGAGGGCACTCAATAATAATGATTAAACCAAAAATAGCCACAAGCTCATGCAAAAATATAGGGGAAGCGATAAAAAGTAGAAGAAATTAATACTTTTTGACTGCCAGTTTTTTGCAAGTAATAAAATTGGATATAATCAATGATTGATATAAGCAAATTAATGAGGGAGAAACAATAATGTATGTGGCGTGTTATGAAAATTCGAGCACTTTATTTTTTTTTAAATTGGGACACATCAACAAGATAAACTTTTCTACATATTATCGTCAGCCAATTCATGACTCCCATCGATCAAGAAAAAGTCGGCGATGGCTGTGGCTGAAAAGCCCTGAATTGGGCTTATATGTTTCACAAATATAACAATTTTCAGAGATCGTGAAGTTGGAGCCAAAGAATAATAAAAAAAGATAAAAACAAATTTGTGTATAAAGTTTAATCGAATTGCTTGCTTATTTTGAGTGATGTGATTGTTGTTGAACGGGTTGTAAACTCTTCATCTCGTGAGATATCAATCATTTCATTTCTTTTTGCCGTGCAATGATTTTTTTCTTTCTTTCTTCTTTATTGTTTTTTTGACGGTAAATGTTATAACTATATACGAAAGAGCATTCAAAAGTAATCATTTCATAATGATTTTGTTGAGTCAATATCGGAATGTTCCGCGAAATCGGAAAAGATATTTGTAAAAAATTCAAAAACATATGAGTAAAAAAATGAACAAGAATGAGAAAAATATTATTTAGATTTATTAGGAGATGAGGATTTTGACTTATTTTTGTCACAGAAAATCAATAAATTATGCCCTTAAGGTTTTTAGAGCAACAGCAAAAAAGAAAAAACCAAAAAATAAAACAGGGGTCAATTGATTTATTTAAAAGTGAGAAGGTCTACAAAAGGAACAAGAGAATAAAATATATTTATGCAAATTTCTGATGAACATTTTTTTAAATAACATCAAACATTTTCAGATCAAAAATTCTTTGAAATGGCTTCCAAGATATTTCCAGTTGCCTTCCAAATGTTCAATGATACAGTTCGTCGGGGATCTCATCACATGGATTTTCATTGGACTGATGCCGAAATGGCCCAACTTAACCTTTACCAAACAAAACTAATTTTAATGTGGTTCATTTCAACTTGTACAATTTTATTTTCAATGCTTTGTGTTGTGCCACAATTTTGTGAATTTGAAGAAGCATCTGGCCGGCATCGAACATGGTGTATGAAAAAGCCAAAACTTGGATATATTATGGCTCCTGTTTTTATTGTTTTGGCGATTATTGGCTTTTCACTTTTAACATGGCAATGGATGACCTGTCAAGCTGATTCTGATCTCTTTCATGAACTTTTTAAAAAATCTTTGAAAGAAGAAAGTTATTTATCTGTTTTGGAACGGGAGCTCGATTGTATCACAGATGATGATAAAGAAGTAGAATTGACAGATTGGTTGAATCAATTAAATCCAACTGAACTTACCGTTTCATCTGCTCCAGTTAGGGTAAGTAATGAAATACATATAATGATAAATATGTTATATGACAAAACAGCTACTGTAGGATAAGCCTATTAAAAATTTACATATTTATATTGAACTATACCGTAGTTTGAAGTAACTAAATTCCATTTATCTTCGATTCGTCGTTAACCCAAAAAAATCAGTTTACGATAAAAATTTGCATATTTATGTTGAGCTCTACCGTACTTTGAAGTAACTAAATTTCATTTATCTTCGATTACTCGAAACATCAGAAAACCTATTATTGAAAAAATTTGCATATTTTCGATAAGCAACAATTACATGGGCTAACACAATTAGAAAATTTTTAGGATAATAATATTGGATTTTTAAGGGTATTGCAAAAATTGTCTTTCACCGAAAACAATTTTTGTGGGGTTAAATATTCTAATTTATTTCTTTAGAAAATTTGCATATTTAGTCTTCTAATGCATATTTTCATTGTTACTGTATTGGCAACCAAGAATAATTTTGACAATTGTTTACCCAAAAAATATTTTAAGCACCATTAAAAAATACAAATCCATTGTTAAACAAACTTTTCTGGAAAAAATATGCAAATTATATAATATACAAAAAAGTAGATATAATTTTAATAGCAGTATACGGTACTTCGAGTTAATACAGTAATCTATGAAACTGGCAGTAGCTTGAGAGCATAGAATGGCGCATTTCCTGATGTCCTAAAATTTATGCAAATTTTTTACTTTATGAGAACTAATCATTCAATTTTTTTCAGTCCTGCAAAAAGCTCATTGAATCATCAATCCTAAATCTTCAATGGTTGAATCCCCTTTATCTCTTATATATCATCTTTCATTTGCTCATTGTTTTATTCTTTGGTTTCTTCAATCAAGAACACATTAAAATGCCATGGAATGTCACAAATGACACGGACTCGGAAGGAGATTTAGAATCTGGTGCCAGATTAATTTGATCTTCCTCTTTTTGATTGACTTATTGTTATTGTTGTTTATTTTTTCGTCAGTAATAATTGTAGTAATAAATTTTTAAATTGTTTTGTTGTAATTTGTAATAAAGTGCGTTGCAAAAGTTTATGGCCACCTTGAAAATGACTGTTACTTTATTAAAGAGAAAAGATAATTATTGGAGCCACTGATATTCGGATTCAGCATGTCAGAAAACCTATAAATCCTGGAAATAATCTAAAATAATCCGCCAGTAATATTTTAACAGTAATAATTGTTAAAAATGGGTGTTGCAAAAGTTTATGGCCACCTTTGAAAAAATTTGCATACGAGATGATATGAAGTAACTGGTGTTCAGGGGTTGTTAAATATGCTTATTTTAGCTCATCTATGAAGAAAAATATATAAAATATTCATTAGCGCTGATTTGGCACCATGTCGAAAATACGGTAGTTAGTGTATTTTGGCACTTTTAAGATGCCGCGAAAATGGCAAAAAAGTGAGTTTAGCAAAAAGCTACAAATGCCATTTCATAGCCCTATCCATGGTTAATAAGTCCCCAAATTTTCATAGCTCAATCTTATCTAGTTTTCTGTAGCCATAATTTTGAAAATCTGTACTTCAGCCACTTTTCAGCTTTTTTGACCAAAATTTTATGTTTTTTGATGTTTCCCACTTCCATTCTTCTAATTTCGACTTAGATTCATTTCAAGTTAGAGAATACCTTTAAAACTTACAGAAATAAAAAAAAAATTAAAAATTTATAACTAATTTTGCGCAAATGTCGAAAAAATTTTTTGAATCAACATCGGTACTGACAAAATGTTCTTGACGCCAAAAAATTTTACAACTTTTTTCGTAAAAAGTCGATCATCGCAAATCTTTGAGCGTTCTTTTCCTTCAATATATTTTACAATTTTATACAGAATTTTTTAGATCGTTATTTTACAAGCTTGAAAGATGAGTTTCTGTCGTGGTGTTAGAGGACCCCGTAGACTTTCTCCAGAAGATGCGGAGGAAAATCGTCGCATTGCTAAAGAAAGAGAAAAACGAGCAAAACTTTTACCAGCAAATGTTCGAGGAGAAATGCAACTTGGAAGATTTAAAGTCTTTAAAGCTCAAGATGAAGAAAAAGGTCATTTTGATTGTACTATTAAAATTGGAGAAAAGGTAAAATATTTTTATATTTATTATTTTAATAATATTTGTTGTTTTAGAAACTTCTTGTTCATAAATTCTTTTTGGCATCTGCTTCTGAAACTTTTGCTGCAATGTTTGCTGATCGATGGGATAAAACCAAGAATGAACCTGTTATAATTACTGATTATTCTTATGAAAGCTTCTATGAATTTATCACATTTATTTATTCTGGTGATTGCAAGTTTACTGAAGAAAATGTTTTTGCTTTGACGGATATGGCAGAATTTCATGGAGTTCAGCTTCTCAAAAATCGCTGCCAACAATTCTTGTCATCCATGCTGAAACGGCGAATTAATCCTGAAAAAGTTGAAGAATGGTTTGATTTTGGTCAAAAATATTCTATGAAAGAATTTCTCAGCAATCTCAAAAGCTTCATTCGTTATGATTATGGATACGTTCTTCGGGCAGATGGATTTGTCGAACATAAAAAAACTTTTATCGGTTTTTTATCTGAAATTTTAAAGTACAGTCCAGCAAATGAAAAATTCTTCGACGCTGTAAGTATTTTTACTATCTGTAATTCTTGTAACTTTTATTTTTTAGGCTTTTAAATGGGCTCATTATCATACTTCAAAGAAGAAGGCTGAAGATTCAAGTGATCAAGATTTGAAAGATTTAATTAAAGCTGAATTAGATGGAATTCTTTCAAATATCAATTTCTCTTCGATGACTTTTGAATTTATTAAGGAATCTGTTCGTAAGTGTTTATTTTGTATCTTTGTTCTTTTTTGAAGTTCGCTTTTTAAGTTGACAAGCAATTTCTTTTTCCTCCTTCTGAATTGTACAAAATTCTTTCAAAATGTGACAAAAAAAGAGAAACAGAATATGATGAATGCTTTAAAATTGTGAGTTCATTTATAGTATTATTAATTATGTATATTTTTTGTTTGTTTTAGTTATATGAAATCGCGGAATCAGAAGTTATTAAAAAAAGTGAAGTCTTGAAAGCTGAGAACTTTGTTCGAATTGAAGCTGTCAAAACAGAATTATCTGAAGTTCTTTCCGAATATGATTTTTATTACATGTCTTTTAATTTTTTAATGGATTTTGTTGGTCAGTTTTATTTCAGATAACTGGAGTCAAAATCGGAGTTGGCGGTTATCAACATGAACCGACACAACACTGTTTTTTATTCTCTTTACTTTTAATTATTGCTTCCTTTTTTAGTTGATCGTGCTATTTATTTTTCTCTTGATCTTGTTTTTTCTTTTACAAAAATCATAGATAATTTGGTAGAACAGCGTTTGGAAGGCGTATGTCATTTATGTTGCATTTGCAAATATAATTTACTGCTTAATTTTAGGTCTATCAATTGGCACAAAAACGAGTATTGAAAAGACAAGAATTATTTCCTGATCCACATTTTATTCTCAAAGATGCTATTATCAAAGAATTAGATAGAGTTCGTCGACGTATCGTATACTATAACTTGTCCGAAGGCTTTTTAAATGATTTTGTTGGTAAGTTTCTTGTAAGACGAGATTCCGGCTCTTTTACAATTACGAGCTGTGAAACGGTTTTGTTGTATTGTAATAGAATTGAACTTTAAATTTTTCGAAAGTATATTCCTATTCGATTCCTTTTAAAGTATTCCAGTCTTCATTTGTTATAATCATGGATAATTTAGTAGTGTAAGTCACAGGGTACATCAGCGTATCGTTTGCTGACAATAACGTTATCAGTATAAGGGTGGCCAAAAAAAAGTGGAATTCAGTTTTTAAACAAAGGCAAGAGGACTTGAATAACTTGTGTTGGGAGGACCTAATACATGGTGGAGAAGCGCATTTGACCCTACATTATGACCTCTCCAACATTTTCGTGTCGGGGGTTTCGCCGCCGCGAAGTTTTGGAAAGTACGTTTTGCGACCTTTTCGTAGATCAAAGTTCCTGGGAGAACCAGAGAGGCTGGGGAAAAGGTGATGGTATATTCGGATAGCCCATATGTTAGACTCGTAGACGCAGCAAAGTTTGGGTTTATATACCTTTTGGCCCGAATTTAATCGCTTCGAGAAAAAAGTGATTTCCGATTTTTTCATGTTTTGGTCAACTTTGACCGATTGCCCTACTTTTTCCAGAAGGAATTGAAGACTCATATTTATAGCCAACAAACTTCAGCTTATTTGTGGTTGATTCCATACCAAAATATGGAAATTTAGAAAATTGACCTTTTCAGCAGCCATAATTTTCGTATGTTAGTAAATATATGTGGTATATACCGTTATTCTATTCAATGTTAAAGTATCCAAATTGGATATAAACGCTTAAAATGTATTTTAGAGTACTTTTCTGGTCTATTTTCATTGATATATAACATAAAACAGCATTTAAAAAATTTTCTGTAAGTATACTTACTTGCTATTTATTAGTATTCAACTACAAGATGCCATTTTGTACTGTTTTTGAGTACCGAAAAAAGTCATTCTTCCAGATTTAAATACTTTTGTATGGATTCAACCACAGACAAGCTGAAGTTTGTTGGCAACAAATATTAGCCTCCAACTCCTCCTGGGTGGACTACACCAATACGTCAAAGTTGACCAAAAAATGAAAAAATCGGAAATCACTTTTTTCTCGAAGCGATTAAACTCGGGCCAAAAGGTATATAAACCCAAACTTTGCTGCGTCTACAAGTCTAACATATGGGCTATCCGAATATACCATCACCTTTTCCCCAGCCTCTCTGGTTCTCCCAGGAACTTTGTTCTACGAAAAGGTCGCAAAACGTACTTTTCAAAACTTCGCGGCGGCGAAACCCCCGACACGAAAATGTTGGAGAGGTCATAATGTAGGGTCAAATGCGCTTCTCCACCTTGTATTAGGTCCTCCCAACACAAGTTATTCAAGTCCTCTTGCCTTTGTTTAAAAACTGAATTCCACTTTTTTTTGGCCACCCTGTACTGTTGGGTGTATTCATTGCCAAAATTGAAACTTTTCAAAATTTCCCACTTTGTTGCCTTCAAAAGCATTCTAGTTTCTTTTTTTAAATCACGGATTTTTTTAAATCACGGATACTGTAGTCGGGTTCAATCACAGTCTATATCAACTGGCAATAACTTTCTCAATAAACTGTAGGGGGGGGGGGGGGGGGGTTTAACTGCAAAAGTTTACAATATTTTTAATATAAATTCCACTCTAATTTTTTCTACTTTTTTAGTTGCAAATGGTATCATTTCTGAAGAACAAGCCCTTCGCATTCATGATGTTTCAGGTTTGTTTGTTTTCGTTTGTCTTAAGAACAAAGTTGTTCAACAAACCTATTTTTACTTTAATGCACATCATCACCATTTTTCCTTACTTTTATATTTTTTAGTCAAAGTTGGATATGATGATCAATGGATTTATGGTTCTTTTAATGACGAAAACGGAATGATTAAAGAATGTCCTCGTAATTTATCACAAAAGCGATGGCAAACAGATTTGAATATTGTTCGTATTTGTGATGATGAAAAGCATGAAATTCCATCATCCCCTTCTACAGTAACCAAATTGGAAGGAATTGAATGGTATTTATGTCTTGAACGTGATAGAGTTTTATCTGTAAAACACGAATCTTTGCTTGATGAAACTGATTATCTTATTGCTCATATGAAATCTCCCTCTGCTGAATTTCGTCTCAATGGGATATATATTAAAAGTGTTATTAGAAAGGGTAATATTTTTGATGATTAATTTGTTCTTTTGTCTATTATTTATTGTTTAATTAAATAAACTAAATTATGTTAATTTTTGGGTTACATTCAGTGTCTCCAAAGTTCCACTTTTTTTCGGAACGTATTCCGTTCCATCTCCAGCTTTATCGATTCCGTCAGTTCCGTTCCATTTTTTTGCTCAACCCGTTCCCGTCCGTTCCGATCGTCAGGAGCGGGTGTACGTTCCCGTTTAATTCCCATTCTTGCAAAATACTGTATTTTGGTTTTCGGAGTTGCAAAAACATTGAAGGACAAGGTTTTTATTTCAACTTGAAAAGCAATGTGTGCTATTTTCGGGATATAAAAGGTTGTTGTTATTTATGTTCAACAAATAGAATGAAATTAAATTTTTGGCATTCCTTGAGTTATAGTGTTGGACCCAAATTTGTGAAGAAAAAGAGTAAAAACAAGTAGAAGAACGGAACGTCAAAAATCTCAAAAGGAACGTATTCCGCTCCGTTCTTTTTAAAACCCTACCCGTTCCGTACGTTCTTGGAAATGAGGAACGGGTATACGTTTCCGTTCCAGAACGGGAACGGAACGGTGGAGACACTGGCTACATTCGTGCCTTTTTCTCCATATTTTCTAATCGATTAATTTTGTGTTAGTGGTAATAAAACGTTAAAAAGATTTTTATGATATGTGGGTTCACATTCTGGGGTACTGTATTAAATGTTTTGTGGTCAACGTTTTGTTTGATATGTCTAGTTATGTTTTCTAATAAAGAAATCATTTGAAAAACAAAAGTACGCATTTTTGTACGATAAAAATGTCTGTCATGCGAACTCAAACACATCGAAAATGCGTTTGAGTTAAACAAACATAAAAATTATTTTAACATTTTAATGTTGATAAAAAAGCAGAATATGCTTTTGTGTATTTTTCATTGTCAAGTCCGGGAAAGTGAATTGAAGGAAATTTAATTAATGTTTCTTTTGCAGCAAAAAATTCATCAATAATTGCTTCGAGTCGGGATTTATAATTCATCGAAATTAAATCAGAAAAGCCAATTCTGATGGAAGTAATTTTGCTTCGCTTAAATATAAAAAATTTATTTTTTCATAAAATATGCAAATTTACCTTCATGTAATCATTTCTTTCAATATCAAAATCTTCAGGAACCTTCCAGAGATAAAAATATTCAAGAATAAAAAATTGTGGAAGTTTTAAAAGTTCTTTGAAGGTTTTGGTGGTGATTGTTGGATTTTTGGAAGAGTGGCAACTTAAATTGATATCAATACCGTAATTGGTAAATTTAACAAGTTTACTATTTTATTATCTTAATTTTTTAACAGGCTTCAATAATTTCTTCAAAGGTTGCTATAGTACCATCTTTCTTCAATACCGTAACCTGTTCGAAATCAATTTTTTCAACACTTGCTGCAAGAAGTCTAAAATTCGATTATGAAGTATATTTAATTTTTTAATATCCCATCGATAAATTTTGGGAATCATTAATGAAACAACCATTTTTTGTTTGTCATTAATATTATTAACTGTATAAATTTCAAGTGAATTTGATATTCACAAAGTTGATGGCAAACAATCTGAAAAATCAATAAATTCTTTAAATCCATTTTCAGAGATGAGCCATCCATTATCCGAGAAAGTCAAATTTCGTAAAACATATATCGGGTTTCTGAAGAAAAAATATTTGCATAATTTTTTTTATACACTTTTGATGATGATGGATTCTTTGTAATGTAATAAGTAATAGAATCGGGGAAAGAAAATGATTGCAAAAAATAAGAAGGTTTAGATAAATAAGATTGATTGAGCGATGCCATTTTTGAGTCTTCTGTTCAAAGTTTAACTTTTAATTGTAAAATTTTGACTTGAATCTTTTTAAATATTTTTTCACACAGATGAAGTTTTTTTAAAGAATTATATTTTTATTCAAAAACAAAAAATAGAGAAATCTGAGAAAGCAGTTGTGGTTTTTATAGGATTAATGACAGTTGTGCACTTTAAAATCAATGATTTTTCTCCTGCAGAACTCACCCAAAAGTAAAAATTTTTGAAGGCCTTTTTATATTTTCACCGAACAATTTAGTTTGCTAAAGTCATTTGAAGCCTACAATTTTGGGGATTTTCTGAAGAAATTGAATAAAGTGCATCTGATCTGTTCATTTCGTTATTGAATAGTTGACATAATTTGAAAAAAATAAAAAAAAGGATAAATCCCAAAACCGTAAATACCAAGGAATCATTTGTAAAAGTTAAATAATTGATTGGTTTGTAACATTTATTTCTGGATATTTCAAAGATTAAAAATCCAGAGTTTTCTTTCTTCGTTGCCTTGAAATTGTTTGTTTACAGAAACGTGCTTTTACAAAAGCGTTCTTAACACGAATTTCTGTTTCACCAATTTCTTTACTTAAGTGAAGAAAAAAGTTTGACTCAAAAATTTCGAAGTTGTTGTTGCTTAATTTTTTACATTTCTTTCATAATATTTATCGCTTTCTTACTTTTAATAATTAGTTATTAACAGAATACTGTAAAATTTATAATATTTTTTAGATTGTTCCTATACTTCAATCAATCAAATAATTATGTCATCTCGATATAATTCTCCAGCTTACATCGATGATATGGGTATGTATATTTTATTCATAAGTTGTTTTATTTTGCATTTAATGCCGTGGCATTTTTTTGGATAACTTTAGAATAAAAACCTCAAACAATTTGCGGAGTTATTATTCTGATTTTTTGGGGTTGTTAAATTCAGTAAAAAATCTGTTAAAAACCACTAAATGGTTTTTGAGGTTGGTTTTGTACGTCTTTTTTTATTACAAAAACACTAGGACACTAGAATCCCATTCGATGGATGCTTACTTTCACAGCACATTTTATATTTGCTGCTAATATCAAAGATGTAAGAATTATATTCATTATATTCACCTTTTAGGTTATGGTGATTACGGAGAAGATCCACCAACACAATCGGATATTGCTTTTGAAATGCAACTTGAAAGATTTGAAGTCTTCAAAGCTCAAGATGAAGAAAAAGGTCATTTTGATTGTACTATTAAAATTGGAGAAAAGGTAAAATAATTTATTATTTGTATTATTTTAATAATATTTCTGTTTCTAGAAGCTTCTTGTTCATAAATACTTTTTGGCATCTTCTTCAGAAACCTTCGCTGCAATGTTTTCTGATCGATGGGATAAAACCAACAAAGATGTACCTATTGTAATGAACGATTACTCTTATGAAAGCTTCTATGAATTTCTATGCTTTATTTACTCTGGTGATTGCAAGATCATCAAAGAAAATGTTTCCTTTTTAACTGATATGGCAGAATTTTATGGTATTAAACATCTTAAAAATTGTTGTGACAGATTTTTATCAAAAAGTCAAATTGACCCTGAAGATCTTGAAAAAATGTTTGAATTTGGTCAAAAATATTCAATGAATGAATTTCTTAAAAGTCTGATGAATTACTTTAAAGAAATTCATCATTTTAAATGGGCACGGCATCAAGCTTCAAAGAAGAAGGCTGAAGATTCGTGTGGTCAAGATTTGAATGATTTGATTAAAGTTGAATTAGATGGAATTCTTCCAAGCATTCATTTCTCTTCAATGTCTTTTAGTTTTATTAAAGAATCTGTTCGTAAGTTCTCTCCTTGATTTGCTTTGTTTTTTTGAGATGTATGTTTTTTTAGTTGATAAGCGGTTCCTTTTTTCGACTTCTGAATTATATCAAATTCTTTCAAGTTGTTTCAAAAGTGGAAAAACAGAACATGATGAATGCTTTAAAATTGTGAGTTTTAATAAAATAATTAATCAAATTTTAGTTTTATCGTTTTAGTTATATGAAATGGCGGAATTAGAAGTTATTAAAAAAAGTGAAGTCTTGAAAGCTGAGAACTTTGATCGAATTGAAGCTGTCAAAACAGAATTATCTGAAGTTCTTCCCAAATTCTACTTTCATGATATGTCTATCCAATTTTTAATGGATTTTGTTGGTATGTTTTAGTTTTTGATTAGTTTTGTCGCGACTCCGGAGTCAAAGTTAGACAAAGTTGTGGTGCCGTACAACAATGCTTTTGATTCCCATCACAGTTTTTAATTTTTTGTTTTTTAGTTGATCGTGGTATTGATTTTTCGCTCTCGAATGTTTGTAGATTTTCATCAAATAGTAACCGGCAAGAAGAGGCTTTTAAAGAGGTAATTTTTATTTGTTATCTTATAGAATACCATGTTTACTTTCAGATCTATCAATTGGCAGAAAAACGTGTATTGAAAAGACAAAAATTTTCTCCAGATCCAAATTTTATTCTCAACGATGCGATTGTGAAGGAATTGGATGAAGTTCGTCGACTTGTTGATTTATCTTCAATGGGTATTATTTTTTTGAAGGATTTTGTTGGTAAGTTCTTTTTTTGCTGTTTTTTTCCAATTTTTAATGACACGTTAAGTTGAAAAGAGAATTTTCCTAACTCCAACGGATTTTTGTGGTATTGCACGTTACTATTATAAACAACAAAACAAAGAAGATGTAAGTTTATTTTTTTCGTCGTTTGTTATGTTTTAAAATACATTTATTTTCAGTTATATCAGTTAGCAGAGAAACAAGTTTTGATGAAACAAAAATTATCAAATGATATCAATTTTAATATTTTTGATTGTATTAAGAATGAATTGGTTGATGCTATTGATTATTTTAATTTTGATTCTGATTCTGACGAAATGGATCTTAATTTTTTGATGGAAGCTGGTATGTTTGTTTTCATACTGTAAAATTGATATAATGTTAATTTTACAGTTTCAAAAGGAATTCGTTTATCCCCTGCTATGTTTCGTGATTTTTTATTATCATCAAGAAAAGAATACGGTAATGAGGAAGAACTTTTTCGAAATGTGAGTTTTTTAAAGTGAGTTTTTAACATTTGATTATTAACTTATTGTTAGGTATATGAATTGGCAGAAAAACAAGTTATGGAAATGAATAAATCTTCAATGAATGAAAGCTTTGATCTTGCAGATTCTGTGAAATCTGTATTGATTGAAACAATTCCGAAAGTTAAATTTTATAAAATGAGTAAAACGTTTTTGAAGGATTTTGTCGGTATGTAGAGTTTTGTAAACATAGTTTTAATATATACAATTGTATTTTAGTTGCAAAAGGGATTATTTCTGAAGAACAAGCGAATCATGTTGCTGATGTCATTGGTAAGTTTTGTTTTTGTATTGCTTTTGTTATCTCTTGTAACTGTAATTTTGTCTTGCTTGTTTAAGTTTAATTCTTCCACTTTTTAGTTGAAGCTGAAAATGATGGCAAAAAACTTGTTGGCGTGTTTGAAGATGTTTGCGGTTTTATGAAATCTGATCCTTTGACTTCTTCTGCTTCTCCACAAACATGGAATAAACTTCGTTTTTCTCAATTAAAGTTCAAGATTCCTTCAACTCCATCTACCGTATCCAAGATGAAAGGCGCTGATTGGTATCTTTGTCTCGAAAAAGATGGAATTTTGACTGTTAAACATCAATCATTGATTTCAAGAACTGATGATTATTTAATTTCTGAAATGAAATCTGAAAAATCTGAAGAATTTAAATTTGATCCTGAAAAATCTGCAAATCTCAAAGCCTTTTATCAAAATGTTTGATTTTTTCATTGTTGTTTTTGTTTTTATAAAAATGTTTTTGTTATAAATTTTTTGAGTTTTGTTATTTATTTTCAGTTTTCTTACTGTAGCATACTTTAGCGTTCAGGAACTCGTTTAAGACTGGCATAAATTTTCGTATAATTTGAAAGTCTCATTTTTAGTGCCATGTGAAAGAAAAATAATAATTCTCAATTTTACTTTTGATAACTGAATCTTTTAAACTTTTATATTAACGTATCTTCTGATTTTATGACACCTTCTTTTTTCTTCTTCAAATATTAGGACAGTTTTCTGTCAATATACATGTACTGCAGGGTTTTAGTAAATTAGTTTCATTTACAAAATATAAAAAATTCAAAATCAGCGTCGTTTTTTTTGTTTTTACACAGCATCATTGATTTAATTTATACATTATTGGTTGCTCAAAATCGCAATTAAAAATATTTGAGCATAGATTTTTATATTGCGACATCGATACAAACAGAAAAAAATGCAAAAAAAAAACTTTTTGAGCATCTTTAAAATATCAGTAGCAATTTAAAAATTAATTTAAAAAAAATCATGTTAAAAATTTTAATATTGGATTATAAATTTACAGTCATCTTTGAAATGAAGGTAGAAAACATTTGTGAAAAACAAAATTAATTTAAAAAATCATTTCTTTTGTCAAAAAAATTACAATCTTTAATGTATTTATTGTCCAAAAGGCTGTTATTAAACCAGTTTTATGATAGTTTTTTTTGCAACTGAACTATATAATTTTTTTTACTTTATTGAAAATTCGAAAAGTATCAAAAATTCAAAGACAATGTTATTTATTTAACACAAAATTTTCGCAAAAAAATGAATAAAAATAACACATTTTTGACAAAAATGAATGGAATAATACTTTTTTTGCGCTCTTTATAGACATTTTTAAGGTCTTTGGTTCCTCGCGAAAATGCGTATTTCAACACATTTGTGTCGTTTGACTAAAAATTTTTTTCAAATGTTTAGGAAGAAAGGATTACTGCTTTGCTTATTTGACCGACTCGAAAAACCGTTGAACTGTTTTAAACTTTAGAGTTTAATTTTTTTCAATATTTAAATTTTTATTGTTGTCAGTCGAGTGATGCATTATCTAATACGGTTTACTTTATCCCAAAAAACTTAAGAGAGAAATCTTCTCTTACACCAACATATTCAGTAATAAATGACTTTTTTTATTATTTTCTATCAGAAAATTCCGTAGCTTTTGATATTTTTTTTGTTGAGAACGACATTGCAGATGTTATCAAAACTATCACCACCTTAATAAAAATGATATCAGGCGTTTTAAGATCTCTTTGTAGTACTGAAAAATTAAGAAAAATATGTACTATTTTGTATTGCTCATGCCCACACTTTTTAAAAAACATTTGCAAATTTATTATTTAAAATTTAAATTAAAAATTTTTTATTCAAAATTCACCTGTTTCGATTTCAAAACAGAAAATGACAACACACTTTAAAGCAAACTTAATTAACTTAAGTTTTTCGGAAATCATTTATGTTATAAAAATTTCTGAAATCATGCCAGAAATTAAAAAATTTAATGCTACGCAAATATTTAATGAGGATTTTGCATTTTATTACAAATATTTTCATGACAAGGGTCGCCCCCGCTAAAGCGGGTGCTTTTTCACATAGCGATAAACACGGGTTTTACCAAAATTACACCATTTTTAATCAATTTATTATCCACATAACTACTTTTCAAAATTTAAGCAAAACCTTTTCATTCTTTCGATCAGCAATTTTTTATACATTCTTAAATTATTTGCATAATTCTGCCAGGAAATTTAAAAACTGCTCAAAGTTTAACAGCTAATTCGTTAATGCTTTTTTAACAATTATTTTGGGAAAACCGTTATACAATACCAAACATATTTCTTCATTTTTACTTATTTTCATTTATATTACAGTAATACATCCTCGGCTCCCTTCGGTCGCCGAGGCAGTTCATATTGCATCAAATGCAAAGAAAGATAGTGATAAATGCAATAAAACATTATCCCATAACCTTTTTGCCATCTTTAATAACTTAATATTATCCCATTTATACAACATCGGCTTCCTGCGAAAGCCGAAGCTAATCTTCTTTCATCGCTAAAAAACAGTACTCTCCCATCAACCACAACCTTTCGTCACGAACGAATGCAACAAATGAAAGACAATGAAAAACGATGCATTCTCATTCTAATCATTTGCATTCCCTTTTCATTGGCATTCCTCTTTCTTCATTCTTCCATTCACTTTCACTCACAATCATTCATTCACTCAAAAATTTGCGTTTTTCCTTTCATTCTTTTTTTGGATCTCAACTTCACTGCTCATAAACGCAATGTTCCGGGCGCCTCCGGAGCACCGGACATATTTCATCATTTTTGCCATTTTATCATCTACATTTTGAATCCAAACATGACATAGTTTATCGATGTTACAACATTTTGCAAATTTGCATATTCTAATCATATTCTCAATTACACATACTGGACAAGGGTCGCCCCCGCTAAAGCGGGTGCTTTTTCACAAAGCGATAAACACGGCGATTGCCAAAATTGCAACAATTTTAATCATTTGTTGTCCACATATTCTTCACCTTCTTTTCAAACTTTAACCAAAATCTTTTCATTCTTTTTACTCATTCCAAAAATATTTACATATCATTAAAAAACCAAAAATTATTAGCAGCTAATTTGTCAAAGCTTTTTAACAATTACTGTGTGAAACCCAATAAAAAAATACCACAAATAGTTGTCACATCTTTACATATTCATTAATATTACATTAATAGAACCACGGCTCCCTTCGGTCGCCGGAGCAGTTCATGCTCCATTGCTAACAAAGAAATATAATAATAAATGCAGAAAAAAACATTATCACATAACCTTTTAAACATCTTTGATAACTACATAACATTCCATTTATACAAAATCTATTATTACTCATTGTTAAACATCTTTGCTCTCTCATCAGCCACCACCTTTCCTCACGAAAGAATGCAACAAATGAAAGACAATGAAAAATGATGCACTCTCATTCTAATCATTCCATTCACCTTTCATTTGCATTCACTTTCTTTCATTCCTTCATTCATTTTCACTCACAATCATTTATTCCCCCAAAAATTTGCATCTTTCCTTTCATTCTTTTTTGGATCCCACTTTCAAAGCTCTTAAACGCAATGTTCCGGGCGCCTCCGGAGCACCGGACATATTTTATCATTATTACCACCCTATCCTCAACATTTTGAAACCAAACATGACATAGTTTATCAATAATGTAACAAACAAACAGACATCCACATTCACAATTACACATAGGGGACAAGAATCGCTTCGGCTAAAGCCGAAGCTCGTAAACAAAGGATAAACACTGGTTTTTGCATGTTGTTTACATTATAATGTAGCACCATATTCTAACGTTTGATATTTATGACTACAACAAAATCGAATTCATTTAATACACAAATACATTTATACACTACAAAAATGACAAAATAAAATAAACAAAAAATGTATTACAAATTTTTAATACAATGAAATTTAAATTTCGACGCAACACCAATATCAGTTAATTAACATTTGATAATCATAAAAATTATTTGTTCAGATTGCAGATTGAATACACCATTATGAAGTTGAGAGAACATAAATCGATATAACAAAATTCACCAATTTTAAAAATATAAATTAAAAATGATTAAAGTCTCTAAAAAACAAAAAAAATATTTTTTAATTAAATATCCAACATAACATACCTTCAGTTTTTTTCTGTTGAATTTATGAGGATTTGGCAGTAAATATGAATTGCAAATATTTCTTCTTTATAATGTTTTGTTGTCATCACCACTTCATTTTCCTCGTATCTTCAATTTGTTTTCGAAGTTCTTGGACAACCGCAACATTGACCGCATTTTCAGTTTTTATTCATTTTCATCAATTGTTTAGAAGTTCCTTTCTTTAAATTATTTGCTTTAATTGTCTATGAGCTAATCATTTGATAAATCATAAAATTACGAGTTCGATAAGTCTGAAATAGCAAATCTGTTAAATGTTTCACTAATAAATTTAAAAAACAAATTTACCTAGCGAACTGAATCTTGATTTTTTCCATCTACAGATGGATTCCAATTTCAATCACAGAATATTCATATATCAACAAAGTTTAAATTCGTGTTAATTTCACCAGATTAAATTGATCAAATCAGCACTGAAGAGAGCAATCATATGTTTTCATTGATGTGTATCTAAAAATATAAAATTTTATTTAAAATACAATAAGAAAAGACTTACATTGGCATTGCATCATTGAATCCTAAAAGTGTTGCATAATGCAACAGAAACCACCATAATGGTGGCAGGAATTATAATATATCTTAACCAAAGCAATATTTGATGAAAAGGCAATACTGTAACATTTATTTGAAAATTTTTATAACCAACAAATAAAATTCTCGACACGAATTCTTTTTCTTTTTTGAAGCAATTCTTTTCTGATTTCAAGTCAAAAACAAAACAATTTTTTTGTTGCAGTTATCAGGTAGTTTTTTATTAGTGTCCGATAGCTTGTAAGATTAAGGGGTAAGAATGGATGAGACTGATATAGCATCGTCCATTCTTAATCTGGGTAAGATTTAGCAGCTATCGTTGTGGAGGGTTAACAAATGTTTCTTCGTTTTTCAGGATGGAAGAATCGAGATCAAATTATTAAGAAATATTTTTGTTTTATGATGATGCAGATGGAAGAATATGGATGAATAAGTTGGGGTGACCTTTTTGAGAGTTGGGTTAGCATAGCAAAACATTTCTTTTTCCTTTGCCTCTCGTTTATTCATCTTTTTTTCGTTTATCTCTTTCATTTTCTCTTTTCATCACTTCTCTTTCTTTTCTTTTTTTCCTACAGTAATCTTTCGTCGCCTTTTTTTGTTGACTCTTAGTTTGCTCTAAAAACAATAAGCCCATTCACTACGTCAAAGTGGCCAACATTGAATGAGAACCCCTCGATTTTTTATGGCCGGGGCACACCAATTTTCATACTTCTAATAGGAAATTTTCACATGTCATACTTTTAATAATTTCCAGAACAAAATTTATTTTTTACCCAACTCCAACAACTTTTTAAAGACAACATTAGGAGTATTTGTTTTGCCTTCAGGAAGAACAACCTTTAATCCTGCAAAAGACCGTACCCGAGAAAAAGCAACATATAGTTGACCATGAGAAAAGCATTCATGTTTCAAAACTACTCCAACCTTATCCATAGTTTGACCTTGAGATTTATTAATAGTCATGCAAAAACCAAGTTTTACAGGAAATTGATGTCTTGTAACATCAACTACTCCATGCTTTGCAGTTAAGCTAATTCTTGGGATTAATATTTCTTCACTAAGAGTACCATCAATATTTATCTTTTTTACAACCAAATTATGTTTAAGTAAATTTGTAACAACCAATCGAGTACCATTGCAAAGTCCGTCTTCAATTGATAAATTTCTAATAAGCATGACAATTGCATTCTTGCGAACTCTGAGACGATAACTTGGAAGACCTTTGATATTTTTTGTCTTGTAATTTTCATGGATTTCTCCAACACTTTGTAGCACTTCATCGCCATAATGGTATACATCTTGAGCATGATATGTTACTTCTGTTTCTTCATCCAGTAAATCCAGAACCTGTTCATTTAATGCATCGACATCTTCATTCCAAGTCGCTAAAATTGCACGTTTCATTACAGTAGCAGGATTAAAGTCATCCATAACATCCCCAAAAACTTCATCAATTATATCCCCTTTGCTTAAACAATCTTCAGGAATTTCAATTTCATTAGGATTACTACCGTATACCCCATCACCAACTTCTACCAAAAACTTTTTAAATTCATTTTCTTCTGGCAAAGCTCTTTTGTTTTCTGTTAATCGGAATTTTTGAAAATACTTCCATAAAGGAGAACAACAAACAGAAATTCCAATAATTTCCTCTGAAGTTCCATTTTCAATAATTGGTGCACATTGTCGAAAATCACCACCACAAAGAATAATTTTCCCTCCTCCAATGATATCATTTCCCATTATTTCTTTAAGTTTATTATTGACGACTTCTAAAGCACGTTTTGGAGCCATAGGAAATTCGTCCCAAATTATAATATTAGCTTCCTGAAGTAATTGCCCTTGAGGTGATGTAGGATTAACTCCACTGTTACTGTCATTTTCAAAAGGAAATTCAAGTTTAAAAGCATTGTGACATGTTCGTCCCATTGGATATAAAGATGCAGCAATTCCACTCCATGCCATGATTAAAACTTTAAGACCTTTTCCCATTGCTAATTTTCTGATAGTATTAAAAGTATAACTTTTTCCTGAACCTCCAATTCCATCGACATAAATACAACAACTTTCTGCCTTTAAATTTTCCATTTTTAATAATATTGGATCGACAACAGCCTTTTGTTCATCATTCATGCTACCGTAATTTGCTAATCCCTCTTCATAAAGTGCTTTTACGTCTATTGTTTCTTCATTTTCGAATCCAATCTCTTTCATATAAGCTTCCAATTCTGGGTAATCTGATAAATGTTTATCTTGATTAATCATGCTTTTTACAATTTTTCTCCATGCAACATTTTTGGCATCTTCTCTGCTCCATTTTTTAAGCAAATCACCAATTAAATGATCTTCAAATTTATCAAAAAGTTCCAAAGGATTTCCTAAATCACAATGAGCTAACAATCTTGCAAAAAGATAACGGAATTGATTTGGAGATGTATGATTCAAAGCTTCAAAAAGAGTATCCTCGTAAAGCTTATCATTAATTACCAATCCTAAGGCAACACACGCTTCTCGATTTGTTTCATGGAGTACACCATCAACTGTTCGAAGATTTGCAAAAGATGTTGGACCTGGAACTGCCATTAATAATCTTCTAAGATAAAAACAATTTGTTCGTTTTGGATTAACATTATACAATCGACAAAGTTTTGGTTTTGTTGTTTTTTGCCTTTGTTTCCATTTTCCTTCTTTGCCATCCCAAACATGACCGACACCAATTTTATTATACAGTAATTTCTCGGGTACTGTAATATGATTTATTGATTTTCCTTCAGATTTTAAATTTTCAATCAATGATTTAGTTTCCATAATCTTTTTTTCCCTTTCTTGATTAACTTTAAAAAATGCCATAAGCTTAGAATCTTTCTCTTTTGCTTTTTTCATGTCTTCCTCATCAGCATCCTCGCCCATATACAAATTTTGTTCATTTTCAAGATGAACAGGAAGTCGATCAACAGAATGACTTAACCGATACATCCAAAAATCGGATAATCTCCAATGAGCTTCTGTAGCACTAATATACCGGAAATCTTCGTAACTTTTAATTTCATCGTAATTTAATGCTTGAACCATTTCATTATCGATGAATTCATTCATCTCAACAAAAGCTTTGTCATCTCCTTTAAACATATATTTAAAAACATAGAATACTGTAGCTATTGAATTTATAGCTTCAACATTAATATGACTTCTCATATATTTTAACAAAAAAGGATTATGGGGAACTACCCATCGATTATCGACATCAACTTCTTTACCATTTACTTTCATTTTGAATGATCTTTTATTGTCAGGTCTTTTTGGCAGCGTATAACCATTTTCATCCATAACTGTTTCTTCTAAAAATTGCATAGGGAAATGTCTTTTGCATTTACCGTTTACCATGCATGGTGCATTTGGATTGTGAATGCCGCATGGTTTATGAATCATAAATTTTTTTACATATTCCAAATATTCTTCATCATATTCTTCTCCACATGCATCAGCTTCTTCCTGAGATAAAGGCGGTAAATAAGATCGAATATATGAATTAACTTTTTCTACAGTATCCCATTTTTCTTTAAAAGTAAAAGCACAATGGCAATGTGGTAGTCCACGTTTTTGAAATTCTATTACAATTACTGAGCATTCAACCGGCCCAAAAATTTGATCCTTTTCAACTACTCTAATTAATTCATGTAATTTTTGATAAAAACAACTGTTAACTACATCAGGCCTTTCCCAGGATTTTTGATTTTCGTAAACATTTGTTATTATATCTTCATCTTCAGGATTAACTGTCATTGTTATTAAAGCAGTTGGTTTACCGTATTCATCAACCATTGAAATTGCATCTGAACAAAGTTCACGCAAATATCTTGGCCCGCCATAAAAAGTACTCGGTAAAATTTTAACACTTCCTGGAGCTCGTCCTTGCTTTTCTGCTTCACGATTCAAATGCTCTTGAACATCTTTATAGCTTGCAACTTTAAGCTTTTTCTGGTTAACGTTCAAATACCGTAATCTGCTTCCTTCAACTTTTGCCCAAGCATCACAAAGATACTGTAGGAATAACTTTCCACCATACAAAATTGGATTAAATCCATAAATTTCTTCACATCTCTCACTAATTTTAAATGCATAATATTCCCTTTCTGTTAACTTGCCAGATTTTGGATCTTCAGGATCGCAAAATTGATTATCATAAAATGTTCCTTTCCCATGAGGATAAAATAAAGTATAACTCAAAGGTTCAACCCTTGGATCCCATTCTGGCAAAATTTCGTAAACATTATTTCCTGCTTTTTTATCAAAAATAACAATATCATCACGAGGAACTTCTCCATCTGGTCCAGGAGTATAAACCAATGCAATTTCATTTTCTGCTTCCACTCGATCATAATTTCTTGCAGCATTTGGTTTACCTTTAAAAACTAATCTCAATTCACGAGCCTTTTCCCCTGTTTGTTCTTCATGTGCTTTCTCTTTCTCCATTGTTTCCTTTAGCATTGTATAAGATCTTGCAAAAATGTTAACATCTCTAATTGTTTCGTCTAATTCTTGCATTAAATCTTCATTAAGCTTTATTTTATTTTTTACACCAGCTTGTACTCTTGCTACAGTAGCTTCTGCACTATCAACTATATAATTTTGTCCTCCAAATGTCGCATTATCTCCTGATGGAAAATACGTTCTTGGCATTTTATGTAAAACTTTTCCTTGAATTTTAAGATACGGTACTCCAGGAGCCAAAGTAAGATTTTTTGCATACATATGAGCACAACTTAGGCTTGAATTTATCATCCTTTTATTCATATCAAAAACTTTAATATATGCATCATTTTTATGTTGTTTTTTCATCAAATCTTTTAAATTTTCCGGATAATCTGCTACTCCTGCATCCATCTTTATTTTTCCTTGTTTGCAACAATTTGTATAAGTTCCATTCGATTGTACCTTTTCAGTTCGATAATGTTTAGCACCACAACCTTTGCAAATTTTATCCCTTTTACCCAATCGAAATGGTTCAACTTTTTTACTTTCTGCACCTTTTCTTACAATAAATGGCAATAAATTTTTAACATTTTCTATTCTTTCTGCTCTTTCCTTTTTCAATTTTTCCTGCTTTTCAATTCGAGTAATTGTGCGATTAATAGCTTTTTGATTTTTATCAACATTCCGTCTTTGTGTTTTTTCTTCTTCTGTTTCATTTTCACGAAGTTTTTGCATCGATTCTGTAATCTTTTGTAATCTCGTTGTGTTTTCCTTTTCATTTAATAAAGATCTTCTGTTTGATTCACGTTCAGCCTTTTTATTTTTTAAATATTGTTCTGTTGTTGGCGTCATACTTTCTTTAGATAATTCTTGTAATTCAGTGTAATCTTTTTTTTCTTTCATGGTCATGGATGCTCTTTTATTTCTCATATATTCTTTGATTCTTTCATTTTCAACTAACTTTTCTTTTGCATTTTTAATTGCTGTATTGTATTTATTTTTAGATTTAGCTTTTGATATTTTTAAACGTTTACAGTACTCAGCATAAGTTTCTTTAACTTCATTCTGTAATTTTGTTTCTTCATCGATAGACATTTCAGCGCAATCTTGAGAATAATCACATTCAACTTCCATAGATCTTTCAGTTGCTTTTACTTTGTATTCTGAAAACACTTTTAACTTTTCATTATCTGCTAATTTTTGTTTCACAATTTTTAAAGATTGGTTATAACTCTTTTTACCTTTTGCATCATTTTTAATCTTTTTACGCTTACAGTAATCCGCAAATGTTTCTGTGATTTCATTTTTTAATCTTTCTTCTTCATCAACAGGCAAAATTTTTATTTTTTCATGATCACTTTTTGTGGTGCCATTATCAATGGAATCATCCATGCACATATTTTTTATTGGTTCATTTAAACAACTAATGCTTATATCAAAAATTTCTGTATCTCCTTTTACTTCATTTTCTTTGGTTACTGTAGTTGGACTTTTACCTTGAATAATATTGTATTCGACAATTTCAATATCTGAATCATTATCTTCAACAATTAAAACTTCTCCATCATTATTCATTGGTTTATTCAAATGTATAAAATCTGATGGGATTCGAACAGGGGGAACCCATTCATCTCCAATTTCTTTATCTTTCAACTTTCTTAAAATTTCACGTGATCGGGCTCTTTCTGCTTCTGGATAATAGGGGGCTAATAATTTACATTTTCCATTGAAACAAATTTCTTCTGCATTTCTAAAATCATGTACCCCACAATCATATCCATTTTGTTGTAATGTTACATTTTCATTTTCATTTTTCAGAGTAAACTGAAAATGTAAAACTGATTGAATAGAAGATTTCAAACGATAAAATATTTGTGGAATATCAGAATGCAAACTGTCATATACAACAACGATTTTTACATCAACATAAAATGTTGCAAGATACCAATGTTCACCTGTAACAATAGGCGCCAGCAGAATATCATAACCATTTTTATATATTTCCATATATCTTATGGGATCAGCATTTTGGTCAACTTCAAGGATTGTACAAAAAATTGATGGTAAAACAGCAACTTTTCTTATACCTTTTCTACTTACAAAAGCAGCAACACCGCAAATTAAACCATTAACATGATTATCATCCAAATACAAATCACGAACTGAATTATGCCGTCCTTCAGAAAACAAAAGAATACTACGATTATTTTGTAAATGACTAAAAGTTGGCTCTTCATATTCTGATGAATCTCCAGCATTATCATTTCTTTTTCGTTTTCCACCACCAATCCTTTTGTTACAAAATCTTTTGGGTTTTTTATCTTTTACAAACCATGCCTTTATCAAATTTAAAACAAAATAAATAAAAGATAAAAATTCCGTAAATTTATTACAAATACAATGACCCAATGAATGACCAAACATATTTGCAGGCGTCCCTGCCCTTTCAATTTTGACCGTTGTTTCAGCAGGCGTCCCCACTGAAACCGATCCCAAAGAATTTGAAGGCGTCCCTTCCCAAACATGAACCAAACAATGACCACTCTCCTCAGGCGTCCCCGAGGAAGAGCAGTCTCGAAGCAAATCCATAGATAATGTAAAGCAAAATTTATCACGGTTTAAACAAAAGTTTAAAGCAACGTGGCCCGAAAAGTCCAAGACAATTGGGTTTGAACAACCGTTTCCGGGAGTTCAAAAGTTCAAATGAAAAAATGTTTTCGAAAAACATTCATTGATATTTATTCAAATTATTGTATCAATTTTTACATTCCCTTTCCTTCATTCTTCCATTCTTTTTCACTCATCTTCCTCCATTCCTCCAAAAATTTGCATCTTTCCTTTCATTCTTTTTTGGATCTCAACTTCACTGCTCTTAAACGCAATGTTCCGGGCGCCTCCGGTAGACCGGGTAAAACTTTTTATAATCAGCATCACAATGGCAACATTTTAATACCAAACATGACATAGTTTATCGCAGATGTAACATGCCACTAACAGACACATTCACAATTACACATAGAGGACAAGCGTCGCCCCCGCTAAAGCGGGCGCTTTTTCACAAAATGATAAACACGGCGATTGCCAAAATTAAAACAGTCTTAACCATTTTAATGTCAACATATTCTTCATCTTCTTTTCAAAAATTCTTGCAAATTTGCAAAATCATTTCATTTTTTATTACTTATTCCAAACTTTTTCTAAATTTTTTATCTTTCTTTCATATTTTTGCATTACTTATGCAAATCTTTTTCATCAATTTTTACTAACTTTCAACTAACATTTTTAATTTGTTTCTGAATTATTTGCATAATTATGCCACTGTAAATCAAAACTCTTCGAAGTTTACCAGCTTATTCGTTTAAGCTTTTTTTAACATTGCTATTAGCCCTCAACTTGCATTCATAACACATTTTTTCAGCAAATCTTGATCCCAGGCATGAAGTAAAATAAATAATTTGAATTAGAAAAATAGAAAAACACCGTAACACAAAGTATTAAAAATTAGAGAATTTTTTGCCTCAAATGCCACATTTTTTTCAATAAAAAGACATCGGCTCCCTTCGGTCGCCGCGGCAATTCATTTTGCATTGCTGACAAAGGAAGATAATGTTAATACAGTAAAACATTATCTTAAATAACTAACTAATAATACATTTACATAACGTTAGCTTCCTGCGGAAGCCAAAGCTAATTTACATTCATTGCTACAAAACTGTACTCTCTCATCAACAACCACCTTTCCTCACAAAAGAACACAACAAATGAAAGACAATGAAAAATGATGCACTTTCATTCTAATCATTCCATTCACAATCCATTTGCATTCCCTTTCCTTCATTCCTCCATTCACATTCACTCACAATCATTTATTCACTCAAAAATTTGCATCTTTCCTTTCATTCTTTTTTGGATCTCACTTTCACAGCTCTTAAACTCAATGTTCCGGGCGCCTCCGGAGCACCGCACCCATTTTTTCATCATTGCCATTTCAACCTCAACATTTTAATACCAAACATGACATAGTTTATCGCAGATGTAACATGCCACTAACAGACACATTCACAATTACACATAGAGGACAAGGGTCGCCCCCGCTAAAGCGGGTGCTTTTTCACAAAGCGATAAACACGGCGATTGCCAAAATTACAACATCTTAATAAGTTTTTTGTCCACTTATCCTTCAAAAAATCTGTTCCAAAATTCCTGCAAATTTGCAATACCATTTCATTCTTCTATTACTCATTCCCATATTTTTTTAATTTTTAATCTTTCATTAAAGAAATTTTTGCATTTGTTATGTAAATCTTTTTCATCACTGTTTACTGAATTTCAATCGGCAATTTTTACTACATTCTTAAATTATTTGCATAATTCTGCCAGAAAATTTATAAACTGCTCAAAGGTTAATATCTTATTCGTTAGTGTTTTTTTTAAAAATTATTATGCGAAAACCTTTATACAATACCAAACATAATTTTCACATCTTTAATTATACATTAATATTACATAAATACATCCTCGGCTCCCTTCGGTCGCCGAGGCAGTTCATAGTGCAATAAATGCAAAGAAAGATAATGAGAAATTAAACAAAACATTATCATATAACCTTTTAAACAGCTTTAATAACTAAATAATATTCTATTTATACAACGCCGAAGCTAATTTACACTCGTAGTTAAAAAACTGTACTCTCTCATCAACCACACCACCTTTGCTCACGAAAGAATGCACCAAATGAAAGACAATGAAAAATGATGCACTTTCATTCTAATCATTGCATTCTCCTTTCATTTGCATTCGCTTTCTTTCATTCTTCCATTCACATTCACTCACAATCATTTATTCCTCCAAAAATTTGCATCTTTCCTTTCATTCTTTTTTGGATCCCACTTTCAACGCTCTTAAACACCATGTTCCGGACTTCTCCGGAGCACCGGACATATTTCATCATTATCCCCATCATATCCTCAACATTTTGAATCCAAACATGACATAGAAAATCAATAATGTGACAGACAGACAAACATCCACATTCACAATTACACATAGAGGATATTTTATCGGTAATTAGCATAATTTTTTTAATCACATTCCTTTTAATTGTGATTTTTAAATCTCCAACATTTATGAAACGAATAAAGCTATATTTGATTGTTTACATTTGTTCAACTTTTCCTATGCAAATTATTTTTATGTTACAACCACCGCTTTTGTTACATCCATATTTTTATCTTTATTCATTGGGTATGTTAAATAAATAATAATCGAAGAGGATACAAAATGATAATAGGTAAACAAATGTTTGGAAATTTGAGCAGCAATTTTGGAGGAACGAATAATAAAATATCAAAAACGTGATCCTATTACTCCTATTAATCTTACAAAGATTGCAGAATGGCTAAGCCTGGAAAAATATACATATTTTTGGACTAATTTTGTTTTTTTTAATTCATGGGGTAAAAATACGTCAACAAATAACAGTTATTGTTAAATATTTTTACCCCTTTAAACCAAAAATAAACAAAATTAGTCCAAGAAATATGTAAATTTGGCCAAGTTGAGTCAAGTTGCAATCTTTGCAAAATTAATAGAGGTAATAAGGTCACGTTCTTGATATTTTGATTATTCATATCCTTAAAAATGCCTCATCTCCATTAAAAAATCTTGTTCCATACATTAAGAAGTTTAAAAAAAGTAAACTAAAAGTACTTTTTAAGGAATTGGTGAACACATAAATATTCAAAGCCAGCTGCTGCTTTATATAATCGTGTTTATCAGCATTTCAATAGCTGGAAATGCCGTAAATGCAATAATCTGGGAAAGATATTTTGCCCTCAAAACAAGCGGAGACTCAAATATTCCATTTTACATGTTTCTTGGAATATTCGTGATTGAAGGACTTGTTTTAATTGGGCTATTCGCAGTAATTTTAATTCATCCATTTTTTGAAACAATTGTGGTCAATCCTGATGATGCCAAAGCACACCTTTCAACACAAGTTTCAAATCTGGAAGAGCTCATCGACGTTGAAAAACTAATAATTTTTCGAGCTTCCCCTGAAAATCCAATCCCACATATTTTTTGGGTTGTTGTGGTAGTTGGATTTTCATTGATTGGAATGTGTAGCCTCGGGAGCTTATTCAACTTCTTAAAATCCAGAAATCTACAATCTCAAACTCAAATGTCACCAAATACTTTAAAAATGAATGAAATGTTTCGTCGACTAATTTTAATTCAGCTTTCTGGTTTTATCTTGTTTATGGTAATCCCAGCTATCACCTTCTTAGCCATTTACTACTTTGTAAAAGAACCTACGATTTATGCAAATTTTCTATTTATAACTGTAAGCAGTGTTGAACTTTACGATACTTTTTTGACATGTATCTTTATTAAACCCTATCGGGAAGTATTGTTTTATCCGGTTTTGTATATTTATAGATTTTTTGTTAAGCCAAAAACTGATCGAATAGTTCTTTCGTCATTGTATTCTTCGAGTGTTATCAGTATTAAATGATTGGTTTCTTTATGACGTATAATAAACTGTTGTATCTAAAGAAAGCACATCAAAAATCTAAAAGCTAAAGACAATATTGAACAAAAAAGTTGCAATTCTTGAATAATTCGTAAAATCTACCAAATTTTTGTAATTCTCTCTCAATCTGTAACTGACAAACTACTAAGGAATCTGAAGACATAACACGAGCATAAAAGATAAATCATTAAAAATAGAACATAAAAAGTTAAAAGAGTTCTAAAGTAAACAGCAGCAAAAAACAATTTTTTGATGCAAAAAATTTTGAAGGTTTTTTTAGAGAACACTCATGCTTGTGTTTAGTGTTCCCCAAAAATTTTGCGCAACAAAAAAACAAACAAAAAGCAAAACCCTGATTTACTTCTGTATTTATCCATCTTACATTATCACATTTTTGTTTTTTCAATCTCAGATGCTTTAAACATGTCATCTAATAACTCTTGGACAACTTGTCAAAGTCAACCATGCTTACCAGAAGCTTCTGTAAACGAAGATTCACCCTCAAATGTTGTTTATCAGATGCAACTTGAAAGATTTGAAGTCTTCAAAGCTCAAGATGAAGAAAAGGGACATTTTGATTGTACTGTTGAAATTGGTGAAAAGGTTTGTATAGGGTTTTTATTGTTAATTAGCTTCGCAATATTATAATAATGGATTTTTAGAAACGTATATTTGATATTTAGGGATATTGCTTTGGTGGCTTGATATTGGGTATAGTATAAGTTCTTCTTTATTTTTAAATGAATAAAAAGTGGAGAACGTAGTGTGGAATATCTTTGATGAAGTTAAAAATTCAACTTTTGGTGTTGCTTTTGTACTCAGCAATCCATTAGTTTGAGCTTGTTAGACTTTTCGGATCTAGGATTACTACCTACAGTATCCTGATACTCCGATTACGTTGTTCGCCTCTTTCTATACGTTATTCTACTCCCAATTGTTAAGAAAAAGTTTCATTAGATTCCCATCTCCAGTCATCAAAGCAATTCCCACAAATATCAGTACCCAAATATGACTATTCTCCCTTATTCTTGTTCTAATCATATCATCTTTTTTAGAAACTATTCGTCAACAAATACATCCTGGCAACAGCTTCTGAAACCTTCAATTCTATGCTCTCTAATCGTTGGAACCATAACAAAGATGAACCTATCAAAATTGAGAATCCTGATTATACCTTTGAAAGCTTCTATGAATTGCTATGCTTTATTTACTCTGGTGATTGTAACTTTACCAATGAAAATATCTTTGCTTTAACAGATATGGCAGAATTCTATGGAATCACATTTCTCAAAAATCGATGTAATGAATTTTTATCAAATATGAAGTTTAATATTGAAGATATTGAACATGTTGTAGAATATGCTGAAAAGTATTCATTGGAAAAGTTTTCAAGCAGACTCATGTCCTTCATTGATGAAAATTTGGGAGCGATTATTAGCGGTGGTGGCTTTGTGAATTGTAAGAAATCTTTTGTGCAAAGGTTGTCTGCTGTTTCTAAGTTTGGTAAAATTGAAGAGAACTTCTTTGATGCTGTGGGTTATTCTTTATGTTATTTTTATGATTATTGTTTAATATTTTAGGCTTGTAAATGGGCTTGGCATCAGGCTTCAAAGAAGAAGGAAACAGAATCAGATGGTCAAGATTTGAATGATTTGGTTAAAGCTGAGCTTAACGGAATCCTTGCAAATATTCGATTTCCACAGATGACTCTTAAATTTATTCAAGATTCTGTTCGTAAGTTTTCTTTCGCTCTTTTCTGTCTTGTTTATAATTCTAATTGCTGTTTCAGTTGACAAAAGATTCCTATTCTCAGCTGCTAAATTATACAAAGTTATTCTGAATTGTAAAAGAAAAGATGGCACAGAAGAAGAATTCTTTAAAACTGTAAGTGTTCCATGAACATGTTTTAACCTTTTTATCAAGCATGGTTTTTAGATGTATGAAGTAGCAGAAAATGAAGTGACTGAAAAGCAGAAAACTGCCAATAATGCCGACTTTAATCTTGCCGATGCTATCAAAGAAGAATTAGCTGATGTCCTTCCAGATGTTCGATTCCGGCAAATGTCAATGAAATTCTTGAATGATTTTGTTAGTAGGTTTTTTACTGCTTTAGTAATGTATTAGCTAACATATGATACTGTAAAATATGAACTACAGTATCTTATATTTTTTGTTAAGATACTGTAGCTTATACTGGAGGGTTAAAGTGGTCTTAACTGTTAAATAGTTTACTTTCGATGGTTTTCATTTTGTAATTTTTTTCTTTTTTAGTTGCAAATGGAATCCTCTCGGAAGAAGAATTACATGAAATTTTATGTCTTTGTGGTATGCCTCATTTCTCTTTCATGCTTCCAGTTTTACCGTAATTTTTTTAGTTGAAGTCGAAAATGATAACAAAATTCTCACTGGAATATTTCAAGATAATTGTGGAATCTTAAAAGCTATGCCCTTTCATGGCTTTTTTTCTAATCCTCAAACTTGGAATCGAATTCGATTTGGTGATAAAAAGTTCAAACTACCATCAACTCCATCTACCGTATCCAAGATGAAAGGTGCAGATTGGTACCTTTGTCTAGAAAAGGAAGGTGAATTAACAGTGAAGCATCAATCTCTAATTTCTAAATCTGAAGATTATTTACTTGCTGAAATGAAATGTACATGTGATGAATTCAAATTCTCAACAAATAAATATGCGTGTCTTAAACTCAGTTATAAAAATGATAAGCTTTAATTTTTTGTTTTGTTCATTTAAGTTTTTGTTGGATGTAGTATATTATATATTAATATATAAGTTGTTAAGTTTAAGGGTTAATAAAGATAATTTTATTAAAAAATTTACATTTTGAATAGGGTTGTCGTGGGGTGGCGCGCCTGGGCGCGCCCGCCCGGGCGCGCCCGATAGTTGCGCCCGGTCCAAAATCCATATGATGGTAATTTTTACCAAAAAATTTACTAAACAACGAATAATTTCCTTATGTTATTTTCATTTTTAAGCCAAAAAACGATAAGTGGAACAATTAGCTATGTTGTCTTTAATTTTTAGCATGTATTACAGTATCTTGAGGATACTGTAACTCATGTAATTTAAGAAGTTCACATTTTTTATTCTTTAAAAATTAATGACGACAAAAATAAGTAAATTCATGCTTTAATAATGCTATTTATAGCTAAAATACCCCTTTTTGGCATTTTTATACTGTACATATTAGTAATTTTGGATTTTGAGGTCACGGGCGCATGCGCCCAGGCGCGCCCGGGCGCGCCCGGGCGGGCGCGCCCACCTTTTTCGGAAAATCGGGCGCGCCAGCAACCCTAATTTTGAAGTACAAGTCTTTTATTATAAGATTCCATTTCTTGACGGTTTTTGTTGTGTTGCAGTGGCCGAGTGGTGTATGGCGGAAGCACAACGGCCAAAAGTGAAAAGTTCAACTCCTTCTAAGGCGGTGAAGATAAAATCACTCACTTATTTTCAGTGATGAGACAGTTTGCAAGTCCTAGCCTTAAATTTTTTATATTTTATTAAGGGATTGTCCAGATCTTACATAAACACTTTTATGGATGAGGAAGATCTTTAAAAAAATGCGGCAAAAACCAAAGGAAAAAACCTTACGGTAATGGTGGGTGGGTTACAAAAATTTGGATTTTTTGCTTACGTAAGATCTGGATAGTCCCTAGGTGAATTTAAATATAGTAATGGACTACTTTTATTGAAATTCGCAAAAATAAAACAAATATTTACAACAAAAACAAAACAATATATAACTTATCGAGGCTTTTTAGTAGTACTAAATCCACCAAATCCCATCATTTTTGCCATTTCATCTTCGGGTTCTTCTTCCGCTTCTTCAACAACTTCTTCTTTATGTGGTCGCTTTCGATGAACTTCTTGTTTTTGTCGACGTAAATCTGCCATCTTTGCTTGCTCTTCTTTCACAGCTTCTTCCTCTTCTTTTGCATCATTCTTTTTATTCTTTTGCAACACTAAAATGATATATAACTTAAACATTATTCTGAAAGATACTAAACAAAAACTTACGTTCAGCTTTCTTTGCAGCAAATCGATTCACAACATCATCGACAGTGCTTCGCTTAACCTTCATTGAATATCCAAGTTTATGTTGATGATTCTTGCCATTGATATGATCCAAATAATTGATAGAATCTTTCAAACTACATTCACAAAGTTCACAATAAAATCCCCCAGATTCTTCTGTGGCTGTTGCTTTATTGATTGTAACTTGCTTTCCAACTTTTGACTCCAAATCAACCTAAAAATTACGTAAATATTATCATAAATCTACCAGTCTAAAGCTTCCTTACCTTTTCATCACGAGCATGAAGTAATTCCCGACGTGGCTTTGGCCCTTTTGGCTTTTCTTTATTCTTTTTTGCTTCAATTGTAGCTTTTTCTTCAGCCAGCCGTTCATTGGCTTTTGCTTGAAATTCGTTGACATCCCATTTTCGTCGATGATCCGCACCACTTACAGCTGCACCAGATTTTTGATAAAATGACATATTTGAATGCTAAAAAATAAATACAGAATTAAATTTCAGTTTTTAAGAAGATTCCAGCAATTATATATTTTCGCATCTCGAAAAAATTTTGTCAAAAAATTTGGCAAATGAGATCATTTCGCCAAAAAAAAGAAAAGCTTTCAAAGTTTCATTTTAAAAATACCGTATTCTTTTTACAGTACATTTTTCATTGTTATTTAAAGATTTTTCACTTAAAAAAATTTTAAAATTGAAAAACATTTTTTTAACAGTGTTAAGATACAAAGTAACACCCATAGAAAAGACATTACGAGAAAATAATAAATCGAAGATGTTTCAATCTGCGATTTTTTTTCTCTTTTTTGCTTTCGTTGTTTTTTTAAATTTTTACTGGTTTTAGTGTAAAATGTATGAATTATGAAAAATTTCATTTTTTGCGGCAGTTGGAAAATGTCTCTCAACACTAAATGCAACCCTGACAAATTGATTTCACAAAAATGAAATAAATTCGTTTTAGTGAAATCGTTAAGTGTGTGTTTTTGTTTACGACTTTCTATGTCTCTTTTTTTAAGGTGTCAAACATTTTTTCGACAGCTGGAAAATTATTTATTTTTTGTCACCGAAATATGTTTTGTTGCGTCTTTTTTGAATATTTTATTCGTTTATGCAAATTTTTTATGATTGGAATAAGACATTAAGAAATGACAGTTAAAGAATAATGAAAAAAGTTTATTAAAAATGATGTATTTCAAAGAGGCCATTATAAAATACCAAAAAGTTGCAACCACCAATGAAAACTTAAAATTTTAACAACATTTTAAAACGCATTCCACCAAAACTTTTTAAACCGGCAAAAATTTTTATTTTACCTATGTTTTCGACCATGCTTAAAATAATCCAAAACATAAATTTTGTATTCATTGTTTATGATTTCTTAATAGAAACGTTTGATATATTGGTACCTTAAAAGCTATCTTCGCAAAATAACTTTATTACAACCTTGTTTATTGTTATAAATAAAAAAAATTTACATACATAAAGAAAAGAATGAATTTGTTTTATATTTTTTATATAATGATCTTCTATTGCTGCACTTTCTGCATAAACGTAAATATACAGTACCCTTTTGCATTTTTTAATGACCTTTCAAGATTCAACTAATTCAAAATTGTGTATTTCTAAAAAAGTGAATAATAAAATATTAAAAAACCCCCATTTATGTTAATCTTCGAAATGTAAAAATACATTGTTGCACCCATAAAAATCGATTGCATATATAACGAAAAGCTTGTCGCGAAGAAAAAGATGTTTAATTTTAGCTGTGTAATTTTTGTCTTTGGAAAAGGCAAAAATTACACATATAATAATACGTTTTTGTATATTTCATTTGTTTTTGTAAATTTTGAATAGCTTTAAAAAATCCGATGTTTGGATTTTCAAGGCCATCTGTTGCGATGATGTCTTTGACAATTTTTTTATAATCGTGTGTCAAATCTTTTTTCCGCGTCACTTAATTTTTTAAAAGCGTTTTTCGCTGAGAGAAAAGTAAATTCGTTGGTTTGTTGATTTCGTAAATTTGAATATTTTTTTTGAAGTCCGTTTTTAAAAGTTTTTAAAAATTCAAATGATATGAAGGTAAAGCTCAAATACAATGTGTTAAAAAATAAAGTATAATTCTGTTCCTAAACAAAACTAAAGGCCTGTCAAGACTCAAGGGTTGGTGGGATGGACACTTGTGGGCATGGAGTATTTGACCCACACAGTACCCCGGATACTGTACTTTCGCTCTGGGAGTCGCAGCGTTTCCAAATTCGAAAAACACCGTATACGGGGGTCTTTTTAAAAATTCTTCTCCTCCTGTCCCAGGGTAGTTGGAGGGAATGTGAAAGGTTATTCTGGTAGACCATGGACCCAACTCGTTGACGCCGCATAGTTTGAGTTTTTGGAACTTTCCCTTCGAGAAATCCAGCTTCGAGAAAAAATCAATTTCCATTTTTTTGATTTTTTGGTCAACTTTGAACGACTGCCCTGCCGCTCCCAGAAGGAGATGGAGGCCCATATTTGTTGTCAATAAGCTTTGGCCTCTTTGTGGTCGATTCCCTATCAAAATATCAAAATCTGAAAAAATGCCTTTTTAAGCAGCTGTAATTTCCGTATGTTAGTAAGTATACATTTTTGTTGCGATTAACTCTATTGAAATGTGCTCATTTGCTTCTGGCGATGACAGCTGCACATATTTGGTTTTTCTCATCTGCAGTCGTTTTCAATGACAGAAAAATAGATTGCTTAATTTTTTCATTTTGGTAATTTTGAATATTTGATTTGAAGTTTGTGTAAAAGGTTAAAAAAAAGAGATTTTATATAAAAGCTGAAAACTTTGTCATAGCGTTTGACTGCAAAACAGGAGTTGAAACATTAATAATAAAAAATATGTGTTAAACTTTAGAAACAGTTTTTTTTGCATTTAAGTTTATGAGTACACGTCTGAATCAAAAAGAGAAAGAGAGGAAATTTTTTTTCTCCAACCTCCAAACCGTTTTTGGCCGCCCTGTTGTCTCAATTGCGGCCCACAGGGCGGCCAACGGCCCAAAACATGTGGAAAAGGTTCGACCCCCGCCGGATGCAAAAAAATTAATTATTTAAATTTTGATTAAAATCAGTTAATTATAATCATAAATAAATTATAAAATTTTTTTGAAAAAATTATAATATCGTTTTTTAACGTTTTTATTGCATTTTAAAGGTTTTTAGTTCTGTCATACTGTAATCGTTCAAAAATGATGAAAATATATTTTTTTATTTTTTTAAACGGTTTTACTGGTTATTACTACCCATAATCTATTGATTTTAACCAAAATCTGAATTATAAATTTTTTTGCATCCGGCGGGGGTCGAACCTTTTCCACATGTTTTGGGCCGTTGGCCGCCCTGTTGGCCGCAATTGAGACAACAGGGCGGCCAAAAACGGTTTGGAGGTTGGAGAAAAAAAATTTCCTCTTGATTCATACGTGAGTAATAATTCGCATCTGTAACTTTCCATCGAAAATCAAATTTCAATTTTACATTGTATTATGTATACAACGTGGAATTAAAAAAACATAAACAAGAACAAATATGTATGTTTTAATTTTATTCACTTCAGTTTTAAATGTCAAATTTAGTTTGGCATAAATATGCATAATCCCTTTTTAAAGCACATTGTTAAATGGTTTATGACATAAAAAATACAAAAAATTTATTTATTTAAAAAATTTAGAAACCAAAAATTTATCTTTGTAAAAAGTCGCACCCAAAGAAATTGAATAAAGATAAAAGAAAAGAAATAAAATTGAAGAAAAAAATGTTCCTGTCTGTGTATTTTATTCTTTCACATTCGCTAAGTTTCTTTTCTGTTCGAATGTCGAAATATTACTTGAAAGCTGAAAATAAATGTTCTCAAACTTTGAAATGAAATATTTTGTTTTCAAAATTACGAAAGAGTTTTGTCATCTCTTTTTGAATATTTAGTCTTTTTTGTAGATATTAAAGTTTGAAACAAAGTTAAAAAAAAAAAAAGAAAAACCAAATTTATGTATGGATATATAAAATTTTAATCGATTTTACAACCCCTCAGTTATAAAAAATGTTAAAAATTCATTTTACTATTTGACACTTTTCTTGTAAACCCTGAACTATTATCTTATACTTTTAAATATATTTTTGGAAAATTAAGAACCTCTTTGTCGGGATTGAAAGTTCGCTAAAATTTAATAGAATTCAACAGTTACAATGGATTTAATTTTCACAAGCATAAGTAAAATTTCATCCACTAATTTCCTGTTATATTGAGGATACAGGTTATTTTTCTTAATTTTTCCCATTATTTTTGATAAAATGTACATAATATAATTTTTTTTGGCCAACATCTGCTCTTTTTCGACAATTTCTAAGCTTGGGAGCTGTCCAGATATTACGTCATCAGGGATGGAAAAATGACCGTGCCTCCTTTGATGTGCCGCAAAAAGTACCTTTGATTACAATGATAAAAGTAAAATGTCGGCTAAAACATTAAACCAAAACCACAATGATGAAAGCCTTTTATTTTTGTTATCAATTGATATGCAAATATATGACGACGAATTTAACATTCAGAAAAATGCGAACTTTTTTTTATCACAAAGCACATACAAAATATATAAAAGATTTGAAAAAACGGGATTAAATTTTTATTACATCAAAAATAAAAGCCTGGAAAGAAGTTGATTTCACTTTAAAAAAACAAATCAAAAAAGAAAGTTTTTGTCGGGGGTGTTTGTTTTTTCTTTTTAGTCTTTTCGTGACCGCAATTCAATTTCATCATTGAAAATTTTAAATTTTAAATTTTGTTTAAGAAAAATGTTCAAAATTACATCTGTTTTTGTGTTGTCTATGCTTTTTTTGTTGCAAAAAGCAAATTACTTGTTTTCTTAAATTTGAATGTTTTGTTTCAACTTTGTTAATTGTTTGTAAAAACAAGGAGATTAAATAAAAGCTAATACACATAATATTTGTTCAAGAATTGAACATGTTTCGTTGATACATTAATAAATAAATCATATGCGTGAACTTGCATACATACACATAATTATGTAGGTTTAACCTAAAAAACAAAATAATTTGAATGTTAGTTGAAATGATGAAAAAAATACAATAAATGACCTTTGATTTTTCTATTACTTATTATTGTTCAAAAAAATGTTAAATTAAAGCGACATAGCATACTTTTTTACGACACCTATTTATTAATTGTTGTATTTAGCATTCACAAAATTAAATATTACAAAAATTTAGATGCTGTTTTGTCAAAACTAAATGCAACTTTAAGAAATAGATTTTACTTTAAGAAAATAAATTCTAAAAAATGCTGCTGTATTTGTGTTTTCAACATTTTCGTTGTGCCATTTCTGTGCTTGTTTTCATTAATGAATTCTTGGTTATCATTTCAACTGGCAACATTAAATAAAAATTTTTTCAATTTTAGTTAGCTGTTTTTTACTGACTTATTCTCACCATAACAAATTCGCATAAGCAAATAAAATATTTGAAAATAAAAGAACGTCTTTTGACAACTAAAAAATTCATTTCCTAATTTCCCAGCTGTTTAGTAAAATTTTGATACCTTTAAAAAAATTCAGAAGATTTTGTGAACAGAAAACCCTGACACAAACTACTTTCTAAGATTTGCTATTTATGTAACTTCTTAACTGTTTCAGCTTCTAAAATTTGGAGAATATGCAAATTAGGAGTTTGGGTTCACATTGTGGATTACTGTATTACAGTAACTTTAAGTTTCTGGTGAACCCACAGGATGAGGATTCCGCAGCTAATTTTTTGCCACAATTATACCTTAAACTAGTCAAGTTTATGGGCAAAATATGGAGCCTCAACTCCATCATTAGTTGGGGATGTTTACGGTCAGCAACAGCGTTTTTAAAGCCTTTCGAAGGTTCACACAAAAGATTTTTTTGCCTTCATCTGCTCTCTCTCTTTTGGACAATTTTTATGCAAGTGTGTCATACTTGTTTTTCTACCGCGATGTTTAATTTTTAAAACACATTTCTCATTGAAAGAAAAATAAAATCATCGATTTGTTTTTGTTTTTGTTAATTTGAATGTTTTATTTCAAGCTTGTTTTTAATTGTTTTTTAAAATTGTGATAATATACCACTTTTAACTTAAAACATCAAACAAAATCCTTGAAGATATATGTTTAACATTCCAATAATTAAAAGTTAAGAAGTTAACAAGCGTCGCCCCCGCTAAAGCGGGTGCTTTTTTACAAAGAGATAAACACAGCGATTAACAAAAATTTAACACTTTTTATGCACATATTGCTCAATAATCCTTCAAAATCTTTTTACAATTTTAAGCAAATTATTTTCATTCAATCAATATTTTTTAATATTTAATATTTTCATTCAGATTTGAACTTTTGCATTCCTTTTCAAAAATGCTTTCCATATTTCAATAATCAAAATTTGCATTTTAAAAGCTCAAAGATTATTCGTTTAGGTTTTTTATCAGTGATATTAGCACTTAACTTTCATTCTTAACACATTTTTTGAGCAAATTATCTTAGGCTAAAAGTAGTTACTTATTCATTAATATTAATAGAATTAATAGAACCTCGGCTCCCTTAGGTCGCCGCGACAGTTCATATTGCATCAAAGGCACAGAAAGATTATGACAAATGCGGTAAAACAATATCACAAAACCATTTTGTCATCTTTAATAACTAAATAATATTCAACTTATACAACATCGGCTTCCTGCGGAAGCCGAAACTAATCTACAATCATCGCTAAGAAACTCTCTCATCAACCACCGCCTTTGCTCACAAAAGAAATCAACAAATGAAAGACAATGAAAAATGCTGCATTCTCATTCTAATCATTGCATTCTCCTTTCATTTGCATTCGCTTTCTTTTATTCCTCCATTCACATTCACTCACAATCATTTATTCTCACAAAAATTTGCATCTTTCCTTTCATTCTTTTTTGAATCCCACTTTTAAAGCTCTCAAACGCAAAGTTCCGGGCGCCTCCGGAGCACCGGACATATTTCATCATTAACCCCATCATATCCTCTACATTTTGAAACCAAACATGACATAGTTTATCAAAGATGTAACAAACAAACAGACAGACATCCACATTCACAATTACAAAATAATTTAAACAAGGGTCGCTTCGGCTAAAGCCGAAGCTCGTAAACAAAGGAAAACACTGGTTTTTACATATTGTTTACATTATAATTTAGCACCATATTCTTACGTTTGATATTTATGACTACAACAAACTCGAATTCATTTAATACACAAATACATTTACATACAAAAATGACAAAAAAATAAACAAAAAATGTATTACAAATTTTAATACAATGAAATTTAAAATATTTCGACGCAACACCAATATCAGTTAATTAACATTTGATAATCATAAAAATCATTTGTTCAGATTGCAGATTGAATACACCATTATGAAATTGAGAGAACATAAATCGATATAACAAAATTCACCATTTTTGAAAAGATGTGAAAATAATTAAAGTTCTAAAAAACATAAAAATTATTATTCATTTAAATATCCAACATAACATACCTTCAGCTTTTTCTGTTGAATTTATGAGGATTTGACAGTTAATATTAATTGCAAATATTTCTTCTTTATAATATTTTATTGTCATAACCACTTCATTTTCCTCGTATCTTCAATTTGATTTCGAAGTTCTTGAACAACCGCAACATCGACAGCATTTTCAACTTTCATCCATTTTCGTCAATTGTTTAAAAGTTCCTTTCTTTAAATTATTTGCTTCAAAAAGAGCTAATCAATTGATAAATCATAAAATTACGAGTTCGATCAATCTGAAATAGCAAATCTGTAAAATATTACATTAATAAATTTTAAAAACAAATTTACCTAGGGAACTGAATCTTGATTTTTTCCATCTACAGATGGATTCCAATTTCAATCAGACAATATTCATGTATCAGCAAAGATTAAAGTCATGTTAATTTCACCAAATTAAATTGATCAAATCAGCACTGAAGAGAGCAATCATATATTTTCAGTGATGTATCTAAAAATATTATATTTTACGTAAAATGAAATAAGAAAAGACTTACATTGGTGTTGCATCTTTGAATCCTAAAAGTGTTGCAAAATGCAACTAAAACCACCATAGTGGTGGTAGGTATTAAAATATATCTTAACCAAAACAATACTCAATGAAATAGCAATACCGTAACATTTCTTTGTCATTTTATATAATCAACAAAATTCTCGACACGAATTTATTTTCTTTTTTGAAGCAATTCTTTTCTGATTTCAAGTCAAAAACAAAACAATTTTTTTGTTGCAGTTATCAGGTAGTTTTTTATTAGTGTCCGATAGCTTGTAAGATTAAGGGGTAAGAATGGATGAGACTGATATAGCATCGTCCATTCTTAATCTGGGTAAGATTTAGCAGCTATCGTTGTATAGGGTTAACAAATGTTTCTTCGTTTTTCAGGATGGAAGAATCGAGATCAAATTATTAAGAAGTATTTTTATTTTATGATGATGCAGATGGAAGAATATGAAAGAATGAGCTGGGGTGGCCTTTTTGCGGGTTGGGTTAGCATAGCAAAATATTTCTTTTTTCTTTATCTCTCGTTTATTCATCTTTTATTTCATAATCTCTTTCTTTTTCTCTTTTCATCACTTCTCTTTCTTTTCTTTTTTTCCTACAGTAATCGTTCGCCGCCTTTTTTGTTGACTCTTAGTTTGCTCTAAAAGCATTAAGCCCATTCACTGCGTCAAAGTGGCCAACATTGAATGAGAACCCCTCGATTTTTTATGGCCGGGGCACACCAATTTTAATACTTCAAATATGAATTTTTCATACGTCATAATAATTGCCTGAAGAAAATTTATCTCTTCCCAAGTTCCAACAACTTTTTAAATACAATATTAGGTGTCGAAGTTTTACCTTCAGGGAGGACAACCTTCAATCCAGCAAAAGAACGTACTCGACTAAAAGCAACATACAATTGTCCATGAGAAAAACATTCATGTTTTAGAACTACTCCAACCTTATCCATAGTTTGACCTTGACTTTTATTGATAGTCATGCAAAAACCAAGTTTGACAGGAAATTGATGTCTTGTAACATCAACTACTCCATGCTTTGCAGTTAGGCTAATTCTTGGAATCAAAATATCATCACTTAGAGTCCCATCAATATTTATTTTTTTTACTACCAAATTATGCTTAAGTAAATTTGTGACAACTAATCGAGTACCATTACAAAGACCATCTTCGATAGATAAATTTCTTATTAGCATAACAATAGCATTTTTTCGAACTCGAAGTCGATAACTTGGCAATCCTTTGATATTTCTGGTTTTATAATTTTCATGAATTTCTCCTGCACTTTGTAAAATTTCATCGCCGTAATGATAAACATCTTGAGCGTGATAAGTAACTTCAGTATCTTCATCAAGTAAATCCAAAACTTGTTCATTTAAGGCATCAACGTCTTCATTCCATGTTGCCAAAATTGCTCGCTTCATTACTGTAGCAGCATTATAATCATCCATAACATCCCCAAAAACTTCATCAATTATATCCCCTTTACTTAAGCATTCTTCTGGAATTTCAATTTCAATAGGATTACTACCGTATACCCCATCCCCAACTTCTACCAAAAACTTTTTAAATTCATTTTCTTCCGGCAAAGCTCTTTTATTTTCAGTTAAACGGAATTTTTGGAAGTGTTTCCATAAATGTGAGCAACAAACTGAAATTCCAATAATTTCTTCTGAAGTTCCATTTTCAATGATAGGAGCACATTGTCGAAAATCACCTCCACAAAGAATGATCTTTCCACCGCCAATAATATCATTACCCATAATTTCTTTAAGTTTGTTATCGACAACTTCAAGGGCACGTTTTGGAGCCATTGGAAATTCATCCCAAATAATAATATTAGCTTCTTGAAGCAGTTGTCCCTGAGGTGATGTAGGATTGACTCCGCTGTTACTGTCATTTTCGAAAGGAAATTCAAGTTTAAAAGCATTGTGACATGTTCTTCCCATGGGATACAATGAAGCTGCAATTCCACTCCATGCCATAATTAAAACTTTAAGACCTTTTCCCATTGCTAATTTTCTGATTGTATTAAAAGTGTAACTTTTTCCTGAACCTCCAATTCCATCAACATAAATACAACAGCTTTCTGCCTTAAGATTATCCATTTTTGCTAATATTGGATCAACGACAGCTTTTTGCTCATCATTCATACTACCGTAATTTACCATTCCTTCTTCATACAATGCTTTTACATCAATTGTTTCTTCATTTTCGAATCCTATCTCTTTCATGAAAGCTTCCAATTCAGGATAATCAGATAAATGCTTATCTTGATTAAGCATACTTTTAACAATCTTTCTCCATGCAACATTTTTGGCATCTTCCTTGCCCCATTTTTTAAGTAAATCACTAATCAAATGATCTTCAAATTTTTCAAAAAGTTCAATTGGATTTCCTAAATCACAATGCGCCAATAACCGTGCAAAAAGATATCTGAACTGATTTGGAGATGTATGATTTAATGCTTCAAATAGAGTATCCTCATAAAGTTTATCATTAATTACTAATCCCAATGCAACACATGCCTCACGATTAGTATCATACAGTACACCATCAACTGTTCGAAGATTTGCAAATGATGTCGGTCCTGGAACTGCCATTAAAAGTCTTCGGAGATAAAAGCAATTTGTACGTTTTGGATTAACATTATATAATCTACAAAGTTTTGGTTTAGTTGTCTTTTGTCTTTCCTTCCATTTACCTTCTTTTCCATCCCAAACATGACTGACGCCAATTTTATTGTACAGTAATTTCTCGGGTACTGTAACATGATTAACAGATTTTCCTTCAGATTTTAACTTTTCAATCATTGTTTTTACTTCATTGATTTTATTTTCTCTTTCTTGATTAACTTTAAAAAATGCCATTAGTTTTGAATCTTTTTCCTTTGCCTTTTTCATATCATCTTCATCAGCATCTTCTCCCATATATAAATTTTGTTCATTTTCGAGATGCACAGGCAAACGATCAACAGAATGGCTTAATCTATACATCCAGAAATCAGACAATCTCCAATGAGCTTCTGTAGCACTAATATAACGAAAATCTTCATAACTTTTTATTTCGTCATAATTCAATGCTTGAACCATTTCATTATCAATAAATTCATTCATTTCGACAAAAGCTTTATCATCGCCTTTGAACATATATTTAAATACATAGAATACTGTAGCAATAGAATTTATAGCTTCGACATTTATATGACTTCGCATATATTTAAGCAAAAAAGGATTATGAGGTACAACCCAACGATTATCAACATCTACTTCTTTGCCATTAACTTTCATTTTAAATGATCTTTTATTGTCAGGTCTTTTTGGAAGCGTATAACCTTTTTCATCCATTACTGTCTCTTCTAAAAATTGCATAGGAAAATGTCTTTTACATTTACCATTTACCATACATGGGGCATTTGGATTATGGATTCCACATGGTTTGTGAATCATATATTTTTTAACATATTCCAAATATTCTTCATCGTATTCTTCACCACATGCATCAGCTTCTTCTTGAGATAATGGGGGCAAATAAGAACGAATATATGCATTTACCTTTTCTACCGTATCCCATTTTTCTTTAAATGTGAAAGCACAATGACAATGTGGAAGACCACGTTTTTGAAATTCTATAACGATGACTGAACATTCAACAGGCCCAAAAATTTGATCTTTTTCAATGACACGAATTAATTCATGCAACTTTTGGTAAAAACAACTGTTAACTACATCAGGTCTCTCCCATGATTTCTGATTTTCATAAACATTATTAATAATGTCTTCATCTTCTGGATTAACAGTCATTGTTATTAAAGCAGTAGGTTTACCGTATTCATCAACCATTGAAATTGCATCCGAACATAATTCTCGCAAATATCTTGGGCCACCATAAAAAGAACTCGGCAAAATTTTGACACTTCCTGGGGCTCTTCCTTGCTTTTCTGCTTCCCGATTCAAATGCTCTTGAACGTCTTTATAGCTTGCAACTTTTAATTTTTTCTGATTTACATTTAAATACCGTAACCGGCTTCCTTCAACTTTAGCCCAAGCATCACAAAGATACTGTAGGAATAATTTTCCACCATATAAAATAGGATTAAACCCATATATTCCTTCACATCTTTCACTAATTTTAAATGCATAATATTCTCTTTCTGTTAACTTTCCAGATTTCAGATCATTGGAATTACAAAGTTGGTTATCATAAAATGTTCCTTTTCCGTGGGGATAAAATAGAGTATAGCTTAAAGGTTCAACTCTTGGATCCCATTCTGGCAAAACTTCGTAAACATTATTTCCAGCTTTTTTATCAAAAATTACAATATCATCACGTGGAACTTCCCCATCTGGCCCAGGAGTATAGACCAATGCAATTTCATTTTCAGCTTCAACTCTATCATAATTTCTTGCAGCATTTGGTTTACCTTTAAAGACCAACCGTAATTCCCGAGCTTTTTCTCCTGTTTGTTCTTCATGCGCCTTTTCTCTTTCCATTGTTTCCTTTAACATTGTATAAGATCTTGCAAAAATATTGACATCCCTAATTGTTTCATCCAATTCTTGCATCAATTCTTCATTAAGCTTTATTTTATTTTTAACACCAGCTTGTACTCTTGCTACTGTAGCTTCTGCACTATCAACGATATAATTTTGACCTCCGAATGTTGCATTATCTCCTGATGGAAAATACGTTCTTGGCATTTTGTGTAAAACTTTTCCTTGAATTTTGAGATACGGTACTCCTGGGGCCAAAGTAAGATTTTTTGCATACATATGAGCACAACTTAAACTTGAATTTATCATCCTTTTATTCATGTCAAAAACTTTTATATATGCTTTGTTTTTATGTTGCTTTTTCATCAAATCTTTTAAATTTTGTGGATAATCTGCAACACATGCTTCCATCTTTATTTTTCCTTGTTTGCAACAATTTGTATAAGTTCCATTAGATTGTGCCTTTTCTGTTCGATAATGTTTTGCTCCACAACCTTTACAAATTTTATCTCTTTTACCCAATCGAAATGGTTCTACTTTTTGACGTTCTGCACCTTTTCTAACAATAAACGGCAATAAATTTTTAACATTTTCGATTCTATCTGCCCTTTCCTTTTTCAATTTTTCTTGCTTTTCAATTCGATTAATTGTACGAATTATTGATTTTTGTGTTTTATCCTCATTCAATCTTTGTGAAGTTTCCTCTTCAGTCTCATTTTCTCTTTTTGTCTTTTTTCGTTCTGCCTCGTAATGTAATCTTTGTAGTTTTTCATCTTCTGTTTCATTTTCATGTTTAATTTTTTTATATTCTACAGCAGTTTGCAATCTTGTTTGTGTTTCGTATTTTGATTCATTTTCTCTTTTTATTTTTTTTAAATCTGATTCTTTTTTTAACATTTCATGTCTTTCTTCTATAGATTCCGCTATTCTTTTTTTCCTTCTGTATTCTTTTAATCTTTCGTTTTCATTTAATTTTTCCTTTGCATTTTTTAATGCAACATTATATTTATTTCGAGAATTAGCTTTGGATACCTTTAATCGACGACAAAAATCCGCATAGGTTTCTTTAATTTCATTCTGCAATTTATTTTCTTCATCAACAGACATTTCCGTGCAATCTTGTGAACTATAACAATCAACTTCCATTAAATTGTCAGCAATTTTTACATTTTCTTTCTGTTTTATAAAATCTTTCATCTTTTCATTATCTGCTAATTTTTGTTTTGCAGTTTTTATAGATTGATTATAACTTTTTTTAGCTTTTGCATCATTTTTTATCTTTTTACGCTTACAGTACTCTGCAACTGTTTCAGTAACTTCTTTATTTAAACTTGCTTCTTCTTCACCACACAATAGTTTTTGTCCTTCATCATTATTTTTTTCTGTGACAATATTCATGGAATCATCCATGCACATATTTTTTATTGGATCATTTAAACAACTAATGCTTATATCAAAAATTTCTGTATCTCCTTTTACTTCATTTTCTTTGGTTACTGTAGTTGCACTTTTACCTTGAACAATGTTGGAGTTGACAATTTCAATATCTGAATCATTATCTTCAACAATTAAAACTTCTCCATCATTATTCATTGGTTTATTCAAATGGATAAAATCTGTTGGGCTTCGAACAGGGGGAACCCATTCATCTCCAATTTCTTTATCTTTCAACTTTCTTAAAATTTCACGGGCTCGGGCTCTTTCTGCTTCTGGATAAAAGGGAATTAAAAGTTTACATTTTCCATGAAAACAAATTTCTTCTGCATTTCTAAAATCATGTACACCACAATCATATCCATTTTGTTGCAATGTTACAGTATTATTTTCATTTTTCAGAGTAAATCGGATATGTAAAATGGAATCAATGGAAGATTTTAAACGATAAAAAATTTGTGGAATACTTGAATGCATACTGTCATATACAACGACAATTTTTACATCAATATAAAAAACTGCAAGATACCAATGTTCTCCTGTAACAATTGGCGCTAATAAAATATCATAACCATTTTTATAAATCTCCATATACCTTATGGGATCTGCATTCGGATCAACTTCAAGAATTGTGCAAAAAATTGAAGGTAATACAGCAACTTTTCTTATACCTTTCCTACTTACAAAAGCAGCAACACCGCAAATTAAACCATTAACATGATTATCATCCAAATACAAATCACGTACTGAAGTGTGACGTCCTTCAGAAAACAAAAGAATATTACGATTATTTTGTAAATGACTGAAGGTTGGCTCTTCATATTCAGATGAATCACCAGCATTATCATTTCTTTTTCGTTTTCCACCACCAATCCTTTTGTTACAAAATCTTTTGAGTTTTTTATCATTTACAAACCATACCTTTATCAAATTTAAAACAAAATAAACAAAAGATAAAAATTCCATAAATTTATTACAAATACAATGACCCAACGAATGACCAAACATATTTGCAGGCGTCCCTGCCCTTTCAATTTTGACCGTTGCTTCAGCAGGCGTCCCTACTGAAACCGATCCCAAAGATTTTGAAGGCGTCCCTTCCCAAGAATGAACCAAACAATGACCACTCTCCTCAGGCGTCCCCGAGGAAGAGCAGTCTTCAAGCATATTCATAGATAATGCACCAAAAATTATCACGGTTTAAACAAAAGTTTAAAGCAACGTGGCCCGAAAAGTCCAAGACAATTGGGTTTGAACAACCGTTTCCGGAAGTTCAAAAGTTCAAATGAAAAAATGCTTTTGGAAAACATTCATTGATATTTATTCAAATTATCGCAACAGAATACATTCTTTCATTCCTTTATTCACACTCACTCACAATCATTTGTTCCCCAAAAATTTGCATTTTTCCTTTCATTCTTTTTTGGATCCCACTTTCAAAGCTCCTCAACACAATGTTCCGGGCGCCTCCGGTGAACTGTACCCATTTTTTCATCATTGCCATTTCAACCTCAACATTTTAATACCAAACATGACATAGAAAATCACATTTGTACAGACATCCGGACAGACACATTCACAATTACACATAGGGGATAATTTTATAATTGTGAATAATATTAATAATATAATATATAATAATATTAGTTAATATTATATTTTATTGTTTTGCAAATGAAAAAAGATTATCAAAGATTTTTTGTTTTATAAAAGTTAACTTTAGCAGGACCAAAATTATTAAAATTTATAAAAATCTGACAAGCGAAGGCATCTACATGTAATCCAAAACCGATGATTTTTCAAAAACCCCTATTTTCAAGCACTATTTTCAAACTTTATTTAGATAAATTTGCATATAGTAAGGCAATGATGAAAACCTTTTATTATTTTTTTTATCAATTATTAATGATGAGTGACCCACCGCGGGTATAATTTTTTACGTCACATATTTGATGAATATATTATTCGAACAGTTTTTTTATCACTAAAGAAATACAAAATATTCAAAAGATTTAAAAAATGGTTTAATTTTTTATGCCCAAAATAAATGCAACCACGAAAAAATCGAATGCGCTTAAAAAATATTAAATCGTACAAGGAAGCTTTTTTCGGGGTTGTTTGTTTTTCCTTTTTAGTCTATTAGTGACCGCATTCCGATTTCATCATTGCAAATTTAAAATGTTGTTTAAGAAAAATGTTCAAAAAATAAGTAATTTTGTGTTGTCCATGCTTTTTTGTTACTGAAAGCAAGTTGCTTGATTTTTTTAAATTTGAATGTTTTATTTCAACCATGTTAATTGTTTGTAAAAATTATGATTTTAAATAAAGGCTGATACATGTAATTTTTGGTCAATCAAGTGTATGATAATTTTTTATCATTAATAAATATCAATATATGTGTTGAACATGGTATAAATACATTGAATTAATTTAATCTTAAAAACATTCGAAAGTCAACTGAAATGATGAGCAAAAACAACACCGATTGAAAAACTTGAATGTTTTTAAATTATAAATGTGTATAGGAAATTTTGATTAAGGTAACATAGCACACGTTTTTGCGACACATATTTATTAAATAATGCATTTTATATTCATAAAATTAAAGATTAAAAAAGTTAGGTGCTTTTGTGTTAAAACTAAATGCAACCCTGGAAAATCGATTTCTCATGAAAACCATAAAACGGAAGAAATTCTGTGTTTTTTATTTTTAACATTTTCATCCCGCCCTTTTTCTGTCTCTTTTAAGAAAGGTGTGTGAATTTTGTTCAACAGATATGCCATAAAATGAACATGTTTGTCATCCAAATCGGTTCCTTTGCTTCTTTTTTTGAATATTTCATATATTTACGCAAATTTTTTATGATGAGAATATGTGAATAAGAAAAAACTGCTTACTAATATTGGAAAAATTTATGTGAAATTTCAACAGCTCTCTTTTTGTTTTATTCATTATTAAAAACAAAGAATAGCAACAATAAATGACAAAAAAAATTTTTAACAGCATTTTGAAAATTCAATACATAAACTCACAGTTTAAAAGAATATTTAATAAATTTGTTCAAAATCTAAGTAACAATGTAAACCGAAATATGTCATTTTTATTTTTTAGAAAAATATAATCTTCGTTTAATTTTTTGATGGTTTTTAATAGAAACTTATTTGTACATGACTTTACTAACTTTGACTGACAAAAAGACATAAAATGTCTTGAGAAATGTTACAAAAAGGTCAAACGGTTTTTTTTAATAAACATTTAAAATACTGTATAAATAATTATTATCGGTGTTGAAAGGGGTTTGATATCATCAATAAAAAATTTAAACGTATTTTAAAATGATTACATGGTAAATTTGCATAAGACAGATAAAAAATATTAAAATGACGTTTTTCTATTAAATTTTGATGAAAGCAGCCAGTAATAACAAAATTAATTTCATAAAGAAAATTGTGTTCGGGCCCATTTTGTCCAAGCCCAGGCTTTGTCGGTTGTGGCCATCCTTAAGAAACACTAAACATTTTTGTATTGTCTATGTTTATTTAGGGGCTGTCTCTGTTGAAATGTGATCGGTTTTTCTTGTCTACAACTGCAATGATGTTCCTGTCTGTGTATTTTATTTTTTCATCTTCGCTTAATTTCTTTTTTGTTTTAATGTCGAAATATTATTTGACAGCTGAAAAATGGTGTTCTCAAACAAAAAAAGAAATTGTTTTCAAAAAGTTGCGAAAGAACTTTGTCTGCCTATTTTTGAATATTTTGTTTGTTAAAAATCCGAAATATTTTTTAAACCAATTTTGCAAATAACAGGCACAAAATTTAGATATCGTTCCTTTGAAATTGATACTTCATTAATAAATTAAAACAAGCCTTTATCTTTATCGCACTATTTAGCAAATATTTGTTAATTTTTTCTTATAATTTAAAAAAAATCTGCATCGTCAGCAAAATATTTTCTTTGGAAATCTAACACTAACATGTTGTTGGCCAACATTGTATCTTTGTAGTCGGAACTTAATATAAAACACAGATATGAAAAAAGTTTTAGGCAGGGGCTAAAAAATTCTTTAAAAAAATCAAACGTCAACGTTTCATCTTTTTTCGGGATTTTTTGAAGTTGAACTTTTTTTTCATGGTTCACCTTCAGTTTTTGACAAATTTTAAAAATTTCTTTCATCGACTTTGCCCAACTTGAGTTTTTAATGATTTTCGAAAATTTTGCTCAAGCCACTTGCCCGAGTTGAGTTTTCATGAAAACTTGCATAATTTTTTCAAGAAGTGAATTTTTTTACATAATTTTGTCAACTTTGAAAAAGTTGACGATATTTTTTCAAAATATTGTATTTTTTGAAGTTGAGAATGGTCCAACTTTAGAATTCACTGTTTTTTGAAAATTCTTCTCATTTCTCCCAACCGTTGGTAATTTTCGTTTTCCCAACCGTTGGTAATTTTCGTTTTCCCAACCGTTGGTAATTTTCATTTTCCCAACCGTTGGTAATTTTCATTTTCCCAACCGTTGGTAATTTTCATTTTCCCAACCGTTGGTAATTTTCATTTTCCCAACCGTTGGTAATTTTCATTTTCCCAACCGTTGGTAATTTTTCATTAAATCTGAACAAAATATAAAAAACCAGATCTGGGAGTTGAACCCAGGTCTTCCAGTCAGACGCACTATCAACTGCGCTATTGAGGCACTGACCGCAGAACTCAAAAATTGTTTATGACACAAAACAGTGTGAATCTTTACAATGTGATAAACATTTTTTGAGCTCTGTAGCCAATGCCTGAATAGCGCAGTTGATAGTGCGTCTGACTGGGAGACCTGGGTTCAACTCCCAGATCTGGTTTTTTATATTTTGTTCAGATTTAATGAAAAATTACCAACGGTTGGGAAAATGAAAATTACCAACGGTTGGGAAAATGAAAATTACCAACGGTTAGGAAAATAAAAATTACCAACGGTTGGGAAAAAATGAGAACTTTCAAAAAACAGTGAAATCTCAAGTTGGACCATTCTCAACTTCAAAAATTACATAAATTATGAAAATGTTGAAAAATTACACATTTTTAAAAAAACAGTCAATTTCCAAACTTGAAAAAAAATGGGTGAAAAAAATATTCTGAAAAAGGCCAAAACTCAACTCGGGCAAATGGTCTGGGTGAAATTTTCAAAATTCATTAAGAACTCGAGTTGAAAAAAAAGTGAAAAATTTTTTTAAAATTGGTTTAAAACTGTAGACGAAAAAGAGGTGAAATTTTTTTTTGAAATCATCTTTTTTTGGGGCCCTGCCTAAAACTTTTTTCATATCTGAGTTTTATATTATAACAACAGGATAAACAAAAACAAGGACATTCACATCACATATTATTAGAGTACATTATCTGTTTTTACATGGATATAAATACAAATTGTTCCTATTATCTATTGTTCGTAACAATAGATAATAGGAACAATTGTTTTGTGCTGGAAGATAAGGAAAAAACGGCGACGTTTTCAACTTTCATAATTACTAAACATGAAAAATAAACAAAAACAACAATGATAAGACCTTTTATTTTTTTTTATAAATTTTTAATGGTCAGAAAATGGTTTAATTGAGGTGGTATAGTTTTTCTACCATAAATATTTGATGATACATTTATTATACAAAAACTGCAATTTTTTTCAAATCTTTAACACATACAATATATATAAAAGATTAAAAAAACTGGATTAATTTTTTTTACATTAGAAATAAAAGCCATGAAAGAAATCGATTTTACTTTAGAAAAAAATCAAAAAAGAAACATTTATTCGGGGCAGTTTGTTTGTCTTTTCATCTATTAGAAAAATGTACAAAAAATAAGTATTTTTGTGTTGTCTATGTTTTTTTGTTGCGAAATGCAACTTGCTTGATTTTGTAAATTTGAATATTTAATTCGAACCTTGTTTATTGTTGGTAAAAACAAGGAGTTTAAATTAAAAATGACAATGGTTGTTTTTGTTGAACAAATGAATGATCATATTGCTACATTAATAAAAAAAACACATGTGTTAAACTTGCATACATACACATAATTAAGTAGGTTTAACCTAAAAAACAAAAAACTTTGAATGTTAGCTGAAATGATGACAAAATACAACAAATGATGAAACCTTTGATTTTTCTGTTATTTATTATTGTGCAAAAAAACGTTTAATTAATGCAACAAAGCATACTTTTTACATCACATATTTATTAATTGATGCATTTAATATTTACAAAATTAAATATTACAAAAAGTTAGATTCTTTTTTATGTCAAAATTAAATGCAGCCACAAAAAATAGATTTTAATTTACTTTTTTAACAAAATCTATCCTGAAAAATGCTGCTGTGTTTATTATTTCAACATTTTCGTTGCGCTTTTTCAGTGCCTGTTTTTGCAAAAATGTAAAAATTTTGTTCAACAAGAATGGAAAATGATTTATTTTTGGTTATAAACTAAATTTGTTTGTTACCAAAATTTGTATTTTCTTTTGTTACTTATTTGAATGTTTCATTTTTTATGCAAATTTCTTATGATTCGAACAAAAAACTTTCCAGCTGTCTAATAATGAAAAACATTTAAAACATCTATTGGTGATTTGGCAACAGTTATTATTAAAAACATAGAGCTTGAACTTTTAATGATAATTGAAAATTTAAAAAGCATTTAAAGAATCCCAAACACGAACACTGAGTTTAATTGTATAATTCTTATGATTTTTAATAGAATTATTAAAAAAAATGTGTTTTGTTTTTTTATATAATGTACCAATGGTTCTCCTTCAGCATAAAGTTACAGTACTCTTTTGTACAACATTTTATTTCGATGACCTTTCAAGATTCGACTGACACAAAATAGAATGTGAAAGTTTTAATGTATTAAAACTCCAAAATATAACTGCATTGTCATCAACTTGTTTCTTTTTTAATGCGGTTGTGGAAAAATTGGGGCAGTTTTTCATATTTTTTTGTGTAACATTTGTATAATTATAGGCATTTAAAAAAACAATTTACAAAAATAGTACCTACATAATTTAATAATAAAATATTAAAAAAACAATAAAATATAATTGCAGAAAGCAACAGTAAAAGACCTAAATCAGTCAAAGAAAAAGCATTTCTTTGTTTGTGTTTGTGAACAAAAAAATTTCAAACGCCTTTTAAAAGATCCTTTTTTTTTAAAAACTTTGGGCCTTCATCTGCTTTCTCTTAAACAATTTTTATGTAAGTGTGTCACGTTTGTTTTTCTGCTGCCGCGATGTTTAATTTTTGTAAACATTTTTGGTTGACAGAAAAATGAATCCATCATTTTTTTGATATTGTAAATTTGAATGTTTTATTTAAAGCTTGTTTTTAATGATTTTTTAAAATTGTAATAAACTTTTAACTTAAAAGAGCAAACAAAATCCTCGAAGATATATGTTTAACATTCCAATAATTAAAAGTTAAGAAGTTAATATTTTATTTCATTATGTTGAAAATGAAGATGGATGATCAAAGATTTTTTATTTTTAAAGAGTAAACTTCAAACAGAACCACAATTACCAAAATTAATAAAAATCTGACAAGGGAAGGCATCGACATGTAATCCAAAACCGATGATTTTTCAAAAACCCTATTTTCAAGCACTTTTTTCAAACTTTATTTAGGTAAATTTGCATATAGTAAGGCCATTCACAGGAAATATTTTAAGGTTATGCACCAAAGGGCTAACAAATGAATGTCGGCTGAAACATTAAACAGAAACAACAATGATGAAAACCTTTTATTTTTTATCAATTATTAATGATCGCTGATCTTTCACAAAAGTTTTATGGCCCATATTTGATTATGAATCTAATATTCAAACAACCGCAAAATTTTTTTTATCACTAAATACATACAAAATATTTTAAAAAATGTTTCAATTTTTATGACAAAAATAAATGAACCCCCGAAAGAAATCGATTACATTAAAATATTAAATCAAAAAAGAAAGCTTTTGTCGGGGTTGTTTGTTTTTCCTTTTTAGACTATTAGTGACCGCATTTCGATTTCATCATTGCAAATTTAAAATGTTGTTTATAAAAAATGTTCAAAAAATAAGTATTTTTGTATTGTCTATGTTTTTTTTGTTGCAAAAAGCATGTTGCTTGATTTCTTAAATTTGAATATTTTATTTCAACCATGTTAATCGTTTGTAAAAATTAGGACTGTAAATAAAGGCTGATACACGTAACTTTTTTTTAGTTGGTTTTAAAGCTAGTTTTTCCTCATTAATAAATATCAATGTATGTGTTGAATGGGTTTTTAAACCCAAAAAAAAACATTGCATTAATCATATAAAACTTTAATTTTTGATTAATTATAAATGTGTATATAAGGCTTTCATTATCGCAACATAGCTTACTTAAGATACATATTTAAAAACATATTTAAAATATGGTAAGTTTGCATTCGACAGATATAAAATATTAAAATGACTTTTTTTTATAAAATTTAGCTGAAGCGAAAATAACAAAATTCATTTTTCAAAGAAAATTTTGTACGGGCCCATTTTTCAAAGCTCAGGCTTTGTCATAAGCGGCCATCCTTAAGAAAAACTAAACATTTTTGTATTGTCTATGTTGATTTGGGAATTACATATCTCTGTTGAGAGATGCTCGGGTTTTCCAAACAGCTTTTTCAACTTCAGCGATGTCCCTGTCTGTGTATTTTATTTTTCCACCTTCGCTAAATTTCTTTTCTGTTTTAATGTCGAAATATTATTTGACAGCTGAAAATAAATGTTCTCAAATTAAAGAAGAAATTATTATTAAAAAGTTGCGCAAGAACTTTGTCGTCCTTTTTTGAATATTTTGTTTGATAAAAGTCTGAAATTTTTTTCAAACAGATCCCCCCCCCCCTTTTTATTCTGCAAATAATAGGTACAAAATATTAAATAGAAATTTCTGAAAAGAGAAAAAATTTTTGATAAAATGTTCGATAATTGAAACAGATTTTTTTGAAATGAACATTATAGAAAAAAATCTATTTTATGTTATCTCTGTTTTTTTTTCTGTGTTGAAAGATGCTCGACTGTTCCTTTTTTCAACTGCTCTGATTTTTTTTATTCAAATTTGTTGCCTGATTTTTCTAATTTGAATGTTTTATACCAAATCTTGTTTATAGTTTGTGAAGCTTCGGTTTTTAAATATAATCTGATACACTTAATTTTTGTTCAACAAATGCATTCGATTACACTGGTACATAATCAAATAAAACATATGTGTTGAATTTGACATACACAGAATTATAAAGTTATTGCTGGTATAACCTAAAAAACATAATACTTTGAATGTTAGTTGAAATGATGAAAAAAATACAAAAAATGATAAGAAGCTTTGATTTTTCTATTACTTATTATTGTAGTTAAAATTTGATGAGTAACATAGCACACTGATTTACGGCACATATTTATTAATTGATGAATTTAATATTTACAAAATTAAATATTACAAAAAGTTAGATTTTTTTTTATGTCAAAATTAAATGCAGCCACAAAAAATAGATTTTAATTTACTTTTTTAACAAAATCTATCCTGAAAAATGCTGCTTTGTTTGTGTTTTCAACATTTTCGTTTTGCCATTTCTGTGCCTATTTTTAAAAAGATGTAAAAATTTCGTTCAACAGGAATGAAAAATGATTTATTTTTGGACATAAACTAAATTTGTGTGTCACCACAATATGTATTTTCTTTTGCTACTTATTTGAATGTTTCATTTTTATGCAAATTTCTTATGATTAGAACAAGAAACTAAGAAATTCCAGCTGTCTAATAATGAAAAACATTTAAAACACCTTTTGGTGATTTGGCAACAGTTATTATTAAAAACACAGAGTTTGACCTATCATTGACAAGTGAAAACTTTAATAACATTTTAATAATCCAAAACATTAACAATGAGTTTAATTGTTTAATTCTTATGATTTTTAATAGAACCATTGTTATCAACAATGGTAGCTATCTAGACAAAATAATTTTATCCCAACCTTGTTTATTGTTTTTACAAAAAATATTTTACATAAAACTGGTACATTTAAATTATGGTTGGAATCCAAGGCCTTGAATTCTTTAAGGAACATAATAGTCACTTATTGGTTTTAAAAAATAATGAGTTTTTGTTTTCATATTTAATGTGTTAATGATTCTTTTTCCGCATAAATTTACAGTACACTTTTTTGTGCGATATTTTATTTCGATGACCTTTGAAGATTCAACTAACACAAAATTGTTTATTTTTACAAAAATCAATAATAAAATATTGAAAAAAACACATTTATGTTTAAGTTCGACAAGCCCGTATCCAAGAATTTTTTTTGGGGAGGGGCTGAAATATTTTTTAGGCGACATATGTGAAGAAAAAAACAATGTTTTAAAATTTTGCAATCAAACATATTATTTTTTTTTAAAATTGCGAAACAACTTTGTTTTCTTTTTTTGAATATTTTGCGTTTTTATGCAAATGTTTAAGGTTGGAATAAAGTTTTAGTGTTGAAAAAAAGCAAAGACGAATCCATGGAAAAATGAATTCAAAAACAGCAAGAATTGCTGAACTTTATTTAAAAATAACTAAAATTTTTTTGACTTTTTAAAACTTTCCTCGTTTCTGTTTTTTCATCTCTACTAAGATTTAGTAATGATAATATTGTAATTTCAAAATTATGATATGATTTTCGACGTGTGTCAATTGTGTCAAATTTTTACTTTTTTTTTTAAAATGATACTTTTCAAACTTTTGTGTTAGTAATGGTTTTGCATATTTCAGGCAATTCATTAGAATCTTCCTAGCAGAAATTTACTTCTTCTGATTTAAAAAAAACTTGAAATATTTATGAATTTCAAGGATAAAATATTCACAAAGCAGTCGAGAAATATATTTTTTAAATGGCATCGAAAAAAATTGTTCTTGCAGAATAAAATATAGTTTCTGCTTGCATTTTTTGTTTGCCGCGTTTGTTGCATCCTTTTCTTGTTTTTTGAAAATGTGTCAAAATTTTGTCAGACAGCTTCAAGATATTTTATTTTCAGTCAAAAAAAAATCAGATGCTTCAATTAGAAAGTCTTAAAATGTTAAACAAAGATTTTAGATATTTTTGATTTTGTAAATTTGAATATTTTTTTCAACCTTGTTTATTGTTTGTAAAGATTGGGATTTTAAATAAAAGCTTACAATGTACTTTTTCGGCTATCGATTCTCAATGAGAATCGATAGCCCATAAAGAAGAATTTTTCATGGAAATTTTTAACCATTAATAAATTTCGTACATGTGTTAAACTTGGTATAAATGCATTGAATTAATTAAAACTAAAAAGCTGTACTGGGTAAGTGTTGGGTAGGGTTTATGATGGTGTTGGTGTAGCTGTTCGTGTCTTTCAAAGCGTGAATCAAGGTAGTCTTTATTATCGGATTACAAGGGAAGAGAGAGAGAGATGAGAACAATGAGGAACAAGAGCGCCCAAAGGCACTCTTGCCTCTTCCTCCAAGGGCGGCTGCTGCTACTGCTGTTGCTGGACCAGACTGGCTCTGGAAAGGCTTATCGAAGCTGAAGCTTGACGGGTATTTAAGGAGCTTCTGGAGGGGAGGAGCCTGCAATGTCGTGCTGGACAGATGTTGGACGAGGAACCTAATGCTGAGCATTACATCCCGCATCCCGACAAAGCATTGACCCCAATGCTTCGGTGGAGTCGAAGAATGATTGTATGTGATGATCGTCGGTTGATGGATGTCGATAAGTGGATGTCAATTGATGAAGTAGCAGCAGAAGAGGATGATGATGGAGAGATAAAGATATAGACAGAGACAATGAAGTATTGGGATAAAACATTAACAAAATACATATTTTAAATACAATTTAAACAGTTTTATAAAAATTTGATTTTTATTAATTATTTTTATCGATGTTGGCATCGTTGAATGTGGCTTGTGGTGTTGTGTCATTGTTGTTGTTGATCAGTGTTGGAGTTGATTGATCATGTTGGAGTTGTGTAGATGATATGGTATCAGAGGTGTAGTTGTTTTGATCATTGTTCAGCTTGTGTTGAGCATGTGTCCTTCCCCCGATACCTGAAGAATGGACCCCATTCTTATTGTTAAAATCGTACCTTGTTGATGTGGGTGAAGTTCAATAAAGACTAATCAGAAAATTTTTTTTTTTATAACATTGTTGAATATTACAGAAGGTAATACATAATATGAGTATACAAAAATATTTTAATAAAACAATGTTGTTTACTAAATACAAAATATTAACCAATATTAATACCAATGAAATAAAATTAAATCCATAAATAAAATAATAATTGTAGTGTTGATCAATTACTGTAATTAATTTCCATTTAATAATTGAAGTTGAAGTTCCATACTTCTTTGAATTATCATGTCCATATTCTTGAAGTTGTTGATTTCTTGTTTCAGTTGTAATTGAATTGGACGTCGAATTCCTTTGATGAATTGTTCGATCATCATTTGATTTCGTTGCTTTGCAGTTGTTCCAGTATTGTTGGGAAATTCTTTGTTGATCTTCTTTTTGATCACTAAAGCATATTGATGAAGGTTGAGTTCAGGTTTATTGCATCTTGAACAGATATAATTGTTGATAGGTGACATTGTTGTACTGTATATTGATGATTGATCTTCATTGTATTCATTGATTGGTGTATTGTTGACTGAAGTTGTATTGATTGAAGTTGAATTGATTGAAGTTGAATCGGCTTCTTTTCCTTTATACTTTTCGATGACTTTCTTACTTGACTTTTGAAGTTTATTGATGTATTCCATTTTTAAGTTTCTTCCAGCTAAATCAGATTAATTGTGACGCGGAATTATGCGCTTCGCGTTTAAGATTAAGATCAGGGATTAATAAAAAATTTTTAAAATGAGACTGCAAGTGTGGATATGAGATATGTATATGAAGTGAGGAGCCTATTTACGAAGACAAATGCATTTATGCAAGGTGAGGATTCATTCTACTCACAGAATTTGGGGGGCTGTTCCTTCCAGCTTCTGCCCAATATCATTAATAATCAAATAAAAAATTACAGGGGCAAAAAGATAAAAATAGAAAAAGTATTTCTTGTTTATGACCGTGTGTTACTTCTCACGAAATATAGATATGAAATAAAAATGCAGGATAATTAAGACAAATGAATCCCGAAATGAATTATCGACTGATTATCGATCAAAAATTGGAATAATATTTTAATTAATTTTTAAAAGAATAATTTGAATTTGAGTCAAGAGAATAAATAGATGGATTCTTTTTCACGATTGAATAAAAATTTTAAAAGTTTTCAGAAGGGATTAAGTTCTGAAAAATTCAAAGGATTTTTAGAAAAAGAAATCTATTTGGAAAAGTTTAAAGTTTTTAAGACTTCAGATTTTTTAAAAACAATTTTTTTTAGAAAAGATTTTGAATGAAGAATTTGAGATGGGGCTTTTGATGAAAAAATAATAGTGGTTTTTTCAGACAGAAAATATCAAAAGATGTCACCAAATTGGAAAATTGGAATAATTATTTATTCCCCAAAAATAATTTATTTTAGCAAAAACCTTTTTTAGAAAAAAAAGAGTGAAAACTTTTTTTGGATTTGGTTTTGAAAAAAAAATTTTGTTTCACGCCTTTTTTGGCATGCTTTGTTGCATTGAGCATAAATGAATTTCCTATTTTTCTTTGTTGAGACTCAGTTTGAGTCCTTCTTTTCTTGAAAAGTTGTTAAAATTTGTGTCCCTTTTGTGATGAATGCAAGCATAAAGTAATTTTGTTGAAGTGGTTTACGAAAAGTTTATGCTAGATTGAGACAATTGTTTGAGAAAAAAGAGTGGTTTGAAATTGTGTTTGGACATTTTTTTGAGAGTGGTTTTTGCAAAAAAAAGAAAATTTTGTTTAAAAAATTTTTTGACATTTTCCTGAGTTTTTCTCGGAAATGTTTGACGTCAACGGCATGATTGTGAAATAACCGTTTTTTCCGAAAATTTTGAAAGACAAAAAATGACGTTTAAAATTTTGTTGAATTTTTTTAAAGAAAGAAGAATGGTTTAAAGATAAGATTGCCTTTGGCTGTCGCAGAGATAGATTTTGGGACAATTGGCGCTTTATTCGTTTCCTGAAAATGATGGAATGCGCTGGGGCAAAGACAAATAAAAAGAGATGGAGTGGAAATAAATTTAATGGATTTTCAATGGCATAAACACGAGAAAAACTAAAGCATAATAGAAAAAAAATAAAAAAATGAAAAAAATGAATTTTGCAGCAAAGTAGCTTTTGCAGCAAAGAGGAAGTTCTCATAAAATTTTTAAATTAAACTAACCTTGAAACGGGCAATGAAAAGGGTAGGACCCTCCATGTACTGGGTAAGTGTTGGGTAGGGTTTATGATGGTGTTGGTGTAGCTGTTCGTGTCTTTCAAAGCGTGAATCAAGGTAGTCTTTATTATCGGATTACAAGGGAAGAGAGAGAGAGATGAGAACAATGAGGAACAAGAGCGCCCAAAGGCACTCTTGCCTCTTCCTCCAAGGGCGGCTGCTGCTACTGCTGTTGCTGGACCAGACTGGCTCTGGAAAGGCTTATCGAAGCTGAAGCTTGACGGGTATTTAAGGAGCTTCTGGAGGGGAGGAGCCTGCAATGTCGTGCTGGACAGATGTTGGACGAGGAACCTAATGCTGAGCATTACAAAGCATAAAACTTTGAATGCCCAGCTGGAACGATGAACAAAAGCAAAACAGATTAGAACCTATAATTTTTCTATTACTTTATTATGGAAAAAGAAGGTTCAGCCTGTGATTTTTGTCTTTAGTTTTTTTACATTCGATTACTTTTTTTCTGTTTGAATGTCGCGTTATGCTATGTGTTGTCAGCAGAAACATTATTCAATTTTGAATCAAATAAATTATTTTCAAAATTGCGGGTCAAAAATTTATCTACTTTTTGAAGAATTTGGGGGTTTATGCAAATTTTTAAGGTTTCAACAAAGTTCAAATGTTAAAGGTATTGTCCAAGCTAGAACAAAATTTTTTTATTCTTTTAGATGACGTATCTTAACACGAAAGCAATATGCTCAGGCAGCAACAAAGAAAAAGAAAAGAGAGAGCACAAAAAAACACATGTTTCACTCGCATGTCCATTGTTTGTCCTGAGAATATTGCTTTCGTGTTAAGATACGTCATCTAAAAGAATAAAAAAGTTTTGTTCTAGCTTGGACAATACCTTTAAAATCAAATGCATTGAAAAATGAATATTTTAAAAACATGATTTTCTACAGATTAAAAAAGAACCACATTCTTTTCTGTTTGAATGTCGCTTTATTTGCTTTCTTTGTTAATCGTACAATATTATAGTCTTTTTCTTTTGATGGTTCTTTAAAAATCTTAAACTGCTTTGTTCTGATTGAAATGCTGCTAAAAATAATTAGAATGCGACAGTTTTAATGTACTAAATCTCCATAATATAACTGCATTTTCATCAACGAGTCTCCTTTAATAATGGTGACAAAATTGTCAAATTTGGTAACAGTTGCTTAATCATAGACATTTTAAAAAAAAATTTAATAAAATATTTCCTACAAAATCTAATAATAAAAATATTGAAAAAAAACAGTAAAATATATTTGCAGAAAGTAACTTTAGAATGATCAAAGAGAAAACACTTTTTTGTCTATGTTTGTGGACAAAAAAATTTAAACGCCTTTTATAAGAACTACAAGATCCTTTTTTAAAAAAAAACTTTCGGCTTTCATCTACTTTTTCTTGTACAGTTTTTATGCAAGTGTGTCACATTTTTCCTTCTGCCGCAATGTTTAATTTTTTTGAACACCAGAAAATCGACATCGTTTTTTGATTTTGTAAATTTGAATGTCTTATTTCAAGTTTGTTTTGGATTGTTATATAGAATTAAGATGATATTCCACTTAAGCTCAAATAAAATCCTTAAAGATTTCCGCAAATTTCCATTAATAAAAACTTAAAACTGTTAAATTTATTTTCCCCATTAATAAATCAAAAATATGTGTTAAACGTGGTAAAAATACATTGAACTAATTAAATCTTAAAAATAATTGAAAGTCAGCTGAAATGATGAACTAAGACAACTATGATTAAAGCCTTTGATGATGATTATTTATTAATTAAATACGTCTAATATTTTCTTGAAAATTGGAGCGTGTCATTTTTTTTTACTAAACATTTTTATTTATCAAATTATGCAATAAATATTCACAAAATCAAAGATTAAAAAAGTAGAATGCTTTTTTGTAAAAACCCCAAAAAATCGATTACACTTAAAAAAACGAATTGAAAAAATCTTGACTGTGTTTTTGTTTTTAACATTTTCGTTGCACCCATTCTGTGTGTGTTTTATAAAATTGTAAAAATTTGTTCGACAACTTGAAAATAATTCATTTTGGGCAAAAAATTGTGAAATAGTTTGTCACCCAAATGTGTTCATTTGCTTCTTTCTTTTTTTGAATTTTTCAATTGTTTATGTAAATTTTTTATGATTACTAAGATATTAAAGCTATCTAATATTGAAGAACATTTACTTTATTTAAAAATAAAACAGCTATTTTCTAGTGCCCATTTATAAAAACAAAAAAGTATCAATGTTAACTAAACATTTAAACAACATTTTAGCAATCCCAAACATGAACAGCGTGTTTATTTTTTTTAGTTTATATGGAACGTTTAATATATTTGTTTTCAAGTTTGATAGCTATCTTGGCGAAATAACTTTATTTCAACGTATTTTATTATTTTTTAAAAGAAAGATTTCACATAAAAATTATTGCACGATAATTTTTGATTGCCTAGGATTCAAGGATCACCATGATAATTCCTTAATCAAAAAACAATAAAAATAATGAGTTTTTTTTCATATATAATGTGTTAATGATTCTTTTTCCGCATAAATTTACAGTACTCTTTTGTGCAACATTTTATTTCGATAAACTTTCAAGATTCGACAGTCACAAAATTGTTTATTTTTAAAAAAATCAATAATAAAATATTAAAAAAACCAAATTTATTTTGATGTTCGAAACGTTAAAATTCATAGTTGCACCCAATAGCAATTGGTGTCAAATAAAAAGAAAATGTTGTATAAAAGAAAAAGATGTTTCTATTTGCGATGTTTGTCATTCTATGTGCAATTTTTTTCTGTAATAATGACGCAATGAATTATGTGATGTTATTTGATGAAAAACAATTTTTTGAAACGAAAGATATTATTTGTTTTGAATATTTTGGGTGTTTATGAAAATCATTAAGGTCGAAACGAAGTTTAAATGTTGAAAAAAAGCATGGACAAATTCATGGAAAAGTAAATACTAAACATATGTGCAGTTGCACCTATTAATACCCCATCTCAATTTAAATTAAAAAAATGTTGATATTTTTTATTATTTTTAGAAGCCTTTCTCCTTTCTGTTTTATCATCTTTTTTAATGTTTAGCAATAAGTTTCAAAATTATGACTTCATCTTCGTCAAAACATTTTCATTTACACTGAACATGTAGGTTAATTGTGTCTAATTTTCACATTTTTATAAAATGACTCATATTGCCTAATTTTGGAGCAAAAGTTTTTATTTCAAAGCAATTTAATAGAATTTTCTCAGAAGAACTGTATCTCTTTAAAAAACTTGAAATATCTTTGAAATTTTATGATTAAATATTAAAAAGAAGTCCAAAAACATCTTTTTTGAATAACAACTAAAAAAATGCTTTTAATGAAATAAAAAAATATTCCTGCCGCATTTGTTGTGTCTTTTCGTAGCATTTTGTTTTTAAGAGAGAGTCTGTGAGAAAATTTGCAATTTTCAGATATCAAGCGCACAAGATTTTTTAGAATTTTGTTTTTTGTTAATAAATCGACTAAATAGGTTATAAATAGACGATTTTGAAAATATAAGGCTCATCTGGTGTGTAGTTTTCGTATAGGAGTAATTCAAAGTTACATATGTGCAGAAAATAAGAAAATTCGGCATATTTTTTGTAATAAAGTTAAAAATTTGATACTCCGCATTTATACTAAGTCGAACATGGGCTATTTAATGGTATATAGAACATATTTTTTCGATGATGAAATCGGGCCCAAAATTCACTTTTAAATTTTTGAGCTTAGATATCGTCATCAAATATTTGCCGGCCGGACCAAGTATACATCCCACAATGTTGCCCAACATGTCTAGTTTATTTGTGGAAAGTTTCAGCCAAATCCAGCAACCCCTTTTTCGTAGACTGTAAATCAAAGTTGCTGACCCAATATCTCCAACATCATGTGACCCACATAAGTTACGAAATAGGTTACGAAATGACTTCCGGTGACTTGTATTATGAAATACTATACTTATAAGTCATTCCGGGTGAGTTTCATGACATTTGGATATCATTTAGAAATATGCCATCCACATGAAATTTCGCAATTTAGCAACAAAATATGTCAAAGAGACAATCGATGTAATTTGAGTTTTTGGTTAAAAATAAAAAAGTTAATGCTTTTAAAACATGGAATAGGTGTAATTTAAGCAATTAGAAGCAATGAACACTGATATATAGGTCATTTTTGATTTTTCCGGTCATGTTGAAATTTACCCTATTTTTGATAATATTTTGAGGTATAAAAACTGTATGAAATATCATTCCTATCAACTTTTTTTGCCGTTACCGATAAAATATAACATGTTTAGAATTAGTAAGTAAAATTTCAACACCTGGGAATACCCACTTTTTATTTCGGGTCATTGTAAAAATCAAGGTACTTTTCGCGTATACAGTTTCTCTAAAATCCATGTTTTTTACTTTCAAAAAGGTTCAAAAAGTATCAAAATTAATTTTTATGATAAATATTGCTAGTAAAATCATTCTGGAACAAATTTGATACTTATGCAAATTTTTTAAAAATTTCGATTTTTTCAAAATTTCGGATTATTGATTTTTTATCGATTGGTTTTCTTTTTCTGTTTAATGATACGAAATACTCTCACTGAGTTCAAAAAAATTGTTTTTACCTCTTTTTTGGTAGAAAAACATGGATTTTAGAGAAACTGTATACGCGAAAAGTACCTTGATTTTTACAATGACCCGAAATAAAAAGTGGGTATTCCCAGGGGTTGAAATTTTACTTACTAATTCTAAACATGTTATATTTTATCGGTAACGGCAAAAAAAGTTGATAGGAATGATATTTCATACAGTTTTGATACCTGAAAAAATGGTCAAAAACAAGGTAAATTTCGTCACTTCCGGAAAAATCAAAAATGACCTATATATCAGTGTTCATTGCTTCTAATTGCTTAAATTACACCTATTCCATGTTTTAAAAGCATTAACTTTTTTATTTTTAACCAAAAACTCAAATTACATCGATTGTCTCTTTGACATATTTTGTTGCTAAATTGCGAAATTTCATGTGGATGGCATATTTCTAAATGATATCCAAATGTCATGAAACTCACCCGGAATGACTTATAAGTATAGTATTTCATAATACAAGTCACCGGAAGTCATTTCGTAACCTATTTCGTAACTTATGTGGGTCACATGATGTTGGAGATATTGGGTCAGCAACTTTGATTTACAGTCTACGAAAAAGGGGTTGCTGGATTTGGCTGAAACTTTCCACAAATAAACTAGACATGTTGGGCAACATTGTGGGATGTATACTTGGTCCGGCCGGCAAATATTTGATGACGATATCTAAGCTCAAAAATTTAAAAGTGAATTTTGGGCCCGATTTCATCATCGAAAAAATATGTTCTATATACCATTAAATAGCCCATGTTCGACTTAGTATAAATGCGGAGTATCAAATTTTTAACTTTATTACAAAAAATATGCCGAATTTTCTTATTTTCTGCACATATGTAACTTTGAATTACTCCTATACGAAAACTACACACCAGATGAGCCTTATATTTTCAAAATCGTCTATTTATAACCTATTTAGTCGATTTATTAACAAAAAACAAAATTCTAAAAAATCTTGTGCACCCCGTTTTAACGAATCTCACAGACTCTCTCTTAAAAATGTGTCGAAATTTTGTCCGTGGGTTTGACAATTTTTTATTTTCAGTCAAAAATGAATCTATAAGTTTTTCTTTAAAAAAGCATCTCCTAATAGGTTTTTAAATATTTCATGTTGTTGTTAAAGTTTTTAAAAATGAGTCGAATTCATTAAAATTGACAGCTTCAAAAAGTTAATGTAAAGCTTCCGGTTTTCCAAAATCAAGAAAACTCCGTCATTAAAAGCAAACAGTTTACAACTTTCAAGTAAAAACATGAAAAAAACCATTTTTCAACAAATATTGTTTGCTTCACTTAAAAATTGTTAAACACTTAAACAACAGTATTTAGACAAAAAAATATTGGACATATATTTAGGTACATCAGCGTCAAAATTTTTTTTTACGTTTTTTTAAAAAAATTGTATGTTTCTGGTAGTTCAGAATCTGAGAAATCTAATGGCATATTTTGATTTTTTTTATCTTCAAAACTCGAAATTTAATGACGATTCTACGACGCGCACTTCAGATTTCCACGCCAGGCCAAAAAAAATCCAGCCGATTTGCCTACCCTCTGTTGCCAAGTGGTGTAAAGCGCTGCAGCAACGAACCAACAACGCGGGTTCGAATCCTCTCGCATGCAAAAAAAAAACTCTTTGAGTGTAAAAAATTAGTAATGGTTAGTAAATTAATGGGTAATATTAGAATTAATAAAAAATAATAATTTGTTGTAAATTTTGGGATTTTTGTAACATAAATAAATAATTATTACATTTTTTGGTATACTGTAATGATTTTTTGTATTAGAGTATAAAATAACTTCATTTTTCAAAGATTTAATGCAATTGAAATACAAAAAAAATAAAGAAATATGAAATTTTTTTCTTTTTAAAACGGGTTTTGAAAACCATAACAAATTATTGCTTTTTAATGAGTCATCATCTTCTTTCGTTTTTAAAGAAAAGTTTGTGACATTTTTTGTACTTATCTGAAAAGTTTTTTGTGTACTTAAACTGTTTTATTATGTTAACAAAAAAATTTATTCCTTCATTAAAGAATGATATGATATCGTTAAATGGTCAAAATTGTGGTGATACAGATGATCACTATAACTTAAAAAAAATAGTAAACAATTTTTTCATCCTTTTTCTCCAACGAATAAACCACAAGTTTAAAAAAGAAGAAAACCAAATAAAACTAACTATTTTTATGTAAAAAAATAACTTTTTAACATCAAAAAATATTTTTGAAAAACAAACAAGCATTATTACAGTAAACCAAGAAATGCAATAAGTGTACATTCATGTATGAAAAATCTCGAAATTCACAATAAATTATTTTTTTAAATCATATCAGTGTTAATTAGTAATTTAAATATCAATTACTAATTTTACACTCAAAGAGTTTTTTTTGCATGCGAGAGGATTCGAACCCCGCATGTCGTTGCGTGGCTGCAGCGCGTTACACCACTTGGCAACAGAGGGTAGGCAAACCGGCTGGATTTTTTTTGGCCTGGCGTCTCTTTTTCAAAAAAAGAAAAAAAAGAATGAGGCGGATGTACCTACATATATTACACAATAATTTTGCACATAACAAACATAATTATTTCCACATATTTTTGCTAAATCTTCGATAAATGTCATCAAAAAATTGATCTTGTTCAAATCACAATGTTGAAAAAAAGTCGCATTTTTGTGTTGTCTGTTTATGTGGCGATTATTTCTGTTAAAGTCAGTGTTGTTGGGACTCCGACTCCGACTCCGGAGTCAATGCTTCAACATCAAAGGTAAGAATGCCGCCGGAGTCGGAGTCGACAAAAAGTAAAAAGCAATTATTAAAATGCGCTCTTCTGCTTCTGCCAACGACAGATTTTACAACTACTACGATTTTTGCAATTATGTATTCCCATTCAGGTCGAAACAAAAGCAGAAAAATGTGAGACGTTTCGTTTTCTTTCGTTTTTCAAATTAACAAAAGATTTTCGTTTTTTTTTCGAAAGCCTTTTTCATACGTTCATAAACATATTGCAAAACATTGTCTCATAATGTTCTGCTTTTTTCTGCAAAAGAATTTGATGTGCAGTCGTTTTCAATGACAAACAAGCAAAATTGCTTGATTTTCTTAGTTTCGTTAATTTGAATATTTGATTTCAGCATGTTGTATTTATTATTTATAGTTAAAAACTAAAATTTTTCGCAAAAACTGTTGTGATAGCGTGTGATCGGAAGGTTATCATTGGCACATTAAAAATTAAAATTATTGGCTAAAATTTCTTATTTGGTTTGTAATTCTTATAATTTTGGAAAAATCATTGAAATTTTTAATAAAGAATATTTTTTTAGAAATTTAAAAACGTAAATCTGAATTGATAAACAAAACATTGATATTTATCACTTTCATTATTTTTATTATTAAAGATCTTATTTGCTTTAATCGAATTCAGAAAAACAATGGAGTACTCCTTTTTACAAATTTTTTAAAAAGATATTTGAAGATAAATCATACCCAAATTATTTTGCTTAAGAAAAGCAAAGTATAAAATATTAAAAAACACACATTTTTATCTGTATGAAAAGTGGGAAAATGAATAGATACATCCAAAGCAATCAATTAAAGAAAGAAATCGAAGAAAAATATGTGCCTGTTTGTGCATTTTATTTTTTCATATTCGCTGACTTTCTTTTCTTTTTATATGGCACATTATTTTTTTGTGGAGACATTTGAAAAAATATTGTGCTCAACTTTAGAACAAAATTAATAGTTTTCAAAATTGCGGAACAAATTTGCCTTATTTCTGAATGTTTTGTTTGTTTATGCAAATTTGTAGGGTTGGAACAAAGCCTAAATGTTAAAATTAAATACGCGGAAAAATGAAAAATAAATGTATCCTTCCACGGATAACAACAAAAAGCTAAACTTCCCAGTAAAAAAATTTGAAAATTCATTAAACTTTTTGAGATTTTCATTTAAAATATTGTCTTACACTCTCTCTTATTTTACATGTTTTAAAAAAAATTATAAATCCTTCAGATGGGGTTAAAAGTTCTCATTTAAGAATTGAAAGAGTACGACAATTGCAAATTTGCTTGATCTTTAAAGCCATGACATTCCTTTCATCAACTCTTAACCGGGCGCAAAACGCAAGAAGAGAAAATGGATGTGCTGCATTGATGTATTAAAATACTTTCTTTTTTTATTATTAAAGATCATTTCTGCTTCAATCGAATTCAGAAAAAGAATGGTGTACTCCTTTTTACAAATTCTTTAAAAGAAATCTGAGGATAAATCATATGCAAATTATTTTGCTTAAAAAACAAACTACAAAATATTAAAAAACACACATTTTTATTTGTATGAAAAGTGTGAAAATGAATAGTTACATCCAAAGCAATCAATTAAAGAAAGAAATCGAAGAAAAATATGTCCCTGTCTGTGCATTTTATTTTTTCATATTCGCTGACTTTTTTTTCTGTTTATATTTCACAATATGTTTTGTGTTGAAATTTGAAAAAAAATTGTGCTCAATTTTAGAATAAAATTTATAATTTTCAAAATTGCGAAACAACTTTGCCTTATTTTTGAATGTTTTGTTTGTTTTTGCAAATTTTTAGGGTTGGAGCAAAGCTTAAATGTTAAAAAAAAATACATGAAAAAATGAATATTAAAAGTAACCTTCAACAGATAAAAAAAGGCACACTTCCCAGTAAGAAATTTTCAAATTTTGGAACTATTTGGCCGTCATCTTCTCTTTCTTTGACATTTTTTTTCCTTTCGTGTCACATTTATTCTTATGCCGCGATATTTTGTTGTCAATTTGCATTTTTCATTGCCGAAAAAGTTAATTCACTGATTTTTTCAGGATTTCGTAAATTTGAATTTTTTAGCTGAACACTGTTGTTAAATGTTTTTTTTTCTTAAATTTTTAATGATGTGAAAGTTCGAACGAAACATTGAAGTTCCCATTTCTACATTTTTTAAAATTTATTTATAAGAAATATACATTTCAACTTTCAACACATACAAAAAAATTAAGTAACACTTTTAGTTTATTAAAATTGTTTTATTTATTATGTCTTTAAAATAAAAACATATTTGTTCTCAACATTTTTATGCTATAGTTTGACAGAAAAATACATTGTGTGAAAATAGGTTACAAAAATGGAACTATTTGTTATAAACTTTAAAAGATAAATAAAAAACCATTGATGTTGTGAAAGCTTTCGTGGTGGGTTCGTAACTGCTTTTTAAATTTAAAAAAAGAGCACAGTAACTTTCAGTAAGAAAATCAGTGAAATTACAGGAAGATTGCAACTAAAAAAAACAATATCATTTCATTTATTAATATCGCTGATGTCTGAACAATGGTAAGCTTAGTAAAGAAATCGTATCCTTTATTCATAACAATTATTAATTATTTGTTGTACTGAAAGATTCTGTGCCTTTTAAAGAATGTAGAAATTCTTGACATGGCTTATGATTTCATCAATGAAAAATTAAAATGTTTATAAAATAATTACACGTCAAATTTGCATAATACAGATATAAAATATTAAAAAGATATGGTTTTATAAAATTTTGCTGAAAGCAGCCAATAATAACAAAATTTATGTTTAAAAAAGCAGTGTGTAGAAAAACTAAATTTTTAGTGTTGCCTATGTTTCTTTTGTGACTATTATCTCTATTGAAATGTGCTCGTTTTTTCCTGTTGGCAAAAACTTTTTCAACAGCTGCAATTTTCGGTTTTTTCTTCGCAAATTTTTTCCGACAGCTTAAACATTTTTTTATTTTCCATCACAAAATGAATGAATTGCTCGAAAAAAAGCTTTCGCTTTGAATATTTCATTTGGTTGTCCAAAATTTTAATTATGCAAAAAGTCTGTAAAAGATCAAAAAAGTTTATGAAAAGCTCCAATGAGTTAAACCAAAAAAACGATGCACCTCATAGTTCCGTTATTAATTTTTACTCTTTACTCTTTTTTGAATATTTCATTTGTTTATTCAAATTTTTTATGACGAGTCAATAAGAAAAACCTTAAAAAACGTTGGGTCACCTTGAACTAACTTGAAGATTTTTTTTGGTTTAACCATTGTTTATGCATTATTAAAAATAAAAAATTGCCACTATCAATAAAAACAAAAAAAATTTGCATTTCATTTTTATAATTCAAAACTAAAAATCATTGTTTAATTTTTCGAAGGTTTTAAATAAAAACTTATTTGTTAATAACTTTATTAGCTTTAACTGAAAATTTCATGATACCTAAAATGTGTTGAAACATGATACAAAAGATTGAAATATTTTTAAAAAACTTTTGAAAATACTGATAGATCTTATTATGATAAAAATAAATAATGTTGAAATGTGTAATACACGCACGGAAAAGTGTGGACAAAACGTTTTTTTGAAGCGATGCTCCCATAGATTTGTCCCAAACTTTCACCATAACTTCTTTGAGGTGTCTAGCAGGCATGTACGGTAGGATTTTAAAAAATATGCATTAGTTCTGTTTTTACAAACCCAAATATGACCAAAATCGACAAAAAAGGGGTAAAAACTTAAAGAACTTCATTTTTTAAATTCGAGATTTAGGGAAAAAGATCCCGTAAATTTCATCACCTGTAGTAAAAGAGTGAAACAATTATGTCTTATCTTGCTAAAAATCAAACTTCTCCAGAAATTTATTCGAAAATGATTCATACTTGCAAATGGTTCTTCATCCGAAATCCAATTCTCGTTCTTCAAAAAACAACATATAATGGTATTGATTGGCAATTGGATGAAGATGAATTTGGACCGTATAATGATACTGAATTAGAATCGGATGAAAATGAATTTTTTGCTAAACAAAAATTACGAAGTGTTGATTTTAATTATTTAACTTCAAAGTTATGGATTACAAAAAGTTTCTGGGTCAATCAACAAGAAGATGTTGGTTCAAATATTATGGCTTATTCGCATTTGCCCAACTTTTATCACACAGCTGTGCGAAACTTTGCGCACTTGCCCAACTTTTTTCAATGACACAATGCCAACTGTGTGGAAAAATGTTTTTCTTCACACAGCTTCTTTTTTGTGTTATACAGTTGTTTTTTTAATTAATTAAACTTTAAAAAATAGTAATTTTTACAATAACTTCAATTTAAATAATTATGGTCCAAGTGCAAATATGCTCGCAAATCAAATGTTAAATCTCTCCAAATTTACCATTTTTAGGTTTTGCTAGAGTTGAAAGAAAATGTTTGAATTAACCTCTCGCAAATGTTAAGTATTTTAATATTTTTAAAAGGAAAAGATAGTGATCTAAGAATTTAACCCCGAACCATACAGTAACCAAATACTCCTTAAATTAAAAAATTTGTAAGTATCGATAGAGTGTTACAGTAATGGGGATAGTAGAATTCGTTGCAATTGCTCTTTAATTTTACTTTTTTAAAAACAATAAATGTACAGTGATTTGCTGAAGAAATACTCTAACAAGAAGTATTAAAGCATATACTGATTAAATTATCCAAATATTTTTAAATGTTAAAACAGTTTTGCGAAATGCATCAATTTCGAAAAAAGTGACAATGCTTTTACAATTTTATGGCTTTCAAAAATCACAACAACGTTATTCTTTTTTCTATCCTACAATTAGTTATTGATGCCATGTTTTGCTGAAAAAGTTTATAAGAATTGAAATGGGAAATTAACCTTTTCCTATGAACGTTTACTATAATCTAATCTCTGCTTCCATTCGCAATTTGCATGACGTGGTTTGATTTGGTTATGTCTGCGTCCATAGAATTCAACTGGTTTGGAAGCAGACATAGCGTGGTTTGGTTTGGTTAGGTTAGAATTCAACTGTTAACAAAAAGGTTTTTTATCAACTTTATCAAAACAAATCTCATTGAAGCTTTTGGATGGGATTACTACTTTATGTCAGTAGAATCAGAGGGAAGGTTTGATTATATAGTTTCTGTCAAAATTTTTAACCGAACTACAAGTCTTAAATTTTAAGATTTTTTATGCTTTTTGGTTCCTTCTTTTTCTTGAAAAATATAAATCTAAAAAAATTAATATAATTAATCAACAAAAAACATTTTTCCACACATTTGGCATTATGTCATTGAAAAAAGTTGGGCAAGTGCGCAAAGTTTCGCACAGCTGTGTGATAAAAGTTGGGCAAGTGAGGATAAACCAATATTATTTCTTCAATTATTCCAAAATTCTTCCGATTTGAAGCAAAAGAATTAATAATTTCAAATCAAGTTATTCCTTTAGATGATTATGTTTATCTTGCTTCCACAGCTGAAACAATTTCTCTTAAAAGTGTTACTGTTAAAGATGAAAATGGATCTGATGTATCAATTGTGAAACTTGTTGAAATTGCTTCTAAAGCTAAAACTTTTGTTTGGTAAATTTCTTTTTTGTTTTTTAAAGCTCTTTTTTATCTATAGTTTTTTTATAGCTTTACTTTTTTGCACTCTGAACACAAGACTCGTACAAGTATTACCTCCAAAACATTTGATGAACTTTTAAAACTTCCGAATTTTCTTCAACTTGATGACTTTTGTTTGGATCACATTCCTGAAACTTTTGATCTTGAAACTTTTTACAATTATATGAAGGTAAATTAATTTTTCTTATTAATCTTAATTTATTTTTAAAGGATACTTTTTTCAGAAAAATAAAACGACATCTTTCAATCTTGATTTTGATGATTCAATTTCTGAACCTTACGAAAATCGTCTTCAAGAAATCTTTGATGAAGTTATTGCTTCCGAAAGCGGTGAATACATTAAACCTTTGATTAATTTTCCTGGACTTTCTGGTGAAAAACATCTTGAACTTTTTTATATGACTCCACAATACATGCGTTAATGAAATATTTCTTTTAGCATGTTTGTTTTTTCTTTTAAATATTATTCTTTGTCTGTGTTTATTTACATGTGTTTCAACTTTTTTTTTCAATAAAACGTTATGATTTTCTTCGAATTCGTTTTAGTTTTAAGAAAAGCAACCGCCAAGTTTTTTCTCATTTGATAAATTTGAATATTAAATTCGGACCATCTCATTGGTTTAGATATTAAAAATTCAGAATAAAGAAGATTATAGAAAATTTATGTTAAGCTAGGATTAGATCCAGTGATGAAACTAAAAATATTTATAATAAAAGACATATGTCAAATATTTTTGCTGAAAATATTAATTTTATTTTACTACCTTTTTTTATTTGTTCTATACATTTTAAGCTTTAATTTAACGAAAAAACATATATTGTGTTTAAAAATATTACAAAAACGGAACTATTTTTTTGCAAAATGAGAAAGATACCCAATATTTTACAAAAATTAAAATTGTCGAAGGTGGTGTAGCATTGTCCCACGCGATTTAAAGTTGCTTGTAAAAATCTAAAATATTTTTAAAAAGATCACTCTAATTTTGCAAATTACAAAGCTAAAATATTAAAAAAGGATTTTAAAAAAATTTTGCTAAAAATAACGATAAATATCATTGAAATTGACATTTTTAAAAAAGTGTGGAATAAAAATGAAGAAAAGTAGATTTTTTTTGTTTGCAACATTGGTTGCGCCTTTTTCTTGTTTTTTTTAATGGTGATGAAATTTTTAGCCAACAACTGGACAAAAATTACTTCACCAAATGAATTAATTTCTTTCCAGAGCAGCATCTTTTATAAAGTTTTTGGATATTTTATTTGTTTGTGCAAATTTTTAATGACAAAAATAATCAAAACGTTAACTATTTAATAAATTATATGAAGCTTTCATTGGATTAATTCTTAAATTGCATTATTAAAAATAAACAATCCGAATTTCAACGGAAACAAAAAATAAACTTTATTTGCAAATTCTATGTTTAATTTTTTATGACTTTTTGACGAAAACATATTTGTTCTATACGTTTTAAGCTTTAATTAAGCGAAAAAAACATAAATTTTATTGAAAAATTTTACAAAAAGTGGCTCTTTTTTTGCAAAGTTAAAAAGTTACATATATTTTACAAAAATAAATATTGTCAAACCTGCTGTAGCATTGTCCCACGCGATTTAAAGTCGTTGTAAAAAGTCTGATTTCATTTCATAGATCAAAAAAGCAATTTCATTTAAAAAAATCAAAGAGAAAGCAGTTTTAGCTTGCAATTTTTGTTTGACAAATTTGTTGCGCCATTTACTTTTTTAAATTTTTGTACGAAAACTAAAAAATCATTTATTTTCTTTAGGAAAACAAATTTTAAATAACTTTTTAAATATTTTATTTATGCAAATTTTTATGAAAAGGAAAGTTAGAGATTAGTAATCATCAATAAAGTTTATTTTAAAGTGGTCAATTATTTGAAAATCCATTATTAAACAAATGCAACAATCAAGAAAACGGTAAAATGATAAAACCATTTTTATAACTCTAAATAAAAAATCTCTGGTAAATGTCATAGAAGTTAAACAAAAATATTTACGTCTCGAATTCGTTTTATTTTTTAACGCGCATGTTTTGATGCTGTTTTAGCCAAACCTGGGCATCATCGTATCTTGTAGACATTAACAACATCTTTAAAAACCTTGTTATCCTTTGAGTTAAATTTTTAAAAAAAACCTTGTTATCCTTTGAGTTAAAAAAAACAAAACAAATAAACAAAAACTTTGATATATGATTTTCTTTTTATTTCAATTATTAATGACAACTTTTCGTGATTAAAAAAAAACCTTCGAAGAAAAAAAAGTTCCTGTTGGCTCGTCTACTCTAGTTGACGACAGCTTTTTCAGGTGGCGCTGATTTTGCCTCTTAAATTTTTTTGCGTCTTTTTTAGGTCGTTAAAAATCGGACAGCTGGAAAGTCAATAATTTTCGTTCATACGAAATATATTTGTTTGTATTCAAAAAGGCATGGTTTAGTACGTTTTTCGCGCAAAAAACGAAAGAATTTGTTTATCTTGGTTGAAAGATTCCCAAGTTTAAAATCATTTTTATGGCCATCATCTTCTGTCTTTTCTCTTATAAAATTTTTATTTTCATTGCCGCAATTTTTTATAAACAATTTTTTTCAAGAGAAAACTGAATACATGGTGTTTTTAATTTTTGAAAATTTTAATTTTTTATTACAACATTATTTTCAAATATTTAAAAAAAAGCATAACGTTTGTGCCCAATCAAAATCCTGGAGAGCAGTGTTTTATTACTACCCCCTTGAAATACCTCCATGCCTCAATAATAAAAAATAAAAATTATATTTTTTATTTCATTCTTTGAAAATTAAAAAAGGATGTTAAAACTTTTTTTAGCTTTTATAAAAGCATTTCTCCAGGTACACAACTGCTATAATTTGTAAAATCGAAGTGGAATAAGATGATTCATCAAATTATAATATACGAATCATTTATAACTCACAAAAAATAGTTGGTTGAAACTATAAACAAGAAACTAATGACAGAAATCATTCATTTTTCTAATTTTTTTTATTAATAGTGTTTGTTTAGCTTTTCTGCAAGGTAGCATACTTTTTAATGATCTATGGTATCTTTTATGTTCACAAAACAGCAAGATTTTCTATCGCATACGGAATATTACACATTATAAAAAATTAAATATATTTTTCATCTGTAAAAATATAAAATACTTTTTAAACAGAATTACACGCAAATAAATTTGCATAAAAAACATATAAAACATTAAAAAATCTCAAAAGGCTGTGCTAAAAGTATCGATTAATAACATCAATGTGTCAAAATGAAATATTATGACGTTCATGAAATAATTGTGTTTGCTATGTTTTTTTGTGACGATTGTCTCTGCAGCCATATGATCATTTGTGCTTGATATATAACACATTTCTCAACTACCGCGATTTTTGTTTTTCTTCACATCAGTTTTCCATGACAAAAAATCATGGAAAACTGATACTTTGATTAAATTTGAATATTTGAGTATGACTTTGTTAATAAGTTTAAACAAAAGTTATCGCAGAAAAAATGTGATAAAGAATTTGTGAATATGTCAGAAGAAAATTAATGATTAAATTTATATGTTAAATTTCATTTCATTGATTCACAAAATTTTTTCTCAATCTTAAAAGCTTTACATGTATTTGAGAAAAAGTAAGCTAAAAATGTTTTAAAAAGATTGAAACATTTAAAAAAATTTCGTAATAATTTAAATAACTTTTTTGTTGATAAAAATAATTATTGGATAAAACGTCATCATTTGACTTTTAAAAACTGGATGGGAGATTAACAAGTTGAAGATTCTGTGTGTGAAAAACATAAAAGCTATAATGACACCACATGCTATATTTGCATATATCAGTTATAAAATATTAAAAATAATCTCTAAAGTTTGTGCTAAAAGTATCGATTAATATCATAAATGTATCAATATAGAATTTTACGACAAGTGCGGAAAATAAAGTTTTTTTGCTGCGATAATCTGTGTTGAAATATGTTCGTCTTTGCCTGGCATACAACAACTTTTTCAGCCGCTGCCCTTACATTTTTTTCTTCATATTTGTTTTCAATCACAGAAAATTAACTCGGTCTTGATTTCGTATATTTGAATATTTGATTTTAACATTGTTAATATGTTTAGTCACAAAAAATGATAAAGAGAATTTTCGATTACGTGCAATCAGAAAGATTTTTCAGCACACTAATAATTAAAAATTATTGTAAAATATCATTTCATTTTTTTACAAGATTGTTGGTAAAAATTTTCTTTAAAGTTTTTTGAAAAATTAAATCGTTCTCGTCAAAGAATGTAATCTCTACATAGAATGTTTATGCTAACTTTGTCATGTCGCATAAAGCATGTTGTTCCAATAAATTTTGTTTCGAATTTTTTAAATAAAATATTAAAAAGTAGTAAAAAATATGGTTGCAGAACAGCTGCAAAAATGGCCAAAAAGAAAAAAGCTTTTGTTGTTTGGGTTTTTGGGCACAGACTGTGTCATTTTTTGACCCCTTTTTAAAAATTTTCTTGCCGAAATGTTCTAACGCAATTTTTAAGCCATCTGTTACGTTTTTGACAATTTTTATGCTTTTTTTCTCACTTTTCTTCTTCCATCGCTAAAATTTTTTTGAACATTTGTCATCGCCAGAAAAAATGAATTCATCGGTTTATTTTATTTTGAAAATTTGAATGTTTTATTTGAAGCTAGTTATTAAATGTCTTTTTTTAAAAATTAAGATGATACAAATATTAAATGAAACATTGAATATGTGATGTGAAAAATACAGAACAATGGAATTTTTAGCAGTAAAAATGGAAATAAAAACAAAAGAAAAAACAACGCGCGTCTTTTTTTTGCACAAGCGACAGACGTTTTTAGGTCAAGTGTTTTGAAAAAATAAAAAAAAACAAATTTTTTAAAATTTTACACTGATAAAGACTGGAACCTTTTATCTCTTTTTCCCTTCTAATTACTGTTTCCCGTGGCCATTAGTTCTACATTTTGAAAATTAAAAAAATTAAAACTGAAAAGATAAACAAAAACATTGAGATTTTATTCTTTCATTATTATTAAAGAATAAATTTTATGTGGCTTTGAGGTACAACTATATCGTACCTATTTTTACAGACTTATTTAGATGATCTTTTAAAATAAATCAAATGCAAAATATGTTTTTTCAATATTATATTTAAATATTTAAAAGCACTTGTATGAGAGAAACATAAAAATGAATAGCATTCTCCAAGTCAATCAATCAAATAAAAAAAAAGGCAAAACAATTAAAGAAAAAATGTTCACGTCAGACCGCGTTTTATTTTTCTTCTTCTTTCTTTTTGGTTTAAATACACAAAATATTATGTGATGACAGCTGAAGAACTGTGTTCTAAAATGTTGGAAAAAAACTTATAATGAAACCTTTTATTTTTTTAAATTTTAAACGATCCATTTCCACTATTTTTCATAGGCATCTTTCCAACACATATTTGATGATTCATATATTGCTGACAAACTGCAAAATTGTTAAACATAAAACCAATGCAACAAATTTCAAAGATTTAAAAAATGTGTGAAAAATTTTTTTACATTTCAAAAATTTTTGACTTAAAATTAAATGCAATTATCAAAAATGTAACACTTTTGAAAAACCTAAAATCGAAGAAAGAAGCAGTTTCAGCCTGCATCTTTTTTTTGCGACACATTTGTTGCTTCGTTTTCTAATTTAAGGTGTTTGTGACAAACAGTTTGTCTGACAACACAAAAAACTGCGAAAAATAAATTTTTTTTGCTGTCGAAACATATCTAATATTGAAAAAAAAATTAAAAACATTTTTTAATATTTCATTTATTTTTGTAAATTTGAATGAAAAAAATAGTGATATAATAGGTAACAAATCTTGAAAAAAATATGTTCAAATGATCCAAATGTAAAATCCATTATTAAATATAAACAAACGCGACAATTATTGGAAAACACAAAATGTGATAACTTGACTGCAAATAATACATAAAATGTCGTGAAAAATGTTGCAAAAAGATTCAACTGCTTTTCGATAAATTTTATAACTTTTATGATGATTTAAATAAATACTGTTCGGGTTCATAGAAATCGCATTTTAATATCATCTTTGCCAAGTTAATACATTTTTTTAAAACATTGTACGATAAATTTGCATAAAGGAGATATCAAATATTAAAAATTACAATTTTTTTTTATAAATTTTTTGCTGAACAACAGTCATTGAATTCGCATATCCAAATTGACTTCTAGAAAAATGTGAAAAAGGGAATTTTTTTGCTATCTGTCTTTTTGTGGCGATTATCTCTGTTGCAATGTGCTAGTATTTTCCTGGGAGATGACAGCTTTTTCAAACGCCCCGAGTTTTGTTTTTCTTCGCATTTGTTTTCAATGAGAGAAAAGAAAGTGCTAACTTTTTAGATTTGGTAAATTTGAATATTTGATTTGAATCTTGTTTGTTGTTTGCAAGAATTATCATTTTAAATAAAAAGTGACAAAAAATATTTTTAACTGAAGGGAAGGATGGAGGAAGGAAGGAAGGGGTACATTAATAATTAAAAACACGTGTTAAATTTCATTTCCTTGTTTTACAAATATTTGTTAAAATTTTCTTCTGGCTTTTCCATCTGCAACAAAATGTTATTCTTTGCAAAAAAAATTTTTAACTTCACGTTGTATAATATTTTTTACGTAGAACTAGAAACACAAACAAAAAGCATAATGTTTAAAAAGAATGTTTTTTTTCATGCCTCTGTTTTATCAGACTAGAGGTGCCCCGCCCCTCCGGGGCGGCCACCAAAGATTCTTGTACATTATTTTTTTGTAGAAAAACTAATGCACATGCTTTCTTTTTTCATTGCATAAAATTAGCTTTTTTAAAAACGTCTACAGATCGCTGCAAAATTAATTTTAATGAAGGCTAATGTTTAAAATAAAAAAAGTATTACACAAATAAATTTGCTTTACTTTCAAAAAAAATGCGTAGCAAAAAAATTTTGTCGTCAAAAAGTTTGATTGACGCTTGCGACACTTTGCCAAAGAAGCGCATCTTTCAAAATAAAATGACACAGACCAACGCACATTGTCTCTTTTACGGGTAGAGAAACTATAGATAAAAAAATTTAGTATTACCCCTTCCATATAAACATAAATAGAACTTATTTTTCTTTGAAAATGAAAAATTTTACATATTTTGTGATTAATGTATAATAGAAAATGTGAACAAAAATGTTGATGTTTGAAACTTTTTATACTTTAATTTATTATGGACACAATCTTTTTTTTAGGATCTGTTTATACATACTCTTTTTACAACACACATTTCAATGTTATTTGCAGAAAAAACAAACACAAAATTTTTTATTTGAAGAACTCAATTAATAAATATTCAAAAAATGTAATTTTGCATATTTGAGCTGTGTAAAAATGAAAAATTGCATTCAAAGAAATCGATTACTTTTTAAAAAAATCGTAGAAAAAGATGTTTGCGTCTGCAATTTTTGCTTCAATACATTTGATGTATAGATTTTCACTTCAGTCTCAATTTGCAGCAATATTTTATTCGAAAAGACAACAAAAAAACAGCGCATTTTTTTAGTTCCATAAAATGTGTAAAACATTTTTCCGACAGCTGCAAAATGATTCATTTCAGATCCAAAAATTTATGTGCCTCGTTTTTACAAAATAATCTTTTAAAACATTTTTGAATGTTTCATTTATTTCGAAAATGTTTTAATTATGAGGAGAAAAGTCTGTTAAAAACAGCTTTCTACGATTGAAAAAAATCGTAAACAAAATCTTACAGTCCAAAAAATAAAAAATCTGTAATTTTTTCGAAATTTTTTAAAAATTATCAAGTTGTTTTATTTTTGTCTCTTGTGCTGGGTTTTGTGTAAAAATTTTTCACTTAAATTTTTATAATAAAATATTAAACAACTAGGAAAAATGTGGTTGCTGCTAATTTAAAGTTCATTGTTAAAGTTTTTAGTGTAAACCGAAAACCAAACAATGTAAACAACATTTTTATAGTCCAAACCCTGCACCCTATGTTTAATTTTTTATGAATTTTCAATAAAAGAAGCAACATTGGATTTTTTAAAACATCTGTGAAAATATAAAATATTTTTCTAATAGAATAACAAGCTTAATTTTCGAACAAAATATATAAAAAATTTAAAAATAATCGCAAAAGTTTGTGCTAAAAGGATCCCTTTATATCATCAAAGGGCGAAATAGAATTTTACGACAAGCGTGGAAAAAAAAGCATTTTTGTGTTTGCTATGTTTTTTTTGCGGCGATTGTCTCTGTTGAAATATTCTCTTTTGTGCCTGACATAAGACACTATTTTTTGTCAAATTTGAATATTTGGTTTGAACCTCGTTTACTGTTTGAAAAAATTTAAAAGACACAGATAATCTTCTTATCACCTAATTTTGCAAATGAATCCGCTAAAAATAAATCTGCATTTAAAAAACTATTTTTGAATCGTTACTTTTTTGTATCAGGTAATTCGAAAAGTTCGTGCGGGTGTTTGACCCGCTGGCATATTTTTAATTTTTGATGAAATTTCTTATTTTCTTTTTTAATAGGTGCTCATGGATGTTAGAAATGATGCCTGAAAAGAGGTTTTGGCAGTTTTCGTTTTTGACGGATTTCGGGCGGATTTACGAGGATCCTCCCGGATTTCCAGGTATTTCGAACAGAAATATCATAAAAAAGTAAGCTAAACATGCAAATTTTTAAACAAAATTGTAGAATAGAATGTTGGAGACCTGACAGAAAACATTTTGTCAAATTTTGATGTGCCGGATTTGATTTATGCAAATTTTTCCTTCAGTACTCAATTGTTGCTGTTTTTTAATAAGTTTTGTATTATTTTTTTGATAGAATGTGTCAAAAATGATTAGAAATGATAAATAAAGGTCTTGTGAATCCATTGGTATGCATTGGAACCATCAAATAACATTTTTTTGATTTTTTAACAACCGATGAAATGGTACGGTAGGTTAACACACTTAAGATGCTTCTAAATGACTAAATTTGCGTTTTCATTACAAAAATCTTTTACAGGACACCTCAACAGACTCCCCAGTATCCATTCACGGCGGAATTTTTAACAGTAAAAATGGAAATAGAAATGAAAACAAAAGAAAAAGATACGCACGCGCGTCTTTCTTTCTTTTTGCACAAGTGACAGACGTATGTAGGTCAAATTTTTTTGCAAAATTAAAAAAAACAAGTTTTTTTAAATTTTAACATTGATGAAGCATTTGTTTTTTGCTGGCAAATTGCTAAATGATAAGGAAACAATCTGAGTCAAACTATTTCGATAGACAAGTAGTAATAGAAGCTTATCCAACAGATTTTATAAAAAAAGATAAAAATCTGACAAAATGCTAGCAAAATTGGCATTTATTTTTAACATTTTTTTTCTCAAAAAACTTGATTCTAAATCTTTAAAAAATCGGCATATTTCGGTAAAGCATCGAAACAAAATGAGTCAAACTATTTTGATAAATAAGTAATTGAAGAAGCTTATCCAATAGGTTTCATATAAAAACATAAAGATTTGACAAAATGCTAGCAAAATTGGCATTCATTTTTCATTTAAATATATTTTTTTAAGTTTTTTTTATCAATTTCTTCGTGTTAAACTTGTGTTTGGCGTTTTATGAATGAGCTTTTAAAACAAAATGTGCGTTCACTGTTTTTTTGATTTCTATTTCCTAAAAATTCCGCCGTGCATTCTGACCAAAAAAATCAAAAATAAAATTTTTGATTTTTTTCGACTTTTTCACGTACACCCCCCTTTGACGATTTTTTGATCCATGAAAAAGTCGAAAAATTTCAAAAAAAATTTTTTCACTTTTTTTGCTTAGAATTGATACTTAGTAGTCTCTTGAAGTGCATTTTGACAGATTTTTGCGAAAAAAATTACCATTTACAATTTTAAAGCCCGAGAATGTGAAACATCTACCGTACCATTTCATCGGTTGTTAAAAAATCAAAAAAATGTTATTTGATGGTTCCAATGCATACCAATGGATTCACAAGACCTTTATTTATCATTTCTAATCATTTTTGACACATTCTATCAAAAAAATAATACAAAACTTATTAAAAAACATTTGACAAAATGTTTTCTGTCAGGTCTCCAACATTCTATTCTACAATTTTGTTTAAAAATTTGCATGTTTAGCTTACTTTTTTATGATATTTCTGTTCGAAATACCTGGAAATCCGGGAGGATCCTCGTAAATCCGCCCGAAATCCGTCAAAAACGAAAACTGCCAAAACCCCTTTTCAGGCATCATTTCTAACATCCATGAGCACCTATTAAAAAAGAAAATAAGAAATTTCATCAAAAACTAAAAATATGCCAGCGGGTCAAACACCCGCACGAACTTTTCGAATTACCTGATACTTATATTGTAAGTTATGTCTTATTATCTCTTACTTTAGATGCTTAACAATGTCAACATTTGATTATTAAAAAAATGATTTTATTTTCATCGAAAAAATTATTTTACCTTGAAAATCAAACACACCAACTTGAGAATTTATTTTATTTTATTTGTGAAACTGAAAAAACAATCAAAAATATTGGTGATTTTAAGCTTTTTATCCTCTCATAAAACTGTCACTGTTAGTTTGTTGGTTGGTTGATGTCTGCGTGTGTTTTTATTTCAAAGAAAGCGGGGGCTTGACAAAAAGTGAAAAGCGTAATCACAAGCAATGCAACTTTTTTTGATGATCTTTTTTGAAAAAAATGTTTCAAAAAAATAAAGCAAACTAGATTACGTTAATCTGTTTTTATTATTATTTTTCGTTAAATGCAAAACAGCCATTGTTCACTGTTGTTTTACACTAAATAATTGCTGGCGGGCCGTAGGCCCGCTTCAACCTCTAATATTTTAATAATTAACTCTCGAAAATTTCATAGCGGCTTTTGCATACAGTATCCTATTTAAAACATATTTTTCGAATGATATTTCACGATAAAAACAAACACATGCTGTTGTATTTAAAAGTACTAAATTAGTAAATATTAAAAGGAAGACATTTTTGAGTAGGAAAACATGCAGGGTTGCATCCAAATGAATCTTTTTTTATAAAAAGTCGAAGAAAATAAAGTTTGCGTCTGCGTTTTTCGTTACATATATTTGCTGTAAAACTTTTTTTCAGTTTAAATGCCGCAATATTTTTGATGATGAGAAATTGATTTTTCATAAAAATGGAAATATATAAACGAGGAAAAAACTATTTTAATGAAACCACTTAAAAATATAAAACTGTAATCAGTAAAGAAAACAAAAACTCAAACTAATTTTTGCAGTCCTCCTTTATTTTAAATATTTATGAGCTTTTCATCAAAAAAGCATTTAAAAAAAAAATAATGAAAAAAAAACTTTTTAAAGTTTATTAATTATGAATGTACACAACAAGCTTTATTTGCAAACGGTATAGCTTTTATGACGCATACTTAATTTTAATTTTAAACAGAAATTACATAAAAAATATTTGAAGGATTAAAAAAGGTTTGATGAATTTTTTTATGACATTAAAAATGAATGCAACCCTAAAAAATCGATTGCTGTTAAAAAACATTGAAATCGAAGAAAATTCAGTTTCTGTCCGTTTTTTTGGGTTCCCTATGTGTAGTGTCATTTTTTAGTTTTTTTTATAAAAACGTGTAAAGATTTTGTCCGCTAATCGGAAAATGCTTCGTTTTTAACCACGAAAAGAATTTATTAGTCGACGAAATATATTGTTAGTGTTTTGAATATTTCATTTGTTTATGCAACGTTTTAGTCACGGAAAGAGGTCAGTAAGAAAAATTATAATTTATTATTGAAAAAAAAATTTGTGAAAAAGTCCACTGCTTGTTCCTACTGGTCCATTATTAAAATAAACAACTGCAACCAGCAGCGAAAACAAAATAAGTAAACAAATTTTCTGCAGTCTAACACCCTTTGTTTAAATATTCATAACTTTTAAATAAAAGCATTTTTAAATAATTAATTGATAATTGAGTGCTACAGATGCATCCATCTTAATATTGTTTTCTTTGTTTATTATATTTTATATTTTATTATCTCTTGCTTGAGACATTAAACATTATTAGGCTTTTGAAAGTAAACATTCAGACAGTACAGTACTACTTAAATTAAAATCAGAGCAAAACTTAAAAATGAAATAAATTCTTAACGATGAAATAAATTATACCTAAGAATCCCTAAAAGATTAAACCTTTTTATTTCTATTTAATTAATGTAGCTGGCCGTAAATCAGTTTCATATACGGCATTTTATACGACAGATATTTTACTATGTTATTTATGTTCAACAACTTTAAAAAATTTTTTTATCAAGGTATACATATAAATCATTTAAATTATTAAAAAAAGTATTTCTTTTGTCAAAACCAAATGCACTCTTTGGAAAATCGAATACACTTGTAAAACATAAAACCGAAGAAGAAAACAATTCTCTTTCTTTTTTTACATTTTTTGCGTTTATTCGTAGTTTTTTAAAGTTCTAAAAATTTTAGTTCGACAACTGAAAAGTCATTCATTTTCGTCACACATAGAATGACTTGTCTTCAAAAAAGCATAATTATTGTAAGCTTTTGAATATTTCACTTGTTTTAACAAATTTATTATCGTGAGAAAAAGTAAGAAAAAACGACAATTATTGATGAAATTAATTAAAAATCTCTATTCAGGATCAAAAAAATAAACAGGTCATTATTAAAAACAAACAGTTGAAACAATCAAAGATAACAGAAAATTTAATTTAGTTAAATTAAAAACAAGTGTTGTGGTGCCAAAAGAAGTTCTTTGTTTTGTACGAGCGATTGAACATAACCAATGAAAAATTTTTTAAGACGTTTCTTAAAATCACTAAACACCTAAATCGCATTTTACAAAACAAACATACTGAAAAAAACTGTGTTGTTTATGTTTTTAAGAGGCAGTCTGGCTAATTTTTTCACTTTACAAGGGAATCAATTTCACAAAATTTTAAAAATTTTTGATTTGGGACTTCAAACTTTCAGAGGTTGTTGGCATAGGTCCCTGAATGCCAAAAATAATTTTTTCAGATTTTTTCGTGCTAGGATTCTGGATTTCTGGGATTCAGAAGTCCCAAACTTTGACCCAGGGGAAAAAAATTCAGTTTTGCTTCTTTTTTTATAATTTCCTGGCTGTATAGGTTTTCGACCATGGGGAATCGAATGGCGCTTTCGGTTTTTTGAGAAAAAATTTTTTTCATGCCGAAACGAAAAAATCTTTTTTTCAAAGGCGATTCTGAATATGCCAGGATCCGGCCTACTTTTTGTAGATGGCCTTAAAACATGCCTTAATATGTCTACTTTAATGGTAGATGTGTCCCATTTGTGATTTTGATCCGTATGGGGGTCATCCAGCATCAGAAATGAGCCTCACTCCACTTTTTTCACATATTTTCCCTGTTTTCGGCACTAAAAAAATTTTTTAAAAAAAATCTGATAGCACCATCAAATTCTCCATGGTCGATTACATATACCTGCAAAAATTCAGACAATTTGGAGACATAAAAAAAATCGATGCCCCGGCGTGCACTCGAACCTGCGACCGCTGGTTCAAAAGGCTGCAGCAAAAAAAGTTTCACTTGGACGCGCGTCGTTCGAACCAAGCCGGTGTTTGAAATCTTACGGTCGCAGGTTCGAGTGCACGCCGGGGCATCGATTTTTTTTATGTCTCCAAATTGTCTGAATTTTTGCAGGTATATGTAATCGACCATGGAGAATTTGATGGTGCTATCAGATTTTTTTTAAAAAATTTTTTTAGTGCCGAAAACAGGGAAAATATGTGAAAAAAGTGGAGTGAGGCTCATTTCTGATGCTGGATGACCCCCATACGGATCAAAATCACAAATGGGACCCATCTACCATTAAAGTAGACATATTAAGGCATGTTTTTAGGCCATCTACAAAAAGTAGGCCGGATCCTGGCATATTCAGAATCGCCTTTGAAAAAAAGATTTTTTCGTTTCGGCATGAAAAAAATTTTTTCTCAAAAAACCGAAAGCGCCATTCGATTCCCCATGGTCGAAAACCTATACAGCCAGGAAATTATAAAAAAAGAAGCAAAACTGAATTTTTTTCCCCTCGGTCAAAGTTTGGGACTTCTGAATCCCAGAAATCCAGAATCCTAGCACGAAAAAATCTGAAAAAATTATTTTTGGCATTCAGGGACCTATGCCAACAACCTCTGAAAGTTTGAAGTCCCAAATCAAAAATTTTTAAAATTTTGTGAATTTTTTGTCAAATAATTAGCCAGACAGCCTCTTAAAAGATCATCTTTGATGCTTGCCTGTTCCTGTTGACGACGGCTTTTTCAACTGGCGCTGTTTTGGTTTTTTTCAACCACAGAAAATAAAGTTGTTTTGGATATCATAAATTTGAATATTTTGTTTTTACATTGTTTATGGGTTTAAAAAAAGAGACACAAAGATAATGTTTTCATTGTGTGAGCTTGGTGAGAACCTAGATCATGTATAATTAAATTTATGTGGTTTTGTTATCATTTCACTGTTTCTCAAATTTTTGTTAAATTTTTTATTTTAATTTGTGAAAAACATATTGTATTCGTGATAAAATTATTTTTCCTATAAAATCAAACACACCAACTTGTGATTTCATTTTTGTAAAACTTTAAAGATAAACAAAAACAATGATATTTTAAGCTTTCTATATTCATATTACTAACGCACAATACCTGTACCACCTTTTATGATAAATCTAAAATATTTCAAAATAAACACAATCACAAACGTTTTTATTTGCAACTACTAAATTATTAAATATTAAAAAGAAAACATTTTTGAGCAGGAAAAAATGCAGAGTTGCATTCAAAGGAATCAATTTCTTATAATAAATCAAAGAGAAAGATGTTCTTGTCTGCGTTTTTTGAAGCACATATTCGCTTTACAAAATTTTTTCCCCGTTTAACTGCTGCAATATTATATGGCGATTGCAGACAAGTTGATTTTCTTTGGAATAGAAATATTTTGTTTTCGAAGTTGTAAATGATTTTTTGTTCTTTTTTGAATGTTTTGTTTGTTCTTGTTCGTTTTTTTGCTGGAAATTGTTTTGACTTTTTAATTTTTCCTTGTAAATTCTGTATTGTTATCCTTCTTCTGGTGAATGAAAAAAGAACAATTTTCAATAACCTTAATAAGCATGACTTCATTAATTGTGAAAAACTTTAATTTTAATCAAAATACACAAAATACTTATGCTGATTTTGTCACTTTTTACATTTTATTAAATGTGAAAATTATTTAAACATAAATTTGTTTCTTTTTCTGGTTTTTGTAAAGCGTAATAAACTTTCCCACAAGTTTCTATAATTAAATATTAAAACGTTGTAAAAAATTTAGCCGCAGAAAAGCAACGAAAATAAAAAAAAAGACTTTTGCTGTTTGTATTTTTGGACAAAGATTGTGTCATTTCTGAACGCCATTAAAAGTTTTCTTGCAAAATTGTTCTAACGCAATTTTTACGCCATCTGTTGCGTTTTAGACTATTTTTATGCTTTTTTCTCATTTTTGTTCTTCCATCGTAAAAATTAATATTTTTTTGACATTTGGCATTGCCAAAAAAATGAATTCATCGTTTTTTATTTTGTAAATTTGAACGTTTTATTTAAATTTTGTTGTTAAGGGCTTTTTAAATAAATAAAGATAAATTAATCAGAAAATGAACCGAAAAGCGAAAGCAATAATTTTTTTTGTGATCAAGCATATGGCAAATTGTGCAGTAATAAAAAATCAAGAGTATATGTTTTATTTCATTTTTTTCAAAAAAATATGTCCCACATGAAATTTTTTGCAAAGAAAAAGCAAAATCATGTGGAACGATGTTTGGCAAAATGTATCTTTTTTTAATAGCAAAATGCGCGAAATTTAAACTTTTTCTACGAGAAAAAGAAACTTTTTTTTCTTTTTTCGACGACAAATATTAGAGGTTTTTGATCGTTTTTTCCTCAAAATTAATGTTTTTTTTACTTAAATTGCTTATAAACATCTGTTATTGTTATATTATGCATTTTATCTGAAGATGAAAATTATTTAGCTGAAAATTTATTGCAGAATTAATAAATATTTAATTTTAGAGTCCTTCTTCCATTCTTTTAGCTACTTGATTTCTGAAGAATCCCCCTATTAAAGTTGAACCGATCTTTTTTCTTTGTTTTTCATTACAATATACCAAAAGTTAAACTATTTATGTTATAATGCTTAAACGTTAAAATTGTACACAAGATTCACAAAATATAAAAAAGAAATGAACTAATAATTTATTCAAACCGAAAATCAAGTCCAGAATCCTTCATCTTTTCGTTGTAAACTTCATCAAAGGCTTCACTTTGTGCAAAGGTAAATCTCCAACTTCACCTTTTCGCATGAACTTTGAAATTTTTTGATTGAATAACCACACAGTATCACGATTAGCCATTTTGGTATTTATCATTGTATCGAAAAGGCAATGATTGAGACCTTTTTCCTTCTTTTGATCCAAGAGTTCAACATTGATGAATGAAGCAATACGAGAGATTTGTTGTGAAAGATCTTCTTTTAAATATTCACATCACACGATCTTTTCGTGCATCAGAATTTGCAAATTTCCAGTATCCCATAACATGTTCAAACCATGATCCACAGTACACTAAAAGTTGATATAGATAGTATCAAATGATATAGAAAACTGAAATAACTTACTACTTCCAGTAAGACATAAAGCACAGAATTCATTCCTATCCATTTTTGTAGACCAAGAAATCAAGCCATTGTATGAAAATGAAAGAAGCTAACAGCATTATCTTTAGGATTTCGAGCAATATAGATCAACTTGCATTTACTATTGAGAACAGATTTTGGAAGAAGGGTAAAGCAAAGACTATATTTTGATCCAGTGCATGACATCGATTATTCTTTGGAAGAATATCCCGTCCATCATAAAAAAGTCGCTTCCATTGATAAAAAATTTTAATCCACCAATATTCGCTATTTAATTCAAGCCAAGGTACACGTTCATCTTGTCAAATTTTTCCAAGTTTTTCCGTATTTCCATTATAATTCATTGCTGATACAAATTCAGCCATCCAAGTTGTACCTGAAAAAAACATGAGAGAAGATAAGGTTTATCTGACATAAAATAGCTCACCAGATTTTGGATATGAAGCAATCAGTTTCATCAAATTCCATATTTCTTATGTATTTTATCTGTTGAGCAGACATTCTAAACCCTAAAATTAAATATTTATTAATTCTGCAATAAATTTTCAGCTAAATAATTTTCATCTTCAGATAAAATGCATAATATAACAATAACAGATGTTTATAAGCAATTTAAGTAAAAAAAACATTAATTTTGAGGAAAAAACGATCAAAAACCTCTAATATTTGTCGTCGAAAAAAGAAAAAAAAGTTTCTTTTTCTCGTAGAAAAAGTTTAAATTTCGCGCATTTTGCTATTAAAAAAAGATATATTTTGCCAAACATCGTCCCACATGATTTTGCAAAAAATTTCATGTGAATTTCATTAAACCAGAAAATGAACTTGTTTCTTTCGAAATAAGTCTCTTTGATTCTTTTTATAATATTTAATTTGTTTTTAGTGATGAAAAAAATGAGTAAGAAAAGACAGCACTAATATTGAACAAACTGATGGTATTTATAAATCAACTGTTAAAAATAAACAACTGAAATCGACAATGACAACTAAAAAGTAAACAAAATTTTTGCAGATTAAACCCTTTTATTTTGAATATTTATGACTTTATAAAACATTTTAAAAACTAATAATGAAAAAAACTTTTCATCGTTTATTTATTATAAATGCACACAGCCAAAAATTTTTCCACACAGCAAAGCTTTTTAAAATTCATTCTTAATTTTCATTTTCAAAAAACTGTAAAATTTTTAAGCAAAAATCACATAAAAATATTTAAAAGATTAAAAAAGGTTTGATGGATTTTTCGACATCAAAAATGAATGCACCATTAAAAAATCGATTACACTTAAAAAACATAGAATCAAAGAAAAATCGGTTTATGTCTTGTGTGTTCAATATGTGTTGCGTATTTTTCTATTTTTTAAAAAAAGGGTGTGAAAATTCTGTCCGCCAGTTGGAAAATGCTTTCTTTTGGTCACAAATTGAATTTATTTGTCGACAAAATACATTGCTAATTTTTTTGAATATTTCATTTGGTCATGTAAATTTTTAGTGAAAGAGGTTAGTAAGAAAATTATAAAACCGTCTTTATCACTTGACATTAAATTCATTATTAAAATAAACAGCTGCAATCAACAATGAAAACAAAATAAGTAACCTAATTTTTACAGTCTTACACCCTTTGCTTAAATATTTATTGTTTTTTTTTTTTTTTCATTTTTAAAGTTGAAACAAAGTTTTGATGTTTAAAAAACTAATTAAAGAATTCTTTCAACGATTTACCGTAAACAGTTTAAAAAGAATGCTGCAAACTGTTTAGACTTTTTATGATTTTCATTGGAAATTCTGTATTGTAATTCCTTACATCTATTGTTTTATAGTAATATTGTTTAAATTTCGAAAGCAAGACTTCATCATTTGTTAAAAACTGTAATTTTAAAAAAATACACAGAACATTTATTGACAAAATAATGATTCTCTTTTGCCAATTCATTTTTTTGAAACATTTTATATTTTATTGTTTTATATGTTGCTCGATTTACAAGAATGTTTCCAACTTAAATTTGTTCTGGTTTTTGTAAAACGAAATTTTCTTTTAACAAACTTAGTTGTATCATAGAAAAGTCCCAAAAAGAAAAAAGCTTTTAGTGTTTGGGTTTTCGGGCACAGACTGTGTCATTTTTAGACGCTTTTTTTTAAATTTTTTCAGCCAAAGTGTTCTTACGCAATTGTTACACCACCTGTTATGTTTTTCGCAATTTTGATGTTTTTTTCTATCACTTTTAAACTTCCATCGCAAAAATAAATTTTTGAATGTTTTATTTACATTTTTTGTTAAGAGATTTTTAAATAAATATTTTAGAAGTAATTAGAACTTAAAATAACATGAGATTTTCTATGTCGGTTTAAACCAAAACAATAAACATTAGGAATAAAACCGTTGATTTTTTGATTAGCTATTTATTTTTAATGCAAATGATTTACAAGTGTCATAATGGGTTACGACGATGTAATTTATGTCCACAAAATTGTAAATTATTTAATCAAGAGACACATACAAAAGATTTAAAAAATTGAAAACTGTCACTTATGTTAAATGTTAAAAAATTCAATGCCGAGAAATCGATGACATTTAATAAAAATAAAATCAAAGAAAGAAGCAGCTGTTTTGTTTTCAATATTTTTGTTGCGCCCTTTTTCTGGTTTCTTTAAGAAGGGTTTAATAATTTTGTCCGGCAGTTAAAAAATGATTTCATTTTAACCAAAAAATTCACTTGGTTTTTTGAAATAGATTTTTTTGCTTCTCTTTTGAAAATTTAAATTATTTATGTAAATTTTTTGTGATGAGAAAAATCAGTAAGAAAAGACAGCACTAAATTGGAACAAAGATTGAATAAAAATCCGTTTTTTTGTTTTCTCTAAATCCATTATAAAATATATACATCTGCAATGAAAACAAAACAGTAAACAAAGTTTTTGCTGTTTAATTCTCGTAATTCTAAATATTTATGACTTTTTGAAGCATTTAAAAAAACAATAAGAAAACTTTTTGTTGCTTTTTAATTATAAATGTATAAAAACAAGACTTTTGTCCCGACAACATGGCTTCTTTTTTTTTAGTAAATCATATACATACACGTTTATGATTTACTAAAAACTGTAAAATTATTATACACAAATCACATAGAAAAGTTTTAAAAGATTGAAAAGGTTTGATGAATTTTTTTATGACGCGAAAAATGAATGCAACCCTAAAAAATCGATTACACTTAAAAAACACTGAATCGGAGAAAAATCAGTTTCTGTCCGTTTTTTGTGTGTTCAATGCGTTGCGTCTTTTTTCAGTTTTTTTTGTTGTAAAAAGGTGTAAAAATTTTGTTCAGCAGTTGAAAAATGATTTACTTTTATCCACATATTGAATTCTTTGGTCGACAAAATACATTGCTAGTTTTTTGAATATTTCATTTAATCATGTAAATTTTTAGTGATGGAAAGAGGTAAGTCAGAAAAATTATTAATAATTTTTGAAAAAAATTATAAAAAGTCTATATGATTGCATCTTAAATTCATTATTAAAATAAACATCTTCAATCATCATTGAAAACAAAATAAGTTAACAAATTTTCTGCAGTCCAACCAACACCCTTTGTTTAAATATTTATGACTTTTTAAAAAATTCATTTACAACATTAATTGATTATTGTGTGCTATATTTGCATCCTTCTTAATAGTGTTTTATTGTTTTAAAATTTGGTTGCACTTTTTGAAATTAAAAATGTTGAAGTCGATGTCGCTACTGAACATGTTAGTCCATGACCATCAGTTTTAATCACAAAATTTGTAAAGGAAAAAAGATATTTACAGATCAAATATGTAACATATGAATGTATTTTTCGATGATTGTTTAATTAATTAAAATTTTTATTTAATACCGATGTTACACTATGATTATAAAATGAGGCAACATTAAAATTTATTTAATTATAATAAAAAAACCTTATATTTATGGCAGTATGATTTATGGGAAAATTTACAAAAAAGTGAAAAACATTAGACAAAAAACGGTAGTTATCAAAATTGCACATAAACCCGTAATTATTTTTTAAACAATTTAAAAAACAAAATAAAGCTACAAAATTAAAATTTATGCTTCTTCTTCGTACTCTTCTTCATCTTCATATTCCCATTCCTCGTCATCTGCATCAAGGTCACCACCGGATTCAAGGGTTGCAGCAGCAGCTTTAAGCATATCAGCCAAAGACATTTTTCGGGGTTGTTCAGCCGCCTTTTTCTTGGCTTCTTCTTCGGCTTTTTTGGCTTCAGCCTCTTTTTTCTTCTTTTCGTCAGCTTCTTTTTTAGCTTTTTCTTCAGCCTTTTTCTTCTCCTCTTCTTTCTTTTTGGCTTCAGATTCCTTTTTCTTTTTAGCTTCTTCATCGGATTCTTTTTTAGCTTTTTCATCCTTTTTTGCCTTATCATCACCGACCTTATCCTTCTTTTCTTTATCATTTGATACGGTATCTTTAGCCTTCGTGGAATCTTTCTCTTTTTTATCCTTGGATTCAGATTCCTTCTTTTTCTTATCGTCATCTTTAATTTTGTCTTTGAAATCACTTTCTGATTTCTTTTTGGAATCAGATTTCTCCTTTTTGTCACTTTCTTTCTTTAAAGAAGAATCCTTATCACTTTTAGATTTGCTATCGGTCTTCTTTTTATCATCAGAATCCGACTTCTTTTCAGCTTTTTTGGTGTCATCAGATTTAGATTTTTCTTTTTCAGAAGGCTTTTTATCACCAGATTTGTCTTTGGAAGTGGAATCAGAAGATTTTTTATCTTTAGCTTTGTCACTATCATCCTTCTTTTTAGATTCAGAAGTTTTAGAATCTGTTTTTGCATCTTTGGATTTTTCATCAGATATAGAAGTAACACTGGATTTTCTTTCTGCCTCTTTTTCGGCGAGTTTTTTAACTTCTTCTAAAGCTTTATCAGCTTTCTTTTTAGCTTCATCTCGTTTTTTCTTTTCCTCAGCTTTTTGTGCTTCTTCCTCTTTCTTTTTTCGAGCTTTTCGTTCCTCTTCACGTTTTTTCTTTTCGTCTTCCGCTTTTTTAGCTTCTTCTTCTTCCTTCTTTTTTTTCTTTTCTCTTTCTTCATCAAGTTTTCTCTTTTCTTCAGCTAACCGTTTTTCTTCGTCTTCTTCCGCCTTCTTCCTTCTCGCTCGACGTTCATCATCTGCTTTCTTCCTTTCTTCTTCAGCCTTCAGAATTTCTTCTTCTTGCTTCTTCTTCCTGGCTTTTCTTTCTTCATCCCGTTTTTTCTTCTCTTCTTCGACTTTTTTGGCTTCTTCTTCTTCTTCCTTCTTTTTCCGGGCTTTTCGGTCGTCCTCTTTCTTCTTCTTTTCTTCTTCCCGTTTTTTCTCTTCATCTTTCGCCTTTTTCTCGTCTTCTTCTTGCCTCTTTTTCTTTTCTTCCGCTTTCTTTTTAGCTTCTTGTTCAGCTGATTTTGCTGATTCTGCTTCTTTTTTCTTTTTCTTTTCTTCTTCTTCAAGTTTAGCTTTCTTTGCAGCTTCCTCTTCCTTCTTTTTACGTTCAGCTGATGCCGCAGCCACCATTGCAACAAGAGGATCAACAGCAGGAAGTTCATCTTCCTCTTCATCCTCATATTCCCATTCCTCATCATCAACTTCCTCTTCCATCTTTGCTGCAGCTTTGAGCATATCAGCTAATGACATTTTTCGAGGCTGTTCAGCCGCTTTTTTCTTGGCTTCTTCTTCAGCTTTTTTGGCTTCTGCCTCTTTTTTCTTCTTTTCGTCGGCTTCTTTTTTAGCTTTTTCTTCAGCTTTTTTCTTTTCCTCTTCTTTTTTCTTGGCTTCAGATTCCTTTTTCTTTTTGGCTTCTTCATCGGATTCTTTTTTAGCTTTTTCATCCTTCTTTGCTTTATCGTCCGCCACTTTATCCTTTTTATCTTTATCTTTGGATACGGTATCTTTAGCTTTTGTAGAATCTTTTTCCTTTTTATCCTTGGATTCTGATTCCTGCTTTTTGTCATCTGATGTCTTTTCTCTGACTTTTTTCTCTTGTGTCTTTTTCTTGTCATCAGTAGAAGCTTTATCAGCCTTCTTTTTTTCATCAGATGAGTCTGGTTTTTTCTCAGCCTTTTTAACATCTTCTGACTTTAGTTTGTCTTTGTCAGTTTTCCTCTTATCAGTGTCAGCAGTTTTTTCTTTATCCGTGGAATGTTTTTTATCTGTTTCTTTTGAGGATGGCTTTTTCTCTTCTTTTTTACTTTCATCCGACTTCAGTTTTTCCACCTTTTTCTTGTCGTCGGAAGAAGATTTCTTTTCAGAATCTTTTGAAGAAAGTTTTTTATCAGCTGTTTTATCACTATGTTTTTCAGAAGATGGCTTCTTTTCTTTGGATTCAACTTTTTTGTCATCTTCTTTTGAAGTTGGAGGTTTTTTAACTTTTTCATCTTCAGTTCGTTTTTTGGATTCACTTCGTTTTTTAACTTCATTTTCATCCTCTTTGACATCTTTTGTTTTATCCGTGGTTTTTGATTTGGATTCTGTCTTTTTGTCAGCTTCAGAAGATTTTTTGGCTTCAGATTCTTTTTTCTTTTTGTCATCAGCCTCTTTTTTCGCTTTTTCTTCTTTCTTTTTCTTTGCTTCTTCCTCCTCCTTTTTCTTTTTATCTTCAGCCTCCTTCTTTTTACGTTTTTCTTCTTCCTCTAACTTTTTCTTGGCATCTTCTTCTTTCTTTTTTCGTTCGGCAGCAGCGGCTGCAACGATAGCTGCAATTGGATCAAGGGGCTTTGCAGGAATTTCATCTTCTTCTTCATCCTCATACTCCCATTCCTCGTCATCTGCTTCTTCTTCCATCTGGGCCGCTGCTTTGAGCATATCTGCCAATGACATTTTTCGAGGTTGTTCTGCAGCTTTTTTCTTCGCTTCTTCTTCAGCTGCTTTCTTTTTAGCGTCAGCCTCTTTTTTCTTCTTTTCATCGGCCTCTTTTTTCGCTTTTTCTTCAGCCTTTTTCTTTTCCTCCTCTTTTTTCTTTTTAGCTTCTTCGTCAGCTTTTTTCTTAGCTTCAGCTTCTTTTTTCTTCTTTGCTTCTTCTTCTTCAAGTTTGGCTTTCTTTTTGGCGTCTTCCTCTTTTTTCTTTCGTTCTGCCGCAGCTGCTGCAACAATAGCAGCTATTGGATCCATCGCTTTTGCTGGAGGCTCTTCTTCTTCCTCTTCATCCTCATATTCCCATTCTTCATCATCGACTTCCTCTTCCATTTTCGCAGCAGCTTTAAGCATATCAGCCAAAGACATTTTTCGAGGTTGTTCAGCAGCTTTTTTCTTTGCCTCTTCCTCGGCAGCCTTCTTTTTGGCATCTGCTTTTTTCTTGGCTTCTTCCTCTTTCTTTTTTGCCTCTTCCTCTTCAGCTTTTTTCTTGGTGTCTGTTTTCTTTTTAGCTTCAGCTGCCTCTTTCTTCTTTTTATCGTCATCAGCGGAAACGTTATCCTTCATTTTGTCAACATCTTTATCAGTTTCCTTTTTCTTTTCAGTATCTTTTGATGACGGCTTCTTTTCTTTTGTTTCATCTTTCGACGTTGAAGGCTTTTTAACTTTTTCATCTTCAGTTCGTTTTTTAGATTCACTTCTTTTTTTAACTTCAGTTTCATCCTTTTTGACATCTTTTGTTTTATCCGTGGAAGATTTTGATTTGGATTCTGACTTTCCATCTTCTGCCCTTTTTGTAGATTCACTACGTTTTTTCTTATCAGCATCAACTGATTTATCAGCAGTCTTTTCTTTATCAGTTGAAGACTTTTTGGCTTCGGATGTGGTTTTAGAGGATTTTTCTTTGGATTCTGTTTTAGTTTTATCTGATGAAGATGATGGCTTCTTTTCTGCAGTTTCAGTTTTTGTTTTATCTGATGATGGCTTCTTTTCTTTTGAATCTGAAGTTTTTTCTTTGGATTCTGTTTTCGTCTTATCACTTGATGACGGCTTTTTCTCTGCAGTTTTTGTTTTATCTGACGATGATGATTTCTTTTCAGCTGTTTTTGAATCTGAAGTTTTTTCTTTAGATTCAGAAGGCTTTTTGACTTCTTTATCCTTTGAAGATGAAACTTTCTTTTCATCTGAAGTTTTTACCTTATCAGATGATGATGATTTTGAGGTCTTTTCTTTGTCACTTGTTGAAGGCTTTTTATCTGAAGATTTTTTATCACTTGATTCTTTGTCCTTTGATGATGATGAAGTTTTCTTCTCATCTGAAGTTTTGGTTTTATCTTTGCTTGATGATTCTTTCGTTTTGTCAGTGGATGAAGGCTTTTTATCAGCAGATTTTGCTTCTTTGTCTTTGGAAGTGGAAGGTTTCTTTTCAGCAGTTTTGGCATCCTTATCAGTTGCTGATTTTGATGTCGAAGCTTTTGCTTTATCAGTTGAGGATTTTGCTGTTTTGGCATCAGTAGACTTTTTAACATCATTTGTTGAAGCTTTTTTATCACCATCTTTGGTATCCTTTGAGGATGGCTTTTTGGCATCAGCAGTGGATTTTGCATCCTGATCAGTAGCTTTTTTCTTATCATCAGCTTTTGCTTTATCTTTTGAAGCTGAATCTTTTTTGGCATCACTTGATTTTTTGTCAGCTGAGGTTTTGGCATCCTTAGTTGATGCCGTTTTCTTTTCAGCTTCAGTTTTTGTCTTCTTTTTTGGCACTGGCTCTTCATCTTCTTCTTCAATATTCTCTTCCTCATCAATTTCCATCTCTTCATCCTCTTCCTCCTCCTCATCTTCCCCTTCAAGATCCACTTCCATACTTTCATCTTCATCCTCATAAATATCTTCATATTCTGATTTCTCTTCTTCGGATTCAGTTTCCGGTTCAGGTTCGGGTGGGATTAGCAGTGCTGGATCAAAGGGTGGAATAAGTTTTAGAAATTCTTCCAACACATTACATTCTACCGCAAATTCAAAGTCATCGAAATCCTACAAAATAATTTAATGGATTTGAGCTCAAATTATCATAACAAAAAATTTTAAAAGTTTCATAAATTTTGTTAATTTGCATAAAAGTTAAATCTCCACTTACTCCAAGATATTCATCTTTCCAGACAAATTGTGGCGGTAAAATTGGTTGGGGCTTTTTTTCTGCTGCTTTCGCTTTCATAATATCTCGTTCCATTTCATTCCCTCTTACAGTAATATCAATAACTCGAAAAGGAACATTCAAGCCATCCAAGATCATAATTGCTTTTTGTTGTTGCTTTCTCATCTAAAATTTTTTGTTTAATAGTGGCAAATTTTTGTATTTTAAAACTATAAAACTATATTTTAAAGCACAGATCAAATACTCAAAAATTGTAGTTATCATTTGCACAGTTTTTATAATTACTTTTTCATTTGCAATTTATCAACGCTTTATTTTTATAGGTAATTTTACACAAATAAATATTTTTTGTCAACAGCATTAGCAAAGTAAAAAACGGCCTTCTCCTTTTCATATGGAAATTTTATAAATTTTTGCCAATAAAAATTGAGTTTTCGATCAAACGTGTGCCCTACAAAAATAAATGAAAATGACCGGCCCAAATTTTTTTGTTTTTTGTCTTGTTAAATTTGCATAAAAATATTGATAAATTATTTAAAATATTTTTTACTATTTCATGTTTTTTTGGAAAAAAAAGATGCGTATACAAACACATTTTAGGTCATTAAAAAAGCTATGATTAAAAAAACGATCAATTTTATATTCTCATTAATAATTTTTTCAAATTTGAAAAAAACAAACCTCATAATTCGCTGAAACAGATGAAATAAAAACTTTAAGTGGCTTGTCATCATCTTCTGGATTCTTGGATGGATTAATACCATTTTCTGTTGCCGCTGGCGTGGTTGTTGTTGCTGCTGTTGGAGGGGGAACTGGGATCACGGTCATTTTTAATTAAATGTAATATAATAAGCAGTTTAAAGGAATTAAAAAAATAACAATATTTTCATTGAATAATTTTTCCCTTAAATAATTAGCATAATTATTATTACTGTCAAACTTAAGTTTTATTTTAAATTATCAGTTTTTTAGTCGCGCACGGAAAACATATTTGGTTGGATTTGCAACGACAAAAAAACCTGGTTTTTAAGTTTATGATTTACAAACCTGAAAATCAGGAGTTAAAAATACGTAAACTGTTGCAGTAATTGCTAAAATCAATTTAAGTAATTACAACAACAAAAAATTAGTTATTGGATATTTTTAAAATTAAAAATAGTAATGTGTTAATTTAAAAACTTAATTATTACTGTAAATCATCAAATTTCCAATTTTAAAAACATATCTAACATATCAAAAAGTGTGATAAAAAACGTAAAAAAACTATGTCAAGCTTAAAAAAACTGAAAAAAGTGCGTTAAAAAATTCAAGGTTGTTGTTTGTTTCTTTTCTTATTTTTTTGTTTGCACTTTTTTTTCTCTTTGTCATTGATCCCTCTCTCTTTTATGCCGATCTCTCTCTTGCTTTTTTTGTTGCCTCTGGCACAAATAAAGATTTCAATCGATCTAGCAGTGATGTCTGTTTAAAGCTGCAAGAAAAAGTGAAAGAGAGAGACATAAAAAAAGAAAGGATTTGCCAAAGCTCTTGCAGCAGCAGCAGCTCAACTTAAAAATCACTTGTTAGAAAAAAAGTGAGAGAACGGCCCCCGCCTTCACTTTTTGCCACTTGTTCTTTTCTTCTTTTTTTTTCCTTCTCTCTCTTTTTCGATTTTTGCTCTCTCAAAATCTTGAACAAGATATTTGAAAAAAATGTGAATGAATTAAAAACAAAAAGTATAAAACTTATCTCATGAGGGATTCATCACAACAAACAAGATAAAATGAGATAAGGGATTCATTAAATATTTTTAAATTTAATGAACCTAGGTTGAATTCAAATTCATTTTTGGCACTTTTTGTGAAAAAATGATTGTTTTTTCAATGCATATCAAAATGCCAAAAAATGAGATAGTGTGTTGGCATCGTTGAAAAAGGTTGGGAAAGTGCCATAGAAAAAAGTGCCAAGGGTTTAACATTTTTCTTTAACGAAGTTTTTCAAACAAAACTTTTAATTAAATGAGATAAAAAAATTGTTAGTTGCCTATTTGGATCAATTTTTAAAGTTGTTCAAGGAAGAAAAAACTATGAAATTTTCAATGCTTGAAAAATGCTTAAATTACTGCAGCCGGTTACTCAACTCCACAACCAATCCATCAACCCCTTCATCATCGATTCCGCATATCACTGATTTATATCTACCCCCAAATGGAACCCTTGAACTTGTTGACTCAAAACTTTCTTCTGATTTATTATTCTTTACAAAACAGCCATTCTGTCTGAAACATTTGCATATTACACTACCTACAGTACTCCTTCATCATTGTGAAGATATTCTTCGACTTTGTCCATTTTTGTGGTCCTTAACAATTTCAACAGATGCAATTCCGGATTTTGAAACTTTACTTCTTTGTTGTGAAATTACAACACATTTAAGGTTTGTCTCAGCCACACTTTCTTATCACCTTATCAGTAACCAATTATTGTGTTCTTGTTTAGGATACAGTATACTACCCCACAAAGCCTTGATACATTAGAAGATGCCATAAAAATTAGCAAAAAATTTGTTCATGAAATTATTGAAGGAATTGGAATTTGTTCAAATTTAAATTGCACTTTCAGATTTCAAATTCGAAATGGAACTGCATATGCATGGTTGCCGGATAAAATGAAATAAATAAAATTTTCAAATAATGTTTTGTATCAATAAATATTACTTGCTATTTCAGTTGTAAAGGTCTGTTACATTTCGTTATAATTTTTATTGGTTACATCAGTTGTTCGGGTCATTAATAATGGCTAATAAAAGTAATAATTATTAATCACTTGGCATTCATTCAATAAAAATACCTAATTTGGATAACAAAATCAAATATTCAAATTTTTTTATAAATTTTGTAATTAAAATGTTAAGAATTGAGCATTTTATAAATAAAGAAAATGTTTTTGCTTTGGCAGTGTCAAAATATGTTCAATATTTTTATAGAAAAAATAGTGCTTTTGGCATTTTCTGTTTTTTAACACATACTTTTTTCATCATTCTTTTTCTAAGCGTCGAAACATATTGTTGACAAGGGAACCGTCAGAAGTGATAATTGAGTTTTTAAACAAAATATGTTTTTTTGGGATGGTTTTAGGTCCATAATGATCATATAAAATTATTACGTGCTGGTTTTTAGGTTACGGTACTTTTTCGGCACTTTGAAGTTCTGCGATTTGCCTTACTCCCCCCTTTGGATTCAAAAAATGAAAAAAATTTGAAATTTTTTAAATTTCACAAATTTTGCTCTAAATTGTTCCTGAGGGTCGGTAATAAGCGTATGCAAAATATTTTTTCGCCAGAAGGCCGATAAATTTATTTTTGAACGCTTCAAAGTTCTTGTACTAATACATGACGCATGCTTAAATTGCTTAAAAAAGTGGGTTCCAAACGTTTTTAAGCAAAAATATTTTATAGGTATCATTAATATGCTTATTACTAACATTCCCATCCATTTTTAACATTTTTTAAATTTTTTTATTTTTTTCACTTTTTTGAGCACGTACTCCCCCCTTTGGACATGAGGGTACAAAACTTCAAAGTGCCGAAAAAATACCGTAACCTAAAAACCAGCACGTAATAATTTTATATGATCATTGTGGACCTAAAACCATCCCAAAAAAACATATTTTGTTTAAAAACTCAATTATCACTTCTGACGGTTCCCTTGTGAACTGAAAAAACAAATCATCTGTTTTTTTTTGATTTTGTTTCTTTTAAAGTTTTAGTCTGACAGAGATTTGAAAAGTTTTAAAGAATTGTAACACATTTCAATAGTCAATTTTGGATTGACTATTGAAATGTGTCAGATGTTGCGTCGATCAATACATTCATAATGATAAAATATTCGTAGTCCCAATTTCTTTGCAAAAAAAGCTTTTGACTTTTTTTACTTTTTTGTTACACTTTTGTTACAACATTCGTTCTGCAAGGCAACCAAAAACATCAACGATTAAATATGTAATCGAATATTGGAAATGTTATTCTATTGTAACTTTTTCTTTTTTATATTTGAACATTTCAATTTTTTCAATTTTCTTTATGTTAAAGCTTACAAAATTAGAAGGAGTTCTTTATTGGTGTATAGTTTCATTTACCTTTTTTGGCCCTGTATAAAAGCACTATCGCTTTTCTTCTATTTGTTCAGTTTTGGGATTGTAAATAAAGGTTTAAATCAGCAACTAAATACATCTTCACAGCAGCCGACCCGAGGGCAATTACAGAAAGAATACAAAAAACCATCATCTGTTGATTTTTTGATTTTTTAATATTTTATTATGAAAAAAAAATATTTTTCTCTCCTTCATTTTACGTTTCCAAATTTGAATGTTTTAGTTTTTTCACCAAATATTTACTAGAAAAAAAAACTAAAAGTTATTTTTTTTGAAAAATGAGCAAATCAGCAAAAATTTATTTGTGATTATTAACAAATGAATTTAATCCAACAATATTAATAAAATAATTTTGTTTTCATACAAAATTTCTGTGTAAAATTGCGAAATAAAACAAAATTAATAACAGAGGATGCTTTGAAATAAAAACTAAAATCCCATCCTTTTTTCAGTGCTGTTTCTGTGATTATACTCGGGTATGGCTTTTAAAATACATGAAAAAATTTTTTTATTGAAAAGTTTTATGTCACCACAAAAAACATTTAATTATTTATGGATCATTATCTTCAATCAATACCTTTGTAAAAAACTAAAAAGTCAAAGCAACAACATCTTTTTTTAACAATAACATTCGTTTAATTGATAAATCTCTAAAGTGATTTAAATATTCAAAATTTTTTACAAAGAATCCAACATCTTTTAAATAAGAAATTTACTATGACTCTGTCGAAATATGCCAGATATTCTTCAAAAAAAAATCGTCGCCACAGTTTCTTTGCAGAAAAAAATATTTCTGATATTTTACACTTTTTTGGTGCACTTTTCTTTCAACATTTTTTTGTCGATGCACCAAAAACTTTTCCATAATTAATGAAATAAGAAAGAAAAATGATGTTGTATTTTTTATGAATTTATGTTTGAATGTTTTATTTCTTTCAAGTAAAAAAATTATTACTCATGTTCAAAAAAAGGTTTGAAAATGTAACCAAAATAATTTTTTTATTTTTGTGTTATGTATTGAAATTTATAATCAACTTGTCCATTATTAATAATATAAAAAGATTCTGTTCTACATTTTTTTTTATTTAAAACCTTTTATCTGTCTCGTAGGACGAAAGGGGACACATTTAGACACCAAAAATCAGATAAACAAAGTGATAATAATTCAATAGGTTTTTTGTTTGTGTATTTCTTGGAATCATCCATCCATCTTGTAGGTGGTCTTCTAACTGGACGTTTTGCATTCGGATTCCATTCAGTTAGTTTTATTAATAATAAACTACATACATTTAATAATAAAAAGTAAAAACATAAACTTTATTCAACCAAAATCGATTTTATTGCAGTTTCAATGAACAAAAAAAGCAATTGCAAAAAATGTTTTTTCTGTGGAAAAATTTGGAAAAAAGTATGTTAGCTGGATATTGATTTGTATACAATTATTCAGTGTTTAAGCATTTGGATTTATTTCAACATTTTTTTAAAATATAAAAATAAAACAAACATTTTACACACCAACAAAATGTTTTAACAACGACAATGTTGAAATCTGTTTCGATGCTGTTCCCCCAAAAGATTACGAATTTTTTTAGTTTTTGATACACTATTTTTTAAAATTTGTTCTCAAAAGCTTTTTTTGTTACTATGTTATTCAATGATGAAAAAAGATTGGACAAAATATTAAATGAATGAAAAAAACAAAATTTAATTGCAACAAGAATGAAATGTTTTATTTAAATAAATTTATAAATTAGGTAGAGGCTTTACATTCGTTGCGTCTCCAAAATTTTTCTAAGTAATTTTAAATTTCTTTATAAATAATGTAATATTTAAATTAACTTTCAGCAATAAAGTACTAAATCAAATATTCAAAAAAAATCTTTATTTTATTGAAAAAATAAAGAAGTATGAAAAAAATTCCATTTTAAAATTAACAATCAAACGAAAAATGAAATATTTTAAAAAGACAGTTATTTATATTGCTAAAAAACATATTACGAAAAAACTAAAACGTCCTTAACCTTTTTTTTTCAAAAACGAAATGCGCAGAAAAAGGCTGTCGATTTTTTTTCCAAAAATAAATCAATTTTTGCTGCTTTCTTTAAAAAAATCAAAAGGCTATCATTTTCGTGAGAAATGAAAATATCCATTTCAATTTTCTTTTCACTAAAAATATTTATAAATATAAAAATCTTTGAACATTTTAAATTTTTTATTATAACGAATTGATAAGTAATTTGTAAAAATTGTGTTTAACTTCACAACCAAAAACCTTAAAAAGTAAAGTAAAGCTTGGAAAAATTTGAACCGAAGTTCTACCGTAATTACAAAAGTGTTAATAAAATTAGTGCGTTACTACTTCCGGCAACATTCTATTTTAGCTTTTCGTTTCACTTTTTTAAGACGTCAAACGTATACAAATTTTAACAAAGTAAATAATCTTTATTTTAAGCTTCTCAAATACTTATGACACAAAAAAATACCAATTCTTTGTTAGAAAATTTGATAGCGAAAAACTTGTATAAACTAAACACATTTTTTCTGACAAAAATTATTTCCTTTGAAAAAAATGTTTTATTTGATGTTGTTTTTTTCTTCTAAATTCTTTTTTGTTGTAAATACAGAAAAAATTTATGAAGTTTATGCAAAACCTTTATCTGAATCACCACTAAATCAACTGGCAACTCTTTCAAATAGTTTGGCGGCGACAATGTTTTGTTATGAAGACATAATTGGGATAATCACTACTACAAAAGAAGACGATCTGATAGGATTTAATGTGACAATTTTACAAAATAACACATATTTTGCTGGGCCATTGGAAGAAAAAATACCTTTGGACATCAATGAATTCATTGGTATATTTATATTTATAAATTGTTTTACACAACATTAAATTTGAGACCGTTCAACAGTGAAGTGACTTCCCGTCCCCTTTTCCCGCCCTCGGGACCCTTTTTTTCCTCCCCCGGGGTCGGTGGAGGGGAAAGGGAAAGATTTGGAAAAGCTCGGGGAAAGGGAAGGGGAATATTTCAAAACATCAAAGGGACCGACATCCCCTTTTCTCCTCCGGAGTCGGCGGAGAGGAAAGAGGACAAAAAGGGTCAAGTCACAAGACTGCAATTCAATCGTCTAACAGCACGTTCGAGGCGGATTAGCATTTTACAAACTTTTGCTTCCCATTTGATCGTCTTAATGTCTCATGACATTCTGTTAATTCCTACAGTTAGTCAAAATACTTAACTAACATATGTACGAGGGATTTTTTGATATTTAAAGTTTGAGCGATTTGCCAGCCCGATGAAGCCAGAAAGCTAAACCTTTGCCAAAAAACAGCTTCATCGGGCTGGCAAATTGCTTCAAATTAAAATATCAAAAAATCCCTCGTACATATGTTAGTTAAGTATTTTGACTAACTGTAGAAATTAACAGAATGTCATGAAATATAAAGACGACCAAATGGGAAGCAAAAGTTTGCTGCAAATTCAAGTTTTTGCGAACGTGCTGTGGTCTTTTGTCAATCATTTTTTAATTCTGAAATCCTAGACTTAATTTATTTTATATTTAGACTGTCCAGATGTATCTTACTGGAATGGCACTTATTACTTACTGCATGCAGAACAAGCCAATTTTGCTTTAGCAACAACCAAAACACCTCAATACCCAAAAAGTTGGTCAAGACTTGGAAATCTAACGTATCCAAAAGACACACGCGTGCAAAAAGCAACCATTTTATGGACTTCTGATACAAATTATTTATTTTCTGCCAAATCTAACGTAAACTTATTTCCTGAAATTGGTAAAAATGATCTTTTAAAAAAATGATCACTATTTTTACTTGCAAAAATCTTTAGATGTCACTTTAAGCGTGTCCGATTTAATATGGCAAAATCAATCAAAAGTATTAATACAAGGGCGCAAAGATTTCTTCGATGAAAATGGAGTTACGCCTGGACCGGCACCAATTGAACTAAAATCAGGAGATTTTTTATTTCTTTACAACAGTTTTTACGGCAAAAATTTTTTGAATGGTTCAATCGGGTATTTAATTTTGGGAAAAAATGATCCCACTGGAGTAATTATAAGAGTCCGATATTTTCTGCAAAAAAGAATGTTGTTTGCATTTCTATTTTATGCCACAATTTTTTGGTCTTTCTTTTTTCGAAGCACTTAAACATTTCGATAGCAAAGGATAGACAATCATTATTTGTTGATTTTTGATGTTTGTTTTAATATTTTAGTATAATAAAAAATTATTTAAAATTCGAAAGCTTATAATTTATGTTTTTTGGAAAAATTAAACTTTTTTATTGTTTTGTAGAGAACAGTTTGCAGAAAATGGACAATAATGAAAAAAAAGAAATTTATGTTTTTAACACAAACTTGTTTAAAGTAAAATATTAAATAAACACGTTTTACATTCGTTTTTGACTTTTTTTACTACCATTTTGGTTGAGATTTAAAGCATTTCTTTTTACTATTGTTTAAGAAAATTTACTAGAACGTATGCTTTTTACAGATTTTAAAAAAACTTCAATGATAAATAAAAAACTGCTTATGTGATTAGAAATACCGAAGATAAGTTGTTCGCCCTTAGTGAAATACGAAAAGCATCTTTTTTTTAAAAATACTTTGTAATTTGTATATGAATCGTTTGGCCCAGTCTCAGAATGGAAAACATTTCATACAAAATTTTAAAGTAAAAAGAATCTTTCAACAACTTGAAATTTAATATTCAAACTTTATTGAACTCGACGGAATAGATTATATCAATAAAATACTTTTCACTGTGTCAATTTAAGTTGTTAGGAATCATGTTTAATATTGATTCGTGGATCATCCTCTTTGGAATATTTATATTACCGATTATTTATTAAAGTCACATCATTTTTGAAAAAATATGATAATATCCAAATTAAAAAACTTTAAAATCAAATATTTTAACTAACTTTGACATTTTATAAATATCAGGTCGTTCAGAAAGTTTTTGCGTTTGGTTTTTTTGATGGCATATTTGATTGGGGGCTTCAAAAAATCTGAAATATGGCATGGAGGTAGCCTAACATGTCAGACAAAAGGTGCTATACTCGGTTTTTCGGTATCTGGTATTTTCATGGAATTCTGAGGGATTTTCGTCGTGAGATCCGGGATTTTCGATATTCCTGTTGAACGAGCTCTGTAAAAATCAAATTTGGAAGTTTAAGGCACCATTTTGGCCTCTCTGGGTTGCCAAGACACTGTTCTTATAGAATATAAGGATTTTGGAATTTTTAGGAATTTTCTGGAATTTTCGTGGAATTTTTAATGCTGGAGGTATGGTAACTCGGGATTTTCAAGGAAAATTTTTTCTGGAGCTCTGTAATATCATTGGAAATGATAGAAAATCATTATTCAATGATTACTGGACACAATATTATCAATCAGAATACACAAAAACGTTTTTACAGATTTTTTAATCTTCATGAAAAGGTTACGGTAGGCATACTCACTTCAGATGCTTCCAAATCGCCAAATTTGCATAATTATGCAAAAATCTTTCGCAGGACACTTCAGCACACTCCCTGACATCCATTTTAATGAAAAAAATCAAAAAAAAAATTTTGACTTTTTTCGACTTTTTCACGTGGTCCCCCCTTAGGGTCAAAAATTAAGCACTTGGGGGACCACGTGAAAAAGTCGAAAAAAGTCAAAATTTTTTTTTTGATTTTTTTCATTAAAATGGATGTCAGGGAGTGTGCTGAAGTGTCCTGCGAAAGATTTTTGCATAATTATGCAAATTTGGCGATTTGGAAGCATCTGAAGTGAGTATGCCTACCGTAACCTTTTCATGAAGATTAAAAAATCTGTAAAAACGTTTTTGTGTATTCTGATTGATAATATTGTGTCCAGTAATCATTGAATAATGATTTTCTATCATTTCCAATGATATTACAGAGCTCCAGAAAAAATTTTCCTTGAAAATCCCGAGTTACCATACCTCCAGCATTAAAAATTCCACGAAAATTCCAGAAAATTCCTAAAAATTCCAAAATCCTTATATTCTATAAGAACAGTGTCTTGGCAACCCAGAGAGGCCAAAATGGTGCCTTAAACTTCCAAATTTGATTTTTACAGAGCTCGTTCAACAGGAATATCGAAAATCCCGGATCTCACGACGAAAATCCCTCAGAATTCCATGAAAATACCAGATACCGAAAAACCGAGTATAGCACCTTTTGTCTGACATGTTAGGCTACCTCCATGCCATATTTCAGATTTTTTGAAGCCCCCAATCAAATATGCCATCAAAAAAACCAAACGCAAAAACTTTCTGAACGACCTGATAATAAAAATAGAAAAGACAGATTATTTTACTGATGAAAAAAATGTTTTTTCTTTGGCGGTGTCGAAATAAGTCCGATCTTTTGAGCAAAAAAAATGATTTTGATATTTTATTTTTTTATGATTCAAATCTCTAAACAAAAACAGAAACAAAAAAAAACGTTCAAAAATTGAATGTTTAGTTTTTTGTTTCAGCATTCGACAGTGGTGAAAAAAATTGAAGAATGCAAATGGTTTCCTCTCTTTCTTTTTCCTTTTTTATATTTGAATATTTCAGTTTTTTCCAGTGTTACCGCCTCCATTTTGGAAAAATCGTTACCACAGGTTTTTCCACATGTTTTTAATTTAAAAAAGGTATAAGGTTTGTTTTTAAAAAAATTTCAAAATATGAAAAAAGATTTCTTATGTATGCAAAAGATTCAGACACAGAAATCAGACATTTTTAAAAAAGAAGTTTGAAATGAAATATACGGAAACTAAAATTTTAGACAAAAACTTTGTGATTACTATCAAATACCATAATATTAATTAATGAGATTTGGCGATTACTGAGCTTCGCTTACAAAATTGAAAAGATAGAATAACCATGTTTGACGTTTCATTATTTAGTTATGTTAGCATTGGGAAACATGTTGAAGAAGTAAATTCATAAAAACGGAACTGGTAATAATTTTTTGAAACATAGAATTGTTTTAGCGTTAAAAACTATGACAAAAAACACAGTCTCTCAAAAAAATATATTTTTGTATTAGTTTTCTTAGAAACCTTTTTCATGGCTTAACAATCTTTAAATTTGTTATTTTTATGGTGTCTGTGATCAACAGCAAAATCGCAGGCGTCAAAAATGTTTGTCTTTCTTTTCTTTGCTCCGAAAAAAAAAGAAAATTTTGACATTTTCTACTTTTTTGATACAACCTTTTTGTTCAACACTCGTTCTTTAAAGCAACATAAAAGTCAAATGTATAATATTTGAAAAAAATGAAAATATTGTTGCACAAAAGTTTTATCAGCGTTTGAATATTTTAGTTGTTTAACAAATTTTAATTCATAAATAAAAGTTTCAATTTTGTTTTTTTTTAAAAAAGGGGTCAAAAATGAGATATTGGGAATGCATATTATTCATTATATTATAAAAAAAAGAAAAATGAATTTTAATAAACGAATTCCGAAATGTTGAGAACAAAGCTTTATGTCAATAAATTTAAAAATATCCTAAAATATTTCACCAATATCGCTTGTTAACTTAAAATACCTAAAAATTAAATATACAAATTGTTTTAACGAAAAAAAATGAAAACACGTTAGAATCAAGCTGGTAGTCACGAATAGCGCTGCTTTAAAGTAAAATCCTGAGCTTTGATTAAAACTTTATGACTTGGTTTTTACATATTCTGAATCAGCAGAAAATTTGTGATCGAGTAATAGAGAGCTTTTTTAGAAAACAGTTTCCATAAAAAATACATTAGGCAAAAACAACCAAAAAACAGACTTTCCCATACAAACCTTTATCACATGTTTTTGAGCTTTAGCCAAAGTTTTATGCTTCGAGTCTTATATAGAATCAGCAAAAAAAGCTTGATCTTGTAATAGAGAGCTTTTTTAAAAACTTAATTGCTATAAAAAGATATACTTCAATTTATATATGGACACAACGCAAAGAGAACCATAAAACACTGCGACTGATTCCAACGTGAAAAACGAAAAATAACAACCATTCTTAAAAATCAAAAATTAGCTTTTACTTTTATGGTGTTGAAATAAGTCCTAATATTTTTTATAGTACAGAGAATGTTTTTGACCTTTTCAGTTTTAGTAATACACAACATTTAATTTCCTGAACACCTAACGACATAATCAATGAAAGCAGTAAAGGATTGATGAATAATTTTCTCTCCTTTTATTTAGTTATCTATATTTAAAAGAGGTATCTAATGAGACTGCCCCTAAAATTTGTACTGATAATAACAAAAATTATTATTTTTTTCATTTTTATATTTTAATGGTCTGTTAAACGTTGTTCTAATTGTTATTGGTTACTTTTTGATTATGATCTTTTATTTATTATTTGTTAAAAATATCGTCAATTTTACGCTAAAAAACACCCAAATATAAATACCTTTAAATCAAATATTCAAACTAATTCTGACACAATAAATGAATTTAAACATAACTATTGTTTTTCTTCCGTCGAAAAACGCAGTGAAAATTCTGAAAAAGTATTAGTGTTAGTTGATTATTATATTGTTTATATTTTATTCAACATTTTTTAATTAATAAGTCAGTATGCGTTAGGGCATGCAAATAAAAAATTAATTAATTAATTAATTAATAAAAATGGAATGAGCGTTTGGGGCCGGACTATCCTGCACTTTTCCCAACCTGCACAGACCCAACCTGCACCGTCTGCCCAACCTGCACAGCCCAACCTGCACTGAGGCCCAACCTGCACTGCCCAACCTGCACTCATCGACAACCTGCATTATATTCATGCCCAACCTGCACTTTATTGATCAATATTTTATAAAAATTGGTTGCATGAAAAAAACGAGCGGAAAAGTATTTAAACGAAGAACAAAGTAAAATTTATACAAAAACAAAGTAAAATCTAACACAAAACACAACAAACAAAAGAATATCATATATTATTATCAATTATTATTATTCAGCATCTCATCTTCATTCTTCATCATCCGTTTCTTCAAATGCTGTTAAAATTTCTTCTTCCATTTGATCTTGAGATTCTTCATCATCCAAAGTATCAATCCATTTAAGATATCCACCAATTTGTCGAAGTTTTTTCTTTACAATTGCAGCAATTGCTTCAGCTGATAATTCTTCTTCTTTTCCGAGAAGCTTTTCATCAAGTTTTGCTTTATATTTTGCAATATTTTTATCAATTTTTTCAGTTTCAGCTTCAATTACTGGAGGATCAGTGTGACGCATCCGAATTGACTAAAAAAATATAAATTAGAATAGTTTAACACAACAATAATATTAAACTTACAGTGACTTCATTATCTTCAGCATTTGTCATTTCACGAAATTGAACAACCCATTCACCAAGAGGCATGCGATAATTTTCGAAGTATAGTCTTTGACGAGAATGATAATTTTCTGCATGATTTGTGGTTCTATTTTTTGTAACATCATAAGCTGAATAAAAATCACGACCACATGGACCATCAATCCAATTCTTGCAGTATAAAGAAAAAACACGCTTCAAATTTGATAAAGTAGATCTTGGTAATTCTTCAGCAGCATCAGTTGTATTGCGCAATGAAGATTTGATAACACCAATACAAGTATCCAATAATTCAGGGTTAACATGCTGCAAAGCTCCCATTCTTTTGATCCAAGTTTTAACAAATTGATATTTCTTGTATAAAGGTTTTAAACCATTTGAATTAACATATTTCATTATTCCTTGTTGAGAATGGAAGATGCAAAGTTTAGGTTGAACATTTGGAAACACTTCTTTGAAAGCATTAATGCATCCAACTTCATAATCAAAGTGAATTTTTGTAGCAGCAATACCATCTTCACCACCAACAATTTCTTTAACTACAAAATATAAAATTATATATGTATTTCCCAAAAACATGTTAAAAAATCTTACTTTTATCAAAAACTTTCTTGTAAATTATTTTTGACTTCTGACGCATTACAAGTGTTGCAACAGGAACCCATTTAGTTTTTCTAACACATCCAAATAAGCGGTAAATTTGTCTTGAACCTTTTGGAGCAAATTTGAATGATCCATCTCCTTTAAGCTTCTTCGACCTCTTTAAAGTTTGAAGTTGTGTTGGAGAGATATACAAAGCATAATCTTCATCAGCATAACGTATAAAAGAAGTATCTCCTTTAAAATCTGGACAATCAGCAGCCAAATTCTTTGAATATTCAACATGTTTTGTTAAATTAAGTTGAGGAAAAGAAACAATTTTTGGATATCGTAAAGATTTAGATCTTGCCATTGCTCGATAAACTGCTCGAGTATTTCCTTTGGCAGCATCACGGATAACATGAAGCTTTTCTAAAAAATGAAATCATTAAAGCATCAATTATATAAAATAAAACACAAACCTGGAGATAATGCAGCATATCTAATTGTTATTTCTTTTTCCAATTGATTTACAGCAGTTGTTGCAGATTTAATTCCAACATATTGAACACGATTTTGAATTTCTCTTTTTAAACTAATGCCTCGAATTTTGCTGATATCTTGTGGAGCACATTCATTGAAATGTTTTAATTGATGAAAATTGACGTCTACTTCATTAGTTTCAGTATCATAATACATGGAAGGAACACCGCTGAATGGCCATCTTTGTTTATCTTTGGTGTAAAAATATCTGCATCTTTGACATAGCATTTTACGAGATTTGCCAGCTGGTCGATGAATACTCCAAACATAACACATTCCTTCATGATCTGGATCCTTTGTAACAAGAGAAAATTTATCAGTTTTTTCTTCAGATGAGCACATTTCTCCATTTACACGCTGCGAATGAACCTTGATAATTTCAGAATTACCAAAAGTAACAAAACCAGAGCGCCGAACAGGTGGCATATTTAATAAATGAAAAATCAAAAAAATGAAACAATTTTTATGAATTGAGCCTTTTTATAGATGTTTTATGACTTTGAAAAATTTTTTACTTTTTGTTTGTGCAACTTGGGAAGTGCAAGTTGGCCTCGGGTGCAACTTGGGAAGTGCAGGTTGGCCTCGAGTGCAGGTTGACTCAATCGTCAAAAAGTGCAGGTTGGAAAAAGTGCAGGATGGTATGCGGTCTGAGCGTTTAACAAATGATTTTACTTAACAGTTTTAAAATATCATATTTATGATATTTTTGTAAAAAAAAATCACATAACATAAAAGAACATATTTTTTTCTTTCACAATGTCGAAATAGGCCGTAATATTTTCCGCAAAAAAAAAAGAAAATTTTGATATTTTCTACTTTTTGAGATACATTTTTTTTTCAACACTCATTTTTTAGAGCATAGAGCGTGTAAAAAAAACAATTGAAATATTTTTGTCTCTGTTTTTTTGATACACAAGCTCCCAGACTGTTGTGAAAAAAATCTCTAACCCTTTTTTTCAAAAACGAAATGCGCAGAAAAAGGTTGTCGATATTTGCTTTTGCGAAAATGAATCAATTTTTGGGGCTTTGTTAATTAAAAAATCAAAAGGCATTTTTTGGTGAGAAACGAAAACATTCATTTCTGTTTTGTTTTCACTAAAAATCTTCATAAATATAAACACCAACATATGTTTTAAATTTTTTATTATAACAAATTCAAAAATAGTTTCAAAAAAATGCTTATAACTGTACAAAAAAGGATAGTATTATGGCATCGAATCCAGCAAAAATCAATAAAGATGCAACAAAAAAGAAAAAATTAAAGCAATGTTTCTTAATTTGAACAAACATGTTGAAGGTAATAAAGATAACAGCAAGCTATGTTTTTAGGTGTTCAAGTGTTTAAACTTTTAATTCTTCTTTGAAATTTCGATTTTTTTCAAAAAGACACCAATCTGCACTTTCCTTTTTTTCTCTGTTAATAATAATTCATTCAAGACACAAACAATTCCAGAAATGTAGCATTCCTTTTGGTGGACATACAATTTTAAATTATATTTTATTATTTTAGCAGTGGAAAATGTAAACACGGAAGCAAAACAGTATACCCATAAATTACAATAATTTTAACATAATATTTTATACAACCTCATGTTTATAATTCTTATGTATAAAGATTTATTTCACTTTTAGTCAAAGTCACATATAACTCAATTTCTATAAAAATCGAGCAAAACAAAAAACTGGCGAATCACAAAAATTTCAAAGTTGTTTTTTCGGGCTGAAACTTTCCATATGACATCAATGTGGTTCAAGGAGGTGCGCAAAAAATTTTTTTTTTGGATTCGCCTTCTGAATCCTGAGTTATGGAGATCGCTTGCCCTGGGGTCAATTCTTATCCGATCGCTACAAATTTGGTATCGACGGATAGCCCTCGATCAGGGCTACATTTTATGTCTTGGAAGTTTTTTTCTTTCGTGCCGGAACCCTCGGATTCAGAAGCCGGAAAATTTCGAGCCTTCAGAAGTCACCCATGGAGTTCCGACCCAGAAAATTTTTTTTTCTTAAAACGTGTCTTATTATAAGGGCTAACTATTGGATAAATAAAATTTTTTGGGTTTCACCTCCATGACCCTCAAAAAAATCAAAAACGAAATTTTCGAAAAAATCCACAGGGGGGACCAAGGCAAATCAAAAATTTTGAAAAAAATTTTTTTTGCTAGAAATGGTCCAAAAAGGTTAGAAATCATCTATAAACATCATAAAAGTTGTTTTAAGTTGATAAAATGTACCTTTTACTATGTTTTTGTTGCTTACAACAATTTGTTTTTTTAGGATTGTAAACACCAAGTAAGTGTCATTTTAACCATATTTTATCAATTTAAAACTACTTTTATGATGTTTATAGATGATTTCTATTTCTAATTGATAAAATATGGTTAAAATGACACTTACTTGGTGTTTACAATCCTAAAAAAACAAATTGTTGTAAGCAACAAAAACATAGTAAAAGGTACATTTTATCAACTTAAAACAACTTTTATGATGTTTATAGATGATTTCTAACCTTTTTGGACCATTTCTAGCAAAAAAAATTTTTTTCAAAATTTTTGATTTGCCTTGGTCCCCCCTGTGGATTTTTTCGAAAATTTCGTTTTTGATTTTTTTGAGGGTCATGGAGGTGAAACCCAAAAAATTTTATTTATCCAATAGTTAGCCCTTATAATAAGACACGTTTTAAGAAAAAAAAATTTTCTGGGTCGGAACTCCATGGGTGACTTCTGAAGGCTCGAAATTTTCCGGCTTCTGAATCCGAGGGTTCCGGCACGAAAGAAAAAAACTTCCAAGACATAAAATGTAGCCCTGATCGAGGGCTATCCGTCGATACCAAATTTGTAGCGATCGGATAAGAATTGACCCCAGGGCAAGCGATCTCCATAACTCAGGATTCAGAAGGCGAATCCAAAAAAAAAATTTTTTGCGCACCTCCTTGAACCACATTGATGTCATATCACGAGACGATAAAAAAAATTTTTTGGCAATTGAAAAAAAGAAGAAGAAAATATTTTCCGTGCGAGAACATTTCTTTTCTTTTTTTGAAGAAAAAATGATTTTTATTTTTTGAAGCAAAAAATGCTTCAACTTCTGGAGTTTTTTTAGAAGCCGCTATAACATCTAAACGTTTTATTTCTTTTTTATCGTCTTCTACATAGTTGAATTTAGTTATATTTGTAGCCGCGAAAAATAAAAATTTGTTTTGGCTGAGGTAGAGTAAATTTAACATTGACTTGTTCGTATATATAAAATGAAACAAAAACACTAAAAAATTACATAAAACATGTATAAATTATGTTGTATACATCACACATATTGTTTATGAAGCTCATTAAAGCTAATACATTGAAGTATTTTACTTTGTCACACTGTATAAACGGAAAAATAAGTCATGAACCACTGCTTACCGTAACCACGAAATTTCTTCAAAAGTCTATTTTTACTTCTAAAACATGTTATACATCATTTTTTATCACATTACAACAATAATAAAATGATAAACAACTGTTTGAATATATAAAATTTCAATATTAGCTCATTAGTAGGGTTGAAGGTGATGTTCAACATGAATTTATAAAAGTGCTCAAAATAATGTTTTATGCTTTTTAATCTTTTTCTATAAGCTCATATAAACTTATAAATGATGTTACAGCATTTTCTTACTCCATTTTCATATATTACAGTGGATAAAATTAACCATGATTTTGTTCAACAGTTTGCATCTGAGCGTTCTCAGCCAAAACGAATTTTTATTTTTCGCGGCTACAAATATAACTAAATTCAACTATGTAGAAGACGATAAAAAAGAAATAAAACGTTTAGATGTTATAGCGGCTTCTAAAAAAACTCCAGAAGTTGAAGCATTTTTTGCTTCAAAAAATAAAAATCATTTTTTCTTCAAAAAAAGAAAAGAAATGTTCTCGCACGGAAAATGTTTTCTTCTTCTTTTTTTCAACTGCCAAAAAAATTTTTTTATCGTCTCGTGATATGGAAAGTTTCAGCCCGAAAAAACAACTTTGAAATTTTTGTGATTCGCCTCTCATTCGATTTTTATAGAAAGTCAGTTATATTTTAAATATTATAATTATAAAAATTTTAAAAATGTTATTAACTTTTTTTCTAAAAAAATGGTTCCGTGTTTATATAAGTACTATACAAGAAGTTAAAGTAATAAATTTTATACTTAAAAGTAATCAACTAGACAAAAAATTATGAATATCTTTTTTAATTTGTAGCAACATATTACATGGTAAAAATAAGTTATACAGTTTAAAGTTTAAGCAAAATATAAAAAAGAAAGAAAATAAAATATTTTTTTGGCTGTCCGGTTTGAAAACGAAAATTTAGTTAATATAAATTTGGGTTCTTTGCTGAATATTGTAAACATGATCCGTTAATCTTTTTTGTGAAAATTAAATGAATTTTGAGAAATGAGATATTCAACAAAGAAGAAACGAAAAATATTTTAATAAAACGTATATTGCAAAATGTTATGAAATTTTTGTAACAGTTGCAATCGGAGCAGTTGTTGAAACTCTTTTGTTAAAAAATTTTCGATAAAATCCAAAAGTGTAAAAATTCAAAAAATCTTTGCGAAACATTTTCGAAATTACGATCAAAAGCAAAACATCAACAAGATATGGAGTATGCAAAATAGTTCCACTTAAGACTAACCACGGTATAGTTATGTAATAATGATTTCTTTTCCATTGTGTACTGCAGTCATCAAAAAACCAACAAAGTTTGCTACAAATTATATCCAAGGTTCGATGAGTATTGTATAAAATTAGGGAAGCTAAAGCTTGATACAATAAACGTTTTTCTATTTTGGCAATTTGAGGTGAGAATGATGAAATTGTTCGCTTGTGAAAAATGATGATTAGTATAATTAAGAAAAATATAAGGACATAAACAATAAGTGATGCAATTGTAGATACACTTTCATTTCTTTTGATGCATTTTGTGAGTAAACTTGGTATAGTATAATAGTAATCATAACGGAGACAGTCGAAATCGGCATAAATGTAAAGCATGGGTAAAAAGGGAATAAAAATCATCAAAAATAACATTTTCTTGAAATTTTTTGACCAAATCTAAAAAAACATATATTTTCAACTTTCTTCAATTTATCGTAAATTATATATGAACTCACTTTTTCATGTTTTAATGGAAACCAAAGTGCCGTAAATTTATTCATTACTAAAGTTGCATTCCAAATTGGATAAAATGTTAAAACGTAAACATTTCGAATATTCCATAGTTCCATCATATACGATATTTTCAAGTCAATTTGAAGAAATCCACGAATATGATAGTTGAAAAGGGATTCCCAAAAATGTATTGAAAATCCTGTCACTAATAAAATATAATATGGTGTACGATATTGTGATGTCTTTTTAAAGAAGTCAAAAAAGAAAAATGTTATCATTAAGAAATCTGCAGCCAAGGAAATATACAAAAAAGATGGCTGTGTTAGGTCACCAATATAAGCAATAGATCTCAAGACTGTCATTTTGTTAATTTCTTCCAATGTCACATTCTTTTCCATGACAGATCCTTTTTTTGTCACAATAAAAAATTTGAACTAATTTATTTTACAGGGTGGCCAAGTTTTAAACAAAGGCAAGGGGACTTGAATAACTTCTGTTGGGTGGGATTAATACTTGGTGGGGAAGCGCATTTGACCCTACAGTATGACCTCTCCAACATTTTCGTGTCGGGAATTTCGCCGCCGCCAAGTTTTGAAAAGTCCGTTTTTCGACCTTTTCGTAGAACAAAGTTCCTGGGAGAACCAGAGGGGCTGGGGAAAAGGTGATGGTAGGTTCGGATAGCCCATATGTTAGACTCGTAGACGCAGCAAAGTTGGGGTTTATATATCTTTTGCCCCGAGTTTAATCGCTTCGAGAAAAAAGTGATTTCCGATTTTTTCATTTTTTGGTCAACTTTCACCGATTGCCCAAATTTTTCTAGAAGGAGTTGAAGGCTCATATTTGTTGTCAACAAACTTCAGCCTCTTTGTGGTCGATTCCATAACAAAATATTGAAATCTGGAAGAATGACTTTTTTTCAGTACTCAAAAACAGTACAAAACGGCATCTTGTAGTTGAATACTAATAAATCGCAAGTAACTATACTTACATAAAATTTTTTAAATGCTGTTTTTTGTTATATATCAATGAAAATAGACCAGAAAAGTACTCTAAAATACATCTTAAGCGGTTATAACCAATGTGGATTTTTTAACGTTGAATAGAATTACGGTGTATACTACATATATTTACTAACATACGAAAATTATGGCGGCTGAAAAGGTCAAGTTTCTAAATTTCAATATTTTGATATGGAATCGACCACAAAGAGGCTGAAGTTTGTTGACAACAAATATGAGCCTTTAACTCCTTCTGGAAAAATTTGGGCAATCGGTGAAAGTTGACCAAAAAATGAAAAAATCGGAAATCACTTTTTTCTCGAAGCGATTAAACTCGGGGCAAAAGATATATAAACCCCAACTTTGCTGCGTCTACGAGTCTGACATATGGGCTATCCGAACCTACCTTCACCTTTTCCCCAGCCCCTCTGGTTCTCCCAGGAACTTTGTTCTACGAAAAGGTCGAAAAACGTACTTTTCAAAATTTGGCGGCGGCGAAACTCCCGACACGAAAATGTTGGAGAGGTCATACTGTAGGGTCAAATGCGCTTCCCCACCAAGTATTAGGTCCTCCCAACACAAGTTATTCAAGTCCCCTTGCCTTTGTTTAAAACTTGAATTCCACTTTTTTTTTGGCCACCCTGTAATATATTTTTTTTTATTTTTTTTATATGCGATTCACATTAAAAGCGTGAAAACGTTTTAAAAAAATATATAGTCATAAAATAATACTTTTGATAAAACAGTGACAAAGTAAATATGACAAAGTTTTGTTTTTCGCATTTGTTTAAGAAAATACAAAATAAAAAAAGTGTTTCTAAAAATCGTGCTCAATAATTTATACAACCTCGTGTTTTTTAATAACTAGTTGTATAAAATTATTTACTACCCAATTCTTTTAATAAAAAAGGTAAAATTATAAAAAGCATATCAAACCGATTTTTAAAAACATTCTAACCATAAATTTATTTTTTAAAAGGTTCCGGGTTCTATCCGAAACATGATGACGCTAGTTGGGGGTAGGAAAACACCAGGTAAGAGGTTCAAAAACAAGGTCACTATAATTTAAATCATTACCCTTCTTTATCAATTTTCTTCTGCAGAAATTGTTTCGCTAGCTTTAATTATTTGTAAAAATTTTGTTAGCTTTATATGCAGCTCCGATCTCACCAACTTCCCCTGGATGTTCTTGGCAGCATTTTTTTTTATCACTCTTTAAAATGATAAAAAATGGTGCCATTTAAAATTTAAAAATGTAGAAAATATACAGGTTTTTTTACTTTTTTAGGTTACTGCGATTCCTGCCCATGTACGGTTCCATCAAGCATTTCGTCTCAAACTTTTAAAGATCTTTGAAAATTTTTAAGAGATCCATCATTGTTGAATTTTGTGTGTTCCAGAAGATTTCAATATTGAAAGCTTGTATTGGCACATATATGACAAATGAAAGTATGCAAATTTTCCCAAAAATAATAAAAACTTTTTGATTTTTTCTTTGTCAAAATCAGAAGCAAATTTTTTAGTGAAAAATGATACTTTTTTTCTTCTTTTCTATTTTGCTTTCATGAAACATACGTAAAAATCTTTAAAATCTTTGAATGTTTTAAATCTATTATTAAAAGCCTTATATAGAAAATTTGCAATTTTTTTGACCAAAATAGACAACGATTAATGTTTAAATTTGAATGAATTTCTGATTTCTCCATTAAATTATACAAAAAAGAATATTTATCCTTCGAAAAAAAGCAATAAAGTGTTTATAAATGTTGCACAATAATTATAAAGAGATGTAGAAGGAAAATCAATATATTTAATTTTATTCACTTCTTTATTCTATGAAATTTTGTTAAAATGTTGTTAAAGAATTACCAATTAATTCCACCAATGTTATGGACAAACATAAAATCTACAAAAAATTAGGGGGAGTTAAGAGATATAAAAACATTAATAAAATATTTATCCTCTGTCCCGAAATTTGTCTTTAAAAATTTAATGCATGATAAAACTCCGGAAAGAATTACATTTTTTCATGTTTTTCGATACAAAATGTAACCTAAAAATCTATTGTTTTAGTTAAGAACAACTTCGCTTATTATTTTATTGTCATTTTTGATGACATATATACATACTTGAATAGGGGGGTTGGAAAAATAAAATTTTGCTATCTCCCACCTTAAAATTTTCGAAATGAGTGACAGGGGTCCGTCGACCTTTTTTGAATATGTGAAAAAATTTTTCGGCGGCGCTTCGCGCCGCCAAAAAATTTCTTATAGTTACTCCTATATTTCGCTTGTCAGGGGTTCGTCGACCTTTTTTTGTAATACTTTGACTTTTGCTTGGACTTTAAATAACTGATTTTGTCAGTTTTTTTACTTCGGAATTACAAGGGTAGGGGTTTAATTTTGGTTTCTTTTGTTACTTTTCATGATTTTTTGTTCTTTTTACTACTTTCGTTTTACAAAGAAAAGTGGTATGTTCTTTTTTGATGCAAGTTTGCATTTGCAATTAATAGGTTGTTCTATTTTTCTTCTAACTGATCTACGAAGTTTAATAAGATTGAGTTTGTTTTTACGTTTTTGAAAATCAGCGTCCGTAGTTGGTGAGTTTAAATTGGTTAAATTGTTCATGATTTGACTATTGTTTTGCTTTATTGGTTTTAAAAATTGATATTACTTCTGCTATTGTAAAATCTTCTCTGCTTTTGACCGATAAGTTGACGGTTTTCATGATGTTATTTTTGTTATACGTCATTATTAAAGCTCAACTTAATGAAGACAAAGTGAAGTTTTTTGTAATATTTATAAATTTTTAATAATGATTCTTACAACTTGAAGCACGTATTCGTTCTCGTCGTTGATCGCATTTTATGATAATAAATTCTGTCGGGCTTCCTACTAAAGAGATATTTGAGGTCGTCGATTGAAAAGGCAGACTTATTGTTGTTTTTCAAGATTCTTGGAAATTGGTAATTATGAAGCTAATATTTAGACACAGAAATATAGTGGCGACGAGAAACTATGTCTGCAAAACAAAGTTTTCCATGATGTTGGGGTAATTGATAGTGATTTATCAATTGATAGGCAAATGAAAAATATTCATCGGATTGTAAAACCCTATCCTGCATTAATAAACTTAAACATGAGATTCATTTCAAGACCAAAGTCAATATTCTAAGAAGCATAGTTGTGACAACAATATCTCAGTTGCACTCCAAAAACCATTAAAAGTACTATCCACCACCTAAAGTTGTACATAGAAATATTTTAAAATGTTTGAAAATGCTTTTTTATCTTGATTTAAAAACACTTAATCATATTAAAGTGTAACAAAAGCATCGAAAAATAGTAAGGATAAATTTTCAACAATACCTCCAACATCATGAATCTATTATTTGGTCAAATAAAAACCAGAAAAATTAAAGTACTTTACTTGTAATTGTAATATTTTGAATTGACCGTAAATTACTTTTGGTCAATTGACCGCGCAACTCTACGTAACAGTGATGAATTCGTAACTTCGGACAGAATGTTTCTCATCAAAACGCGGCAAAAGTAAAGGTAAGCAACTGATGAAAGATGAAAAATCCGTCATTCTCGACTTTGAGAATGATTATGTTCACAATGAAAAAGAAAATGAGGGGCAAAAAAATGGGTGTAATTATTTAAAAGAGTTAACTGTTGAACGTCCTCAAATTTTTATATTAAAATGTGTTCGATGCAGGTTATACATCAATGAAAGAGAGAGATGAGGTTATAGCATACATTTGAAGCGTCTAGTAACTTATGTTAAGCATTTATGTCGGACGTGGTTTTATTATTATTTGAATAAAAAAAGAATGCGCTTGAAAGTTAAAACTATTGATTATTGATGCCTTCCTGTGAATACAAATTAATGGACCACAGTTGGCTGATCTTAAGTGTTCCGCAATAAGTGGGTGAATAGCGTTTAATCAGTTAAGTTGCTTTCCTCGAGAAAGTTAAGTTAAAGCTTCAAAAATCACAAAAATGAGGAAGAATATTTACTAGAAGTAATTAATGATCCGATTGAATTGCATAAAACTTATTGTCATTTTATTTCAAGTTAATATAATGAAAGGTTCAAACCTTAAAAGAATTTGTTTATGTCATAGTATAATCATTGTGGACAAAAGCAAATTTGCCATTGCCCCGAGTAACAATGTTAACAATAATCTTAATTGTTTGTTAACTATGGAAATGTTTGTTGCAAAAAAGAATTACGTAATCATTTGTTGAGATTACCCCCTGTCATATGATTTCAAATATTTTGTGCAAAAGCATTCCATTTGTAATTCTTAAGATGCGTAAAGATAGTATATTTAACAATTTTGTAAGGAAACATTTTAACCCCTTTTATGTTATTGTTGTTGACGATTATTACTATTTTAACTAAAATTATGCTTAATAATTCAGTTATTGTACACCTATTATTTGGGAATAATTCTGTGAAAAATTTTCATTTTTCCCTGTTCATTTTAAAAGAAAATTTTTAGGTTTTCCATGTACTTCCACCTTTTCCCGCTTTTCCCAAAATTTTTCCACTTTTTCACGTACTCCACCCTTTGCTCATTTTTCTCGAAAATTTTTCGCTTGACAGGGGGGGAGGGGTGGGGGGTTGGAATTCCAACCCCCTATTCATCTATGCATATATATTTCCCGATTTGGTTTCATTATAATAACCTTTGTCTATTTTAATGAAAACAATTTTGACAAATTTAATATAAATCGACTTAAACGAATGATTTAAAATATTTAAAATATTTAATGAAAAGAAATCAACAAAGATAATTCCCCTATTGACTCAACAAGGCTATTTCTTGTTTTAAAAAAGCCAAAAATTTTCATTTTTTCAATTTTGCAAAAGCAAATTTCTACGACCCTTCTTTTTCCGCTAAAAACTTTCATTGTTTTTTGAAAATGTTGTTATTTTCATTAATCGTTTAAAAGGAAACTAAACTTTTCAGTATAAATACTTTAGAAAGTTCAGTTGCGAAAAGAATGGAACAAAATATTAGAATTTTGTAAATCTTGCGGACTCTTTGGCAACAATTGCTTGAAAAAACCTTTTTGAAAAATTGTTCAGCTTGAAATGCAAAATTTTGTATTAAAAATTCACCAGGTTTGAATTCTGGGAACAAAACATTACATCAGTGATTAAACTCTATACTTTAAACACAATTTTTTTCATGAAACCTACTTAGCAGATTTTTAAAATACCCTCTGGAAAAATTAGGATACTGTACCAATGAAACACAAAAAAACGGTCTTTTTTTAATTTGGGAACGTTGTGGGTCCCGAAGCAAAAGTTGTGAAGAGGTAAGATTATTGTAATAATTTACTCTTCGTAGGGTCATACCAGTCCACATATATCATAGTTAATAATTCATCCTCCTTTATTTTTGTATAGCAGGCCCACCGCCATTTTTTTGGGACACCCTGTAATAAAAAATTTAAAAAAAAGTCTTTTTTTGATTAAAATTTTCGAAAATGTGCAAACATTTTGAAATTTTAAAATACATTATAAAAAAGCTAAGATCCTGTTTTACATGCAATTATTAAATCAATGTTTGGTGCTTTTTTAAAAAAAAAAATCAAAAGACAGTCTTGTTAGGTGTGAAACGAAAATATCAATATTTCTTTTGTTTTCTTTTCACTAAAAATATTCATAAATATTAAAAAGTAACATATGTTTTAAATTTTTTATTTAACAAATTGATAAATAATCTGGAAAAAATGCTTTTGACTGTACAGCTAAAGGTAATTATTACGGAATCGCATCCATGAAAAATCAAATTTGAAGTATTAAAAAAGAAAAAATTAAAGGCAATGTCTCTTAACTTCAACAGCAAATTTTAATTTTTTTAACATTTATTTCACAAAGCTCGTTTTTTGTTTGTAAAACTTTTGTATTAATTTTCTTAGAAACCTTTTTCATGGCTCAACAATCTACGATTTTGTAATTTTGATCAACTGCCAGATAGTCAAAACTGTATGTTGTTAAAAAAATAAATAATAAATTTTATTAAGGAAAAATCTTGCTAAACGAAATGATCATTTTGGCGCAAAAGGAAGATCAGCAGGTTTTGGCATTGAAATCGCTAAAACACACATGACAAAGGCTTTGATGATATACAAACAACTATATTTTATTGAAAAGTTTTATGTCACTATGCGAAAACTATAATATTATTAACGGTTGGTTATCAGGAATCACATCTTCTTAAAAATTGAAATGTCATACTAACATTATTTTTTCCATAAATAATGCCTGAAGAAAGATGCGTTAGAAATTAAATATTCAAACTTTAGTTAACTCGAAAAAAGTAACCAATTTACAAAAAATAACTTATTTTTTCTTTTTACAATGTTGAAATAGTCCGTAATATTTTTTACTAAAAAAAGAAAACTTTGACATTTTCTACCTTTTTGATAGACACGTTTTTTTAATAATCGTTCTTTAAAGCAGCTCAAAAATCGAATGTGGAGAAAAATATTAAAAATATTGTTGTATCTATTTTTTGATACACAGGCTCCCAGACATATGTTTGGTGAAAGAAGGGCAGAAGGAAAACATTCATTTTTTTGGTTTTGGTTATGGCGGTCTTTTAATATTTTAGTCTAATAGAAATTTGTTTTAAATTGAAGAATTATTATTAATACTTTGTGAACACATTTTGTTCTATTAAAAATTTATGAAACTATAAACAATTTTTGGCCCATCCTCTTCTTTTAGTGATTCATTCTTAAGTTAAAAGCTTATTTATTCTGCGCAACTCTTCTCTTCGACTCTTTCAATGTCGGAAGGCAACGAGCAGTTGGTCAAAAAGTTGCTGCAGGGATAAAAAGGATAACATAGATAAAACCGTCGTCCCCAGTGATATAACAAAACTGACTTATTTATTAAAAAAACAATACGAAAATGCAGAAACATTATAATATAAAGTATGATTGGTGTTTTATCACAAAAGAATAACTTTGCGTAATATTTTAGATACTATAGCATTAATTTTTTCTAAAATAATACCCAAATTTAAATAGCTACAAATTAAATATTCAAATTTGAATTAACACGAAAGAACTGAGCATTTCACAAATCAACAAAATATTTTTATTTTGAGAGTGTTGAAACATGTCTGACATTTTTTTTGCAAAAAATGATGTTTTTGACATTTTTTGTTTCTATTTTTTTAACAGTTGTTGTTTGGTGCATCCAAAAACATCGTCGATAAAATAATTTGAAAAAAAAATAGTTTTTTTTATTTTTTATGTATTTTTATTTGAATATTTTAATTTTTCGAAATGTTTTAAAGTTTTAAAAAGAGGCTAGAAAAAGCAGAAATAACTTATTTTTTTCACTGTTCACATGTTGTACAAGTCGACAATTTTAAAAAAAGCAATCAGATTTTTGTTTTGCGTTTAATCATACTTTTGAATGTTTGATCAGTGATTGAATAACAGTTCTTAATATGGGGGAAAACACTGTTACAGAATACCATGTATGTCATTTTGTAGCCCATATCAAAGTTACTAAGTCCACCAAGTTTTATAACTTAATATCTAATGTGCACCCTCAGGCACTTTTTCGAAAAACACAATTTTCACCTTTTTTCAGTGTTTTTGATAAAATTCTGCATTTTTTAGGATTTTTGAAATTCTGATTTGAGACAGGTGTTCGAGATTGAGTCATGAAACTTTATAGGCATGTTTAGTATGATAAGGGCTACAAAATGGCATATGTAGCATCTTTTAAAATTTACTGTGAGCCATTTTATAGGCACGTAAAAATCGCCAAAAACGGCAAAAATGGCATTTTCAAGTTGGTGGCAAATCGATGCCAGTACAAATTTTTTGGTTTTTTCTTCACAAATAAGTTAAATTAAGCATGCTGAACAACCTCCAAACAGTATTTTATGTTTTCCTATTGAGTTTTCAATTTTTTCTGTACCTCGGCTAAAGTTTTGGGACACCTAAATTTTGTGATTAATGTCCCGACGCGAATTCTAGAAGAGTACGGTAGCTGAAAGTTTGTTTATAAGGGTTTTTAAACATGAGGAATACGATGATAACAATCGCTTTTAACACCGATACCAGATTCTATCAGAATCCTTAAATTCTGAACCTCGGCTAAAGTTTTGGGACATACTTTATTATTTTTTGAATATTTTAAATCTTTGAATGTTTTACATATTTTATACAGCTTATTTTTGAAGATTACATAAAACATGACAGTTTTATGGAAAAATTTAATTTTAATAAAATGGTGTCAAGCGAAATATTAATATAAGCTATTGCCCATTAAAAAAAAGCAGATTGTCGTAACTGTGGCAAAAAATTAAAATTTTTAACGCCATAAAATGCACTTCTAAATTTAAAAATTTGTGTAATTTTGAAATGGTTCGAAGCACTTGGGGTTTTGTAGTTTTTTTGGTACGTAAGACCTACATGTATGTATAAATTTTGATATATAGAAAATCATGAATATGTTTTTTAAAACAGTTTAAAAAAAATAGTATTACAGTTATGGAGGATTTGCATGAAACTTGCTGAAACAAAATATACTGTTACCATAAAAAATCCTTCATTTTTGTGAAGAAATGGGAGATTAAAAAAAACAACTGCCTCTAACATTCGTTTGATGTCATTGGTAGTTGAATGTTTTGAAATTTTTTTTACATTGACAGTGTTGAAATAATGTCCGATATTTTTTGCTGAAAAAAGAATGAATGCTTTGGACATTTTTTATTTTTATGTCCAAAGCATTCTTTCTTTTTACTTTTTTCATCATCAATTTGTTCTAAGCTGCAAAAAAATATTGACACTGAAAGACCTGCAGCTCAAAAACATTCATCTTTGTTTAAGACGCACTCTGGCTGGAACTCAAAAACGGGCGGCACAGGCCAAAAATAGATTTGCCCCAAATTTTGCCCATAGGTAAAACAAGCATGGAGAAGACGATCCTGCCTTCTATTTTTGCTTTAAAAAATTTCTTACGGTAGTTACAGTACATCAAAGGTTTAAGCCGATGAATTTTCAGTCTGATGCGAAAAATCAGCAAATTAATTTTTTGTCATTATTTTGACCTTGTATAGGTTCTCGACCATGGGGAATCCGAAAAAGACACTTTTGGAAGCACCAGAATACCTGGAACATCGATTTTTTTATACCCTGTCTTATTTGAGCCAAAGAAACATGGCGTTAAATTCGCGTGCGGGGTGAAAAACCACGATTTAATAAAACTACAACATGTTTTACATCCAAAAATAAAAATAATATAAAAAATTACGGTAACTAACATCGTTTAAAAAATTAATGAACACCCCTTGAAAAAAATTTTGCAAAAATAAAAAGCAACATTTTCGTTGTGCGACATTTTGCCAAAACAACAAATTTTTCTTTCTTCTCGTGTTTTACAAGGGAAAAATCACGATCGCGAATGTTCATTAATTTTTTTAACGATGTTAGTTACCGTAATTTTTTATATTATTTTTATTTTTGGATGTAAAACATGTTGTAGTTTTATTAAATCGTGGTTTTTCACCCCGCACGCGAATTTAAAGCCATGTTTCTTTGGCACAAATAAGACAGGGTATAAAAAAAATCGATGTTCCAGGTATTCTGGTGCTTCTAAAAGTGTCTTTTTCGGTTTCCCCATGGTCGAAAACCTATACAAGGTCAAAATAATGACAAAAATTTTTTTTTGCTGATTTTTCGCATCAGACTGAAAATTCATCGGCTTAAACCTTTGATGTACTGTAACTACCGTAAGAAATTTTTTAAAGCAAAAACAGAAGGCAGGATCGTCTTCTCCATGCTTGTTTTACCTATGGGCAAAATTTGGGCCAGATCTATTTTTGGCCTGTGCCGGCCTCCTCTTGGTTTTTTTGAGTTCCAGCCAGAGTGCGTCTTAAATTTAGTTTTTTTATTTTTAATATTTTAGTTAAACTGTTTAAATTAATAAGGTTTAATATCATAAATTAATTTTTTGAGGTATTTTAGAAAACTAAAAGGTTATTTTACTGATTTAAACATTAAAAAATCAAAGCAGGGGAGTCTTTCCAGTGACAGTGGATTTTAATTTTTTGAATATTTATTTCACTTTTTCTAAATTCACTCCACGTTTGAATTACGGGAACAAAAAATTTGAGTTGGTGATTAAACTCCATTCACAAAACATAATTTCATGAAATATAAAAAGCTCTATTTTATTAAAAAGTTTAAGTGAATACACAAAAATCATGAAATTAACAATGCTTGTGGGCTTGGAATATCATTTTGCGTAAAAAATTGAAATATCGCGCCAATATCATTTTTTCCACACCATAATACTCGAATTGATATCTAACACAAATCAAATATTTGTGTTAGATATTAATTAATTAAAGTCCTTTTTAATTAAAAATATGTAAAAAAACAAGCTTTTTACAGATAAAAAAAAATGGTTCTCCTTTCACAATGTAGAAATGTGTCCCAAGACATAATTTTCATGATAAAATAAATGCTCTATTTTACTGAAAAGTTTTATGTCAATGCCCAAAAAATAATAAAAATAAAAATTATTAATGTTCCAATATGTTTTGTAAAAAATTGAAATGTCACACCCATATGATTTTTCCACACCATAATACTCAAATTTATATATATATATCACAAATTAAATATTCAAACTTAATTTAACACCTTTTAACTTTTAAAATAAAAAAAACAAGCTTTTTACAGATCAAAAACAAATGTTTTTTTCCTTTGAAGAAAAAGGGGTGGATCTGAAAATGTCAAGCACATTCTTTTTTTGCGAAAAATATTGGACATATTCCCACATTTCTAAATCATATTTTTTTTCTGCATTCTTTCTTCAATGCAGCAATAAACATCGACGGAGAAAGAGTTGACAAACAAAAATATTATTCTTTCTTTTTCAACATTTTTGAATTTTTCATTTTTTTACCAAGTGGTAATTAAAAATACCAAAAAGTGTTATAAGGTAAAAATATAAAAAATGAGATAAGATATTTTATTATTTTGTAATCTGCTTTGCAAAAAAATCGAACATTATTAATGAAGGAAGTTGAATTTTAAAAATCAAAAACTGAAATTTTTTTGATAAAATTTTTCCGTTATCTTGCGAATAACACAAAATTAATCACGATGCAACTTGAAACATAAATGCTTTCTTAAAAAATTTAAAAGGAATAATAACACTATTTTTTAAACAATGATACTCAATCTAGAATAAATAAAAATAAAAGATTCAAATTTCATTTAACACAACACAATATTTTGCAAATATAAATAAAAGATTTTTGACTGTGTCGAAATATGTCCCAATGTTTTCAATGGCGAATCCTTTGAACGATAAAACATTTACAAAAAATGAAAGAAAAAATATTTTTCTCTTTAAATTTTAACAATTGTGAACTATTCTTGTAAAATGTTTTTAAAAATTTACCTTTATTTACGAGAAAAAACTTTTGATGTTTTAGTTAGTGTGCACATTGTTATCAGAATTTTCGTCTATTTTGTTTAAAAAATTAAAACATACAAATTTTGTTTTAAACTTACTTTAATAAATGATTTTAGACATTTGTAAACTCTCAAAGATTTAAAAATTTGTAAATAATTTTTTTCGAACCAAAACGCAGAAAAATTGTTTCGCGTCTCAACAAACAAAATTATGTTTCTTTTTTATAAACAAAATGACAAAAATCAATTTTTTTGTGACACAAAATGTCGGCGATGAATATCCTTTTTAAAGCTTGTTTCAAAAAAACGTTTTTAACTAAAAATTTTAAACCAAATTTTTTTTATAAATGAAGCTTTGAAAAATTCGTCTTTTTGAAATTACTAAGAATGTATTATTACAAAAAAAGTATTAATTATGATATTTGGTGAATTAAAATATTAAAACACACGAATCAAAAACCAACATATAATGTTGATACTAGTAGGATTTCACTGCCTTTCGATGCTTCAAAAATGCCCAAAAAAAGATTTATTGGACCCAATCTGCGATAAACTTTTAGTAAAAAACGTTTTGCTGCATCAAAAATCAAATGTGAAAAGGATACTTCTTCTTTATATTTTATATAGTTTATCATTCAGTTTACAGGTTAAAGAGTCCTCGCTAATTTTACATAAACTTAACAATATTTTAATTTTTTCGTTAAAAAGAAGGAAAACTTGCATCTCTCGAAGTATGTTTTAGTAAAAAAATTGTGTTATTAAAAACAAAAAACATGGGGTGGCTTCCTACCAAATTTGATTAAAACAAGATTATGACATAAATTTAAAAAAATCAATAATGTTCTTGGAGAGATAGTTGATCGGGAAAACTTTTACTACTCGTCTAAAGTTTTTTCCATTTTAGTGTAATATTTAAACTTAATATTCACAAATAACCGATGATCGAAAAATTCAAAAAGAACAAAATTCGCAAACCGGGGTGTTGACATTTGCTTTCCCAAAAATGAATCAATTTTTGGTGTCTTTTTTTTAAAAAAAAACCAATCTTTTTCATGAAAAGTAGGACTATTCTTTTTTATTTTGCTCTCACCAATAATCTTTATAAATCGAAAATATTTGAATGTTTTATATTGTAAATAAATATAAATTGAGAATAAACTTGCAAAGATTTCTTTCAACAAAATGTGAAAAATTTATTTTTACTATTTTGAGTGAAGCTACAACTCCAAGAGTTTATATCTTTAAATTATACTACAAAAGCTTTTTTTCGTGAGAAAACTAGTGAATTCTTTTATAAACTTAGCACAAAAACCATGTATAATTGTAAAATAAAAGCATATTTTAATTAGTTATTTATTTTCAAAATTATGTTACAACGCAGTAATTTTAATTATGACTTATTTCATTCATCTTCTATATAAACTGACAAAATAAAATGCATTTTAAAAATTTTTTGAAAATTTTTTCGTTTAATAAAAGGTTGCTTCAGAGATAAAAAGAAAAAAATCTGTTAAACATTTCGACACCCACGAAAAATGTCCGATTTATTTGGCTTATCATTACACCACGAAATAAATAGAGCAATGCCAAACGTGGTTGTTTTTTATTAATAAATCAACAGTATAAAAGTTGATAGTTACGTTTTCTCAAAATAAATTCATTAATGAATCAGAATCGGTACTAGTTGTTTTCAGCATTCAAAATAATTTTTACATTCTAATGTTGTAAAATATTCAAGAATAAAGTTAGAAAAAATTAATTTTTGAAATATTCAAAGAGAATGTTAAATTATATTGGCAAAAACCTCCTTTAAAGCCCCTTAAATCAAAAAAATTGGTTTCAAAAAAGAAATGATGATTTTTTGAAAAACATTTTGAAATATAAAATTGAATGGAAAGGGACAGATCATTTTGTAAATCGATAAAATGTTTTCCTTTAGCAGCGTAACGCTGCCTCCGAAATAAATTTCTTTTAATATTTTCTTTTTTGACGATGAAATGAAAGGATAGAATAAACAAAATATTGTCACTGGTTTTATTTGAATATTTGAGCTTGTAACAAAATGAGAACAAATTAAAAAAGTCATAGGCTCTGTTTTTTAACAGGTTTTTTAATTGCAATAATAATTCATTTTGTCCGCATGGTATCCCGTTTAAACATTATTAAAAATAAAAGTCAGATATCATTTTACAGAAATAGAGATTAAAAACCAAAAAACACGATATACAACATCTTCAACAGAATTGTCTGGAAAAAATGCATTTCTGCAATAACTTTTGAATTATTTTTCTTCTTTGATTGTTAGTTTTCGTATGAAAATCGTTTTATTTTTGTATCAATTTTTTCGGACATTCATTCTTTGGAGCATCAAAAAATATTGTCAGAGAAAGCCCAAAAGTAAAATCATTTTTTGATGGTTTTTCATTCGTGTGTTTCAATATTTTAGTTTAATAGTTTGATTATTTCAATTAGTGTGTTTAAACCACTGATTTAACAAGCATTTTAACATTTGACAAGAAGATGTGTACTACTAAGAACAATAATAAAATATTGTTTTTTTACAAACACGATCAACGTAAGAAATATCACAAAAAACGTTTTACTACATCAAATTTTGAAATTAACATTCCTTTTTTGTTTTTTTATTATTATTGTTCTGTTTACAGGTTAAATCATACTGTGTAATCTTACAAAATATTTACTGCATTTTATTTTGCTGGTAAAAAGGAGGAGGATAGTTTACATCTCTAGAAGCACGTTTTAGTGGAAAAAAAAGTTAAGTTGTTGAGGACAAAATCATGTTTGATTTCTCTTTTAAATTTTAGTAAAACAAGAATGTAAAATATAGAAAGTATATTTGAATAAAAATCGATAATGTTTAGAGAGCATGTTGTGTTGAAATCTTTTTTAAAGTGATCAAAAGTTTTTCTGTATTTTTTTGTTTTTGTTATAAAAGTTATATTCACTAAAAGACTGATGAATGAAAGATTCAAAAAGAAGAAGATTGACAAAAAAATGATGAAAAAAATTCGTTTTCAAACGACCGAAATTTATTTTTAGTTTTATTTTTTTTAGCAAAAGGGGTTTGCTTTCACAATAATGCATAAATTTTTGGTGTTTATTTTTTATAAAAAAAAGCGTCCTTTTCTGCTTTGTTTTTATCAAAAATATTTATAAATCTTTAAAATCTTTGAATGTTTTACTGTTTTACAAATGTCTACTTATAAGAAATTTTACAGATGTTTTCTAATTAGAAATTGTGAAAAATTACTTTCAACAAAATGTGAAAAATTTATTTTTATGAATTTGAATGAAAAAGCTCCCATTAAATTATATAGTGTTTTAGCAAAATACTATGGATTATTTAAAAATCGTTGCATAAAAATAATTTACAGTAGTAAAATAAAAAATAATAATTTACACTCCTGTTTTTAAAATTCAAAGGTTCAACTACAATGACTCTGAAAAACTACCAAATAATTTTACCGTTATCATCGACAAACATCAAATCCTTAAAAAACTAATCACAATTAATTAATATGAAATATATAAAAAATATTTACCCGTTGCCCCGAAAATTGTCTTGCAAAATTTATTGCTTGATAATATTCTGGAAAGGTTGACAAAATTGTCAAAATAAAATTGTGAGGAGTCGCTTCAACAACGGCCCCTACAGAAAGGACACCTCGAACATCGCAAACATGACATACTGTAATAAAATTATTTTTATCCCATGCAACAACAAATTGATTTAGATTCTGAATTTCGCCAGTTTGTTGTCGGTCTCCGGGATTTTGGACAATCATCAGGTCTAAAATAGGGAAATGCGTTATAGAAAGCTGTGATCACGTTACGACATTAAAATATTATGTATACGGTAAAAGTCTTTACTAAAAGATATCCAAAAAAGTACGAAAAAACACTGAGTGAAAATAATTTTTGGTTTAAAAGAACCAAAAATGTTTTTTTTAACACAGAAACTACAATAAGAAGGAAAAAGAAAAAAAATAAACATAAAAAATGTAAAACAAAGCATTTTCCCAAATAAGTGGTAGAAAAAGACACATTTTTAGCTGCAAAGTTCTATAGATAAAAATAAATAAGCGGGGTCGAATTTGGTGTTACAGAAGAGAGTTGGAATGTTCCAGAAATAAGGAGAGTAAAAAAAGATATGAAAAACAACAGAATAGAAAAAACAGGAATATTAAGAAAACTCGAAAAAGAAGAAAAAAATGAGGCCTAAAGAAATCAAATAACCTGCCTTTAGAGAATGTCGCGGAGATGATAACCTATCTTATTACTACTTGGATCTAAAGAGAGAATAAGAAAGCAGTTGTGTCTTTTAATGAATGAACACTGCGGGGGGTAAAATGTGGAAGAGAAAATTGGAAGGAAAAATGTATTCATTGTTTGTTGTGATGAATTATTCTTTTTTTTGCAACAAACAAATCATATTAAAATGTTAATAATGATACATCCCGAAAAAATATGGAAGAAGATAAAAAAATATCCGTGATCCGAAAAAGAGATAGCATTTTTGAAAAAATCTCACCCCCTTTTAAAGGTATGAAAAAAATTTATAGAAGAAACACATTTGTTGAAGCTTTTTTGTAAAAAACCAAAAAATAAAATAAATTAACTCCAAAGAATTAAATTTCAAGTAAATTCAAATCAATAATAACAAATATTTTTTCTCTGTTTTTGTAAAACTTTTTGATGTGAATGTTTGTTGAGTTAGTCTGTAAACTTCAATGATCTCTCAATTGATGATAATATTTTGACAGTGTCAAAGTATGCCCGATATTTTTCGTAGAAAAGGGAATATTCTTAAAAGTTTTTTTAAACAATCTTTTTTCAAAGCACCGAAACATGTTGACAGCGAAAAAATATAAAAAACCAGCATTTATTGATTTTTGATTTTCTCATTTTTTTTTATAGAAAATTGTTTAAAATTAAAAGATTCTTTTTTGAAATCATACAATTTCTTTGTTATTTTAAAAGGTCCAGGTGCACAACTATTTGACAGTTCAAAAAAGAGTTTTTAGTTATCTTTATTCATATATTTGATAACAGTTAAAAATACAAATAAAAACATTTACCGCAACAAAAAGACTTTCTTCAAACTTGTTTGACAAGAATAAACGCTTTTCTTTAATTTTGTTTCCTTTTCTTATAAAATCATAAATTGGAAAGATTCCTTTCCCGTCAAAAAAGTTTGGCGCAATTTATTCTTTCTATTCGATATCGATTTTTACACATTCACTTTTTTTGCGCAGACTGGCTCATTAGCATTTTTTCAGAACCTTTTTGCATTTTACTGAAAGCGAACAAACCCTGGCATTTTCAACTTTGTTCAGTGTAAAAACTCGCAATGCTCCATTTTTTCTTCTCGTTTTTAAAAACTGTTCTTTACAAAGCTGTTAATTATTTTATTAATACTGATTTTATCATTGCTTATTTTACTACATTATCGCAACCTTTTTCTCAAATACTTTCTGACGAAGAACGACGAAAATATTCTTTCAAATCTCCATTCCCTCAAGAATTTTCTCTTCCATCAAATATTCTCGATTATGTTGCGAAAAATCCAGCTTTTCCAAATGGACATTTCAAGTTTATTTCATCATGCAAATTCCTTCTTCGAATGAGCCGAATTATTCCTGTTCAAGACGCAGGACATTATACGACTATAAATACCAAGAAATGGAAATCCGGCAAACGAGTACCAATGATTATGAATGATCAACTTTTCAAATTTTGGCTGCATGATGTTCTTTTAATTTACACTATTTCAATGCCAAATATTGCTTCCCCATTAATTAAAAAATGTTATAAATTTTCACTTCGAGAATTCACTTTTCAAAGACAAGTTTTAACTTTTGAAGAACTTCAGATTTTTGTTTCTGATAGTCATTTGGAGGAAGTTGGTTATCGTCAAAATATCATCAAAAATTCTGATGGAAGTATAACAGATTTTGAAAAAGTTTTTGAACTTCTTTGCTGCAAAAAAATTGAAATGTAAGTCTTTTTTCCTCTTTTTTATAACCCTTATGATAATTCTGTTTTTAGTATTTTTCCTGATGAACAACATGGTGTTGGTGAAAAAACAACACAAAAAATTATTGAAATTTTATCATCTGAACAAATTCCAGATGAACGAGACATTCGTTTATAAAATATTCAGAAGGATTTTGACTTTCACTTATTTTCTGGATTTTTAAAAGCAAGTTTTTTGTGTATTTTAAAATATTTCATTTAAAATTAAATTTTTCCTTTTTTTAGGCTAATATGTTTGCGAAACAACATTCCTTCGAACTTTCATTTTCTGATGAAATTTCTGATGCCTACAAGAATCATCTCAGACAATTTATTGCTGAAATTCTTCCCCTTCGTGGAATGTATGCTCATACGGTTCCGGATATTACGTTTTCTGGTGGTGATCTTAATGATTTTGATTCTCGTATTGATCTTTGGGGTATGCGGTCTGGAAATGTTGAAGGAATTCCTCGAAAGCCACGTGCTTAATTTGTGACAAAGGGATAAAAAAATTTGTGAATCCAATTAAAAAAAATCACAACTGTAAAAACAATGGTCGTGCCTTATTTGAAAAGGATTCCTTTCTTTCTTTATTATTTTTTTAATCTTGATTTTTCATGTTTTGGTTTTTATTAGTTTAATTTTAATTAGTGTTAAAAAGAATGTTAATAAAAGTTAGGTTTAAATATAATTTATCGAGCTCACAGCTGATTAATTTAACATGTGTTTGGTCCAACGCTTTTAAACAAAAGAAGAAAGGAAAAATAACCAAGATAAAAAAACACGAATGTTTCAAAAGTTGCTTTTGTTTCAACAAAAAGCATTAATTGCGTTTTTTTAATGACGAATTTTTAAAACAAAGGATATTTACCATAAAAAAGATTGTTTTCGATGCATTCCTTTTTGCGGAAATTGGGATTTATTGTTTTTATCTTTACAATTGTCGTAAATAATTTTCACAAGTTCAAATTCAAAATTTGTCTATAAATTTTTGGTACTTTACTAACCTGCACCCAATGAGAATTTATCTAAAAATTTTATATATTCAATTGAAAGCATTTCTTTCAATGTGTTGAAATATGTCACGATATTGTTCGCAAAAAGTAAAATGTTTTTGTGATTTTGAATTTTTATGACACACCTTTTTTCATCATCTTTTTTCAATGCGCCGAAAAATGTTGATGATGAAAAACAAAAAATATGAAATTCATCTTTCGTTTGTTCTTGATATGCTTTCAATATTTTAGTTTAACGATTTAAAACCAAAACATAATTAATGCTTTTAATTGTACAATGTTTTTAGTTTTTTAATAATTGCAGGTAATGCTAACAAAACAGTAATAAAAAAACAATTTTATTTTTTAAGAACACACTTTTGTTTAAGGGTTTGAAACTTGACGAACCCATTTTTTGTACCTAAATCATCAATGAAAAAAAACTTTTCTGCAAACATTTGTTTTAAGAATTTTCCATCTTTGTTTGTTTTCTCCTTAAAATGTAACGTTTATGCTACAGATTGCAAAAGTTTAGATATTAATTTTGTGTCAAAAAATAAAAATAAGCATGATGAAAAAATTTGTTGAACTTATATAAAATGTACTGAACGAAAAATATTTTTAAAGATAAAAGTAGACTTTATTTCATAATGTAAAAACATGTAAGACTCGAGGTTAAGAATATTGGGGGTTTAATATGAAAATAGAACATTTCCAACTTCATAGTCATAATAAAAATTCCACGAAAGAACAAATGATGAAATATTAAAAAAGAGTATTAAAAATAATTGATGAAATGATTACCCTGAAGAAAAAAAATGTCATTTTTAAAAAAATAATGTTTTGACGAAAAAACGGTGTTAAAATGTTGGTTTGCAAAAATGAATCAATTTTAGGTGTTTTCTTTGTTAAAGTGAGAAATGAGACTGCATTTTTCTGTTTAGCATTTCACTAAAAATATGTGCAAAATATTTTAAGTGAAATACTAAAGTTGCAAAGTATTTTAAATATTTTGTTAACATTATTTTGAAAATTTTTTTTTAATTTTTTGAAAGATGACTGTCTCCAAAGTAGTTATTAAGAAAAACGTGATTTTTATGTAGGTTGCACCTACCAAAATCCAAAAATGTACAATAAAAAATTTAATAAAAAGGACTGTGCCAACAAAAACTGTTAATTTTTACATAATATTTTCACCATTATAAAACCTGCAAAAGGTGGTAACAAACCACCATTGATTACTTTTTTGGGATCAATTTTGAGAAAACAATAAAGTTACAAATGATTTTTTAATAAAGTTTTTATAGACAACTCATTCACATTTTTTAATCCTTAAAAGGTTTAAATGAGATTACATTATCGCCTTACCCCATTTTTCCCGAAATAAATGAATTAATGAATTGGAGTTTTTACTGCGTGCAATCATTTTTATTATTACCCAAAAAAGCTCTTGAATGATAAACGAGGTCAAACGAATCAATAAAAAAGCAACCGAGTTCAACCAAAGAATGAATCGTTGTTGTGCCAACGAAAAGTTTTCACTACAGCCATCAAACAAAGGGAAGCAGTCTACAATTAAGTAAAGGCTAAATCGAACCGTTTAGCTTATAGACTTGGTCCTTATCTCGAGTTTTACTTTTGTATGATATTTGCCTTGTGTGAATTGTATTATATTTTATTGCTTGCATTTAAAAAATATTACTTTGCCTCATTTTTAACATATAATCCAATTTGCAAAAATATTCTGTCTTGCAATCAAAATGCCAAAAAGTGATGTCATAGAACAAGGAAAGCTTCGACTCCCTATTAAAGACATTCTTTCTGATGAAGAACGGAAGAAATATACTATTAAATATCCTTTTCCACAAGAACTTTTGCTCCCTTCAAATATTATTTATTATGCTGCTCAAAATCCAAAATTTCAAAATGGACATACTAAATTTATTGCAACCTGCAAATCTCTACTTCGTTTAAGCCGAATTATTCCTGTTAGAAGATTACATCATTTTAACAATGATAATATTTACAGATGGAAAGCAGATGAAAAAGTATCAATCAATTTAAAAAATAACTACTTTAAACTTTGGATCCACGAAATAGTTTATGTCTGCAGGGATGCAGTACCAAATCTTGCTTCAACCTTAGTCAAGCACGTTTACAAATTTTCACTACGAAAATTGACACTTCATGCCCAAGTTTTAACATTTGGAGAACTTCAAATTCTTATTTCTGATGGTCATTTGGAATTTGTTTCTTTTTATAAAAATGTCGTAAAAACTGATGATGGAAATGTTACAGATTTTGAAAAAGTCTTTGAAATTCTTTGCTGCAAAAAAATTGAAATGTGAGTGTTTGTTATGTTTAATTAATGCAACATAATCTTTTTTTTATTTTCAGTGATCTTGTGGATGAACAGCATGGAATTGGTAAACACACAACGAAAAAAATTATTGAAATCTTAACATCTGATCAAATTCCAGTTGAACAATTCATTCAAATATCCAACATTCCACAGAGTTTTGATTTTGAATTGTTCGCAGATTTTTTAAAAGCTAGTTGTTTTTTCATCTCAAACCATTTTATGTATTCATATTTCACCATATTTTAGGCAAATTTGAATGGTCGACAACATACCGTAAATCTTGTTTTTGCACCTACGATTTCTGATTCATGTAAGAATCGACTCCAACAAATTGTCGACGAAATTATTCGAATTCGTGAAATTTTTGCTCATACTGTTCCAGTTATTGATTTTCCTGGTCTAAATGATGAAGCGTTGGATGAACTTTGGAAAATGCGGTATAAGCCAGTTGAAGGTATTCTTAGAAAACCACGTACTTAGTTTGAGTGCAAACCTATGTTATATTCACGCTCTTCTATTTTGACATTTGTATTTTTGATTACTTTTTTTCAACCAAAAATGTAAATTTTTCCTTTTTCATTTCCCGAACAAGTGAAAAAAGATGCAAATTTGATAAAATCACGATTCAAGGAAGAAAAAAGCAAGGGGGTGCAAAACTCTGGACCCGTTAATGCCCGAAAAGCTGATAACGTAATCTCTTGACACTTTTCTGACTTTCCTCTGTATATTTTTTGAACACGATCATGTCTAAAATTTCTACACTTTTTTCTCATTGCATTTGTATTATTTTTAGATTTGAACCATGATTTTTACGTTTTTAATTTTTTCTTTTCAATTTATAACTTTTACTTTTGCAAAACGTTATTACTGTTTTAAAAAAAAAAGTAATAACGTTTTGCAAAAAAACGGTGCCGTTAAAGGGAGCGGACCAGATAAAATAAGTTTTTTTTTCAACACATGTGGTCCCACCCCTAAAGTTCTCTACTAATCGAGTAATAAAATTTTTTCAAAAACATTTTAAAAGTTACGAAAAATAAATAATCAACAAATAGTTTTAAATGCTTTTTTACTATTTGCAAAAAAACCTTCATGCATATGATGGTATGGTTACGGTAATTGAAAATTGTTCTTTTATCGTCTAAAAACTATCAGAATATTGTTTTTAGGTGTTTGTTTACCTATTCCAATGATTTTTAGAAAAAAAAATTTTCCGATTTCACGTGGTCCCTCCCCTCTTTGGATTCTTGTAAAATACTTACTTTCTGCAAATGCAAACCTAGAGACGTTTTTTCGATAAAATTATCAGCCAAATTCTTCTAAATTCTTTAAGGATTATGATACGAGGATAAATAATGTTATTAGAATACTTTTTGACGAACGAATTTCGCGATTTATAATAAAATACTGCAGCAGAACATTTTGTTTTTCCTTGATCTCCGTGAATATAACTTCATTTATTACAAGTTATATATCTATCTGTATCTAATAACTTGCTCTAAGGAAAGAAAAAAATAATAAAGCTTATAAAATTAATTTTGGCAGTAATATTTGGTAAAATCAGTAATTTTTTATTTTGTTTAAGAGGCTGTCTGGCTAATTATTTGACAAAAAATTCACAAAATTTTAAAAATTTTTGATTTGGGACTTCGAACTTTCAGAGGTTGTTGGCATAGGTTTCTGGATGCCAAAAATAATTTTTTCAGATTTTTTCGTGCCAGGATTCTGGATTTATGGGATTCAGAAGTCGCAAACTTTGACCGTGGGGAAAAAAATCCAGTTTTGCTTTGTTTTTTATAATTTCCCGGTTGTATAGGTTTTCGACCATGGGGAATCGAATGGCACTCTCGGTTTTTTGAGAAAAATTTTTTTTCATGCCGAAACGAAAAAAACTTTTTTTCAAAGGCGATTCTGAATATGCCAGAATCCTGGCCAGTTCTTGGAAATGGTCTTAAAACATGCCCTAATAGGTCTACTTTAATGGTATATGGGTCATTTATTTCATTTTGATCCGTATGGGGGTCATCCAACATCAAAAGTGAGCCCGACTCCACTTTTTTCACATATTTTCCCTGTTTTCGACACTAAAAAAATTTTTTAAAAAAAATCTGATAACACCATCAAATTCTCCATGGTCGATTACATATACCTGCAAAAAATCAGCCAATTCGGAGACATAAAAAAAATTGATGCCCCGGCGCGCACTCGAACCTGCGACCGTAAGATTTCAAACACCGGCTTGGTTCAAACGACGCGCGTCCAAGTTAAACTCTTTTTGCTGCAGCCTTTTGAACCAGCGATCACGGGTTCGAGTGCGCGCCGGGGCATCAATTTTTTTTATGTCTCCGAATTGGCTGATTTTTTGCAAGTATATGTAATCGACCATGAAGAATTTGATGGTGTTATCAGATTTTTTTTAAAAAATTTTTTTAGTGTCGAAAACAGGGAAAATATGTGAAAAAAGTGGAGTCGGGCTCACTTTTGATGTTGGATGACCCCCATACGGATCAAAATGAAATAAATGACCCATATACCATTAAAGTAGACCTATTAGGGCATGTTTTAAGACCATTTCCAAGAACTGGCCAGGATTCTGGCATATTCAGAATCGCCTTTGAAAAAAAGTTTTTTTCGTTTCGGCATGAAAAAAAATTTTTCTCAAAAAACCGAGAGTGCCATTCGATTCCCCATGGTCGAAAACCTATACAACCGGGAAATTATAAAAAACAAAGCAAAACTGGATTTTTTCCCCACGGTCAAAGTTTGCGACTTCTGAATCCCATAAATCCAGAATCCTGGCACGAAAAAATCTGAAAAAATTATTTTTGGCATCCAGAAACCTATGCCAACAACCTCTGAAAGTTCGAAGTCCCAAATCAAAAATTTTTAAAATTTTGTGAAATTGATTCCCTTATAAAGTGAAAAAATTAGCCAGACTGCCTCTTAAAAAAAGAAAAAGTTGCAAGAGTGTTTTCCGTGCGGGAGTTTATGTTGCACTTTTACCACGCCATGGGTATAGTTTGAATGTAAGAAACTTTTTTAACACTTTCAAAACAAAAATCATAAAAAGGTGAAATTTATAGTTCCATAACATCAACAAAATATCAAAATATTAGTTTGTTTTCATATGCATGTACAATCATAGTTCCAAAAAGTGCTGCTGTTTTATTGTTTTTAACTCCATACGATGAAGTCGTTACTCGAAATTCTATAATTCTACAGTATCCTTCTCAATCACTCCTAACTACACCACATTATGTATTATCCAAATTTGATGGTGTCAGTGATTGCTGGAATAATACTTTTGTAATTTACAATACCTTCAACAATCCCGTAAAGTTTACTGTACTTGACTTTAACATGTCCTCGGAGAAACTTTATATTTTCAATTGGATAATACTTTAATACAGTATGATTTTAAATTATTAAAAGTAGTATAAAATTGTTTCATCTCAGAGTTAAGGAAATTGTCGACATGTTTACATTCAAAAAAATACAGTTGTTGATTTGCAATACAAAAATGGAAAACGAAAATCATTCAAAACTGTTGCGATACTTTTTGTTGAAGAAGTAAATCGATTATTTTTTGAAATTTTTGTTTTGTCTAGTTTATTATGAATTACAAATTTTAAATAAAACATGTATCTGTTTTTGAATAAAGCATATGATTTGTTGAGTCAAGCGGCGGTCATCAGAAAAAATGAATTTTTATTTGTGAAACATGTAATAACTTGCAAAATCATATATATTGTTAATAAAAATCTTCAGTTTTAATTATTTAATGCATTGTAGGTTCTTTTTCAGTTTAAAAAAATGCAGGTTATACGAAACAACGAAGATGACGGTTTTTTATTTGGAAAAATGCCAACAATTTTTTTTATTAATTATAATATTTTAAACATTCAAAAATAAAAAAGAACACAATCTATAATTAAGAAATTGAAAAAGATTAAATTTTAATGTCATAGAAAAGCGCAATTCGTTGTGTTTTGAAAGAATAAAGACTGCATCAAAAATTTTTTTCTGCCAATTTTTTTTTCAAAATTTTAGCAGTTGTAAAACAAATGAAAACGAATGTCTTTTATTGATTTTTGGTTTTGAATATTTTTATAAATAAAACATTTTTGTAACAGATAGGTTTACTCGGGTTAAAATAAGATGAATGAAAAAATTAATAGCTTTAATTACATTTTTTCAAAAAATAATGAACTCATTATTGACAGTTTAAAAATTTAAACAATTACAAACGAATGTTTCTCTTTTATATAGTTTTTTATTCCATTCAATGATGTAAATTAAACGAATGCTTAGAAAAATCATACATTTTTATGATTCAACATTTGTGCAAAAACTCTATACTTAGAAATTTTTTTAACTCATAATAAAGATCACCTTGCTTTGTCAAGTTACAAGGTGAAAATAAACGGAATTAATTAATTCATTAATGTCAGCACACCAATAGTAGAAGGGTACTTTAATGTTCAGAGAAGTTCTGTTTTTAGGCATTTTAAAGTATTGTTTTTCACACGTCAAAAAGCATCACTTAATATGTAAAGCGAATTACAAAATATTCAAACTCTAATCTCTTATTTTTTCAAAACAATTACTAAAAAACATATTTTTCTGCGCTTTTTTAATAAATGTCGCTGAAAATTTGTCTTCTTTGAGAATTTTTTTAGCATCTGTCGAAAAAGAGCTCATTTTGTGATTTATCTGGCAATATAAATTTTTTAAATATTTTAGTTTTGTAAAACAACTTTAAACGATTAATAATTCTTGTTTGATTTTTCTTATGAAATGCAGAATAAATTTGACTTGTCATTTTTGATGATTTGGTTATCGAACATTTTATAACAAAGCCGTATTGTTATTCATTCAAAAATTAAAATGAGAAAAAAATAAAATTTCTGTAATTTCATTTTCAAAAAAGGAAATGCTCTGTTACTGCATATAGTACTTAATGTAATAAAGGATACAATTCTCATTAAACTGATAAGAAAAATCCTCCTTGAAATTTAATGAAAGAAACCATCTAACATTTGTTATTCAGAAAAAAAAATTATTTGACCGTGACCTTTTTTAAAAATATAAATGTCTCACATGTTTTTTTTTTGATTTCTTCTCTTTTCTTTTGTTTGTTTTTCTTAAAAAGTGACGTTATTAGTTTTTGATTTTTTTTATTTCATAATTTATGAATCATAATAACTTATTTTTTGTTTACGAAATTTTCTTAAGTTTTTTGACGCCCTTTTTGCAGTCGGCGCGCACCCGTTTTTTGTTTTCACTGTTTCAATTTCATTCATTCAAAAACCTTTCGATCACAACAAAAGCCAACCACGCCTTTTCATTTTCGTTCATTTTCAAAAATTTGCATGCTAATTTTAGATTATCCCTTAAAGAAAGATTCGTCAGTTGATGCATTTTTTAGATTTCATAAAAACGATATCGAAATTGCAATTTACTGATGTTCTAGAATTTTCTCTTTTGTTGTATTGTTGAAATAAAATTTCGAAAATATGTTTACGAATTAAATTTCATTATTATTTTACGTAAACTATAAAAATGAAACAAAGAGAAAATCCATGAATATGAGCTAATTGCAATTTAGAAATCTTTTTTATGACACTGAAAAAAACTTTATCAACTGACGACTTTAATAAATGTTTCTTTTTTCTCGTTTTATTAGTTTTCCGTGAATAATAACTGACTTCTTTAAGGATTTTATTATTCGGTTTCCTTATGCCAACTTATTGATAATTTCATTTACCATTTTGTTCAGAAAAGTTAGAGACTTTATTTTCACTTTATTTTCCAACGTGATCTTTATATATTAAAATTTGCATAGATACTTTTGCGTGTATAATATATGTCAATATTTTTTCAGACAAGATCATTATACAAAATGTCTGGAGAGAAGCTTGAAGTCGGTAATGTTGCCAAAGAAGTTGTACTTACACCTGCTTTCACCCCCGTACTTTCTGATGAAGAACGAAAGAAGTATACTTTCAAAACACCATTCCCTCAAGAATTCTCGGTTCCTCCAGAGATTGTCTATTACATTGCTCAAAATCCATTATCACCAAATGGACATCTCAAATTAATTTCAACATGCAAATCCCTTTTTCTTATTCTTCCTATAGAAAAGTTGGAACATGGTGACGACAATAATGAAGATTACTACAAATGGGATGCAGGTTCTAATGTTTCAATCAATTTAAAAGATCAAAGTTTCAAACTTTGGGTACATGATCAAATTTCAGTACTCACTGATTTGCCAGATCTTGCTTCAACATTGGTCAAGCATATTTACAAATTTACACTTCGAGAATTGACACTTTTTAAACAAGATTTGGCTTTTGGAGAACTTAAAATTCTTGTTTCTGGTGATAATTTGGAAACTGTTCTTTTTGGTTTTAATGTTGTCAAAAATGATGACCAAAATATTGTTGAATTTGAAAAAGTCTTTGAACTTCTTTGTTGCAAAAAATTGACAGTGTGGGCTTTTTGTTTTTTTAAAATTTAATCTATATAATAAAACTTGTTTCAGTTATCTTCCTGATGAAGAACATGGCGTCGGCAAAAATACTGCAAAAACAATTATTGAAATTTTATTCGCTGCTCATGTTCCAGAAAAGCTTAACATTTGTTTAACTGATATTCCTCAAAATTTTGATTTTCGTGTATTTTCCAAATTTTTAAAGGTTATAAATACTTCATTGAGTTTCTAAAAGTTTACTCAAATTTTTCCGTTTTTAGGCAAACATGACTGCCAAACAACATTCATTCGAATTACATTTTGCTGACGAAATTTCTGTTGCTTATCAAAATGAACTTCAAGAATTCGTAAATGAAATTATTCAACTTCGTGGTATTCATGCTCATGCTGTTCCGTTGATTGAATTTCCTGGTCAAAATAATGAAGCATATGAAACACTTTTTAAAATGCGATGTGGAAAGGTTGAAGGAATTTTGGGTAATCCTTAGTTTATTCGAGTACTTGATTACTTTATAAGGATGTTTTTTATATTTTCATTATTCTTGTGATATCTTCGGATATCTTTGATCCTCTTTTATTCACACTTTTTATGTTTTTCTTTTTTAATTGACTTGAATTAAAAAAGAAAACCATAAAAAAAGTTCTTTTTGGTTTGAAACATGTATCAGGTTGTTCGATAAGTCCTTTCAGGTGTTTGACCTTCTGGCATTTTTTTAGTTTTTAAGGAATTTTGATAATTTCTTTTTTAAATAGTACCCATGGTTGTTAGAAATGATGCCTGAAAACGGTTTTTGACTATTTTCATTTTTGGCGGATTTTGGGCGGATATACGGGGATTAACTCGGATTTCCAGGTATTTTGCACAGAAATGTTACAAAAAAGTATGCAAAATATGCAAATTTATACACGGAACTAAAGAATAGGATGTTAGAGACTTGACAGAAAACCTTTTACCAAAGTCAGATGTGCCGGACTTAATTTATGCAAATTTTTCCACGTGTACTCAGATTTTCTCATTATTTAATATTTTTTCATTATTTTTTTGAACATATTGAATTAGAAATGAGAGAAAATAATGAATAAAGGTCCTGTGAGTCCAGTGGTATGATTTGGAACGATCAAAAAGTGTTTTTTTAATTTTTTAACCTTCATGAAAAGGTTACGGTAGGTTCACTCACTTTAAATGCTTCGAAATCGACAAATTTGCATAATTATGCAAAAATCTTTCGCAGGACACTTCAGCACACTCCCTGACATCCATTTTAATTAGAAAAATCAAAAATTAGAATTTTGACTTTTTTCGATTTTTTCACGTGGTCCCCCCTTTGGGTCAAAAATTCTTCATGTAGGGGACCACGTGAAAAAATCGAAAAAAGTCAAAATTCTAATTTTTGATTTTTTTAATTAAAATGGATGTCAGGGAGTGTGCTGAAGTGTCCTGCGAAAGATTTTTGCATAATTATGCAAATTTGTCGATTTCGAAGCATTTAAAGTGAGTGAACCTACCGTAACCTTTTCATGAAGGTTAAAAAATTAAAAAAACACTTTTTGATCGTTCCAAATCATACCACTGGACTCACAGGACCTTTATCCATTATTTTCTCTCGTTTCTAATTCAATATGTTCAAAAAAATAATGAAAAAATATTAAATAATGAGAAAATCTGAGTACACGTGGAAAAATTTGCATAAATTAAGTCCGGCACATCTGACTTTGGTAAAAGGTTTTCTGTCAAGTCTCTAACATCCTATTCTTTTGTTCCGTGTATAAATTTGCATATTTTGCATACTTTTTTGTAACATTTCTGTGCAAAATACCTGGAAATCCGAGTTAATCCCCGTATATCCGCCTAAAATCAGCCAAAAATGAAAATAGTCAAAAAACCGTTTTCAGGCATCATTTCTAACATCCATGGGTACTATTTAAAAAAGAAATTATCAAAATTCCTTAAAAACTAAAAAAATGCCAGAAGGTCAAACACCTGAAAGGACTTATCGAACAACCTGATATGAGTATGTTTGTCTAATTTTGTTTTGTAATGATTTTTTACATGTTTACAATTTTTTTGTATTGTTTTTTGTTATCATCTAGTTTGAAAATGAATAAAATTATTCTTTTATTTTTTTTGTAAAAACTTCAGAATTCATAACATTCCGTTTTCCCGAGTATTGTAACAAAAAAGATGGACGAAATTCGTTTTTTGCCGTTTTTAACTATTTGTTTTTGATTCAACATTTCTTTTGAAATATCTTTTGAAATAAATGAAAATTGACAAATAGTTGTCGACGATTGCAAAAAAAAGAATCGTTGTCTAGCTTTTTTGCTCTTCTCAAAAGCTGATCAATCAAATGATTTTTAAATTTCAACATTTGACCAAAAATATTTTTTATTTAAAAAATGAATCAAATTGCTAAAAAATAATCCATTGTTTTTTTTAATTTTTTGTTCATATTATCAATGTATATTATAATGATAAAACTGCGTCGAGAAAATTAAATATTTATCACATTCAGATCGGTTGACGATTTTAATGTCATTTTTAATATAAATATTTATTTAAGCCGAAATTAGTTGTGATTTTTATTTCAATTTAACTACATATTTGGCAACTTTTATTATTTAACTTGAACTCCTATTTCAATAAAAGTTGTTATCCAATTTTTAACCAATTAAAAGTCACTGAAAAAACAGTGCAGTTTTAATTTACGATAATAATTTTATTGCGAGCAAGTTAAGGAATGTTACATACTGACCTTTTTAAATTATTTAACGGTACGTCCGTAAAAAATGAAAAAATCTCTTTTCCATTTACTATTTGAAAAAGATAATGTTTCATAAAAAATTTAAAGATCCAAAGGCAGTGAAAAAAATTAATTGCGAGGAAAAGAGAGAGAAAGAAAACGATTGAAATGTCGAAGAAGGAAACGAATTTTTTAGTTTCGTAACAAGCGAAACATATTGCATTAAAACTGTTCAGTTTTGTCTTCCACTGTCTGAAAAAATGCATCTTCAAAATGGACAAAAATAAAAGTATTTTATGAGTTTTGAATATTTTTGTAAATATAACACGTTTGTAATAATGTGGTAAAATTCAAATTTAAAAAGACCAAATTCATTGAAGCTTAATAATATTGTTTTAGTGGAATTGAAAAGTGATGACACCATTAGTAAAGTTTTAACAATATTTATATTCAACAGTGTTTTTTTTCCTTGAAGTAAACATATTTTACTAACTAAATTATTAATTGTTCTTCTTAGCTCCTATGACAACCCGATGATGTTTAATCTAAAACTTTTGTTTTTCATGAATATTTCATGATGGAGTACAAAGCTGATATTGAAATTTTATCTAAAACGAACAATAATCACTCGTAAAAAATTTAAATGATTTTTATATGATTTTTGCAGATATTATTAACCGATCAAAAACGTTATTTTCTGAATTTTAAGAAAATCAATGAAAACGTTCTTTATTCTCATATCGGTGTTTAAGTATTACAAATTAAAAAATATCATATCATAGACTAAGGTTTTAAGATTATTTGTTCTTTTAATATTGTTTTCGTTAATTTTGTTAAAATGGCTTTAAAATATTACTACTAATAAGCAAAAAAAGTTTAATTGCGATTTCTGCTTCCAAAATTTTGACCAGCATTTTTGAAACAAATTTTTCAAAATGTAAAAATCACGAAACATCCGAAATTTCAGAAACACAGAGATTCAAATAAAAATGGTAGATGCGTTGATTAGTTTTCTTTCCTTTAAAAAACACTGCCAACCAAATTTTTGTGTCTGACATTTTTCTTTCGAAAGATGAAAATTAAATTGTTTGTTTCACGATTTGTTGTTCATTTTCAACCATTCAAAAAGAAAAGACAGAACAAGAAAAACACATTTCAAAAGAAAATCTGCTGTCTCACTTTATCTTCATTTTCTTTAAATGTGCTTAAAAACTACAACCAAAATGCTCAGTTTTTATTCAAAAACAATCCAAACAAATATAGCTAAAAAATTTTGTTTTCTTTGTTTGACGTCAAAATCATATTTTTTGAGTTTTTAAAGCTTTTAACTGTATCTTTTTTGAATATTCTAAATATTACAGGCCAAATTTAAAAGGGGAATCGAAATAAACTCTTTATTTTTTGTTTTAATAAATGAGAAAATTCTCCATTTAATCTATATGCATTAATCAATTAATTAATTATTTTCAATCAACATCATCTTTCTTGTAAGACTAATTTGTAACAGAAAAATAATAAAAGGACCAAAATTTTCATTAATCAACAAAAATTTCAACAAATAATTAAAAACTTTGTTTTATTTCCATGCAAAAACCATCAAAATGAAATTCACAAATTTAAAATATTGAAAAGGCTTTTAAGCTATGCTACAACAAAAATATTTAGTGAAACAAAAAAAATTCTCGTTTCGGAGAGATAGGAACAAAAAAATTGTTGATTTTGTTTGCAAGCAGGGCGTCTTTGAAATTTAGAAAGTTCAGGTCGATTGTTTAAATTGTTGTTATGAAATTCCGTGCAGTGGCGATGCTTCGAAAAATAATTTTTGTCTGTCGTTAAAAATGTGATTTGTTCATTTTCTTGCTCCATTGAGAGTAGATGATTTAATCGCTCTAAATATTTTTTAGTGTTTCTGTCTAACTTTGTCATTTCAGAAAAAAATGAAGGACGGTGAGTTTTTGAAGTTTTTTGAATCTTTAAAAAATGTAATTTTCAATAGTAAAATAGGATCATGAAGATTGTCTTTTTTGTCAAATCAAGAGCGGCTTTGTGAAAATAATATTGCTTTGTTCATTTTAAAACAAAATATTTAAGATAAATTTCGCACAGAAACAACTTTTTTACAGTTCACATTTATTACAAAATGATTAAAATTAGCAATAAATGACTCTAATCTCTGTTAAATTATCGAAGAAAACAAAATAAGTTATAAAAATTTTTAGAATTCCCGGACTTTTCAAAAAATGTGGTCCAAAACATGTTTTGGATTTCTGCCCTCATTCGATTTTCATAAAAAGCCAGTCATACCTTCCTTTATAAATTCATTCAAAAAAACTTTAATAAAATTGAAAAATGCTTTCATTTTTTCTTTTCACTTGCGCTACAAAAATTTTGGTGATAACTAATAAACTTGCCAGTTTAATAATCAAAAAAAATGACGCAAAATTTCTACATAGTTGTTGGATAATCAGTGTTTGATGATTAATAAAAGGGAAAAGCGTTTTTTCTCAAAAAATCACTATTAAATTTATGACATGAGAAATATTTTAACTTGTCGTAATAAAAATACTACCAAACCACCATGAAAGAAATATTCAAAAAGCGTGTTTACGACAATACGAAAAATACGATAAAAAATATTTAAAAAAAAATTGTATGTTTCTTTGTTAAAAAAGTAGGAAAGCTGGCATTTGTCTCTCTTTTGTGTTTTCTTTTGAAAAGTGCGAAATATTTTTTTGATCTGAAATAATCTGGAAATAAGTTCATTGCATTTATTTGAATATTTTTATATATAAAAATATATGCTATATATAACTTTGATGCAAATTTGACTTAAATCAATTTTTAAGTCAAATTTGCAGTATTTGATTGATAGTTGGCTGAAAAAATATTGAATTTGTGAATTTTGCCGGAATTTATTCGAATTCAAATTAAATATTTAAAAATTATTTCATCATCGCTTTACTAACACAAAACAAAAAAACCAAAAGATTTTCTTATCAAGAATATTGCATACCCGTTTCATGATAACAACTTTGTTTGTGAATTCTTCAAAATTTGCAATGAATAAACTTGATTTTAAATTCGATGTTTTTATACTTATTTTTTTTACCGTCCATTAGGGACTATTAAAATATCTTTTTTTTATAATGTACCAGACGTTGTAATCTTCATCCTATGGATACAACATTAAAATAACATTTATTGTTACTTCTGTTTTATCATTATGTATCTGTGCTAAATCAAATGGATATTGACAATTATAAAATAATAACAAAATTCAAACAAGAAAACAAAAAATCATAAAAAGTGTTTCTTTTTTTCGTCTGCATTCAAAAAGGCAAACAGAAAAAAACAGTGTAATAGTTGTTACGAAATATCTTCAGCAGTGTTCTGCTTTTGTATTTTTAATCGCTCGCGCTCCGCTCTTCGCTCCGGAATTTTTCAAGAGTCTCTCCAAGCTCTGCTCCGCGCTCGGTAGTTTTTCAAAGATCACTCCAGGCTTTACTCTTCGCTCCGGAATTTTTCAAAAAATGCCAAAACCAAACTTTTTTCACAACAAAAAACCATTTGAATATTTATCCAGTTAGATGAAAAAAGATTAAAAATAACAAAAAAATTGTTAATCGCGACCAAAAAAGCAGCTAAATTCAAAAAAAAAAATCGCTCCTCGCTCCGCTTTTCGCTCCGCAGTTTTTCAAAAGTCGCTCCGCGTTCCACTCTTCGCTCTCATAGAAGCGCTCCGGAGCGGAGCAAAATCGGAGCAACGCAGAACACTGATCTTCAGATGAATGTCTTATTAACAAAAATAGTTAAAAAAAAAAGAAATCCAAAGGGATAAATTGCAATGTTGCAGACAAGTTGTTTGTTTAGAATCACCAAAAAATGGGTGAATAATTACACTGGGTACAGTTTTTCTTTCATTGTTTAACAAATGTTGCAGCATTAAAAAGAATAAATAAAAGGTCAACTGTTTTTTAAAACTTTTTATTAAGTATCTTTTCTGAAAATATCGAAGTAGAGCAGGTTTTTTATTGATTCCTGCATCTCAATTGATTTTGCTACAATTTTATCAGTAATTTTATTTTAAATTTTATCTAAAAAATAACTTTTTTCTCATAGTGTCAAACATTTTGCTTATTTACAAAATATTTCAAATATTCAAATATACTTAAAAATACAAACGTTTTTTAAAACATCGAAAGAAAGCTGACTGAAAAAAATTAATGCAGTTCTTTTATTTCAAAATAAAGAAGCTGCGCTGTTCTTTGTCAATGCGAAAGTATATCTATTGGTTTTTTATTGGCTATCATGGGGTTTTGAATGTTGTGAATATTTGAAAAAGGAAGAAAAAACAACATTTTTTTTGAAAAATTTTTTTTATCATTTCTCATGAAAATCGCATATTACAGTTTTTAAATGAGCACTTGGATCAAATAGTTTTTATTTGTTTTCAGGGCAATTTTTTATGCTTTTTTGTATTTTAAAAAGAGATAATCATCAGTTCCTTTTTCAAATTTTTGGTTATTGAAGAAATCTTTTTTAAAATTTTTTTGTTAATGATAAAATTTGTTCTTTTTTGGAAAGGATTCATGACACCGCAAAAAAAAATATTTAAAATTTTATATTTCATAAGTTTAACAATGTTTTTTCCCCTAGAACAAGAATTTTTTCAACTAAATTTTCGATAATTATTTTTTACTTAGATGACAACACGAAATTAGTAAATTAGAGATTTTTGTTTTTCATGAATTTTTGTGGAAGGTGTCTTAAACATTTACTTTTTATTTATCAAAGTTTTTAACCATAATAATAGCAATCTTTAAAAAACATTTATTTCAAATCCTTAAAAAGTAGGTCAAAATATAAGTCTTGAAAAATTTTATGTTGGCATCATTTTGCATACATAACGTGCAATAATTTCTTTACAGGACTGAATGTTATTCGCAATTAAACCAGCTTTATAATTGCATATTGGTGCTATATGCATACATACATGGGCATGGGGTCCACAAGGGTCCACATTGTGGACCCTGGAGTGTGCAGTGAGCAGAGCATTTGTGCTGGAGTGAGCAGGATTGGAGTGAGCAGGAGCGAGTGGAAAAAAATTAAAAAAAGAAGAGAAAAAAAGAAAGAAGAAAAAAGAAAGAAAAGGAAGGGAAAAGGAGGAAGAAGAGGAAAGAATGAATCCTAATTACTTGTGTGTTTTTTCCGAATGAAGACTGAGCAAGTTAGAGTCCGCAGAATTTTGGAAAAAAGTAATATGGACTGAGCAAATTTTTATTTTGAAAAGGGAGAAAAACTTAAATTAGTATTATTAAATGCGAGCTCCATTTTTGCTGTTACTGTAATGTCTCTAAACAATAGTTTTAATGATTTTTTATTAACAACATACCTAAATTTTTCTAAATTCGGAACATTAAATTTTAAAAAAATGCTATCAAATATAAGCAATTTTTTATTGATTAAATTAAATCTTCTGGAAATATTGGGTCTTCATCCGAAACATCATCTGCAAACACATCAAACCCTGGTTGTGTAATTTCAATGATGACAGTGCTGTCATCGTCACCGTCATCTTCAATTTCGATTTCTGCGATTTCTTAAAAACTTTTTGAAATTATTTAAATTATTTTATTTCTTTACCTTGAATGTCTTCTAAGTATATTTCAGTTGGTTGTTGGGGAGCTGATACTAATCCAGTATCACTGACAATCAATCCTGCATCATATGTTTCTTTTCTTCCATCTGCCTACCATTGTGCAACTGCTGGCATTGGATTAAAATCATTTGGTTCAGGGCCATTAATCATTATTGACATGATATCTTGCAAAGATGTTGTACTTGAACGGCTTCTTCTATTATGTATAAAAGAAGGTGCTGAAGGCTTGTTCAACAATGACAGAACCTAGTGAAATTGCCATAATTTTGGAAATGAAGACTTTTAATTCATCAACATGGATTAGCCCTTTTTCATTTGCAACTGTAACGGCCCACTTCCAAAACTGCGACATTGACATATTTTTATGATCAAAATACGTTTCCCGATCATTTTGCAAAAGATAATTAAAGATTTGGACACATTCAGGGAACTTATTCTTCAATTCCATCAATGTCCCAATTCCATCTCGAATACCGACCATATTGGCGGCGCCATCTGAAGAAAAAACCACCAATGTTTCTTTAATAATTTTGGCAATGCCATCGCTTTCATAAGCTTTTAACAATGCTTCTTTCATGTCAACTGCTCGTTCGCCATCAAGTTCAATAACTTTGTAAAAATAAACCCTTGGGGCAATTTGAAAAAAAACGGATGAAGTATCCAAGATCACAGTTACGGGAGGTTTATGAGTTTTTATCGTTTGAATTACTCGTATATTTTATATTTCTGGCAACCGTGTTCACAATCCGCCCAAAAGAACGTCGGTTATCGTGTCGAACAGTTGATGGCAAAGCTCCTGAAGCTTGCATTAATTTAATCAATGTCGGATCCAGTTGAAAGCTGGTGTGCTTTTTTTACTGCAGTATGTATTTGCATATACCCCCGACGTATAAATATTATTTTGATCAATGTTTCCTTGGGCATTTTTAAGACATGAATTTGGTGGGTTTAATATTGCATTTTGTTTCTCTGTTTATGAATACTTTCGTCGTAAATTGCCCCTTCGTCACGTACCATATGACCAAATTGATTTTCTTTTAATTTCAAATGTTGATTACGACGTTAATAGTCTTGACATAGGCAGCAAGCAAATCTTGGGTTTTTGGGATCATTTGTTGGAATCAATTTTAACCAAGTTTTTTGTTATTTTTAACTTATTATCAAATGCAGATATTTCCAAAGGTTTTTTCGAGCAAGGGTAAAAATCTTTAATGTAAACTGCTGCAATATATTTCTGGTATTCATTTGCAAATAATGCATTTGGACGGGTAAAACTTAACCAAAGAATGTCAGAAGTTAGGTCAAAAGTTTCTTTTGATGTCGATGGCGAAACTGGGATATTTGAAAATTTTTCGAATTTTGTTATAAATGGTATTTCTTTCTCCCAATATTTCAAATGAGTTTTAAAATTTTGCATCATTTTTGAAGTATCTTCAGTAATTTTATTTTAGATTTTGTCGTTATTTCTTCCAATTTATCAGTTTCACGGCTATCAGAAGCTTTCACATTTTCAACGTCAGCAATAATAACCGATTCTGGATGCTTTAGCAGCTTCTCAAGATTTGACAACAATCATTTCAGAAAGATATCTATCCCCGAGGAAAACCGAAAGCTTTCTTCGCATATATTTTCTGCTCCAGGTTAAGAAAATTTGAACTAATGTTAAAAACATTTGTGATCGACGTTGACGCCGCGACGTCGATCACAAAAAGTTGACGCCGACGCTAACGCCTTCGTCGGTGTCGGCGTTTCGGTAACAATGCATAATTCTTTATTGCAGATAAAACTATAATACCAAAACAAACAAAAAACATCACAAAATTTTCTGACAAAATCAACAGGGGGGACCCTGTTAAAAACTAAAAAAAGAGAAAAAAATTCGAAAAAAATCAACAGGGGGGACCCTTTGGATGTTTTGGAGTGAGCAAAATTTCGAAAATCCGTGGACCCTGGTGCCCATGTATGTATGCATATACGCACAATTGCAAAGACTTTTGTGCGGATAACCAGGAAACCAATTTTTGTAGTCATAAGGAGTTCCATCTGTCCATTTCCATTTGACGGCCTCTACGTCTTCGGTGAATAAACCAATCCAAATTTGTTTATGAGCATCACAAACATTTGCACCAGGATAATTAGCGAAATCTGAAGAAATTTTAAAACTGAAACAAAATTAATAATTTAAAAAGATTTTAAAGCTGCAACAAAACGATTCTCGTCCGGGCTATGAATTGAAACTAAATGTGCTCCGTCAATTTTACAACGATCTTCTGCATCAAGCCAATTAGAACTTCCAAATACTTTATAGCAATACCCAGTCGTATTGTAAAATGTCCAATCATCAAGACATGATTTTGATGGTGCAGTTGGTACAATCGGCACATCTGGAGCCTTTGTCATACAAACAAAAGGTTTAGCTTTGTAGCAATCATCGGCTTTCCATTTTCCACCATGAATCAACGTAACACCACAATTTGCTCCAGAAACATTTTGTGGTTGCTGGTTGTCCCAATTTTCGTAATCAAAAGCAGTATCATCCATCCAAACCCATTTTGGGGGTGCGGAAATGTCATTTGCTCCTATCCAAAAATCACCGTCAGTGCTCTCAGTAAATTTTATCATCGCTTGTTCTAAAAAAATCTTTTTTTTAGGTTTGTAGAAAGAGAAAATGAGATTACGGCTCAGAAACATATTTTTCAACGGATCATGAACTGAAACCAAATGCCCTCCAAGATCCATGCAGACTTCTTCGGCATCCAAAAAAGATGTTTTATTTGATTGAAAATAGATGCAATGTGATTTGTCATTGAAAAACGGGACACTTCCCGTAGGGCATGTGGCAGTTGAATAAACGAAAAAATTAAAAAAGAAAATTAAAAAGAGAATCATCTTTATTGATTAAAATTAACGAAAATGGTCGACTGGAGTGTGCGAGCATTCTTATCATTTTTAGAAAAGTAAAAAAACAGTGTCTGATAACAAAGTTAATGGTTGAACTTCAACGTCGCAAATTGTTATTCTCAAAAAAACACATTTATTGCCAAAAAAATCTAATTTATTTTTAACCATAAATGTCTATTCAAATTAAATTATTAAATGAGCTTTTAATATGTTCGAGCAATAAAAGTAAAAATATTGCTTTAAAATTGTGACTTGGCATTGTTCGGTTCCAATATGAAAGAACGAAAAATTAAATCGATAATATAATTTCAAACATTCAAAACCCTTGAAAGTAAGTAACATTTAAAATAAAAGAGATTGGTTGGCAAGGTGAAAGAAAATCGGAACCTTCTTTGTTTTGAAAGAAAAAAAACTGCATTAAAAATTTTCAGTTTTTCTTTCATTTTGCAAAAAAAATTTTTTTTTTCGCTTGGCTCAAGCAAATAAAAAATTTTATTTTTATTTATATTTATTCAAAAGAATATGCCTCCAGGGAAGCGAAATAAGGTGATACAAAAATAAAATGATACAAAAGTAAAAAGAGATACAGTATGAAAAAATACAATTTGCGAAAAATAAAGTACATAAAATACATAAAAGAGATAAAAAGAAAACAAAGTTAACAAAAACAAAATGAAGAGTTAGAAAATAACAAGTTAAAATAATGATAAAATTACTAATGTTGTTTTTTGCTCGAGTTTTTTGCCGTGAGATTAATAGATGAGATTTTGCTTTTCAAATCATTGATGCAGTTGAGTTTATCAAAGAAGATTTTATGTTCATTCAGCAACAGAGATACACGATCAGAGAAATGAGTGTTGGAATACTTTCCTTTAATGAAGGCTTTTGGACAAAAATGTCCTCCATTTCGGCTTCTGTCATGTTGGTAGAAACGTAATTCAACTTCACCATTATTTTCTTTAATAAATTCATAGGCCATGAGAAGAGAAAATCTGCTTCCATTCTTCTTTGATGAAGAGAGATCATGTCTAGTTTTTTCAATCTTTTACAGTATGACGGGATTACTGTAGTCCGATAGTTCATTCTTTTGTAGATGATTGTGGTGAATGTTCTTTGGATCATTTCAATTTGATTACTGATTCTCTTCAGGGGAACATTGAATACAGGACTACCATATTCCAAGTGTGGTCGAATGAAAAAATGGAATCCTTTTTCGATTTTTTGTTTTTACTTTCATTAAAAATGTGGCAGAGAAATTTATGGACTTTTTTTAAATGAGATGTGGGAGGATAAATCTGATTTCTTTATCGTATCTGTTTTATAATTTTGCTTCACTGCTAAAGTAAAATCAATACTAAAACATATTTAAATTTAAAAAATCAAATAAAAAAAATTAAAACAAGAAAATTGTGTGAATGAAAAAAATTGAACGTAGACGAAAACATCGGAGATGGAAAAAGGGTGAATGAAAAAGATAACATTTTAATATTTATTACGAAATAGGGGTTTTTTGGACTTTCAACAGTGTTTTGACTATAAGGGGGATGGGGTGGTTGAGTATACCCTTAAAATGTCCGTATTTGTATTCCGCATAAAATATTAAAAAATCTTAGGAGCAACTGAGGGCACACTTTTGTTTTTGCAGAACTAATGAATTTTAATTCTGAATCAGTTTTTTGGATATTTCATAACTAAAAAAATATTTTTTTCCTTTATGTTTTATTTAAAGAACAAAATATTCGAAACAATTGTTATCTGGATCGACAGGAAAAAGGCAAAGAAAAAAAAGATTTCCCCTGAGGAATTGATAATGTCGATATTTAAACACAATTTTTTTTGTTTTATCATTCATTTTAAAAACATACTTCTGAATCGAAATCCCATGGTAGAGGGATGGAAATTATCAGAATATCATTTTCTTATCATTTTTGCTTTACAATTTTGCATATTTGAGGAATCACATAGATACTAAAGAAAAAACTAAAATATTCAAACAAGAAAAGCTATAAATTTTGCTAGAGCAGCAAAGTTAGAACATATTTTGTTAAGAATGTGAACGTTTTTTATGTTGTATTTTTTTGTTTTTGTTTTGAATGAAAAAATTTGTTTGGGACACCATGTGTAAAAAATTTCCAATGTTCAACAAATAACCTGAATATAAAAGACCAAAATATTTTTTACGGTAGTCATGCGACTAAAATCAAGTTACGCAAACATTAAATTTTAAATATACGAATTTTCAAAAAAACTATTGTTTACAAAAAAGGCAGAAAAGAAAAAAATTGCGATGGATAGACATTTTTGAATGTCCCAAAAGAATTCTGAAATATTTTCTTCATACTTTTTTCAAGACGTTGTATTTATTTACAAAATCGCATTTTTGTGTTTTTTGCTTAAACCTATTTTCATACACATAAGATTTAGTTTTCTTTCAACACCAAAATACAATTTTTTCAAACATTTAAAAATTCTGCCTTTTGGCACTTTCACATTTTGCCACAAAAAACTTTCACAACAATTTTTCTTCAACAAAAAAAGTCAAAATCATTCATTCTTTTTTCAAACAAAAATTCTAATTTTTTTGTCGTCTCTAAATTTACCCAAATTTATTTATCTATTTTTTTATTTTTTTCATCACAACTACTGATGAGCCTAAAAAGCTATATAAAAAAAAATATACCTTAAAAGCTGTCTAGTTTTATCAAAGGCGAAACAGCTAATCGTGCACGTGTAATTTTGGTTAAATTTAATTTATAAAATTTATATATCTTTTTTTTTTATTTGCATTATAAATGAAACAGAAGAATAATAAAATGAACAAATCATTAAAAAACTACAATAAAAGGGATTTTTAATTTTTTTTTCGTAAATGTTTGTCTTCTATTAGGTTACATTTTTCATTTTGAAGCATTAATTAAAACTCATTCTTTAAGTTAATAACGTCCAAGTTCACATAGTGGTTTTAAAATTAGTATAATAATTAATAATTCTTTGTCATTTTTTGTCCGACATTTTTGGATAAAAATAACTGTTAATCAGAATTAAAACATTCAAAAATTCAAATTTGTAAAAAGCTACTCTTTTATTTACAATCGTCTGTAAGAAATCTGGGAAAGATGTTTTGGAAGATAGAAACGAGTCGTTCAAACGACAAAAAAAACTTTTTGAATAACGACAATGGATGTTTTTGTAAGAAAAAGGCTTAAGAACCAAAACTTAAATTGTAAAAAAATCGAATTTTAGTTACTAATTTCTACGCCTGAAAAAGCTGCATCAAAGATTTATGCCCATTTTGATCCAAACTATCAAATATTTCTTTATAATCTAAAATGTTGGTGTTCGTTCAGATTGCCACTATTAATAAATTTATTCAAAACAAATGTTATTGAATTTGTTTAAATTTGAATTTGCAAAATCAATACAAACAAAATTTAAATTTAAAAAATTCAAAACTATTTTATTAAACTTTTATTTTGTCAGGTGTTGCATACAAGGGAGCAAAGAAAATGTATGATCAGAAATTTTCATTTTTAGACTGCAGTGGAAAGTTTGTCCTAGAGCCATTTTAAACAAAAATGTGACAGTTTCAATGTGAGGGCGGTCTTTGTGACAGCGAAAAAAGTGTAAAAATTGAACAGATATTTTGAAAAAAAGATTTCAATTTCTTACGAAAATGTGTATGAAATTGAATTTTAAAAAACTTTGTTTTTGGTGTCTTTTTAAAAACTGTTTTTTCGTTGTTTTCTTTAAAGATTTTTGAAAATTTGAATAACTATCATATATATCAATTGTCTTACGATTATTACTTAAACAACGCATATGTTTGTTCAAAAATAATAACCTCCATAAACTTGATGATTTATTTAGGGGAATTGGTGCAGTTTTAATAAAACCAAAAATTACACATGTTTTCAAATTTTAATGAAATGAAGAAATTTAAACTACCAAAAGTAACCAGAAACAAAAAAAAAATTATGGTTTTTTAAAACATTAAGCATGCCACTATTATATATCTTTTACATTGTTACAGAATAACTAAAGTTTTCGAAGAATATTTTTGTGTAGAGTAATTGATATTTTATAACTCTGTCATTTGATATCAAGAATGATGAGAAATTTGTTGCTTTTTTCTTTAAAATGAAAAAACTATGATATAACTAGAGACCTGCGTCGATCGTTCAAAACAGTTTGCCAACGAAAATAAGTGATCCGTTTTTTCCCCATTTTTTCAGACAAGGTTTGAATTTCCCGCCGAGTGAGGCGGGAAATTCAAAAATTTGTTGGAAAAAAAAAGTTTTTTCTTCTTCGTTTGTCGAAGGAATGTTGCATGCAACTTGCAAAAACGAATGCAAGCGAAAAAATGACGCACTTTTTTGAGATCACTTTTTCTTTTAGAAGTCAACTTCTGATGGCAATATTAAAGCTTAAATTAATTTTTTTAATTTTTTTTTTTCTTTTTATTTTTGAATTCTCCATATCAGAAAGTATCTGAAGAGATATTGCTTGTGCCCGAAAGTGAACATTTATTTTTTCGTCGCCTGTCCCTAGATATAACAAAAAGTTTTTAAATTTTCAAGTACTCTGTTCGACAAAGCTTTTTTAGTATTTCGAAAAAGACGAACAGATAGTACAAATGCAAAAGATCGATATTTTTTATTTAGTTCATTTTCAAATGTTGAATACGCTTTTAAAAAATGCAAAATTTTGTCGATTGAAACATATTTTATTTTTAGCACATAAAATTCGATAGACACTTTTTTTCGATCTTTTGTTTGTTGAACGCAGATGAACAATCTCAATCGAATTTTTGAACTTTTTTTGCATTTGGTAAAAACTTTGAATATTTTAACATGAAATTAATTTTGTTGAATTGCTTTAATTTGTGTTTTACAAAATCTCTATGAGCATAAAAAAATCGCGTTATTCGAAAAAATAATCCGCAATGCACATCTCCAATTATCAAGGCAATATTAAAATAAAAAACTATTTGATCAAAGAATTCGATTAATCTATAGAAAAAATAATGGTGTCATTTTTTTGTACATTCTTTATCTAGCAAAAATGTCACTCAACATGATGTAAATTGATGTGAACAATTTTGGCATTTTTTTAGCTGTTATATAAAATAAATGCTGTATCTCATTGCTGTTTGTTTTTAAAGTCTATCGTCATTTATTTTTTTTACATTTCGTAACGGAAAAGTGGTTTTCGTTTTGATTTATTATATTTAATGGTAAATTGGAATAAGAGGAAAAATCAGTTACAATTCTGAAATGTTCAGATTTAAAAAAAATCAAATTTGTCATTTAAGAAATAAAATAATTAAATAACAAAAAATTCAAAAATGGATGAAAATGGGAATAAAAATGTATTCATTTTTCCGTCTGCAATGATGTTTTTGTTTACATCTGGAGAAAGGATGGCGCAAAAAAATGATGTCATCTTTGTCAGAAAATGTCTAAAAATGACTTTTGCTTTTTTTGATAGTGCTAAAAATATTTCACTTCTTTGTAAAACGTCAGCCGCGCCATTTTTTCCGACTTTTTAAATATTTTAATTTTTTAGATTTGTTTTTTGGTATATGAAAATTGTTAAAGTATTTCCAATACGTGCTGCAATGCTTTAACAATTTTAAAATGGGCACACTATTAATTAAAAAATTATTAGTTTTAATGGCTTTTTGTAAACAATAAAATAAACAAGTCTTTAACATAATACTTAAAATAACGAGAAGCATTTTCAAAGATTTAAATTGTTATAAATTTGAAAATTTACTTATTCCAATTTCTTTTGCCTACAAAAACGAAAAAGGTTTTGCAAATTTTATAAACCAAACTTAGACACTTTTTTCTTTTACATTTAAGTTTCGCTTGATCATGTCTCGTTTTGCGAATGAAAAGTAAAAACGTTACAAACCAACAAACTAAAAAAACGAATCTTCTCCGTTAATTATAAAGATAAATATTTTTAAATAATTTTTTGATGAATAGCTTTTTCTTTTAGCGTTACACACGCCAAAAAATCTAAAACTCTTTTACAAAACTTGTAATAATTTTTACAGAATCAACCAAATATGTTAACCTTTGATTCAAGGTTTATTTGCAAAAATAATTTTCCTTTTTATGATTAACAAGTAGCAGTGCTGTAAAATAACGTGTCCAGTTTAAGGGATTTAAAAAGGAATGAACAGGACTTGTTGTGTATGAAAATGAACGGGATCTTATGTGCTAAGAAATGGTAGAATTGTCTTAAATTTCATTCAGATATCTGTCACTTTTTTTTTGGTTTATAATAAATGTGTTTCTGGTAGTCAGCTTTGAAATTGAACAAAGTAATTTTTTTCAAGTCTGGGTTTATTTTATTTTCGAAAATATCTTACACTAAAATGCAAGACACCCGCTATTAAGGGTTCATATTAATCATATTGCGATTACGCATTATTTATATTTTTACTAATATTGGAAGTCATCAATCTGATTACCGTTTTTTAAAAGGAAATTGAAATTTTTCAGGTCGGGTTTTTTTTGACTAAAAAGTTTTTTTATTTACAAGTATATGATTTTCGGCACGAAAACTTTGCACAACAAAAAATCTTTATCAGACACCGAGCAAGTGTTAGTATTGCAAGCAAAATTCTGAATTGAATTACTTGAGCTGTGTGATAAGGTTTTGGAGAAAATGGTGCTTGTATAAAATGAGAGCGAAAATTAGGTGAGTGATTGGTTATTGCCGTTTAAGATTTTGTATGTATTTATGAATTCAGACAGAAGTCTTTAAGTTGTGCAGTCTCGCACACATCTTTTTTTAAAATTTAAAACAAGCCACGGCGGAATTTTTTCCCTGTAAATCGGAAATAAGCGCTTTTTTCGATCGGTGCGTACTCAGCCGTATTACAGGGTGTTAAAAAAATTGTATAATTCTTTTTTTGAACAAGGAAGAGGGGCTGCCAATATCTATGGTTGGTGCCAACAGGGACTTGGTGGGAAGAGGTACTTGACCCTACAGTATCATGGTTACGGTACTTTCGCTTCGAGAGTTGCAGAAGTTCAAAATTAAAAAAACACCCATTTTTGGGGTGTTTTTCAAATCTCTTCTCCTCCAGTCTTGGGGCAGCTGAAGACTTGTGGTAATGGGATTTGGTAGACCTTGGCCCACTCTCGTCAGTCCCACTTAGTATGACTTTGGGGGATTTTCGCTTCGAGAAATCCAGCGCGCTGAAAAAACGTTTGCAGATTTTTATACGTTTTTGACTAACTTTGACGTATTGCACAGCGGTCTATTTGTTGCGTTTTAACTTTTTGCCAAAAAATTTTTTTCTCGAAAAAACGAACCATTTTATTTTTGATGGCATTTATTTTGTATTAATTTTTTTCATATAATTATTGTTTCTAGGGTTAAAAAACATGCTTAAATCGTTAAAACGATATACAATTTACCATATAACAGTGATTTTTCGGGGTTTTGAGGCGATTTAAAAAAGTACTTATATTTAAAAGTATCAGATCTTTTGAAATTTACGAAAAATTTTTCCGTCTTTTGCTACCAAAATGATCAGCATGATCGAATTATTAAAATGGAAGAACAGATTTTTTATTTGTCTTTGAAAAATAAAACTGCAGTAAAAAGAAGTTTTGTACTGCAACCAACAACAATTATTTATAATGAATTTTTTAATATTTGCTCAAATCAACTATTAAACATCTTTATTTTATCAATTATAATTGTCTACAATCAACTGAAACTCTATTCAACTCAATAAGATCACTGCAGAAGCAATCAAATCTCTCAATATCTACAACATCAAGATATATACGAAAATCGTCAATTGATATCAAATATTATCATTTGAAGGGCTGAAATAGAATTATCAATGTTATTTAAGGATAGATGTAAGCATTTAAATATATATTTCATACTAAATTTGCTATTTCAGGTTAAATTTCTGGTGATCCATATATATGCACAAATGCAACATGTTCAAGTCAAGTTGATGCTGCCGTTATTTTGATTCATTATATTTTGTCATATGATTATAGAATTATTGAAGCTTTATTTAACTACAACGAAGTCCGCTTTCAACAATTTAGAGGTAAAACTAGCATCAACTTGACTTGAACGTGTTGCATTTGTGCATATATATATGGATCACCAGAAATTTAACCTGAAATAGCAAATTTAGTATAAAATATATATTTAAATACTTACATTTATGCTTGAATAACATTTTTGATTCTATTTCAACACTTCAGATGATAATTATTGGTAACAATTGAGGATTTTCATATATAACATGATGTTGGAGATATTGAGGGATTTGATTGCTTCTGTAGTGATCGAATTGCGTTGATTGGAGTTGCTATTTATTTTAACCCATTTAGTTGATCCTAAAAAGATGATTTATAGTTGTTTTAAAGCATTGATTACAAAATTTTTTAAAACTAAATGATGCTGGGGTACTTTGATACAGTATGAAAATTCAAATCCAAATATTTCAGCTTTTCAAAGACCGATTAAAATTTTGTTCTTCCATTTTACTAATTTGATTATGCTGATCATTTTGCACTCAACAGATAATAAAAAGTACCGTAGAAAATAAAAGTTACGGCACTATCAAATATAAGTACTTTTTTAAATCGCCTCAAAACCCCGAAAAATCACTGTTATATGGTAACTTGTATATCGTTTTAACGATTTAAGCATGTTTTCTAACCCTAGAAACAATAATTATATGAAAAAAATTAATACAAAATAAATGCCATCAAAAATAAAATGGTTCGTTTTTTCGAGAAAAAAATTTTTTGGCAAAACGTTAAAACGCAACAAATAGACCGCTGTGGTATTGGCGTAGTTCAGAGAGGTGGAGTTGGGGGCTAATATTTGTTGCCAACAAATTTCAGACCCTTTGTGGTTGATCCCATATCACAATATTGAAATCTGAGAAAACTGTTATTTTTCGATACCCAAAAATGTTCAAAAATGGTGGTTTGTAGTTGCATATTAATAAATACACAGTAACACAAAAATTTTTAAATTTTGTTTTTCGCAATAAATCAATAGAAATAGTCCAGAAATATAATGTGAAACACTTTTTAAGCGTTTATGAATAATTTGGGTAATTTAACATTGAATTGAATTTCATCAGGTTCTAAGTATACTTATTAACATACAAAAATTATGGTTGCTTAAAAATCGATTTTCTCAGATTTCAATATTGTGATATGGGATCAACCTAGAGATGTGCAGTGGCGTTATGCGACGCGAGTGTTCCCCGCATTTTTTTTCAGTCAAAGGAAAATGAAAGAGAGGTATACTGTAGAAATTAAAACTTTTTTGTTAGTAATTTATTTTTATCCTACCAAGAGCAAAATTTTACGGAGATTCCGAAAATCCAACTTTTGAACATCGTTTTCCTACAAATTTCCAAAAAAAATCTGTGAAAACTGCATATTTTTACGTTTTTTTGATGTTGGTATACTAGGCAAGTCCGAGCAGTTTTTCGGGACCCGGCCTATTCGATGCAGAATTTTTTTCTGCATCTGATGGAAAAAAGAAAACTTGCGCACAAGATAGCACAGAGAAATTTGCGTCTACGGCCAAGTGTTAGAGGCGCTGCGCAACGATCCGAAGGTCACAGGTTCGAATCCACTCCGATGTTTTTTTATTCATTTTAAGTTCAAATTATAAATTTTCATTAAAAAAGTGTTTTGTAAGTTGTAGTTTTTTGTTTTTCCGCAAATTTGTCAAATATGACTTGAAACAAGCACAACTGTGCATTTGAGTATAGTTGGTGTTTTGTTTGATATTTGTTGTTTTTGATTGCCTGACGGGTTAAAAACTGTTATTGATGAAACTTTAAAAGGTCAATCCAATTATCTTAATTTTTATTAAAGGCATCATCGATTAATATTTTCACGATAAATGAAATTAATAGTTCACTATCATCCCTCTTAAACTCACGCCTACAAAATCAAACATAAAATTAAAAAAGTTTTGTTTATTCAAGTACATATATAGATAATATACAAAAAGAATGGTTGATAGAATGCAACAAAATAAAACACTGGATTGTTTTACAATTATGATAAGTTTATTTAACATCATTAACTAATAAACAGATTGATATTCACTAAGCCATTGATTCTTTGCAATACCCATAACAAGCAGGGTTTTGTTCATCTTCTTCAAAATATTTACCATGAATTTATCAAACTTGAAGAATAAGTTTATCACATGTATCATTGAATATCCAAGATGATCATCAGGAGCAAATGGAACAACCTTATTCTAAAAAACAACGACTTTCATTTATCAAGAATAATTAGAGTAATGTTCCATACCTTTACATCACGAATAATGTAATCAAGATTCTTTGTCCAAGAATGTTTGTAACATCCAAGTCTTTTCTAAGGAAATAACACGAAGATGCTCTTCTTCGAATGATGAAAGTTTCGTTCTTGTAATTGAAGATATCACGAAGTTAAAGCCAAAACCATCAAGCATTTTCATGTTGAAGATGTCCATCGCACACATAAAACAGAAAAACAATACATAAGTTGATTTCGAGCTTCTTTCTTTATTCCTTGAAGAAGATATATAGCCGGAGTCTTTGAGATCATTATTGATTTGTTCCAATGGAGTTTTGACTTTATCCATTGCCAGACAATCAATGGTAGTGAGAGAAGTAGATTAATGAGATATCCATTTGAAGACAATCAAAATTCAGATTCTAAAAAGAATAATATTATTATTTTTATAAATTAATACATAACATATGAAATAAACACATTCTTAGTGTTTACAACAGGAAAAACAGCTTATTTTTAAGAATTAACCAACCTTTAGTCATCCATCAGATTTATCACATTGATAAAAGGATATAAAGCTGCCAGTAATTGAATTAAAAGAGTTAAATAGTTAAAAAACAGTATATGAAAAACATTCAAGGAAAATCAAACAAAAAAAATTGCTGCAAAAAAGTGTGGTTTTTTGCACCCCACACGAAAATATTTAAGAAGTAAAAGTGTTCCCCGACTGAAAAAAATTGTGTTTTTGGTATTTTTCTTTATCAATTATCTTTTTTATCAGTATTATTCCTTTTAATTTTTTTTATCAATTATTATTCAGAAAAAAATTCTGCATTTAATGGTATCAAAATTATATTTTTAGCAAAACTTTGAAAAATCAATGCACATCTCTAGATCAACCACAAAGGGTCTGAAGTTTGTTGGCAACAAATATTAGCCCCCAACTCCACCTCTCTGAACTACACCAATACGTCAAAGTTAGTCAAAAACGTATAAAAATCTGCAAAAGTTAGTTTTTTTAGCGCGCTGGATTTCTCGAAGCGAAAATGCCCCAAAGTCATACTAAGGGGGACTGACGAGAGTGGGCCAAGTGTTGGAACATTGGGAATTAGTTATACTTGTACATTGTTGTATTCCATTGTTGTATTTCTTCTCTCTCTTTTCTATTGTAAAGGTGTTGGCATTATGTCAGCAATGACCTCTCTTCCTCCTCCATTTTTCTATAAAAGGGAAAATTGTCCCTCAAAAGTTGTTCATTCTTATGTTTTTCTCTCCGAATATGTTTTATCAATAAACTTCATCTTTATTAACCCAACCTCTATTCATCTTCGTCCAACACAAGGTCTACCAAATCCCATTACCACAAGTCTTCAGCTGTCCCTGGACTGGAGGAGAAGAGATTTGAAAAACACCCCAAAAATGGGTGTTTTTTTAATTTTGAACTTCTGCAACTCTCGAAGCGAAAGTACCGTAACCATGATACTGTAGGGTCAAGTACCTCTTCCCACCAAGTCCCTGTTGGCACCAACCATAGATATTGGCAGCCCCTCTTCCTTGTTTAAAAAAAGAATTATACAATTGTTTTTAACACCCTTTACTTCCAATTAAGATAGTTCAGACTAGGATTGTAGATATGAATGTTGGGAACACTTTAGAAAAGAAATTAAGTAAAAATATGCATTTTCAAAAAAGTTCTAACAAAAGTTAATTTCGGCAAAAAACTTGATTGTGCACCTTTGTCAGGGTATAACTCTGGCAGTATGCTTCTAATCAACATGAGTCAAGCTAGAACTGTAGAAACCATGTTGGAGAAGATGTTGGGAAAGTTTCATGCAAAAATATTAAAAACTAAAAAAGTTCTAACAATAGTTTGAGAAAATTTTTTTATATTTCCTAAAAATTCCGCCGTGAAGCAAGGTTAATAACATCTGAGAGACTGTCGTTTAAAGTTATTATTTTGTTAGAAGGTAAATATATTTGAATGAGGTTTTATTGTCATTGGAAGTTTCGTATTGTGAAACATTAGTTTCAAGGATATTTCCATGAGCAATTTAAGGACATCTGCATATGTTAGGGCACGAGAAAGTGTTGTTTCCAATAAAAAAATTTTTGCTAAAAAGAATGCTTGTCACTTTCCTGCACCCCCAAAAAGATTATCCATGTAAAACTAGAGTTGTCTAAATCATAGTGCCGAACATCTCCAAGAGGGATAATTTGGCCTGAACGAGATGTAAATGAAAAGTTATTTGGACAGACATTGTTTCTCAAGCTTCCATTTCCGTTTTGTTTCAAATTCTTTTCTTTTCATTTTACTCTGGAAAAGAGAGATTTTTACGAGATTTGCCGTATGACACTAGTCGGGTGTAGTAACAATTTTCGCGAAAATAAACCATCGAAATGCGCTTAATCTTAAAAAATTCTGCAGCTTTATACTAGAGATGACAGAATGCTTTAATAAATTTCGTAATCTCTATTATACCAGGTATTTGTTAATACAGTGTTCCACAAAACTATAGACTCACCCTATAATTGCATAAATCCGCAGAATCAGAAGGCGGAATCGATCCAATTGTTTTAGATCCGGATTCAGCATGTTCGAAAACCTATATATACGGAAAATAATGTCAAACCGTTGAAATCTGTCGAAATTTTCAACAAAATGCCAAAAATTGCTTCCACAAAACTATAGACTCACCCTTGAGAAATTTGCATACGATAATTTTTAAAGAAACAAACCATCAGGGGTTGTTGAATATGCTTATTTAAGCTAATTTGTGAAGAAAAAAACAAAAAATATTCATTGGCACCGATTTGCATGTGTATGAGTATATGAGAAACCGCATATGAGGATGTGAAAAAGGTGACATGAGACACAGAAAAATAAATATCCCTTTTATTTTTTCAAAACTAGGGCGGATTTTATTAAATTTAATTGTCTTCGTTTCAAACTTTTTTAAAAGACCCTTTTTTCTGAAAGCTTAGGCTTTTGAAAAAGTTTCTTGATTGTTTTCTATCTAGTGTTATCGCGCTACCGCTCCATCTACGATTCGGGAGGGGGGGGCGGTTCTTGAAGCGCGGAGCAGGAGCGGTAGCGGGGGGCAACTTTCTCCGGGAGCGGGAGCAGAATGGGAGCAGAAAACATGGTAGCGAGATAACACTGTTTCTATCACAAGAATTTTTACAGGCACACATTGTAAAAATATCTGAAATTACAAATTTTAAAGTATTTTTACTCGCGTAGATTAAAACCCTGAATGGAATTTACACAGGTAAGTTAATGTGCTATCTGTCACAGTGACAAAGAATTCCATTGCATTGTTAATTTAAGAAGATGAGGACATACTTTCCGCAATGGTTTGAGGTTCCTTATTTCTTTTCTTTTCTATCTCCCGTATATCCATATCTGCTACCCTTTTGGGAACAACTAAATCGAAATATACTGTCTTCATGTAGTTTTTTGTGAAATGAACTACTCTCTTACAATTCGTTTTTTTGAGTGGAAGTCAAAAATGTCTCAATATGCGAAGAGGTTTATGTAAAGTTTCTGAAGAAGTGCTTACCGGAAATAACACCTCTGCAAAGTCTCTTTTTTTTTGTTTATGCTGCTTCATTTCTTCATACTGTTGTAATCAGGTCATGAACATTCTGCGTAGGGGTAGTTGGATTTCCTCGTATAATTCTTTAAACATTCCATTACAGCCTGATATTAGGTATGTATTTATTTATCTATGTTTATATTATTACATATTTCGTTATTGCGGTCTCCATATATGATGTTTTCGGAAAAGTTTAGGTGAACACGTCTCTTCTGAGATAACAGGATACATAGTTGGGTACTTCATTATTTTATTCCGCCCCCCCCCCCCCCCCCCCTCTTGTTTTTTCTTCTTCATTTTTTTTCTAGTTTTTCTGTCATGTTGTTCATTCAAATTTTGCTTCGTGCGATCTCATTTCATGCCCACCATGACAGCCGGCGAATCATGAAATGATATGTTCGGGATGTTATGCTGAAATGCTTGATAATCTTCTATGGTTGCTTCATGAAAATTCGTTAGCTGCACTTGAATTAATTCATCTGGTAAGTAAAGACTTGGATTTTGGTTTGATTGCTTCGTCATTAGAATGCATACGTTTCGAGATGAATGAGATTTTTTAGAAGTTTCATTCGTCGTTAAAACATATCGCATTCTGTTTTTCCAATTGAAAAAAAAATATAATCGTTTTTACGAAAGAAGTCTTTTGAGAGAAAACCTACAAACGGTCTTTCTCTCAAATACATGAAAGGTATTCCTGCAAGTATTCCCATATCTCAGTAACAGCAATATTCTTTAGACCCTTTTCAATGATGCCTTTGAGAAAGTCATCACGAAAGACTTGTCCGTTTAGGTATGAAAAATCACAAAATGCATTGCGTGCAGTTTGTAAAAGACATTTTAGGAAAGGCTTTTCTTCACGTGAAACGGGAAAAGTACATGGAAGATTATGGGAAATGGTTACACTGAAAAACACCTGTGTCAAAAAAACTCTCACCGGTGACTTGTCGGTTATGAATTCGTCACCGACGGTGACGCAACAGTGTCGAATTCGATACTGGTGAGGGAATTTTTCTCACCGCGGTGATAATGTCAGTGTCGACTTCGTCACCGTGTATTAAAGGAAATCATCAATTGTCAATAAAACTTTAAAAAAAGTGATTAGTATTATATTCGTTTGGAAGGAAACGAAAAAATGAATAAGACGACGATGCCTTTGAAGTATTATATTTTTCAATGTGGCAACTGACTGAAGTAGAAAAAAGCTTCTATCACGTGTAAAAGATTTTTGCATAATTATGCAAATTCGGCGATTTGGAAGCATATGAAGTGAGTATGCAAACGATAACCTTTTCATGAAGATAAAAAAATCTGTAAAAACGTTTTTGGGTATTCTGGCTGATAGTATTGTGTTCAGTAATTATTGAATAATGTTTTTTATCGTTTCCAATGATATTAAAGTGTCACAGAAAAAAATTTCCTTATTATTCCCGAGTTACAGTACCTACAGCATTGAAAATTCCACGAAAATTCCAATTCCACAAAATACTTTTTTAACCCCAAACGTAGAAGTATCTTGGCTACCCAACAGGGCAATAACAAATTTTTAATAAGCATCTAAAAAAAATTCTCAAGACTTTTCTTTTTTTGCTTTCCCTTTTCAGTCTAACGATTTCATGAATTTTTTTTTAAATATAGAAATTGGAAACACGTTATTGCAGAAAAAAGCATGATTACTGTAATGACAAAGATTATTGATTCTGAAAAAAAGAAGTTAAGAGCGCGACAGCATCAGTTATCTACATGAAGAATCAAAAAAAAATTTCAGGTTCTTATTCTCCCAAAAGTACGATCCATTTAAAATATTTAGCTGCCTTCATCTCCTTATCTGTTTCAGGGATCAAATTTTTCCCCAGGTTCTCCTTATTACAAGGAGGAGACTTTTTACATTCTCCCGAAGAAACGACCCATTTACAATATTTCGCTGCCTTTGTCTCCTCATAACTTTTGAGCTTCATGTTGCATTTAAAAAGATTTTATCGGTTTTCAGGAAGATTCCTAAAATTTGAAACGTTTTTTGCATTGCCTTTAGATATTAATTGAATAAAAGATTTGTTAATAATTTTTAGGTATTAATATTAAATAATTTTTTTCCTGTTTTTCCCTTTTTCTATAATTTTAGCGTTATTTTCTATTGCTCTTTCGGCATTTAAATTGGAATTGAAAGTTTGATAGTTTTTGAACTGGTGATTGATCTTCAAATGTCTTCCAAGATCCAAGGTACAGATTTTTGCAAGAAATTTGTGCAATAAATTTCTCAAAAAAACTCTTCAGGTCCAAGATCATATGCATGCCAAAGATGTTTAAATCATGGGAAAAAAGTGCCCTTAAAGCGACATCGATTGAAATGCCCGTAAGGAAAATTTTAATTTTGTCGATATAAAAAATGATGCACATTTCTAGAAAAATACGTTTTTAGGCATCGAAATTGTGATTGTGATTTATGCGCAATTATAAATGAGCGAAAAAAGTACAACGCCGAGCTTTCTCTGATTAGAAATGCTTTGGAAGAAGACGACGATTCGGATATACCTCCTAAACGAGATCCAATTTGTTCCCGGTGTGCTGCACATGGCCAAAAAGCGTCATTTTATACTCACTTTGGAAAATGTCCTTTTTGGGATTGCACATGTACAAAGGTGGGTTCGTAAAAGTACAATCATAATATTAAAATGAAGTACTTTTTAGTGTGCCTAAATCAAACGCCATAGAAGCGCAATGGCTAAACAAACGTATGTAAGACGGAAACAAAAAGCACTCCGAAAGAGTGAATTCCAAAACTGCGGTACAAATCCTTCTGGAAAAAATTTGAATCCTATTTTTCTCATCAATAATAGTATGGACGATTCTGTAGACAATGATGGAAACGATAATTTGACGGAATCATTTGGATTTCGAAACGATGAAGAACCTCTTCAAACATTTCGCAAAGCTTCTTCATTGATTTCAGGGAGCATCGTCGACAAAGGTACCCAAACCTTGGATACTTGTGTATGTTCCAAGTTGGAGACTTTCGCAGAATCTCTTTCGCCTGAAGATATTTGCCTGACACCTCTTTCATGCAGTCCAGATAATAGAGAAGTTGTAGGAAATGAAAATCCCACGAGCAGCAATTCTTTAAATTCGTTTCAATCAAACCCCTCTTCAGCAGTTTTTAAATCCTTTACTCCAGAGCAAACTTCCTTGGTTATATCGTAAGCATCTTCTTAGTAATAATTGTTTTACCAACTCACTATTTTCTTTCTCAATATAGGTTAATGCAAAACGCTTTAACGCTAAGTCATCAAAATTTACAAAAGGGCCCTGTCGAACCAAAGCCGTCAGCATTTGAAGAAAATGCAAGGTAAAATATATCGTAAAAACATTTTTATATATAAAAAATCTTTCGCATTGTCATTTGCAGTTTTCAACCTCAATCTCAGTTATATCAAAGTTCAGCACAGCCTTCTCAAACACCACATGAACCTGCAAGCGTTCGGTTTGATTTGAAGTTATTAAACCACAGATTCGGTTTGATTTGAAGTTATTAAAATTATGTTTAAATATATATTGGTTTTCAGAATATTGATGACCTGCTTGAACTGTGTCAACCAACATATCGAGAAGTCAATGGAGAAAATAATGTTCGTCAAAATTTTAACGTCTCTTTCGGAGATGAGGTATTAAATTTGGATGAAAATGTTTCAGATGAATGTTTTCGAGCAAGTAGCAGAAAATTTGCAAGATAAAAAAAGTATAATTATACTCAATTGAAATAAAACATCTCTTGCCATTTTTATGTTTATTCAAGAATTTGTTAACGTTTAATTTTATTTATTATTCATTATAATTTTTGAAAAAACAAACAAAATAATAATAAAGTTATTATAAAATTTCTGATATTATAAGATTATACGAAAAGGCGAAATGGAAAAACCATAATAAACCAATTTTTTGAAAAACAAATACATTTTTTCTTTTTCTAAAATGTTTTTACGTATGTTAGTGTTTTGCATACAGCAGCTGAGCAAGTAAGAAATATTGATGCCATACTTTTCTATACATATACAGGGTGGCCAAAAAAAAAGTGGAATTCAAGTTTTAAACAAAGGCAAGGGGACTTGAATAACTTGTGTTGGGAGGACCTAATACTTGGTGGGGAAGCGCATTTGACCCTACAGTATGACCTCTCTAACATTTTCGTGTCGGGAGTTTCGCCGCCGCCAAGTTTTGAAAAGTACGTTTTTCGACCTTTTCGTAGAACAAAGTTCCTGGGAGAACCAGAGGGGCTGGGGAAAAGGTGATGGTAGATTCGGATAGCCCAGATGTTAGACTCGTAGACGCAGCAAAGTTTGGGTCTATATATCTTTTGCCCCGAGTTTAATCGCTTTGAGAAAAAAGTGATTTCCGATTTTTTCATTTTTTGGTCAACTTTGACCAATTGCCCTGCTTTTTCCAGAAGGAGTTGAAGGCTCATATTTGTTGCCAACAAACTTCAGCCTCTTTGTGGTTGATTCCATACCAAAATATTGAAATCTAGAAGAACGATTTTTTTTCGGTACTCAAAAACAGTACAAAACGGCTGCTTGTAGTTGTATACTAATAAATAGCAAGTAACTATACTTACATAAAATTTTTTAAATGCTGATTTTAGGTATATATCAATGAAAATAGACCAGAAAAGTACTCTAAAATACATCTTAAGCGGTTATAATCAATGTGGATACTTTAACGTTGAATAGAATTACGGTATATACTACGTATACTTACTTACATACAAAAATTACGGCTGCTTAAAAAGTCGATTTTCTAGATTTCAATATTTTGGTATGGAATCAACCACAAAGAGGCTGAAGTTTGTTGGCAACAAATATGAGCCTTCAACTCCTTCTGGAAAAAGCAGGGCAATTGGTCAAAGTTGACCAAAAAATGAAAAAATCGGAAATCACTTTTTTCTCAAAGCGATTAAACTCGGGGCAAAAGATATATAGACCCAAACTTTGCTGCGTCTACGAGTCTAACATCTGGGCTATCCGAATCTACCATCACCTTTTCCCCAGCCCCTCTGGTTCTCCCAGGAACTTTGTTCTACGAAAAGGTCGAAAAACGTACTTTTCAAAACTTGGCGGCGGCGAAACTCCCGACACGAAAATGTTAGAGAGGTCATACTGTAGGGTCAAATGCGCTTCCCCACCAAGTATTAGGTCCTCCCAACACAAGTTATTCAAGTCCCCTTGCCTTTGTTTAAAACTTGAATTCCACTTTTTTTTTGGCCACCCTGTATATAAATGAATGGACTGTATGTGAGGGGGTTTTATTCTGCACTTTGAACATTCGAGCACTGTTGTGACTTGATCACTCTTAACACCGTCTTCTTCCTCTTAAAAAGCTCCCTTAATCCTCGCCTTTTTCTTCTGTTTTTGAAAAATCCCTCCTTTCCAAGCCATCTTACCCTGATTTCCCCCTTTTTCTCCTCCATATTTTTCTAAAATAGGGACTTCAAAGAAAGTTTTACAAATCTTCCCCCTTATTCTCCTCGAAAACACCGGTGGTTAAAAAGAAGACCCCGTGACGGGGAAAAGAGCGAGGAAGTGACATCATTGTATTTGAGCATCAGTGTAAATGATTTTTCAATAAAGACATTCATATTTTTACAGCTTTTCAATCTCGTTATTTTGGGAGGATTTCTTATTTAGTTTTCTATCTGTTATCTAGAATTTCCTAATGTATTAATTTTTCTCAAAAGGCTGGAACAATGTCGTTAGTATAAACTGAAAAAAGGTTAGCAGTAACTTTTTTTTCAGTAACCCTTTTCTTCCTTATATTTCTTACCATTTAGGGTAAGATGTGTACGTGTGTGTGTGTGTGTGGGAGGGGGGAGGTACTTTCTCGAAGCTTTCACTAAAAACGTGCTTCAGCATGTATAAATATTTGTTTGAAACTTGAAACTTACTTTCTTCTAATATCTTTGAAAAATAAAAAGAAGGAATATATCTGCCAGTTGCAAGCAGTCTTCTTCGAATTCCAAATACTCGCAGCAGTTTACTTCGAAATAGAAAAGTTTATATATTTTTGAATTGCTGTTTTAGATATTGTAATCGCTTCAAATGCCCTAAATATGATAAATATAGATGTTAAAACTATGGTTTAATCATTCGAACATTATAAAACTACAAAATAAAAATTTTTTCTAAGCAAAAAAGTTTGTGTCAAAACTTTTGAACACCAAATTTTTTAAAAAAATTCGAAACTTTTCGTGTAAAGACCCTCAGGGTATAAAGTTGTGTCTATCGGATAGCCCCTAGATAGGCCTTCAAAATATAGTTAGGGTTCACAAAGGTCCACATACTACAAAAATAGTTCTAGTGAAAAAACACTTTGTGTCAAAACTTTTGAACGCTACTGTACAAAGCGTAAACAGTGTCACCACAAAAAAAAGAAAGATGAATAAGAGGGGGTTGTTTTCAAAATTGCTGAAGGCGCTCAAATTAGCTTCCTTTCATCTTATTCCTTCTTTGCATGTATCAGTTCAATCTTTAATAATTTTTTCAGCTGTACTATCTACTAGATATACATCATTTGATGAAGTGGAGTAGGATATGCAGTTTATTACTTTAACTGACAAGAAACGTTCTTCGGATTTCTTGATTAAAAGAATGCCGGAATCTGGGAATTTCATTTTCTTCCTTAGAAAAACAAAAAAACCAGATTTTGAAAGCACCCAAAAAAGTCAAACTGATAAGCTTTTGAAGCCAGCATGTCTCTCTATCCAACACATGCTCCGCCCCTCGTAAAGCTCCTTCTCTGTCGTCGAAGTGCCGCGGCGACTCCTCTTCCATCTTCAGCCTTGCTCAAGCCTTGCTTCTTGAGGCGGCCGCGAATCAGTCGTCATCTCCCTTCCTTTCCTTTTATATTGGTAATATTAATGATGTATATTATTGATATTAAACATATGGGATATTAATCTGTTACACTAATGTTGAACAAGGAAACATTACAATACAATCGCCAATGCAGTACGCGGCCAAAATATGCATTGAATGGAGGTCCTACCTATTCATGGGTCCGACAGGTTAGTTTCTATTTTCAAGTTTACATTTAACTTATGCCCTAAAGACAAAAAGTCTATTTTAAGCAGATAGAACCTTTCGGGGATAGATTTAAGGCTTAAATATGGTTTAACAGAACATTAGAAACAAAATGAACATTAATTAAATTACATTTAAGTTTTAGTTTTTCCAATTTTCATGTTTACATTTAACTTATGCCCTTAGGATAAAAAGTCTATTTTAAGCAGATAGAACCTTTCGGGGATAGATTTAAGGCTTTAATATGGTTTAACAGAACATTAGAAACAAAATGAACATAAAATAAAATACATTTAAGTTTCAGTTTTTCCAAATTTCATGTTTACATTTAACTTATGCCTTTAAGATAAAAAGTCTATTTTTTTGGTATTATAATCTTTCGGGGATAGATTTAAGGCTTAAATATGGTTAAACAGAACATTAGAAACAATATGAACATAAAATAAATTACATTTAAGTTTCAGTTTTTCCAAATTTCATGTTTACATTTAACTTATATATAACTTTTCGGGGGTAGATTTTACCAAAAATTCACATCTCTGATATAGTGCCAACAGAGAAGTCAAATATATTTTAAAATTTTAAAAATGGTGAAGTTTTTCAATCCTCGATTTTATTTCAAAACCAAGCACATCTACGCACTCAATAAACTCATAAGATCACAAGAAAATTGTGAGCAAATTACCAAAAATTCGCATCTCTGATTTAGTGCCAGCAGAGGAGTCAAATATATTTTAAAATTTTAAAAATGGTGAATTTTCTTAATCCTTGATTTTAATTAAAAAAACAAATAAATATTGGTATATTCATTCAAAAGGTGCATAGTTTTAAAATTGTAAGCACCAAAAATCTATTTTCAAATTTAAAATTTGAAGTTTTAAAAGCTATTTCGCAACAAAATATTCAAAAAGAAATAACTTTGTTTTCCTTAAAAAAACAGTGTTAAATATTCAATACTTTCTTTTCTTACTAAATCAGAGATGAGAATGTTTGGTAATTTGCTAACAATTTATTTGTGTTCTTATGAGTTTGTTTAGTGCGTAAATGTGCTTGGTTTTTAATCAGAATCGAGGATGGAAAACAGTCACCATTTTTACGATTTTAAAATACTTTTGACTCCTCTGCTGGCACTAAATCAGAGATGAGAATGTTTGGTAATTTGCTAACAATTTATTTGTGTTCTTATGAGTTTGTTTAGTGCGTAAATGTGCATGGTTTTTAATTAGAATCGAGGATTCAAAAAATTCATTATTTTTAAAATTTTAAAATATTTTTGACTCCTCTGCTGGCACTAAATCAGAGATGAGAATGTTTGGTAATTTGCTAACAATTTCTTCGTGATCTTATGAGTTCATTGAGTGCGTAAATGTGCTTGCTTTTTAATTAGAATCGAGGATTCAAAAAATTCATTATTTTTAAAATTTTAAAATATTTTTGACTCCTCTGCTGGCACTAAATCAGAGATGAGAATGTTTGGTAATTTGCTAACAATTTCTTCGTGATCTTATGAGTTCATTGAGTGCGTAAATGTGCTTGCTTTTTAATTAGAATCGAGGATTCAAAAAATTCATTATTTTTAAAATTTTAAAATATTTTTGACTCCTCTGCTGGCACTAAATCAGAGATGAGAATGTTTGGTAATTTGCTAACAATTTATTTGTGATCTTATGAGTTTGTTGAGTGCGTAAATGTTCTTGCTTTTTAATTAGAATCGAGGATTCAAAAAATTCATTATTTTTAAAATTTTAAAATATTTTTGACTCCTCTGCTGGCACTAAATCAGAGATGAGAATGTTTGGTAATTTGCTAACAATTTATTTGTGATCTTATGAGTTTGTTGAGTGCGTAAATGTTCTTGCTTTTTAATTAGAATCGAGGATTCAAAAAATTCATTATTTTTAAAATTTTAAAATATTTTTGACTCCTCTGCTGGCACTAAATCAGAGATGAGAATGTTTGGTAATTTGCTAACAATTTCTTCGTGATCTTATGAGTTCATTGAGTGCGTAAATGTTCTTGCTTTTTAATTAGAATCGAGGATTCAAAAAATTCATTATTTTTAAAATTTTAAAATATTTTTGACTCCTCTGCTGGCACTAAATCAGAGATGAGAATGTTTGGTAATTTGCTAACAGTTTATTTGTGTTCTTATGAGTTTGTTAAGTGCGTAAATGTTCTTGCTTTTTAATTAGAATCGAGGATTCAAAAAATTCATTATTTTTAAAATTTTAAAATATTTTTGACTCCTCTGCTGGCACTGAATCAGAGATGAGAATGTTTGGTAATTTGCTAACAATTTATTTGTGATCTTATGAGTTTGTTGAGTGCGTAAATGTGCTTGCTTTTTAATTTGGAATCGAGGATGGAAAAAAGTCACCATTTTTACGATTTTAAAATATTTTTGACTCCTCTGCTGGCACTAAATCAGAGATGAGAATGTTTGGTAATTTGCTAACAATTTATTTGTGTTCTTATGAGTTTGTTGAGTGCGTAAATGTGCTTGCTTTTTAATTAGAATCGAGGATTCAAAAAATTCATTATTTTTAAAATTTTTAAATATTTTTGACTCCTCTGCTGGCACTGAATCAGAGATGAGAATGTTTGGTAATTTGCTAACAATTTATTTGTGATCTTATGAGTTTGTTGAGTGCGTAAATGTGCTTGCTTTTTAATTTGGAATCGAGGATGGAAAAAAGTCACCATTTTTACGATTTTAAAATATTTTTGACTCCTCTGCTGGCACTAAATCAGAGATGAGAATGTTTGGTAATTTGCTAACAATTTATTTGTGTTCTTATGAGTTTGTTTAGTGCGTAAATGTGCATGGTTTTTAATTAAAATCGAGGATGGAAAAAAGTCACCATTTTTAAAATTTTAAAATATTTTTGAGTCCTCTGCTGGCACTAAATCAGAGATGAGAATGTTTGGTAATTTGCTAACAATTTATTTGTGATCTTATGAGTTTGTTGAGTGCGTAAATGTTCTTTCTTTTTAATTAGAATCGAGGATGGAAAAAAGTCACCATTTTTACGATTTTAAAATATTTTTGACTCCTCTGCTGGCACTAAATCAGAGATGAGAATGTTTGGTAATTTGCTAACAATTTATTTGTGTTCTTATGAGTTTGTTGAGTGCGTAAATGTGCTTGCTTTTTAATTAGAATCGAGGATTCAAAAAATTCATTATTTTTAAAATTTTAAAATATTTTTGACTCCTCTGCTGGCACTAAATCAGAGATGAGAATGTTTGGTAATTTGCTAACAATTTATTTGTGATCTTATGAGTTTGTTGAGTGCGTAAATGTTCTTGCTTTTTAATTAGAATCGAGGATTCAAAAAATTCATTATTTTTAAAATTTTAAAATATTTTTGACTCCTCTGCTGGCACTAAATCAGAGATGAGAATGTTTGGTAATTTGCAAACAATTTATTTGTGATCTTATGAGTTTGTTTAGTGCGTAAATGTGCATGGTTTTTAATTAAAATCGAGGATGGAAAAAAGTCACCATTTTTACGATTTTAAAATATTTTTGACTCCTCTGCTGGCACTAAATCAGAGATGAGAATGTTTGGTAATTTGCTAACAATTTATTTGTGATCTTATGAGTTTGTTTAGTGCGTAAATGTGCATGGTTTTTAATTAAAATCGAGGATGGAAAAAAGTCACCATTTTTACGATTTTAAAATATTTTTGACTCCTCTGCTGGCACTAAATCAGAGATGAGAATGTTTGGTAATTTGCTAACAATTTATTTGTGTTCTTATGAGTTTGTTTAGTGCGTAAATGTGCATGGTTTTTAATTAAAATCGAGGATGGAAAAAAGTCACCATTTTTAAAATTTTAAAATATTTTTGACTCCTCTGCTGGCACTAAATCAGAGATGAGAATGTTTGGTAATTTGCTAACAATTTATTTGTGATCTTATGAGTTTGTTGAGTGCGTAAATGTGCTTGCTTTTTAATTTGGAATCGAGGATGGAAAAAAGTCACCATTTTTACGATTTTAAAATATTTTTGACTCCTCTGCTGGCACTAAATCAGAGATGAGAATGTTTGGTAATTTGCTAACAATTTATTTGTGTTCTTATGAGTTTGTTGAGTGCGTAAATGTGCTTGCTTTTTAATTAGAATCGAGGATTCAAAAAATTCATTATTTTTAAAATTTTAAAATATTTTTGACTCCTCTGCTGGCACTGAATCAGAGATGAGAATGTTTGGTAATTTGCTAACAATTTATTTGTGATCTTATGAGTTTGTTGAGTGCGTAAATGTGCTTGCTTTTTAATTTGGAATCGAGGATGGAAAAAAGTCACCATTTTTACGATTTTAAATTATTTTTGACTCCTCTGCTGGCACTAAATCAGAGATGAGAATGTTTGGTAATTTGCTAACAATTTATTTGTGATCTTATGAGTTTGTTGAGTGCGTAAATGTGCTTGATTTTTAATTAGAATCGAGGATTCAAATAATTCATTATTTTTAAAATTTTAAAATATTTTTGACTCCTCTGCTGGCACTAAATCAGAGATGAGAATGTTTGGTAATTTGCTAACAATTTATTTGTGTTCTTATGAGTTTGTTGAGTGCGTAAATGTGCTTGCTTTTTAATTAGAATCGAGGATTCAAAAAATTCATTATTTTTAAAATTTTAAAATATTTTTGACTCCTCTGCTGGCACTAAATCAGAGATGAGAATGTTTGGTAATTTGCTAACAATTTATTTGTGTTCTTATGAGTTTGTTGAGTGCGTAAATGTGCTTGCTTTTTAATTTGGAATCGAGGATGGAAAAAAGTCACCATTTTTACGATTTTAAAATATTTTTGACTCCTCTGCTGGCACTAAATCAGAGATGAGAATGTTTGGTAATTTGCTAACAATTTATTTGTGATCTTATGAGTTTGTTGAGTGCGTAAATGTGCTTGATTTTTAATTAGAATCGAGGATTCAAATAATTCATTATTTTTAAAATTTTAAAATATTTTTGACTCCTCTGCTGGCACTAAATCAGAGATGAGAATGTTTGGTAATTTGCTAACAATTTATTTGTGATCTTATGAGTTTGTTGAGTGCGTAAATGTGCTTGCTTTTTAATTAGAATCGAGGATTCAAAAAATTCATTATTTTTAAAATTTTAAAATATTTTTGACTCCTCTGCTGGCACTGAATCAGAGATGAGAATGTTTGGTAATTTGCTAACAATTTATTTGTGTTCTTATGAGTTTGTTTAGTGCGTAAATGTGCATGGTTTTTAATTAAAATCGAGGATGGAAAAAAGTCACCATTTTTAAAATTTTAAAATATTTTTGACTCCTCTGCTGGCACTAAATCAGAGATGAGAATGTTTGGTAATTTGCTAACAATTTATTTGTGATCTTATGAGTTTGTTGAGTGCGTAAATGTGCTTGCTTTTTAATTAGAATCGAGGATTCAAAAAATTTATTATTTTTAAAATTTTAAAATATTTTTGACTCCTCTGCTGGCACTAAATCAGAGATGAGAATGTTTGGTAATTTGCTAACAATTTATTTGTGATCTTATGAGTTTGTTGAGTGCGTAAATGTGCTTGGCTTTTTAATTTGGAATCGAGGATGGAAAAAAGTCACCATTTTTACGATTTTAAAATATTTTTGACTCCTCTGCTGGCACTAAATCAGAGATGAGAATGTTTGGTAATTTGCTAACAATTTATTTGTGATCTTATGAGTTTGTTGAGTGCGTAAATGTGCTTGCTTTTTAATTAGAATCGAGGATTCAAAAAATTCATTATTTTTAAAATTTTAAAATATTTTTGACTCCTCTGCTGGCACTAAATCAGAGATGAGAATGTTTGGTAATTTGCTAACAATTTATTTGTGTTCTTATGAGTTTGTTGAGTGCGTAAATGTGCTTGCTTTTTAATTAGAATCGAGGATTCAAAAAATTCATTATTTTTAAAATTTTAAAATATTTTTGACTCCTCTGCTGGCACTAAATCAGAGATGAGAATGTTTGGTAATTTGCTAACAATTTATTTGTGATCTTATGAGTTTGTTGAGTGCGTAAATGTTCTTGCTTTTTAATTAGAATCGAGGATTCAAAAAATTCATTATTTTTAAAATTTTAAAATATTTTTGACTCCTCTGCTGGCACTAAATCAGAGATGAGAATGTTTGGTAATTTGCAAACAATTTATTTGTGATCTTATGAGTTTGTTGAGTGCGTAAATGTTCTTGCTTTTTAATTAGAATCGAGGATTCAAAAAATTCATTATTTTTAAAATTTTAAAATATTTTTGACTCCTCTGCTGGCACTAAATCAGAGATGAGAATGTTTGGTAATTTGCTAACAATTTATTTGTGTTCTTATGAGTTTGTTGAGTGCGTAAATGTGCTTGCTTTTTAATTAGAATCGAGGATTCAAAAAATTCATTATTTTTAAAATTTTAAAATATTTTTGACTCCTCTGCTGGCACTAAATCAGAGATGAGAATGTTTGGTAATTTGCTAACAATTTATTTGTGTTCTTATGAGTTTGTTGAGTGCGTAAATGTGCTTGCTTTTTAATTAGAATCGAGGATTCAAAAAATTCATTATTTTTAAAATTTTAAAATATTTTTGACTCCTCTGCTGGCACTAAATCAGAGATGAGAATGTTTGGTAATTTGCTAACAATTTATTTGTGATCTTATGAGTTTGTTGAGTGCGTAAATGTTCTTGCTTTTTAATTAGAATCGAGGATTCAAAAAATTCATTATTTTTAAAATTTTAAAATATTTTTGACTCCTCTGCTGGCACTAAATCAGAGATGAGAATGTTTGGTAATTTGCTAACAATTTATTTGTGATCTTATGAGTTTGTTGAGTGCGTAAATGTTCTTGCTTTTTAATTAGAATCGAGGATTCAAAAAATTCATTATTTTTAAAATTTTAAAATATTTTTGACTCCTCTGCTGGCACTAAATCAGAGATGAGAATGTTTGGTAATTTGCTAACAATTTATTTGTGATCTTATGAGTTCATTGAGTGCGTAAATGTGCTTGCTTTTTAATTAGAATCGAGGATTCAAAAAATTCATTATTTTTAAAATTTTAAAATATTTTTGACTCCTCTGCTGGCACTAAATCAGAGATGAGAATGTTTGGTAATTTGCTAACAATTTATTTGTGATCTTATGAGTTTGTTGAGTGCGTAAATGTTCTTGCTTTTTAATTAGAATCGAGGATTCAAAAAATTCATTATTTTTAAAATTTTAAAATATTTTTGACTCCTCTGCTGGCACTAAATCAGAGATGAGAATGTTTGGTAATTTGCAAACAATTTATTTGTGATCTTATGAGTTTGTTGAGTGCGTAAATGTGCTTGGTTTTTAATTAGAATCGAGGATGGAAAAAAGTCACCATTTTTACGATTTTAAAATACTTTTGACTCCTCTGCTGGCACTAAATCAGAGATGAGAATGTTTGGTAATTTGCTAACAATTTATTTGTGATCTTATGAGTTCATTGAGTGCGTAAATGTGCTTGCTTTTTAATTAGAATCGAGGATTCAAAAAATTCATTATTTTTAAAATTTTAAAATATTTTTGACTCCTCTGCTGGCACTAAATCAGAGATGAGAATGTTTGGTAATTTGCTAACAATTTATTTGTGATCTTATGAGTTTGTTGAGTGCGTAAATGTTCTTGCTTTTTAATTAGAATCGAGGATTCAAAAAATTCATTATTTTTAAAATTTTAAAATATTTTTGACTCCTCTGCTGGCACTAAATCAGAGATGAGAATGTTTGGTAATTTGCTAACAATTTATTTGTTATCTTATGAGTTTGTTGAGTGCGTAAATGTTCTTGCTTTTTAATTAGAATCGAGGATTCAAAAAATTCATTATTTTTAAAATTTTAAAATATTTTTGACTCCTCTGCTGGCACTAAATCAGAGATGAGAATGTTTGGTAATTTGCTAACAATTTATTTGTGATCTTATGAGTTTGTTGAGTGCGTAAATGTTCTTGCTTTTTAATTAGAATCGAGGATTCAAAAAATTCATTATTTTTAAAATTTTAAAATATTTTTGACTCCTCTGCTGGCACTAAATCAGAGATGAGAATGTTTGGTAATTTGCAAACAATTTATTTGTGATCTTATGAGTTTGTTGAGTGCGTAAATGTGCTTGGTTTTTAATTAGAATCGAGGATGGAAAAAAGTCACCATTTTTACGATTTTAAAATACTTTTGACTCCTCTGCTGGCACTAAATCAGAGATGAGAATGTTTGGTAATTTGCTAACAATTTATTTGTGATCTTATGAGTTCATTGAGTGCGTAAATGTGCTTGCTTTTTAATTAGGATCGAGGATTCAAAAAATTCATTATTTTTAAAATTTTAAAATATTTTTGACTCCTCTGCTGGCACTAAATCAGAGATGAGAATGTTTGGTAATTTGCTAACAATTTATTTGTTATCTTATGAGTTTGTTGAGTGCGTAAATGTTCTTGCTTTTTAATTAGAATCGAGGATTCAAAAAATTCATTATTTTTAAAATTTTAAAATATTTTTGACTCCTCTGCTGGCACTAAATCAGAGATGAGAATGTTTGGTAATTTGCTAACAATTTATTTGTGATCTTATGAGTTTGTTGAGTGCGTAAATGTTCTTGCTTTTTAATTAGAATCGAGGATTCAAAAAATTCATTATTTTTAAAATTTTAAAATATTTTTGACTCCTCTGCTGGCACTAAATCAGAGATGAGAATGTTTGGTAATTTGCTAACAATTTATTTGTTATCTTATGAGTTTGTTGAGTGCGTAAATGTTCTTGCTTTTTAATTAGAATCGAGGATTCAAAAAATTCATTATTTTTAAAATTTTAAAATATTTTTGACTACTCTGCTGGCACTAAATCAGAGATGAGAATGTTTGGTAATTTGCTAACAATTTATTTGTGATCTTATGAGTTTGTTGAGTGCGTAAATGTTCTTGCTTTTTAATTAGAATCGAGGATTCAAATAATTCATTATTTTTAAAATTTTAAAATATTTTTGACTCCTCTGCTGGCAAAAAATCAGAGATGAGAATGTTTGGTAATTTGCTAACAATTTATTTGTGATCTTATGAGTTTGTTGAGTGCGTAAATGTTCTTGCTTTTTAATTAGAATCGAGGATTCAAAAAATTCATTATTTTTAAAATTTTAAAATATTTTTGACTCCTCTGCTGGCACTAAATCAGAGATGAGAATGTTTGGTAATTTGCAAACAATTTATTTGTGATCTTATGAGTTTGTTGAGTGCGTAAATGTTCTTGCTTTTTAATTAGAATCGAGGATTCAAAAAATTCATTATTTTTAAAATTTTAAAATATTTTTGACTCCTCTGCTGGCAAAAAATCAGAGATGAGAATGTTTGGTAATTTGCTAACAATTTATTTGTGATCTTATGAGTTTGTTGAGTGCGTAAATGTTCTTGCTTTTTAATTAGAATCGAGGATTCAAAAAATTCATTATTTTTAAAATTTTAAAATATTTTTGACTCCTCTGCTGGCAAAAAATCAGAGATGAGAATGTTTGGTAATTTGTTAACAATTTATTTGTGATCTTATGAGTTTGTTGAGTGCGTAAATGTGCGTGGTTTTTTATTAGAATCGAGGATGGAAAAAAGTCACCATTTTTACGATTTTAAAATATTTTTGACTCCTCTGCTGGCACTAAATCAGAGATGAGAATGTTTGGTAATTTGCTAACAATTTATTTGTTATCTTATGAGTTCATTGAGTGCGTAAATGTGCTTGCTTTTTAATTAGAATTGAGGATTCAAAAAATTCATTATTTTTAAAATTTTAAAATATTTTTGACTCCTCTGCTGGCACTAAATCAGAGATGAGAATGTTTGGTAATTTGCTAACAATTTATTTGTGATCTTATGAGTTTGTTGAGTGCGTAAATGTTCTTGCTTTTTAATTAGAATCGAGGATTCAAAAAATTCATTATTTTTAAAATTTTAAAATATTTTTGACTCCTCTGCTGGCAAAAAATCAGAGATGAGAATGTTTGGTAATTTGCTAACAATTTATTTGTTATCTTATGAGTTTGTTGAGTGCGTAAATGTTCTTGCTTTTTAATTAGAATCGAGGATTCAAAAAATTCATTATTTTTAAAATTTTAAAATATTTTTGACTCCTCTGCTGGCACTAAATCAGAGATGAGAATGTTTGGTAATTTGCTAACAATTTATTTGTGATCTTATGAGTTTGTTGAGTGCGTAAATGTTCTTGCTTTTTAATTAGAATCGAGGATTCAAATAATTCATTATTTTTAAAATTTTAAAATATTTTTGACTCCTCTGCTGGCAAAAAATCAGAGATGAGAATGTTTGGTAATTTGCTAACAATTTATTTGTGATCTTATGAGTTTGTTGAGTGCGTAAATGTTCTTGCTTTTTAATTAGAATCGAGGATTCAAAAAATTCATTATTTTTAAAATTTTAAAATATTTTTGACTCCTCTGCTGGCACTAAATCAGAGATGAGAATGTTTGGTAATTTGCAAACAATTTATTTGTGATCTTATGAGTTTGTTGAGTGCGTAAATGTTCTTGCTTTTTAATTAGAATCGAGGATTCAAAAAATTCATTATTTTTAAAATTTTAAAATATTTTTGACTCCTCTGCTGGCACTAAATCAGAGATGAGAATGTTTGGTAATTTGCTAACAATTTATTTGTTATCTTATGAGTTTGTTGAGTGCGTAAATGTTCTTGCTTTTTAATTAGAATCGAGGATTCAAAAAATTCATTATTTTTAAAATTTTAAAATATTTTTGACTCCTCTGCTGGCACTAAATCAGAGATGAGAATGTTTGGTAATTTGCTAACAATTTATTTGTGATCTTATGAGTTTGTTGAGTGCGTAAATGTTCTTGCTTTTTAATTAGAATCGAGGATTCAAATAATTCATTATTTTTAAAATTTTAAAATATTTTTGACTCCTCTGCTGGCAAAAAATCAGAGATGAGAATGTTTGGTAATTTGCTAACAATTTATTTGTGATCTTATGAGTTTGTTGAGTGCGTAAATGTTCTTGCTTTTTAATTAGAATCGAGGATTCAAAAAATTCATTATTTTTAAAATTTTAAAATATTTTTGACTCCTCTGCTGGCACTAAATCAGAGATGAGAATGTTTGGTAATTTGCAAACAATTTATTTGTGATCTTATGAGTTTGTTGAGTGCGTAAATGTTCTTGCTTTTTAATTAGAATCGAGGATTCAAAAAATTCATTATTTTTAAAATTTTAAAATATTTTTGACTCCTCTGCTGGCAAAAAATCAGAGATGAGAATGTTTGGTAATTTGCTAACAATTTATTTGTGATCTTATGAGTTTGTTGAGTGCGTAAATGTTCTTGCTTTTTAATTAGAATCGAGGATTCAAAAAATTCATTATTTTTAAAATTTTAAAATATTTTTGACTCCTCTGCTGGCAAAAAATCAGAGATGAGAATGTTTGGTAATTTGTTAACAATTTATTTGTGATCTTATGAGTTTGTTGAGTGCGTAAATGTGCGTGGTTTTTTATTAGAATCGAGGATGGAAAAAAGTCACCATTTTTACGATTTTAAAATATTTTTGACTCCTCTGCTGGCACTAAATCAGAGATGAGAATGTTTGGTAATTTGCTAACAATTTATTTGTGTTCTTATGAGTTTGTTTAGTGCGTAAATGTGCATGGTTTTTAATTAAAATCGAGGATTCAAAAAATTCATTATTTTTAAAATTTTAAAATATTTTTGACTCCTCTGCTGGCACTGAATCAGAGATGAGAATGTTTGGTAATTTGCTAACAATTTATTTGTGTTCTTATGAGTTCATTGAGTGCGTAAATGTGCTTGCTTTTTAATTAGAATCGAGGATTCAAAAAATTCATTATTTTTAAAATTTTAAAATATTTTTGACCCCTCTGCTGGCACTGAATCAGAGATGAGAATGTTTGGTAATTTGCTAACAATTTATTTGTGTTCTTATGAGTTTGTTTAGTGCGTAAATGTGCTTGCTTTTTAATTAGAATCGAGGATTCAAAAAATTCATTATTTTTAAAATTTTAAAATATTTTTGACCCCTCTGCTGGCACTGAATCAGAGATGAGAATGTTTGGTAATTTGCTAACAATTTATTTGTGTTCTTATGAGTTCATTGAGTGCGTAAATGTGCTTGCTTTTTAATTAAAATCGAGGATTCAAAAAATTCATTATTTTTAAAATTTTAAAATATTTTTGACTCCTCTGCTGGCACTGAATCAGAGATGAGAATGTTTGGTAATTTGCTAACAATTTATTTGTGTTCTTATGAGTTCATTGAGTGCGTAAATGTGCTTGCTTTTTAATTAGAATCGAGGATTCAAAAAATTCATTATTTTTAAAATTTTAAAATATTTTTGACCCCTCTGCTGGCACTGAATCAGAGATGAGAATGTTTGGTAATTTGCTAACAATTTATTTGTGTTCTTATGAGTTCATTGAGTGCGTAAATGTGCTTGCTTTTTAATTAGAATCGAGGATTCAAAAAATTCATTATTTTTAAAATTTTAAAATATTTTTGACTCCTCTGCTTGCACTAAATCAGAGATGAGAATGTTTGGTAATTTGCTAACAATTTATTTGTGTTCTTATGAGTTTGTTTAGTGCGTAAATGTTCTTGCTTTTTAATTAGAATCGAGGATTCAAAAAATTCATTATTTTTAAAATTTTAAAATATTTTTGACTCCTCTGCTGGCACTGAATCAGAGATGAGAATGTTTGGTAATTTGCTAACAATTTATTTGTGTTCTTATGAGTTCATTGAGTGCGTAAATGTGCTTGCTTTTTAATTAAAATCGAGGATGGAAAAAAGTCACCATTTTTAAAATTTTAAAATATTTTTGACTCCTCTGCTGGCACTAAATCAGAGATGAGAATGTTTGGTAATTTGCTAACAATTTATTTGTGATCTTATGAGTTTGTTGAGTGCGTAAATGTGCTTGCTTTTTAATTAGAATCGAGGATTCAAAAAATTCATTATTTTTAAAATTTTAAAATATTTTTGACTCCTCTGCTGGCACTAAATCAGAGATGAGAATGTTTGGTAATTTGCTAACAATTAATTTGTGATCTTATGAGTTTGTTGAGTGCGTAAATGTTCTTGCTTTTTAATTAGAATCGAGGATTCAAAAAATTCATTATTTTTAAAATTTTAAAATATTTTTGACTCCTCTGCTGGCACTGAATCAGAGATGAGAATGTTTGGTAATTTGCTAACAATTTATTTGTGTTCTTATGAGTTTGTTTAGTGCGTAATGCTTGGTTTTTATTTAAGATCAAGGATTGAGAAAATTCACCACGATATATATTTGGTATTTTCTGTTCTAAAAAACAAAATAATAATTTTCGATGGATGAATGTACTGTAGGAAGTACGTTTTTGTTGTTTTTGTTTCAACAGAGTGCCTGAATAGAATTTGAGTTGGGTCACTGTACCCCACATATATTATATTCACAAAAATTAATTTTTGGTGTTTTCTGTTTTAAAAAACAAAATAATAATTTTCGCTGGAAGAATATACTGTAGGAAGTACGTTTTTGTTGTTTTTGTTTTAACAAAGTACCTTAATTGAATATGAGTTGGGTCACTATACCCCAGATATATATTGGATCAAGCTATTTGTTATGAAAACATTATTAAAAATGCAAATATAGAATAAAACATATGTATCATAAAACAATTTGATTATCTCCTTTTACAGATTCCATTTATTTACTTATGTTGAAAAATACGAAAACAAAAAGAACATGAAAAGAAGTTATTTAATCAAAAATATATTAAATATGATATGATGTGTTTTTTAGGCACATCCAAATAAAACAATGTTTAAATATTAGTATACAACTACAAGCAGTCGTTTTTTGGCATTTTCCGGTATCGAAAAATAAACTTTTTTTTCCATTATCTTGGTATTGTTGAATTTATGGTTTTGGAAAATAAAAATATCAAAATTTAGTCTATGTATTTCTTCTTATAAAGGAGTAGAAACGGAAGACATTTAACTCGTGTCATTAAATATTTAAAATGAATGCTCCGTTTTTCACAAAAACAGCCAATATTTTATAAACTTTTGACAAATTTTACGATATTTTTACATATTTTTTACACAACTTAAACCTTTTGAATCATCAATATTTTTCGTTGAAAACAGTGAAAGAAAATAGCGTCAAAATATTTCATCATTGCCAACTTCGAAAGATCAAAAAATCCAACAAAAAAGCAAAAAGATTTAATTTTTTTTACGGACAAACAAGGTTGTAAATAGCAAAAACCATATATTTTTGGACCTTGTTTTATTATAAAAAATTTTGAACACTGCCAATAAATCTATCAATAATCATAGGGTTGGCAGCAACTTATAGTTATTAAAAAAATCCAATAGATTGCGTCCATGCATAAATCAGTTTTTGAAATTTATTGATGTGTTTTAAATTAAATCCATTGGCGCGTAAAAGAAGGGATAAAGTTTAAAATATTTTGTTATCACTCAACAGAAAATATGAATTTAAATATTTAAAAGATCTACAGACATTAATAGAAAAAACTTTTTGTGATTTGTCCTGTCTGACACATAACAAAAAAAATAGTTTTTTAGGGAGGACGGTTTTTTGAATATCATCAGTGCCGTCATTGAACATTGTAAAGTCTATGTTCGTCGATCACTTTTAAAAAAATTTGATGTTCATTTTAGTTTTAGAATTTTTTATATTGTTCGTTTTTAAACGGCAATTAAACGTTTACATAAAGTCGATTATGCATTTCAGTAATAGATTTTTCAAAGTAAATCAAAGAAAAGATCCAGTACTCCAACAAACGGATTATGAATAGTAAATTTTTTAATTTATAACAATTTATATCTTTGACAATGTTTCCGGTTATTTTGATCACTTTGTTAAAGATTTGTGTATTTCAGTGATAAACAAGGCCACTGAAATTAATAATTTTTTAATTAATAGTGTGCATGTATTCTATTTTGCAGCACGTTTTGGGAATACTTCAACAATTTTCATATACCAAATAACAAATCTTGCAAATTAAAATATTTAAAAAGTTGTATATCGAAAAAAGCTGACATTTTACAAAGAAGTGAAAATATTTTTAGCACTATCAAAAAAAGCAAAAGTCATTTTTTGACATTTTCTGAAAAAGATTACATTGTTTTTTTGCCCCTTCTTTTTTCAAATGTAAGCATAAACATCATCTCAGACAAAAAAATGAATGCATTTTTATTCCCATTTTCATCCATTTTTGAACTTTTTGCTATTCATTTAATTTATTTCCCCTGAGCATTTCAGAATTGTTACTGATTTTTTTAATAAAACCTCATCATGTTCCAAAAGATCAATAATTAAAATTAATAAAAAAAACAATTTTGCGTCACAAAATGTGTAAAAAAATATATGAAAACATTAAATTCAATTTCCATCACTCTGAGTCAAAAAAATTTTTTGAGTCAAAGTTTTGCAGCAAGGGAATATGTTATGCAAATTATTAGCTGCTATTTCCAAAAACTGTGGATTTGGCAGAACCCGAGAAATACCCCAGGAGATGAACATATTTGGGTATAAAATAACCCATTTTTTGGCTTGTTTTTGCTTAAATCATATTTATAAAACGTTTCTGTAGCAAACAAATCATGATTAAAACAAAAATTAAGCCCAAGCAAATATCTGAAATCAACATTTTACTTAAATTCAAATTACGTGCAAGCAAGATCCTGCGGATTACCCAGGTCTATGCTCCTCAAAGTGGCCGTGGTGAAGATGAATATGAAACCTTTTTGGATCAACTCTCTTCGTCTCTGGCTCGTCCATCAACTTATGATATTGTGCTTGGTGATTTTAATGCTTCAACTGGCCCTCGTGAAAATGGTGAACAGTTCATTGGTAAGTACTCCTGGGATACTCGTAGTGAAAGAGGGGAACTTTTGTGTCAATTTTGCGTTGCACATCAGTTGTACCTCATGAACGGGTTTTTCAAAAAGGGACGAAACCGCCGTTGGACTTGGCATTCACCTGATCGTAGAACGACAAAGGAAATCGATCATGTGCTATCCAAGAAGAAGAACATCATAGAAGACGTTACTGTGATATCCAGATTATCAGGAAGTGATCATCGTATGGTTCGAACCACCGTCAGTCTTAACATTAGAGCAGGTCGGTCTCGTCCATTTACGTTTGTGAAACCTGAATATGAAAGGATTACGTGTCTGATTTCTATGACGCTGAAACTTCATGAACAACCAATTGCTGAAACCCCTGAAGCGGAACTTAATCTCATCAAACATGCTCTCTCAACAACTGCTAAAGAATGTGCACGCCGACCTACCATTCATTCTCGATTGTCTCCTGAAACATTACTGCTGATGGAACATCGACGGCAAATGAAACATGCCATTTCTGCTGATGCACGAACAGTTGTTGAATATGCTGAATTATCAAAGTTGATACGTAAGTGTTTTAAATACGATCTTAATAAGTATTATGAGAAGGTGATGGGGAAAGCAATCGAAGAGAATCGTATTAAACGAGGTCGATCCGAACTGATTCAAAAACAGAATCAAATGATACATCTTCAACGAACTGATGGTGCTATCACTGAAACTGTTTCTGATCTCTTGGAAGAAATCGCCCGTTTTTATAACGACCTATACTCTTCTGAATTCGGAGACCCTGTACACAATCGTGATCCAAATGTTGCTCTTCAAAGAATAACTGCAGAGGAATTGATTGCTGCTACACGACGAATGAAAGGAAATACTGCTCCAGGCGCCGACAATATTCCGTCGAAAGTAGTCAAATCAACAATATCAACTTTTGCTGATAGATTTGCTACTGCTTTACATGGATTATTCGAGGAAGAAAATTTGCCAATGGAACTTTTCTATTCGAAAACCATACTATTATACAAGAAAGGAAATCGACTTGATATTGGGAATTACCGTCCTATTTCATTGCTTCCAGTTCTTTACAAACTAATTACTCGTGTAATTACCAATCGCGTTACTGCTGCTGTGGAAACTGCTCGTGCGTTACCACCTGAACAAGCTGGATTCCGAAGATGTTTCTCAACAGTAGATCATATTCACTCTCTCAATCAACTATTCGAGAAATGCCGAGAATTTGAAATGCCTCTATATGCCGTATTCATTGACTTCAAGAAAGCCTTTGATTCTGTTGAACTTCAAGCTATATGGAATGCTCTGGCAGAATTCGGTGTTGATCCTGGCGATATTGAAATTATTAAATTGATTTATGCAAATGGTACTTCAAGTGTAAACGTAGGTTCTTCTTCTATCCCTATAAATATCCAAAAAGGAGTACGACAAGGGGATACTCTATCACCTCTACTCTTTATTATCGTCCTACAATATGCGCTGAATCAAGTGAATTGGAATGCTGGTATAAACATAAATGGAAGTATACTGGGTCATCTTGATTTTGCTGATGATATTGTCCTGCTATCTCAAACTCTCGAAGGTGTGCAGTCATTGCTAGATCAAGTTGCCGAAAAATGTCGCCGTATTGGATTACAAATTAATATTGAGAAGACCAAGTGGATGTCAAATGTTCCTGATACAGATGAAAATATTTTGCTAAACAATGAAGAAGTCGAAAAGGTCGCTGAATTCATATATTTGGGACAGCTCGTTAAATGGCCTTCTCAACCCGGAAGATTCAACAAAGAAATATCGAGAAGAATTAGCGCTGGATGGAATGCCTTCAATAAAGCAAAGAAACTCCTCATCTCAAGAAGAATCCCTACCAATCTGAAAAGAAAATATTTCAATCAATGTGTATTCCCTGCTATGCTTTATGGATGTGAAACATGGTGCTTGACCAAGACCGAAGAAACAAGATTAGCTGTAGCTCAACGACGAATGGAAAGAAGGATGCTCAATGTAAGACTGATAGATCATCATTCCCGTGATTGGCTCCGTGAAAGAACTCAACTAAAAGACATTATCCATGCTTCTCGTGAACGAAAATGGAATTATCTCAAAAAGCTGATGACACTTCCTGAAGATCGCTGGAATAGAAAACTAACTGAATGGATTCCACATACAAAACGTCCCATTGGAAGACCACCTACAAGATGGATGGATGACTTAAAGAAATTCACGAATAAAAAACCTGTTGAATTGTTATCACTTTGTTTAACTAATTTTTGGTGTCATAATATGTCCCCTTTCGTCCTGCGTGACAGATAAAAGGTTATAAATAAAAATAAATAAATAATATTTGGCAGTAGTTAATACGAAAACGTATATACAGTTTTTTGACAAAAATCAAATTTTTTTTTATAAATTTGCTGCTCTAGTATGGAAATATATTTTTAATGTTTTTTAAGCAAAAATAAGGCAAAAAATGCGTTATTTTATACCCAAATATGTTAATCTCCTAGTATTTGGGATATTTCTCGGTTCGGCTAAATCCACATTTTTTGGAAATCGCAGCTAATAATTTGCATAACATATTCCCTAGTCCCAAAGAACATTCACACAAAATATGCTCCTTCAACTCCGACGTCTTATGAAAACCTCTACGGTAAAGTAAAATCAATACTAAAACATAAATTTAAAAAATCAAATAACAAAAATTAAAAATAGAAAAATGTGTTTCCCTTTTTTCCATCTCCAATGTTTTCGTCTACGTTCAAAAGGGTGAATGAAAAAGATAACATTTTAATATTTATTACGAAATAGGGCAATGCAAGTTTTTTGGACTTTCAACAGTGTTTTGACTATAAGGGGTGGTTGAATTTACTCTTAAAATGTCCGTATTTGTATTCCACATAAAAAATTAAAAAATCTTATGAGCACCTGAGGGCACACTTTTGTTTTTGCAGAACTAATGAATTTCAATTCTGAATCAGTTTTTTGGATATTTCATAACTAAAAAAATATTTTTTTCCTTTATGTTTTATTTAAAGAACAAAATATTTGAAACAATTGTTATCTAGATCGACAGGTAAAAGGCAAAGAAATAAAAGATTCCTTTGAGGAACTGATAATGTCGATATTTCAACACAATTTTTTTTGTTTTATCATTCATTTTTAAAACATACTTAATAAAATTAAACATTTTGCTTGAGTTCTAACTTATTTACACAGTGTAGGTTTTAACAATGCAGTCCCATGTATAGGAGTATGTTGTTACAATTCGATATGTATGTTTTTTTAAATGTCTGAATCGAAATCCCATGGTAGAAGGATAGAAATTATCACGATATCATTTTCTTATCATTTTTGCTTTACAATTTTGCATATTTGAGAAATCACATAGATACTAAAGAAATAATTAAAATATTCAAACATGAAAAGCTATAAATTTTGCAATAGCAATGAAGTTAGAACATATTTCTTTAAGAATGTGAACGTTTTTTATGTTGTATTTTTTTGTTGGGTTTTTGAAAGAAAAAATTTATTTGGGACAACGACAAAAAAAAACTTTTTGAATAACGACAATGGATGTTTTTGTAAGAAAAAGGCTTAAGAACCAAAATTTAAATTGTAAAAAAATCGAATTTTAGTTACTAATTTCTACGCCTGAAAAAGCTACATTAAAGATTTATGCCCATTTTGATCCAAACTATCAAATATATCTTTATAATCTAAAATGTTGGTGTTCGTTCAGATTGCCATTATTAATAAATTTATTCAAAACAAATGTTATTGAATTTGTTTAAATTTGAATTTGCAAAATCAATACAAACAAAATTTAAATTTAAAAAATTCAAAACTATTTTATTATACTTTTATTTTGAATTCAGTTGCTTACAAGAGAACACAGAAAATAGATGATCAGAAATTTTCATTTTTAGACTGCAGTGGAAAGTTTGTCCTAGAGCCATTTTAAACAAAAATGTGACAGTTTCAATGTGAGGGCGGTTTTTGTAACAGCGAAAAAAGTGTAAAAATTGAACAGATATTTTGAAAAAAAGATTTCAATTTCTTACGAAAATGTGTATAAAATTGAATTTTAAAAAACTTTGTTTTTTTGTGTCTTTTTAAAAACTGTTTTTTCGTTGTTTTCTTTAAAGATTTTTGAAAATTTGAATAACTATCATATATATCAATTATCTTACGATTATTACTTAAACAACGCATATATTTGTTCAAAAATAATAACCTCCATATACTTGATGATTTATTTAGGGGAATTGGTGCAGTTTTAATAAAACCAAAAATTACCCATGTTTTCAAATTTTAAATGAAATGAAGAAATTTAAACTACTAAGAGTAACCAGAAACATAATAAAAAAATTATGGTTTTTTAAAACATTAAGCATGCCACTATTATATATCTTTTACATTGTTACAGAATAAATAAAGTTTTCGAAGAATATTTTTGTGTAGAGTAATTGATATTTTATAACTCTGTAATTTGATATCAAGAATGATGAGAAATTTGTTGCTTTTTTTCTTTAAAATGAAAAAACTATGATATAAAAAAAAGTTTTTAAATTTTCAAGTACTCTGTTCGACAAAGCTTTTTTAGTATTTCGAAAAAGACGAACAGATAGTACAAATGCAAAAGATCGATATTTTTTATTTAGTTCATTTTCAAATGTTAAAGACGCTTTTAAAAAATGCAAAATTTCAACGATTGAAACATATTTTATTCTTAGCACATAAAATTCGATAGACACTTTTTTTCGATATTTTGTTCGTTAAACGCAAATGAACAATTTCAATCGAATTTTTGGACTTTTTTTGCATTTGGTAAAAACTTTGAATATTATAACATGAAATTAATTTTGTTGAATTGCTTTAATTTGTGTTTTACAAAATCTCTATGAGCATAAAAAAACCGCGTTATTCGAAAAAATAATCCGCAATGCACATCTCCAATTATCAAGGCAATATTAAAATAAAAAACTATTTGATCAAAGAATTCGATTAATCTAAAGAAAATTTAATGGTGTCATTTTTTGTACATTCTTTATCTAGCAAAAATGTCACTCAAAATGATGTAAATTGATGTGAACATTTTTGGTATTTTTTTAGCTGTTATATGCTGTGTCTCATTGCTATTTGTTTTTAAAGTCTATCGTTATTTTTTGTACATTTCGTAACGGAAAAGTGGTTTTCGTTTTGATTTATTATATTTAATGGTAAATTGGAATAAGAGGAAAAATCAGTTACAATTCTGAAATGTTAAGATTTTTAAAAAATCGAATTTGTCATTTAAGAAATAAAATAATTAAAAAACAAAAAATTCAAAAATGAATGAAAATGGTAGTAAAAATGTATTCATTTTTCCGTCTGCAATGATGTTTTTGTTTACATCTGGAGAAAAGATGGCGCAAAAAAATGCTGTCATCTTTGTCAGAAAATGTCAAAAAATGACTTTTGCTTATTTCGATGGTGCTAAAAATATTTTCCCTTCTTTGTAAAATGTCAGCTGCGCCATTTTTTCCGACTTTTTAAATATTTTAATTTACAAGATTTGTTTTTTGGTGGGGGGTAAAATAAACAAGTCTTTAACACAATACTTAAAATAACGATTTTTCAAAGATTTACATTGTTATAAATTCGAAAATTTACTTATTCCAATTTCTTTTGCTTACAAAAACGAAAAAGGTTTTGCAAATTTTATAAACCAAACTTAGACACTTTTTTCTTTTACATTTAAATTTCGCTTGATCATGTCTCGTTTTGCGAATAAAAAGTAAAAACGTTACAAACCAACAAACTAAAAAAACGAATCTTCTCCATTTATTATAAAGATAAATATTTTTAAATAATTTTTTGATGAATAGCTTTTTCTTTTAGCGTTACACACGCCAAAAAATCCAAAACTCTTTTACAAAACTTGTAATAATTTTTACAGAATCAACCAAATATGTTAACCTTTGATTCAAGGTTTATTTGCAAAAATAATTTTCCTTTTTATGATTAACAAGTAGCAGTGCTGTAAAATAACGTGTCCAGTTTAAGGGATTTAAAAAGGAATGAACAGGACTTGTTGTGTATGAAAATGAACGGGATCTTATGTGCTAAGAAATGGTAGAATTGTCTTAAATTTCATTCAGATATCTGTCACTTTTTTTTTTGGTTTATATTAAATGTGTTTCTGGTAGTCAGCTTTGAAATTGAACAAAGTAATTTTTTTCAAGTCTGGGTTTATTTATTTTCGAAAATATCTTACGCTAAAATGCAAGACACCCGCTATTAAGGGTTCATATTAATAATATTGCGATTACGCATTATTTATATTTTTACTAATATTGGAAGTCATCAATCTGATTACCGTTTTTTAAGAGGAAATTGAAATTTTTCAGGTCGGGTTTGTTTGACTAAAAAGTTTTTTTATTTACAAGTATATGATTTTTGGCACGAAAACTTTGCACAACAAAAAATCTTTATCATACACCGAGCAAGTGTTAGTATTGTAAGCAAAATTCTGAATTGAATTACTTGAGCTGCGTGATAAGGTTTTGGAGAAAATGTTGCTTGTATTAAATGAGAGCGAAAATTTGGTGAGTGATTGGTTATTGCCGTTTAAGATTTTGTATGTATTTATGAATTCAAACAGAAGTCTTTAAGTTGTTCAGTCTCGCACACATCTTTTTTTTAAATTTAAAACAAGCAAAGTTAAAGACATCTGAGAGACTGTCGTTTAAAGTTATTATTTTGTTAGAAGATAAATATATTTGAATGAGGTTTTATTGTCATGTGAAGTTTCGTATTGTGAAACATTAGTTTCAAGGATATTTCCATGAGCTTTTCTTTTCATTTTAATCTGGAAAAGAGAGATTTTTACGAGATTTACCGTATAACACTAGCCGGGTGTAGTAACAATTTTCGCGACAATAAACCATCGAAATGCGTTTAATCTTAAAAAATTCTGCAGCTTTATACTAGAGATGACAGAATGCTTTAATAAATTTCGTAATCTCTATTATACCAGATATTTGTTAATATGTGTATAAGTATATGAGAAAAAAAGCACCGCATATGAGGATGTGAAAAAGGTGACATGAGACACAGAGAAATAAATATCAATTTTTTATTTTTTCAAAACGGGGGCGGATTTTATTAAATTTAATTGTCTTCGTTTCAAATTTTTTTGAAAGACCCTTTTTTTCTGAAAGCTTAGGCTTTTGAAAAAGTTTCTTGATTGTTTTCTATCTAGTGTTATCGCGCTCCCGCATCTACGATTCAGGAGTGGGGGCGGTTCTTGAAGCGCGGAGCAGGAGCGGTAGCGGGGGGCAACTTTCTCCGGGAGCGGAATGGGAGCAGAAAACATGTTAGCGAGATAACACTGTTTCTATCACAAGAATTTTTACAGGCACACATTGTAAAAATATCTGAAATTACAAATTTTAAAGCTTTTTCTTCGCGTAGATTAAAACCCTGAATAGAATTTACACAGGTAAGTTAATGTAATATCTGTCACAGTGACAAAGAATTCCATTGCATTGTTAATTTAAGACGATGCGGACATACCTTCCGCAATGGTTTGAGGTTCCTTATTTCTTTTCTTTTCTATCTCCCGTATATCCATATCTGCTACCCTTTTGGGAACAACTAAATCGAAATATACCGTTTTCATGTAGTTTTTTGTATAAAAAAAACTCTCGTGCAGTTCGTTGTTTTGAATGGAAGTCAAGAATGTCTCAATATGCGCAGAGGTTTCTGTAAAGCTTCTGAAGAAGTGTTTGTCGGAAATACATTTCTTCTTACTGTTGTAATCAGGTCATGAATATTTGGGATGTTATGCTGAAATGCTTGATAGTCTTCTATGGTTGCTTCATGAAAATTCGTTAGCTGCACTTGAATTAATTCATCTGGTAAGTAAAGACTTGGATTTTGGTTTGATTGCTGCGTCATTCGAATGCATACGTTTCGAGATGAATGAGATTTTTTAGAAGTTTCATTCGTCGTTAAAACGTATCGCATTCTGTTGAAAATAATTGAAATAATAAAATTGTTTTTAGGCAAGAAGTCTTTTGAGAGAAAACCTACAAATGTTCTCTCAAATACATGGAAGATATTCCTGCATGTATTCCCATATCTCAGTAACAGCAATATTCTTTGGACCATTTTCAATGATGCCTTTGAAACAGTCATCACAAAAGATTTGTCCGTTTAGGAAAAATCACAGGATGCATTGCGTGCAGTCTGTAAAAGACATTTTAGGAAAGGCTTTTCTTCACGTGAAACGGGAAAAGTAAATGGAAGATTTTGGGAATTGGTTTTAAAGGAAATAAATCTTTGTCTCATTCTGCATTTTTGTTTTTCAGATTAAATGTCAGTAAAACGTAAAAAAAAGTGATTGGTATTATATTCGTTTGGAAGGAAACGAAAAAATGAATAAGACGACGATGCCTTTGAAGTATTATATTTTTCAATGTGACAACTGACTGAAGTAGAAAAAAGCTTCTATTACGTGTAAAAGATTTTTGCATAATTATGCAAATTTGGCGATTTGGAAGCATGTGAAGTGAGTATGCAGACGATAACTTTTTCATGAAGATAAAAAAATCTGTTAAAACGTTTTTGGGTATTCTGGCTGATAGTATTGTGTTCAGTAATCATTGAATAATGTTTTTTTATTGTTTCCAATGATATTAAAGTGTCACAGAAAAAAATTTCCTTATAATCCCCGAGTTGCAGTACCTACAGCATTGAAAATTCCACGAAAATTCCAATTCTACAAAATACTTTTTTAACCCCAAACGTAGAAGTATCTTGGCTACCCAACAGGCAATAACAAATTTTTAATAAGCATCTAAAAAAATTTCTCAAGACTCTTTTCTTTTTTTGCTTTCCCTTTTCAGTCTAACAATTTCATGAAATTTTTTTCTAAATATAGAAATTGGAAACACGTTATTGCAGAAAAAAGCATGATTACTGTAATGACAAAGATTATTGATTCTGAAAAAAAGAAGTAAAGAGCGCGACAGCATCAGTTATCTACATGAAGAATCAAAAAAAAATTTCAGGTTCTTCTTATCTGCTTGAAAAATCAAAAAAAAATTTTGGGTTCTTATTCTCCCAAAAATACGATCCATTTAAAATATTTAGCTGCTTTCATCTCCTTATCTGTTTCAGGGATCAAACTTTTCCCTAGGTTCTCCTTATTAAGTTAGTCAAAGAGGAGACTTTTTACATTCTCCCGAAGAAACGACCCATTTACAATATTTCGCTGCCTTTGTCTCCTCATAACTTTTGAGCTTCATGTTGCATTTAAAAAGATTTTATCGGTTTTCAGGAAGATTCCTAAAATTTGAAACGTTTTTTGCATTTCCTTTAGATATTAATTGAAAAAAAGATTTGTTAATAATTTTTAGGTATTAATATTAGTTAATTTTTTTCCTGTTTTTCCCTTTTTCTATAATTTTAGCGTTATTTTCTATTGCTCTTTCGGCATTTAAATTGGAATTGAAAGTTTGATAGGTTTCTTAAATCTACAGATTTTTACTTGAACTGGTGATTGATCTTCAAATGTCTTCCAAGATCCAAGGTACAGATTTTTGCAAGAAATTTGTGCAATAAATTTCTCAAAAAAACTCTTCAGGTCCAAGATCATATGCATGCCAAAGATGTTTAAATCATGGGAAAAAAGTGCCCTTAAAGCGACATCGATTGAAATGCCCGTAAGGAAAATTTTAATTTTGTCGATATAAAAAATGATGCGCATTTCTAGAAAAATACGTTTTTAGGCATCGAAATTGTGATTGTGATTTATGCGCAATCATAAATGAACGAAAAAAGTACAACGCCGAGCTTTCTCTGATTAGAAATGCTTTGGATGAAGACGACGATTCGGATATACCTCCTAAACGAGGTCCAATTTGTTCACGATGTGCTGCACATGGCCAAAAAGCGTCATTTTATACTCACTTTGGAAGATGTCCTTTTTTGAATTGCAGTTGTACAAGAGTGGGATCGTAAAAGTACAATAATAATATCAAAATGAAGTACTTTTTAGTGTGCCTTAATCAAACGCCATAGAAGCGCAATGGCTAAACAAACGCATGTAAGACGGAAACAAAAAGCACTCCGAAAGAGTGAATTCCAAAACTGCGGTACAAATCCTTCTGGAAAAAATTTGAATCCTATTTTTCTCATCAATAATAGTATGGACGATACTGTAGACAATGATGGAAACGATAATTTGACGGAATCATTGGATTCCGTTCGAAACGATGAAGAACGTCTTCAAACATTTCAAAAAGCTTCTTCATTGATTTCAGGGAGCGTCGTCGACAAAGGTACCCAAACCTTGGATACTTGTGTATGTTCCAAGAACGAGACTTTCGCAGAATCTCTTTTCCCTGAAGATATTTGCCTGACACCTCTTTCATGCAGTCCAGATAATAGAGAAGTTGTAGGAAATGAAAATCCCACAAGCAGCAATTCTTTAAATTCGTTTCAATCAAACCCCTCTTCAGCAGTTTTTAAATCCTTTACTCCAGAGCAAACTTCCTTGGTTATAGCGTAAGCATAATCTTAGTAATAATTTTTTTACCAACTCACTGTTTTCTTTCGCAATATAGGTTAATGCAAAACGCTTTAACGCTAAGTCATCAAAATTTACAAAAGGGCCCTGTCGAACCGAAGCCGTCAGCATTTGAAGAAAATGAAAGGTAAAATATATCGTAAATACATTTTTATATATAAAAAATCTTTCGCATTGTCATTTGCAGTTTTCAACCTCAATCTCAATTATATCAAAGTTCAGCACAGCCTTCTCAAGCACTACATGAAGCTGCAAGCGTTGCCACAGATTCGGTTTGATTTGTTATTAAAATTATGTTCAAATATATATTGGTTTTCAGAATATTGATGACCTGCTTGAACTGTGTCAACCAACATATCGAGAAGTCAATGGAGATGTTCGTCAAAATTTTAACGTCTCTTTTGGAGATGAGGTATTAAATTTGGATGAAAATGTTTCAGATGAATGTTTTCGAGCAAGCAGCAGAAAATTTGCAAGATAAAAAAAGTATAATGATACCCAATTAAAATAAAACATCTCTTGCCATTTTTATGTTTATTTAAGAATTTGTTAACGTTTAATTTTACCTATTATTCATTATAATTTTTGAAAAAAAAACAAAATAATAATAAAGTTATTATAATATTTCTGATATTATTAGATTATACGAAAAGGCGAAATGGAAAAACCATAAAAAAACCAAATTTTTGAAAAACAAATACATTTTTTCTTTTTCTAAAATGTTTTTGTTTTTCAAAAAATGTTAATGATTTGCATACAGCAGCTGAGCAAGTAAGACATATTGATGCCACACTTTTCTATACATGTATATAAATGAATGGACTGTATGTGAGGGGGTTTCATTCTGCACTTTGAACATTCAAGCAGTGTTGTGACTTGATCATTCTTAATCCCCGTCCTCTTCCTCAAAAAAGCTCCTTTAATCGCCACCTTTTTCTTCATTTCCAAGCCATCTTCCCCTGATTTTCCCCTTTTTCCCCTCCATATTTTTCCAGTGTTATGCTTCTGTTTTTTTTCCGCGGGCGCCCGCGTACTTTCCAAAAAATCGCCCGCGCCCGCCCGCCGCCCGCGTACCCTCAAAAAAAATCGCCCGCGCCCGCCCGCCGCCCGCTTACTTTCAAAAATTCCGCCCGCGCCCGCCCGCCGCCCGCGGGCGGCGGCGGGCGACGCATTACACGGACTCCGATTTGAATTTATTTTAAACTATTATTTTCAATATTTAAAGACAATGTATACATAAACCTACAGTATGTCATATTGCTAATTTAGCATACTATAGGTCAAAAGCATATCATCAACACCTATCACGAATTTAAATTTTGACCATATCAATAATCGATATATTGATTAACAAAAGTTACTTAAAGTTGTACAGTATATTATGTCATTAATCGGTTAAAATCCAGGTGAAGTTAATAACGATGGAAAATTTTTCATAGCAGTTTATTCTTTCTTTTTTGGCAAAAAGATTGACACCAATGTGAAAGCAAATTTTCTCATAGGGCATTTAGGTCGTTGCGGTGATAAACTTTTTTCTTTCTTCATTAGATGATTTGTCTTTCCGTGTGATTTTTATGCCAAAAAATATTCTTTCGTAGATTTTTCTTTGAGAAATATTGTCAAAAAAGCATTGAGAAAAAAAAGAAAATGCTTTTACTTTTTTACTCGCGGGCGCCCGCGCCCGCGCCCGCTGACTTAGAAAAAATCCGCCCGCGCCCGCCCGCCGCCCGCTTACTTTTGAAAAAACTGCCCGCGCCCGCCCGCCGCCCGCCAACGGGCGCCCGCGGGCGAAGCATAACACTGTATTTTTCTAAAATAGGGACGTCAAAGAAATGTTTTTTAAAAATAGTCTAAAATTGTTTTAAAAAGCAACTACTTGGTAGTAAAAATTAAATAACATTAATATTATATAATAAAAGGGTTTTCGGATTGATATATTAGTAATTTTTTTCCGTACAACATTGTTGAATGAAAATGAATGTCCCCACCCCAGAATTCCCCTCTTGGAATCAAAATTATTCCATTTATCCTCCCCGTTTCCCCGCAGTTTTACAAATCTCCCCCCTTATTCTCCTCAAAAAACCGGTGTTTAAATAAATACACCCCGCCCTTTTTTCCCGTGACGGGGAAAAGGGCGGGGTGTAGATGATTTTGCAATAAAGACATTCATATTTTCTCTACGACTCCATTACAGTTCTTGTTCCAAGAACTTCCATTTCATCTCCGAGAAAAATTACATTTTCTCTACACTTCAAAATTCAATCAATTTTTCTTGGGTTCTGGGATTTATTGGAAGGTAAACTACGACCAGACATACAATACAATAATACCAAACAAACAAACAAAGTAAGGTAAAAGGGTAAAGGGGACAATATAACGGGGAAAAACAATACAATACAAGGGAAAAAGGAAACATAATTAAGCAAAAAAGAGATAAGATTCAAATAGTATAAGTGGAAAAGCACACGGACATCCCAGACAATTTTCATTTCATTTTCGCGTCAGGACCAAAATAATTCAAGCACAAAGGAGATAAGAACCAATTAAGAGATTGAAACAGCACACGGACATCCCAGACACTTTTCATTTCATTTTCGTGTTAGGACCAATTGATTCGATATTCAACAGTTCTTGAAAGTTTCGTTAATAGCAGATACGTTCCTTATTGATTTTGCACTTGCTTGGACATATGATTTTTTCGACGACGATGATTTCCAACGAGCACCACGATCTAATTCGTCTTCAGAACATCCGGCTTCGACTGCTGCAGTTGCTGCGCTTCCAAGGAATGACTGGAGAGTAATATTCTTATCAATACCAAGTTTCTTCAACGTTTCTTTAAGATTCTTTAGAACAGCATCATACGACCACGGTCTATTTTTACCAGAAAAAGACGGGATACATAAATCGATTCAGCACATTTCGTAATCCCGTTTTCCAGAGGATTGACGGGACAAACTCCAGCTTTTGATCGGTTAATAAAAATTCTTTCAGGAGGACCATTCTGATTCTTCTTCGACTTCAGCAGCAAAAATTCAATTTTTTCCAGATCGAATTTCAGATTCGACTTCAGCAAGGATAAGGCTTCACCGGGACAAAAAAATTCAGAAAACAGAATAACAGCTAACGTAACCATACGACTTTCAAATCTATCAGATGACATAGCCAAGGGAAAAAAGTACAGCAATTCTTCAGAAGTTACCTGCTCTTTGTGCTTGACCGTTAGAGCAATCGTGGCAATTCCTTTCGAAACGAGGTTCAACAAAGTCGAAGGGGAAGGGAATACACCAGGACGAGCATTCTTCTTTCCATAAAAAGCCAGGGCTGCTGTGATTGTTGCTGCTTTCGCTCTCGAATCTCTGCCACCGTAACCAGGTAAAAAGATATCAGTCCTTCACCCGTCATCACCACATCCAGTGATAGGGAGCTCCTCCAGGACTTAAACTTTTCAAACTCTGATTTGTACACCTTCAAAGTTGCTTCAGATAAGCCAGCTCATAAACATAATTCAAAGTCTTCCGGGGATGAAGTCTTTCCAGGGTTTATAAGGCCAATTTGATAAGTCTTTGCTCTGAAAAGAAATTTATGTGATTAAAACTTACCAGATATCCAACGCTGAAACATTTTTCGTATTAAAACTTACCTTCTCCAAGGGTCAAGGGATTACGGTAATAAGGGCCGGGAGGGTGGGACAACCTTTTTCTTCCTTCCAATTTCCAGAATGAGGTTTTTCTCTTTGCAAAAACATAAAGTCGAAAAATTTCTTTAATACCTGGGAGCAAGATCAAGGGAAAACAAGGAACGACCATGGTCTGCTCTAGTCAAAGAAACAAGGAATATCATTAGATTCAGGATCTTTCGCAAATCAGCATTTAAGAGCATGGACCGTACAGTTAATACCAGATATCGAACGGTTTAAAATCTTCTTTTCTCTGGACTATCTTCATTCCTCTACCAAATCCATTACAGCAATGTAATTCTTCTCTTGATAGTATTCCAAATTCGCTTTCAGCAAAGAAAAGGTATCATTCAGACGAGAAATATTTGTCAGAAGACGAATCAAATGAGCGAGACGACAGCAGTTCTTTAGAAGTAACGAGAGACAATAGCCATTCTTTATGCATAGATTATTCACGTCAATTTCTTTTCCAACGAGATTCAGCAAAGGAACAAGGGGAAGGCTATACTTTATAAAACTCTCTTCTTAAAGACACTTTCTCATAGTCTTTTCCTATAAAGCCAAAAACTACCGTAGTCTCGAGTCTCTCGCTACCGTAATCAGGTACAGATGTAACAGTTCGTTATCCGTCATCACCACCTTCAGTGACAGGAATTCTATCCAGGATTTAATGTTGTCGAACTCCGACTCATACATCTTCAGTGTTCCTTCAGACGAACCATCTGAAAAACATGATATCCATTCTTCCAAGAATTCAATCTTTCCGGGACTTTTTAGGGCCTGATCATACAATCATTGCTCTGAAAAACTTTTATGTGATTAAAACTTACCATATATCCATTGCTGAAACATTTTTAGGATTAAAACTTACCCTTGTATGACGCAGGGGTTACGGTAACAAAAGGAAGGGAAATTCAACAAGTACTCAATTCTTTTATATCTGTGGCATTTCAAGGACGAGAGAATATCTGTGGCATTTCAAGGACGAGAGAATACCTCTCCTTTTCTGGCAACAACTCCATGGTCAAAAGCAGAAGCTTCAAAGGAAACAACTTTGGATGGGGGACAAAGGTCGCGAAAGTATATCTCTAATATAACTAATTCTTCATTTTCTTCTGCCATCAGGGGCATTCACTTATCCAACAATGAGAAAGCAGAAACAATATGGTAGATTTTCTTCGTATACCAGGAAGCTTTAGGGGTCAAGGGGCAACCATTACAATGACAATTGACAGGTGAACTATGGACGATCACGAGGAGTAGGCAACTGTTTCCTTTATGGAATATGACTCCAAGAATTCATCAAAAGCAATATTTCGAATCCATCAGATGTTGAGAAAGACGATAATTATCATGAGACGATGATTAAGGAACAACATTCAACCAAGGAAAACATCAAGGAATAGCTTCTTTGCTTTTACAAGTAGATCGGAAAACATGGTCATCTTCATAATCGGCACATAAAGGGCACAGAGCCAGCAAGAAATAATCAAACAGCAATTTTACAGGACCATCATTAATCAGAGGAATCTTCAAGGTACAGTTCTTTCGTGTTCACAGATACATCGGAAGCACGGTCTTTTACATAATCGGTACATAAAAGGCGTTGAGCCACTCAAAAATCATTAAAACGCAATTTCTCGAATTAACATGACGTTGAGAATGACCATGGATTTCTTGTATAGACGATAAAGGCCCAGCAATCAACAAAGGATTTTCAAAATACAGTTCTTTTGCTTTTAGGAGTAGATCATAAGCACAAACATTTTCATAATCGGAACGTAAAAGGCGTTGAGCAACCAGAGAGTTATCAATAAACATTCAACAAAGGAAGTATCAAGTAATAGTTCTTTTGCTTTTACCAGTAATCAGAAGCTAGGAAATTTTCATAAGAGGAGCGCAAAGGTCGTTGAGCCACTAGAGAATCATCCAGACGCAATTCTTCGAATCAATCAGTTATTGAGAAGGACGAAAATTTTCATGAATCGACAATAAAGGATCAGTTCAGCCAAGAAATCAGCAAGGTACGGATCTATTGTCTTTTTAGGTAATCCGAAACACGGACATTTTCATAATAGGAACGCCACGGGTGTTGGGCCATCAAGGAAAGAAGCAAAAAGCAATCCTTCGAATCAATAAAGGGATTAACAAAATACAGTTCATCCGTTTTTACAGGTAATCGAAAACACGAACATCTTCATATTCGAAACGCAAAACGGCTTTGAGTCAACACAGATTCATCAAGAAGCAATTATTCAAATCCATAAGCTGTTGAGAAGGACGAAAATTTTTATGAATCGACAATAAAGGATCACTTCAGCTAAGTCATCATCAAGGTACGGATCTATTGCCTTTTTAGGTAATCAGAAAACTGGACATTTTCATTATCGGAAACGACACGGGTATTGGGCCATCAAAGACAAAAAGCAATCCTTCGAATTAATAAAGGAATTAAAAACATACAGTTCATTCGCTTTAACAGGTAATCGAAAGCACGTGGATTTACATAGTCATAACGTAAATGGCGTTGATCCACCAAAGAAAAATCAAACAGCAATCCTTCGGATCAATAAAGGAATTATCAAGATACAGCTCTTTCACTTTTACAGGTAACCGGGAGCACTGGCATTTTCATACTTATAACGTAAAGCACGTTGGGCCACCAAGGAAAATCAAAAAGCAGTCCTTCGGATCAATAAAGGGCTTATGAAGATACAGCTCTTCCGCTTTTACAGGTAACCGGGAGCACGGGCATTTTCATAGTCATAAGGTAAAGGACGTTGCGCCAACAAAGAATCATCATGAGCAATATTTCATCGTTTCTATTCAAACCTAAAAATTAAATACGGGCAAGCTCGATGTCTTCCCTAATATTATAGCACAGAGAAAAACAATGAAATTCACTTATAAAAGACATACTAAAACCAGCTTGTCCAGAAAACTTCATCATCCGACATCTTGCAGCTAAACCCACAATTTTTCACCAATTAAATACACCGACAAAATAGTCGACATCTGATTATTAATATAGATGATTAAAAAACAGGAGAGAAATCAAGACACAACCTTTTTCTTCCTTCCAATTTCCAGAATGAGGTTTTTCTCTTTGCAAAAACATAAAGTCGAAAAATTTCTTTCATTTTTCGTTTCGAGAAAACTGCAATTTTTACAGCTTTTCAATCTCATTATTTTGGGAGGATTTCTTATTTAGTTTTCTAACTGTTATTTAGAATTTCCTAATGTATTAATTTTTCTCAAAAGGCTGGAACAATGTCGTTAGTATAAACTGAAAAAAAGTTAGCAGTTATTTTTTTCAGTAACCCTTTTCTTCCTTATATTTCTTACCATTTAGGGTAAGATGTGTGTGTGTGGGTACCTTCTCGAAGCTTTCACTAAAAACGTGCTTCAACATGTAACATGTATAAATATTTGTTAGAAACTTGAAACTTACTTTCTTCTAATATCTTTGAAAAATAAAAAGAAGGAATATATCTGCCAGTGGCAAGCAGCCTTCTTCGAATTCCAAATACTCGCAGCAGTTTACTTCGAAATAGAAAAGTTTTTATATTTTAACTAACAATTGAGAAAAAGGACAACTCAAGCAAGCAATATTAATACAAAAACAAAATCAAAAACAAGAAATACAAAACGTAAACAGTGTCACCACAAAACAAAGAAAGATGAATAAGAGGGGGGTTGTTTTCAAAGGCTTTGCTAAACGCCCAAAGTATCTTCCTTTCATCTTATTCCTTCTTTGCAGGTATCAGTTCAATCTTTAATAATAATTTCAGCTGTACTATCTACTAGATATACATCATTTGATGAAGTGGAGTAGGATATGAAGTTTATTACTTTAACTGACAAGAGCACTTCTTCGGATTTCTTGATTAAAAGAATGCTGGAATCTGGGAATTTCATTTTCTTTCCATTTCTTTTGTAATCCTTAGAAGAAGAAAAAAATCAGATTTTGAAAGCACCCAAAAAAGTCAAAGTCATAGGCTTTTGAAGCCAGCATGTCTCTCTATCCAACACATGCTCCGCCTCTCGTCAAGCTCCTTCTCTGTCTTCGAAGAGCCGCGGCGACTCCTCTTCCATCTTCAGCCTTGCTCAAGCCTTGCTTCTTGAGGCAACCGCGAATCAGTCGTCCCCTCCCTTCCTTTCCTTTTATATTAGTAATATAAATGATGTATATGATTGATAAAAATCATATGGGATATTAATCTGTTACACTAATGTTTAACAAGGTATAATTACAATACAATCGCCAATGCAGTACATGTCCAAAATATGCATTACATGGAGGCCCTACCTATTCATGGTTCCAACAAGTTAGTTACTATTGTAAAGTTTAAATTTAACTTATGCCCTAAAGAAAAAAGTCTATTTTAAGCTGATATAACCTTTCAGGGGTAGATTTAGGGCTTGAAAACAGAATATTAAAAACAAAATGAACATTAATTAAATTACATTTAAGATACAATTTTCCCAATTTTCATGTGAACATTAAGCTTATACCCTTAAGATAAAAAGTCTTTCTTAAGCTTATATAACCTTTCAGGGGTAGATTTAGGGCTTGAGAATGGTTTAACAGAATATTAAAAACAAAATGAACATTAATTAAATTACATTTAAGGTACAATTTTCATGTGAACATTAAGCTTATACCCTTAAGATAAAAAGTCTTTTTTAAGCTTATATAACCTTTCAGGGGTAGATTTAGGGCTTGAAAACAGAATATTAAAAACAAAATGAACATTAATTAAATTACATTTAAGGTACAATTTTTCCAATTTTCATGTGAACATTAAGCTTATACCCTTAAGATAAAAAGTCTTTTTTAAGCTTATATAACCTTTCAGGGATAGATTTAAGGCTTGAGAATGGTTTAACAGAATATTAAAAACAAAATGAACATTAATTAAATTACATTTAAGGTACAATTTTTCCAATTTTCATGTGAACATTAAGCTTATACCCTTAAGATAAAAAGTCTTTTTTAAGCTTATATAACCTTTCAGGGATAGATATAAGGCTTGAGAATGGTTTAAGAGAATATTAAAAACAAAATGAACATTAATTAAATTACATTTAAGGTACAATTTTTCCAATTTTCATGTGAACATTAAGCTTATACCCTTAAGATAAAAAGTCTTTTTTAAGCTTATATAACCTTTCAGGGATAGATATAAGGCTTGAGAATGGTTTAACAGAATATTAAAAACAAAATGAACATTAATTAAATTACATTTAAGGTACAATTTTTCCAATTTTCATGTGAACATTAACCTTATACCCTTAAGATAAAAAGTCTTTTTTAAGCTTATATAACCTTTCAGGGATAGATTTAAGGCTTGAGAATGGTTTAACAGAATATTAAAAACAAAATGAACATTAATTAAATTACATTTAAGGTACAATTTTTCCAATTTTCATGTGAACATTAAGCTTATACCCTTAAGATAAAAAGTCTTTTTTAAGCTTATATAACCTTTCAGGGATAGATATAAGGCTTGAGAATGGTTTAAGAGAATATTAAAAACAAAATGAACATTAATTAAATTACATTTAAGGTACAATTTTTCCAATTTTCATGTGAACATTAAGCTTATACCCTTAAGATAAAAAGTCTTTTTTAAGCTTATATAACCTTTCAGGGATAGATATAAGGCTTGAGAATGGTTTAACAGAATATTAAAAACAAAATGAACATTAATTAAATTACATTTAAGGTACAATTTTTCCAATTTTCATGTGAACATTAAGCTTATACCCTTAAGATAAAAAGTCTTTTTTAAGCTTATATAACCTTTCAGGGATAGATTTAAGGCTTGAGAATGGTTTAACAGAATATTAAAAACAAAATGAACATTAATTAAATTACATTTAAGGTACAATTTTTCCAATTTTCATGTGAACATTAAGCTTATACCCTTAAGATAAAAAGTCTTTTTTAAGCTTATATAACCTTTCAGGGGTAGATTTAGGGCTTGAAAACAGAATATTAAAAACAAAATGAACATTAATTAAATTACATTTAAGGTACAATTTTTCCAATTTTCATGTGAACATTAAGCTTATACCCTTAAGATAAAAAGTCTTTTTTAAGCTTATATAACCTTTCAGGGGTAGATTTAGGGCTTGAAAACAGAATATTAAAAACAAAATGAACATTAATTAAATTACATTTAAGGTACAATTTTTCCAATTTTCATGTGAACATTAAGCTTATACCCTTAAGATAAAAAGTCTTTTTTAAGCTTATATAACCTTTCAGGGGTAGATTTAGGGCTTGAAAACAGAATATTAAAAACAAAATGAACATTAATTAAATTACATTTAAGGTACAATTTTTCCAATTTTCATGTGAACATTAAGCTTATACCCTTAAGATAAAAAGTCTATTTAAAGCTGATATAACCTTTCAGGGATAGATTTAAGGCTTGAGAATGGTTTAACAGAATATTAAAAACAAAATGAACATTAATTAAATTACATTTAAGGTACAATTTTTCCAATTTTCATGTGAACATTAAGCTTATACCCTTAAGATAAAAAGTCTTTCTTAAGCTTATATAACCTTTCAGGGGTAGATTTAGGGCTTGAGAATGGTTTAACAGAATATTAAAAACAAAATGAACATTAATTAAATTACATTTAAGGTACAATTTTTCCAATTTTCATGTGAACATTAAGCTTATACCCTTAAGATAAAAAGTCTTTTTTAAGCTTATATAACCTTTCAGGGATAGATATAAGGCTTGAGAATGGTTTAAGAGAATATTAAAAACAAAATGAACATTTATTAAATTACATTTAAGGTACAATTTTTCCAATTTTCATGTGAACATTAAGCTTATACCCTTAAGATAAAAAGTCTTTTTTAAGCTTATATAACCTTTCAGGGATAGATATAAGGCTTGAGAATGGTTTAACAGAATATTAAAAACAAAATGAACATTAATTAAATTACATTTAAGGTACAATTTTTCCAATTTTCATGTGAACATTAAGCTTATACCTTTAAGATAAAAAGTCTTTTTTAAGCTTATATAACCTTTCAGGGATAGATATAAGGCTTGAGAATGGTTTAAGAGAATATTAAAAACAAAATGAACAATTATTAAATTTCATTTAAGGTACAATTTTTCCAATTTTCATGTGAACATTAAGCTTATACCCTTAAGATAAAAAGTCTTTTTTTAGCTTATATAACCTTTCAGGGATAGATATAAGGCTTGAGAATGGTTTAACAGAATATTAAAAACAAAATGAACATTAATTAAATTACATTTAAGGTACAATTTTTCCAATTTTCATGTGAACATTAAGCTTATACCTTTAAGATAAAAAGTCTTTTTTAAGCTTATATAACCTTTCAGGGATAGATATAAGGCTTGAGAATGGTTTAAGAGAATATTAAAAACAAAATGAACATTTATTAAATTTCATTTAAGGTACAATTTTTCCAATTTTCATGTGAACATTAAGCTTATACCCTTAAGATAAAAAGTCTTTCTTAAGCTTATATAACCTTTCAGGGATGGATTTAAGGCTTGAGAATGGTTTAACAGAATATTAAAAACAAAATGAACATTAATTAAATTACATTTAAGGTACAATTTTTCCAATTTTCATGTGAACATTAAGCTTATACCTTTAAGATAAAAAGTCTTTTTTAAGCTTATATAACCTTTCAGGGATAGATATAAGGCTTGAGAATGGTTTAAGAGAATATTAAAAACAAAATGAACATTTATTAAATTTCATTGAAGGTACAATTTTTCCAATTTTCATGTGAACATTAAGCTTATACCCTTAAGATAAAAAGTCTTTCTTAAGCTTATATAACCTTTCAGGGATGGATTTAAGGCTTGAGAATGGTTTAACAGAATATTAAAAACAAAATGAACATTAATTAAATTACATTTAAGGTACAATTTTTCCAATTTTCATGTGAACATTAAGCTTATACCCTTAAGATAAAAAGTCTTTTTTAAGCTTATATAACCTTTCAGGGATAGATTTAAGGCTTGATAATGGTTTAACAGAATATTAAAAACAAAATGAACATTAATTAAATTACATTTAAGGTACAATTTTTCCAATTTTCATGTGAACATTAAGCTTATACCCTTAAGATAAAAAGTCTTTCTTAAGCTTATATAACCTTTCAGGGATAGATTTAAGGCTTGAGAATGGTTTAACAGAATATTAAAAACAAAATGAACATTAATTAAATTACATTTAAGGTACAATTTTTCCAATTTTCATGTGAACATTAAGCTTATACCCTTAAGATAAAAAGTCTTTTTTTAGCTTATATAACCTTTCAGGGATAGATATAAGGCTTGAGAATGGTTTAACAGAATATTAAAAACAAAATGAACATTAATTAAATTACATTTAAGGTACAATTTTTCCAATTTTCATGTGAACATTAAGCTTATACCCTTAAGATAAAAAGTCTTTTTTAAGCTTATATAACCTTTCAGGGATAGATTTAAGGCTTGATAATGGTTTAACAGAATATTAAAAACAAAATGAACATTAATTAAATTACATTTAAGGTACAATTTTTCCAATTTTCATGTGAACATTAAGCTTATACCCTTAAGATAAAAAGTCTTTCTTAAGCTTATATAACCTTTCAGGGATAGATTTAAGGCTTGAGAATGGTTTAACAGAATATTAAAAACAAAATGAACATTAATTAAATTACATTTAAGGTACAATTTTTCCAATTTTCATGTGAACATTAAGCTTATACCCTTAAGATAAAAAGTCTTTTTTTAGCTTATATAACCTTTCAGGGATAGATATAAGGCTTGAGAATGGTTTAACAGAATATTAAAAACAAAATGAACATTAATTAAATTACATTTAAGGTACAATTTTTCCAATTTTCATGTGAACATTAAGCTTATACCCTTAAGATAAAAAGTCTTTTTTAAGCTTATATAACCTTTCAGGGATAGATTTAAGGCTTGATAATGGTTTAACAGAATATTAAAAACAAAATGAACATTAATTAAATTACATTTAAGGTACAATTTTTCCAATTTTCATGTGAACATTAAGCTTATACCCTTAAGATAAAAAGTCTATTTTAAGCTGATATAACCTTTCAGGGGTAGATTTAGGGCTTGAAAACAGAATATTAAAAACAAAATGAACATTAATTAAATTACATTTAAGGTACAATTTTTCCAATTTTCATGTGAACATTAAGCTTATACCCTTAAGATAAAAAGTCTTTTTTAAGCTTATATAACTTTTCAGGGATAGATTTAAGGCTTGAGAATGGTTTAACAGAATATTAAAAACAAAATGAACATTAATTAAATTACATTTAAGGTACAATTTTTCCAATTTTCATGTGAACATTAAGCTTATACCCTTAAGATAAAAAGTCTTTTTTAAGCTTATATAACCTTTCAGGGGTAGATTTAGGGCTTGAAAACAGAATATTAAAAACAAAATGAACATTAATTAAATTACATTTAAGGTACAATTTTTCCAATTTTCATGTGAACATTAAGCTTATACCCTTAAGATAAAAAGTCTTTTTTAAGCTTATATAACCTTTCAGGGATAGATATAAGGCTTGAGAATGGTTTAACAGAATATTAAAAACAAAATGAACATTAATTAAATTACATTTAAGGTACAATTTTTCCAATTTTCATGTGAACATTAAGCTTATACCCTTAAGATAAAAAGTCTATTTAAAGCTGATATAACCTTTCAGGGATAGATTTAAGGCTTGAGAATGGTTTAACAGAATATTAAAAACAAAATGAACATTAATTAAATTACATTTAAGGTACAATTTTTCCAATTTTCATGTGAACATTAAGCTTATACCCTTAAGATAAAAAGTCTTTTTTAAGCTTATATAACCTTTCAGGGATAGATTTAAGGCTTGAGAATGGTTTAACAGAATATTAAAAACAAAATGAACATTAATTAAATTACATTTAAGGTACAATTTTTCCAATTTTCATGTGAACATTAAGCTTATACCCTTAAGATAAAAAGTCTTTTTTAAGCTTATATAACCTTTCAGGGATAGATATAAGGCTTGAGAATGGTTTAAGAGAATATTAAAAACAAAATGAACATTAATTAAATTACATTTAAGGTACAATTTTTCCAATTTTCATGTGAACATTAAGCTTATACCCTTAAGATAAAAAGTCTTTCTTAAGCTTATATAACCTTTCAGGGATAGATTTAAGGCTTGAGAATGGTTTAACAGAATATTAAAAACAAAATGAACATTAATTAAATTACATTTAAGGTACAATTTTTCCAATTTTCATGTGAACATTAAGCTTATACCCTTAAGATAAAAAGTCTTTTTTAAGCTTATATAACCTTTCAGGGATAGATATAAGGCTTGAGAATGGTTTAAGAGAATATTAAAAACAAAATGAACATTAATTAAATTACATTTAAGGTACAATTTTTCCAATTTTCATGTGAACATTAAGCTTATACCCTTAAGATAAAAAGTCTTTTTTAAGCTTATATAACCTTTCAGGGATAGATATAAGGCTTGAGAATGGTTTAACAGAATATTAAAAACAAAATGAACATTAATTAAATTACATTTAAGGTACAATTTTTCCAATTTTCATGTGAACATTAAGCTTATACCCTTAAGATAAAAAGTCTTTTTTAAGCTTATATAACCTTTCAGGGATAGATTTAAGGCTTGAGAATGGTTTAACAGAATATTAAAAACAAAATGAACATTTATTAAATTACATTTAAGGTACAATTTTTCCAGTTTTCATGATAACATAGGGAATCCAGACATAACATTTTGTATTTTTACCATTATTATTACATCCACAGTGCTTAATAAAGGATATTTAACAACCTTCAAACATTATTTGCTTCAAAACATATTGTACGCAATTTTTTTTAGAGAAGCGACTATGATTCTACAGCACTGTTTACGTACTTTTGTTTAAAAGTTCTGGAAAGTTCTAATTTTTTGGCCCTATTTCCTGGATTTATAGGTTTTCTGCCAAAAATGTAAAAAAATCCGAGCACAAGGTGAACAAATTTATTGTAAGAATACAGAGAAACAAAGAAATATTCTTACTTCGTTGTCAAGATATATTTGTAAAGAAAAGCCCCTTAAAAGTGTTTTGGAAATTAGCCCTTTTTGCAAAACTTTTAAGCCAGTACATAGAGGCAAACCCTGCTATTATTACTTCACACTCTAATGACAAAATACTTTACATGCAGTGTTATGCTTTTGTTTTTTTTTTTTTTTTTTTTTTTTTTTTTTTAGAAAAAAACCGCCCGCGCCCGCCCGCCGCCCGCTTACTTTCAAAAATTCCACCCGCACCCGCCCGCCGCCCGCCAAAGGGCGCCCGCGGGCGTAGCAAAACATGGACTCCGATTTGAATTTATTTTAAACTATTATTTTCAATATTTAAAGACAATGTTTACATAAACCGACAGTATGTCATATCGCTAATTTGGCATACTATAAGTCAGAAGCATATCATCAACACCTATCACGAATTTAAATGTTGACCGTATCAATAATTGAAATATTGATTAACAAAAATTACTTAAAGTGGTACTGTATATAATGTCATTAATCAGTTAAAATCCAGGTGAAGTCAATAACAATGTAAAATTTTTTATAGCAGTTTATTCTTTCTTTTTCGGCAAAATGATTGACTCCAATGTGAAACAAATTTTCTCATAGGGCATTTAGGTCGTTGCGGTGATAAACTTTTTTCTTTCTTCGTTAGATTATTTGTCCTTCCGTCAGTGTTGTGCTTTTTTATTTTAGTCGCCTCCGCCTCCGACTCCGCCTCCGTAGGCGGAGGCGAAAAATCGACTCCGGAGGCGCAAAGCGGCATTCACACCTTTGATCTTTTGCAAAACTCGCCTCCGCCTCCGGAGGCGGAGGCGCAACAACACTGCCTTCCGTTTGATTTTTATGGCAAAAAAAGCATTCTTTTGTAGATTTCCGTTTGGAAATATTGTCAAAAAAGCATTGAAAAGAAAACAAAATGCCTTTACTTTTTTACTCGCGGGCGCCCGCGCCCGCGCCCGCTGACTAAGAAAAAATCCGCCCGCGCCCGCCCGCCGCCCGCTTACTTTTGAAAAAACTGCCCGCGCCCGCCAAAGGGCGCCTGCGGGCGCCCGCGGGGGGGGGGGGGGGGGGGCGGGCGCGGGCGAAGCATAACACTGTTTACATGCGTTTATAAATGATCCTTAGGAACATTTTTGAGCAAAATTTGAGATTTTTAAAAAAAATTATTTTTTTCATTTCTGAACCCAAAGGGGAGAGTAAGGCAAATCGTGTAACTTTAAAGTGCCGAAAAAGTGCCTTAGAGTTAAAAGTGGCACGTAAAATATTTTTATATTCGTTTTTGACCTTATTAGACACCGCTGAACCATATTTGGTTGCAAAACTCGATTATCATCGCGTGCGGTTCCCTTGTCAGTGCTTTTTAAGAAAATGCACGTTTTTTTCAGTCTATCGATGAAATATTAGAAGAAAAAAATCATGGTTACAAACCACTGTGTACTTTTACCTGTGGAATAAATTTTGCGAGAACAATAAATTTAGATCATATTTCTTAAAAGAATTTGAATGTTATGGATGTTGCATTTTTTGTTGGTTTTTGGAACAAAAGTTTTAAATAAACACTTTTTGATTTTGATCACGGAAGATATTGACATGCGGTAGCTTTTGTTATTTTTTATTTTTTATACTGCAGGTTATTTTTTATACTGCAGGTGAAAGTCAGATTTTTGTCCTATCTAGAGACATTTGAAACAAAAATGTGGCAGTTGCAATGTGAGGGCGGTCTTTGTAACAGCGACAAAATTGTAGAAATTGAGCATATATTTTGAAAAAGAGCTTCCAATTTCTTACGAAAAAGCGTGTTTTAATGATTTTTAGCAAACGTTGATCTACTTTGTTGATTTTTAAAACCTCTTTTTTTTATTTTCTTCAAAGATTTTTTGAAAATTTAAATAACTAAATATCAATTCTTTTACGATTATTACTCAAACAACGCATATTAATTTTATTATATTTCTTCAAAAATTATAACCACCTTAAATTTCATGATTAGTAGAATTGGCGCATTTTTAATACATGCAAAAATTACACATGTTTTCCAATTTAAATGAAATGAAGAATAATAAAATAAATATGTTTCATAACTCTGAAGTTCGATATCAAAAATGATGAGAAATTTGAAACATTTATCTTTAGAATGAAAAACTAAAACAAAACAAATATTGAGATTTAAATAAATCGAAAATTACTTGTTGAAGTTGGAGATATTTTTTGCTGACGGACATGGTTTCTAAAAATAATAAACTTTACTAGCCAACGGGGAAACAATAATTAAAAATTATAACAAATACGGCTGTTGCAATGTAAGACGGGAAAAGAGATTAAAGGTTGCAGACGGGATTGGCTTACTGTAAGACGGGAAAGGAGATTAATGAGGGGATCCACAATAGGCTGTAAGACGGGAAGCGAGATTGATTTTTTCTACGAGACTACCGTACAACAGCCATCGCCCTCTGCACTAGATAGGGACATCCACCTGTCTTCCTTTTTTGCATCGCCCTCTGCAATAAAGAAAAGGTGGGCATGTTGTCATCTATGCCCACTTTTACTTATGCGAACCCCCCCCCAAAACAATTTTTTTCTCTAAAAGTCCTCTAATTAAATGCAAAACAACTTCATAGTGCTTTTTATTTATCCCTCCCTTCCCCGAGAAATTGACTCTTATTTTACAGCTATAGCCCATGAAATTACTTTTGTATTACGAGTTAATGAAACTGTTGAGTTTTAATTGTTAGTTTTAAAAATGTTAACCAGAAAAACCCTTTTTCAATGAATTGATTTAAGTTTGCATAAAGACACGCCCCCAGAGAATGCAAAAAAGGAGGACAGGTGGATGTCAATATCTATTGCAGAGGGCGATGGCTGTTGTACGGTAGTCTCGTAGAAAAAATCAATCTCGCTTCCCGTCTTACAGCCTATTGTGGATCCCCTCATTAATCTCCTTTCCCGTCTTACAGTAAGCCAATCCCGTCTGCAACCTTTAATCTCTTTTCCCGTCTTACATTGCAACAGCCGTATTTGTTATAATTTTTAATTATTGTTTCCCCGTTGGCTAGTCTCCTGGGCCGTCTGCTGCGAAGCAGTAAAATTGAATAAAATGTTAAGGATTTTAACAATTTATTCACTTTTATAATTTAATATAATTTTAATAAAGTTGTTTCTGAATCTAATGATAGCTTGTCAAACCAAATTACTGCTGTTTTCTTTCATAATGAATTCAATGTTTGTTGCCGCAAAATAGTTTTATATTTGTAAAATATTCCATAAATGTTTTTGATTTTATAATGAAAACAGTGGCAGGGGTTTTATCAATTCCAAATAATTATTTTTAAATTTTAAATACAAATTTTGTTAATAATCGGTTTATGAAGGTAATTTTGGTTTAACATACATGATGCAATAGCTACATTAATTTTATTTCTTGCAATTTTTGGCATTTCATAGTTATTGTTTTTAATTTTATCCATCAAAAAAATCTTTGACTATTGAACAATATGCAAATTTCGTCAAGGATTACTTTCAAAATGCTTAAATAGTTGTTCATAAAATAATAGAAAGCGCATAACAAATAGATCGGCGAGAGGGAATGAAGCCCTTCGGGCCGGGCCGCATTCCCTTCCGCCTCCAATGCGGCAATGACTGATATTTAAACAGAAAAAAAAACGAAAAAAACAAATCTGCCGCAAAACCCCGTTTTTTTAAAGAAAAAGTGGTCCCCCGGGATCAAAAATAAAGATATTTCATCCGTCCAGGTGTCGATTCATATGTAACTGATTACGGGCTATCAATTCCGATATGTATCTAAGCTCGTACGTGTTGACTCATATGTAATCAACCATATTCTATCAGTTCCATTATGTATTTAAGCTCATAGTCAACAAAAAATCTCGAAACCCGCGAAACCTCGCTAAATTCCGCAAATCACTATTTTTTAAATGAAGAAGTGGTCCTGTGACTCCGAAATTGAAGATATTTTACTAAAGCAAGTGTCGATTCATACGTAATTGATCACTTTCTATCGATTCCGATATGCATCTGAATTCGCATTCAACAAAAAAACTCGAAATCTCGCAAAACCCCGTTTTATTAAAGAAAAAGCGGTCCCCCCGGGTCAAACTGGAGGTATTTTATCGACCCAGGTGTCGATTCATTTGTAATCAACCATGAGCTATCGATTCCGATATGCATATAAGCTCGAACTTAACAAAAAATCTCAAAACCCCGCAAAACCCCGTTTTTTTGAAGAAAAAGTGGTCCCCCGGGGTCAAAACTGGAGGTATTTTATCGACCCAAATGTCGATTCATATGTAATCAACCATGAGCTATCGATTCCGATATGCATATAACCTCGAACTTAACAAAAAATCTAAAAACCCCGCAAAACCCCGTTTTTTTGAAGAAAAAGTGGTCCCCCGGGGTCAAAAATGAACCGATCTGGACAAACCAAAAGCCATTTAGTACTATTTGGATCATGCCCGATCCGTTCCCATACCTCTTTTACGTCCAACATACCGGGAACATCGAAAGTCTACATTCGCCCGGACGTTTTTGGGGGATATCTCGGGTCCCCGGGGTCGAGGAGGGTAAAACCCAACAAATTATCAAATGCGATTTGATTCTCTATATACCTGCCAAATTTCATAGCTCTACGATCAAAACTGACGAAAATCATTTTTTTGGGGTAGAAAGGTAGGGAAGTTGAGTGCTAAACAGCCGCAGCGCGCCCCTTCGGGGCGCGCTGCGTCCGGTATTTTTTGAATTTTCGAGTGCTCTGTTCGACGATGCTTTTTTAGTATTGACAAACAGACGAACCAATAGTATATTAAATAATGGAAAAATAATGTCAAATCTTTTTTTAAAATTTTTATTTTCAAAGGTTGACGACGCTTTTAAAAGGTGCAAAATTTCAACGATCACAACATATTTCGTTTTGCAAATAATATGTGATGGACACTGTTTTTCGATATTTTGTCTAGCGAACGGAACATTTTCAATCGAAGTTTTACACTTTTTTTTGCATTTAGTAAATAACTTTGAATATTTTAACATAAAATTGATTTAGTTGAATTACTCTAATTTTTGGTTTGCAAAATCTCTGAGAGCTGGAAAAAATGCGTTACTATAAAAAATAATCCACAATGCACATCGCCAATTATGAAGGCAATATTAAAATAAAAAACTATTTGATCAAAGAATTCGATTAATCTTAAGAAAAAATAATGGTGTCATTTTTAGTACATTCTTTTTGTTGCAAAACTTTGACTCAAAATGATGTAAATTGATGTAAACATTATCGGCACTTTTTTAACACAATGTTTTCATTTTTTTACACATTTTGTAACGGAAAATTGCTTTTTTGATTAATTTTATTTAATGGTGAAATTGGAATAAGAGGCTTAATTTTTAAAAAAAAACAGTTACAATTCTGAAATGTTGAGATTTTCATCTTTTAAGAAAACAAACAAAAATTCAAAAATGGATGAAAACGAGAGTAAAAATTTATTCATTTTTCCGTCTGTGACGATGTTTATGTTTACATTTGAAAAAAGAAGGCGCAAAAAAACAATGCCAATGTTGTCAGAAAATGTTAAAAATGACTTTTCCTTTATTTTGATAGTGCTAAAAATATTTTCACTTCTTTGTAAAACGTCAGCTGCGTCATTTTTTGATACACAACTTTTTAAATATTTTAATTTGCAAGATTTGTTATTTGGTATATGAAAATTGTTGAAGTATTCCCAAAACGTGCTGCAAAATAGAATACATGCACACTATTAATTAAGAAAAATATTAATGGCCTTTTTCATCACTGAAACACACAAATCTTTAACAAAGTGATCAAAATAACCGGAAACATTGTCAAAGATATAAATCGTTATAAATTTAAAAATTAACTATTCATAATCCGTTTGTTGGAGTATTGTATCTTTTCTTTGATTTACTTTGAAAAATCTATTACTGAAATGCATAATCGACTTTATGTAAACGTTTAATTGCCGTTTAAAAACGAACAATATAAAAAATTTTAAAACTAAAATGAACATCTAATTTTTTTAAAAGTGATCGACGAACATCGACTTTACAATGTTCAATGACTGCACTGATGTTATTCAAAAAACCGTCCTCCCTAAAAAACGATTTTTTTTGTTATGTGTCAGACAGGACAAATCACAAAAAGTTTTTTCTATTATGTCTGTAGATCTTTTAAATATTTAAATTCATATTTTCTGTTGAGTGATAACAAAATATTTTAAACTTTATCCCTTCTTTTACGCGCCAATGGATTTAATTTAACACACATTAATAAATTTCAAAAACTTATTTATGCATGGACGCAATCTGTTGGATTTTTTTAATAACTACAGGTTGCTGCCAACCCTATGATTATTGATAGATTTTTTGGCAGTGTTCAAAATTTTTTTTTAATAAAACAAGGTCCAAAAATATATGGTTTTTGCTATTTACAACCTTGTTTGTCCGTAAAAATAAATTAAATCTTTTTGCTTTTTCGTTGGATTTTTTGATCTTTCAAATTTGGCAATGATGAAATATTTTGACGCTATATTCTTTCACTGTTTTCAACAAAAAAGTATTGATGATTCAAAAGGTTTAAGGTGTAAAAAAATATGTAAAAATATCGTAAAATTTGTCAAAAGGTAACAAACAAATACTAAATTGTTGTACTGTAATTCATTTTTATAAACTTCAAACATGGATGCGATAAGAATAAGATTGAAGTTGTTTATTTGTTATTTTAAATATAAAACAACATTTTTGGTGCTTTCAAGTTCATCGGGAATCCTTGATGACGAAAAAAAAGATTTCTGTCCAAAACGTACACGAATTTTAACCATTTTTGGGCAAAATAATAATTTTTACAACTTTTGTGGCACTTGAAAAAAATAAAAAATATTATAAAAAGATAAGAATTTTTCGATTTTCCGTTGAGTTTTTCAAAAAATTTTTCATTTGTCCTACACACAAATTTTTCTAATTTACCGGTAAATTTACCACCGCGCAACCCTAGACATGTCTGAATTTGTTCACTTTTTTTAAAACTGTTTTTAAAACTTCTTCATAAGCATGTTTTTTATTCATTATTTGATTGCAAAAATGATATTATTCGTCCTTTCTTACATTAATGAAATAAAAACAAAAAAGAGAAAAATATTTTAAATTTTCAAATGCACTGTTTGAAGACGCCAATGGCGTCTTCAAACAGTGCATTTGACACGCCATTCAATTTTTGAAAGAAACTTTTGAAAAATAGATGTACGGGGTGTACAAAATGACACGCTTTTTTGTTATTTTTTTGACAGACAACAGCTGAACCGCATCTGATTATTATTATTAATTAATCATCTGATGTGGTTAATTTTAAAATAATTTGAATATATTTTGGAATCTATTTACACTGATCTTTACGAACTTGACTCTCTAAATATTTCAAATTGGTGAAAATAAATTTATCAATAATGTAGCTAATTACTGAATAATTACAAAAATTTTTTTTTTATTTTATCGTTGAAATAGTTGTGCAAAAAGCTTGGATTTAAATTGTATGTACCTCGTTGAACTTTTTTTGTTCGTTTCGCAATGTCAGCTATTCCTCTGTTTATCCGACAAACAATGTTTTTTTAGAAAATATAAAAATGGAATAAAAAATTCAAACACAAGTAAAACCGATTCAAAAGAATAAAAATTTTTTTTCATTTAGACAAAAACTTCTTTTTAGTCATCGAAAAATTTGTTTTTTTTTAATATTTTAGATATTGATCGTTTATTTTTGCTCTGAATTTCTTTGAAAATTAAAAACTTATACCACAATAACAAGTTTAATGAAAAAAATGAAGATTGAATCCGATAATTATCAAACAACAAAAAATCATGTTAATTTTCATAAAAAGTGATAAAAAAAATATTCATTGCATTCAACCAACACTCTTTTTTATAAAAATTTGTCCCATTGTGGAATCTGCAAAAAGAGATAATCAAATTTTTTTACATATGTTTTTTTCAATATTTGCATTTTTAATAATGTTTTCATAACAAATAGCTTGATCCAGTTTTTCAAACGCTTATTTGTAATTATATTCAAATTTAAAATTAATAGAATCTATTCAAAATAAATTTTAAGAAAGTTCAGAACATTCAAAAACGAAAGTGGTAAAAATGTTTTCTGAAAAAAATAAAAAAGTGTTGTTTAGAAATACTTTCTTCTTTCCGATTTTCTCTTTTTCGCACATCAAAAATGTCACATTTCAAATTTCCTGAATTTGTAAAATTTAAAAAAACGCATCCTTTTCACACCCGATTAGATGTTGCTGTGTCAAAACAGTTGCTCTTTTCTTAAGCATTTCTTTCTTGAAACAAACTAAAAAGTTTTTTAATTAAAAAGATATTTCTTTTTTTTAAATATTTAAATTATTTTTGTAGTCATAGATCATTAATGTGTAGTCTGTTTTTGATGAAGAAGGAAAAATGCTATATAACCGTTGCTTCTGCATTTATTATTAATTAACATTTTATTTTTTGTCGCAAAAAATGTTTAACAAACAATGTTTTACTTATTTATCGTCAAAGTACATAATTGTAATTTTTGAAATCTATTGACAGTGATCTGTAAGGATATTCAGCTCTGAATGTTTAAAATTTTTTTATTTATCACATGGTGCTGAACGATTTGGTATAAATAAATAAAAACTGCATTAATGAAGTAATTTACGGCGAAAATTCAATTATTTTATTTAATGGATAACATCTTTTGACATTATCTCTCTCAAAAAAATTTGGTTTCAAATATTGTCTCAGAAAAAATCGAAAGTACTTAAACTTTATAAAACATATCGAAACAAAATTTTCAAAAAAAAATCCCAAAAAAACTACCAAAACTCTGTTGACAGAAAAGAAGAAAAATTAATGTTTCGAACATTTTGTTCGTTCAAAGCGCAAAAATTTCTGTTTTCTTTTTGTTAAGAATTGCTTGTCCTTTTTCTTTCAAAGATGCTGCTGCTCATTTGCACTTTTCAGTTGAGAAACAAGTCACATCTTATTCGCTGAAGAAAGTTTTTGAATGTTTAAAACCTTTTTTATCGTTGACTTTTGGTTACAAAACCTAGATATACAAAAAACAATCTTGTAATTTTTTATAATGCTATAAAAAAACCCAAACATGATCCCATTAATAAATTTATTTTTAGTAAATATTTATGAACAAATACGACATTAGTTTGTTTTAAATTCAAATTTACTTTTTTAAAAATATTAATATCACTAAACATTATAAAATAGAATAAATTCATACATTAATCCATTTTATTTAAAAAAATCAACATCGCAAAAATTTGTTGATTTTTTTAATTAAAGTGAAAAAAGAGGCGCTGTGCGCATTTGTGTAGATGCATTTCGTTTTCATTTTTCAAAACATCTGTCTATGATGTGTCATATTGCTTCGTTAAAAACAATAATATTTTTATTATCGAAAAATATGTTTGAATATTTTAATTTTAGGTCACAAATACTAATATTTATATTACAAACATGACCGAATGTTTCCCAAAATATTTTTGAGAACTGGAAACATCAACAATAAGTTTTCGTTTTCAAATTAAAAAGAGTATTTCATTTGCCCAGAACGAAAGGCAGAAAACTATTTTGGAGCAAAATTTTTAAAGCTTTATGAAATATTTTATGAAAGCAATAAACCTCGTTTTTTCCATGTTAAAAAACTGTTGAATTGCTCCTGTACCGGAGGAAACTATACGTTGACAAATTTTTGCTTTTTCTAACAAGTTTTAAAGTTAAAGAATGTCACATTTGTGTGGTTTTCTGAAATGTGTTTGTTTCTGCAAAAACGGTGTATGAAAATTATTTTAAACTTTTCAAAGACAAAAAAATTCAAAGGTTTTTTAGAAAAAATATTAGCAAACAGAATGGCAAGCGTAAACGGTACGAATTTGTGCCAAATTAAGTTTTATAATGTGATTGTTGAACAATTGGTAAATCCAATCAAATCTTTGCTAAAACACTCATATATTTCCGTCAAAAATAAATATTATTTCGTAGATAAATTTAGATATGTGCACTGTTTTTTCAAAGTATAGCTGAAAATATAATTTTGATACCATTAAATGCAGAATTTTTTTCTGAATAATAATGGATAAAAAAAATTAATAGTAATAGTACTGATAAAAAAGATAATTGATAAAGAAAAATACCAAAAATACATTTTTTTTCGGCCGGGGAACACTTTTACTTCTTGAATATTTTCGTGTGGGGTGCAAAAACCACACACTTTTTTGCAGCAATTTTTTTGTGATTTTTCTTGAATATTTTTCAAATAATGTTTTTTAACAAAGAATCTTCATTTAATTCGTTTATTGGCAGCGTTATATCTTTTAATCAATGTTATAAATCTGATGGGCGGCTAAAGGTTGGTTAATTCTTAAAAATAAGCATTTTTTCCTGTTGTAAACACACTAAGAATGTGTTTGTTTCATATGTTATTTATTAATTTATATAAATAATAATATTATTCTTTTCAGAATCTGAATTATTTTTGTCTTCCAATGGATATCTCATTAATCTGCTTCTCTCGCTATCACTGATTATCTGGCAATGGATCAAGTCAAAACTCCATCGGAACAATCTTCTTCAAGGAATAAAGCAAGAAGCTCAAAATCAACTTATTGTTTTCCTGTTTTATTAATGGACACTTTCAATATGTTTGTGCTTGATGGATTTGTCTTCAAGGTCGTGATATCTTCAATAACAATGATAAAACTTTCATCATTTGAAGAAGATCATCTTTGTGTTATTTCCCTGCAAAAGGCATTGCTGTTAGAAACACACTTGAACAAAGAATCTTGATTATATTATTCGTGATGCAAAGGTATGGAACATATACTCTTATTATCGATACATAAAGGTTGTGGTTTTTAGAATGTAGAAAAAGTTGTTCCATTTGCTCCTGATGATCATCTTGGATATTCAGTGATACCTGATAAACTTAATCTTCAAGTCGAGGAATTCATGGTGAACATTCTGAAGAAGAAGGAAGCCTTGCTTGTTATGGGTAATATAAAGAATCAATGGCTTGAAAAAAGTGAATATCAATCTGCTTGGCAGTTAATGGCGTCAAATGAACTTATCAAAATTATTAAACATTTTAATGTCTTATTTTTGTAACATTCTTTCTACTTAACAATTCTTTTTGTATACTGTTTATATTTGTACTTGAATAAACAAAACTTTTTATATTTATTTTTGATTTTGTAGGGGGGGGAATTTAAGAGGGATAATAGTGAGCTATTGATTTCATTAATCGTGAAATCATTAACCGCTGATGCCTTAATATAAATTAAGATAATTGTATTTACCTTTTAAAGTTTCATCAATAACAGTTTTTAACCCGTCAGGCAATCAAAAACAAAACATCAGACAAAACAAAAATGCACTATTTGTTTTGCTTTTTTAAAGTCATATTTGACAAATTTGCGGAAAACAAAAAAACTACAACTTACAAAACACTTTTTTGATGAACATTTAAAATTTGAACTAAAAATGAATAAAAAACATCGGAATGGATTCGAACCTGTGACCTTCGGATCGTTGCGCAGCGCCTCTAACACTTGGCCGTAGACGCATATTTCTCTGTGCTATCTTGTGCGCAAGTTTTGTTTTTTCCATCAGATGCAGAAAAAAATTCTGCATCGAATAGGCCGGGTCCCGAAAAACTACACGAACTATCCTAGTATACCAACATCAAAAAAACGTAAAAAAATGCCATTTTCTCAGATTTTTTGCGTGGAAGTGATGCTCAAAAGTTGGATTTTCGGAATCTCCGTAAAATTTTGCATTTGGTAGGATAAAATTTAATTATAAACAAAAAAGTTTTAATTTCTACAGTATACCTCTCTTGCATTTTCCTTTGGACAAAAAAAAATGCGGGAAACACTCGCGTCGCATAACGCCAGTGCACGTATCTAGATAAATTTCAATGAAAATATTCAAAATTTCCACCAGTCAATTCAGAGAACACAAAATTCGATATTTCTTTTCTTTTTATCTAAAATTATTAACCAAATGGGACGCCTATTTTTTTGTTGCTAACATTATTTTTCTAGAAGACAAGCAGTTTATTTCTTGAAAATTTTTTAATATTTGTTATATTTTTTTTAATCTCGTTACAAAAAGTTGTGAAAAGTGTATTACATAAGAAACCTATTATGTGCATGTAGGTCATGTATGCTGCTGCTATGGACGTCTGAAGTACTTTATTTATTTTAAAACTTTATTTTTAACGTTCACATATTTATGATATTTTTTATTTTTATATATTTCAGTTATTGATTGTTTTTTTCCTCTAAAGTTTTTTTCAAAAACGAAAAACAAATGCCAAATTGATGATAAACACCATAACAACGTTGATTCCAACAATTATAAATTAATAAATATCGTGTTAATATGTCTCAAAATCTTATCAAAAAAACATATACTACATTTTATGAAACTCTTTTTTTAATATTTTGTTCAATTGTCGGCGAAACATGAAATTTCTCTCTACTTTTGAAATTTTAAATAGTTAGCATTAAATTACTTTTAAATGAAATTTGTAAAAAGATATAGTAAAATTTTTGTACGCACGTTGTTTTCAATATTTGCTTTTTTATAATGATTCATATGATTTTTGTATCCTTTTTAATTAACTTTAGAATTTTTATTTTTAATTTTTGAATTAATAGAATCCTATCATATTGTAAATAGTTTCTTGAAAATTCCAAAAAATTGAAAAACGATGGCGATAAAAATATTTTTTAAAACAGAGAAAAATAAATAATTTTTGTTTAGAACTTTTTTCAGATTTGCTCTTGTTCGCGCATAAAAAGTGTAACATTTGGAATTTCCTGAATTTTTTTTGAACGATTTCAATTTTTTGAAACAAAATTATGAACATCTTTTTTCTATAACCAACTTTTTTGTTTTTATAGGGAATAAGGATGCAGTGAAACGTTTTTAAATTTCAAAATTTCCATATTGTCAAACAAATTATTATCGCAATGCGAAGTGTTTATTTTTTTTTGTTTTCTATTTTTTTCTGCCGACGAAAGTGATACATTTTTTGCGATAAAAAATGTTAAAATATTTATGGTGTGCAAAAATTGAAATGTTGAGCAGTTTGTCTTTTTGCAAATAATTTTTTTTGAATATTTAAACCTTTTTTTACTTGTTAAAGAAATAGGTGAAAAAACTCTAATTTAAAAAAAACTGTTAAATGTATTAGATCATAGGTTCTTCTATGCAGCAACAAAAAGAACGTTATTTATTTTAAAATATTAATTTCAACGTCAACCAATTGTTGTTAGTTTTAAATATCATAGAAATTTCAAAAAACTCATATTTGCAGTTTTAAATTAACATCTTAATTTGAATACCGCTTATACTTTAAGAAAAAATTCCCCGAAAAATCAGTTATCAATGAAATAACATGTCATATTTTGTGTCTACATCTTTTTTCCAGTTGACAAAACACTGAAAACAATTGCTCATTTTTCCGTCAAAGTTAGCCTTTTTTAGGCTTAAAAATTAGCTCGCAAGAGCCTTCGCAAATTCGTCTGTAGCAAAAAAAAATTGTTATATTAATTTGTATACCACTTATGTTTTTAATACTGTAAATAAATTCAAAACATTTTACAAGAAACCGTTGCAAGAATTTTGTTTGCTTTCAAAAGACCTGAATAAAGAAATTTGTCACAAATATGATAGATAAACTCAGTACATAAACCATATTTTTCGTAAGTTTCTGGTAAAAAACATTTTTTTATTTTGTAAATTTTTAATGTGATCGTAAACAAATTGGTAAAAATGATCACACCTTTGTCAGATTAATTTTCGTCATGAATGAAAATCATTATTCTTTAATTTCGTAAAATTAACAAAAAAATTCAAAATTTCGTAATTTACTTAGAATCCGTTCAAAGAACACGACATTTGACATTTTCTTTCCTTTCGAACAAAATTACATTGAGAAAAAAAAATTTTGTTGTTTTTTTTTCTGTAAACAGAAATGTAATATTTTGCACAAAAAGAAATAAAACTTTTGTGAAAATGGAAAAAAAGAGCAGTGCTTTCTCTTAACAATTTTTTTTGAATATTTAACAGATTTTATCGTATGTTGTTCAAATTTACATGTATATAAATTAAACTTTTGAAAATAACTACCGAATGGTTTAGGCGTTGCAATTTAAAGAAGGGTTTGCAAGTTAACAAATTTTATTGTCCGTATGAATTAAGAAAAATCTGGGCTCTGTAGTAAATTATTAAAGTTAAAATTCAAAATGCAAACTTTCTTTTATCCATATATATCTGAACAGCTATTCTTTTTTCAAGTATGGTACAGTTTAAGGAATATAACAGCATGTCATTTGAGTTTCAATTTTTCTCAAAATTGTCCTACAAACAAATTTCAGTTTCAACAATTTTGGAATTTATTGCCACTGATCTTTAAGGATACTGCGCTCTAAATGTTTTAAATCTCTTTTTATTTTAATCGTTTAAAAAATTGGTTTCAATAAAGAAGTTTATTACTGAATGATAAATAGCAATTAAAAGTTTTAGATTTTATTTGACCGCTAAAATTGTGTAAAAGCTTTTATTTAAATTGTTCAATTATATTAATCCCAATCACTTTTTTGGAATGTCATTTATCTTTTAGTTTGTCGGACATTAAAAATATTTTTTAAGAAAATGAAAAATTATATACAAATTTCAAAGACGAAAAAAAGCGCGGCCTTTGAAACGTTTTTGAAAGATCTGCTGCAATGAAGAAATGGTTGTTTTCAATTGCGCAAAGTTTTTTAGACAAAAACTTCTTTTTTTTAATGTTTTAGTTATTGTGAGTTGGGCGATATTACTGTAAATGAAACGTATTTTTTGATGATGAAAAGCAAAAGTCAAATTACATGACCATTGCCTCATTCATTATTTATCAAACAACAAACACCTTGTTTGTTTGTCATGAATAATAAAAAAAATGCACTACACTAAACAAAACATTCTTTTTTTACTTTGTTTCACTGTCTGAACATCAATGCACACGAAATGATACTGTAATTTCTTTCTCCATGTTTAAAAAATATATTGTGGATCAGATGCCTTTTTTCCTGTTATTATTGTTTTCATATTGTTCTGAAAACTATAACAACATTACAGCAGAACATGTAAAATGTAAAAGGAGAAAATCAAATTTTTGTACAAGTTATATTTTTAATATTTGCTTTTTTAATGACGATTTGACATCATTTGGGGGTCTTAAGCTGTTTTTCATTAATCGTTTAATTCTTTCAATTAATTTAATCAAAATTTAAAATTAATCAAACCATTTCGAAAGCAATCTTTTTAATATTAAAATATTCAAAAACGAAATTGATAAAAATATTTTCTAAAAACAAAGAAAAATTAAAAATGTTTGTGCAGAAATAATTTCGTCGTCTTTTTGATATGCTTTTGTTCACATATAAAAAGTGTAACATTTGGATTTTCATAGGAAAACAGCGACGCTTTTTGTATAAAAAACAGATTTTGTTTTCGTTTGAGAAACAAATTCAAAAAAATATCTAAAAAAACACATGTTATCGAAGGCGATCAATTTTTAAGTAAAAAAAAGTTTTAAATAATTCCACAAAAATGAAAAGCATAGCCAAGTACCAGTTTTACAATTTATAAAAAGTGTAAGAAAGTGAAAAGTTTTCCTCATTATTTGTTGGTAAACAATAAATTTTTTATTTTTAAAGATTTCTTTGTACCGTTGGAAAACTAGGCAACAGATTATTTCATGTTGTCTGTTTACTTTTGAAATTATTGATTAAATTCGATAATTAAATTTTTATAAAGAAAACAAATTTTTTGTTAAATTTCTTGAAACAACCAACTTTTTCAACCGAAATGCATCTTATTTTTTGATATATCTATGTACAATTTTCCATCTTGCAATTTCAGCAATGCACTGAACAATTCCTTTGCTTTCTAATAAATATGCAATCTGGCATCATGAAAATGCCATGAAAATGATGACAACAACAATGCTGCGAGGGAAAGATTTTAATTTTTTTTCCATTTTTAATGTGAACAAAACTTTTGTTTCGCTGGTAAAAGCAATCAAAGCATTTCAGCCTAAAATTAAAACCATCATTCTTTTGTTTCGTAAATTATCTTTGTTTTAAATATTCAAAATTTCCACATAGTGAATTCAAAAAAACACCACATTGTATATTTTTTCTCTTTCAGGCAAAAATTATTTGCGAAATAATTTGACTTTATTTTGCTTTTCAAAAAAAAACACATCAATCACTGAAATAACATGTCATCTTTTGTGTCTACATCTTTTTTTCAGTTGACAAAAGTAATATTTTTTGGGCTTTTAATAAAGTGTGTCGGCTTAAAAAAAAGAAAATCAAGAGAATGTTTTTTGCAGTATACTCTTTAGTTTTTTTGTTTTAATATTTAATAAATTTTTATTTATTTCAAAAATTTCAAAAATGAAACTTTTATTAATAAGCAGGCAAAAAATCAATTCAAAACAGATAATGAAATCATAAGTTCTATTTTGGACAACGCCAATATCCATTATTTATATTTTTTTATCATTGTTTGATCAGGATTTTAAATAATTGGTAATTATATCAAAACATTCACAATATTATATTGGTTGCAGACTTTTTTAAAATAATAATTAAAAACATTTTTTACACTTTTTAAAGACAAATTGATGTTGAGTTCTTGGTGAAAATTTTTGAAAAAGTAGAAAAAAGGGATTCGATTCCTTTAAAAAAATTGCTTTACTTCTGAATTTCGTTGAGCATTTTTTGTAAGATAGGTTTTAAAACTTCAATTTAAACTCTGACAAACACCACGGAATTTTTGCTTTCAAAAAATTGTGCACTTCATCTTGAACCGAATGTATGTTAAAAGAATCAGAGAATAACCATTCTTTTAAAAAATTAAACATGTCTTATAATGAATAGTTTTCATTTAAATGTTTTGTGTCATTTTTCAATCTCTCAATTTGTAAGTAACTGTTCCCTGATTCTTTAGCAAATATTAAGTTCACCATCCAAATGTACTAGGAAAAGATGATAACAAAAATGTAACACAAAATTCAATTCAAACGCACTTTACAAAACCGCTGCTACAACTTTCTAGGCTTTTAAACGTATTGATTTAAGAAGTAAAAAATATTGTGATTGAATTTATTGTGTATTCAAAAAGATAAGTATCTACTTTAACAAAAAATATTAGTATTTTTATAAAATTGTTGTCATCAAAAAGCTGTAAAGATTTTGCGCTGGATATATTTTAATTCTTAAAATTTTTAATGGATTGTAGTTTAAGATTAAAGTTCAGCTTTGCCAATATACTGATTATTTCAGTCAAAACCCTCTTTCTATAATTTCGTAAACAAATAATTTTTGAAATATTCAAAATTTGCCGACAATCAATAATTTAAAAGTTTCTTTTCTGTCGAAAAAAAGTTGTTTGCAAAATATTTTGTCCCTGGTTTTTGTTGTTTACACTTTTTTTCCGTCGACGAAAGTGTAAAAGTCGTTGCTGTCAGATAGCGTTAAAAAAAATAAAATTAGCAAGCAATTTGTTTCTTTTTTTAATTTTCTGAATATTTTGAAATGCTTTTCACAACTTATTTCTTAGCATAAAGAAAAAAGAGCACTTTTTTCATGGGCTAATTTTTCGTCAAAAAATGCAAAGCACGTTATTAAATTTAAAATATTATTTTCAAAGGTGATTTCAAATTTAATGGTTTGGTTTTAAAGTATAACATTTTTAATCAAAACCATAGTTTTTATATTGTGCTAAACAAAAACTTTCTAACGATTATGGAATCAGCACATAAACTAAAAAACAGAGTTGTTAATTTATTTCATACTGTGTCAATTAGAAGATTCCACAGATAAATTTTAATTGCTATTAAAAAATAATAGGCCTTCATTGAATTCTTTTAAGTTAAACATGGTGTATTACAAAGTAATAATCTTTTAAAAAAAATATTTAACGATTACCTTTTCACATTTACAAGAACTGCAGATTTTTATTTATATATATTAAAATTATAAATTTCAAATTATACAATTTTAAGGCCATTAACAAAATAATCAAATCTGACAATTCCCATTATTAATATCCGTGACAAGAGTACTGTAAAATTGATTGTAAATTGTTGCTGCGGTACTACCGGTTCCATTAACAATTCTTTCAGGATGATTATTTGTGAGAGTTAACCACAAATTTTGTGAAATTGCTCCAGTACTGTAATTCAAAACATATACATTCTTTTTAGCTGCAGCAACCCGGTATACAGAAGCTCGAGCAGCATTGGGGTCTCGAATTCCTCTATAAAGAAGATATCAAAATTTCAAATGTGTAATTTGAGGTAGAATTCGAATTTCAGATAAAAAGTCTAAATTTTGGATCTCTATAGAGCTAAACTTACTCAATTTCACCCATAAATAAAGTACTGATTTCGTTGTCAAGATCCTTGATGAGCTCCTCAAAGATGTCTTCCAAGACTCTAAAAAACAATTTATGTAAATTTTTAAACATGTGAAGTGAAAAATTCTTACGGTTCAAAATATGTCACAGCACTATTAGGATTAGGTAATCCCGAAATAAGAGCATTTACAGTTGAAACAAATTGATCATAACCTTGAAAATCTCCCAATTTTTGGTAAATTGTTCCACCAAAAGTTGTAATTGCAAATTTTAAATTTGTGTTTTTAAAATTTCCAGCAATTTTTAAAACTGTATTAAAAAAATCTTGTTTTTCTTGGAGTGAAATTAATCGAGACATTTCTCCAGCAAATATTAAACCGTAACAGCTTGACGAATTACCTGAATTTTGGGTTGTTGGAGGTGGAGGAGTTGATTTGGCGTTCCCATTTTGAATTCTAAAATCTATCAAATGCGACCTTAGTTTTCTCATTCTCTCCAAAAACGTACGTTAAACCGTTTCCAAATACAAAAATGCCACAAAAAATCCACAACAAAAAGGTCTTCATTACTCAAATCCCAAAAAATTACAAAAAACGCTGACAAAGTGCGACAAATCTCATTTGAGTAGCCGTGCTTTCGTCGTCTGTAAAAAGATAGTAATGAAAAAACAATAAAGTATTTTGATTGTAACACAGAAAAAAGAAGATACCAACTGTTGTGGTTTCTGGATTGAATGTGTCGAAATTTTGAATATTTTTAAAGAAATTTGTATACAAAAAATAATATGGCTAACAACTGCTAAAACATTAAAACCATTAAATTTTGGGCCATCGTTAAAAATAATAATTAAAAAATAATAAATAACGTGTGACTTTCATTTAGATTCATAATCTCGTGAAAAAGTTATTAAAATAACAGTTTTTTCATCAATTTGTGCATCATATATGAAAATTTTTTAAATATTCAAAAAAAAAACCATTGAAAACGAAAGGTTTTATCTTATTACAAGCTTCTTTCTATAAAACTAACTTTTTTGCAGCAAAAAAGATGTTCAAGAAATTCAAACATCAGCAATCGAATGGTTTTTTTTCTCAACCGTGAAAATGCAAAAATTTTTCTTGTAGACAAAATCAACCACATTTTAAATAGAGTCAGGCAGAAAATTACGGCTGACAGATGGTTGATGAAATTACTTTGTTCCAAAAAACACAATGATCGCTAAAAACTGCAGAGAGAAAGTTTTGAATTTTTATTGTTTTCCGACAAATTAAGAGGGCAATGTTTCTCTTTCTTACATTTACCTTAATGAAAAAACTGGTTCTTGAATTTGATTATGGTGTTCATCATTGTGGAATTATTTAAACCATTATGTTTAAAAATCGATCATTGTTAATTGTGTTGCTTTCAAGAATATTTCTTTAATAATTTTATTGTGTTTGTGCTACAAATAAATATACGAATTATGCTAATTGTATCGCTTAATTAATATATTCAAATATGTCTTTTTCAAAAGGATCAAGGACTGAAAAAAATGAGTTTGGTCAAAAAGGAGATGCTTGGAATTTTGTTTCGAAACAGCGAAATATTTTAACATACTTATTCAATGATGTTCGAAGAAATTATATTAAATTTTCTGCGCAAAATTTTTTTATGTTTTTTAAAAAAATATTTTTATCACTTTCGTTTTTAAATATTTTGAATTTTTAAAAAATTATTCATTAAAATATTCTACTAATTCTAAAATTTGATTATTAAATGTAAGTTTAAACGATTAGACAAAAGTTGCCAGATCCCATGATTCCTGAAATCTTTATTTAAAAAAGCCAATATTGAAAATAGCAGATGTTTATAAATTAGATTATTTCCCGACAAAAAAAGGACTGAAAAAAGAATTCTAATGAAATGACTGTTTTTTGAAATGTTTGCTTTAGTTGATTTGATTTTGTTCTTCAAATGATTTCTCATTAAAATTTTGATTATACAGATTTATTGATCTTCCGCAATATTCTCAAACCTTATCTGTATTTTCATTGGTTTCAGTACCGATCTTGTAAAAATTTTTCAAAAAGCTTTAAAATAAGCTTTTGGGTATCGCAAAAAACACATTATTTCGTTACAGTATAGTAATTCTTAGATTCAAATAGTTTTTCATCGTAGTTTTTTTTAAAATAAATGTGTTTATGTTTTCCGTTGCCTTTGGCGTGTTAATGAATAAAAGAAAAGAAAAAATTTTTCCAAAAATCAAAAGAAACAAAGTTTTATACATTTTTAAAAACGCCTTTTATTTTGTTATACTGGTGGAATTAATAAGTTTTTATAACTGTTGCGGGCAAATTAACATAATATAAACGTCATTCTATTGTATAGTGTAAAACCGTATATAAGTGGTTGTGAATGTAAATAAACTATCTCATTTATTGTAACTCAAGCCTGTTACAAGTGGTGACGAGAGTAAAACTTGTTTCTCCAAAGTGGAGTAAACTCAGCTACAATGCCTGATGAAACGAAAACTGGGTCAGGGACCAAAATAAAAAATTCTGAAAATTCAGCCACAGTGTGGCCCCCACCATCTTATCAAAATGGAGATCGTTGGGATATCTGGAAGATCCAACTCAATATGTACATCACATCACGCGGCATCACGGATGACCGCACAAAAGTCATGGCTCTTCTTCAACATATTGGGAAAGACACTTTAGGAAAGATTGTCGATTGGAAATCTCCATCAGATCCTTTGGAAGAATCATTTGCAAATTTGATCACACTTTTGGATTCAAAATTTTTACAAGGTGAAAATTTGTTTGCATTGCGGGTACAACTTTTTAATGAAAGCCAATTGCCTGATCAACCCATTCAAGAATATTTTGCACATATGACACAATTGATTGGAAAATGCAAATTTAAATCAAAAGAAGAAAATGGAGTATTGGCTATCCTAAGAGGTTTAGCACGAAATGAACTTCGACAATTTTTGATGCTTCCCACAAATGACATATCCACAATTGATAAACTTCAATCATTAGCTATGAGCTATGAACAAAGTTGTATTGCATCCAAAGATGTTATAAAAGGAAAAAGCACATCAAATATTCCAATGCAATTCCATAAAATTGAAACAACAAATAAATGCACAAGGTGCGGAAAAATTCATAAACCAGCAAATTGTCCAGCTTTTGGTAAAAAATGTACATATTGTAAAAAGATGGGACATTTCAAAATTATGTGCAATGCCTTAAAAAGATCAAAACAAAATCAATTGGAAGAAGATGATGACGAAGATGAATCCGAGAAAGAACAATTCAACAAGATTTTTTCTATTTTAACAATATCATCTGAAAGCTACGATCCACCAATTATGCTCACCGCAAAAGTTAATGGGAAGCCAATGCAGTTCCAACATGATTCAGGTGCAGTTGTAACAGTGGTTAACAAAGCACTTTGGCAAGAACTTGGTAGTCCAAAATTATATCCTCATCCAAGACCACTTAGAAGCTATAGTGGAATTATTAAAGTTTTGGGAAAATGCCAAGTTGATGTTGAAATAAAAATGAAAAAGAAAACTCTTTGGCTTACTGTTGTTGAAAAGGGTGATTCTTTATTTGGTCGTAATTGGATGAAAAAGTTTAAAATAAATATTAATCCTTATTATGTTGAAAGTTGTGTACAAGTTAAAGAAGAAACAAGATCTGAAAGATTAGCAAATTTACTCAAGGAGTATGAAGATATTTTCGAAAAAAGTATAGGAAAATGCAAAATTTTGGCTAAATTAAAGTTGAAGAACAATGCAAAACCAAAATTTTTAAAAGCTCGAAAACTGCCGTATGCATTACGACCAAAAGTTGAAGAACAATTGCAAAAGTTAGTGGATCAAGGCATTCTGAAACAAGTACAACATTCAAATTGGGCAACACCAATAGTTCCAGTGAGGAAACCAAGTGGTGATATTCGAATTTGTGGTGATTATCGATCAACAATAAATCCACAACTAGATGTAAACCAATATCCATTACCAAGAATTGATGATATGTTTCATGAATTAAATGGAGGTACATCATATACCAAACTTGATTTATTTTCGGCTTATCATCAGATACCTTTGGATGACGAATCAAAAGAACTTACAACGATCAGCACACATAAAGGCTTATTTCAGTACCAATATTTGCCATTTGGACCTTCTTCGGCAGTGGCCATTTTTCAAGAAATAATGGAACAAACTTTCCATGCAATTACAGGATTTGTAAATTATCTTGATGATATGACGTTGACGGGAAAATCAGATGATGAACATTTCGAAAGATTGAAAGAAATTTTTGAAAGATGCCGAAAACAAGGTTTTCGATTAAATTTAGAAAAATGTGAATTTTTCAAAGAAAAAATTGAATTTTTGGGACATGAAATCGATGCCAAGGGTGTCAGACCATTAAAGAATAAAGTAGAAGGTTTTATTAATATGCCAGATCCAACAAATACAAAACAACTTGAATCATTTTTGGGTTTAGCAAACTATTATGGAAAATTTATTAAAGATTTTGCAAATATTGCTGCTCCATTAAATGAATTAAAAAGAAAAGGCGTAAAATGGCATTGGAATGAAAACCACAAGGTGGCGGTAAAAAAGATAAAAAAGGCCTTATCGGAAAGTAAACTGCTTACACATTATGATCCCCAGAAAGAATTATTTTTTGCGGCAGATGCAAGTGAATATGGAATCGGAGCAGTGATATATCACAAAGATGCAGATGGAACTGAAAGAGTAATTGCAAATGCTTCAAGGAAGCTGACACAAACAGAACAAAATTATGCTCAAATTGAAAAGGAAGCTTTAGCTATTATTTTTGGAGTTGAAAAGTTCAATCTTAGGAAGACGGTTTACGCTTTTTACATCTTAGGAAACTCGGTTTACGAAGACGGTTTACGCTTTTTACAGATCATCAACCGCTTTTACGTATTTTTGGCCCCCGAGCAATTACAAATCAAGTTGCAATTAAAAGATTAACAAGGTGGTCTCTGATATTAATGCAATATGATTATATAATTGAATACAAATCCACACATCAATTTGCAAATGCCGATGGATTATCCAGACTTCCAGATCCAACTGCTGTACCAAAAACACCAAAAGCAGATGAAGATGAAACTATTGAAAAACTTTTAAGAATGGAGGAGGTTGAGGAACAAGGTTCCCCATTAAACTTGGATAAACTTGTTTGTGAAACACAAAAAGATATGGAATTGAAACAAATATATGATTGGACAAAAAATGGTTGGCCAAATGCTGTTGAAACAAAATTTCAAAAATGGCGTAATTTACAAGATAATTTATCATTAGGGGCCGGATATTTGAAATATCGTGAAAGAGTAGTTTTGCCAGGGGCACTACGACAACATGTTTTAAAACAACTTCATGAAGTACATATTGGAAGAGATCGCATGCTAATGTTAGCTCGAGATAATTTTTGGTATCCAGGAATGTCAAGAGATATAAAAAACCTGGCACAAAGTTGTGAAATCTGTAATGGACATCACAAAGGACAAAAAGAACGACTCCATCCATGAGAAAAACCTGATGGATTCTGGGAAAGAATTCACATTGATTTTGCACAATTCAAAAATAAACAGTGGTTAATTGTCGTTGACGCTTTTTCAAATTGGCTCGAAGTTAAACAGTGTGATAAAATTGATACAATAACAACTATTAAAAAACTCCAAGAATTATTTGCAAGACATGGTCTTGTTAAACAAATAGTTAGTGATGGTGGACCAGCTTTTAGAAGTCAACAATTTAAAATTTTTTGTGAATCAAGAGCCATTATCCATACCTTATCTCCACCATATCATCCACAATCAAACGGTGCTGCGGAACGTGCAGTCAGAACATTCAAAGAATGGACAGAAAAACAAATTGCAGCTGGACATGGGCTGGCTGAAGCCGTAGCCAATACTCTGCTTTTACATCGATCCACAAGAGAAGACCCAGCAAAACAATCACCAGCAGAAAAAGCATTTGGACGACAACTTCGAACTCGATTAACAATTCATGCTTGTTCAGTGGAACAAGTAAAACATATATCAGATTTTGAACCAGGAGATAAAGTATGGGTTAGATGTTACAATGAAGGAAAAAGATGGAGACCAGGTTGGGTTCAAAAGAAAACAGGTGCAGTAACATATTTGGTAGAATGTGAAAATCAAATTGTTTTTCGACATCGTGATCAGTTAAGAAAAGCATCCGAAATTTGCATAAAACCATCAAATCATTCCCCTTCCACCATTTCTGTGCATAATCATTCAAGAGATAATTTTTCATATTCATTTTCTCCTCCATCAACAACTGCAGAACCGACATCATCAAACAATCTCTTTTCATCTCCTTCTTCTTCAACCAGCAGCATCTCTGAAAGAAAAGATCCAACTTATCAACCACCAAAAAGTTACAAGGTAACTTCGCCTTCAAGTACAACATTAAGAAGATCAGCAAGGCTAAAAACAAAAAATCAAATGTCTGAAGAACGTGAATTGAGCTTGGGTGAAATTTCAAGCGAAGGAGAACCTGAACCGCCAAACAAGAAGGTTAAAAGCATGGTTGTTGTAGTGAAACCTGACCCTAAGAGGGTTCAGCTCAAAGAAGCTTCAAATCTTACCATTGCAAAAGATCGTACTGTTCGAGAAATTAAAGAACAACAAAAAATGACATCAGCAGAAGTTCGTCAACAAACATATCAAGCTGAAAATATGTTGAAAGATTTTCGCCAAATCCTCCATAGCAATCAACCTGTTCCAAAACAATTTATCGAAAAAATGACAACAGAATTCAATAAGTTGCTCAGCGGAGCTACAGTAGTTAATGATCTAATTGAAGAACGTAAAGAAGCTGAAGCAGAAGCATACAAGGCACGTGGTGAACGTCGAGAATTACGAGAAAAGTACAATGTTCAAAAGAATCATTGAACTGGAGGAGGTGTTGCGGGCAAATTAACATAATATAAACGTCATTCTATTGTATAGTGTAAAACCGTATATAAGTGGTTGTGAATGTAAATAAACTATCTCATTTATTGTAACTCAAGCCTGTTACAATAACCTTGACCTCTTTCTTTTTTCCGTTTTTTGTATTTTTTAATTCGGAAAAAATATTTCAATGACTTTAAGAAAATGCAGATTTAAAAAATATCTGTAAGGGATCAAAGTGCAAAAGAAAATGGATTACGACGACACACTAGAAATCAAAAAAAACATAATTTTTTACATCTTATTTTACATTTGTACATATAATTTCTTCTCGGTTACGGGCCTAAAATGTTTTTTTTAAATATCACTGAAAAACCTTCACCCGTTGATGAAGTATTTTAGAAGAGAGAAAAAAAAAACCAACAAGGAAAAGATATTTCGAAATAAAATTTAGTGCTGTCTGCTCAACCAAAGACGCTGGCTCACATTTTTTTTTGTCTTCTTTTTTAAAAAAATTAAAAACTATAGCAAAAAATCGCTCCGTTGATCAAATAAAACACGAATAAAGTAAACGGCAGGTTTTGATTTTTTTTCGGATTATAGCCATTAACATTTTTGAATATTTAAAATATCTCAGACGTTTAAATAAAGAATTGAAATGAACTTTTTGCTTTTTTTCAATTTCAAATGGCGGAACTACATTAAAAGTTCCAAATCGTTATTGAATTAGTTATTTTGAGTAAAAATTAACAACTTCATAATTGTAAAAAAACTTTTGTCACCAAAAAAAGAAAAAAGGAATTATTTTTCATTTTAGAGCATTGAAAAATAAATAGGTTTAAAAAACAATAGGTTTGTATTACAATTTCTGATGTTTGTTTATTTATGTCAAGTTTAATTTTAAAGAACAATGCAAATATAATCAATAACTGGATAACCAAAAACCAGTATTCTAAAATACTTCAACAACGGGTGAAGGTTTTTCAGTGATATTTAAAAAAAACATTTTAGGCCCGTAACCGAGAAGAAATTATATGTACAAATGTAAAATAAGATGTAAAAAATTATGTTTTTTTGATTTCTAGTGTGTCGTCGTAATCCATTTTCTTTTGCACTTTGATCCCTTACAGATATTTTTTAAATCTGCATTTTCTTAAAGTCATTGAAATATTTTTTCCGAATTAAAAAATACAAAAAACGGAAAAAAGAAAGAGGTCAAGGTTATAAAAACTTATTAATTCCACCAGTATAACAAAATAAAAGGCGTTTTTAAAAATATATAAAACTTTTTTTCTTTTGATTTTTGGAAAAATTTTTGCTTTTCTTTATTCAATAACACGCCAGTGGCAACGGAAAACATAAACACATTTATTTAAAAAAAACTACAATGAAAAATTATTTTTATCTAAGAGTATATGTTTTTTTTTCCGCTCTCAAAAGTAAAAATTAGTAGTGCTTCTGTTCTTTGAATATTTTATTGCACATGTTTTGAAAAAAAATTATGTTAACAAAGTGAAAAACGCCAAACTACATAAAAGCGAAACCCAAGGAAATGGTTTTTGGGCCATATTTAATAAATATAATTACTATACTGTAACGAAATAATGTGTTTTTTGCGATTTCCGCTTTTCACACCCAAAAGCTTATTTTAAAGTTAATTGAAAAATTTTTACACGATCGGTACTGAAACCAATGAAAATACAGATAAGGTTTGAGAATATTGCGGAAGATTAATAAATCTGCATAATCAAAATTTTAATGAGAAATCATTTGAAGAACAAAATCAAATCAACTAAAGCAAACATTTCAAAAAACAGTCATTTCATTAGAATTCTTTTTTCAGTCCTTTTTTTGTCGGGAAATAATCTAATTTATAAACATCTGCTATTTTCAATATTGGCTTTTTTAAATAATGATTTCAGTATCATTCAGTGTTCTGGCAACTTTTGTCTAATCGTTTAAACTTACATTTAATAATCAAATTTTAGAATTAGTAGAATATTTTAATGAATAATTTTTTAAAAATTCAAAATATTTAAAAACGAAAGTGATAAAAATATTTTTTTAAAAAACATAAAAAAATTTTGCGCAGAAAATTTAATATAATTTCTTCGAACATCATTGAATAAGTATGTTAAAATATTTCGCTGTTTCGAAACAAAATTCCAAGCATCTCCTTTTTGACCAAACTCATTTTTTTCAGTCCTTGATCCTTTTGAAAAAGACATATTTGAATATATTAATTAAGCGATACAATTAGCATAATTCGTATATTTATTTGTAGCACAAACACAATAAAATTATTAAAGAAATATTCTTGAAAGCAACACAATTAACAATGATCGATTTTTAAACATAATGGTTTAAATAATTTCACAATGATGAACACCATAATCAAATTCAAGAACCAATTTTTTCATTAAGGTAAATGTAAGAAAGAGAAACATTGCCCTCTTAATTTGTCGGAAAACAATAAAAATTCAAAACTTTCTCTCTGCAGTTTTTAGCGATCATTGTGTTTTTTGGAACAAAGTAATTTCATCAACCATCTGTCAGCCGTAATTTTCTGCCTGACTCTATTTAAAATGTGGTTGATTTTGTCTACAAGAAAAATTTTTGCATTTTCACGGTTGAGAAAAAAAACCATTCGATTGCTGAAATTTGAATTTTTTGGACCACATCGAAACGAAGGCCAAATTATATGAGACATTTTGGCATTCATTTTTTGAAATTCTCTCGACAAAAAAAGTTGATTTCTCGAGGTAAAACACTTTGCCTAGCGTCTCACAAAATTGTGCTTTTTCTTTGAAAAAAATTCGATGTGGGACATTCTTTTTTGCTGCAAAAAAGTTATTCCTTTACAACTTTTTTTACAGAAAGAAGCTTGTAATAAAATAAAACCTTTCGTTTTGCAATGATTTTTTTATTGAATATTTAAAACATTTTCATATATGATGCACAAATTGATGAAAAACTGTTATTTGAATAACTTTTTCACGAGATTATGAATCTAAATGAAAGTCACACGTTATTTATTATTTTTTAATTATTATTTTTAACGTTGACCTAAAATTTAATGGTTTTAATCTTTTAGCAGTTGTTAGCCATATTATTTTTTGTATACAAATTTCTTTAAAAATATTCAAAATTTCGACACATTCAATCCAGAAACCACAACAGTTGGTATCTTCTTTTTTCTGTGTTACAATCAAAATACTTTATTTTTTTTTCATTGCTGTATTTTTGCAGGCGACGAAAACACAGCTACTCAAATGAGATTTGTCGCACTTTGTCAGTGTTTTTTGTAATGTTTTGGATAGTTTGATCTGTTTTAATATTTTGTAAATTTTTAGAGAGTTCATAAATTTAAAATATTGAAATTCGTATAAATGAGATGGCAATTGAACGCATTGGAAATCACATCAATTTTAATTATTTGTGAAATATTTTTTGAGCTTTATGAGTTGTTTAACTAATTAAAAAAAGCTGGTTTAACTTTTTATTGTTGAAATCTTCTTGGATTGTACTTGAAAATATTTAAATTAAATAAAAGCACATTCCATAAATGATATAATTTTTGAATAAACATGCTCGTTTTTATGCATATTTGTTGAGATTGACTTTTTTTTTATCAACAATTTTATTTTTAAGAAAAATATTGATTATCGTAAACTAAATCAAAATTATGGTTCACATGTTGCTTTCATCTATTTTTAAAATATGCTGTAGCTTTTTTAGCAATTTGTTGAAAATATATTGATGACCATTTCGTTTCGTTTGATCACTAATTTTTTTTTCTTATGAAATATAAATTGTAGGTCAAAATTAAGACTAGTTTATTTTATTGAAATATGTTTTGAAATAAAATATCGCAAAAAAAAGAAAAGAAAAAACCAAAACTTTTTCTGCATATCGGTTGATCGAAAAAACATGAAAAATATTGTTCTTCGTCGTCAAAAAAGTTTTCAATTGTAGTCATATTCGTTTTTTAATTTGGAAAGAATTTGTGGACGTTGCCCAGGGGGTTTTAATATGTCATAGACAATTTAAAAGAAATTCTTCTTCGCAAAGAAAATGTTTGTGTTTGTTTGAAAAAAAAACAGAAACAAATTGTTTCTGTTTTTTTTAAAAGCTATGGTTTTTTGACATTTGCAAACTTTTATTTTAAAACTAAAAATGAATATTTGAATATTTAAACGCCTTCTTTGTTATTATAATTTCTTTTAGAATAAAATAACACAAATTTTTAGTAAAAAAGTCAAGCATCTTATTTACATGCAAAAATTTAAAGAAACAAATATCCCATTAATAAACAAAACAAAGAAATTATTAGAAGCATAGATGCTAAAATATTTAATAAAAATTTGTCTGAAAGTAAATCATAATTGCAAGTAGCATTATATAAAAAGGATAAGGTTGAGCATAAAATATTTCTCAATCTTTGTCTAGGGCAACGGCAATAACACCACTAACAACAGTTATTCCAATTGCAGCTTCAAACCCCCCATTTTAACGCTCTTCCAGTTTCCTCTAATTTCATAAATGAGATTTAAAGATTTCGAAAAGCTAATTTTTCGCCATTTTATATGCTAAATTTGCACCTTGAGCAGTTAATTCTTCTGAATTTTTGATAAAAATAGTTTCAATCTGTGGGAAGCATTCCGTAATAATTTTATGCAACAATTGACTCCCATTAACGACAATATAGCTACTTCCACGATCTGTATCATTTAATCTTTCAAAAACCTGTACAATTCCGTCCATATCCAAGCTGTAAAAATATTAATCAAAATTAACAAAATAGATAGAATAATACTTTGTCACATGTTCATCAATTATGGCATCTTCGATAACGGAGTCAAAAAAATTGGTTTCCCATTCTTTTAGATCATCAAATTCTATTTGTGCAGATGTTATTTCTTTTTCACGAATGACACCTGATTTTATTGTTGAGATTGTAAAATTTGGATAAGAATAATGAAAAAGAACATAATTGATATTCTCAGAAAATTTGTAAACTTCTTCAACACCATATGCAAGAGCAACAATTTCATCAACGAATTCAATGTTTAATAAATTTGCATATTCTGCTGCTTTAGTGTATGATGCTTTTTGAAATTCGTTAAAATGTTTTGGAATTGTTAGAAGAATTTCATCATTTCTATTCTGGATATCTTTAGTTGCTTCTTTAAGGAGTTCAGCAACAGCAGATTCAGGATTTACAATTTTTGATTTTTGATTTGTTTGAATATAATAAATTAGTTCTGGAAAACCTCGTAATTCACCAATTATCATTCCATTTGAGGCATGTTTGGGGAGTTCGCTTCGTCCAAGTGCAATTATGGCATCTAAAAATGTTTTTGTTGTTGAAATAAATTTGTTGTTTTACCTTTGATAACTGTCGAGGAGTCATAGTTTACACCAACCAGTGGAGTCGTGTCTTTGTAATCAATAGCAGACGAAAAGCTTTCTGTATCTTAACATTTTACAATAAGCTACATAGCATATTCCAAACTAACCACTTGTTGTCGAATTATAAGATACAACTTTGCTAGCCGAAATCGTTATCAGGGGTGTGCGTTCGGTTAATTTAGACTGACTCAAACCTAGTTGAGTAGGTTTCAACATTTTTTGGTTGCACTCAAACCTAGTTGGAGTAGGTTTGAATGAAACCAAAATTTTCTTCGACTGACTGCGGTCAAAAAATGAAACCAAAAAGGATGAATGTGTGCATTTTTTACATGCGGGCGTACGCACTTCTTCATCTTTAATCACTGTGACGGACGACGTTTTTCGTTCAAACCAAAAAAGAATTTGGTTTGAGTCAAACCTACTTCCTTTTTTGTTGGTCGCATGCGCGACTCATTTTTTTGAACAAAAAAAAGGTTTGGCAAAGACGCGACTGATTGAAAAAAAATGAGTTTGGTTTGCGACTGACGCACTTTTGACTGACCGAACGAACAGGCCTGATCGTTATAGCATGAAATAAAGGCAAAACTTCAACAATTATTTCATCATTCCATTTAAAATAGATTTTTAGAATAACAAATGTTGTAGAAGGAAGGTAATACGTATGGACAACTTTCATTGAATTTTTCTCAACCTGAAAGATTTTAGGACATTAAAACAACGCTTTTTATTCTTATACCTCCAAAACTATTTCATCTTTTAGTTTTTTCAATGATAAAATTTTTTCAACGTTTTCAGATTCTTCAAGCTCGATCGAATGAACGATATTTTTTCCAATTTTTACATTAAAACACTTTGTTTTTGGTGGTAGAGTGCAAAATAAAGTGGAAAATAATCTTTTTATTTCTTCAATTGAATATCTGCAGCTTTCATATAATGATTTTTCGATAATTATCCCATTTTCTTCAAATTCGCTTAAATCTATTACTTTTTCAACAGCTTTGTCATCAAAAATAAAAACATTTTCATTTTCACATTTAATATTTGCATTATTGCTTGAATTATAATTCGCGACAGCAGTTGCTAGTAGAAAAATCACATTTTTTGCTTCAATAAGGTTAATATCAGATGTGTTTATAACAAAAAATATGTTCATAAAACTGGTGTCTGCACTGTTTGGTAAGTAATTATTTAGGTTTAGTGGAAACACAGTAGGTTGAATAAACAAACAGATTGCATCACATTTGTTTATATTTGATATGACTGCTTTTGACAACATAAATCGATCATGAAGAGACGTAATCAACATATCTGTAATTGCCAACGAATGGTCGTATAAATGCAACAAATATTTTTTCTCTGTGCCATCCATGTCATCGGCAAAACTATTTTCTATGAAAAAACAATCAAAATAATTCGTAATTGCATTCGTAAACGATTCTGTTCCGTTTTCACTCACAAAGAAAATATTACTACATAAATTAGAAGCAAAATATTGCATGGCCTTGAATTTCAAATAAAGTAGGGGACAAAACTTTAGACGAACGTCGAATTTCGTGGTTTCGAAAGGTTCTTGTCAATTATGATAAAAGTTATTGTTATATTCGAATTCAGCAAGTAAAATAGCCTAGAAAATGAAAGAATTATCAGGCTTACTCGAAAATTAACGAAAAATTTCGAAAAAATTCAATTTTTGACTGGGACAAAACTTTAGACGAATTTTATTATTTTTGTTATTTTTGCAAAAGTTTTGCAATTTTTGATCATGCCTAAAAACATAAGATTAAATGATCGTGAAAAGGGTCAGATTGAAGCCTATCATCGAGAAGGAATCAATAATAGTGAAATTGGAAGAAGAATAAACCGGTCGGAACATGTAATTCGCAATTTTTTGAAAAATCCTGCTAAATATGGTCTCAAAAACCGAGGTGGTCGTCCACCAAAGCTTTCAAGTCGTGAAAAACGTAGAATTATTAATGCTGCATCAAATTCAACAATTTCAAGCAACAAAATTCGTCAGGAACAAGATCTCAATGTTAGCAATCGAACTATACGCCGTGTCTTACATGCTTCACCACATATTGTTCGGGCTAAAATGAATGTTGCACCTCGTTTAAAACCTCAACACATTGTTAATAGACTTGAATTTGCTCGTTCAAACATGGATCGTAACTGGGAGCCTGTAAGTTTTTATGATTTTGGATTATATAAATTTTGCAAAATTTTGCAATGTTCTGACTAACGTATTTCATCCATTTTTTACCTTTCAGGTTATCTTTAGTGATGAAAAGAAGTTTAACCTTGATGGCCCAGATGGTTTAAGTGGATATTGGCGTGATTTAAGAAAAGAAGAAAGATATTTTTCAAAGCGGAATTTTGGTGGTGGATCTTTGATGGTATGGGGTGGATTTACGTCATGTGGGAAGCTCCGGTTGGCGTTTGTTACCTGTCGAATGAACTCAAAAGATTATCAAGATGTTTTACAAGCTCATCTTATTCCATTCATTCGTCGAAGAGCTCGAAAAAAGTTTATTTTTCAACAATTCATGTTAGTGCATCAACGAAAACGTGGTTGGCTGAAAAGAAAATCGAATTATTGGGCCACCCAGCATGTAGTCTTGATCTAAATCCAATGGAAAATCTTTGGGCAATCATTGTTCGTCGTGTTTATGCAAATAATCGTCAATATCAAACTGTTGCTGAACTTGAAACTGCTATTATAGAAGCATGGGATAGTATTCAACCTGAAGTTCTTAAAAATCTTGTTTCAAGTATGAAAAATCGTCTCTTTCAAGTAATTAATCGTAATGGTAAACTTACTGATTATTAATTTGTTGTTTCTGGTATTTTATAATAAATTTTTAATGAAAAATAACAAAAATAATAAAATTCGTCTAAAGTTTTGTCCCAGTCAAAAATTGAATTTTTTCGAAATTTTTCGTTAATTTTCGAGTAAGCCTGATAATTCTTTCATTTTCTAGGTTATTTTAGTTGCTGAATTCGAATATAACAATAACTTTTATCATAATTGACAAGAACCTTTCGAAACCACGAAATTCGACGTTCGTCTAAAGTTTTGTCCCCTACTTTAGTATACTTGAAACAATTCAAAATTTTGTAAAAGGCATTTATTCTTTACGAAAATGTCTGGATATGGGAATGCTGTTTCAATGATTTTTTTTGATGTTGACGCCACAATGAAAAAGATTAGGTATTTTTGCAAACAATTCATCAAAATTAGTTTCGGTTGAATGATCAAAGCTAGTAATAGAATTCTTAATAGCTTCAACTTCTGCATTATGGTGAAACGAAAGATTTGTCAGTTTTTTAATGTTATACTCGAAATCCTCTGTGTTTACCAATCCAAGGTTTAAAAAACCATCAAGAACGTCGTCATAAAAATAGCGTTGTTCTTTTCTTATTTCCAACTGTTGTTAAACCTTCGTCAGTATTTAACACAAACGTTTATTAGCACAACAATGAAATCACAAACGCGACACAATAATTCTCAAAACAATAAAAGCTAGCGATAAAATCAAGACAAAAGAGTCAAGTCAAAAGAAAGGCCAAACAGCTGAGCTTTGAAGAAAGCTGGAATTCGAATTGTGGGATAAAATGGATCTGGCTTATATAGTGGCATGGATTGGGGTTGTTTTGATTGATGATGAAATGTCTCTGCATCTCTCTTTCTCTTACTTCACATTATCACTGATAAGCATTTCGAAATAGCTGTGTAAAATGATGTGATATTATTGTTCAAATGATTCACCATTGGAATGCGAAGAATGCATATTTCATAATGTTTCGTAATATCCCCCGTCACGTCATGTTTCGTCATTCGGTTGCTTAAAAGTACACTTTGCTGACAGTCGTTGACCTTTTATCTGCCCCCTTTGATTTAAGTGCACACATCTCGCGTCTTCCTTCGCACGTTGCAACAAAAAGCATTGCCAAAAGCTCTCTCTCTTGTTTGACCGCAGCGTCTTAACATCACGCATCCCCCATAAAAATGGCCCTCCATTTTCAAAGGAGAAATGGGGAAAAGAAAAGAAAAGAAAGAAAAACGAACATGTCTTAAAAAAAACAACGCTGGCGAAATATTTCTTCGTTCGATCAGAAAAAGAAAACATCTCTATCACTTCTATAAGATTATTTTCTTTCATTTGTCATCAAATGACACCTTAGTGTTTTAAAAACTGTAAAGATTCTTTATTTTCGCCTAAATTCTCGCTTTGAAACAGAAAAAAAAATATTATTAACATTAAAAAAAACACAAGAATTATTGAAGTTCAATTCTTCATTGATCAGAAGGATTTGCCCGAATCATTTCTTTTCCGGACCGCCAGACCGGAATTGCAGGGGTAGTTTGAGTTGTCGGTTGACCAGATGATGGTTGAGGTCGTTGTGGTGGAAGAGGTGGTGAAGTCACTTCACAAATAAGGCATCTGGTTATTGCACTCCAGCTTGGGCTGTGAGGGCAATTCGGTGGAGATACCCGACGGTTTCCATATGTTGGAGGAGAAGGATTACGATCTGGATAACTACGACGAGGGGAATAGCTACGATCAGATCTTGAAATTGTTGAAGAATCTGAGTCATCATCTTCTTGATGACTCAGATTCTTCCACTCGCTGCTACCAAATATGTTAAACCTTCGTCAGTATTTAACACAAACGTTTATTAGCACAACAATGAAATCACAAACGCGACACAATAATTCTCAAAACAATAAAAGCTAGCGATAAAATCAAGACAAAAGAGTCAAGTCAAAAGAAAGGCCAAACAGCTGAGCTTTGAAGAAAGCTGGAATTCGAATTGTGGGATAAAATGGATCTGGCTTATATAGTGGCATGGATTGGGGTTGTTTTGATTGATGATGAAATGTCTCTGCATCTCTCTTTCTCTTACTTCACATTATCACTGATAAGCATTTCGAAATAGCTGTGTAAAATGATGTGATATTATTGTTCAAATGATTCACCATTGGAATGCGAAGAATGCATATTTCATAATGTTTCGTAATATCCCCCGTCACGTCATGTTTCGTCATTCGGTTGCTTAAAAGTACACTTTGCTGACAGTCGTTGACCTTTTATCTGCCCCCTTTGATTTAAGTGCACACATCTCGCGTCTTCCTTCGCACGTTGCAACAAAAAGCATTGCCAAAAGCTCTCTCTCTTGTTTGACCGCAGCGTCTTAACATCACGCATCCCCCATAAAAATGGCCCTCCATTTTCAAAGGAGAAATGGGGAAAAGAAAAGAAAAGAAAGAAAAACGAACATGTCTTAAAAAAAACAACGCTGGCGAAATATTTCTTCGTTCGATCAGAAAAAGAAAACATCTCTATCACTTCTATAAGATTATTTTCTTTCATTTGTCATCAAATGACACCTTAGTGTTTTAAAAACTGTAAAGATTCTTTATTTTCGCCTAAATTCTCGCTTTGAAACAGAAAAAAAAATATTATTAACATTAAAAAAAACACAAGAATTATTGAAGTTCAATTCTTCATTGATCAGAAGGATTTGCCCGAATCATTTCTTTTCCGGACCGCCAGACCGGAATTGCAGGGGTAGTTTGAGTTGTCGGTTGACCAGATGATGGTTGAGGTCGTTGTGGTGGAAGAGGTGGTGAAGTCACTTCACAAATAAGGCATCTGGTTATTGCACTCCAGCTTGGGCTGTGAGGGCAATTCGGTGGAGATACCCGACGGTTTCCATATGTTGGAGGAGAAGGATTACGATCTGGATAACTACGACGAGGGGAATAGCTACGATCAGATCTTGAAATTGTTGAAGAATCTGAGTCATCATCTTCTTGATCCCATCGGCGCTTAATTGTCATCCGGATAGGTGATCGATCCATTGAGGATCGATATCCTGGTGAAACAAGTTTGCGTACTTCACGAGATGGCGGAGGCATCCGCAGATCTGGTTGTTGAACACCAATTGGTGCTGGTTCCCCAGTCTAAAAAAAAATTTCGTTCTTACATCTCTCCCCATCTACAATTAAAAACTCACATTTGTCTTCAAAAGGAAATTTGTGTTGATGACGATATCCAAATCATAACACAAGGGCTTAAGTTTCTTTGGATCGTCCGACATTATCACAACAGAAAAACCGTTGGAAGAAGGCAGAAACAAATACAGCAAACAGTCGAATTACAAGTCCAAACAACAGGCGTTCCAGTTCAATTTTTTTTTTTAGACCCTGTTCGCCTTTTATATCCATCACATCTTAATCGAAACTTTGTTCGATCCTCCCCTTTAGCTTCTGTGATCGTCAACGTCACAAACTTCAGCATCCTGAATTCTGTACTTTGATTATAAAATTGAATTTTTGTTTTAATTTCTCAGGAAATTATCCTGTTTTGTAAAAAATCTGTACTTTGCTTTATTCACAATCAGACTATTCTTGCAAGTCAAAAATCCGTTTGAAGCCAACTTCTTTATTCTTTTCTTAAAAAATCATACAAATTTTATCTTTGTTGTGGTCTCATACAATAAAATTTAAAAACATTGTTCGGAGACAATAGAAATACAAAATATTATGTTTTTAATTTCTAAACGGAAAGTAAAACAAAAAAGAAATTATATGTTTTTATTTAAAGTTTAGACCATTTTTTTCCTAACTTCCGCCAAGACTGCTCCTTTTGATTCATCCAAAGACCACCCTATTCTTTTTCATGTGTGTACTGTAATCACCAACTTCTCTGTCGTCTTTCAGAGTCACCTCTTGAAACAACCAAACGAGAACGACGATCATTTTCATTGTCAACCAAATTTAAAATGTGTCCAACATGTTGATTCAATACTTTATTAAGTACAATCTTTGAGAACACAGTTGAGGATGTAAGAGTATAAAGTGGGATTGTAGATTTATCAACAACAAATTTTGTGCGATCCAAATGATCATGAAAAATACATGTTGCAAATGTGAGGGTAGCTCCATCAATAATAATCTTTGAGGTATTGTTGCCACTGATGATTGTAACCTTCATGGACATTTTGTACTAAAGTCTGAAACTAAGGACATTAATAAACTTATCAAACCTCTATCACAACAAGTATAGCAAATATAAAAGATGGTTATTTAACCATTTAATAGTCCAGGTCTATGAAAATATTCAAAACATATTTTATTCAGCAAAATACAGTATATGTACCTAAAACATCTGAAAGACAAATAAACAACATTTTACTCTAAAGGATCTAAAATAAATTTTAAAAATTTTAACACTTGTTAAAGTTAAACTTTAAATTTAGAAGAAAAATATATTATTTTAAATGGCATCCAAATTTTCATTGGCATCATCAGGACTACAGAATTTTCCTAATTCTTTCATCTTTTTCACGACAGGTTCCCAATTTGACATTTTTTCAAGTGTTGCTGCATGGCCAAGAATAATTATTCCTTTACGTGCACGCGTCAACATGACACACAATCTTTTCTTATCATTGATAAAATCAGTTTTTGAATCCACTAAAGTTGTCAAAATAATTACAATATCAGCTTCTCTTCCCTGAAAGCTATCAACATTACAAACTTCAACCTTTTTATCATTCAATTCAGCTCGCAGTTCATTACGTTGTCCATTGTAATATGTGAGACAAACTGCATGACAATTTTCATTATGCATTCGAATTTTGGTCAATATTTGTTTTGCAATCTCAGTTTGAAGCTTATTAGTTCGGCTTACTGGAAAAAGTCTTTCTTCTTTTCCTTTGCAGTTAACAAATAATAATGAACTTTCAGTGTCTTGTAAATTACTGCCAATTTTCAGTTCACCATCATAACAAATATCAGCTACAAATTGAGCAATTTGCTTTGAAAAACGAAAAGTATGGGTTAATTTTGTTAACTTCAAACCAGGTCCTGTAGCAGAATGTACATGCTCTAAAGCTGATGCAAAACCAAGATTTTTACATTGTTCAGGAACACCCAAATCATGGCTATGCAATTGTTTTGAATCACCCATTAAAATTGCTTTATTCAATTTAGAATTTTCAGAAGTAAATGCCAAAGTTTCAATCATTGTAATTGTTGCTGCTTCATCAAAAATTGCAGCTTTAATATAGTTTTTTAAATTTCTGGCATTCTTATTAGCCATACTGAGCGTTGCAGCAATAATCATTGGTGTCTTCTTTGCCAATAAAATTTTAAAAGCTTGTTCAACTTTTCGCATTTCTGTAGCTTGTTGTCGATTACTTTTATTTTCATCATCTTCATCCGCTGCTTCAAGTTCAAATCTATTTGCATTATCTTTTAAAATATTTGCAGCTTCTAAAATAATACTTTTATCAGGTTCATCAATCCCACCTTGAATCAAATCCATTAATCTGTTGTACAAGCTAAAACGAGTACAAATTTTCAATTCTGCAGGTGTGGCATTTCTTAATGCAGACATGGATGGTAAAAATAATACTGAATCTTGAACAATATGTTCAGCTTCTTTTACAACTTCGGTTAAAATATGCCGAACTGCAACATTTGTACTTGCACATAATAATAATGGTGTATAATGATCTTTCTTTAATAATTCCCTGGCAACAATTGTTAAAGTTTTTGACTTACCACTGCCAGCAACAGATTCAGATGCCACAACAAAAATGTTTGGATTCAGAGCTGCTGCTAATACTTCCTTTTGTTCATCTGTCAAAAACGAATCCAGTTTTCGAACATTCACTGGTTTATATTTTAACTTTCCAGCTTCAACATTTCCACCTAATAAGGCTTTCACAATTTCTTTAGTAGGCTTACTCGATGCATTTCTGAACATTGGTAAAGTTTGATTTCTTAATTTTGAAATGAATCTCGTTGGGATTGCAAAGTCCGGTGGAATTTCAAGTGACCAACCGGTCGATTCAATCTTTTGAGAGAAGTTCAAATCCAACATATTAAAAATAGATGCAGGATAAGCTTTTACATTAAATCCAATTGAATTTCGAGTATGCCAAGTGTCATGAATTTTGGCCAAAGTATATTTTCCTTCATCATTTTCATGTGTTAATTTTACCTTAACACCTCTAATAAATTTCTGTGCTACTTTGTTGGCTAAAAAATTAGAAATATTTCCACTATTAAATACACCAGTGGCATCACCGCCTTCAATTTTCCATTCTAAAGAAATATTCTTTAAGCTGGTTTCTTTAATCATTAACTTTTCCTTGACCTTTACAGCTGTTGCAGCTGCTTCAAGAGCTTTACCAACCTCTTCCCAGCTCTCATCTGATTCATCAGCTAATTTTAATAATGGTGAATTTTTTAAAGAAACAATTTTGTAAATTTTATAAAAATAAATCGGAAACTGTGAAGTTATCAATGGGGTAATGAGCTCACCTTCAATCATCGGTAACACATAAATACCATCGTTCGGTTCATATTTTGTTTTAGCAGGGAGTTTTGAAACTTGTACATGAGCAATATCACCTTCATTAATAATTTCCTTCTGAAACGGATCGTCGAACTTATCAAATTCAATAAATAATTCATTTTTCATAACGGGGTTTGCAACTAAAATTCCTTTATTCTTTCCATCATTACGTTTAATAACTTTACTAATAAGCATATTATAAGTTTTTGGGGAATTTCTAGTTTTAACCTTCGCTTCTAAAGCTTGATCAATATATTCTAATCCATAAATGGCAAATGAAATTTTACATGGTTCATCAACAGTTACTTCCAAAATATCTCCAATGTTAAGGGTATCTTTGATATCTTCGAAGGCAAGGTTATCAATAAAAGTAAAATGCCCAAGCTTTACAACTTTAACTTCATGTCCATGGATACGCATTGCCATTCCATAACTTTCCTTGAGCATAATGATGCAAAATTCAGCCATGACTGCGACTGAAATCTTTTTAACATTAGTAACGTTATTTTAATATTGTATGCAAATTTTTACAACACGAGAAAATGCGCGTCAAAACACGAGTTATCTAACAAAATTTAATACACGATTATTCAGGATCCGAAAAACAAATGATGACAAATTCTGTTCAATTTCATTTCTTTTATTGATTGATTGGCAGAGAGCCAATTTCCTTTCCTTTCTTTTTTAAGAATAAGGAACAAGGGGAAATTAATTGCTTCAAAGTGATAAAGGAGAGGGACCTCTATGTCAGTCGTAAAGGCAAAAAAGGCAGGTGTATGCTAGCATCGCAAGGTGCGCGCCAACAAAAATCAAGTGAAATGTTTTTGGGGGAAAATCGTTCCATTCGAACACGTCATCGTCATCAATTTTAAAGTGTTGATGATCGAACAAAGTTTATAATTGCTTTTCTAAGACAGCTTTTAAATTAATCTATACCTTCACTTAAATCTACAAAAATGTGATAAGATATTGTATTGGTCAAAATTTTAAGTTTTTAAATCCCTTCAGTAATTTTATATAAATAATTTTGCGGTCAACTGAATCAACCACGGGATAAAATAGGGTACGAATCATTAGTGTAAAATTAATGACCGCAACACTAAAAGGTAAGTCCTTATGAAATGAAATAATTAAATAAGTTTTTAGGCGGCTGCTAAATCAATTTTGATCAAAAATTATGCCTTGTTTTCATCTGCCGAAAATTCTGGAACATTTAATTTAATTCGGAGATGGATCAAATCTTTTAGGTTGGTTTCTCGTCCTTCCCGATCTTCTAGGTTCTTGTGTACTATCTTTGGGCTTATCTAATTCCTTTTCTACAACCTTATGAGTGTATCCTTCTTCTTGTTCCTCAATTTCCGCTTCATTCAAATCTAATTCTTCTTCCTCTTCTGCAGTTAAATGAGGCGTAGTTACTGCAGCTTCAGTTAATTCATAACATGGCTTAATTTGGTTAAGATGAACGCGGCGTGGCGGTGCCTGAGGCGTAGTTATAGAAGTTATAACTGCATGAGGATGCTTAATTTTTATAACTCTGTATTGCCTAATATATGGTAACTCAAATTTTCTCGTAGTTCCTACCTTAAAATTTTGTCTTTTCAGAAAAACTCTGCTTCCTACTTCAATCTTAGGCTCTCTTACCTTTTTATCATAATACATTTTCGCTACTTCATTATTCTTAATATTATTTTCTCTCGCCATTTTCCATGCAGTTTGCAGATTTGTCAAAAGCTGATACTTAAATTCATTAGTTTCCGTATAGGTTCTTACTATGGCTTCTTTTGGGTTGAGTAAATTAGAAATAGACATAGGGCAATCCCGACCAAACATTAAAAAGTATGGTGTTTCATTGGTGCTTGGATTAACGCTGAGATTATAAGCGTGTGCAATATAAGGGCATAGTGTATCCCATTCTCTTTGATTGTTGCTTGCATATTTTGCAACTGCATTTTGCACGACCTGAAAAGTTTTTTCACATGCTCCATTTCCTTGACTATGAGCTACAGTACTTTGGATTTTTCTAATAGCTAACATTGCACAAAATGTTTGATAAAATTCAGAAGTGAAAGCACTTCCATGATCAGTCAATAATTGTGAAGGACATCCATAAATTAGAATTACTTTTTCTAATAATAATTGCGCTAATTCTACCGCTCTCGCAGTCTTTGTTGGGATAATGATAAGATATCTGCTAAATAAATCTACTACGTTCATGGCATACTTATGCTCTAGATTACTGGTGACGAAAGGCCCACTTAAATCGAGGGCAAAGATATTGCCAATTGTGTTATGCAAAGAAGAAACCATTGCCGTTCTATATTTTGGCCTAGTTCTTTTCATCTGACAAACTAAACACGCTTTACTCCATGCCAAAATATCCTTATGCATATTCTTCCAAAAATACCTTTTCGCTTTTAATAAAGTTTTCTTAAATCCTAAATGACATCCCATAATTAAAGATTCATGAAAATAAGTGAAAATTAAGTTCTTCAAGCTATTTGGGATTGCCATCGGCATTTCGTTCCTATTAAATTTTCTCGCTAGGGGGGTATCACAATATAAACAACCATCACTTTCAAGTTTATATTCCTCAGCATCTGCAATAAAATGTTGGGGATTTTCTAAATTTTCTGGAATGGTACCAGATTTGTGATATTCCATAATTGGGCCTAAATAAGGATCTTCTTTTTGTTCTTTTTGAATGTCAACTTCTTCCAGTTCACCCTTTTTATTTGTTTTCGGCATTTTTCTAACTGGAATATCTGCTTCCTCAAGTCTTTCTGTCTGCACTAAAAAACATGCTGGCATTTCAAGTTCATCTGATAGTTCTTTGAAATCTTTGCAATTATCATCATTAATCTCTAAACGACTAATACAATCTGCTGCAGCATTTGCTTTTCCAGGACAGTAAACAATTTTAATGTCATATTGCATTAATTCAATTATCCAACGGCTAAGTTGCATGTTCATTTCGGATTTTGATAATAAATAAGTTAAAGGCTTGTGGTCAGTTACAACAAAAATTGTTGATCGCGCAATATAATATCTGAAACTTCTTAGGCCAAAAATAATTGCCGCCATTTCATTGTGTGTCGGAGAATTTCTTCGATCAGTTTCACTGGTAACTCTGCTTGCGTGGCTTATAGTATAATATGCTCCATTCTTCTTATCTTTTTGCATTAAAATAGCTCCTTGTCCAACACCACTTGCATCAGTCCACAGATAAAAGGGTTCAGCATAATCTGGGAATCTCAAAATGGGTTCCTTTAATAACATTCCTTTTAAAGTTTCAAAAGCTTTTTGCTGTTCTTCTTCCCATTTAAAACAATAATCTTTCTTTGTTAATTTGCTTAAAGGTTCTGCTATGGCACCAAAGTCGGAGATAAATTTACGGTAAAATCCCATCATTCCAAGAAAAGCTCGTACTTGACGAAGACAAGTAGGAACTGGAAAATCTTGAATTACTTTTGTATTTTCTCCTGAGGGTTTAATACCATCTTTTGATGCTATATGACCTAAGCATTTTACTTCAGATTTGCACCATTCTATTTTCTTTCCATTGATCATTAATTTGTATTCTTTAAAACGTTGAAAAACTTTTTCCAAAACTTCCAAATGCGCATCAAAATCTGGCGTTTTGCTTACCACAAAAATATCATCAACATAAAAAATTACATTATCAATTTTAGCTAGCACTTGCGATAAAATACGTTGAAAAATAGCTGTTGAATTTTTGCCTCCAAAAACAAGTCTAGTTGCTTGGAATACTTGTCCACTTTCCAAAACTACTCCAAATCTGTAGGATGTATAAGAATCCAAGGGGATTTGCCAAAACGATGAAGTTAAATCTAATGCAGTCACAAAGTGCGCACCCGATAATGTTTCTAAAACATCTTCCACTTTCGGGATTCCAAAATTCGTAATTAATGTTTTCTCATTTAATTTTCGCAGGTCAAAACAAAATCGAATACTGCCATCGCGCTTCTTTGCGATTACAATCGGCGATAAGTAAGGAGTATCTGATGGGATTAAAAATTTGCATTTTACCAATTGTTGAATGTGTTCCTCCAATTCTTTTTTATATGCTTGTGGCACTCTATAAGGCTTATTCTTTGGTGGGGTATCATCGGTCAATAAAATTTTTGGCGCTTTTATTAAGCATTCTCCAAAATTATATTTGTTTTTCGAAAATACCATGGGATATTTATCAATTAATTTCTGCAGTTTTCTTTTGTTTTCTTCACTAATATTTGCTTTAGAGACATCTGGTTTAAAAGCAGGATCTTCATAATCTAAATCAAGAGTTTCAACCGCAGCTACCTCTTTTTCTGGTGCTGTGCTTGCTTTTTCAGCTTTCGCTAATGCCATGCAAGAATAAATTCTTTGATAATTGTCGGAGTTGTTTGATAACATAATATTTGTTAATCTTTTTGCATTAGCTTTAATCACTGCTGGTTCTACTTCTATTCCTTTCTTGATTAATTTCTTTGTCGATTCATCCACAATGAGCAATTGTTCATCATCTAATTTTGTATCAACATAGGCAGATACTAATTTTTGAGTTCTTGGGGGGATTAATTCTGTGTTCATTGCCCTAACCATAATTTCACAATTTATTTCTCCTCTTCCCATTTTAATTGTTTCTCTTCCAATTTTTATAGTGTTTTTATCGAAATCCATCATTAATGGTGATATTTGCTTTAATGCATTGCATCCTAAAATAACATCATAGGAATGAGAAATTATATCTTGTCTAATGAAGTGTATTTTCGTCTTAAATTTTGTCCGTCCAATTTCTATATCCACTATGGCTGAACCAATAACTTCTACAGTTTGTCCAGCAACTCCAGTAATATTTATATTTTCTACATCCAAATCATAAATACCAAAAATAGGTAACATTAAATCACTAGCTAATGAAATATTTGCTCCAGAGTCAATCAATAAAAAACAAGTGGTGTTGCAAATTTTTCCATTCACTCTCGCACAAAAGGATTCATTTTCATTCACCACAGCATGAACCTTTTCTTCCACAAAAATTTCTTCCAATTCTTTGTTCAATAGTTCATTTCTTAATCTTATTATTTCCTCTTTTTCTTCTCTGCTTAAACCTTTGTTGTAAAATCTCGGAATATTTATATTTGCAGCTTGTTCTCTCATTAAGGTTCCCAACCTAATCATATCATTAATAATAGGCGTAATCTGGGATAATATAAAAGACCAACAAAGTTTCAGATTAACAAAAGCACACGTAATAAAGATCCATGTGGCATATCCAGAAAATTTCCAACCTGTTAAATATGTAAATAGGCTGAGCGCAGCTTCTTCATGGTCCGGATGCTCTTCCTGCCATTGATTCTCAAACAGATCCTCTTTTGCTGGATCTATGGAATCATGCCATTTGTTACTTCTCATCATTTCTTCCAAGTGGTGTGAGTGAAAAGTTTCCTCAATTCGATCAATAATTAAATTATGAAAGGTTTTAGGCAACATATCCAATTTGAATCCATCATGTGTGGCCTTTGATAAATATTTTTGAGGTTTGTTGTAAGTAAAATTTGCCGTCCATGTATCAACCCACAATAAAGTGTTATTAATTTTTATATATGACTTTCTGTACATTCTACATGATGATATTTCACTGCCTTTTGTAATAATATGCGAAATAGGATCAATAAAAGCTTCGATTTCTTTTCCATGTTGTTTCACAAAAATCGGAATAAATTTTGTGCAATTGCCTGGGGTGGGACGAAATTTCCAGTAATTTTCTAAAATTTGCATACAAGGCCAAATTTCCATTGTCAAAGGCGCTATTAATCTTGCCTGCAATGCAGTGTTATTCAAAAGTGTTCGGGCTAATTGGGTAGGATTAGCTGCTAATGAGGCTCTTAAAATTTTCCCAGTTAATTCCATTGTATCACAAATTGTCGCACGATGCCTGAAGAAAGCTTTAATAAATGCTTTCTTTATTCCCTCATTTAAGGCACTAATCGTTGCACTCATTTGCGGTGTTAGTACTTGACCTGCCAATTCGCTTTCTCTTTTATTTCTTTTAGTTTTATACAATTCCTCAAATTGAGTTTCTTCAATTGCAAAATTCTGATCACCTACAATAAGCAATTTATCACAATCTCTAATTTTCTTTGGGTCATGAAAAGACACTGCAAATTCTTTTGTATCTGCTAACCACGTTTTTCCCATGCTACTGCCATTCCAAACAGCAAATTCAGTAAATTTACATGTATCTTCAACATGTGGTTGCCATAATAAAGTTGTTCCACTTTCTAAATTACAAATTCCTTTTTTATACTCACAATCATTATGCTCTCCAGTTGGTACTTCAACTTTGTTTGTTGATGACCTCGTAAAAACTTTGGTTTTTATCATAAAACAATTTGTGACCGTTGCAATTCTATCCGAAAATGAACCAAAAACTGGCCATGGCCAATCAACTTTTAATTTGTTATCTGTTTGCCATCCTTCACCTTTTCTTATCAATTCACCATATTTGCACTTTGCATTCATTTCCATATTTTTACACTCTTTTTCACTTACTTCTAGTTGCTTCTTTACCGTCCTTGATCTCTTCTCATTTTCCAGAGTGGTACGGTAATAAACAGTCTCTTTCGTAATTCTGCACATAATGGCTGAAACATTATGCCATTGTGTGTTTGGTTTATACAATTTTAGTCTCATATCCATCAATTTTTCATCAACTTTTGGTTCTGGTGGGCAGTCTTGCATCCCTGATAATTCAAGAGTCATAGATCCAATTTTTGTTTGACAAATCATTGCTCCCAAGGCAGTTTGAAAAAATAAAAGTAAAGTTAATAAAGTTAACCATCCATATGAATTTGTATGTTTTCTTTTAGAACTCGCTCGTTGGGTTACTGTAACTGCATTCACTTCTGGCTTGCACTTTTTATTAATCACTACATCTTGCATTTCACCCAATCTTTCATTATGCCTTTTTAGTGCTTCAATTTGCATCTGCATTTTTCGAAACTCCAAATCTTTTTCTTTAATTTGCTTCACCACACTTTGTTGTTCAACAACATTTACTTGATTCTGTGCCACTGGGTCCGTTGCCATTTGTCTCAATCTTGAATAACAGTCCTGTTCAATGTGACCCGCTTTATTACAGTATCCACAAATGGGTTTTCCATCATGTCTCCTGTTTGGAGGGGGAGGATTGGGTTGATTAAAATTTCGATGGCTCCAATTCTGTTGTCTATTTCCTTCGTTTCCATTTCTAAAATTATTCTGATTATTATTACTATTACTACTGCCGCTAAAATTATTCGGCCTATTACTGTAATTGTTTGGTCTATTCAAACTATTTGACTCATTAAAGTTATTTACTTTTTCATAATTATTAGAATTATTATAATTCTCATTTCTAAATTTGTTGGGATTAAAGGAGGTACGGTAATTATTAGATCTGTTAAAACTATTATTCTGGTTAAAATTGTTATTTCTGTAAGGATGATACCTGTTCCTATTAAAATTATTAAATCTATTAAATTTTCTAAACTTATTGTTGTTGTTACCGTAACGATTCCAGCTTCTGTTCGGATTTTGATGGTTACGACTAGGCCCATAGAGCCGTACCTTCTCACCAAACTGTTCAGCTAAATCATCATCACTTTCCTTTTCGGCTTCATTCTTTTCCATATTTTTTAATTTCAATAACACTTCAGTTTTTCTTGCATATTCTACTGCTGCTTGATAATCTGCAGGTTCTTTATCACGCACATAAAATGCTAATTCTGAGTCCAATTTTAATAAAAACTCTTCTAACATCTTTTGTTTCACAACCGTCTCCTCAAATCCGACGGTTGCCTGTTTCATGGCTTTTTCAAATCTATCAATAAATCCATTCAAATTTTCATTTGGCTGCATCTTTTTCATAATACTTAATTTAGCCAATGCCATACTTCTACCTGCTGTAATCTGACATAATGTCTTTAATCGTGCCAAAAATTCTTTCAGAGTAGTTGCTGTAGCCTTATCAATCTCATGAAATTTTTCCCTTGCAAATCCTCTTAAATAAGTTTTCATATGAGCAATTTTCTGTTCCTCAGTTGTGGTTCCTGGGAGTCTCGCTTCTAAAATATCCGTCAATGTTTCTGCCCAAATATCAAAATTTTCTTCTGGCTTGCCATAATATTTTTCAATGGGCTGTAATAAAGTCGATAAATGTTCAACAACTGCTACAGAGGCTGTTTTAGTTCCTGTTGGAGTTGCTTGTAAATTTGCTGGCGGTGCACTCGCTGTGGTCGACCTTGATCCTGATAGTATACTCTGAGGGGTTACAATCCCGTTAATCGTAAAATTCGCTCTTAAAGTCGCAACTTGTTGCTCCAAATCAGTAATCTGTGTTTTTAAATTCGTTATCTCTCCATGAAGGCCATCCACTCCATTATCAATATCATTTACTTTCTGCTCCAAATTCTGGTGATCAATTGTCATAGCCCTTTTAAAGTCCTCCAAAATACTTTTATTATTACTTCTTGCAGTTCTAGATTCTTCTTGAACATAACTTTTAACTGATTCCATACATTTTAATAAATTTTCCATAGTGGGGGCAACTTTTGTGTTCAAAAATGTAAGCTTTGTGATATCCATGATTGCTATTTCAAAAATACTTGGCAAATAAAATCAATTTCGTTTCAGAAAAAAAATATAAATCGATTTCTTAAAAAAATTAAAACGTGAAGGGAGCAAAAAAAATCGATGTGTTCTCTTTCTCTTCGATCAAAGAAAGGACAAAAACAAAACGTGAAAATGAATCAATGAAATTTCTCAATGTCCGACGCGTGAGATAATCAGAATTCTATCAAAATATTACAAGTGCACAGAAAATCAGAATCAGTCTCAAATAATCAAATCAGTAACAATCAGTGACAAAAAATGACAAAAAATTAACCCAAAGTATAAGGGTTTTGTCAAAAAAACAAAAAATATTCAATGACCAAAAAGTCAAAGCACGCAAAAATTCCAAGTGATAAAAAATCGCGTCAAAAATATATATCAAAGTCACGAACAATAAATCAATCCGGAGAAGTAAAAATAGACGTCAAAAATAATCAAACTCGAGTAAAAAAATTTCGCGTAAAAACAAGCTAATAAACAAGAACGAAGCGGTACAGTAACCACTCGCTGCTACCAAATATGTTAAACCTTCGTCAGTATTTAACACAAACGTTTATTAGCACAACAATGAAATCACAAACGCGACACAATAATTCTCAAAACAATAAAAGCTAGCGATAAAATCAAGACAAAAGAGTCAAGTCAAAAGAAAGGCCAAACAGCTGAGCTTTGAAGAAAGCTGGAATTCGAATTGTGGGATAAAATGGATCTGGCTTATATAGTGGCATGGATTGGGGTTGTTTTGATTGATGATGAAATGTCTCTGCATCTCTCTTTCTCTTACTTCACATTATCACTGATAAGCATTTCGAAATAGCTGTGTAAAATGATGTGATATTATTGTTCAAATGATTCACCATTGGAATGCGAAGAATGCATATTTCATAATGTTTCGTAATATCCCCCGTCACGTCATGTTTCGTCATTCGGTTGCTTAAAAGTACACTTTGCTGACAGTCGTTGACCTTTTATCTGCCCCCTTTGATTTAAGTGCACACATCTCGCGTCTTCCTTCGCACGTTGCAACAAAAAGCATTGCCAAAAGCTCTCTCTCTTGTTTGACCGCAGCGTCTTAACACTGTATCATTTCTGTAAAACTTTCATCATAAAGAAGAATGGCATTTTGTTTTAAATAAACAGAAAGTTTTTGAATCGCTTCATTAATCAATACAAGATCCTTTTGCAAAGCTTTTACCATACTATCAAAAAACATTTCAGCTTCTTGATGGGTCATAGGTTCTTCAATTATGATCTTATAAATTTCTTTTTCTTTGACAGTGCAATTTTTTTGAAAACAACAATATACCGATGCAGTATGTTGCAATGCTTGAGAGGATGGCAAAATATTAAAAATTTGGTTTAAACTTACTTCATCCCTGGTTTCATCATTAGGTATAAAATGTTCAAAATCAATTGATTTGCGTTCCTTGAAAATGTTGTCGAATATAGTTTCCTGATAGTAGTCCACATTTTGAATCTTCGAATCAATTTTCAGTAAATCCTCAATGAAGCTTTCTCGTTTTGTGTACTTTATTTCATGAGTTGTAGAATGTAGTAATGTTTCGATGCTCGCGAGGAAAGCAACTTCGTAATGAATAAAATTTCGAGCTTGAGAAATTCTTGTTGACATGCCTACATCATAGTTATTAGCATTATTAATAACATGGTTTAATATTCTTGTGACTGCCTTCTTTGAGCGATACCAACTATCTCGTAAAATATAATCCAACGATTCATATTCTTTGCGATATTTTTCACTTTTATTCCATGCACATTGAAATTTATAAGCTTCATTATCAACACAAAAAATTGTATTTTCACTTAATTCAATCGTAACCCCATTATGTTCCTTTAAATATGACAGATATTCTTTTAATATTTCAAGTAACCAACCGGGAGAGTAATCACTTCCTCTGGAATTCGTTGTGACAAACATGATATTTTGAACGGCATTTGTATGACAAAATGTTAATATTTGATTTAGCTTGTATTTAAAGTCAAACGAAAGTCGATTTTCACAAGATTTTACTAGAATTAAGATTGCGTGAATTTCGGTAACAGTTTTTAGTACTGCAGAGAATAATTTCGTGTTTTCAATATCTTGAAATAACCCATTTGTGTTCGCAGTTCCAGGGACATCAATAAAATTTAATTTGATTTTCGAGGTATTAAAAGAATATACCCTTGGTTTTTGGGTAGCAGAAGATCCTCGGTGTAAAACTTCATTTGCAATATCCATCCGATTAATACCATAATTTTCAACATAAATACTTGTAAAATCTTTAAAGGTGTATTCATTGGTTGATGGAATTAAATGAATAGGCTCATTAACTTTCAATGCTTCATCAAAACTTACATAAGTAAAATAATTCGCAAATGCATTGATGAAAGTTGATTTTCCTGCTCCCGTTGGACCAAGTAATAAAATATTATATGTTTTGTGATCCGGTAATAAGGCCATTTAAAAAATCTATTAAAGCGTTTATTGAATAAAACTGTAAAATAAAATTTTACGCTAAAAAAGAAAAAATTGATTCTTTTAGGACAAAAAACCGCTCCTTCTTTGTTGTTATCTTAACATGTAGTGATAAGCTATCAATTTTTTTTGAGATTTTTTATTGATTGAAAACACATTTGACACTTTAACGTATTTTTTCTACAATTGCAGCACTTTTGCTAGTTATTTAAATGCGACGCGAATAAAATGGGAAACATTTTATTCAAATTTTTCGCCGGTTTACTATATCAACAAGTCTAATTTTGAGGAAAATATTGATTGTCGCAAACTATTATAAATCAAGAGTAAAATTGTCAGGTGACTTTCAGCCATTTGAATAGCATTTTTTGCAATTTTTTAAAAATTTATTATGGACCATTTCTTTCCGTTTGTACGATTTATCACATTAATTATTTTTATTGTGAAATGTAAATTTTAGCTCAGAATTAGGGGTGGTTTATTTTATTGATTGAAATATTTAGAAATAAAATATCGCAAAAAGAACAAACAAAAGATTAAAACTTTTTCTGCACATCGGTTGATCGACAAAAACCATAAAAAATATTGTTCTACGTCGTTAAAAAACTTTTTAATTTAAGTCATATTCGTTTTTTGATTTTGATTAATTAATGGACATGACCCACGAGCTTTGTTGAAAATTTATATGTCACAGCTACGACAATGTAAACGACAGTGTTTTCGCAAAGAAAAGAAAATGTTTGTGTTTGTTTCTGTTTATCTATGCTATGGTTTTTTGACATTTGTGTGGTTACATTTAAAAACAAGAATTTGTTTGAATATTTAAATGCCTTTATTATTGTTTTAATTTGTTTAAAAATGAGGTAAAGAAGATTAATCAAAAAATTGTGCATTTTATTCACGCGAAAAAGAAGCTTTATCAATATTACATTAATAAATATATCGAAGAAACTTAATGTATTATAGAAGTTTTATTTTTAGCGTAACAATAATGACTTTTTTCAGAAATTGTTTTACTGTTCCTGAAAAGCAAATAAAAAAGATAAGAATTTTGCTTACAATTCTGAACACACTAATTGTGTTTGTTTCGAGAAAAAAAAGAAAAATGGCCCAACAAGGATTTCGAAATAAAATTTAGCGCTGTATGCTCAACTAAAGCAACTGGCTCACATCTTTGTGTTTAAAAATTTAAGCAAAAATATTTCTCTTTTAATCAAATGCAAAACGAACAAATTAAACGGCAAGTTTTTTTTTCTTAGTACATTTCCGTGTTGGTGATATTTTATTCTTCGGATTAGAGTCATTAGCGTTTTTGAATATTTAAAATATCTAATGAAAGATTAAGAAATTTGAAAAAGAGGAGTTAAAATGTACACTTTAGTTTTTAGATTTTATTGAAATTGACGGAACCAATTAAGAGATCCAATACATTATTGAATTAGTTTGTTTGAGTCATAATTAACAATTTAGCTATTGAAAATTAATTCTGTAACAAAAAAGGAAAAAAGGCATTATTTTTCATTTTAGAGCATACAAAAAATAAACAGGTTTAAAAAACAATTGATTTGTTTTACAATTTTCGTTGTTTGTGTAATTATGTCAAGTTTGATTATAAAGAACAATATGAATACAATAATTAAATGGATAACATAAACTCAATATTCTGAAACTTCGACAACGATGAAGGTTTTTCTGTGATATTTTATTAAAACATTTCTAAGCGCGTTTTAAAGAAGAAATTATATGTATTATGGGGATCCATAAGTTTGTTTGCACTTAGCAAAGTGTTCTTCCTCTACAAACCGCGGTACGAACTTATCAATCGCCCTAATACAAATGTAAAATAAAATGTAAACAAAGTTTGTTTTTTTTGATTGCTAAGGTGTTATTTGTTTTTCTTTTGCAATTGGATCCTGTACAGATATTTTTTAAATCTGCATTTATCTTAAAGTCATTGAAATATGATTTCTGCAACAAAAAATTCAAAAAACGGAGAAAAGCAAGAGAACAAAGTTGAAGAAAATTATCGATTAGGACAAAATAAAAGGCTTTTTTAATAATATAAAAATCTTTAATTTTTTTGATTTTTGGAATTGTTTATCTTTTTTTGTTTTCATTTAAACACGCCCGTTGTAGAAAAAATAAACACAGTTATTTGAGAAAAAAAAATACAATGAAAAAATATTTGAATCCAAGAGCAAATGTTTTTATTTCATTCGAGATCTTTGAAGTAAAAAACGGTACTGATTTTTTTCTGTTGTTTGAATATTTTATCACACATGTTTTGATAAAAAGTATGTTAACAAGAGTGAAAAAAGACAAACTTCATAGAAACGAAAACCAAAAGAACAGTATTCGGAGTGAACGTGCATTATTTAATAAATATCAATATTGTTGATTTCCGTTTCCTCTTTTCACGACAAAAAGCTTGATTAAAGTTAACTGAACAATTTTTACATTCGACACTAAAATCAAGGAAAATACAGATAAGGTTCGAGCACATTGCAAAAAATTAATAAATTTACTTAAAGGGGGAGTCGCATCGCCTACTAACTTTTTCTTATGACATTTCGTGAAAATCAGGCAAAAAGCATTGTTCTTTTGCATTCGCATTTTTTTGAAAATGAGAAACAAAAAAAGAATGAGAAAAACAATGCTTTTTGACTGATTTTCACGAAATGTCATAAGAAAAAGTTAGTAGGCGATGCGACTCCCCCTTTAATAAAAGTTTTTATGAGAAATCATTTGAATCAAATCAATTTACGCAAACATTTCAAATAACAGACATATCTTTTGAATTCCTTTACAAGTCATAGTTTTGTTGTTCTAAGCACTAAAACTAGTTTTTCGTTAAATGATAAACATTTTAATTTTCTAAATAATGAATTTTATATTTTGTTCTAAAAAGTTCTTTCTATTTGTTTTTGTATTTTTACTAATGAAAACTTTACAGCAAAAAATATTTAAGTTTTTTTATAAAAAAAAGTTGAAGTTATCAAATATTCAAAAAAGAAAAATTGCAAATCTTCGAAAAGCATTAATCCAGCAAAGAGTGCAACAAACGTCGCAGCAAAAATTAAAAATATGAAAATTGGATGATTGTCGAACAATTTTCAAGCGAGCTTCTTGTTTTTCAAAAACAAAATGATTTATCATCGAAAAAAAATTATTAGATGGCTGCTTTTTTGAATATTTCGAATATCAAAACCAAAGACTTGTACACTGGGTTCTTTTTTCAATCTATGCACCTTCTCGAAATATTTTATGCACATGTACAATTTTAACATTATTAGAAAATTGACATTTTTGAAATTCACATAGCCTTTCTACATTGTTTTTGCTTTAAACTATGTTTGAAAAATGAAATCGCCACAAATGGTACAATATTTTGCATATAATTTCTAAACTCGTTTTTGGAATAAAAAGTTGCAAAAACTTATATAATTGTAATAATATAAAGAGAAAAAGTGCATAAAAACATTCATGAGTTAAACACTTTTTTATTTTTCTTTATTATTGGGCAAATCAATCTGATTGTTATTTATCGTGTTGGAAAAACTAATTTTTAACTCTGTTTTCTTAAGAATTCTATTGGTATTATTAAAATATTCAAAAAAATTGAAGTTTTGTTATTTTTCAAAAATAAATTAAAGAAAAAGAGAGCGAAATGCGCCAAAAGTTGTGTATTTCTTAAAGGGGGAGACCCACTTCATATAAATCTTTTTTGTTTACCGGTACTGAAAATCAGGGAAGAAGAAGAGAAAAGATGTACTCTTTTTTTTCTCTGACTGGCAGAGATGTCTCTTTTTCTCTGCTCCCTCTGTTAAAAAATTTATATGAAGGGGGTCTCCCCCTTTAACACAAAAAACTTGCCGATTTAATTTTCTCGCTTTTGGTTGATTTCGCATTTGACATTATGTTGTCTTTTAAATGAACAACATTTTAGTATTTGTTGATCCTTTTCAACAATCAAAATAAAAAAGACCCAAAAAAGAAAAACATTTCAAAAGAAACTTCAGCGATTTCATTTATTGATTTGGTAAGCGCCGCAGAAATGTGAAAAAACTAGAACAAGAAGATTTCATGTTTTTTAAAAGAAATGCGAAACAAAAAAAACATTTTATTCAAATAAATTTGTTGAATGTTGATTCTGACATTTTAGTCTCTTCGTTGACAAAGAGTAGCAGATTATTTTTAAATATTTTAAAGATTATTGGCAAAAAATAAAAAAAATTTAGTACAAAAATGTGACTTTTATTATATTTCAAAGAACTGAAAAGCAGTTGAACATCAAAGAGCCACTAAATATATATTATTTTCTGGAATATTTAATTTCCTTTTTGAAAAATTTATTTAATGTTTTGTAACAAATTGAAATTGTTATATATTTATTTATAACTGCAACAAGTTTTAACAAAAAAAAATAAAACAAGAAAACGGTTTTTCAAATTTTGAAATGTATGTTAAATCACACAAGCAATTTTGAAACCAAATATTCAAAGGGGGAAGAATAATAAACAAATGAAACCTAAAGTAAACTTGCAATTTGTTTATTAATTATTATTCTTCTTTCGTTAGACATTACACTGAGATTTTAATTTCAATAAAAAACACTAAAATTTTAGTTTGCGATACATTGAGCAGCATCATTCATCCAAAAAGAGAAATGACCCAACAAGAAAAAACATTTTGAAATAATTTTCAGCGTTGTCTGCCCAACCAAAGCAACTGGCTCAAATCTTTTTCGTCTTCTAAAAATTCAAAACTACAGCAAAAAATAAATTCTTTCATCAAATGCAACTCAAATAAAACAAACGACACGTTTTAATTTTTTTCGGATTGAAGCCATTAGCGTTTTTGAATATTCAAAATATATAAGACAAAAAAATTTAAAAAAGCGGAGTTGAAATGTACTCTTTACTTTTTAAGTTTTTTGACGGGACGGCATTAAGAGATCCGTTACGTTATTGAATAAGTTTGATTGAGTAAAAATTAACAACTTTGTCATTGAAAAGAAGTTTTGTAACAAATAAAAGAAAATAAGCATCATTTTTCATTTTAGAGCATTAAAAATAAACAGGTTTAAAAAACAATTGTTATGTTTTACAAAATCTGTTATTTGTTTGATTATGTCAAACTTAATTATAGAAAACAATATGAATATAATCAATAATTGGATACATGAAATCGATATTTTGAGACTTCATTAACGGTTGAAGGTTTTTTAATGCTATTTTGTTAAAACATTTTTAAGTCTGTTTCAAAGAAGAAATTATATGTACAAATGTAAAATAAAATGTAAAAGATTGTGTTTTTTAGATTTCTATTGTGTCGTCGTATACCATTTTCTAAGGCAACTTGATTCTTAACAGATATTTTTTTAATCTGCATTTATCTTTAGGTCAATAAAATATGACTCCACAAAAAAATTCAAAAAATGGAAAAAGGCAACAGAACAAAGTCAAAGAAAATTATCGATTCGGACAAAATAAAAGGCGTCTTTAAAAATATAAAACACTTTAATTTTTTATTGATTTTCGGAAACATTTTCTTTATCATTTTTTTATTAAGCACGCCAGTTGTGGAAAACATAAACACATTTATTTGAAAAAAAAATTTGTTGAAAACTGTTTGAATCAAAGGGCAATTGTTGTTCATTTCTTTTCTGCTCTTAAAAATAAATAATGGCAGTGTTTTTTTCTGCTGTTTGAAAATTTTATTGAACATTTTTTGATAAAAATTATGTTAACAACAGTGAAAAATGACAAGTAAATTTATGAAAAGGTTTCTGGGGCTACCAGTAAAATTTACGGAGCTGTGCATTATTTAATAAAAATAATTACTATATTTTAACCGGTGTTTTCCCGATTCCACCTTTTTCCGATTCCGATTAGAATCGATTCTTTTTGCATTTTCCGATTTCCGATTCCGATCGATTCCATCGATTCTTTTTCCGATTCCGATTCTTTCCGATTCCGATTCCTATCCCTTGCGATTCAGGTTCCACTGAATTTTTTCAGCAAAATTCTTTTCTTGAACTTATTTCTGTCAAGTCCGCTTTTAAAGCATCACAAAAGGATGAAAACAAAAATTAGGTAGTATTTAAATTAGGCATTTTTAACCTTAAAAATGAGTTTAAAGAAGTTAAAAATATCATCAGCATTTGGAATCGATTCTTTATTTTTCCGATTCCGATCGATTCCGTCGATTCTTTTTTCGTTTCCGATTCTTTCCGATTTCATTGTTTGGAATCGGAATCGGAATCGATAAGCGGAATCGGAATCGATAAGCGGAATCGGAATCGGGATCGGGAAAACACTGATTTTAACAAAATATTGTTTTTTTGTCGCTTCCTCTTTTTACGCCGAAAAAGCTTAATCAGATACTAAAAAAACTTTACACAATCAACACAAAAATCAATCAAAATACTGATAAGGGTTGAAAATATTGCAAAAAATTAATAAATTTGCATAATTAAAATTTTAATTTGAAGAACAAAATCAAATCTGTTTACTCTAACATTTCAAAAAGCAGACACTTTAGAATCCTTTTTAAAATCTTATTTTTTGTTTTAATACAATTTACTTTTCACGAAAAATAGTTTTTGTCAAATAAGCAAATAATATTATTGGGAGCCCTCATATCTTTTTATTATTCAACAATATTAAAGAAAAATGTATTTAAATTTTGCTAATTAACACTAGTAGAAAAGCGTTTTCATTATAAGCAATTAATTAAATAACATACGATTCTTTCTTTGCATTTTGTTTGTTCATTTCTTCAATATCAATTTTCAAAATTTTGTAAATCTCCTCGTACTTCACCTTGATGAAAAAAAAAACCAAAAACTTAACAAAATTTCAAACGACGAAAATCAAATATAAAAAACAGTTATACCTGGCAAAGAAAAACGACTGACAATTTGGTTCCAATTTGATTTAAAAAGGATTTCTGCAATTTATTTTTTTATTACTGTTATTTTTTGCTTTATATCTTTATTCTGCTAGAAACAAAATGAAAGCGCACGATTATCATCCTGTTTTCATTCGATGATAAGATGAAATGCCAAACTCATCACAATTTAAAAATACTAACAAGGGAACCGTACCGACTGTAACCCGCAATTTAAGATAAAAAAACAAAAACTAGAAATTTACGAAAAATTGCATAATTTAAATAACGTTCTTTTTATTTTTATTTTTATTTTGCTACAAAATACAGCAGCATTCCATATTTGTCCCACATGTAAAAAATTGGTACAACAGTGTCCCTTTTTAGAATTTGAAAAAGTAATTTTTCACATCTGGCATGTAAAATGATAAAATATAAAATTTCTCAGAACTTGACAAAAGAAATTAAGATTTTTGGCACTTCTGTTGTCACACTTGATGAATGCGGATTAGTACTTTGCAGCAAAATGGACAATTTTCTTTTGGTTGTTTTTTTTGATTTAATAAATTTTATCTTTTTCTGTAAAGTTTATTTTTATTTTTTAAGACATTTTGTTTGTGTTTGCAAAAGAAATTAATTTAAATATTGGACAACACAATTACTGCAATTCAAAAATATCATAAGTATAAAATAAAGAAAGTAAAAATTTTGACTCTGTTTTCTTAAGAGTTTCTTTCCTATATTTAAAATATTCAAAAAATTACAAGTTTTGTTATTTATTAAAAAAATTGAAGAAAAAAGAGAGGGAAATGCGTCAACATTTTTGTATTCCTTCACACAAAAAACTTGCAGACTAAAATTTTTTTGCTTTTTGTAGTTTTCGCGTTTGTCATTTCACTGCCTTTCAAATCAACAATATTTTAATATTTTTTTTCGCAATTTGTCTATCCTCTTCAACAATCGAAAGAAAAAAAGCACGACGAAGAAAAAACATTTCGAAAGAAATTTCGTCGACTGCTTTTATTGACAACGCTCCCTAAAATGTGTAAAAAAAGGAACAAGATAATTGTTTTTCAGAAACAAAAAAAAAGAAACGTTTTATTTATATAAATTTGTCGAATGTCGAAAATGACACTTTTGTCTTGATAAAGCATAGCAGATTATTTTTGAATATTTTAAAGTTCAATAGGGGTCGAAAATGCGGCCGGCCTCGGGCAAGGCCGGCTGGGTTCTTTACGGCCGCAGGCCGGCCCGGCCGTGAATTTTTGGAAAATTCGTTGTTTTTCGCCTATAATAATGAAAAACCGGGCGGCCGCAGGCCGGCCGGCCGGAAATTTCGGCCGCATTTTCGACCCCTGAAGTTCAATGCGAAAAAATGAAAAAAAAATAGAGTAAAAATGTAATTTTTTTTATTACGAAAATAGAAGAGTGCTAAACATTAAAGAGCCACTGATTAAAAATTAGTTTTTTGTAATAGTTAATTTTCTGAAAAAGAATTTTATTTTTTTGTTACAAACAGAAATCGTTTATCAAATTTAACTTTGCTAAGTTCCTATCAAAATTGTATTGTGATGCTTGTTTTTTACTACTGTACGAACAATAGAAAATTTAGTATCAAAAATTCATCGTTTTGAAACAGAACATAAAATTCAAAAGTGTTTTTCTTCGTAACAAAACAAACAGTTGAAATGTGTTGTAAATGTAGCTTGCGTCGATTTACTTTGAAAAATAGGAGTATCAAATAAAACTTGTAAAACTACGCATAAATGAATCCGTAAACTTTATCACATCGAAAAAAGAATTCACTTTCAATTATTCTAAAGTGGTGCCAATTAGCAATACTTTTTATTTAATATTGTTTTGTACGATATGTAATTGGCGAAAAATATCAAAATATTTAACATTATTAAATTTGCATGTTTGTAATTTTTACAAAATTAAAAAACCTTTCTCAATAAAAAATTCAAAAACACAAATAACAAAACAGAAAAACAAAGATGACTTTTATTTGGAAATAAAACACCAAAAAACACTGAGCTTTCAAAATCTTTTCTATAATAATTTTTCCTTTTTTTGATTCTGTTTATTTTAGTCTCAAGACAGCAAACATCTGGCACACATCAATCTGTGAGGTAAAAATTTCTTTGCTTCAATAAGTTCTACATGCTAAAAGACGCTCGTTTCTATGTTTTTTTAAAATTTTATGTCGCTGAAACATTATTCTTCTTACAACAAATCTCTTGTTAAATGTGTGGTGCAGAAACTTTCATTTTTTGAGTTTTTTAAATTTTTTAATTATGAAAATGTTCAAAAAGATGCAAAAATTAATATTCATTTTTTCGTACTAAAAACCGTTTGCTCCGCTGTTTAATAGTTAATGAAAGTCAAAATAATAACTCACAAATACATTATTGAAGTGAAAAAAAAAGTTCTTTCTATCAAAAAAATTTAATTTGTTTTATTAAAAAATGATCTGTGTAATTATCAATATTTTGAACTGTTTTTCATTTATTTATTACGTTGATAGGTATTTGTCAAAAAATGTTGCACTTTTTGCGCTCTTTAAATAAATTTAAAATTCTTTTGGAGGCTTTTAATTATTTTTAAAATTTTAAATGTGGTCATTGCCATTGTGATAAAAATGAAACACAGCTTTGCAAAACGCACGATCATTTCAATCTTGAAAAGAAACCATCGTTTTTTAATATTAGAAATGTTTTAAATATTCAAATATTCAGTTTTCTCCAAAAAATTTAAAATACACAACATTCGATATCCTTCTTTCATTCGGACAAAAGTTTTTTGCGAAATGAAATGTCTGTGGTTTTTTTTGTTTACATTTTTTGTCAACAAAAAAATGGCAGTGATTTGTTTCTGTTGTTTGAATATTTTATGCACAAGTTTTGATAAAGAGTATGTTAACAAGAGTAAAGAATGACAAACTTCATAGAAACGAAAACCAAAAAAACGGTTTTGGGACACCCATAAGAACAAACGTTACAATGCACTTTTAAATAAAAATCGTTACTAAGGTTTAACAAAATAAGGTTTTTTTTGTTGTTCTCTCTTTTCACAAAAAAAATGCTTTAGTGAGTTTAGCAATTTCGGTATATATTTTTATTATCGAATTAATCAACACATCGCTTGGTATTTGGGAATTTTTTTATCGTGTTTGTTTTGATTTTGTAATTTTATTTTTCACATAAAACAAACAAAAACATTCTTCTGTAAAATATAAAAAATTTCAAAAAAGCGAAGAAGAGAAGAAAAAACGTGATACATATTCTTTTGTTGGCTTTAATACATACTTGAATAGACGGTCGGATTTCCGACCCCTACCCCTCCCCCCTGACGGCCACATTTTTGGAAAAAGTGATCAAAGAAAAACGGAAAATTTTTTTAAAGAAAGAAACACAAGAGTTCATAATTTCACAGTAATTCAAAATATTTTGCAAGTATTAAAGAAAATCTTTCGACTTAAGTTTTAGTGTATTGAATGCCATCATTAATTTACTAACTATCTCAACAACGGGTGTAGACAATTCTTTTGATTTTTTTCCAATTATTAAGAATGTGAAACCATTCCGTTTTTGAGTTTCTTAAATTTTGCGATTGGTAAGCATTTAGCAAGTTATTAAAAACGTACAAATTACAAACATGAGCAAATAGTTTCGAAAAACACAAAGCAAAATTTTACTGTAAAACAAGATATATTCTTGCACTCTTATTGATAACTTAAAGTAAGTTAAATTAGGTAAAGGCGATAGTACACGACCTTTAACATGGAATTAAAGGACGTAGTTTGTAAGAATCGAGAATTTCTTGGCACATTCAAAAATTTTTTGTCTCAGAATCGCCTGAAAATTTGTCCCAGGGGTAATCGAGGCCCAGGAATTCGATTTTCGTCATAATATCCGAGGTTTTTCAGGTGGATTCTGAGATTCAGAATCCTTGACCCAGAATGCGGATTCTGGAGCCGAGGACTCAGAAAATTACAAAAGTGGTACCATTCGAAAGCCCTGAACGTATTTAGTCAGGAAAACACAAAAGTATTCATATTTGACCCTTTTTAAGGGTTTTACCCCCCTGAGAAGTTCAAAAATGGCCTAAAATTACGGTAATTCGGCTCCAGAATCCGCCAAACCCCAAAACTAAAGGGTTTTTGTATTTTCCCATAAACTACAAGTATATTGGAACAAGAAAACACCATTACTTTGAAATTCTAGGGGGGTTTGTTCTGTAATTCTTTTGCTCAAAAGTCGCTGTCTCAATACCCCCAACATCATTAAAAATTCAGAACTTCTGAAATATGTTAGGAATCAAGTTCCAGCAATTTGCATAATGAAATATATTGTTACTGGAGCATTTTTGGAAAGTTTCAGCCCACCAACATCAAATCTGGAGATTTGGCATCAATCTAAAATATCCATTTTCACCAGCATTAACACCAAAATTCAAAAAATTGCATAAATGCTTTTTTCCTGTGGTTTATATATTTAAACTACATGTATCTGCAATAGATAAACGCATAAACAATGATATATGAAGCAATATGGAATTTTTACGAATTTTTGAAAATATTTCATTTTTGGTCATTTTTCATGATTTTCAGATTTTGTGAAAAATGTAAGATATCAACTTTTTTGAGTGTTTAACATAAAATATATGCTAAATAAAAATTTTGGGCAAAGTTTGAACTCCTAAAGCCCAGAACGAGCCACATAGGGATAATTACAAAGTTGCGATAAGTTTGCTAAAATAAAATTTGATCCCAAATATGTAATAGAGATGTTAGTGGATTGAAACTTTGCCCAAAATTTTTATTTTTTTTTAGACAGCGACATTTGAGCAAAAGAATTACAGAACAAACCCCCCTAGAATTTCAAAGTAATGGTGTTTTCTTGTTCCAATATACTTGTAGTTTATGGGAAAATACAAAAACCCTTTAGTTTTGGGGTTTGGCGGATTCTGGAGCCGAATTACCGTAATTTTAGGCCATTTTTGAACTTCTCAGGGGGGGTAAAACCCTTAAAAAGGGTCAAATATGAATACTTTTGTGTTTTCCTGACTAAATACGTTCAGGGCTTTCGAATGGTACTACTTTTGTAATTTTCTGAATCCTCGGCTCCAGAATCCGCATTCTGGGTCAAGGATTCTGAATCTCAGAATCTACCTGAAAAACCACGGATATTATGACGAAAATCGAATTCCTGGGCCTCGATTACCCCTGGGACAAATTTTCAGGCGATTCTGAGACAAGAAATTTTTGAATGTGCCAAGAAATTCTCGATTCTTACAAAATACGTCCTTTAATATTCTTTTGACTCCACGAAAGTACTTTTTTGACTCCACCGCAAAAAAAAATACTTTTTTTGACTCCAAAAAAGTATTTTTTTGACTCTACAAAGTTCTTAGCCATTCCTTTTACGTTTGACCAGATATCTGTATGAGCATTTATAAAATCTTTTAAGTGGTTTGTTCATGTGGAATAGCGGTTGAATGATATCGGCTAAGGATACGAACTGCCAATGCAAGTTCATTATAAGTAATTATTTGTTTGACAGCAATCATCCATGGACCTCATCGGTCATGCTTTGGTTCAGTAACTCATAAAAAGTACAACAGTTAGGCAGCTAATTCATTTTTGAATGAAAGTTAACGAGGTTGACGTTATAACGAGAAAGGTTATAAATATATTCGACTATAGTCGAAATGTTTATATGTTTGGAACCATTCACAAATATAATATTGTTACAACCCTTCTTCCAGAAATGAATGAACTGTTTTCAAAATTAGCAAACGTTTGGACGATTGCGGATAAATAACACCTAATTTTTGGCCTCAGTCATTCTTTAAAGTAAATGAGTATATGGGCAAAATATGGAGCCCTAACTCAATCATATGTCTAATGTAAGCATCTTTTTCAAATCTATCGGCATGTTGAAATATACCCTTAAAAGCAACAATTGGGTTAATATCTGTAAAGAATGGAAGTCTCCCTTCGTAGTTCTTTTAATGTTAGTCGAAGAAGTTAGTATAAATAATTAAGCTTTATTAATATCTGATGCTCAAACACGCACCTGATCAGTAAGGCTGCGGTTAGTACACAATTAAAAATACAAGTCATAAAAATACGATGACAAAATAAAAGAGAGAGAGACCGAAAAAGGGAGAAGAGAGAGATACATCGAAACACATAATGCCAAAAAGATTACAATTCAAAATCTATCTTCAACAATATCTTTTGCAATTTCTTCAGCTTTCATAATTTGTTCAAAGCCTAATGGTCGCCTGGCAGTAACATCAGAACACACGACACTTCGTTATGACCTATTTGTTACAGATAGTTCGTTATGAAGGACAGCTGGTATTGCAAAGCATTTTTTACGATAACTCTAAGTCCATGGTATAAAATTAGCATCAAACCCACACATTTAATGAAAAAGCAATGAATGAACAACTTTTCAACTCTAAATTTAACTCGGTAGCGACGACTTCCTTATCATTATTGTTTCTTCTTCTTTTCACATTGATCATTCAAATTTCAGAAGAAACTTTTAATTTTTTACAAACTTCGCTAACTATGCCATTGCAAAATTGTAAATGTTGTTCATGGGTTTTTGACGAGCAGATTTAGATCATAATCTGCAGTTACCACATATTCTAACTTTTTGTGCATAATTTAAATATTTTTCTGTAATAAAAACGCAAAACCAACTGTTTAAGCAATTCTAAATTCATGTTTAACCCCATAAAAAACATTCATAGGAGAAAAATCGCTGCTATAAGTAAAAAATGAATGACTAAACACTTCTAAAACTTTTTGATTTATAGGTTTAAAATCAAGAATGAGGATAAAAATACCAAAAATCGAACTAAAGCTCGAAAAATGAGATATGACATTTGCAAAAAAAGGTCGTCGAACCCCTGACGAAGTAACATCTGAATAAAAAAAAAATTATTCAGATGTTACTTCCGCGAAGCGGCGCCGAAAATTTTTTACATATACGCTTCGGCAAATTTGCAAAAAGGTCGATCGACCCCTGACGGAGCTGAGGAAAAAATATAACAAATTTGAAAATTTCCAACCCCTCTATTCATGTATGGACTTTAATACATTTTATCTTTTTTTTTGTAAAATTTATTTTTATTTTTTAAGACATTTTGTTTACGTTTGCAAAGAACATTAATTTAAATATTGATCATAAACTAAATTCTTTTGATTTACAAATATCAAAAGTAAAAAATAAGGAAAGAATAAATTTTAACTTTGTTTTCTTAAGATTTTCTTCGCTGTATTTAAAATATTTAAAAAAATTGCAAGTTTTGTTAATTTCCAAAAATAAAATGAAAAAAAGAGAGCGAAATGCGCTAAAAGTTGTGTATTTTTTCACACAAAAACTTGCAGACTGATTTTTTTTGCTTTTGATGGTTTTTCCAATTGACATTTCACTGCCTTTCCAATGAACAATATTTTATTATTTTTTTTCGCAATTTGTTGATCCTTTTTAACGATCATTTTTGAAAAAATGGCCAAGCGAAGAAAAAATATTTCGAAAGAAATTTTAGCTTTTCTTGATTTGGTCGACGCTTACAAAATGTGTAAAAAAATGAGCAAAAAGTTTTCTTGTTTTTCAAAAATAATTCAAATAAAGAAACATTTTATTTAAATAAATTTGTCGAATGTTGAAACTGACTTTCGTTGATAAAGCCTAGCAGATTATTTTTGAATATTTTAAAGTTCAATGGCAAAAAAAAGAAAAAAAATTAGAGTAAAAATGTAAATTTTTTGTATTACGAAAATAGAAGAAAGACTGAACATTCACTAATTATAAGTTAGTTTTTCATAATAGTTAATTTCCAAAAAGACAATTTTATTTATTTTTGTTACAAACAGAAGTCATTTATCATATTTAACTTTACTAGATTCCTATCATAATTGTATTGTAATGTTTGTTTTGTACTAAGGTACGAACAATAGAAAATACAGTATCATTGAAACATAACATAAAATTTAGAAGTGTTTTTCTTCGGAACAAAACAAAGAGTTAAAATATGTTGTAAATGTAGATTGCTTTGAAAATAGGGGTATCAAATGAAACTTGTAAGACTACGCATAAATGAATCCGTTAACTTTATTACATCGAAAAAAGAATTCACTTCAAATTATTCTAAAGTGGTGCCAATTAGCAATACTTTTTATTTAATATTGTTTTGTACGATATGTAATTGGCAAAAAATAACATTATTAAATTTGCATGCTTGTAATTTTTCCAAAATTAAAAAACCTTTCTCTATAAAAAATTCAAAAACTCAAAAAACAAACAGAAAAACAAAGATGCCTTTAATTTGGAAATAAAAGAGCAAAAAACACTGAGTTTTTAAAATGATTTCTGCTATAATTTTTCCTTTTTTTGATTCTGTTTTTTTTTTCTCTAAAGACAGTCGCAATATGTTGATCCTTTTCAACAACCGGAAGAATAAAGGCACAGCGAAGAAAAAAATATTTCGAAAGAAACTTCAGCGTTTGCTTTTATTGATTTGGTCGACGCTTTCAAAATGTGTAAAAAACTAGAACAAAAAGTTTTCTTGTTTTTCAAAAGAAATTCAAAAAATGAAAAATTTTATTCAAATAAATTTGTTGAATGTTAATTCTGACAATTTTTTCTTTTCGTTAACAAAACATCAATCTTTATTTTTGAACATTTTGTATTTCGCCGGCGAAAAGAATCGAGAAAAATCTAGAGTAAAAATGTAATTTTTTTGTATTACGAAAATTAAAAAATGCATTGCAGCTGAACTTCAAAGAATCACTAATTATAAATTAATTTTGTCATTTTTTGTTTTAAACTGAAATTGGTTGTTATATTTAACGTTACTAAGTTCCTAACATAATTGTATTGTAATGCATGTTTATTACCACGGTACGAATAATATTCACACAATGAAAATTTAGTATCAGAAACTCATACTTTTGAAACAGAACATAAATATCAAAGGTGTTTATTTTCGTAACAAAACAAACAGTAAAAATGTGTTGTAAATGAAGATTGTTTCTTTGAACAACATTATAAAAAGGTATATCAAATGAAACTTGAATCCGGAAACTTTTTGCAGTTTATGCAAGTTCATCAAAGTTTCAATAAATCATGTCGGAAAAAGACTTCACCATAAACTATTCTTAAGTTGAGCGAATTAGCAATATTTTTATTTAATATTGTTTTGAACAATATGCAATTGACAAAGAATATCATAATATTTTACATTATTATATTTTTATTTTTAGATTTTTTTCATAAATACAACAAACTTTCTCAACAAAAAATTCAAAAACTCTAAAAACAAACAGAAAAACAAAGATGTTTTTCATTTGGAAATAAAACAGCAAAATACACTGAACTTTCAAATTCAAGTGGTTTTGATTTTGAATTTTGCGCGACGCTTTTTATTAAAGGATGTGATTTTGAAAACCTTTTTTTTTTGACATTTGTTACGAAATGGAGTCGAAAAAATATTAACCGGAACATTTACAATTTGAAAGGAGGCGTTGATTATTGCTTAATGCAACCATTATGAATAATTTATAAAATTTACGTATTTTGCTTGTTAAAAGTAAAAAAAATCATAAAATAGGTATTAAAAAATTCAAACATTAGAGCAAACACTTTGCGCAATGAAGGAGCATTTGTTTTAGGAGACAAATTCTGTCTAAAGAAACCATATGGCTTTCTTTCTTTTCTTTGTCGGTAAATGTTCAAAATTTCGAAACACATGTAAATGAAATGTGCGAAGCGCGTTTTTAGAAATAACGTTTATTTGACTGACAAACTTCGCAGCTTTTTTTAAATAATATTTTTTGAAATATCACGATATTCCTATTTTTTAAAGCAAACATCGTTGTGCTTTTTTGTAACTGTTTGAATTTTGTATTGCAAATTTATAAAAATTTTAATTAAATCTTTGGTGTACAAGTGCAAAGAATTAAACATTGTTAATTCATGCCCTAAATAATTGCAGTATGAACCATTAATAAAAAAGTTCATTGATCTTAAAAAACAAAATATAAAAATATATTAAAAATGAAATTTTCGTTTCAAGCTTTTATTTTTAATCAACTGACAAGCGTGAATTTTTTTTTTCATAAAATAAATATTTTCAGAAATGCTTTTATTTTTTAGATATGAAAAAAACAATATTTTTGTTCCGATTCAATTACGTTAGAAATGGGTTTTGCGATTTATTCATCGTAGGTGAAAAAAGTTTTTCTGCTTGCAAAGAATTGACAACAAATAAATGATTACCTTGTTTTACTCGGTAAACCGTGAAACACCATTTGGAATTTTATTTCTAAAGTTTAGTTCTAGATAAATGAAAATGAAAAAAGTAAAAAACAAAATAAAACATTGTTCTATCGGAAAAAAACGAATATGATTTAATAAATAATGTATTCGTCCTTATTAACTGTTACATTTTTTTTTTCACGTCTAAGCGATGCCACTCACTTTCCGTGTGGTAATACCATAATACAGTTGGATATGTTTTACCCTGGGGTCCCTCCAGCAGCCATTTTTAATGTCTTTGGTTTGACATAATATAATCCCTTGATAACCCGGAGGGACCGGGGACGGACGCGGGTAATCATTTTTAAATGTGACCACGGGCGTGACTCGAACCAGGGAGTAATATACTGATGAGTCAACGCGCTGGACCACTCGACTACCCGGCCGTAAAATTTAGCAATGAAATTTTCTAGAACTAAAATTTCATTGCTAAATTTTAGTTCTAGATAAATGAAAATGCAAAAAGTAAAAAACAAAATAAAACATTGTTCTATTGGAAAAAAACGAATATGATTTAATAAATAATGTATTCGTCCTTATTAACTGTTACATTGTTTTGATTCTGTTAAAGTGCGGTTACAAAACACACAAACCAAACAAAAAAACGTTAGTTAAAAATGTACAATTAAAAATTCAAACGACAATAAAAAACACTGCAGAAATTTGCAAAAGGCAGCCGTTTTGGCGGTTCTCCGAAATTTTTCGGTTTCGGTTGAACGTAAACTGTTAAAAAATCTAAGGAGAAAAGTTGTTTTTCTGTTTTTATGTAGTCTTTTTTGCCATTCATAATTTCTTATGCGCACAAAACAATTTTTTTATGTTTTTTAATTAATTGTGTGGTAATTTAACGATTTTTGTGTTGTTATTTATTACTTTACACACATTTTGTAGAACTATGAATTTTATAGTGATTTAAATATATGTTCAGAATTTAAAAATTCAAACACGTAAAGTTGAAGAAAATCATCGATTTCATATGTTAGAAGGACTAAAAGACACTTAAAAACCCTAAAATTGTTAGTTCATTGATTTTCTGAAAAGCCTTTTTCTTTTTTTATTAAACCCGCACGTTGTGGAAAACAAAATCGCCTTTATAAAAAATTTACGGAGAAATAAAAATAATTTCGCTGAAAAAATTTATGACGTTGGATCAAAAAATTGTACATACTGCTTTTTGTTGTTTTTGAATTTTTTGAATGTAATTATAATTAAAATATTTTTTAACAAAACAATGGCTATTTATGCCTTTACTATTTTCCCACCCTTTAGACTGGTTAAAACTAACTATAATCAATGCATAATCGACACATTAATCAATGACAAAACACATACACTATTGTGCTTGATCTGAAAATTTAAGAAATACATTTGACTCCATTAAAATGTCAACAATCATTTCGAAAAACAGAAATTTTGTTAAAATTCCGTTGCAAATTTTTTTTCGTTTTATATGGAGTTCACTTTTCAAGAAAACAAGTAATAAACTATTTTTAAAGGTTTTTAATAAATTGTCAATTGAGATTTATTTATGTTTTTCACTCTAAAAGTTTAATAGTGAAATGAATCATGGTCATTATAAGCCTACAACTGCAATGTTGCAATTACATATTTTTTTTAAAATTATAATTGTTCGTTTGATCTTGATAATTTTGACCACAGAAAAGCAATTTCCTTTCAGAAACAAGTAAACACTCATTTTGCAAGCTGAATAAAATCCATTCAAAAAATTCAAACAAGGAAAAACGAAAATTAAAACACAATTTTGAATGGCAAAGAAAAAACTGCAATTTTTTTTGATTCGATGAAGTTTAAAACAAGAATTTATTATGGTTTATTTTTCTTAAAATATTAAATATTTGCTTTCTTTGAAAAAATGTTTCTGTTTACAAAGAACTGATAGCATTTGAATTATATCCTGTATTTTCTCAACGACCATGTGAAATGCCAACCACATCGGCAATTTTAATGCAAGTTTTTATTCAAGTCAATGATAAATGAAATTAAATGAATAAAAAATAAACATAAAAGTATTTTTTACACAAATCTATTTAATCTTTCGTCAATTAAGCAAATAATTTAAAGTTTTAAATGTTAGATTCAGTTTATGTTGAATGTTTTCCTTCTCGACGTTTCTTGAAATTTGTAACATGTATTAATATAGACAAAAACATTACAATAAAAATTTTTAAACTTTAAGTTGATATTATCAAATATTCAAAAAAAGAGAAAATTATAATAAAAGCGCATATGTTTAAAAAGATTTTTTCTAGCTGTCACACAAAGAGTCATTTTTATTGTAATGCTAATTCATAATCTGTCTAGCTTTTCTTGTCCTTTATTTGTTCCTGTAAACATTTTCTTTATTTCTAGTTTCCCATTTATTTTTTTGGTGATTCATTCTTTAGATCTTGTCGAATTCTCCCTTTTTTCACAAGCGGGGTGCCAAACGTTAAGGGCAAATTTTTTTACACATCTGCGATCTTTTCGACTCTCTCGTCAGTCAGCGGGTAAAAAGCAGCAAAGTATTTTATGTACTAAAAAGCGCTCTAAAAATGCGACTAACATTTACGGCTTCTCTTCAAACATTAAAAAAGATGTTTCGAAATATTGTTTTTCTTTGTTTTAGTTTTTAAGAAAAATTTTTTTTATATGTTGTTGCAATGTAAAACGAACATTATCCTCGACAAAAACAGAAAATGTCTAAAATGATATAAAATGTTGAAAATTATTTATTTTTTCTTTAATGGTGTTTTGCAGTTCATGAAGCTGGCAAAACATATAAAAAAGTTTTCCTTTTTCTTATTCGCATTCATGTATTTTTCACATGAATAAAGAATCAACAAAAGATTAATAAAAACTCGAAAATATGTCCATTCAGCGAAACTAAAAAAAGTATTTTTATTTTGTTATGTTGCTTTATAACAGAAAAAAACGCATTTTTATGTAAAAAACGAAAACCAATAAGAAATCGTTAGAAATCGTTTTTTTTTGTTATTTCAAATTACGAAATGTTTTTTTTCACTTTTTTCCTTTTTTTTAAAGTACGAAATCGTAGTATTTTTTGTGATATTGTTTGAATATTTTACTGCACAAATTTTGATAAAAGTGTTGGTTTACAAGTGCAAAGAAACAAAATCAAATTTTTAAAAAATAATTTTTGTGTGATTTGTTTCTAAAATTCTAAACCACATCCACATTATTGATTAAAAGCCATTTTCCTTCTTAACAAAATCATTTTTTTAGTTTTTGCTATTTTCACACTCAAATGTTTTAACCCAAACTTTAAATAAAAATCTTTTGGAAATAAAATGGTACATGGACTGATATAAGTGTATGAATGTTAGAAATAATACAAACATTCATAGGGAGTTTTACACATTTCTTATAATTTTTTAATATTGCTCTTTTTGAGCTTCTTTCCTGTTACATGGACATCATGTATGCGTGTGTTTCTTTTCATCTTGTAAATTAATTTTTGGACATTCATAAGAAAATTATTTAATAAAAAATTGAAATTTAAAAAGCACAAAGAACACGTTTCTTTCTTTTACAAATGTTTTGTGGTTACAAAAAGTTGACATGCTATCCTTTTTTTGATGAACCGGAGAAATGAAAAGTATGACGGCAACTTGTAATTTTAGTTCAAGACGGTTGAGAATAAAAGGAGCAAAAGTAAAATAAATATCCATTATAACGTTAGAAAGCCATTAATGTGTTTTATTAAATTATGTTTGGAAGCTGTTTGAAAGGTTACAAAAAATATTCTCCTTTCTTTTGATTCTTCCTAAATAACAAGGTTGCAAAAATACATTTATAAAAATCTTTGTGAACTTGGAAAAATCGAAACCACTTTATTTTTAATTCAGTTTCATTTCTCGTTGAAAACTAAACAATTTTTTTCTTGAAAAATGTCAAAAACCGGTACATGGTCTTGATTAATACCATTTAAGTTATTATTTTGCCACAGAAAATTCATTGTTTTATTGTTCAAATTATCATAAGATAAATTTTCTTCGTACCGAAAGATTCAAAAAATAATTAATGAACAAGAAAAAATTGAAAAGTTTGTTTGAAACAAAAACATTAATAAAGATTGATTTTTTTCTTTTTCTGTTGAAACTGACATAGCAAAAACAAGGCAAAGCAAAATTTTGCGCCAAAAATATCCATTGATGTTTGTTTGCAGTTGATCGCAGATTTAAAATTTTTTTAATGTATTTCTGCTGGTTTTGATTACTTACAACCCTATGTTCGTGATTTCGTAAGTAAAGTACTTGTATTGTAATTAACAGCTTTGAAAATTACGTAAAAATGACAGATTTTATTTAATAACGAACGAAAGTTAACAAAAGCATTTTTGTTGAGTTCCGGTTCACATTTTGCTCAATATATAATTTTTAATGTCTTCATTATTGAAACAAAAATATATGATCAAAAATTCAAAAAAATTTCCCAAACTAATGCAAAAATGAAAAAACAAAAAACAGCGATAAGCATTTTTTTCTTTTCAGTCTCTACCCTTTTTGTTCTCTGTTAGTTTTTTCTGCAAGAGAAGAAATAGATGCGATAATATCTATTTCGTCTCTTTCTTCCGTGTTGTTCAATATAAAACATCTTTTGCGACAAAGTTTGATTGAATCACACAATCTATATTACTGGATTTTTTAAAATGATCAAATTTTTTAATATTTTAATATGTTTACTATAAATGTTAAAATAATATAATGCGTAATAACGTCGTAATTTTTCGGCTGTTTTACATTGCAAAATGTTTGGAAATAATAAAACATTAATTAATTAATTAAATAATTGAGTAAAGATCAGAAGATATGACAAACACTTTTTCGTATTGTAGAATTTAATTTATTTAAAAAGATAAAGATTATGAAATATAAAAACTTATGTTGTCACAATCTCCATTGTTAAAATCGGACAATATTAAAGAAAAAAATTGTTTAATTTTCAACGATCGAGAAATAACATTTAAATAGTGATTTCGATTCTTCCAAGTTCACATTAAAGATTCGCAAAGCTTTCCTTTTTTTTCATCGCGAGTCTGAATTTGTGTTAATTTTTGTCTTTTCAATGATAAAATAAATTCTTTATAAACGATGAGACGAAATGCAAACGTGTCGTTTTTAATTTTTAAAAATTTTGATTTGTTCGTTCTGCACAAAAAGATCTTTGGTATTTTTGAATTTTTAAATTATACAAGGAAACCGTTTTTGTGTTACCTTTGAGCAAAGTAAATTCGACAATTTAAGCCTTCGCAACATTATTTTAAAAAAACACATTAGTGCTTTTCTAACTTTACAACGGATAATTATGTTTCTTTTTCTATTTTCATTCTCAGCCGTCTTAAACTTAAATTTAACACTGAAGATGCTAAATCTAATTTTAAGACCTGCAACTTTAATGTTAAACTGTTCCCAATTTGAAAAAATGGATATCAATCATGCGCTATCAATACTTTAATTTTACCATTATGTTAAACATTTTCGGATTTTATTTATGATTCTTGTTTAATAACTTGATACATATTGCAATGGTACAAACCCCGGAATTCGAAACAATTATGAGACAGAGCAATGTATTAAAAATTTTGCAGAGATTACTGAACGAATATCAACAAAAACTAAAATAATGTTGTTAACTTCTATTTCTACTAATGCTTCGTCTTTAAACTGTTTCTTAAAAAATATTAAAAATCAAAACATCTTGGCCATAATTAGAAGACTAGTTTTGTTCAAATGGGATTGGAAAAAAGAAGCATTTTTTCTGTTTCTTCTACATCTTTTAGACGATAAAAATATTAGTCGTCATTTTTTTCTAGACAGCCATCGCTGAAATTTGTTTTAAAAGTTGTTTCTCCAAATAGGTACTTGTGCTCTGTCGATCAAGATTTTTCAAAGCTTTCAATTTTTTACTTTTTAAATTTTTTGTTATTATAAAATGAAATTCAAAGACTTATTTATGATCCAAACAACTGAAAATTTCGAAAAAACTAGGATTTAAAAAAAACTGATGGAACATTAAAATGCGACGTTAATGAAAAACAAATGAAAAGTTTTTACTGGTTTGTTTCATGTATGTATTCTTCTTTACATCTTTGTTTTGAAATAAATTAATGTTTTTGAAATTTTTCTTTCTTTTTATAATTTCAAAATTTTGATTTTCTGTACCGATTATCTTTTTTCCTACCAAATACAAATTTTTTCAGTGACATTTTTTTTTTAAAACGTTATACACTTTTTGCGCTCTTTAAACAAATTTAAAATTCTTTTAGAGGCTTTTAATTTTTTTTAATGTGGTCATTGCCATTGTGATAAAAAGAAACAGGACTTTGTAAAACGCTCGTGCATTTCAATCACAAAACAAAAGCATCGTTTTTTTATTTTATATAAGTTTAAAATATTCAAAATTTCAGTGTTCTCCAAAAAAAATTCAAAGAATACAACATTCGATATTCTCTTTTCATTCGGACAAAAAATTTTTGAAATAAAATGTCTGTGGTTTTTTTTGCTTATTTTTTCCTTGTCGAAAAAGGGCTGATATCTAATGCTGCCAGAAAGCCCTAAAAGAAATATTTTAACATTATAAAATATGGGGTTTTTTTAAAATCCTCGATCTTAATTAAAAACCAAGCACATTTACGCACTCAATAAACTCATAAAGTCACGAAGAAATTGTTTGCAAAACACCAAAAATTCTCATCTCTGATTTAGTGCCAACAGAAGTGTCAAAAATATTTTAAAATTATAAAAAGGGGGATTCTTTTAAAATCCTCGATCTTAATTAAAAACCAAGCACATTTACGCACTCAATAAACTCATGAGTTCACGAAGAAATTGTTTGCAAAACACCAAAAATTCTCATCTCTGATTTAGTGCCAACCGAAGTGTCAAAAATATTTTAAAAATATAAAAAGGGGGATTCTTTTAAAATCCTCGATCTTTATTTTTTTTAAGTATTTCAAGCATTTTTTGATATTTTTGATTATGCGAAATCTTATTTTCGTGATTTTCTGATTATTGAGAAAAAAGATTTACTGACTAAAAAATACAGAATTGAAAATAACATTACAAGAACAGTTTTTTAGTTAAAAAACAGAAAATAATCGAAACCGATTCAGTTGATTTGAGATTTCCTACAAATTACATAATATAAATAATTAGCAAAGAAGCTTTTATGTATCTTCAATATTGAAACAACAAAAATTTAATCAAAAATTTTAAATTAAGATCTTTGTCAAACAAGTACAAGAATAAAAAAATGGTTTTTTTGGATAAATTTCATCTTTCAAGGAGTTTCATTTGATGTGTCTGTTGTTTGATGATTTTCAATTGATTTTCTCAAAAACTTGACCAGTGTTTATAAGCATCTGTAATGGAATAAAAAAGCGCTTTCATTCTTCATAAAAATTACAAAGAAATAAAAAATTTTTCGTTGAAAAACAATATTTTTTACGACGATGATAAATCAAATGTGTTTACGTTTAATTTTAATTTTTTTTGAGAAACAAATCGAAATGTGTTTAACTGTTATTTAAATTTTTCATTGCTAAACATTATACGAAAGTGTTGGTTTACAAGGGAAAAATGACATAATTAAACAAAAATAAAATGTTGCGCTTTGGAGAAGAAAATTATTTTAATACCATTTATTACAAAGAATTAATCATTCCCATCAACATCATGTTTGCTTATGTCTTCACGCTACGGTCATTTTGGTGAAAACATAAGCTTACTCAAACGTTTTGAATAGAACTCTAAAGTTTTTGATGTTTAACATTTCTTTTAAAACTAAAATTTTTAGAATCCAATAAAACCTCTGCTAATTTGTGCTTTGTCGAAAATAATTTCTAGAATAAATCACGTTGTTGTTTTATTTCTTTCTCATTTTATTAAAGTAAAAAATAATAGTGCTTTTTTCTGTCGTTTGAATTTTTTCAGTACAACATTTGATGTTCACAATTGCAAAGTTACGAGATTAACCTAAGCCGTTTTTGCTAAACAAATGTTTTTGTGATTCATTTGAAAACTGTATTCACGTTTGTTATTAAAAAAATTTATCATTCTTAACGAATAATGTTCGTTTAGGTTTTTTTGCACTCAAACGTTTTCAAGCAAACTTTAAAATTTACAAATTTACCATGTTTTTAAAAACTGAAAATTTTTACGAAATTTACGTAACCTTTATGCGAAATTTTAGCTTTGTTCTTTGTTTGAATAACAAAGTACACAACGGTGTTTTTACCGATTTTAAATTGTATTAAGAATGGAAACGTAATTACATAAATATCGTAATTTCACTATGAAAACAAATCACAGCACTTTCATGCTATTGAATATTTTTGCCTGTTTTTTTCACAAATATGATTAATTGGATATATTTAACAACCCCCAAACACTACTTTCTCCGAAATATATCATATTCAAATATTTTTGAAGGTGTGACTATGATTATTTTGCAGTGATTTTTCTTACTTTTGTTCAAATTTCTAAAAATTTTCAATTTATTGGCCTTGTTTCCTGGATTTATAGGTTTTTGAACATGCTGAATCCGAATCTGAAACATTTGTAACGTTCTGGTTTCTAAAATTTTTAGAATATGCAAATTTTGACTTTAAATTCATGCTCTGGATTGCTGTATTAAAGTAAATTAGTGCCCCTGGTAAACCCACTGGTTGAGGAATCAGCAGCTAATTTTATGCCACAATTATACCTTATACTAGACGAGTTTATGGGCAAAATTATGGAGTCTCAACTCCATCATTAATTGGAAATGTTTACGGTCAGAAATTTGATGATTTTTAAATTATTACTGCTTTTTTTTGGTGTGGAAGTGTATAATTTTTACCATTGTGATTACTAATGTTACAAATCTGTTTTAACCAAAAAACATTTTTTTAAAAGAAATTAAAATCTTCAAACACTGAAAAAAATAAAAAACTATTCCAAGACAACATGTAATAACCATTTGTCTTTTAATTTAAAAAAGTGAAAAAAATTTTTTTCTTTTAAAAATTTTCTTTTTGAAAAATACAATCACCACTACGAAACGATCGAAAAGTAAAAAAATGAATATTTTATTTTTTATTATTGGAAAGTTGTTTCCACTTTTGACAGACTGCATCATATAACAAATTTCAAAGCATTTTTTGTGTTTTACCAAACATTAATCAGAAACGCAAAAAGAAAAACTTGTTTTTTACAACATGGTTTTCATTTTATTGAAAAATATATTGATTTATGTCTGCTCAGAATATTTTATTTATATTTTAATTGATTTTCTTAAAAGCTTTTTCGTATTTTTAAGCATCTGTGATGAGAAAAATAAACGCATTCATTCGACATAAAAAATTGTATTGAAACAAAAGCATTTTCGTTTTTTACGGCGTTTAATCAAAAAGCAAAAGTGTTTTTTTTTCTTTCTCATTTTTTGAAAGCAGAAAATCCTAATGTTTTTTTGCTGCTGTTTAAATATTTTATTGCAAAATTTTTGATTAATGAAGATTTATCATTTTCTGCTTTTTTGATTTTGCAAGAAAGTTCTTGACATTGATATAAATTGAAATTCAGGGAATTTCGTATTTTCATTTGTTTCTTTGTTGTGAAATGATAACAAAAAAAAAAACCAAAGTCCTTGAGTTTCAGTTTTTATCAATTTAGCGAACTATCTCGCGATACCCAATGCCATGCTGCCAATGGTAGATCTCTTTTAAATTATTAGTTTTAAAATGCAAAGAAACAAAATTAAACCAAATCATTTTTTTGTGAATTTTATTTTGAAAAAAGATGTCCCGTTATTTATTAAAAAGTATTACACATTTGTAACAAAATCATGTTTTTTATGCTTTTTGCACTTTCTACGCTCAAACTCATTTATTAGAACTCTAAAGTTAACAACTTTAAAAGAAATTAAAAATTTGGAAATTTACATGAGCTTTTTGCCACATTTTGGTGTATTCTTTGTTTAAATTTGAACAAAATCGTGAAAAAATACACAACGGTTTTTTTATAATTTAATAAAATGGTATATAAAATAACATAAATGTATGATTGTTAACAGAAAAAACACATACATAGGGACAGGCAGGTTAAAAATAAAAGTTTAAAAAACATTATTTTCTTGTTCTTTCTAGGTACTTTCAGACCTGAATAAGCCGAAAATAAAATCAAAAAAATTATTAAAAATAGTTAAAATGCCGAAAATACCATTTTAAAATTCGGCAAAGTAAAACTTCTTCGTCAAAAAAAAGAAAAGGGAACACTTTTTCCTTTTCTTTTTTGCACAAAAAAGAATGCATTTTTTTGACGCGCGTTGAAAAAAAAGTTCATTTCTTTTTCTTTCCTTTGTTTTTCAAGCATTTTTTATACAAATCTAGCTCTACGATCGCTGTAACTTTATTCGGCGTGATTTTGCGCGATTTTCCTTTAAACCCAAGATGTATTTTTTGAAGGGCTATCGAATGGTATCAAGCTCATCCGTGAGCTCGAGTGAGCTTGGGGTCAAATCCTCAAAAAACTATTAAAAATGCAAATTTTGGGTATTTGCGCCAGAAAAAACTTCATCAAAAGTGGCATATTCGGAATCAGCGTAAAAAAATACGTCTGGTAGGTTAGATTATTAATCTTGAAAAAAAAGATGCGCAAATTTCATTTTTTGTTACTGTAACGAAGAAAAAAAAGGAAAAAGAAAAGGAAAAAGTGTTCCCTGCCTGTCCCTACACATACAGCTGAAAAATTCATAGTGTTACAAATTTCTTATATATTTTGTTAAAAATTGTTCAATTTTACATGGAAATCATGTATCACGTGTTTATTTTGATCTTTCCAAATTAAATTTTAACATTTATAAGAAAATTATTAAATGAAAATTGAAATTTTCAAAGAAAAGAACAAACAAAGAACATCGGCTGAAAAAAGAAATAATCTGTTCTGCAAAAAAGTAGCGCAGCTGACATTTGCCATTCCAGAGCAAAAATTTTTTGTCAGCTTTTTTGTTAACTTTTTTAAAAGCAATTATTTGAGAAGAGAATGTGTTTTTTGATTTGACAATGAATTTAGACAATTGAAAATAAGTTTAACTTTTTTTTATTGATCAGAAACGTTTAGTTGTGGTGTTAAAACCAAATATGTGTTATATTTAATTATCCATAATATGTAAAAACTTTATTAACAATACATGTTTAATAAAGTTATTACATAATAAAAAAAAATTATGTATCAAAATCTTCAAAAATGAAAAAAACTAAAATCAAAAACAAACTAGCAAACAACCGATCAGACAAAAACTGGCATTTCTATCTTCTTTTCGCAGTGTTGAAACACTTTAAACTTTTTCGTTTTGAATTTAAAAAAAAAAAAAACCTTTCTCCCCATTTAAATTCTGTTGTATAGTTTTCGTTTTTCATGGTGCAGTACCAATTTAAAAAATAAAAAAATTATGCATCAATCATTAAAAAAATTTATCAATAAGTTTTTTTATTTTTAAGAGAGAGTCTGTCAGAAAATTTGCAATTTCCAGGAATGATGCGCACAAGATTTTTTAGAATTTGGTTTTTTGTTAATAAACTGGCAACACTCTCCTTAAACTTTCTGTCGTTGTCATAAACATTTATCTCTCAAATACAAGCATATACAATTTACAACTACAAATGCAAGGCGAATAAATTACTGTCGTGATAGAAAGTGTCGTGGAGAAACTCCGCGATATAATAAATTTGAATATAATTATGTTCATTCTCATCTAATGTTGATAAAACGCTTGATTTGTCATTGTTTATCTTTTTCGTTTGTATTATTTTTTTCATCAATGTAAAGTCGTCTCAATAATTATCTCTTGTTAAGAATTCTCCCTAACAAATTTTCTGCTTTTTTGCCTTACAATTGGTAAAATATGTATAAACAGTAAAATTTCGGAACAAAAATAAAAATAGAAATGAGGTATATTTGTTGTGAAGCATTTTATTTACTTTTGTTTCTGATTTTAAAAACAAAAAAAGTTTAGAAGTGACGTTTTTTGACAATTTTGTTGCGCCTTGAACGTTGAAAATATCCAAGTTTTTTTGTTTAAAGTTTGATGCAAAAAGTAAACATTTGAAGTGCAACAGCTCCGAAAACTTTTGCATTTTTACATTTTTCAAAACCTTATTGTAAAATAAATGTTTTGTTTGATTATTTTTAAATACACTCAAAAATCAATCGTTAAAAAATGATGACACGCCTGTTTTTCAGCAAAAATTTATTTTTGGTTCAAGAAATCAAAAGTGTTTATCTTACGTTTAAAATTATTCCAGCTCAGTGCAAACTACAAATTTAATAACAAATATTCAACTCTTTGAATAAAGAATTTCAAAAAAGCAAACAATAAACGGTTTTTTCTTCAACTTCATTGTTTACACAATTTTGAGTTTACTTTGTTGTTGAATGTTGTTAAAGTTTTGTATGTCACAAAATACTGTTTTACAGGGGTAAAAAATGGGCGGAAATTCGTAATTCTAAAATATTTAAACAAGCAGTTCGTGCATTCCAGGGTACTATAAAAACACAGTTTTGCTGAAGCAAAAGCCACTTCCCAACTTTTTCAGAATTTTTATTCGACAATCTTCAGCAACAAAATCTGAAAAAATGCGTTTCTTCACTGTTTTTGCCATGCTTACTGTCATTTTTGCTGCATTCATGGGGCAATCACAAGTTGAAGCCTGTGTTGGACATGATGGAGGTAAGTTATTTAAAACTATTTATTCAGTTTATTACAGTTTTACATGATTACAGCCTGTGTCGGAGATAATGGATCACAAGGAAATTGTTGTGGTGGAATGCACTGTCAAAAGAATGATCCTTCATGGAGAGAAGGCCGATGCTATTATAATCCTGGAAAATAAATAAATTTATGCAAATTTTGAGACTTAAAAAAACTGTCTCATAAAGCTCGAATTAAATGTTTAAACAAATGTAAATTTAAAATATTTTTTATCAATAAAATTGTCAAGTAAAAGTTTTAATTTTTTACAGCAGCAAATTTATTTACAAAAATACGTCATAGAAAAGCGAAAAAAATATGCATTTTTGTATTTTCAAAATTCGTTTATGAAATACACATCATCTCAAAAATGACAACTTGTGTTAAAAAATTGTAAAATATAAAAAATTGAAAAAAATCTTGAAAACTTCACCATTAAAAATATTAGATTTTTACATCAAACTGTTAACAAAACTTGAATTTTTTATTGTTCACGAACAAAAACGTCACCGAACAAACATGATTTTGTTTTTACTGTCAAACGTTTTTGTTTGTTAGTTTTTACAAAAGTCAGGAGGTAAAAAAAATAAGTAGCTACAAAATTAATGCATTTTTTATTCTTTCTTTGACGTTTTTTATTTAATTCTTATACTAAATTTATTTCCACAGGGAAGAGAAAAACCTTATTTTTAGTGATTAGCGGCCATATTTTATCAATTCTGGTCAACCAAGTGCTCGATTATAGGATGCCTTAATCGAAAAAGAAAGTTGTTTTAACATCTGTGTTTTAAAGAAGATCTATTATTTGCTACTTTTTTGATTTTGCAAGAAAGCTCGTGAGCTTTGAAAATTATTAAAATGCAGACACTTTCGGTTTATTCTAGTGTCAAAAAAGTTAGAAAAAAACGAATTTCCGTGATTTTCAACTACTTTTATCCCCCCTGATTTTCCTTCGAAATCAAAAAAGCAGCCAATGATAGATCTTCTTTAAACAAAAAATCGCATTTTAATATATAATAAAATATTCAAAAAAGAACGGAAAAAATCCAGGAAAAAGCAAAAATTAAGACAAAACTAACTTCGTCAAGCTGCCTGACTAATAAAAATTCATTGTTGTGCAAAAACAAGTCATTATCGATTTGTTGATTAATTTAAAAAGCTAACTTAAATTTTTATGTAAACTTTTTGCAAAAACCCAATCAATGAGAAACAGAAGGGTCGTTCTTCGAAGGCAAAAAGGTCAACTAAAAAGAAGCCCACAAACAACAAAAATTTCTTTACCTAAAAAATTCATTCAGTAGCAATTAAAAATGAAGTTAGGCAAATTATTATAATATTTCCATGATAAAAATATATTAAAACATGTCAAAAAAACAGTGATTCTTGATGGTATGTAATCATACCCATAATTTCAAAAGTTAACATTTTAAACATGATTTATCGAACCACAATAATATTTTACATTGCAGTATAGGGGCGTATTCAACATCTACAGTAACTTGTTAAATTAAGTCAATCCCATTTTTAATATCCGTCATAAACCTTGGTAAAAAGGTAACATCGCACATCTCTGCTGCACAGATTTTACAAATTTGCATATCATTGATATAACAAAAAACGTATTTGATGCGCATTAAACTCCGTGCTTGAGCATATGGTTACTACAACAACATTTCACTTTATGTTTCCTTATCTGTATTTCGGAAATTCTACATAAAAAATGCTTATTTTCAGTTTTCAGAAAACCTTTAAAAGTATTTTAATCATAGCTTGTATGTATAATATATGACTTTGAAAAGCAGTAATAAATCTTTAAAAATAAGAATTATAAACACAAGGCTTTAAAAAATGTTTGGCGACGATTATTGGAATCTTTGTGTTTCCGTTTTGCTTCCGTGTTTACATTTTCTAGTGGTTGAGGAAAAATAGGAAATTGTAGCCTGAAATTATGTGTCTTAGTGTCATGACACATTCTTGGAATGAAAGAAGACCCTTTTCAGAGGATCGTCGTCTAGCAGAAGGAAGTTTTAATTTTTTGGTCCCAGTGGCAATAAGTTAAAGGACTTTAAAATAAAAGGGTGAGTGCCCCGGGTACTTCTCTATACGATTGCAAAAATATCAGGAATTGTTCAAATTAGATAACTTCTCAAATTTTACGGACACAATTATACTTATTTAAAACGACGTTGTAAATAACGTAGCATATAATTATTGCGTGTGAAAAAATTTATGATTGGTTCTTGTTAGGTTTGTCAGGTTGTTAATCACAACTTATGATTAGTCAAAGGAATTTGAGGCACCCTAAAAAAGGGAGGAGTAGCCAATTTTTTTATTATTTATATATCTCAAAACAAACACTTTTTGTCATTTTACAATATTTCAAATTAAATTTACCTACAAAAATGACTTCAAATGTTACATCACAACCAACAATAAGTAGTGAAATTACAAAATTATTTGTGCCCATAAAATTTCGTGTTGAACCAGTTTTATTTCATATTTCACTTGCAGCAGATATTTTGATGATGATATTTTTCTTTTTTGATTTTTGTAAACGAAATTCCCAGTATCGAAAACCTTATTATATTTTGTTGGTGATTGGTTTTTCGTTTCATTTTTCGGAAAACATGTTTATTAAATATCTTCGAATACCTCTTCAGTTAGATCTCAAAGTACCGTATATGATAGGAATGTTTTATATTCGAAATATTTATTTTGTATCATTTTACTCAGTCTGGAATACAACTATGGTAATTAATAAATGTACGGCACTTTGGTTTCCGTTAAAGCATGAAAAAGTAAGAAAAATGTTTAATCCAATAAACAATACTTAACAGTTTGTTTTTCAGATTTGGACACATAATTTTAAAAAAATCGTGTTTGTAATGCTTGGTGTTCCTTTCATTCCTGTTTTGTACCAGCTTATGGACACAGATTGTTTCGATCCTGCATATTACAATTATGTCCCTCCTTTGTTTGAAAAATGCAATAGAAGAAAAGATTTGGCAATGACGCTTTCGGCACTTTTGATTTATGTCTTAATAATTTTTTCAATGGCATTAATAACTGTTTTTCACAAGCGAACAATTTCATCATTCTCACCTCAAATTGCTAAAATTGAAAAACGATTAATGTTTCAAGCTTTAACTTCCCTAATTTTATACGGTATTCATCGAACATTTGATATAATTTTTGACAAAATTTGTTATTTTGTTGGAAATTGTGGTCTTCAATTTCAAAATGATTACTACTTTTTGACGACTTCATTTTTGCTACTGAACGGTACGATTCTGTTGATTCCATATTTAATAGATGTAACATTATTGATTGTGATTTCGAATTTGTTTCGAAAAGATTTTTTGAATTTTTATACTTTTGGTTTTTATCAAAAAATTTTCAACAAAAAGATCTCAACAACTATCCCAATTGCAACTGTTACAAAAATTGTGTAATTTGATAATTTTTGTTTTTTTATTAATTAAGTCCTGAATCATATTCTTTAGTTTTCTTAAAGAACCTTTGCTCTTATATTCGATATCTGTAGAAATTTTATAATTTATGTATGCTTTTTGTAATATTGAGTATAATCCTATGTTATTTTGTAAAAATAAATTTTTTTTTATATAAAGCATTCTTTTTATTGAAAAGGTTTCCCAAAATTTACACTTTTTACCGAAAAAATGCGCAGTTAAGCCTTGATTTAACACGTGCTTCGATGCTAAGTAACAAAAAAATTGTGATGCATCTTTTCTGACAAAGGACAAAAAAATTAACGACAGTCTCAGTAATTGTCCAAACACGATTTCTTTTTATTTTTTTATGCTCATTGGTTGGGAGAAACGTACTGTAAAATCAGTTTCTTGTCTTTTGTGTTATTGATTTTTCGAATTGTTGATATAATAGAAACGTCTGGCATAAAACAGCTTCTAAATTTAAACTTTACTATTGTAATGATTGTCTAACATTAACATTATTTTACATTTCTCAAAACTAAAATTTCACTTCCAAAAAGTTACTGTTTAAATTTACTAGTTGTTTTCTTGCAGGTGTAAAAATAAAGTAAAAGCAACTTTTTGCTGTAAAACATATGTCCAAGTGAGATTTATAGCCTATCAATTATTACGACCTTCTAAGAACCTACTAAAAAGTTAAAATTAAAACGCTAAAATTTTACATTTTGAAATATTTATGGTAGTTGTAAATGTGCAAATTAAAAAGCACTAACAAAAGTTGTTGACAAAATTTTTTATTTTGTTTGAGTTTTCTTAATAAGCTTAAATTTTGTCTAAATTAAGTTTTATAACAAATATTTGTATTTACTTTTTGAAAATGGATGTGTCAGCTCAAGTATCAAATGTTTCTCAAGGCGAAACTCATGCGATGTTTTCTCCTTCTTTTCGCTTAACAGCAGCTTTGCTTCATGATATTTTATTGATTTTATCACTGTTTATAAATCTGCTTCAACTTGCTGCATACATAAAGGTAAGTTTAATTAAAAGCACCAAATTTATGCAAATTTCACAAACCCCATCGAAGAGCTAAAACAAATAAACCTTCCCTGTTTCATCATTTATTATCGTTTTTTTCAGGGAAGAAAAGTACTAAAAACAATGCCATTTTTTATAATTTCTTCACAAATGCTAATCAATAATTTGCTTGTTTTATTTGTTATGATCACACTTATGACAACTGCTGCAATTTCAGATCAAAGAATATTGTCTGATAAAATTTACTATGTTTTATCATTTGCTGAAGGCTTTGCATATAATGGGTTATTGCTTTTTGCATTTTTGTTAACTTTGAATCGAATGCTTGTTTTTGCATTTCCAAAATGTGGAAGATTTATCTTTGATGGTTCAAGAATTTATATGTAAGTATTCAGATTTTTATCTATAGTGAAAGTGCATTTTTGGGTAATTTTTATATAAAATATTGCAAAAATATTATTATTTGGCTGCCCACGAAAATTTATTTAGCTTTAAGAATACTTTTTTTCAAATGCATCCTTTTATTAGCACTTTTTTGGTCCAAAAAAGCTATTTTAAAATAATTTGCCTTATGTTTTTTGTTATTCCAATAAGATCTTTGTTGCTTGAACTAAGAAAAACAAATAATTTTAGTACTATTGTTGTTTTTTGGATACTTGTTGGATTAGTACAAACTTCAATTATGACAAGTCCGTGTCCAGTTGTTGCCAAACCTGCAGGTTGGGAAAATAGAAAATTTGAATAAACTTGAGTTCAAAAATGTTGTATGTTTCAGATTTGGGATTTGCATTTGAATGCATTGAAGGCCAAGCAAACATATTCAATTACGTAAGTTCATAGAGGTTATTCAAAGAAGACAAAAAGTGCAATTTTTAGATAACCCAATATTTGTCTTCTTATATACCTATTATTATGATTGTACAGTACATTTTAATTTACATTGAAATTAAAATTGGCATTTTTTGTAATTCTTTTTGTTGTTCGCTCTCAAATTTACTTCCAAAAAATTACAAAAAGAGAACTCAAAATCTCGCTGAAATAAAGCTTCTTATTCAGGTATACCTTTACCGATAATTAAAAAACATACAGAATATGCAAATTTTCAGGCAGCAATGATTTGTTCAACATTTTTCATCCAAAATTTTTGTTGGACATATTTGCCATTTATAACTGCTAAATTTGCATATGAAAAGGAGTTGATCTTTTTCGCCGTCATGTTGTCGAGTATTTTGCTGTATTCTGTAAATGCAGCTGTGGTTCTGATTTTTAATGGTCAAGTTCGAAGAATTGCTTTGTCATTCTTCAAAAAAGAAAATGTGATTCCAACATCTTCTTTTGCGCCAACAAGAACTCTTTCATTGTATTAATGTTGTTTTTTATGGTATGAGTTAACACTGAAAAAAATCGGTGACGCAAAATGGGTTTTTTTGTCACCGCACCGACGTTTAAACCTTATGTGGCCTTTTTGAAGACTCAATTAATGCCTAATTTTGCTTAGTTTCGAAAAATATGGGCGATTTTGATCTTTATAAGATCGGCAAATGCCAAAATCAACCGGCGACGGTGACGAAAAAACCCAGTGTTTTTTAAAAAAATGAAATTATTTTCACTGGTAATAAATACTTTATTTATTATGTGCAACAAAAACAAATGATATAACAGAGCTAACACTTGCTGAACATTATGCAAATTTCCACCAAAAGTACTGTTCACATTTGTTCCAAAAAAAGTTTTGTAAACATTTTTGTCCTCTTTACTTGTCAGAAAGACATAGCTGTGTACTTCCTACACTGAAAAAAACCGGTGACAAAAAAACTCTCACCGGTGACTTATCGGTTACGAATTCGTCACTGATGGTGACGCAACAGTGTTGAATTCGACACTGGTGAGGGAATTTTTCTCACCGCGGTGATGGTGTCAGTGTCGAATTCGTCACCGATTTTTTTCAGTTTACTCAAAAAAGTTGTAAATTTAATTTTACATAAATAATGGCTTTTTGATAATTTCATAAATCTCATTACTGCATTTTTTGGCATGACTTTTTAAATGTAGGAGGTCGAAGTTTTGCTTCCTTCTTATTTCTTTTTTTAATTTCTTTTAGCACCTCCGAAAAAAGTTTTTTAACATTCTTACAGTACACTTGCACCTGCTAACTTTTTTTTATTTTTATGGCCACTTTTCTAGAAAACAAGTGACAATTTTTTCTATTAACAATAACTGTAAAATTTATTTATTTTATCAAAATAATAATTTGGTTATTTAAGAACGCAAATCAACACTAAATCTACAGTATAGTAAAATTTGCATAAAATATTAGGAGGTTGTAAAAATACAAAGCATACATCTAATATCAAACACTTGACCTCCAACAAATAAAAAGTCATGCCAAAAAATGGTAATTTAATTCAAAATTTTTTACAACTTTTGAAAAGCGACTAATTATGTGTGTGTGAATTCTGAAATTAAATTATTTAGATTCATCTTGTACGAAACACTATATAAAAGAAAGTTACAAAAGTTGCCACAAATTTAGTTTACAAGATTTAAAAACTTAGTTGTGTTATAATTCCTGCCAAAAATGAATGTTTCAACTATTTTGTCAAACATTTCTGACATACCAGAAACATCAACATTTTCATCAAGTTTTCGTTTAGCTGTTTCCTTAAGTTATGTGATTTTGTTGATTTTGGCACTGTTAATCAGTTTACTTCAATTGGCTTCATATATCAAAGTAGAGCGTTTAGACAAAAATTTGCATAACTGTGATCTTAGTCTTTTTAGGGACGAAAAGTATTCAAAACAATGGCATTTTTTATTATTTCATCCCAAATGCTTATCTGTAATTTGATCATCATAATTGTAAAGATCATTTTTATGACCACAACAGCTATTTCTGAGAATCCAATCTTTCCTGAAAAAGTTTATTTTGTGTTGGCATTTTTGGAATGCATTTCTTATGATGGCCTTTTGTTTTTTGCATTTCTATTAACTTTAAATCGATTGTTGGTTTTTGGATTTCCAAAAACTGGAACATTTATTTTTGAGGATTCAAGAATTTATATGTAATTATTTGGGTATAAATAATTTGCAATGACTGTAACTTTTTAAGATCGATTTCAATTTTCTGGATTCTGTCTGTAGCGTTGGCAGCTTTAATTATGTTAACTTCATGCCCCATTGTTGCAGATCCTAAAAGTATGTGTTATGTTTACAGCTTTTAAAATTTTGAGAAAATTAAATTTTTAAAATACTTTTTTTAATAGGCATGGAATTTGCTTTTCATTGTACTGACGGAGAACCAAATGTATATTATTATGTAAGTTAATTAGGGTTTTCTTATAACTCTTAGTCACCAAACTGTGGTGATATGCTGGTTACTGTAGATGTCCAGATACTGTAATTCAAGGTTTATCCAGTGACCTACAGTAACCCTTGATAATGTTGAACTTACAAACATAAATAAAAGGGAAAATTCGTTAAAAACAAGTACGAAAGACAAATTTCAAAATGTTTTACTGCTCTCGGGACAAAGACTTTAAGTTTAGAGGTCAATACACCCCCCCCCCCCCTAGAATTTTAGCAAAGGAGAGCACTGATGGCAATCCCAAACATAGCGAATGATGCAATTTTTCAGATCAGTCAATATACCTCAATGTACTTCCCTATTTCGATGGCCATTCAATACTTTTTAATTTGTGCCGAAATTAAAGTTGGCATTTTCGGAAATTCATTTTGTTGTGCTCTCTCAAATTTACTTCCAAAAAACCAGCAGACTAAAACCCAAAATCGTGCCGAAATTAAACTACTCATTCAGGTACACTTTGGGTTTCACAAAAATAACAAATTATAAATATGCAAATTTTAGGCTGCTTTGATTTGTTCAACATTTCTTATTCAAAATTTTTGTTGGACATATTTATCTTTGATCACTGCAAAATTAGTATATGGGAAGGAAATTGTCTATTTTGCTATAATGCTTTCAAGTATTTTGTTGTATTCCGTAAATGCGGTTGTGGTTTTGATTTTTAATGGTCAAGTTCGAAGAATTGCTATGTCATTTTTCAAAAAAGGCAAAGTTACTTCATCAGTTTCTGTGGCAGCTAAAACTGTTACTGTTTTTTAAACATTGAATTAAGTTTTTTTTAACAAATAAAAATGTTTTCAAAATATGATTTTTACGTGAACTTCCTAAATTAATTGATTTATTACAAATAATTGTTAAAAGACATATTTTTTCGTGCTTTTTGTTAAAATTAAACATTTTATTAATATTTATTGGTTGCAAGCCAACCAATTCATCATGGTTTTTATGCGATTGTTTTGTTTGATGCATTTTTATAATATTTTTGGGATTGTTGTATTTTTGTTAAAGCCTTTAATAAAATATTAAAAAAGTAGAAAAAAAAGTCATCATATTTTTCGCTTTATCTCAAATAAGCTAGCAAATTGTGATTCATCATTTTTCGCAAAATGGAACAAAAATTTTCTTTTATGTGTTGAAATTTTTTTATCTCGCAAACATTTCTCTTGTTTGTGCGATGACACAATTTGACTGAAAAACTGCAATGAAAATTTTAACAAAAAAATAGGATAATGTAAAAATGAATAATTTGATCGCTTTCTATTTTTTTAATTGTAAAAACTCAATGAAGTGTCATCAGCATCAATGACATGAAAGCAGTAAGGGAATTTCCATTCTAAAATGATGTTATCAGCCGCATCACATTCCACAGGTGTTGGTACCGGACAACCAGTCATTCCAAAATCCATCTTTTCTTTTATCAGGTGTTTGCAAAAGTTTTTGCGTTTGGTTTTTTTAATGGCATATTTGACTGGGAATAGTATTATTTTATACCCCTTTTTCATCTTACTTTTACCCCTAATTTTTTCAGTGCCCCCTTTTTATCTGATTTTTACCCCTTTTTCATCTTTTTTGTCAAAAGGCAGTTTTGACTTATTTTTTTGTAAGTTTAGATACAGTAGTTGAAAATATATCAATTTTCTTTAAGGATTAAAAGATCTTGTATGTTTAAATTAGTAATACCAATATTAGGAATAATTTCGGTCGTTTTTTGATGTTTCTTTTTTTATCATTTGAAAATTTACAACAATTTCATATTTTGTACTTATACCCTAACATCTACAGTTATTTCAAGTCAACCGGAAAAATAGTTTTTGCATCTTAATGATCAAAGTGTAGTTTGATTTTGGTAAAAACATTGTTTCTCAACAATAATCAACACTTTTTCACACATGAAACACAAAGAAAAAGTCAGGGGGATTTTTTTGCTTAAGCTGATATATTATGCGATGTTTAGTTGAGATTTCGCAAGTAAAACGTGGTTTTAAGACAGTATAAAGTTTGTCATTCGATTCATTATGGTCGAAAACCGATATAGATGGGAAATTAGCATAAATGAAAGAAATTTCGATTTTTCATAAGTGATCGAAATTTTGGTATTGCAGTTACAGTAACGGAAGAAGTGGAAGGATTTAATGTAACAATAAATTTTTCCACTTTGGTTACTCATTTCTGAACCAGAATAGGCAACAAATGGTAAATTAATGAAAAGAATGATGGATATGGTTCTGAGAACAGAATTAGCTCCAAAGAGGAATATTGTTTATGACCCAAAACCATTCAATGGATTTCAATTAAAAGCACATTGAAGATAAACCAACTGATATAGTTGGTTTATCTTCAATGTGGTTTTCGACCATGATGATCAAAGGGTCCCATGTTTGTTTCATCTGATGAAAAGCTTAAACAATTACCATCGAAAAATTACTATACAAAATGTGCAATGCAAAATCATGATACAACAAATTGTAGAATGAAAATGATTTGTCAAAACTGTGATGGCAATCATATTTGGTAGTTATGCAACACAAAGAAATCAACTGCTTTTGTTACTGTTGAAAAGGAACAAAGCACATTGGTCATCAAACAAACTATTATTAAAAATCCTGTTATATAAGTAACAACTGAAGCAGTTGTAATGTTTGATTCTGGATCACAAAAATCATCATTACACATGAAATGGTAAAAAGGTTAAACTAGAACAAGTAGGTATTCGTGATTTACCAACTAATATCCAAGGAGAAATTATGGTTACCACAAAATCAAAATCTAATGGATGATGGTGAGAAGTTTATAAATATTATTTAAGCAAGAAGAAAGCAGAAAAATGTGTTATTACGTACCCCAATATGTTCATCTTCTGGTACTTGGGGTATATCTCGGTTCTGCCAAATTCACACTTTTTGAAAATAGCAGCTTATAACATAACATATTCCCTTGTCAAACATTTACGCAAAATATGGTCCTTCAACTCCAACGTCTTATGAATATCTGCATTATCCAGAAATTAAAACTTTAATTTAAAGCTTTGTTATTATTTATTTCATTTAATTTCGACCTTTTTCTTTCAAGTAACAAATTACAATTTTTACAAAAAAGAACTTGTTAACAAATCAAAATTTGTTTGTATAGAAAAATTGGGGAAAAAATAAGTCAAAACTGCCTTTTGACAAAAAAGATGAAAAAGGGGTAAAAATCAGATGAAAAAGGGGCACTGAAAAAATTAGGGGTAAAAGTAAGATGAAAAAGGGGCACTGAAAAAATTAGGGGTAAAAGTAAGATGAAAAAGGGGTATAAAATAATATTTTTCCATTTGACTGAGGGCTTTAAAAATTCTGAAATTTGGCAATGAAAAAAAAAAAATTCTGAAAATTTGGCAATGAAAAAATAAAAATTCTGAAAATTGGCAACATGTTAGTCAAAAGGTGCTGTACTCGTTTTTCTGGTATTTGGAATTTTCATGGAATTCTGAGGGATTTTCGTGATGAGATCAGGGATTTTCAATATTCTTGTGCAACGGGCTGTGTTAAAAATCGAATTTGGCAGTTTAAAGTACCATTTTGGCCTCTCTGGGTTGCCAAGACACTGTTCTTATAGAATTTAAGGATTTTGGAATTTTTAGGAATTTTCTGGAATTTTCGTGGAATTTTTAATGCTGGAGGTATGGTAAAGCAGGATTTTCAAGAAAATTTTTTTCTGTAACACAAATATCATTGGAAATGATAAAAAATTATTACACAATGATTACTGAACACAATAGTATTAATCAGAATGCACAAAAACGTTTTTACAGATTTTTTTATCTTCATGAAAAGGTTACGGTAGGTTCACATACTTCAGATGCTTGCAAGAGAGAACGTGTGTTAATGGTAAAATATAGATACTAAATTAGTATTTTCAAGCATCAAACGTTGAATTTGGTTAAATCCTGATTTTTGGGGACAACTCCAAAAATCGTTGTATTTTGGTTAATTTTGGAGGTAATGAAACTTTAAAAATGCTGCGAAATGGAAAGTAGAGGTTCCTACTGCTTGAAAATTTGCGTAAATACTCTAGACATACTATATTTCATAGTAAAAAGCACAAAAAGTTGATATATGATGTTTTTTACTATTTTGGAATACCTCCAAAATTAACCAAAATACAACGATTTTTGGAGTTGTCCCCAAAAATCAGGATTTCCCTTTATCGATTCCACTACCAATTTTGACCATATCTAAGATATTTTATTTTTTTCACGGGTGAGGTAGGGTGCTAGTGTAACTCGGAATCTAGACTGTTTCATGGTCTGAAACCTACTTTATACTTATTTTTGGACCTAATTTACCTTATCTACAAAGTTTCATGTCCATACGACCATTTTAAAAAAGTGGTGTTGGCACGATTTTCGATTTTTGCTCGAATTTGAAAAAAAGTCGACCTTTTGCGCCATCTGAGATAACTCAAAAACTTTATATCTGGGGCATTTCTAGAACTATCATATTTCGAAAGAGCACAAAAAATACCAAAAATTTTTTTTAACTTTTAGCCATTTTTGGTGATTTTCTGATGTATTTTGAAAAAATCCGTAAAAATCCAATTTGACCCGTATGTCATTGTTTATGTGTTTTTCTGTTGCACATATATGTAGTTGAAATTAATAAAGCAAAATAAAAAATATTTCAGAAGAAAAAACCATTTTTGGAATTTTTTTAGTAATGTTGTTCATTTAGGTATAAATTGATATTTTAAATTGATCGCAAACCTCCAGATTTGATGTTGGTGGGCTTAAACTTTCCCTAAAATCTACAATAACATTATTTTTAATCATGCAAGTCACCTAAAGCAAATTCATAACATATTTCAAAAATTTCGAATTTATTTTGATGTTGGGGGTATTGTGTAGGTAACTTCACGGCGATGGTGTACTTCGAGACACCCTCAGAATTTAAAAATTTTGGTATTTTTCAATACCTTTTTTTGTGCTCTTTCGAAATATGATAGTTCTAGAAATGCCCCAGATATAAAGTTTTTGAGTTATCTCAGATGGCGCAAAAGTCGACGTTTAAAAAATTTTCAAAGTGTTGTTAAATTAAAACTTGGGCACTTAAAGTCATTTTTTTTATCATTCTACACTCGTTATGAGCTGTCATTTCGGTTTATATCATTTTTTAATGGATTCTGAAAAATGGATTATGAAGTTGGATTCAGAATCCCAGAAGTCAGAATCCACCAGAAAAACCGTATCAGCTGATATCAAATTCGGATTCCCCATCGTCGAAAACCCCTAGAGGCAAAGAATCATGAAAAAATACGAATTATGAAAACATTGTGCCAGCCAGTGTTTGCAAAATTCAGAAAATGGCTTATATATAACAATTCAAATATTCAAAAATGACAGAACTTGAATATGCTTCAAATTTAAATTTCTGTTTTTTTGTTGTATTTCGTTATTTGTTTTATTTTTTTGCTTCATTTCTACTATGATTCACTTTTTAGTTCCTGTCTGGAACTAAAAAAAATTTCTCTTATTTCTTTCAAAATCGCAAAACCAAAAATCTAAAAGCCATCGTTTGGCTGCAGAGCTGCAATCGCTTTGCTTGAAAAAATATGCGTAAACGAAAGGTGTAAAAAAGAGTGGATCTGATTTCGCAATTGACCATAATCGTTTCAAAAAATGAATGTTATTCCCCAAAAACAACACGGGAATAGTATAGTATGAAAAATACAATAGATTTTTTCTTCCAATAATTACAAAATTTTACTGAAATACTTCATTTTTTTAACTTCTTTTTGAATATTTTATTTGATCAATAAAATTGCATAACGTTTAAAAAAAAGTGAAAAAGGAAAAATATTTTTAAACTTCGGAAGATATTATTTCATTCGTCATTTTTAAAAAAAAGTTTATCCCACCATCACCAAAATATTTTGATTATCAAACCTTGAAATTGTGAAAACTTTAATATTTCCAATCAAAATCAAGTTTTATTTATTAGAATTTTTCAAAGCTTTAAAAAGTAGTGCGAAAACTTTTACAACAGTTAGTACTTATTCGAAAAACAATAAAATCTCTCAAAAGTCTTAAAAAGTTTTTTTCTGAAAAAATCAAGTTTTTTATTTATTCAATTTCATACAAATGAAAAACCCATAAAACATTTAAAAGTGTCTACAGGGTGGCCAAAAAAAAAGTGGAATTCAAGTTTTAAACAAAGGCAAGGGGACTTGAATAACTTGTGTTGGGAGGACCTAATACTTGGTGGGGAAGCGCATTTGACCCTACAGTATGACCTCTCTAACATTTTCGTGTCGGGAGTTTCGCCGCCGCCAAGTTTTGAAAAGTACGTTTTTCGACCTTTTCGTAGAACAAAGTTCCTGGGAGAACCAGAGGGGCTGGGGAAAAGGTGATGGTAGATTCGGATAGCCCAGATGTTAGACTCGTAGACGCAGCAAAGTTTGGGTCTATATATCTTTTGCCCCGAGTTTAATCGCTTTGAGAAAAAAGTGATTTCCGATTTTTTCATTTTTTGGTCAACTTTGACCAATTGCCCTGCTTTTTCCAGAAGGAGTTGAAGGCTCATATTTGTTGCCAACAAACTTCAGCCTCTTTGTGGTTGATTCCATACCAAAATATTGAAATCTAGAAAATCGACTTTTTAAGCAGCCGTAATTTTTGTATGTAAGTAAGTATACGTAGTATATACCGTAATTCTATTCAACGTTAAAGTATCCACATTGATTATAACCGCTTAAGATGTATTTTAGAGTACTTTTCTGGTCTATTTTCATTGATATATACCTAAAATCAGCATTTAAAAAATTTTATGTAAGTATAGTTACTTGCTATTTATTAGTATACAACTACAAGCAGCCGTTTTGTACTGTTTTTGAGTACCGAAAAAAAATCGTTCTTCTAGATTTCAATATTTTGGTATGGAATCAACCACAAAGAGGCTGAAGTTTGTTGGCAACAAATATGAGCCTTCAACTCCTTCTGGAAAAAGCAGGGCAATTGGTCAAAGTTGACCAAAAAATGAAAAAATCGGAAATCACTTTTTTCTCAAAGCGATTAAACTCGGGGCAAAAGATATATAGACCCAAACTTTGCTGCGTCTACGAGTCTAACATCTGGGCTATCCGAATCTACCATCACCTTTTCCCCAGCCCCTCTGGTTCTCCCAGGAACTTTGTTCTACGAAAAGGTCGAAAAACGTACTTTTCAAAACTTGGCGGCGGCGAAACTCCCGACACGAAAATGTTAGAGAGGTCATACTGTAGGGTCAAATGCGCTTCCCCACCAAGTATTAGGTCCTCCCAACACAAGTTATTCAAGTCCCCTTGCCTTTGTTTAAAACTTGAATTCCACTTTTTTTTTGGCCACCCTGTATTGCTCATCATGAATATTCATCTATACCAAAAAGAGAAGGACATTAAACACATATTGCAAATATTCTCCGAAAAACATCAGTTTCGTATTTTCCAAATTTATTACAAAAAATGACATTTGGAAAAAAAAAAGAAAAATCGATCTTTTTTTTGTTAAAAGTCGATTTTTTGCATTTATGTAGATGATTATTAAAGCAAAAAAAATGTTTTACTCTTATTTTTCACGTAAAATTTTTAAAATATTTTATATTTTGGATAAAAAGTGATGAACTGTTGTTAAAAAATGTCCATTTGAATTACAAAACTTTGATCAATGTTTTTCAAATTTGACGATATATAACAACTTTTTAAAAAAATTATAAGATTTTTGAGATTGATATTAACGTTTACAAAAATTTCAAATGAACGTTTTGCGACCCAAACATACTTTTCATAAATATACATTGAATTCGCAACTTTTTTTCAATTATATTATTGTGCCAAATCCGATTTTTCGAATAATAATATAGTTGCCTTTTTTGAGTTTCTATGAGTTTAACTCGTTTTTAAAAATAAATACCCAGTAAACACAAAAAATGACCAAAATATTCAAAAAAACCAAGTCAAAAATATATATTTAAATGTGAATTTAAGAAAATTGAATGCGAAAGAATTTCTTCAGTAATTAAATAAATGAAATACGATGCATTTCCCTGATTTTCGAATACTTTCACAAGAAAAAAAGTTGTATCAGGTGCAACTGCTCCTTAAGCAATATTTCACAAAATAGACCAAAGTGCCAAAAGGAAAAAACAAAAACAAGTATCCAAAAAAAAGATGTTTTAAAAAATGGCCAACGAAATATTATTTTAGTTATTCAAAAGAAGAGAAAGAACACAAATTTTGCCTAAAAGTCACTTTCAATTTTTTTGTTGTGTTCGAAGCTTTTTATGTTGATATTTTTTATAATTATTTTTATATCAATTTTAAAATACAAAATAATCTGTATGGGAAAAACAATAATATCAAAACATTATGTAAGATAAAAATCTAAAAAAGGCTAAATATGATGTTAAAATCACTATAAAATTGAAAAGATCATTCATTTAAAAAATTTACTTCAATTTTATTAAATTTTTGAGTAACATTGTGTTCTTAAAACAATAATTAATTAATTAGGTCATTAAATTTGAACTGATTAATAAATTTGGGGAAGAAAGTTATCCGTTTTTGGATATGAGTTTATACTGTCCCGATTCGAATTATTTATCCAAAGTTCCAACAAATTTCGTCGGACTTTTGAAATAATAATAAAAGACCAAAGATTAAATGCAAATAAAATCATTGAAATTCCGCCCAAAATAAAAACTGCAAAATAATAAATTTTTACGATTGGTTTTATTGAATTTTAAGTTTACCTGCAGGCTCTCCAGATCCAATTATCGCCAATATGGATAAACCCAATAGTAAGCCTGCCAGAACAAACGAAATTGCCTATAAAAAAATTTGATGTCTAAAAATTTAAAAGCCTTTTTCCAAAATAGCATGATAAAATCATTTTGATAAAATGATAAAAAGAACCTACGAGGAAGATCAATACAAGAACAAGAAATTTTGGTCTTTTCTTAGCAATACCAATAAATCCAAGAATGTTCACTCCAAACATAATTATTAATATTGGAAAACAGCAACATCGAATTATTATATAGGTTAAATTTGAATATTGTGTAATAAAAAAAGAAAATATAAACGCGAAAATATTGAATAAAGAAAAAGTCATTCCTAGAATTAACAAAATTATTGCCAATCTCTGAAAATCGTTTTATTCAATTAATTTTATGCAAATTTCTATACAGACCGTAATACCCACACCACAAGAAATTTTTTCGCCATTTTCATTCATTTTTGTTTTCAAAAACCCACAAACAAATTTTTAATCAAATCAAATATAAAATTTTAACACAAAAAAAGCGTAATTCTAAGCTGATTATCTTTAGTTTATAGATTTTTGTATTTGCTTTGAGGTATTAGCCACACCTATAAGATTTATTTTTATTCAGCCAGGTATTTTTCTACACATATAAAAAAGTGGTATTGATTAAGGGTGGACGAGGGCCCAGGGCTTTTTAAGGCCCTGGTAAAGCCCGGCCCGGCCCTAGGGCCGGGCCCGGGCCGGGCCTTGATTTTCTTACAGTTCAAAAAAAACGCAAAGGGGGGACCACGTCAAAATTAAGAAAAAACTAGTCGGCCCGGGCCCGGCCCTAGGGCCAGGGCCGGGCCTAAGCACAAACTGAGGGCCAGGGCCGGGCCCGGGCCCTAAAATTTGGGCCCTTGTCCACCCTTAGTATTGATAACAAAATCATTTTTATTGAAAGTTTAAAGATACTGATTAAGCAAAATGAAAAAATGCGTAAAATGGAAATTGATTTTCTGCACAAAAAGCTTTTGCAAAAGACCACAAGATTAATTTCAAATTTTCAACGGTTGATTTTTTTTAAACAATTTTTTAAATAAGAAAAGTGATTCTTAATGAGCTGTTGTGTTTGGGGATATTTCACCGAAAAGGTTTTTTATTAAATTTTTTTATTTTTTTAACGTTGTACTTAGCTAAAAACATGGCTTCTACCTTGTTTTTATTTTCATTTCACGCGAAAATCACGCGGTAATGATAATTTGTCGATATGTCATCAGAACTTTTTACTCTGGAATTTTTAAAATTTTGGTGTTGTGACCTCCAATGAATGAAAGGGACAAAAAATTTATTTGCAATGGGTCCCCTCCTTTAAAAAACCTCGCCTATAATTTTCCAAATGATTTTCAATGTTTTGTTTCACGATTTTGATTATTTAAAAATATTCAAAAACCTTCAAAGCAAAATTGAATTTTTAAACAAAAATGACATTTTTTGCTTTGACAGAAAAACACTCGTTTATTTTGTTATTCAAAGTGTCATCTTTTATCTTAAGAGAAATAAGATAGCAACAGATGGTTATATTTTAAATAGGCAATGTAAATTTGTTATTTTGCAAAGTTCGACTAATATTTCTTTTCAATTCACCTTTGTTGTATTTATTTAACAAAATTAATTTAAAATTTTTTTAATTTATGGTGTAGTTTACAGAATTTGAAAAAAACTAAATTTTTTACGTTGTTTAAGTATCACTCAAACAAAAACAACAAAATACATTAAAAAATTTTGTAATTACAGTTTTTGACTTCCTTTTTAAAATCAATAATGTTAAGTGACATAATGAATCCTTCAAAATATTAACTACTATCAATTTTATTTTGTCTTATTTTGCTTATTCTTTCCATCAATATTAATAAAAAAATATAATTCAAATATTGAAAAATAATGGACAAAGAAAATTCAAAAGTAAAACTGAAAGCAAAGATTTATCACAAAAGTTTTCAATGCATAAAAATGTCCATCGATTTTTGACACGACTGCATCCTCTTCAACTGCCTTAATAAGAACATCGTTTTTGTTGTTCTTTTAAGATTGGAATTGTAAATGAAATTTTTAAAACATGAAATTTTTAAAACATGAAATTTATTAAAAATGGTTTTTAATTATGCCGAAATCATGGGAAATCCGAGAATGGCACGAAATCAAACATCAAAAGTTTTTAATGTAATTTGACATAACAATGAGTTTATTCAAAAAATTGTTTGTTAGCTTAAAAATACAAGTATCAATAAATAAAAATTTAAATAATCTCTATTTTAACTCTATTTTAAATTTTAAAATTTTTGAGATTAAAATTATTATAAATCACAAAAAGCGTTGATAACTGGAAAGACACCTTGGAAAAGATACATCCCACTCATACATAGAACATCTCCAGTTTGTGTTCCTGAAGCAAGAGAACTCTTACCATCGTAAAAAAACACTTCGCACCCAGCTTCGCAAGTAAAGCGAATGGTATTTGTACCATCACATTCCGAAGGCATTGGAGCCGCACAACCATTATTTCCGCTTGTCGGAAGAGGAGTAGGACAACCTGGGCACAGACCTGAAAAAAGCTTTGCTTTGGTTCTAGAAGCTTAAGATTCTAAATGCAAAAGCATAAAAAGGATTTGGAAACAGTAGTGTCGGTTATCCGCAAATCTTCGGGTGTCAGGTATCTTTAATCGGACCAAAACTGAACCGTTTCGGATTTCAGTTAAACGAAAATTTTTGAAAATCAAAGGAAAAAACCAAAAATAAAAGAAAAAAGTTGTTTTTATGTTTTTATGCAGTATTTTTTTTATTATTTTTTGCCTTTCAGGCGTTTTTAAGATGCAGATTAACATTATTTTTATTTAAAATTTTAAAAAATGTTTGCCTAATCTACAAAAAGGGAAAGTTTTTTAAGGGAAACAAGGACAAATCAACCAATTCAACCGAAACCGAGAATCTTTGATTGATTGGTTAACCGAAAAACCGGTCCGAAACCAGACCAAAACTGAACCAAAAACAAAAAACCGACAACACTGTCTGAAAGATTCCGCGGGAATCACTTTTATTTGTGCAATTTTGGATAATCCCAATGTTAAAATCGAAAGATAAAAATTACCGTTGTTTGTACCAGGCGCAGAAACTGGTGGAGAACCATGAGAAATACCAGGAGATCCAATTGGAATTGTTACATCTTCATCAACAATCGGGGTTTGCATGCAACAATTTATTTTCAAAGGTAAAAATGTTAAAACCAAAGAAACAATAACAGCAAATTTCAGCATTTTATTTCTATCACATAAAAAACAATTGAAAATAATGAAAACAAAAGACAATTCTTTTTTCAATCTTGCTCGTTTAAATCTAGACAATTTATTACTCTTGAATCACTTGCTGCGGAAAACAAGATTATTATATATATTTTTGGAATAATGAATTTCTCCATCTTTTATATTAAATTAATATTGTTCTTTGAAATGTCAATTTTCAATTCTTTTATTTCAACTGTGTTACTCAAATATTTCTTCTTATTTAAATTATTTAAATATTCAAAAATGATTAAACAAATTGTGAAAAAATAATGAATCAGCAGTAGTACAATTTCATAAAGCTGAAAAAAGGCATTGAATTTTGACATAAACGCATTTTTTCTCGCATCTTTTTTTCTCAACACATTCTCTTTTAAACAAAATCTTACATCCTTTTTTTGCAAAGAAAATGCAAAAGAAAAAGAATGATCGTGACTCACTCGCTTTTGCTGTAGACATGGCAATGGGCCGACTATTTAGAGGCCCAGAAATTTTTCCGAGGGCCGAGCCTCCGGGCTTTTTTTATTTTCGGTGTTTCGTTACCGCCCGTCCCCCCTATGAAAATTTTTCCAAATCCCTAAAAATCAAAGCCCGGCCCGCTGCCAGGCTTATTTTGTTGGTGCTGTAATAACAATATGAACACTTTTTAACTTTTTTATTTTTTCATCTTTTTTGTTTTTTTTTCACTTTTATGTTATTCATTCATTTGATATTTCGATAGTCAAAACAAAATGCTTTTTTATGTTAAAAAAATGCAGAAAAAGACGCAACAAAAATTATTTTGCTCAAATACACATTTGCACTTTTTTGTCGTGTTCGAAGCCTTTTAATGTTGAAATTTTTTATAATTATTTTTATATCGATTTTAGCGTAAATTATCTGTTTGGAAAAAAATAAAATATCAAAACTTGTAAGATGCAAATCAAGAACCTTGGCACAATATTAAATTGAAGTGATAATCAATTCAACAAATTATCTTTTAATTTGTTCAAATTTTTTTATTAACATTGTGTTTTTAAAATAATAATTTTTAAATAGGTCATTTCATTTGAATTTGGGGTAAAAAGTCTGCTGCTTTGGGGTATGAATTAATACTATTCCGATTTGAATTATTCATCCGAAGCTCCAACAAATTTAGTCGAGCCTTTGAAACAATCATTAAACCTAAAGATAAAATGCAAATGCAATCAGCGAAATGGCCGTGGCAATTATAATTGCTAAATAACAAATTTATTTAGTTATGGTTAACGTCCAATAAAGAAACACGTGATAAGAAAAATAAAATACGCGCTAAAATAAATGTCATCGCCTAAAATTAGGTTTTAAAGTCCGTAAAACAAATTAAGTCCAGTTACTTAACATAAAATTTTTAAAAAGAACTTAAGATGAAGGTCATAACAGGAACAAGAAATCTTGGTTTTTTCTTTGTAAGGCCAATAAATCCAAGAATGTTCATTCCAAACATTACTAAAAATATTGGAAGGAGGCAACATCGTATTATTGTTTAGGTTGAGTCAGAATCTGAAAGACCTTCAGCAAGAACGTAAATAAACCAGAAAAATGCGAGTAAGGAAGCAATCATTTCAAGAATGAATGCAATTTTTGCACATTTTTGAAAATATTATATTTTTTATTAATTTTACGCAAATTAAATACATACAATAATATCACAACCGCAAGAAATATTTTCTCCATTTTCTCTCATTTGGATGCTCTTCAAAGTTTCAAACAAAACAAATACCCACAAAAAAATTTTTGATTAAAAAATAAAAATACTTTCTTTTTCAACTTATAAGCTGCTTTTAAATATTGCTTCATGCATTGATTTTAGGATGTGACCACACCGAAAAAATTCATTTTCTTTCAGCATTTTTTAAGAACTCAAAAAAAGGAACGATGATAACAAAGATTTAAATTTTTTAGATTTACAAACATGCATTGAATTCACAATTTTTCTTTCAATATTATTATTGTTTTCAAGATTTTCTAATTGGTTTCTTCCGTGTTTTTGCCTACCAGTTTGACCACTTTTTAAAAAGACAATTCAAAAACTCGATAAAATGATAAAAAATTCAAATAAATTTAATAAATTTTGAAAAACTATTTTTAACAACAGCAGATCGAAAATAAATAAAGAATTCGTGCATTTCATTTGAAATTTCTTCATCGCACAAAAGATGCGGCAGTGTGAAATATAAATGTTTGTGTGTTTATTGGAAGACTTTTTTTGTTTTCACCATCTGCTAGATCATTTTTTTCAAAACAGCTTTTTTTATTTCAAATTTGCTATAGACTTTTTGCACAAGCATAGTTCGAATAAAATTTTGGAGAGAGACCCTACTCTTTGCACGGCGTGGTAAAAATGCAATATCAACTCCCGCGCGGAAAATGTGTTCAACGTATTTTTTTCTTTTTTTAAGCACGACAAAAAATTACTAATTTTACTAAAATTTACCACAAAAATTAATTTTTTTTATTGCTCCTATTTTTCCTTTCCATAGAACAGATTCTTAGCTATCGATAGACACCTTATTGTTGAAAAACGGAGCTTATTTCACTGAGAATGAAGCTTAACAAAATGCGGTGTTAAAATGATGCATCAGAATTTTGAACTTCAAATTGTATCTCCGTCGTGAATCTCCATAGTTTTAATTTTTCTTTATTCTTAAAATAATCTACATACATTTGTCTATAGATTGACCGAGAGAAATTAAAATTTATCGAAGGAATATGTTTTTATATCAACTACAACCAATGTATATTTCCTGCTATGCTATATGGATGTGAAACTTGGTGTCTAACGAAAACTGAAGAAACCAGGCTTGCTATTGCTCAAAGAAGAATGGAAAGAAGGATGCTAAATGTAAGACTTATAGACCACCATTCCCGTGATTGGCTCCGTGAAAGAACTCAATTAAAAGACATCGTCCAAGCTGCTCGTGAACGAAAATGGAACTACCTCAAAAAGCTAATGACACTTCCTGAAGATCGATGGAATCGAAAATTGACTAAATGGACTCCAAATGCAAAACGTCCCGTTGGAAGACCGCCTACTCGATGGATGGATGATTTCAAGAAATTCACAAATAAAAAACCTATTGAATTATTATCACTTTGTTTAACTGATTTTTGGTGTCATAATATAAGATGCGGATATGAAAAATGTTTTAGGCAGGGTTCAAAAAATGACGTTTTTTCCAACGGTTGGAAATTTCAAAGGAAGCCGACCGTCGGTGTCCTTTGAAATTTCCAACCGTTGGAAAAAACGTCATTTTTTGAACCCTGCCTAAAACATTTTTCATATCCGCATCTTATATGTCCCCTTTTGTCCTGCGTGACAGATAAAAGGTTTTAAATAAAAAAAAAAAAATCAACTACAAACTGAATCACTATTTTGCTCTCTTTTACAGTATAATTTTATGAATTTTAAGTCTAACATTTTAATTTTAACATCATTTATTAAAAACAATACAAAACTATCAACACAACAATAACTTACAATCATGAAAAAATGTTCCAAGGATTAACATTTTACTGCTTAAACATTCTTTTTCGATAAGATCTATCATAATCGTTCATTTGGTGGATGTTTTTCAATTTCTCCAATTAAATTTTTCATCGAAACCATATAATCATCATCTACAAGAAAGACATACGATGCAGGATCTGTTGAACAATAATCAGGAGCAAATTAAAGCGAATGCATAAGCTAAAAATATGTAAAAGTTACAGTAAGATTTCAGAATATTTATGCTTACCTTGAAAGTGTCATTTCTATACCCATTAATAAAATCTCCAATTAATAGATCATTGAATTGTTTATGCTCTGTTTCTAGCACATTCCATATGTTTCTGATTCTTCTGCGCTCATTGTTCCCATGGCAAATATTGTACGAGTTTCCCCATTGTTTAAATTTTGTCCATTTTGCTTGACTTGCATCTCGACTTTTTGAGTTGCATCTTACATGGCCTAAAAACTACAATTAATTAAGCATAAACTATAAAAAAAGCTTACCGTATTATTCCACAACTCTATAACTTCAAAATATACAATTAATCCAGCAAGCTTCGCAGAAATTTCATCTAATTGATCATTTGTATGTTCTATCACAACAAGATTAGAGCCAGAATGTTTTGTCCAATACTCAGCAGAAGCAGCAATTTCACGTAACTTCATTCTTTTTGCAGTTGTAATTTTCTTTTCAACTTTTCGAGCCTAAAATATACGTCATAAGCATAGCTTTGTACTTTTAAAACTTACTTTATCAGCATTCTTTTTCTCTTCTTCAGCTTTCTTCCTTCTCTTCAATCTCAACTTTCTCTTTGATACAGGTGGCATAGTTTATTTCTACAAAAACAAGAAAAATAAAAACATTTCCCCGAGAAACTTTCGGCCAAAACTTTCTAAACTAGCTTAGGAATAATATTAACGCAAGAAAACATAATTTAAAAAATATTCCATGGAGCGGATACCGATTTTGTAGCAAATTTCACGGTTTTTGATGTCCTCTTAGAAATCGAAAAAAAACATATTTAACATTGAAAAATAACTATTTTTGGCACTTTTATGAATAAATAAGATATTTTTTATATTATTATTACCAAAGTATTACAAAAAAATGATTAAATTCAATTTATTTTGCGGCTTCAGGATTCTGAAAAACATCCTTTTTTTACAAAAAACAAACAACTCGTCGCTTATAAGCGCTTTTTCGCGTCGAGACAAAATTACCACGCCTTGTCATTGGAGGTTTTCACATTTCTAATGTTCATGACGAAAGACCAAAGACATTCATTTTTTAAACAATAAAAGGAGTCCCATATCTGTGTTTGCTTCACAAAACTTTACTGATAGAATGGGTAAGCTGTGTCTTTAATCCACTAAAATATAATAGTTTTTTTCATTCTTTTTTTGTGCTGAAAAAAGTGACAACGATGTTTAAAATTTTTGATGACTCCACATTAAACAATTTCATAATGTTGTTCAAAGTTCAATCACATCCTTTGTATTATTAAAATGAAACAAAAAGAAAAAAAATATATTTCTTAAGAAAATGGTGTTATTTTAATAAAATTGACGACGCAAAAATTTTTTTGTTTCGTGTGTTTTATATAAGCGCAGAGACAAAACTATAATTTCATATTGAAAGTCAAATGCAATATTTCTGTCGTGTTGGAATTTTGAAGCCTTTTTTATTGAAATTTTTAATTGTATTTTTTGCAGATACTTTAATATTATTCATGAAATTTTTTTTAAAGGGCATTTAAAAATATGAAAAAAGTTTATAATTACTATAAATTTTATTGGAGTAGTACGCAATATTAATTTTAAAAGTTAAATTATTCTACAAATTTATTTCACATTACTAAAATTTGTAAGATTCAAATTTTCAGTCATAAAAAAAAGTTATTACCAATTGGTAAATCAGGGCCTTTGATTTGAATAATATGTGGGTCCCCACAAAAGTCGACGAGTTCTTGAAATAAGCATAAAAGCCCAAAGATTAAACGCAAACACAATTAAAGAAATTCCGCCCAGAATTAAAACTACAAAATATTAAATTTTTACGATAGGTTTTACGGAATTTTAAATTTACCTGCAGGGTTTCCAGTTCCAATTATCGCCAAAATGGATAAACCTAATAGTAAGCCAGCCAAAACTAATGTAATTGCCTGTAAAAAGAATTTTTTGTAAATATTTTTAAAGCGCTATTCGTAGATATCAGAATAAAATTATTGTGATGAAATGAAGAACTAACCATAATGATCATAGCAGGAATTAGAAAACCGGGTCTTTCCTTTGTTACACCAATTAATCCCAGAACACTCATTCCAAACATTACTAAACAATATAAAAGAACACCACATCTTATTACTGTATAAATGGAATCAGAATCTGAATCAGAATCAGAATCAGAATTTGAAAGACCTTCAACAAGGACATAAATAAACCAGAAAAAGGTAATTAAGGAACCAGTCATTTCTATAATGAATGCAACTTTCGCACATCTCTGAAAAATGTTTTTGACTAATTTTATGCAAATTAACTGCATACCTTGATGTCACCACCGCAAGAAATATTTTCACCATTTTCGTCCATTTTGATACACAAACAAATTTTAAATCAAAATTAAAAAAAGAAAACTTCCTCTAAGAAATCAAACTAAAATGAATAAAAAACCTTTGTTAACTTAAAAGTTGCTTATCTATTAAATATTCCTTGCATTTGCTAGTTGGTAATAGCCACCACACCTTTTTAGTTGCATTCTCTTTCACCCAGACATTTTTCTATACATTTAAAAAAGGGGTACTGATAACAAAATTATTTTTATGGAAAGATTTAAAATACTGAATAGAATAAAAAATAGAATAATCGATAATTGTCATCTCATAAAAAAGACAAAAAGTAAATTACAAAGCTAGATTATTTTACAAATATTCAAAAATAAAAAAGTAATTGTTTTTGCACTATTGCAGCTGCAAGTCAAATTTATACTTTTATTATTAAAGGTATTGTCCAAGGTAGAACAAATTTTTTTAATTCTTTTAGATGACGTATCTTAACACGAAAGCAATATGGTCAGGAAAAACAATGGACACGCGAGTGAGACATGTGTTTTTTTGTGCTCTCTCTTTTCTTTTCTTTTGTTGCTGCCGGAGCATATTGCTTTCGTGTTAAGATACGTCATCTAAAAAATAAAAAAAAATTGTTCTACCTTGGACAATACCTTTAATGGAAGAAAACAGGGACATCAGCAGAAAAAAATTTCACAGGGATAAATCTTTGATCTTTCGCCGCTTTAATACGGCAGTGGCAAAAGATCAAAAGATTTACGGCTGTTTGGTTGGGGCGAATGACTAGTCCTTACTAATGTCCCTCGCAGATAACAAAAACATTACAAATAATATGTCTTGCTCAAAAATGCAGCAAAATTTTTTAAAGTTTTATATTTCTTTTTTAAATATTTTTGTCAAAAGCACTTTGTTTAAGATTTTCATTTTCTAGGGGCAAACATGAAAAACTCAAAATTTCAACAATTCGACAAAAACACATCAAAACATTAATTATTTTACAAAGACTCAGAAATTTACTATGTTTTATAAATGTAAAAACCCAACAAAAAGGGTGTTGGTACAGGTGTTGACAGAAAAAAAGTTGTGCTTATGAAATCTTTTTTCCCTGTTGAAAATATTTTGACAAACGGTTTTTGGTATAATTCTAGAATAGTGGACAACTTTTTTTTTATTTTTTCCAATGCACGCACAATAGATGTGCGTTCATTCCTTCATTCTTTTTTTGAATGTTTGTGAACAAAGAAAAACAAAAAAGGAAAATGATGAAAAAGAAATGTCTTTTTTCTTTGAAGGGAGAGAGTGTCTCTTTGGTTGTCTGTCGTCAATGACGACTTCATTGTGCAACAACAATAAAAAAAGTATAAATACATTCGCATTTATGGTTCAAAACAAATTTTGAACTCGTGTTTACGGTTTTATTACCCAACATGAGTTCAACACAAAACATTTCAATGTTGTAAAAAACAACATGAAATGTTTTGTTTAAATTTTGCGTTTGTCCTGAACGACCATTAGTCGTTCAGGACAAACGCAAAAAAAAAGTTGTCCACTATTCTAGAATTGTTCCCGGTTTTTTATTTGCAGAATTGATTTTAAATTCTTTGAGCAATTTTAGTTTGAAATTTTTTATTAGATATTTTTTCTTGATATTTATCAGTTAAAAAAATAAAAAACACAAAAACATATGTTAGTTCAAAAAATGGCATCGAATATTATTATTTCTGACAATATAAAATTTTGATGGAAATATATTTTCGAAATCAATGGTTTATAAAAATTATGTTTTTGTTGTCATTCATTTCTTTTAATTATTTTAATTCAACTTATTTGCAAATGAAAAAAATTCACTTTTACCTATCACAGGTACCAATTTTTAGTTTAGGGCAAGTTGTACAAAAAATTCCATAAAAATTTGAATAATTTTGTGCTGTGATATTTTTACTCTTTTTATTTCGGACAAACAAAAACAAAACAATTTAAAAGTATTAACTGTTGCTCAGGTAAAAATGAATCATAAAAAATGTTCTGCTGATTCATAACCTGCTGTTACCAATGTCAGGGTACTAATCATGTCTAAAATTAAAATAGTAAAACATAAATTTCTTTGTACACATTATCAAACTGAAAGATTTAAATATTCAAAACTGATCAGGTAAATTAAGAGAGTTTCAAACGCATTTTTCATTGCATTAGAAATAAAAATTAAAACTAAAATTTCTTCTTAGCATTTAAAACCAACGACGATTTGCTTATTTTAAATTAAAATTCCCTTTTTCAAAATAAAAAACATTGAAATTGCATTTGGGTGTGAATTCAGTTTTTTATCGCAGTCACATCGTGACCCACAAAATATCTACACCACATATTTCATCCCCGAATTTTTCTGGCAACGTATGCAAATTTGCTACATTTCACTTTTTTCACAAAAATGATTGTTTTAATGCAGGCACACAAAATGAAAAAAATTTTTTAAAAACGTTTCTCTTTTTTTCTGACATAATATGTTTGTGAAAAATGATCTCCTTTTTCAAGAAAAAAATTATCAAACAATTTTGACGAAACCTAGAATATGACTCTAAAAACAAAACGCAAAATTTAAAACAAATGAATGAAAATGAAGATGAAACGTCGGGCTTTTATATTATTATTGAAATCGGTTTCTTCATTCGAGTTTTTTTGGTCAAAACTATTTTTTTGATAAAGCAAACTCATTTATCAGAATTTTTAAAATTGTTCTCAATTTTTTCTACAATCAAATATTTAAAAACAGTTAAACGATGAGCAAAATTACTTTTTCAAACAGCGGCACTTTGAATAGACTGAAAAGCAACACATTCATTTTTTTATGTTGTCGACATCGAATCGGAGGGGGGCGTGCCTGTGGCGCTAACAGATGTCCCTGGCAGAAACACAACGATTTCTTAAAGGGTTTGTTGCTAAAATACGTAGCCGTTTACAAATAAATTGATATTTTATTTCTTTGAATATTTTATATAAAGCATTTGTTTCAAAAAATTTCATTTTTTGGGCAAACAAAAACAGGAAGAATTTTTTAAAATATTAAAAAAAATCATGCAGCACATACACCTCTTTAATCAGTAATAATTTAAAAAACTCTGCCATTTTTGTTTTCATTTTTACAGTATTGCATCAACACATTACATGTTTTAAATAAATTTAAAATAAATTTAAGGACTTCGTAGATATTCTTTTTTTTTAAATTGCTATAAATTGAATGTTTAAATTAGAAATAGTTTTTTTCAGCAGAATTATTTTTTCCTTGTCTTTCTTTTTTTCGCGAAACAAAAAAAAATTTTGTTTTAAAGCCATATTTTTCTTACAAATGTCGACAGAAAAATGTTTGGCTTACGAAATCTATTTTTAAAAAAAAATTTTGACAAAAGGTTTTTTATTTGTAAATTGATTTTTTAGTTCTTTGAGCAACTTTAGTTTAGAATTTTTTATTACATGTTTTTTCTTTTCATTTACCAGGAGAATAAAAAATTCAAAAAATAGTAAACCATGATTTTAATTAAATTAATAAAATAATAATTAAAATAATAGAATCCAATTTGGGTACATTATTAAATTTTAATGGATTTATATTTTCGACATTAATAGTTTCGGTAATTTATGTTTTTACTGTCATTTATTCATTATGATTAATATTATTCAACTTATGAGTGCTGATTAAAAACATTTTTGAAGCAAAAGATGTTCTTTCACTATACTAGAATGATATCAAAGTACAAAAAATATTCATAACTTTTCAATTTCTGTCAAAAGTATATCTTTTCCTAATTTTTTTATTTTAAACTTTCTTGATATTTCACCATAAAAAATTTCAAAGATTGTTTGTCGATTTTTCTTTTTGCTGCCAAAAAATTCAATGAGGCGTTTTTCCCCCTTAATTTTTTAGTTTTTTGTATTGATAAATATAAAATATACAAAAAAAGATGACAGCCGGAAAAAAATGCTGACAAAAAATCAATGACTAACTTGTAAAATAGGCAATGATTTTCTCTCTTTTGAAGAAAGGGAACCATGGCTCCTAACAATGCAGATGCAATTTTTTATATTTTTTTCGTGTTTTTCCTCTGACATCGTTAAATAATCAAAAAAGAGGAACAAGACGGACGAATTATTTTGTGTTTTTAAAAAGACCACTTGTTGCTTGTTCTCCAAAAACAGCTGTATAAAAAATAATCAAGGAGGAAAATTTCAAATCCAAGTTCAGTAAAAGTTGGTGTCTGATATAGTATAAAATTCATTCAAAAAACTTATTTTTTCTTTTACTACTTTATTTTTAAACATTTTATTGTATTCTTTTTATTTTATTCTTCTATTCTTATTATATTTCTTGTCTTTTACCCGCACTTAAAGTGAGCAATCGCTTTGAAGTGAATAAATTAAATTAAATTTTCCTATCGGTTCTTTTTAATTTTAAATAAATATTTTTACTTTAGAAAAAGCAAAACGAAAACTATTTTCATAAGTTGCCTTAGCTCAGTAGAAAATTAAACATAAGAAATGGATTGTTCATCATTAAAGTCCGACGTCATTCTAACCGTAGACATACTCACCGAACGCCGAGATTGGGGCTTCATATTTTGCCCATAAACTCGTCTAGTATAAGGTATATTTGTGGCAAAAAATTAGCTGCCGAATCCTCATTCAGTGACTTTACCAGGGGCTCAAAGTTACTGTAATACAGTAATCCACAACAAAAACCTATGCTCATAATTTGCATATTCTGCAAATTTCAAAAACCATAACGTTACAAATATTTCAGATTCGGATTCAGCATATCCAAAAACCTATAAATCAAGGAAACAGGGCCAAGAAATCACAACTGTTTAGAAATTTGCCCAAAAGTATAAAAAATCCCTGCCTCGGAATCATGACCATCCCTTCTAAAAAATTTAAATATGATATATTTCGGAGCAATTAGTGTTTAGAGGTTGTTAAATATACTTAATTATGTCTTGGGGGACTTAATAATTATAGCAAGAACACAAAACGGACATGGGGGATTCCCTAAAACCAATTCGCTATAGCTGCAACGACATATGAAAAATGTTGATTCACACCAAATATTGTAATTTCACCTTAATTAAAAATCGGTGCCACGCATAATTTTGCATGTTTTATGCTCAAATATGATTGATTAAGTATTTAATAACCTCCAAACACTACTTGCTCCAAAATATTTCGTATTCAAATTTTTTTGAATGGGCAGTCATGATATTGTTGCACCGATTTTTTGTACTGTTGTACAAATTTCTATAAAGTTGTGATTTCTTTGCCCTGTTTCCTGGATTTATAGGTTTTCGGACATGCTGAATCCGAATCTGAAATATTTGTAACGTTATGGTTTTTGAAATTTGCAGAATATGCAAATTATGAGCATAGGTTCATGTTGTGGATTACTGTATTACAGTAACTTTGAGCCCCTGGTAAAGTCACAGAATGAGGATTCGGCAGCTAATTTTTTGCCACAAATATACCTTATACTAGATGAGTTTATGGGCAAAATATGAAGCCCCAATCTCGGCGTTCGGTCAGTATGTCTACGGTAAGATTTATTTGACAAAATCTGTTTTCTACTGAAAGACATTAATTTATTTCACGTTTATCGCATTAAATATTCAAACTTCATCGTTCAAAAAAGGTTAATTAAAGGTGTAATTGGGTTTGATACAACTCTTTTTCTTATGAAAATTATCGAAAAAGAAGGAAATGCTTTGTTCTTTTTTTGATTCCCGTTGACAAAATATATTTTATTGTTTTTTCAATAAACGGGGTATAAAAAAGAATAATAATAAAAAAAGCTTGATTTTCAATAACTTTCATAAGAAAAAAAATTTAGCATCAAGTGCGACTGCCTCTGTGAAACACATTTTACAATGCATTTATAATGAAGGCTAAAATTTCATCATCTTTGCACATCTAGAATTATACCTGAAGTTTAAGAAATAAGATTTCGATGGCGTTCAAAAACTATTTAGTTTTTGCAATGATCTAAGGTGACATTGTTTTTGGAATATTTTATTTAATTTTGTCTACAAATATTTTCAAAAAGTATAAATAAAACAAAATGAAATGAAAAATTAATTTTTTGGGAAAAAAGAAAGTTCAAATCAGTAATATAAAAACAACCGCAGTATTATTGTTTACCACCTTCTTTAAAAATACATTTTATCATTTAACATAAAGTGGCAGCAATGAAAACAAAAAATGATTGTGTCAAATAAAGGAGAGAACTGTTCTCTGTTAAAAAATACTCATAATAATGAAACCATTTTTTCATTATTTCTTAACTATTAATTCATTATTGATAATGGGTTAAAAATGATGCATTCAACGTTACTTCGACATGCATGTAATACACAAATCTTTAATAATGTGAAAATTGAAAATTGTTGACTACTCTAATATAATTTTTAAAAAAGCGCTTGTTTTAATACCTGCACATCGTGATTCATCATTACAAACAAAATGAAAAAACTCTCTTTTTTCTCCAATTTCAAAAGTTTGTGTAAAGTAATCTCTTTTAATCAAAAACAAAAATTTGACTCAAAAAATACAACGCAAAATTTAAAACACTATTAGATATTTTTTTGAAATTTTTTATTCAACTATAAAAACAAACTACTGAAAAAATTATTATATTTTTAAAAAGTTTTATTTAATCGATCATCTTATGATCAAATTGTTTGTTCATAACCAAACAAGGTGATTGTGACAATTTCAACAGAAAAATAACGATTATTTTACAGCTGAAAACTTCCAGAATGATATACTAATTTGTTGCAGTATTGTTGGAATAAAAGTTTTTAATTTTTAATGTTCGGGAAATAATACTCGTTGGTTGTTTCCTTTCGATGTTTTGTTTAATGAGTCTTCTAAAATACATTGTTCGTTTTTGTATTTTTTTAAGCGTTCAATAAAATATTTAAAAAATGGAAACCAAGGATGATTAATAGTAACAACAAAATTAGCTTGCCGTATCTCTTTTTTCACAAAAATGATTGTTTTAATGCAGTCACATCATGACACACAAAAATGAAAAAAATTTTTTTTAAGAAATTTTTTTTTAAAAACGTTTCTCTTTTTTTTCTGACATAATATGTTTGTGAAAAGTGATCTCCTTTTTCAAGAAAAAAACATATCAAACAATTTTGACAAAAACAAGAATTTGACTCTAAAAATACTACTCAAACTTTAAAACAAATGAATGAAATTGGAGATAAAACGTTAGGGTTTTATATTATCATATTATTGAAGTCGCTTTCTGCATTTGAATATTTTTGTCCAAAACTATTTTTTTGATAAAGTATATATCAGAATTTTTAAAATTTTGTGTAATGTTTTTCTACAATCAAATATTTAAAAAACCTTAGAAATGAAAAAAATTACAATTTTAAACAAAAACTGCAGTTTGAATAGACAGAAAAGCAACACATTCATTTGTTTGTATTCGAAAAGTCGCCTTTTTTTCTTTTTTGAGAAAAAAACAGCATATGTTTTTTTAAATAAGATGTATGCATTTGTTACTATTCAATATTTAACAAATATTTCTTATCACATAATCTTTCTTTGAATATTTAACAGAAAGCCGTTTTATGAATGGATTTGGACAACATCCACAAAATTTTCCTATTGACATTCTTCAATGTTCAGGCACAACCTGCATTCAAATCATTGGCAACGCTAATAAACAAAATCAGGAAAACCCCAAAGATTCGATATATCTAAAAGAATAAATTACTGACAAACCAGTAATAATTTAAAAAACTCTGAAATTTACGATATTTTGTTTTAAAAAATCCAAAAATCTTATTTTTTCCCAAAAACTCAAATTATTCCAATTTCGTAAAACCATTTCTCATGACATTTGTAATTGTAGTTATTTGATGTTGCAAATTTGGTCATATGTGTTTTCTTTTTACAGTACTGCATCAATTTTTAATAAATTTATAATAAATTTGATGACTTCGTAAATATCCTTTTTTTGTAAAAATGTAATAAATTAGATGTTAAAATTAGAAATAATTTTTTCCAGCAGAATGATTTTTTTCCTTGTCTTTCTTTTTTTCGCGAAATAAAAAATTTTTTGTTTTAAAGACAGACGGGTATGTTTACAAATATCGATAGAAAAATGTTTGTCTAACATGTTAATTAAAAAAATTATTTTTTGAATTTCTGATTTGTTTTGTAATTTTAGAAACAAAACTGAAAATCTTTAACCCATATTCAATAACTTCAGTCAAAAACTTCGCAAAATTTATTTGTAATTTACAATACTTTTCTCTTACATAAAAAGTTTGTGTAAAGTGATTTCTTTCTTCAAGAAACAAAAATTGTTTATAAATTTTGTCAAAAAAAGAATTTGACTGATAAAAATGAAATGCAAATTAATAAAAATGTAAAAGTCAAATATTAGGCTTTTTTTTTATTAAGGCCAAAATTCAAACTATTTGCATCCGCAAAATCTACTTTGTGAAATATTCAAAAAATCTTTAAAAGGAAAACAAAATGTCAATTCGTCTTTTTTGTTTGGTGAATCACGTCTGTCTTTGTGTTTTTAGAAAAGAGAAAGCAGTTGATGAATTTTTGTAAACACGTTGTGCACATTTATTTTTTTTCAATTTCTTTTTTCGTTTTCTTATTTAAAACTTTGTTGTCAAAATATTTTTCTTTATTTTTTTAAATGATATTCATTTTTTTTCTGTTTGGATCTCTTTCGCTTCTTTCACAATCGCGGCATCAAAAAGTGTGAAAAAAATTTTTTTTGTTGCACAACAGCAATAACTTCGACTGTTGCAACATCAAAAGTCATACAACATTTTGTCCGAAAAAACGTGCGTACACGAAAAATTGTTTGTATAAAAAGGGTGGAGATACTTTCTTTGGCCCTAAAAAACGTGTATCGCATCGAAAAATATGTGCATCTTTTTTATCTTTGCATTTGTATGGAATAATTGGTCTTTTAAATATTGGATGTGATTTATTTTTGAATATTTTATTTGAAATGCCGTAAATAAAAAATTGCATAAATGAAAAAAAAACAAGCAATAAAAATAAATAATGTTTGAAATGGATTGTAATCCATTTTTTAAAGAAAAAATTGTTTTTTACAGCATCCATTGCTAACGCTGGTATTGAAAAAAGTTTTCCGCTCAAGATTAAATGTTTTAATAATAACCTGTTTTTTAAAAGCTGAAAATGCAGCTTCAAAAATTTTATAACTCAAAAAAAACAACACTTTTCGATTCTGTCTGGATCTTTTACTCTTCTTTTAAAATTGCAACACCACAAATCTAAATGCCAAATTTTGGCTGCATAAGTGCAGTCCATTCGTCTGTCGCAAAGTGTCTGTACACGAAATATAGTTGGGTAAAAAAGGAGGATGGAAACTGACTTTTACTCTGGTGTTTGTTTCTATCTGGTTGTCAAAATTTAAAAGAAATCAATGAAAACATTATCCCCCATAAAAAGAAACAAAAAGATGACGTTTTTAAAAACAAGTTTTGTTTGTTCAGTTTTTTGTTGGTGCTTCTGACAACATAATTAAAAAATAATTTAAAAAAGCCTGAAAAAACACCCAACTTAAATTTCAATTTTCTTTTTTAAAACTCATTCTTCCAATTGTTTCGAAAATTTTGATTTAATATGTTGCCGTTTTGTAAAAATATAAATTTATATTTTTAATGTATGTATTGATTTATTTATGGTATCAATTCTGTTTTTTTGTTTGTTACATTTTAAAAATTAAATTTTTTGGTTGTTTTATTTTCATTTGAGTTTTCCATAAAATATTCAAAACGTAGAAGAAAAAGAATGGTTAAAAATTTTAACAACACTGGCTTGCTCTTTTTCTTTTTCAAAAGGTGATTTTTGATGCAAACATAGTGTGATTTATAAAAAACTTTTACATTGAAATATTTCTCTTTTTTTGCTTGCATAAAAAGTTTCTCTCAGGCTTTTAGTGAATTGCAAGCTTTCTTATTTGAAGTGATTTATAAATCAATAAATTGTATAAATTCCTTCATGAAAGAAAAAGAATTAAACATTATTATCAAACAAAAGAATTTGAATGAAAGTATACAGTGGAATTCTATAAAAGCAGGAAAAAGAGAACGTGAAATATTAGGCTTTTTTATTAATGTCCGATTTGTGAGAATATACTCTGACAAAATTTACGTTTTTGTTAAAAAAAGCTCATTCACAGTTTCTTAAATCGTTTGCATTTTTTTCTGCAATCACATATTCAAAAACCTTTGAAAGGAAGGCAAAATTACATTAGTAAAAAAAATACACTTTTTTGCTATGACAGAGAAGCTCGCGATCCTATTTTTTATTCGATGAGTCACCTTTTTTTTCTTTGAGAAAAGAAAGCAACAATTGGTTATCTTTTAAACAACCTGCATACATTTGTTCTTTTTCACACTTCATTATCTATTTTCAATTCATCTTTCTTTCAATATTTAAATAGCCTATTCACTAATATAGCGATTACGTGATTTTAGTGTTGGGTTTGTAGTTTTAGAAATGAAACTTAAAATCTTGACCCAAAAACAACTAACTCATTAATAAAAACTATGTAAAATGTGGTTGCAATTTGTAGAAAATTAGTAAAAATGTTTTATTTCAATTCACCTTTGAAAATCATTGTTGTCGCAATTTTTTAATCTTCAAAATATCAACTTTTAGCTCTTTAAGTTCAACCGATACTTTGACAACAAATATTACCGAAATAGTTGTTTATGATAAAATTAACACAAAATTTCAAGTATCAATAAATTAAAGCTTGCATAAAGCTTTTGTAAAAACTGTGTTACTGTTCATCGCAGTAAGTGGAGACGATTACAGGACACCCTGAACAAATCAAAAATTTATTTGTCTGCTTGCTATAAAAAAATAAAATTCGTCTTAGAGAACTTCATTTTTGTATGTGCACTTCAGCTGTCAAAACAAGAACGTTTAATGAAAATCTATGAATTTTGTAATTCACAGAAGCTCATGTAAAAATGTTTTCCATTTAATTCCTTTTTTACTTTAATTAATGGATAAATTTTCTATTAAGTCAAGCCTGTGCTTTGCCATACCAACTTCTATCTCTTTTATTTTTCTTGTTTAACTGCGTTTTTGCGAATCAAATATTCAAAAACAATAGACATAGAAAAAGTTGAGAAAAAAAATAAGCAATCTATAGCCGCACATTTTTTGAAGCTGAAAGTGATAGACTGATTTTAGACACAAAAGCATCCTCTTCAACATAGTTTGAAAGGTTCCAAAAATCTAGAAAAAATATGAAATAAAATTACTCGTTTTTGTTGCCTTCGTACTAAAAGCTTTCATTCAGTTGTTAAAAATATTTATCCGCCTTTTTGTTGCCGTTTATTTCGTAATTTGTTTTTTCTTATTTGTAACTTTGTTGTCAAAATAATTTTCTTTTTTTTTAGTTGATATTCATTTTTTTCTGCGTGGATCTTTTTCCCTTCTTTCGAAATCGCGGCACCAGACAGTGTCTTTATTTGTTTTACTGAATAATTTCAATCACATCGACTCTCTTTAAACATCGAAAGGCGTTGGACATCTGGTCAGAAAATATGTGCCTACGCGAAAGATATTTGTGTAAAGAGGGTTGAAACACTTGCCTCTGTCTGGTTGCAATGACTTTAAAAACACTACTTGTAATGCATGAAAAATATGCGCATCTTTTTTCTTAGCAATTCGTTTGTAATGATTGGTCATTTAAATGTTGAATTTGATATATTTTTGAATATTTTATATGAAATACAGTAAAATACATTTGATAAAATAATCATTATGAAAAAAACAAGCAAAAAAAATATATATTTCATATATTTGTGTCAAAAAACATGCAGATGCATTATTTAAAAAAAAATTGTTTGTTTTTATCATGAGCTAAAATCGTAAGCTTATTAAAAAATTTTTTCCCACCCCAGATTAAATTTTTTATCATAATAATAATTTGCTTTTTCAAAAGCTAAAATGCGGCTTAAAAAACAGGGTGGTCCATTTATATTGGGCACTTGTTTTTTGATGGTAAATCGTTCGTAGAAGTTTCCATAACCTCATATTTGGCAGGTAGGTCACCAACAATGTCGAGCATCTTTTGCACCAAAAATTTTGGCATTCTGGGACATGCGTTTTAAAAGTTTTCCTAGTAAAAGTGTTCTTTAAACTAAAACTGCGTTAAAACCAATGAAAATAAATATCAGAATCGAATTCCCCGTACTCGAAAACCTATACAAACCGAAAATTAGGCGTTAAAACGAAAACAATGTTTTTTCGAATTTTTGAGATTAAACGATAAATAACGATCCACTAGGAGTCCTAGACGTCTTAAAATGTTGACAATGACTCAATTAATGTTGTCGATGCACGGTTTTACATTCAAAATCAAAAAAATTTGAATTTGGCGCGGTTTGGCAAAATGTCCCAGAATGCCAAAATTTTTGGTGCAAAAGATGCTCGACATTGTTGGTGACCTAGCTGCCAAATATGAGCTTCTGGGAACTTCTACGAACGATTTACCATCAAAAAACAAGTGCCCATTATAAATGGGCCACCCTGAATTCTATTACACAAAAAAGCAAAATTTTTCCAAAAATACAGAAAGCTTCAAATTTCTCAAATAATCAAAAAAAGCCCTCACATCGAATCGTTTTCAAATAAAAATGGAAGTTTTGTGAGATGCTTGGCAAAGTGTTTCACCTCGAGAAATCAACATTTTTTGTCGAGAGAATTTTAAAAAACGAATGCCAAAATGTCTCAGAAAAATTCCACTTCGTTTCGATGTGCCCTGCAGATATGATTGATTTAGAAAAATCATATCTGCAAGGCCTAATAAAAAATCGATTGTTGCGCAAAATAATTGTAAGAGGCAAAAATTTTCTAAAAGATTTTTTGAAGTGCAATCAAAACTTTGAGTATTTAAACATCAATTTTCAAAGTCTACGTTTATATAGCTAAGAGCTCTAACCAATTTTGCATTAGGTAATTAAAATATCTCGAAGAATATTTCCATCGTGCAGCATTTTCATAGCCTCAGGCACAATATTTATTGCTGCATCAAAATCAAGAATTAGATCATTTTTTTAACGAAAAGAAATATATTTATTGTTACGTTTTCGAAAAAAACCATAGTTCGTAAATGAAATATTAAAAGAAATAAGTTCTTTATCAAAATAAAAATCAATTGGTAAAAAAACTTGCGAAAATTCAAAAACTGTTGTATAAAATTAAACACAGCAATTTGGTTATCTTATTTTTATATATTGAAAACACAAAAAATCTATAAAAATATTGCAAAGTAAGATATTCTTTTTTTGCAAAAACGCCGTCAAATGCAGTGTTATGCTTTTGTTTTTTTTCCGCGGGCGCCCGCGCCCGCGCCCGCGTACTTTCCAAAAAATCGCCCGCGCCCGCCCGCCGCCCGCGTACCCTCAAAAAAATCGCCCGCGCCCGCCGCCCGCTTACTTTCAAAAATTCCGCCCGCGCCCGCGGGCGAAGCATAACACGGACTCCGATTTGAATTTATTTTAAACTATTATTTTCAATATTTAAAGACAATGTATACATAAACCTACAGTATGTCATATTGCTAATTTGGCATACTATAGGTCAAAAGCATATCTTCAACACCTATCATGAATTTAAATTTTGACCATATCAATAATTGATATATTGATTAACAAAAATTACTTAAAGTAGTACTGTATATGATGTCATTAATCGGTCAAAATCCAGGTGAAGTTAATAACGATGGAAAATTTTTTATAGCAGTTTATTCTTTCTTTTTCGACAAGCAAAACAGATTGACACCAATGTGAAAAAATGCAAGGATCCTGGCAACACTAAAGTTGCATTTGACTCAAATGCAACTTTAGTGTTGCCAGGATCCTCAAAAAAATTAATTTCTTCTTCTTTTCCAAATAGCAAAGACGACGTCCTTTTTTAACAACAGTTCGAAAATTGATTGTTTGTTTTTCACAGCTGCATTGACTTTGTTCTGCATTAACGCTGATTCTTTTTTCAGCTCGAAATTGTTTTTATGTCCAGTTGCAAATGTTTGTTTTTGAATATTTTATCTTTTGCATTAAGAACTAAAAACGTACATAATTTTGCTTCGTTAACGAATTTCATGAAAGTTAACAAAGATATTGTTTCCGCTAAGAAGATAAGATTCATGAAAATAACATTAATAAAATATTACAAATCTTTGAGACAGGGTTTTTAAATAAAACAATATTAAAAAAACATAAAAACAAAATTTGACATCTTCTTGTGAAGCACACATTATTAAAAATTGAAGATTTTGAAATAAATGTTTTTCACAGTTTTACAAATGTGTATGAAATTTCCAAGTTTAGTTTTTAATATTAATAATGCTCCAAAAAACCACAAGCCAGGTTTTAAACAACTGTAAAGGTCTGAATATTCTGTTGAATAATTCCCCTTCACTTAATTGACGTTATCCTTTTGATGTCCGAAGTTCAGTTAATTTAATAATACTTTATGATAATCTTTAAGCAAGATAAATATACGCAATACGATTATATTCAAGCTAAGGCTGGGGTCGACGATTGAAAAAAAAATAATAGTCCTTTAAAAGAGTTCAATTCATTTTTTATTTAATTAATGAACAGTTGATCAAGAGTGACATCTTTTTTTTTGAAATACAATTTTGTAACTCTTCCATTTTTTCATATTTTGTTGACTATATTTCTAGAATATTTTTGTCCCAATAAATTAAAAATTCAAAATTAATGAAAAAAATTGCGAAAGAATAAGCAGTCAATAGTCAAAAATTTTAAAAAGCTGAAAATGACGACATCGATTTTTGGTACAAACGCATTTCCATTGCAGCATTTTAGTGTTTGAAAGAGGAATCCCTTGATTTTAGGCTCAAAAAATCAAGAAAAACTATAGAAATGAACTGTATGTTTTTAAAATTACAATTGCACAAAATCGCAAACATAAAACAATGACTTAAATTTTTTACGGCAGTCAAATGATTCAAAATTTGTTTACGAAACAACTGGGACATCACTTTCTTCTTTCATCTAATAATTTTATTATTTTACATGGCAATGCAACTATTTATTTGGTTTGAGAAAACAAAATAACTTTGTGAAAAAATAGTTTTTTTGTTTGTTGTCGATTTCAAAAGTGATACGTTTTTGAATATTTTTTTAAAATTGATTTGTTAAAATTTGTCAATTACAAGCTGCAAAAGAAAGTATAAACACAACCTTTTCAACGTCTCAAACAATTCAGTCACACATTTCGCAACATTAATAAGTTTAAAAAATATGAAATGCTTCGTTTAAAAATTTTTAATGCAAAACATCTTTTAAAAACGCATGGTGCTTTTTTATTTGAAAAACATTTACTAAAAAAAACTGTTATTTGAATGACAGAGCTTTGACCCAAATTTTGTGCAATAAAACCATCACTCCGGAATGGAAAACATCTGATTCCGAAATCACTGGAACGGAATCAAAAAATAACCGGAATTCTGCTGGTCTCTGATGACGATATTTGAAAAAGGGTATTTGACAATTTCTTGTTCAAAAAAGTCTAATTAAATGCGCTGTAGCAGTCAGTGTGAAAAAGTGTTGCCTGATTTAGCCAAAAGTGGTTTTAACACGAAGAAAAACGATGATGGAGAATGCATCGTTTGTTGTCGTCTACCGTCAAAAAACACACAATTCATTCCCCATCATTAGCCGTCATTTTTACACTGACCGCGACAATACCTTTAAGATGTGAAGATTTTGTAATAAACACATTTCATGGTTTTACAAATGTCATTTGTCAAATGTGCAATGAATTTGGGGGCAAACTGTTACTGTTTTTTAAACAATAACTTTTTTTATTTTTTTTAATGATTGGAAATTCCATTTTTTCGCGACTTAAACTCATAAGTTTTTTGTCTGATGCATTTTTAAATATATGGTTTTTGGTAGTATTATTTTTATTTAAATATCCTAAAATAAGACACTACTTTTTTAAGTTTTTGATTCGGTATGTAATTTTGAAAATAAAATTAAAAATTTATTATAAAATAAAGTGTAAACTTGGAGTTATTGATAAACTCCAACTCTGTAAAAATGTTTTCTTTTAATTTATCTTTTAATTTCATGATGTCGCGAAATTTTTCTTACGAAATGTGTAATTGATAAAAATAAAAACTCCTCTAAAAGGTTTGTATTTCATTCAACACTATTATATTTTAATTAATGATAATGAAATAATGGCCCCGTCTTTTTGAAATATCAATTTTCTACATTTTTCAATATTTTATTTAACATCTTTTCTTTTTTATCTTATTAATCAAATATTCAAAAATGAAGTTAAAACAAATGATTGCAAAAAATAATCATAAAATTTTTTCGTCTGCATCCATTTTCTTTTTTTTTCACAATCGATGCACCAAAATGTAAAAAATATTCATTTTGACTGCGCAATTGCAATCAATTTGATTCTTTCAACATACAAAAACAAATAACATCTGGTGAGAGAAAGTGTGCGTACGCAAAATAAAGTTTATGCCAGGAGAGTGGATCCCCTTCCTTTTGTTTAATTTTAATGGCCTTTATCGTTGATTGAATAAAAAACAGCATCTGCACCATAAAAAAGAAACATATAATACACTTGAGAAAATGCGCAATTTTTCGTCTGTCATACTTTGGCTGCTGCACTACTTCTTTTTGATCATCATGATTTTTAAATATTTTGTATGTTAAATGGCTTTCAATTAATTGCATAGGATATAACTAATAATGAAAAAAGGGTAAGCAACAAAACATGTTGATTTTGAGATTTTTTCAAAACACAAAAACTGTTTTCTCCGAGCATTTTTAAAAAATTGTTCGTTCCATAATCTGCCACAGATTCTAATATTTCCTAAACTCTGACATTTTCTTCAGACATTAATTTTTTCCCTTAGGAAAATTTTCTGTAATTTGCTTTTTCAAAGATTAAAAATATATGGGAAATGTTAAGATGAGAAATTAGGCTTTTTTTAATACTGTCAATAAGGTTTCCGCAAGTCCTAATTTTTGTCAATAAAAATGCTCGTTTGTGATTAATTAAATAAATAATTAGCATTTATTTTTTCTCAATCAAATATTCAAAAACCTTGTAAAGGAAAATAAAATTACGTTTTTAAACAAAAATGACTTTTTTTTGCCTTGACAGAAAAGCATGCATTTATTTTCTATGTATTCGATGAGTCATCTTTTCTCTTTTTTGTTATGAACACCATAAGACATTTTTTAAAATAAGTTGCGCACATTTGTTATTTTTTAATTAAAAAAACCATTTTTTTCAGTTTATCTTTGTTTTGAATATTTAAACAAAATATTTCTCTTTGAGCAAAACTGGCGGCAATATAAAGAAAAAATTTTTTGGTGTGTTTTTCAGAGTTCTGAATTTTATAAATTAACAGTTTTTTTAGAGTCAAATATTTTCCAAATAACATATCTTTTCGTGCTGTTTTTCGTGTTGAAAGAAAACTTCTTAATTTTTAATGTTTCAATTTGCGAACTACTGCGGTCGATTTTTTTTGGCTGCATTTTATTAAACATATTTTGGTTGTTTCAATTTTTTCATTGCGTTCAATGAAATATTCAAAAAAAAGGAAAAAAATAATGACAAAAAGTAGCAACAAAACAAATTTGATTTTTCTTTGAACGAGCTCGTTTTTCAACAACGTGATTCAAAAAAAATAGTTAAAAAATAAAAGGGAGCAAAATTTAGTTTTCTAAGAAAAAAAATTACATTTTCACGGAGACAACCTTTTATTTAATCAATGAATCAGTTTTTTGTTTCTGTTTTGAAAAAAGAGATGAAAAAAGACACTTGTCTAAGGATGTTGTGTCCATTTATCGTTTTTCAAAATTCAATTTTTAGTTTCACTTTTCGTTTGAATATTTCATAACATAAAAAATGACAAAACAAAATTTAAAAAATCACTTGTAATTTTAGATATGAAACAGAATATTTTTACCCTGATTTAAGTATCATCTCAACTATCCTAATCAAAGTAAAAACATTACTAAAACTATGTGAAATGGGTTTGCAATTTGTAATATATTGAAAAAAATGAAAGGGTTTACTTTGAATATCTTGCTGATGGTGGAAAGAACAATTTTTTTCATATTCTTTAAAACCTTTTAAGGGAAATCATTTTTTTAAATTAATTGTAGTATTTTGTTCCTTGAAATATCACCATTTATCTCTTTACGCTAAACAAATTTTGAAACAATAAATTTCACACAAATATTTACTATTAATTAAATTAACATAAAAATGCATGTGTTAATATGATTATTATATCAGATTAAAGTACACAATTATATGTACTTTGATTTTTGCCGCGTATTGTTATTACGGTAACCAGGAAATTTACTAAAAAAATTGATTCTTTATAAGCTTGAGCTCAGATTATAGTAAACATTTATACTTTGATTTTTGCCGCTTATTGTTATTACGGTAACCTGAGTGTATAAATCTAATCTAATCTTACGTACATAGTTCAAAGCTTAATTCGTTTTTTATTTAATGTTGCAATGAATCGTATCATGAGAACTTCTTCTTGTTTTTTGGAAAAAACATGTGTTAATTTGTAAGACTTTTATTTTTCCGTATTTTTTTTAACTGTCATATCCGTCTTGAATATTCTTATTAATCAAATATTCAAAAATAACAGATTTTATGATTCATTTAATTTCTAAAAAAATAAAAATCTACAACATATTAAAAAAAGGTTTAAAAAAAGCAAACTGAAATTATATATATTTTTTCTTTTTTGGCAAACGCCTAAAACATCAAAATAATTTTGCAGTTTTAAAAAACTATCTCTTTTTTTTTGTTGCAGACGCTACCTTTTGAAACAAAAAAGACTTTCTTAGTTTACGACCGCACTGACTTTGTGTTTCATCAATTTTGATGATTTTTCAAAAGATCCGCTCAAAAAAATTTTTCTTTCATTTTTTTCAGCTTATTGTTTTTGAATATTTCACTTTTTGCTTTAAAAATTTATTGCTTGAATAAGGAATTTACAACCTTTAGAAATTATTAGCTTGAATTTCTTGAAGATGATCCAACAGCTCACAATAATAAAAAAAATGTTGTATGAATGATAAAACGTTGACCAAAGTTTTTTAAATATAACTGCATGCAACAGCTTCCGAAACAAAATTGAAAAGTTTTTTTTTGCTTCAGTTTTAAACGAAAATAGAATTAAAAAAGAATATTTCGTTAAATGATCTTTATGTTTTTACACAAGTTAGCATGGCACATTTTTTTTAGTTTTTTTAAATGGGACTGTCCAGATATTACGTCATCAAGAGATAAGTAGGTAGGGGGGCAGGAAATTATGAGGCTGCTTTGATGTTGCGGCAAACATCAAAGGGATCGTATGACGCATAGGGAGGTAGGGGCCCAAAAAAGTCGAAATTTCGATGACGTAATATCTAGACAGCCCCAATTGTGTTATAGCAAAAGTAGTAAACGTTTTACGCAACAATAAAGTTCATTATTTTTATCAATCTGAAAACAAATTTCTAGTTGCCTGTTTCGTTTATTCGATCAATAACACCATCATCACCATATAAATCTGTTTGGACATTTTTTTTGAATATTTTGTATTATAAATGCCTTATAATCAATTGCATAAGGAATAATTGATAGCAAAAAAATGAAAAGAAACGATACGTTTTGATTTTGAAATTTTTTCCAATTTGCATTAAGCATTTCCCCACCGCATTATTTAAAAAATTATTTGTTTCTGACATTTTATCCAGGCAATTTTTTTTTGCAATAATTTGTTTTTTCAAAGATTTGAAATAAAAGTGAAAAGTGAAAATGAAATACTATGCTTTTTATTACTGTTAAAGCATTTTCAACATATCTTGATTTATGTCAATAAAAAAGTTCATATAATTTTTTTAGGTGATAAGCAATTATTATTCTGCAATCTAATATTCAAAAACGTTTGAAAGGAAAGCAAAATGACACGTTTAAACAAAAATGACATATTTTTGCATTGACAGAAAAGCATTCATTCCTTTTTTATTCGATTAGTCACTTTTTTTCTTTCTTCATTAGAAAAAAAAGGTTTTTTAAGCTGTTTTAATTCAACAACCATTTTTTCAGTTTATCTTTATTTTAAATATTTAAATAAAATATTTCTTTTTTGGAAAAATCTGGGACACTGTAAAAAAAATTTTTGGTAGTTTTTATCAGAGTTTTGAATTTTATAAATGAACAATTTTTTCGAGTCAAATATTTTTCAAATAACATATAATTTTGTGCTGTTTTGCAGAATTTTAACTTCTTAATTTTTAACGGATTAATTTCCTAATTACTGCCATAGATTGTTTTCGTCGCTGCATTTTATTAAACATTTTTTGATAATTTCTATTTTTTCACTGCAGTAGAATGAAATATTCAAAAAAAGAAGAAAAAGGATGGCTAAAAGAAAAGTAACAGCACAAATTTGATTTTTCTTTGAAAGAGCTTTGGTTTTCTGCAACTTGATTCAAAAGAAAATTTTCAAAATATAAAAGAGCGAAATAAAATTTTGTTTTTAACCAAAAAATTTTATTTTACAGATACAACACGGGCTCATTGGATGTCCTGTAGAGACGGATTTTGGATATAAGGGGTCTAATGTGGTCAAAATCACTTTCAAATAACTTATAAATGACCCAAAAAAATTTGGGAAATGTGCAACCCGAAAATCGAAATTTCGAAAATTTCGATTTTTTCCACAGGGGGGACCACATGGATTTTGACAAAAAAAAATTTTTTTCGATTTTTATTTTTTTCGTTTAATAACATCCCACTATGCTTGAAATGTCCTAAAAATTATATTAAAACCGTTTACTTCTTTAAATTTGACCAAATTATTGAGTTCTAGCGCAAAAATGATGTTGGGGGTATTGGTGAAATTCAAAGTAACAGAAAAAATTTTTTTTACAGATGTATTTGACTTTTGTTAAGATTTGTTTTTGTTAAACCAGCTATAGGGAATTTTTTAATGACAATTTCAATACCATAAAACTATTTTGAGGTAGAGTTTTTGGGTCTTTGGCGCGTTTTTAGGCTTATTTTGCGTATATCCATGAGATCGACATCTTTTCGGGTAGCTACACGCATGAATTTGGTCTTAAAATAATCACACTAATTATTATTAAGTTTTGTCAGAGGGGTTTGATTATTGGAGTCATATTCACCTTTTTTCATCTGACTGGAAAAAATGCCAAATTACTACTCCAACATAGTCAAGCCATGAGAACATAATGAAAAATGTTAGCTAGAAAATTCCTGTTGGTTTTTTTTTGACCACAGCATATGTTGGAAGATTTTGTCAGAGGGATTTGTGCCTATCTCATCTATAACACAAAATTTTTCAGACATACCTATATCTATAGGTAAAAATGGCTCTTTATATCCTAGGATGTTTTTTTTTCAATTTTGATTTTAAATAATATCTTTTGATACCGTCTTGTAGCCCACAAAAATCCCGAAAAATACAAGCTCAAACTTTGAAAAATGTGACCTGGGTCTCATTTGGCATTAAAAAAACATGTTTTTGGAGGTCAAAAATGGCGATTTTGGCGCAAATGCGCTAGGATGTTTTTTTTTCATTTTTGAGTTTATCCCATATATTTTGGTACGAGCTTGTAGCCCACAAATAGGCCGACAAATACAAGCTCTAACTTTTTGATTGATGCTCTGGTTCCCGTTTGGCAGGCCAAAAAGTGCCAAAAAACAGTGTTTTTTGCCATTTTCGTTTTTTCAACGGCACAACCCCAAAATACAATATGAAAACCTCTAATATGGTTTCTTGATGGTTTTTAGATGTGGTTAACCTAAGTTTTAAGGGCCGCCTCTACAGTACAATTTTGGCCCCAAAATGAGCCCGTGACAACCCATTATTTAATCCAAACCCGTAGGGAGAAAAAAATTTCGGAGGGGGCGCGCCTTTGATCTTTTGTCGCCTTAACATGGCGGCGGCAAAAAAACCAAAGGATTTTCTCGATTTGGGGGGGGGGGCACATGTTTCGAATCCCCTCCTTTTTCCTGAATACGGCCTTGATTTAATCGATTAACCACTTTTTTGCATTCCGTTTTTGGCGATAAAACTGCGCTCAAAAGTAACTCCATTTTTAAATTTTTTTTTGGTGATTTAGCATTCTGGAATATTTCACAATATTGCTCAAAGTGGAATCACATTCAAATTATCGTTAAAAGAAAATAACGCAACAAAAAAATCTGTCACAATAAAATAGACTAACCAAAGTGCTTTTTTGCATTAAAAAAGATGAGACTAAAATTTTCTTTTTTGATCAAATTCCATTTGCAACTCTTTTGTCGTGTTATAAGCCTTTTGTGTTGAAATTTTTTATATTTATTTTTGTATCGATTTTTTGATAAATAATCTGTATGGAAAATACAAAAATGTCGTAACATATAAGATTAAAATCTAAAAGAAAATGAATCTGTGAGGAATCCATTATTCATTTGATGACAGAATTTATTTAACAAATTTACTTCAAATTTTTTTACAAGCAGATACCTTTCATTGAAAAAAATGAGTGTCGCGTTTCGGTTACTTTTTTGCCCGTTTTACAAAGGTTCGGTTACGGTTATCATCACCTTTTTGGTAAAATAACCAAAACGTAACTTAAACAATGTATCGTAAACGTAACCGAGAATAACCGTAACCGGTGTCGAAAAAACTTTTGGTGAGGGAATTGTCGACACCAATTTGGTGTTGGATTCGACACTCATGGGTGTTGAAAAAAAAAACGTTTACGAGTTTTTTATTTAATGTACATTTCCGCAAAAAGTAATCATTGTTGCACGGTTTTAGCAACTAAACTGTCTCAATTTTTTTGAAGTTTGTGTACCTTTAAATTTAAAAAAAAACACTACTTTTAGGGAGCAGATGAAAAAGATTTTTTTTGTGAAAAAATGTCGAGTTTTTTTTCGTTAAAAGACGATTTCGAAATCAGGTGTATTCGACAAAACAATTTTTCAATTTATTTTTTTGAATAAGCATATTTGAATATTTTGTAAATTAATATCACAATTTGTGTGAATTAATGAAAAAACTAATTGTTAAAATGCGGACCTAAAATCTGTAAGTTTTGCAATGCTTACGTAGTTACTACTACCATTTACCCAAAATTTGGCAATATTAAAAAACAGATACAACCAGGAGTTTTGAGCCTTAAGGAGAAAACCAAATTATTAAGAATGGTACTTGAAAATAAAGATTTTTTTATATATGCTTCGTAGAAATTTACTAATAAATTAATAAGCCGCTTTTTTATTTCCGGGAATATAATAATTTTTTGCAAGGTTTGTCACAAAAAGTGACTCAATTTTAAAGAAATATTTAATGACTTATTATTAAGCAACGTTTCACAATATTGCTAAAGTTGGTTTGTTGACAAATTTGTCTGTAATAATTTTATTAAACGTTTTTAAACCATTCTTATCTATTAATATTATATTTAATGAATAGTATCCATGATTTAGAGTTTCCAGGTCGCTGTTATACTTATTTTAATTAAATTAATATCTCAATTCATGTAAAAGAAAGAAATCAAATACACAAAATGAATTTTGAAAACTTGATTTTTGCTCTCTTCATTATTGTATTCAAAGCTTTCTTTTGAACAATAATTTTTATTAAAATCTTTTGCAGCTTTTAAAAGTTGTAGAAAAAATGTAAAAAAAGTGAGGAACAAAAAAAACAGAAACAAAATCAATTTCTTCTTGAAAGAAATATACATGTATTTTAAAGAAATTTATTTTGTGTTGAAGAGTTTAATCTTTTATCATTAATAATGTTAAGAATAACAGTAGGCTTCATTAATTGTTTATCAAGTTTCTTTTTAATACATACAACTAACCGTAAACATACCCAACTTATGATCGAGTTTGGGCTCCTTATTTCGTAATATTTGAAATACGTTGGCGAAGACATCAAATTACAAATGTAAGATTAAAAAAATATCCAATTATTAGAATGCGTAATATGAATGTGAAAAATTAAAATATCAAAACAAGTATGATAAAAATCCAAAAGGAATTGAATGAGAAATGACATTACGTGATGGTGAATTCATTATCCAGGTGAAAACATAATTTGTTTAACGAATTTAATTTTTTAGAATAATTTTTTAAAAAGTTCAGAAAACATTGTGTTTTTTAAAATAATAAATTATTAATCAGCAGTGTTGACGGACAACCGGACCTAAATCGAAAGTTTTCAGTCCACCTGTCTCAGCCCGGTGTTAATCAGGTCATTTTAAGTGATTAAAAATTTAGGGTTGAAAGTCATCCGTTTTTGGGTATGAATTAATACTATGCCGATTTGAAATATTTGTAAGTTCCAACAAATTTAGTCGAGCTCTTGAAATAACCATGAAAGCCCAAAGATGGAATGCAAAAAAAATCAGAGAAACGACCATGACAATTAGGACTGCTAAAAAACATATTGATGAAAATGGGGTTAAAAAAATAAAAAATTTACCGACAGGGTTGCTACTGTACACTAGCAAAACAAGTGATAGAAAAAATAAAAGGCCCGCACAAATAAATGCCACGGCCTAAAACGAGAATTCCTAAGTCCATCAAAATTTTTAAATCGTTAAAAATAACTTAAAATAAAGATCATAGAAGCAATAAGTAAACTTGGCTTTTTCTTTAGAACACCAATAAATCCAAGAATGTGCACTCCCAATATTACTAAACTTACTGCAACACCAACACTTGTAATCATTATTTTATAAGTTGAATCTAAAACATCTTCAACAAGAACATAAATATTACTGGAAACGCTGATTAAGTAAACAATCATTTCAAGAATAAATGCAATTTTAGCACATAACTAAAAATATCATATTTTTTATTAATTTTATGTAAATTGAATACTTACAATAATTTCGATGCCGCATGAAATAAGTTCACCATTTCCTCTCATTTTGGTACACAAATAATTCTTTTAATCGAAACAAAATATAATATTTTCCGCAAAAACGTTTGTGAGCGTCAGAAGCAAAAAATTTCTTTGTCAA